>CM075961.1:120625568-121911818 GCA_038048745.1 Coluber constrictor foxii | reverse complement strand
TACATGGGCATGGTTTAAGAGAGGAACCATCAGGAAAGAAACAGCAGGTTTAATAGTTGCTGCTCAAGAACAAACACTATATATTTATGCCATGAAAGCGAAGATACAAAAATCCACTGACAATCTAAACTGCTGACTTTGCAACAACAAAGTTGAAACTGTTTCATGCTTAATATGCGAGTGCAGCAAAATTGCGGAAACTGATGACAAAGCTAGATATGATTGAGTTGCTAAATTAGTCCCCTGGTCACTATGTAAAAAATAAAACATACTTGTATCCAAAAAGTAATAGGAGCACAAAGTAGAAAAAGTTACCGAAAATGAGACGGTGAAGATCTTGTAGGACTTTTGAATACAGACAGATCATCATTTGGAACACAACACACCAGATATCATGGTTGTAGAGGGCCGAAGCATACAGTTTATTGATATCGCTGTACAAGAAGATGTGAGAGTCGAAGAAAAAGAACTGGAAAAAATCACGAAATATCATGACCTGGCCATCGAAACTACACGGCTATGGATGAAACATGTAACAGTTATACCCATTGTCATGAGGGCACTTGGTACTATGTCCAAGAATTTTACAAAACACATGAAGAAATTACAGCTTCCTGCAGTAACACCAGTAGAACTACAAAAAACTGCACTACTCGGAACATCATATATTTTAAGAAGATACTTGGTTGATACCTAGGATCCTGGCAGCAACCCATATCAACCATTAGCATCAGTCAATGGTATTTGTGACACATTTTTAAATGATTAGTTGACTGAGTTTTATGCAATAAGAAGAAGAAGAAGAAGAAGAAGGAGGAGGAGGAGGAGGAGGAGGAGGAGGAGGAGGAGGAGAAGAAGAAGAAGAAGAAGAAGAAGAAGAAGAAGAAGAAGAAGAAGAAGAAGAAGAAGAAGAAGAAGAAGAAGAAGAAGAAGAAGAAGAAGAAGAAGAAGAAGAAGAACCTATAATATTATTAAACAACATCTACTTATCCCAAGGACTTGATAGGCGGAGAAAAATTCCAAATCCAAACTTCTAAATATCTGCCTGACATGCAACTGACCATAATAACAACACCTTAGCATAATATCACAGCATTTTATCCTTGTGAAAAAGTTTCTGACTGAACAAAACAATTAACAGAGCAGAGCATTAAATAATGTAATATCACATTTACAGATTTTGATGGTACCATTGATTCTGAAGTCTAGATTTAATATTTTTTACTATCTTCTTCAAGAGACTGCAGCAGAAATTATTTAAAATCCATTTTTACAGTAGTCAGTAAAATGTAAATTAATGTTTGAAGTGTTAATCTCAAGTTACAAGTTGAAAACTAAGACTGAACTGAAATTACTTTCCTCACTGCAACTTTCCTCCATTTAGCTAGGTCAAGAATTTTTCAAAACTCAAAACGTTTATTTTCTCTTAAATTCTTGAAAGAAATACTCAGCGGAGGGCAGCTTATACTTCACATCTTTTGGTGGGGCCTACAGAAACAAGTGCATCATTATTTTCACTGATGTTTGTAGCACATATAACTAATTGAGTAGGCACAATGCTCTCAGAACAATTTGAATAAGTGGCTGTGGAAAAAAGAGGAAAATATTCTTCATGTGACTGCAGTCAAGTGATTGAAAGCACAAAGAAAGGCTGTTCATCAATAGAGAATAAAGTATGCTTTTAAATTAGAGACATTCTACCCACTTTGAGTTAGCTTGTAATTGCTGAGGAAAGTGTATTGTTGTTCAACATAACTGATTTGCCGTTCATCTCCCTAAACAAGATTCTAGGTTATGGATATTGCTCTTTTAAGCAGAGAAGAAAGTTGAAAGTTTCCAGCAATGGGGAAAAAAACCCAAACTGATCTATAATGTTGTGCCCCTCGTTAATAGTTTCTTATCACCAACTATTAGTCCTGAAATACTAATTCATTGAATAAGCCTTTTTTAACAACTCACTTCTTAATTTGTCTACTTTCCAACTGACTCTTCGCTCCAGTGAACTTGTGTTACTTTAATGTTACTGCAGTTAACTCCCTGAAGGACTATTACCTAGACTTTTCAGTGGGTGAATGCAATTAATTCACAAGAGGTAAATAAAGAGGTTTTTCGTGACAAGGAGTCTGTTTCTTGCTTCTGCTAAACTGGGTCAGAACACTGTAATATAGATCCATGATGGTGAACCTATAGCATGGGTGCCACAGATGGCATGCAGAGCCATCTGTGGGCATGTGAGCGTTGCCCTAGCTCAGCTCCAGCACGCATATGCACACAGGCCAGCTGATTTTTGGGCATTCTAGGCCCACTTGAAGTCAGGAAATGGGCTATTTTCGGCTTCCGGAGGGCCTCTGGGGTGGGTGGGTGGGTGGGGAAGGCAGATTTTACCCTCCCCAGGCTCCAAGAAAGCCTCTGGAGTCTGGGGAGGGCAAATAATGGGCCTGCTGGGCCTATTGGGCTCACCATTAAGCTTTTTGCCATCATGTGTCAAAAGCGGGAGTAGCGCAGAGGGTCACATGCACATGAGCGGGGGTGCCGGGTGATATTGAATTATGGGTATGGGTACACGTGCACGCAACCCCCCCTGCTCCACGCTTTTGGCACATGATGGCAAAAATGTTAGCCATCACTGGTATAGATCATATGATTCATCATGTTTCTATGTGAAATTTGAAAAGCACATTATAATTGATGTTTTGTTATCAGTTACATGCCTTCTCAAAAACGATTTCTTAAAAAAATACTGAAATATCAGTTTTTTCTGATGCTGGGAAAAATGTAATTTCATATACATTTTGCAGTTTTTTGTTACAGATTCAAGAAATTTAAACAATATAATCTCATTTTCCCCATTTGTCTTCCTTTTCAATAATCCCTGTCATCCTTTGCTGGTTTAGATATCTAGTAACCATAGCTCAGAAGAGACATTTGTTCTGTAAGGCATTTGATATACAAGGCTAGTATTGCAAGTTTTCATTTTAGTATTTTTGTTGCTAGAATCTTTATCAACATGCATCATTCTTTTAAAATCCTAAAAATACAAGAATGGTATGTACCAATGGAATCATTTTACTATGTATATAGATCTTTTTATGTTTAATTGCTTTTTAACATTTATTCCAGTGTCAACTCATTTTAAAGCTGTTTTAATATATTTAAAAAGACAGCATTCTAAGCATATCCTTTAAATACCAAAACTCTCCTAAACGTTGGATCATTTCTTTCAGAAGATAATTAAACATTTTACAATTTACAAATACTTTAGATGCAGCATAATAAATATTGAGGGTTTATACCAGGGACATCTTAACCATTTCTGAAACCCTTTTTCTGAACTGTCTGCCACAGATAATAGAAATCCTGTAGTGGTATTGTTGTAATATTCTTACTAGTGAGAAAACTACAGGAAACTTGGTGTTGTGTATTTATTTATTTATTAAATTTATACTGCCCTTGAGTTATCTATACATTAATAAAGACAGAATAAAAACCTAATAAATAATAAATAATCTCATATGCATAACTGAGATGGCATAAAATATAACAAGTTAACAATTATAAAACAACAGCATAATTCAACAATTAATTTTTTAAAAAAGTAAAAAAAAATGTAAACATGCATGTCACAGGAGAATAGACCAATATCCCACAGGGTAGCCACATTACAGACTTCCTATTTCCCTGAGATTCCCAAAGCTATTGAAAGAACCAAATTTTGTTCTTTAAAGAAACTGCAAAGTACATAAGACAGCTAATAACATTAGTTCAACAAACCACAGTCACACCAAAAAGACCATACTCATAAAGTGACATTACACAAATGTTCCCATTCTGTGGTAGTAATTGTGGTTGTCCCCAGCTCTAACAATGAGGTTCTTCGTGGGGGTAAATGACTAGTGTTTAATGATGGGATACAGATAGTAGTGACAGATTTGCATGATGACCTCATCCTGAACATATTGTTATTTTAATATCATTATGGGTGGCTGCAGGTGCCACTATTCTAAGCAGTTGCTGTCTTTCTGATAGAGTTCTAAACAGATGACCCCTTCAGCATGGAGTAGTAGTAAGAAAAGGACTAGTATTTATATCTAATATGATTCATCCTACTTTATGCTTAATTCTGATAGATAGCAATGCCTACAATACTGTACTAGTTCCTTGATTAAAGTCACCAATCATAGCAAACAAGACACTTTCAGTGGGAAAATGATGCCTGAACTCCCAGGTGTATTTAACAAGAAATGGGCATTTAAAGGTTGCTCAGCATATCCCTAGAAAGTAATTATGATGAATGCTTAGAATTATTATTCAACAAGATCTGCAGTGCCACAGATTGCCCACATCGATTTTAAATATCTCAGAAAACTTGCTGTTAGGCTTTTTCAGATCCAAGGATAACTTTCCCCCAGGGGATAGTTATTGCAACAGGCAGATGTTTCAATGAAGTATATAGAAATCTGCACTGTTATTGCTGCCTTTCTCATTATTAGTGATTGAAAGCAGGGGTGGGTTCTACTTACCTTTACTACCGGTTCGCAATGGGATCATGCACACCGCACTCACTTCGCTTGCATGTGTACCTTGCTTCTGTGCATGTGCAGATTGCAGATGATAAAATCCGGGGCAGTGGGTGGGGCCTCCTGTTGGTTTTACTACTGGTTCTTCCGAACCGGTCTGAACCGGGGGCAATCCACCACTGGTTGAAATTATGTGTGAGCTATATGTAGCTTTATTTGACTATAACAGAGGCAACTAGAAGAAACACCATTATGCTATCACATACTTTTGCCTTGGAATTCAGCTATGAATTTACTAAATGCCCTTGGGCAATAAGACAACACTGATATTAGTTTTCTGCATGGAAACTAGAAATAGTAATGTGAAAAGGTGTGTGTGTGGGGGGAATCTCCTAGAATTTTCCTGAGAAATAATGAAATAACATATACAAATGTCTTATAAAACATATTTTGCATACTTGTGTTTCACTGAGTGATTTATTTTAAATTATATCAATCCACTATATTTTAAAAATAATATAAAAGATCAAGTAGGATATAAAGACAACCAAAAAAACACATGACAAAGAAAATCACAGTATTTTTTTTCTTTAAAAAAAGGAATAAGCTGCTTAAATTTCATTTTGACCAGAAACGTTTAAAAAAGTCTTATTTCTGCAAATGATAATAGATTGAACAAATGAGCTTTAAAGAGTGGAACTCCCAGCTCCAAGAATCTTAAGAAAGAAACTGATACTTTAAATCTACAGTGCAATATTACACTAGTAAATAAGCACCTATTTAAAATATTTATGTACAGTTTCCTTAACTTGTGCATTAATATATTGAGTTACTGCTAGTGAAACTATGATACTCTATAATGAGATCAGCTATGGAACAGAGACTTAACAGGGTATTACTCTGAGAAGTAATTCCGTACTGCCAAAAAAGAAATTATGCTGCTGAGCTAAATTATGGTTACTGTTACTTATCTTTTCTTTTATGTACACTGAGAGCATATGTACCAAGACAAATTCCTTGTGTGTCCAATCACACTTGGCCAATAAAAAATTCTATTCTATTCTGTTATATATATTATGGAGAACTTTGTTTACATAATGTAACATTTCTGAAATCAGGTTGGTATCTTAGCCATTCATCTGTTTTTTAAAAATGTGTATTCGTGCAAAAAAATTCTCATTATAAGTGATGTTGAATTTGTTTTTATTGAGAAATTAATTAACTAGATTGGCAATGTGCCAAGTATTCAGTGGTCTTAAGTTGTTGTAAAGTTAAAGTTACTTACTGTTAGTCACTTTTAAAACTAGATCTTGTTCAGCATCTAACGCATGTCTGATTCTTCGCAACTTCACAACTCCATGGACTATAGCATACAGGTCCCCTGTCCTCCACAGTCTGCTGGGGTTTTCCCAAATTCATGTTCATTGATGACACTATCTAACCATCTCAACCTCTGCAGTCCATTTCTCCTTTTGCTTTCAATCTTTCCCAACATCAGAGTCCTTTCCAATGAGTCCTCTCTTTTCTTAGGAACCACAGTATTTGAGCTTCAGCTTCAATACCTGTCCTTCCAAAGAACAGTCAGGGTTGATTTCCTTTAGCATTGACTGATTTGATCTCCTTCCATCCAAGGGATTGTCAATTTAAAAGCATCAATTCTTTTTGGCAAGGTGATGCTTCTGCTTTTTAATACGTTTTCTACAGAGGAACGATTGAGTCTGTAATCTGCACCTCTATAACTGTCTGGTTTGACTCTACAACCCAATAAGACAGATACAGACTTCAGAGGATAATTAGAATTGCAGAAAAAACAATTGCTACCAACCTGCCTTCCATTGAGGACCTGTATACCGTATGAGTCAAAAAGAGGGCTGTGAAAATATTTACAGACCCCTCACATCCTGGACATAAACTGTTTCAACTCCTACCCTCAAAATGATGCTATAGAGCACTGCACACCAGAACAACTAGATACAAGAACAGATTTTTCCCGAATGCCATCACTCTGCTAAAGAAATAATTCCCTCACTGTCAAACTATTTGGTGGGTTGCTCCCGGTTCGGACCGGTTCACAAGAACCGGTAGTAAACCGACGGGAGGCTCTGTCCCACTGCCCCTGATTCATCATTGGTGATCTGTGCAGTGACTGTACAGTCACTCACGCCCTTGTCACTTCCCATCTGGACTACTGTAATGCTCTCTACATGGAACTCCCCTTGAGGAGCACCCGGAGGCTCCAGCTGGTCCAGAATGCGGCCGCGCGAGTGGTTATGGGAGCGACGAGTTGCTCCTGGGTAACTCCCCTCTTGTGCAAGCTGCACTGGCTTCTGGTGGTCTTCTGGGTGCGTTTCAATGTGTTGGTCACCATCTTCAAAGCACTCCATGGCTTAGGGCCGGGGTATCTACAGGACCGCCTTCTGCCACTGAATATCTCCCACCGCTCGATACGCTCTCAGAGAGAGGGCCTCCTCAGGGTGCCTTCAGCCAGACAATGTCGGCGGGTGACCCCCAGGGGAAGAGCCTTCTCTGTGGGAGCTCCTGCCTTATGGAATGAACTGCCCTCGGATTTAAGAAAGATTCCCGACCTCCGCACTTCTGTTGGGCTCTGAAGACTCTGTTGTTTCACCAAGCCGGCCTGACTGAATAGATTAATTTTAGTGGGTTTTAAATTGGTTTTAATGGAGTTTTAATAAGGGGTTTTAATAACGGCCAAATAGCTTTAACTTATTTTAATAATTTTAATGTTTGTGTGGATTGTTTTAATATGGCTGTGAACCGCCCTGAGTCCCTCAGGAGAAGTGCGGTATAGAAATGCAATAAACTCAAACTCAAACTATGAAGAGACATAATGAACATGGAATGCTTAATGCGTGATGACTGAGTGAATATGTGCCATTCTTTCACTTGAAAGAATGTCTCGCTGAAGAAGACCAAAATTTATCCTTTAACATTCTAGAAGACTAGATGCAAAATGATGGGTTTAGTTATAGGAAGAAAAATTCTGGTTGAATATTGGGAAAATAGTCCTAGCATTAAAAAAAACCTCAACAGGGCTGTGGAGTCGGGAGAATTGGGACATTTAAACTTGCTTTTTTTTATTCCAATCTAAATTTAGTAGGAGTAGGAGTCAGTGCATTGTTTGGCGACTCCGACTCTGACTCCAGGTATCCAAAATTTCCTCCGACTCCTCGACTCCGACTCCGACTCCACAGCCCTGAACCTCAACAGTGAAACCAATTCCCCAGAAAATTGCTGGGCTCTTTCTCACTGGACCTGTTCAGACAGAAACTGAACTGTCATCTATCATGAATATTTTAATTTGGATTCCTGCATAAAACAGGAATATTATACTAATCTAGTTCTATGCCAGATATAGTAGAAATCAAAGTTCCATGAAAGCACTAATATATGAGAAAAAAATTAGAGATATTGATTAGAATATCAGAATTTATTTAATGCTGTTTATCTCACAAAGGATAGCTAAAAAGGTCTGTTATCTGAAGAAACTGTAACTCTGTTCAAACATCACCCTTATTTGATTTGATTATGATGAAGGATTTATATGGAAACTTTTTTGTATGTGCAAAAACTATTTACAGGTCATGCTTTATCCTCAATGAAGAGCTTTTCAGTTAGGTCACCAATGAAACTAGGCGAAGGAAGGGACTGTTCACTACTGTTCATGCATTGCATTGAACATGTAAAGGTAAGACCTGACATAAGTTATCTGTACATTTTTTAAAAATTCTGAAATGAAGTCTCCAAATCTTAAAAGTAAGTATGAACCCTTGAACACTTTGGAAAACCTGATATTTGCATTTGTGTACAAAATGCAAGAAATCAAATGAGGCTGGAACTTCTACTATAATAAAATTCAACAAGATGGAGAAAAATATTTATCCTTATTTGATTGTATAAGCAAGGAAAGATGACAATTGTTTAAGTTTCTGAAATTTATACTTAAATTTATATTATACTAATACTATCCTGAGATCGTCAGAGGCTGCTAAAAGCATTTTTTTTGGCCGAAGAAGTTGTAGGAAAAAAAATGCCTTTAAAAGCCTGGCGATCTCAGCTGAGTTGCCTGATCATCAGAGGCTTCTAAAAGCATTTTTTTCTCCAACCTTTTAAAGTTGTTGAAAAAATGCTTTTAAAAGTGAAAAAAAAAGTTGGCCACGCCCACCCAGTTATATTAGCCCCTCCCACCATGCCACGCCCACAGAACTGGTAGTAACAAATTTTAGATTTCACCCGATTCATCATCATATCTTCCTGAATGCATTGAAACATCAATAATATTTCTTTATCAACTACATTTATTTTCCTCTGTTGAAACATCTTATAATCATTTAATTATAATCATTGAATGAGTTAATAGTAATTCAATATTCCACCAAGATTCCAGTATCCCAATTGCCCAGAAATACCAAAAACTCCAATGTTAATAAAATTTACACAGTCCCAGAACTGTTCCTCAAAATCTCCTAAATTTATGGTCTGAATTTTCCAATTTACACCCTCTAAATTTCCCACATTTTTAAGTCTTGTTTAATTTTTTGTCTTTCCTTTTCACCTGATAGAGTATTAGCAGCATATAGAGAGAGGCTTAAATCATCTATATCTAGACAACAGCCTCTCTGTGGTCTACTACCATATCATCAGAGATTAAAATCTGTGCAAAGCTTCCGTAGATTGACAGAAGATTGAAGAATTTAGAAGCAGAGTGGACTTATGGAAAGCTATAGAGAACCAACACTGGATGGAATCAATGGAGGAGCTGGCACCCGAGTTTAACAAAAGGTGGGAAGTATGGAAATCTCTTAATACACTGTGCACAGATCCAACAAAATTCAGACACTCTGAACAAATGGCTTCTGCCCTTTGCAATTGTGGTGACATGCAGACAACAACACATTTGTATACCTGCCCTTTGAGTCCCAATCAGTGTATACTGGAGGACCTCATGGCAGCACAGCAGAAAGCAATTAATGTTGCTAGTTTCTGGGAGAGATGTGTTTAATTTATAGATATTTTAATCTTGTATTTTATATTTTAATTTTTAGATCATATAGTGTGCCTTATTTTAATTATGATGCTTCAGACATGAATAAACAAACAACCAATAAACTCATGTTTTCCCTAAATTATTCTCTCTTCACACATACACATACACACACAGACACACACACACACACACACACACACCAATTGCAAATGACCAGCAGGGACAGCATATATGGTAAAGTTTGATTTGGTTGAAGCTATGGAGAAGCACTTTACAATTGCATGAGAAAAAAGATACCTCCAGAGAAAGGAGAATGGGTTATTACTTTGCAATTATAAAGATGATATTGATTACATTAAACAAATATGGAGAAGAGGTGAAGGATTCTAATATTTACAAAATACCTCACAAAGGGCCTGCTTTTATTCTTTTAAGAATTATTTCAGCAGTTCATGACAATTGTGCTATTTTGAGAAAAAGCTTGGAAGTGCTACTTTACTCAAGTTTTTGTCAAAACAAAGCAACTTCCTGAAGATCCAGATAACCATTCTACTTAGACCAAACATATCCATTAATGAAAATCTTTCCCACTGCTCCATCTTCCTTTTATTCTGCTCCATTTACAGTCAATTCTGAAAATTAGCTTCTTTCTTTTACTATAAAACAACAAGTAGGGACTATTTTCAGCAGCAAATTAAACAGTTCCATGCTAATAATTTAGGCTTCAAATGACACAATTGTTTCACATGAATTATTCAAAATTTGTAAAGAATGTACAAGAGAAAAATTTTGCAATTCTTCTATTGATTAAAATTAGCTTCAGTTCCACAATATTCTCATCAGTCCATTTATGTGTGAGAGATGTTTCAGTGATTAAAGAATTTAGAGATTAAAGATTCTTCAGGTTATTCAAGAATATTATAAACATTGGCAGAATGAAACTTAATATGTTCAATAATGTAATTATATGGGGAACCTGTAAAAGCAAAGACATTATAACCACTTTGTCTTCAACACAGCAAATTATAATTGATATGTTGATTATTTGAAAGAATTTGTTGTTATTGGAGTAATCTGTCTTGCTGTTACTATCTTTTTTTTACAAAAAATAAACTTGAGTGAAAGGGGAATAGAATGGAATAAGTGTAAATAGTAAAATAATTCTAATTTTTTTTCTTTATAAGTAGTAAGATTTTGCGGAGATTATTGGTGCAAAATAAAAGGAAATTTTTAACCCTATCCCTGTGCACCTAATCCCATCCCTCCTCTTCCCTTTGAAAAGACTTGGCTCTGTGCTCCAGCCTGGGATCTTAATGTGTGATGGAGCCCTTCTTCTGGCTATTTCTTTACAGGGAGGATACATGAGATTTGGGTGTGGCTTACTGATGAAGGCTAACGAGCCAGAAATAGATCTATATAAGTCTCCCAATGGGCAGCATAGGGCCTGCTGGCTGCCAGAAGAAAGAAAGAAAAAACCCAGAAACTAGTGGATGTGATTTCACTGAACTAGGGCTGCAGAAAAATCTTGGTTTACATAGGAAAAACCTGGCTAAAGAAAAATACACATAAATCCTATGAAAAAGTAAGAATATATATATATACACATACATATACATATACACGCACACACACACACACACACACACATATAAAATTGTTGATAGATGTATCCTCCTTGTAAAGGTAGGGAGAATACATGGGAGGAGGGTGTGGCTAACGGATGAAGGCTTATAAACCCAAAATAGATCTATCTTAGTCTCCCAATGGGCAGCAGAGGGTTTGCTGGCTGCCAGAAAAAAAAAAAGCATAGAAACTAGTGGATTGTGATTTCACGGAACTAGGACTGCATAAAAATCTTGGTTTACGTAGGAAAAACCTGGCTAAAGAGAAATACACATAAAGCCTATGAAAAGGAAAGTGTGTGTGTGTGTGTGTTTCTTTAAGCCAGGTTTTTCCTACATAGCCAAGATTTTTCTGCAACCCTAGTTGAGTGAAATCACATTGACTACTTTCTGGGTTTTTTTCTTTCTTTTCATTCTGGCAGCCAGCAGATTTTGTGCTGCCCCTTGGGAGACTTTTGTAGCTATTTCTGGCTCATTAGCCATCATCAGTAAGCCATGTGTGTGTGTGTGTGTGTGTGTGTGTGTGTGTGTGTGTGTGTGTTTTCTGAGGTTTTTGCAGGTGTTTGTATGTAGGTCTTTGGTTATTCGGGTCTTCTTCCGCGTAAAATTGGAAGTATCTTGGTGACATTTCGACGAAGTCTCATTCGTCATCTTCAGGCTGGTGTTCTCGGCTTCGTGCTTCCAGGAGCAATGTGAGATCGCAGCTGTCTCTTCCCTTTAACTGCTAGTGGGGGTGTGAGCTGATTAGGTGGGAGCTTGGCTGTGTTCTGATTGGGTGGAGATGTGTTCTGATTGGTTAGGGGCTTGGCTGTGCTCTGATTGGATGGGGGGTTGGTTGTGCTCTGATTGGCTGGGGGTGTGTTTTGTTTGGGTGGGGGCTTGGTTGTGCTCAGGTTAGTCTGAGTTGCAGGGGGATTTGAGCTGGTGAGCTGCATTGCTGTTGTTTGGCTTCGTGGTCGTGCCACATCTTCATGGTGGATTTAACTCTGCTTCATGTATGGATTGGAGGGGTTTAAAATGGCTAATGATGCAGCTGCGGTCTGGCTTCTGCTCCATGGTCGTGCCTCATCATCGGTGTGGGTTTGAGTCTGCTTTCCGTGTGGATGTGTGGTGGTGACATCCTGTGTGGCCCTCGTGAGTGTGGGTCATGTTAGGGACTTGTTTGTCATTAAAGGCAGGTTTCCAAATGGCTGGTAGGTGGGAGGTATCATTTCGTTTATTCATGCTGTGTGGGCGTTTTCTATGTCAATGGCTTTTCTGATTATTCTGTTGTTAAAGTGTTCAGTTTTGGCGATAATTCTGGTCTTTTTAAAGTCAATTTCATGTCCTGTGGCTTTAAGGTGTTGGACCAGGGTAGAAGTTGGTTCCACTTTTCTGACTGAGTTCTTGTGTTCTTCAATGTGTGAACTTTTTCTTCTGTTGGTTTGTCCGATGTCTTTGGTGGGGCAGGCGGTGCATGGGATTTCATATACTCCTTGATTTTCTAACTCAATTTTGTCTTTGGGGTTTCTTAGGATGGTGGATATTTTTCGGTTTGTGCAGAATGCTGCCTTGATGTGTTTGTGGAGGATCTTGCTGATTCTGTCTATGGTGCCTTTTATGTATGGAAGAAGGCTTTTTCTTGTTCTCTGTCTTGGATTTTAGTGGGGGTTTCTTTTTGGATTAAGTTGGTAATCTTATTTCTTTGGAATCCGTTGGATATTAGTACGTTAGTGAGTGTGTAGTTCAGTTTTTAGGTGTAGTTCGTCAGCTAAGCATTTTATTCTGGAGACCTTGGCTACGGAGTTGATGTGTGCTGGGTGATGGTGTGAGAGTGCGTGCAGATAGCAGTTTGTGTGTGTTTTCTTTTGGTAGGTTGTGTGTCCTAGGGAGCCATTGGATCTCCTGTAGACTAAGACATCCAAGAAGGGAAGTTGGTTGTTAGGTTCTGTTTCCATGGTGAACTGTATTTTCGGGTGTAGGCTGTTGAAGTGTGTGAGGAAGTTGTCCAGTTTTTCTTTCCCATGTGGCCAGATTATGAAGGTGCCGTCTACGTATCTGAGCCAGAGTTTGGGTTTGTGATTAGATTTTTCTAGAGCTTGGGTTTCAAAGTGTTCCATGTAGAGGTTTGCAATGACAGGTGAGAAGGGTGATCCCATGGGTGCTCCTTCTATTTGTTTGTATTTTTGTCCATTATAGATGAAGTAAGTGTTGCATAGGCAGTGGTTGGTCAGATCTAGGATGTGCTGGGGGCGGGGGTTATATTTGTTTTGGATAGCTGTCTATATTTAAAAGAACTAGCTTTAAACAACCCTTTCTGAAATTACAAACCCAATGGTTTACTTAAGAAATGTTGGCTAGTGGCCCCCAGGGGTAGAGCTTTCTCTGTTGGAGCGCCAACCCTCTGGAATGGTCTACCCACCGAGCTCAGGATAGCCCCCAACCTCCTCTCCTTTCGCCGCAAACTGAAGACGTAGCTGTTCCAACAATAATCTGAACATGGGGGTATGCAGTGCTATAATTTTAAATTATTTTTAATGGGGGTTTAAATTTTAATTTGAATTAACACTATGATTTGTATTGTTGATTGCTGTATGTAAGCCATCCTGAGTCCTTCGGGAGAAAGGCAGCATATAAATCAGAAAAAAAGAAAAAAGAATGACCATAGTGAATACTTGCTGTTATATAGGTTGATAAAAATGCATGGCATCAGAAAAAAAGGCATAGACTACTTTGAGAAAAGGTTGTTAGTTTGATTTTGCGAAAACAGTGAGTTGCTGCAATTCTTATCAGTATTGGACTAAGAAGCAATAATAGTTTTGAATTTTTTTGTTCTATTCAGTATAAGGATTTTGGTGTGTGTATAATGTGTGGGTATTCACCTCTTTAAGTATTTATTTTACTGTAATATATAATAATAATGAGCAAAATAAAATAATGCCTGTAACAATATAATCAGTATAACATTTCTCAAAATTGTAATAAATACAAAAACAAACAAAACTTATAAAAATCTATTGCACATCTGAATGCATTGGAGATTTTCATAACTACCAGTTCAAGTATGTCCCAATATCACTTATAAAGTCTTTTTAAACATAGAAATGTAAAAATCCTTTGGCACTTGAGAGTTTCCTGCAGCAGTTCCACATGGCCACAGCTGTGATGTGGTGAGATACGCATTTCTGTGACAGCCTATATATTCTGCTGCATATTTACATATTTCTTAATCCATTCCATCCATCATGTGCCAGTCCATCAATATACCTGACCTAATTTCAAAATCCCTTCTGTTGCAGAAGCCACTGATATGCAGGGTGCTTAGCGTATTGGAAAAACGCATCCATCAGAGCAATAGAACACAGTACTAGGAGTGTCATCTTGTGTCGGGAGCAGCTGGAATTATTGCTTGTCTGGTCACCCAAGGCATTTATAACTGAAAGGCAGGAATCATGTACGCTGCCAATATGGGCTACAAAAGACATTTCTATGCCCAAAGCAAAGTGAGAATGTCTTTTTCAGTGCAACAAATGGTTTCATTTATACCTTAATTAAAGCAATTTTCTTTGATTTCACTTTTGTAGTTTGCAAAAATATATTTGATTGGTGCAATGAAGTACATTATGCTCAGTTGCACTGGCCCAGTCTCAAATGGTTAATCCTGGGTGAAGAAGGGAAAGAATCTATTAACATATACTGTACATGTAATTTGAAATAATACCATAAGACATTGCAGCTGGGGGTTTTGTGTGTAAATATGTGTGTTAGGTAGTTAATTCACATAAAATTTAAGAGATAGATGTCAATCTTAGCATCCCATACTCAAAATTGGGGGGGGGGGGCGGAATTTAAATAGATAACTAGATTTTAGCCTCATATCTTTCATGTAATTAGAAATTACCAGTCAAGCCAGTGCTTTGCCATAATTCTTTGTTTATTGCAATGGTACTCAAACTATTCTTCATTGTCTTCCTTTCTGTACTGTAAATATAAGACTATGGATTTTATATCTCTTTGGGCAATTTTGATTCATTTGAATTAAATTTCTTCTTGTTAGAAAAGGCCAATTTTAGCCTGACAAAGTTTCATTAGAAACATTATTGTCAGCCATGTTAGTTCTGGAATTATTGGAGCCATTTCTCATCATCTCAGTATACGCAGTATGCAAGCTCATCCTCTGTGCTACCAGTTGTTTTTAATATTTGCCAGGATTTTCCACCATTAACGGCAAAGACTCTGCTGACACTTTTGAATATTGTGTATGCCTAGAACAGATTTATGCAGTTTTTAGATATTCTAGACATAGTTCTTCCATCTGTTTCATATTCTACATTCATATCCAAGTCCACAAGTCTATCTCTAGAAGGAGCCTCAAATGAAAAGGAAGTTAGTTTAATCCCATTTCTATGATGACTTTAATTTCCAGTCAAACGGCACCAATGAGATATAAGCTGCAAAGCCAAACTTACAATTTTGTAAATAGTAGTGATTTTTTTTTCTTTTTACAACTCTTTAATCCCTTTATTCAGAGTGAGTTGGGGCAAGCGAATGGAGCTGACATTTATTGGCAGGCTGCCCTTCCTGAGGCTGATGGGGAATTTGCAGCAGATGTTTTCTCTTTGTGCCCTGATAGAGAAACAGCTGCCACTGCCTATGATTAAATTCTCAACCTTCCAAGTGGGAGGCAAGAGTCTTCACCATTAGGCCATCATGCTGCTTATATAATTAGAATAAAGCTGATAAGATGATAAAATAAGGTGTACAAATCAGGGGTGAAATCTAAAAAATTTTGCTACCAGTTCTGTGGCCGTGGCTTAATTAGTGGGTGGGGCTTGGCAGTCAGGTGACTGGGTGGGCATGGCTTGTTGGTCAGGTGGGTGTAGCCAAGTCACAAAAAGCCCAAAAAACCAACTTTCAGACTTTACACACACACAACACAACACAACACAACACAACACAACACAACACAACACAACTGGCTCACTCACAATGTAAAAGCAGCTGT
This sequence comes from Coluber constrictor foxii, assembly GCA_038048745.1. Classification (NCBI taxonomy): domain Eukaryota; kingdom Metazoa; phylum Chordata; class Lepidosauria; order Squamata; family Colubridae; genus Coluber; species Coluber constrictor. The sequence goes on along the minus strand of CM075961.1, from coordinate 121,895,690 downwards.
ACCAGACCCAAAATGGCCCCTGCAACAAGCAGGAACCTCACACAGCCCCAAAAAGCCCCCCAAAAAACTTTCACACTTTACACACACAACACAACATACTTTACACACACAAAATTCCACATACAGCTTTGTGAGATTTTCCTTTCCTTTCCTTTCCTTTCCTTTCCTTTCCTTTCCTTTCCTTTCCTTTCCTTTCCTTTCCCTTTCTTTCCTTTCCTTTCCTTTCCTTTCCTTTCCTTTATTAGATTTTTATATCACCCTTCTCCTGAAGGACTCAGGGCGGTGCACAGCCATGATAAAACAATATACGATACAAAATTTAAAAATAAATTTAAAACAAATTAAATAAATTTTGCCCTGTAAATTAAAAACCCACAAATTTAAAATATCCCATCCAGATTCTTATTCAGCCAGGCCAGCCTGTTTAAATAGCAGGGTCTTAAGGGCCCGGCGAAAGGTACAGAGATCGGGAATCATACGTATCCCGGGGACAGTTCATTCCAGAGGGCGGGTGCCCCACAGAGAAGGCTGTCCCCCTGGGAGTCACTAGTCTACATTGTTTTACCGATGGCACCCTAAGAAGCCCCTCTCTGTGGTAGCATATTGGTCGGTGGGAGGCTATCGGTGGCAGAAGGCAATCCCGTAGGTATCCGGGCCCTAAGTCAGGAAGCGCTTTAAAGATGGTGACCAGCACCTTGAACCGCACCTGGAAGACCACTGGGAGCCAGTGCAGCTCATGCAGGAGAGGTGTCACATGAGTGCGTCGAGTCGCACCCATAATCACCCGCGTGGCTGCATTCTGGACCAGTTGGAGCCTCCAGGTGCCCTTCAAGGGGAGTCCTATGTAGAGAGCCTTACAGTAGCCCAGACAGGACATGACGAGGCTGTGAGTGACAGTGCACAGGGCGTCCCGGTCCAGAAAGGGACGCAACTGGTAAATCACGTGAACCTGATAAAAGGCCCCCATGGCCATAGCTGTCATACGGTCTTCTAAAGACAGCCGTGCATCCAGGAGGACATCCAGATTGCGAGCCCTCTCCAAGGGGGCTAAAGTTTCACTCCTAATAACCAGCGATGGAATCAGCTGGCTATACCGGGACGCTGGGAGCCATAGCCACTCAGTCTTGGAGGGGTTGAGTCTGAGCCTGTTTCTCCCCATCCAGATCCTCATGGCTTCTAGACAACGAGACATCACGTCAAGGGCATCATTGGGGTGGTCTGGGGTGGAGATGTATAGCTGAGTATCATCAGCATACTGGTGGCACTTCACCCCAAAACCACGGATAATCTCCCCTGGTGGCTTCACATAAATGTTGAACAAAAGGGGGGAGAGGACCAACCCTTGCAGCACCCCACAAACAAGGCGCCTCGGGGTCGACCTCTGCCCCCTGTCAACACCCCCTACGTCTGACCAGAGGAAGGTGCAGAACCACCGCAACATCATGCCCCCCCCCATTCCCAACCCCTCCAGCTGGCGTAGCATGACACCATGGTTGATGGTATCAAAAGCCGCTGAGAGGTCCAATAGGACTAGGGCAGAGGAACAACTCCTGTCCTGAGCCCTCCAGAGATCATCAACCAATGCTACCAATACCATTTCTGTGCTGTATCCAGGCCTGAAATCGGACTGGAATGGATCTAGATAGACAGCTTCATCCAGGTACCAGGGGAATTGTTGTGCCACCACACTCTCAACAACCTTCACCACAAAGAGAAGGTTGGAGACTGGATGATCCAGAGCCAGGTCCAGAGAGGGCTTCTTGAGAAGGGGCCTCACCACTGCCTCTTTCAGGGTGGAGGGGAGGAAACCCTCACTCAAAGAAACGTTTATAATCTTCTGGAGCCAGTCTCGTGTAACCGCCTGGGAGGCCAGCACCAACCAGAAGGAACACTGGTAATAAACATGTGGCAGAACTCAACCTACCCAGAATCCTGTCCACATCCTCCCAGATAACACTCTCAAGACCTGCCTCTTTCACCCCCTCTGGATCCACCCAATCGGAGTCCAAGCCTTCCCGAATCTGAGCAATTTTATCCTGCAGGAATTGCACAAAATCCTCAGCCCTATCCTGCAAGGGGTCTTCCCACGCTCCCATATGAAAGAGGGAGCAGGTCACCCTAAACAGGGCAGCTGGGCAGTTCTCTGCAGATGCAATAAGAGCAGAAAAATAGTTTGATTTTGCCGCTTTTATCACCACTAGGTAGGTCTCAATATGAGACCTCACCAGTGTTCAGTCGGATTCGGAACAGCTGGCCCTCCAATCACTCTCAAAGTGTCTTTTCCTGCGCTTCCATCTCCTTCAGCTCCTCCGAAAACCAGGGAGCTAATTGGGATCGGCACCAGGTCAGAGGCCGCAAAGGAACAACACGGTCCAAAGCTCCAGCGGCTGCCCTTTCCCAGGCGGCCACCAGTTCTTCAGTTGAGTCGTGAACCAGAGCCTCAGGGAATGGCCCAAGCTCTGTCAGGAACCTATCAGGATCCATCAGGCACCTGGGACGGAACCACCTGGTTGGTTCCGTCTCCCTGCGGCGGAGGGAAACGGCTTGAAAGTCTAATTAAAGGAGTGAATGATCTGACCATGACAAGGGTTTGATAACTAAATCCCCTAATTCCAGATCATTCAACCACTGACCAGAGACAAAAATCAAGTCCAGAGTGCGACCCCCCGTGTGAGTAGGGTCTTGAACTAACTGGGTCAGGTCCATGGCCGCCATGGAAGCCATGAACTCCAGAGCTGTCCCCGATGTTTCACTGGCAGATGGCAGGTTAAAATCCCACATGACCATAAGTCTGGGGATATCTACTGCCACCCCGTTATTACGTTGAGCAGCTCAGGCAGGGTTGCTGCTACGTGGCAGGGAGCCAGGTATGCAGTTAGCAGACCCATCTGCACCCCACAACCCCACTTCACAAGGAGGGATTCACATCCGGCTATCTGAGGAATAGTGGCCTCCCTCGGACAAAGACTCCCTAATGATAGCCGCCTCCCCCCACCGCCCCTCCCTTGAGCCCTCGGCCGATGGAATACACAGAAACCTGGTGGGCACATTTCCATGACAGGAACTCCCCCTCTCCTGGCCCAACCAGATCCCCATGATCCCTGCCAGGTCTACACCCCCCTCCTGAACAAGATCATAAATGAGGGGTGTGATTTTGTGTGTTTGTGTAGTTAGAGTGAAAACCTACAGAAACACACAAAATCTCAGAAAGGTGCACAAATATTATTTCATTTTATTTTATTTTTATATAAATGCAGCTAAATTTAAAACTTTCTAAACTTTAAATGGCTAGGTCTAAAAAAAGAACAATAAAAAAAACCCAATTAACTATTTTTTTTAAAGCCCCCAAAGGGAAAAAATACTTACCCAATTGAAGGAACAAAGCAGGCAGGCAGGCAGGCAGGCAGATAGAGCTGCTCACCCATGAGCTTGATTGCAGGCAGGGAGATTCAATTGCTTGCTGATGCAATGGATTGCAGGGATTACAGCAAGCGAAGCAAGGCAGGCATTGTGACCAGCGGCTCAGGATTCAGTCCGAAGAGCGAAGGTAAGAAAGCTGGAGGCTGGGGGGGAAGGTGGGTGGTTAGCTAGATGGGTTAGCCAGGCCAAGCAGGCAAGCATGGGGACCCAGGGACCAGGGGGGTAGCACAAAGCCCACAAATGATCCCCGGCAGCTACGCAAACTACGCGAGCCTGGGGATGGGGGGGGTGGAATGCTAGGCCACAACTGGCAAAGCTTACCTTTTTGAGCGAGCAGCAGTCAGCGAGGCATCCAAACGAGGCAAGGCGAGGCCCGAGCAGCCAGGCGAATGTCTGGGTGAAGTAGCTGGGCAGCGTAGAAAGGGGAATTTATATAGGCCGGGGGTGGGCTGGGTGGGACGTAAGGAAGCGCCGAGTGGCTGGAAAAGCGACTGGTGCTGAGTGGCGGGAAAAGTGAGTGAATGGGCAAGTGGGCAAGCGGGTGACTAGGCGATTGGGTGGGCATGAGCGGGGAGGGCAGGGATTTTTGCTACCGGTTCTCTGAACTGCCCGCTGCCATCGCTACCTACTCGCCTGAGCCGGTCCGAACTGGGAGCATTTCGCCTCTGGTACAAATATTAAGAAGTTTATAAATTGAGGGCATTTGCTGATGATCTGGTTATATTTTTACACGACCCAAAAAACAATATAGAATATATGCTGAGAAAATTGAGTGAGTTTGGGGCTTTGGCAGGTTTCAAAATAAATACGCAGAAAACAGCAATGCTGATCAAGAATATGTCTTCTCAGGATAGTGATATATTGAACAAAAAGTATTGAGAAAAAGATGAAATACTTAGGGGTTAGGTTGACAAATACAAATATAAAACTGTTTCAAAACAACTATGTCCCTCTTTGGAGGGATATTAAACAGGACTTACAAAGATGGGATAAACTGTACTTATCATTATTGGGTAGAATCTCTATAATCAAGATGAATATTTTACCAAAGATGCTTTTTTTATTTCAGACGTTACCAATACTTACAACTGACAACCCATTTAAACAATGGCAGAAGGATATTTATAAGTTCATATGGCAAAGGAAAAAACAAGAATTAGATATATGCTACTGCAAAATGCTAAGGAAAGAGGGGGTTTGGGTCTACCAGATATGAAACTGTATTTTGATGCATGCTGTCTGACCTGGACAAAAAAATGGGTGAGTCTCCAGAATAAGGTTACTTGAATTAGAGGGCCATGAATTAAGGTTTGTGTCAGGCCTGCCTCCATTCAAAACCCAAGAAAGAAAACCCCTGACTCCACTGAAGTAGAGAAGAGGTACTTTTACTGAATTTGAAATGATAGCAGCGAAAGAAAAGCACGATCTGAGTCAAAAGGTGCGAAAGTTACATCTTGAAAGTTTCCCCAAATCCCTCCCCCAGGGACCCAGACTGAATGTCCAATCCACGTCCCACATAGTGTCATGTGGGGCACATCTTCAGATATTTCCATCCATCTGGAGTTCTAGGATAGTTGGCCTTGACTAGGTATAAATAACTCTGTTCAGCAGCGCAGTAATTTTTGAAAGCAAACCTCCCTTTTAGTTCACATGGGCCTTCATCACACCAGGACACTTTTGAAACCCCAATGCCATTCCTCCCTTCCCCATTACTATGGCAGCCGATAGCAAGTAAGCATCAAAGGGAAAACTATGCTGGAGATCTGGCAGACAGGTTGGATGGCACAGCTACTTATGGTATGATAAAAGTAAAGTAAACGTTGAATTTAATAATCATTTTGTTTGCCTTCATCTCTCTTTGCCCTAGGAAGCAAACTACTTCTAAATATCTTGCTAAGAAAACTACAGTTGCCAGGAGCTGATTGCAATCATACAGTCAAGTGTATTGTAGTCACTTCGGCTTCATTGTGATGGAAAATATGTTTAGTTCATTTGCCTGAATCCTTTTCTAAATATGATGCTCAACTAGAAACAGAGATGGGGTCTGATGAGCACAGAAATAAATATGTCTTCCTAAGATTTGGATACCATAGATTTTTAATATTCTAAAAAATCCATTTGCCCTTTTATTTCAGTCATGTTTCCCTGAAACTTTAATTGTAATCAAGCAATACTCTCAGATCTAAGACCTTCAGGCTCCTATCTTTGGCTGTGCCTCCTTCTCCAGCCTCCCGCCTCTGCCCATTTACAGCCAGATTTCCTCCTCCGCTGGCCCTCCCCCAGCCATTTTCCCTGGCCAACAGCCCTCCGGCCCCCTGTCCTGCACCTTAAAGCAGTTTGGTGCGTTTCCCCCCAATTTCCTGCCACTGCTTGACACCAACTGCCCGTTCGGTATCACACAGGCAAGATCAGGTACAGGGGACCTTGGCAGCAGCTGGATGTAGGTTTATTCCAAAAGAAAATAAAAGACACTTAAAAAAAGAAAAATAAATAATCACAAAAGGCTGCAAGAGAGACGTTGAGAGAGAAAACATACAGGCAGGCTGTGACAGTGGGAAAGAAAAGAATGAGAGATGAGAGAAGCTGAGATGGGAGCCTTCCAGGGAGCTGGGGGCAGGACACAATCTACCTCCCTCTCTCCCTCCCCTTCCTTCCTTACACTAACAAGCACCTGAGGCCGTGAGACTCTGCCGTTCAACTGCCGCACTTCCCCCATAGCCCAATAGCCCCTGCGACCTTGCACGCCAGCGGGCAGAAGTACCATGGCTTCTGATTGGCTGGTGGCTAACTGTCCCATGTGGCCAAAGGGCCGGGACAAATGGTAGACAGTGAATGGGCCAGGCTGAAGTGCATGGGGCGGAAACCTATTGGCCAGGGTGAATGACTGGGAGAGGACCAGTGGAGGAGGAAAGCTGGCTGTAAATGAGTGGAGGTGGGAGACTGGAGGAGAAGGAGGCACAGCCAAGGGTAGGAGGCACGACCAAGAGTAGGAGGCTGAAGGTTCCATTCCGATACTCGTCTTTTTCACTGGCATCCTAGGTATTTCCTATCATATCCCCATGCATTTGATTTCTGTTTCCTAAATGGAGAATGCTGCATTTCTCTAATTTAAACTGCATTCTGTTATTTTCCACTCATTTCCATATTTATCAAGAATCCAGATCTGCCTATAAGCTAATTATTTCAGATTTAAAGTTTTGAACAGAAATGCCATCTATTTTAGGCACCTACTCACCAAGAAGTATACAGTTAGGCTTAGCATTTGAAATGTGGGCCTCATGTTAAATTCATCTCAGGGCATCATGTGCTTTCTAGGGAACATCTGTTCCATGTGAATACTGTTCAAAGTAATAAGTCATCCAGCATGATATGCTTGTTCTTTGCTCTCAAGAGCCTCTAGGGAATCACTTTAGTGACATCGAGAAAAATGTAAAGGCTTTATTACACTCATCAAGCACAATCAAAAAGGTACTCATATATCTTTACACTGATCAGGGTGGAATATACAGCTGCTTTCTGCATTGTACTGTGGCCATGGATATATTTTCCAAATACTTTTGATATTGGATTATGGTTGTGATTTAATTTGGTTCTTTACTTCAATGAACTATTCCAAAAGATTTATTTCTTGACAAAAGATTCTGGCAGTTGTCTCAATGTTGCACCATTTTTTCAGTATTTCATTACTTCCTTGCAGGTTTATTTTAGGTGTTTCCTGCTTAGTAGTCTTTGAAAATACTGTCTGAGTATATTCATGAATTGGAATAGGGCATAGCAACAGGTCAGCCAATGAGGACTGTTCAGTAAATGAAATATAGTATTTGTTGTTTGTTAACTGTCATAAGAGACAGTTTGGAGCCTGGGTGTGGCTTAACTGTTCTCTATATAAACTTGAGGGCACTAACTTCTCTCTACTCCATTTTGCCGTCTCCATTTTATGCTTCCATTTTGTGCTGTGTTTTGTACTTGCTATTTCTCTTCTCTACAACGTGGAAAAACCTACAAGGGTATTGTATACCTTAGGTGTTGTTATGTATATAAACACATTTTTGAATCCTGCTTAATTGTCTTATAGTGTGTGCTGCAACAAACTCTGACAAATACCAACCTCTTCTTTTAGCTTTTTACAATAATTAATACTTGGCAGTTAATACTTGTTTAAATCTATATGATTTAGCTTTATTGGTAATGAGTCAGCATCAGAATTGCTTCTTGGGATGGAAGCACTTGATTTCAGCCAAAGCACAAGTAAAGATTGGGAAACATTGCTGTCATCAGTGATTGTGTGTTTAATCGGAAAAAAATTAAGAGATGCTGAGAGATATAAAACAACTATTGACTAGAATTTACACAAGTAGCACCAAGAGGCGGTTTAAAAGTAAGAACAGAAAGAGGAAACATATTTGCAAGAGGCTTGAAGGGACATTGCTTCAAATGGTAGGAAACATGAATCATAATCCATAATTCAGGACTAATAGATTATTAGATTTTATGGACTTCATAGAAATTGTAGCCCAAAGCATTCAGAAAACAAAGAGTTTAAGTGCTACAAAATAGATGTATGAAATAGTTGATATGTGATGTTCTAGAGCAGTTCAGAAATCCAAAGGACATATAATGCTTTGTGATATGTATTTTTTGCATTAAAGGGTTTATATTGATCCTTCAGTTAATGGATCTTCTGCTTGACTGCTACACATGTTTTAACATTTTTTCCACTTATTTCCTTACACATCCCAGGATGCCCAAATATACTGTAGTATATCTTACTTTAGCAGAGAACATTATATCCAATCTGATTTTTAAATTTCACCTTGAAGCTCCTGATACGTATCCATTTATTCTTTAGGGTCACAAATGACTTTATGAACACATTGATTCCTTTCTGAACTCTTACAAACCAGTGGTGGGTTGCCCTTGGTTCGAACTGGTTCTATAGAACCAGTAGTAAAACCAGCGGGAGACTCCACCCACCGCCCCCAATGTCATCAAAACGCTTCTGTGCTTGGGCAGAAGAGTGTGCATGTGGCCCCGCTGCAAACCGGTAGTAAAGGTAAGCAGAACCCACCCCTGTTACAGACCTGCTTGATTCATATATTGCATCATCATTAACCCATCCACTTCAATTCTGCGTATGGGAGTAACCTCACTACTCTTCTAGTGACATCTCGGCAGCTCTATTTGTTGAATGGGAGCAAATCACAGCTCTCCAATCAAGCAGTTTGCCCACTTCTCTGCAAAACTTAGTGAGGTTTATTTGCTTTTGGCTTCATGTGCTACATGAACCTAGTAGTGATGACTTATATAAACGTGGATTGAATTCAGTTTTCCACAGAAACCTTGCTGTGCTATTGAAGTAATAGATGAGTCTTAATTTAATTAATATAATTAAATTAATTTAATCTATTATAAAATTAATTTAATCTATTATTAAGATGAGTCTTAATTGCCTGATATGCCAGTGGCGGCCCTTTCTAGATCGGGACTCCTTACGCACAGTCACTCAAGCACTCGTCACTTCTTGCCTGGGAGTCCGCAAGGAGAAGGGCGGTATACAAATATAATAATAATAATAATAATAATAATAATAATAATAATAATAATAATAATAATAATAATAATAATAACAACAACAACAACAACAACAATACCAATAACAATAACAATAACAATAACAACAACAACAACAACAATAATAACAACAACAACAATAACAATAATAATTTTCTTTGCTATAGTTATATATTTTTTTCTTAATCAACTTGTTTGATGAACAGTTCTAGAAGCTTTCCATTGCCTTTTCTGCTGGTCGGATAAAGTTATTACCTGAATAAAATTTGAATTTGTTCTTATGATCAACATGGATTCCATTATTTTTAAAGATATGGGCACGCTTAATATAGCCTTCAAAGCAAGATCCTACAAAGAACAACATTTAATGTTGCCTTGCTTTATGTGATCAGATAATTCAACTTTCAATTTAGCTTTGAGTAACCTTTGTAACCTATTTTACAGTATTTCAGATTGTATTCATAGGATACATGTTCACATTCCACCAGACAAGTATTTTACATAATATAGAAACTATTTTCACTTGAATAGTTAGAATTTAAATTTTATAAAATAGGGAATCCATAAACATTTGCTTGGTTCTAGTTTCTAAATAGTTTTAAGAGAAACCTTGTAACAACCAGACTTTATATGCTTAAGAACTCCATATAGCCTATCTAATCAGTGGCTCCAAAATCAACCATAATTGTTCCTCACTTTCCCATTTTTTTCCTATTCAACTTGCCAAATAATTGAATTCAAAAAGTTTTACAATTTTGTAAAACATAAGTTTGTCAAAATCTCTATGAATTTTACTTTTTTTTCTCATAGTCAGCATGACAGCTACTGCTTTTTAACTGTACATTCATCATTCTGTTTGAAAAGAAATAAAATTGCAACTGCTTGGAGACCCCTAAGCTTATTAAATCATCAAGAACTTGTGAATTTCTGAACAGGGGCAAATTCCCAGAAATGTCAAGCTTAATAAAAGACACAGGGAGCTTCTAGTTGAAAAATGCAAAAATGCAAAAGAAAGATGACCAACAAAGGCAAAGATTTATGAAAGTCCCCATGGCTGAAACCTGCTGGAGGGAATGAAGACAGAGCATCAGGATTAAAAGAGAACACAAGAGGAAACAAAGTTGCTTGGCAGGTGAGTTCCAAGAAAATCTCTGGGAAGAAGACACAGTTTTGAGGACTCAAAAGGTCAAACATTCATTTGAACTTGGCATTCTGCCCGGAGACAAGAGAAACATCCAGATTCTAACACTATGAACAGCTGTGCAAAGCTATAAAGTAATACCTCTATTTGATTGAACCATCCCATTGAGGCAGATTGAATCCAAAGGGCTTTATTGCTGTTCAAAATGCTTTGCAGAATTGAATTTTTCTGCACTCTCAATTTTGTTTCAGATGATATGCAAGGTTGCAATTTCAGTTCTAAGTATGGAGAAAGCTGAAGGGGAAATAGCAATATAATGGGATGATTTGTGTGCTTGGCCAAAAGTTTGATCCTTTCCTTAAACTATCCAATCAGCTGTGGAGGGCATAAGATCACATTGCTTTGGCTTCACTTACTTTCTCAGTTGTCATCTTCTTTAACATAGCCAGTTGCAAGCCTTAACTTTGCCTTCCTTTACATTAATAATGTCATATTTCTGGGCTTGTCCCTTCAACTATCTAAGGATTTGTCTGATCAATTCTTACTAGTTCAGTATGCACTCTAATGTCAAATCAGAATGTACTTCGGCGCAAGCCTTAATTTGAAGCTCCAGGAATGAATGTGCCTGACGTATGCTGCATGTTGTGCACAGTTTGAAGAAATCTTCACTTCTGTGTTTCTTTGGAGGAGAAACACAGCTGAGACATGGCAATCTGCTCTGCCGTGTGAATCAGCTGAGAAGATAAAGGTAGAAAAATAGCGGAGGTGGAGGATGGGCCCATCTGATCATTGGGATGAACCGGTTTGCTCCTAGCTGATTGTCAGAGCTACAGGTTCTCCGAAACTGGTCCAAACCAGTAGAATCCCACCCCTGCCTTTATGGTTGTAAATTAAGGAATACTTGTGCAGCCTTACCTGACTTCTAATAGCAAAACAGTCACAATGGTTTATTTTGAAGCCACCTCTGGGAAATCCAATAAGGGCTTCTGGGGAAATGTTAAGATAATGCAAAGCACTTTGTCAAGGAGAATTGCCTCTTTCACTCAACAAGCACAATCAGATCATTTCCATAATATGACTCATAAAACAATCAATATGTTGTCAACCTACTCTATAAGTAGCTTATCTTCAGAATACTACTACTATAATCCTCTTCAGGCATTATCAGATCTGAATTATGGCAGATCTGAATTATGACAGAAACCTTTATTCTGTCTCTACTTCATTCATTCCTAACTAAAGTATTTTTCACCACTTTCTTTCCACTCCGGATTAATGAAATAGCAAGGCAAATAAACAGAATGGCTGAGTAACTGTTTTGAAACGGGCGGGGTGGGGGGGGAGGGAATGTAGTCACATAAAAGCAATTTCATTAGGCTGAATGGTCGCTATGGCCAGAAGCAAATTTTGCAATGAATGTCTGCTGTGTTCTATCTACTCATATAAAACATATAAGGAATCTACCTATCATTTAAACTACCCTTTACAGTAAGCTGTTCTATTATTTTCCGAAAACTGTAGATACAGTTAAGCTATGTCAGAAAATGAACAAAATAGCCTAAAGTCTATAAACTTTCCTTACGGACTTCTCTAACCATAAAAGATATTGCCATAGAGTATTCTGAATTTTTCACCAACTCAATTTTATCAAGCATGTAAAATTATGGAATAATTAAAATACAAAAGAAGAAAATATACTTGTGCTGAGGTCAATTCCTTAGTGGTCTTATGTCCCAAAGGTGCTTTTTCAAGAGGCAACTGGACTTTCTTATTTTTCTTCTCTGATCTGAGACATGTGCAGATCATTGAGGAAACAAAACAACCACTTCATAAACACATGGCGCAACATAGGAAAACAAACCCATCAGGACAAGATTCAGCAGTCCATCTACATTTAAAGACAAAGACCACATTTTGGATAGAGAATATCGTTGGTTTGAAAGAGGGGTCAAAGAGATCACTATGTCAAAATTGAACAGGTCTCTCTCAACAGAAAAGGAGGGATACGACATCATCTATCTCAGTCTACAACACAGTCCTTTCAGCAGTTCCAAAAAGGCTCCAGCCCATTTGCACTACTCAGGTGACCCTGACGACACAGAGTTGCCTCAATGACTCTCTAAAAGAATACAAATGACCAGCTGCCTGCAAGGAGTATAAATCCTTCCATTTCCTACCGTCTAATCAGAACTGAAGAAGCTTCTTGGATGAGAAGCAAAATATCTTCAAAGAAAAACCAGAAAGTCCAGTTGCCTCTTTAAAAAGTACCTTTGAGACAACCAGAAGCTGGATGATTAAGAACCTCCATAAACATTTAGTGACTTTATGAATATTGGCTAATAATTTTTGGGAACAGTAAGGAAATTGTTTTCTTTGACCTTCTACCAAGATGTATTTGTGAGTTCCACTTTAACCTTAAATCCTGCTTTTCCTTGGTAGTCTTCCAGCTAAATACTAACAAGCCTACTCCTGCTTAGCTTCCAAGCCAGTCAAGTCCAGACAAGGTCAGCAGAACGGTATTATGTAAATGTAGAATATATTAGCATGTCAATTGCTACAGTGTCCTGAAACTAAGTTCATACTATATTATCATGTTTGCTTTATTTTTTATCAAACAAGTATCGTTAAAGCAGCCTCCTCAACCTGAGCACCCTCCAGATGCATGGCATTTAGCTTGCAAAGTCCTAAAAAAAATGGCTATCCATTTTTCTACAGAGAATCTTCACAGAAACACCCAAAGGGATCCAAAATAGCAAAATTCTATGCTAAGTAATAAATTGTTAATTGTCTTGTTGCACTGCATAACATATGAACTGAAATAAAGTTAGTGGTGGAGGCCCATACTTTAATTTCTGGTGCAACAGCCATGAGATTTATTTTTAAATTAATAAAAGAAAAATGAGGAGCAGCAGAAAACCTTACAAGAACCAACAGACATGTTACAAAGTACACAATGCTACTCCCAAATGTCCCACTGGAGAAGTTAGTCTATAAGTTAGTTTCCTGCCTTTTGTTGACTTTGTCCTTGCATTTTACCCACATGGGATTCTGTGCCTTTTATTAACTTTGCTGCATTGTTTTGTATGTCATCATTTGAGAGAATTATAGCTTACAAGTAGTCCCTCAAACAGCCAAGCATGCTCCAACAATAGAAAAAACTACCACTTTTTCCTTGTTCTGCTTCTATGAAGGCCTTTAATTCTTTTGGTACAAGTCAGCTTAGCAGTTCCTGATAAGTACTTGAAATCCAAACAGCATAAGGGATGAGTCAAAAGCATTCATATATTTTTGTGGTTTCTTTCTCAGGATAAGCTGTGGCTGGTAATCCCTTTTTTAATTCAAGACTTTGGGGGGTTTGGTTTTATTCGTGTTATGGAGTTAGTCATCCAGTTAGTGCATTCTTTTCTTGATATAAGTTGTTTAATTTTCATTGTAAACTGCCTGGAATAATGGAGAATTCAATGGATCTTGAATTACATTAAATTAATAAAATAAACTGCATAGTGCTATCAACCTAAACTGATTTTTGGGTGGAAATGTGCAATTTTTTTTGGCAAGAGTGACACCATTTGCAATGGCAAATAGGGCAAGCAGGAGGCTGCATGGGAGAAGCATGGGATCAAATTAAATAAAAAAGCTGGAGTAAAATGAAATTAAACTACACTTTAATAACATTACTTGCCTCTTATTTCAAATATTGGCAATTTATTTATTTACTTATAAAACTTATTGGCTGCCCATCTTGCAGATATTCATATCTGCTTAGACTGATCTTGATCTTCCATAGCTAGATTAATTCTCAGGCTTAAAAAGAATGTCAAATAAGTAAGTGAAAAGAAAAACCAAACCCATTCTTTTTATGCATACACCCAAACATTTCTCACTTACTATAGGAGAAGCAGAAGTGTGACATGGAAAGAAACACTTTCAATATTTCAAGTGTTGCCACAAAGAAGAGGGAGTTAAGATATTCTTCAAAGCACCTGAAGGCAAGACAAGAAACAATGGATAGGAACTAATCAATGAGAGAAGCAATCTAGAACTAATTAGTTAGAACAATTAATCAATGGAACAACTTGTCTCCAGAAGTTGTGAATGCTCCAACAATGGAAGTTTTTAAGAAGAGATTGGATAACCATTTCTCTGAAGTGGTGTAGAGTTTCCTGGCTGAGCAGGGTGTTAGACTAGAAGACCTCCAAGGTCCCTTCCAACTTTGCTATTCTATTCTACTGTTGTTGCTGGTGAGCAGTGAATTTCAAGGGAATATAGAGGGCTGTTCTTGTAATGCATCTGTCTGCAATTACTGCAAGTTCGAATCTCACCAGGCTCAAGATTGACTCAGTCTTCCATTTTTCCAAGGTAAGTAAAATAAGGACCTGGATTGTGGGAGCAATAAGCTGACTTCGTATAAAAAAGAACACCGCTTGGGGGGGGGGGCAAAAGCCCTACTTAGCAGGTATATACAAAAGTATGAAGGCTATTGCTTAACGCATTGTAAGCCGTCCTGAGTCTCTGGAGAAGGGCAGCATATAAATGAAACTAATAAATAAATAATAAATGTACACACATATGCACACACACTTTGATGGATCTCATTTGGCCAAGAAAGAGTTGTGCGGTTTGCTCCTAGCATGAGAATGTACAATATTCTAGATCTGTGATGGAGAACCTATGGCATGCATGCTGCAGATGGCACGCAGAGCCATATTGTTGGGTGCACAAGCGTTGCTCAACCTCAGCTCCAGCATGCATGTGCATGCTGGCCAGCTGATTTTTGGGCCTTCTGGGCCCACTGAAGCTGGCAAATGGGCTGTTTCCAGTCTCTGGAAGGCCTCTTGTGGGGTGGGGAAAACTGTTTTCATCCTGCCCAGGCTCCTAGAAAGTCTCTGGAGCCTGGGGAGGGCAAAAAATGGGCCTATTGATCCCACCATGCTGTCACATGCCAAAAGCGGGGGGGGGGGCATGGGATTGTGCGCGCATGCAGGGGGGGCAGGGCATCTAGAATTATGGGTGTGCGCACATGTGTGCGTGACTACCCTGCACTCCCCCAGCTTTTGGCACGCAATGGCAAAAAGGTTAGCCATCACTGTCCTAGATAGTTGAAACAAGATTGTGAAAGCATTCATGAAACAATGGGTTAAATTGATATTCTTCAAATGGGGGTTCAACATGAAGGAAAAGCTTAAATGGCAAAAGCTGTGAGACAGGAACTAACAATGTCAACTGCATATAAAGAAAATCTGTATAAGATGTTCTATAGATGCACCAGCAAAGTTGGCAAAGATGTTTAAAGATAAGTCAGCTAAATGTTGGAAATGTCACCAAATACCTGGATCATATTATCATATGTGATGGACATGTGTAGAAGCAAAACAATATTGGATAAAAATACAGATATGGCTGGAAAAGATGATAAAGCAGCATATTGACTTAAAACCAAAAATATTTTTGTTGGGGATTTTACCTGAAACTTATAGTAAAGGGAATGCATATTTAATTATACATGTATTAACCGCAGCTAGAAATGTATTTGCACAAAACTGGAAAAGCGGAGAGATTCCTAGTGATGAGAATGTGATATTAGGAATATTAGGAAAATATTAGAATGTACAGAAATGAATTGATTAACACTTGCTATAAAGGAGAAAGAACAAACTGAATATTATGACATGGGAGTTATTTTATGAATGGTTAGAAAATAAAAATAGAAGTTAGAAATAAATGGAGATCAGTGAAATATAGAAAACATATTAAGATAGAGAAGTGAGCAATATGATGATTCTTACTAATATGACTATTAAGATTATTATATTTAATATTATTATATTCTTATTAAAAGATGTATTAAGAGGGAGAAATGAATAGATGTATTATGCTCATTATTATTATTGTAAGGTTAGAGAATCAATATTATTGCACAGAGATATTTGTACCCAGATGACACACTGTTTAATGGAAGATGGAATGTTTAAGTTAAAAAATAAAAAAAAACATGAAGGAAAAGCTGACATTCCTTGTGACACTCACAGTTACACTCAGACATTCAGATCACATTTGAATTCAAAGTTTCCCTTAGGAGGCAGGAAGGAATACCCCCAATTCCTGAATAATTAAAATGTTGCAAGGGCAAGATTTGAATATTCATATATAAAGAGAAATACCGATCATGAATTTTAAAGTGGTCATATTTTTGACAAAATGTATGATCGCTACAACTTTGTGTCTACTAAAAACCAGACCTTATTTCTGGTTTTTAAAGCATTTAAATTGATTACTGTTGAAATTTATCAGAAAGAGAATACACTGTCTGAGGTGGGGCAGGGGGAGGGAGTTGAACTCTTTCAGTTGGATGTGACAGTGACAGTATACTATTAAAACTATCATATCTGAATAGGAATCCCATTCATATAATATTCATTTTTGCTTCACTACAGGACCATATAAACTGTACACACAGAACTGTGTTAACACAACCCGGTTAATTGAATTAATGATTTTAACAGTTACATTCATGCAACATGCTAAAATGCTTAATATTTTTATTTTATTTTTTTATTTAAAAAAAATCCTACATTAATGTCTAATAGCTGAACCCAGTCCCTTTGTTAGTTTCTGGTTCAATATTTTACACTCATTGAAAATAAAATAAAGTGATCCTATCCGTGCTAAATTCCTCCACCAACTAAAGTTTTGAAACATAGCATGAAACAGTATCTTAATCTTAGCTACTGCATGTGGATGTTATATCTAAATATATTAAAATATGTGGGAGACCTTTAAGTTTTGAGGAGGGAAGAAATATCTTACTGGTTATTTTGGGGAGGTTTTCCTTGGGAATGTTATAGTGGCTGCATTTTTATTCTACAGTTGTTTTGATCTATCACTGAAGGGGACAATATTTGACTTAAGGTTTATTCTCTCTCTCTCTCTCTCTCCCTCCCTCCCTCCCTCCCTCCCTCTCAAAACATGCTGTCTGGAGTTGCTTTGTATTTGGTCAGGGTTAGGGGCTGCTAAGTGCCACAGTACTTTAAATAATACATAAATTGATCTTTCTATTTCAAGAGTTATAGCAGCATTTTTTTGCACGTTTCCTGCCTGAATCATATCGGAAAGCAGTATTTAGTTTTTACGAATCATTTTAGCAACATTCAGAGAGCCTATGATAACTGAGGCAGTTTTCCTAGCCCCTGATATCTTATCAAGAAAGAATGTTTTGTGTAGAGTAACCTCTTATGATTTCACAAATATGCGGAAATCTTTCACATGAAATATTGAAATATTTAATGTTGATGCATTAAATAGAATTTGCATCTCTGGTAGTATTTATAACTAGATTCCTGATCCTGTCAAATTTCAATCGATACAAAATGCATACCTTTATAGAGAAACAGCCAAATAGAAAAAAAATAAAATAGAACGAGTGACTCCTTTGGGAGAGAGAGAAAAGAGAACAAAGGAGAAAACGGGAATGAAACTGAATTTTTACTACTGGTTCTCCGATCTACTCAAAATTTTCGCTACCGGTTCTCCAGAACTGGTCAGAATCTGCTGAAACATACAGAATTCCAAATTTTGGAAATAATGTGAGGCCATAATTCGTCTTCTAATCTTAATTACAGATAATCCTTGATTTAAGACCCCAATTGAATCCAAAATTTATGTTGTTAAGTGAAACTTTTCTTAAATGAGTTTTGCCCCATTTTACCATGTTTCTTGTCAGAGTTGTCAAATGAATCACTGCAATTGTTAAGTTAGTAACATGGTTGTTAAGTGAATTTGGCTTCTCATTGCTTGTAAAATGGCTGCAAGGTGATCATATGACTGTAGGACACTGCAACTGTCATACATATGAGTCAATTGCCAAACTTAATAACGATGGGGATGCTGCAACAGTTTTAAGTGTGAAAAATGATTAAAAGTTATTTTTTCAGTGCCATTGTAACTTTGAACGGTTGATTAGTAAATGAACTATTGTAAGTCAACCTATATTTCTATGTAACTTTTTTTGGAAAAATTTTTCAGTTTTATTTCTTTTACACATAATATAAAATGTACATTTTCTTATACATAATTAATCATACATATACATGTTTTCCTTAAAGAAAGCATTAAAATAAGGCATTTTAATTACATTCAGAGTTGCTCTTCTACCCTTTCTTCCCTCATTTCGCAACAAACCTTCTTTTTCTCCTCCTATTTCCCTTTCCTCCTTATCCTACTTCCCCTTCCTTTCTCCCACTCCTCCCTGAGTCCTTCGGGAGTAGGGAGATATATAAATCCGCCCTGAGTCCTTCAGGAGTAGGGCGGTATATAAATCCAATAAAACAAACAAACATAAAACAAACACTCCTCTCTTCTTTTCCTCTTCTCATCTTCTCTCCTATTCCTGCCCCTACCCTTCCTTCCTCTCCTTTTCCCTTTCTTCCATGCCTCTCCCTCCCTCTCCTCTTCCTACCTTCTACTTCTCTCTCCTTTCTCTCTTTTTTGCTGTGGAATATTCTCCTTGTTTGGTATCTGAGCAACTCCTGTATTCTAATAGTATATACTTTCTTTCAATTTCTTTTCAGATTTATTCTATCTATTAATATTATATCTCAATCCCTTGTTTTTCTAAGTCTTGTTTCTGTTTTAATTCTCCCTTCTCTTTTAAAATGTCTTTATATCTTACAATCTTATCCATGTTAATCATATTTGGTGTGTCAATGCTTCTATTGCTGAAAATCACATTGGTACTTCCATATAATGTTCATTTCTTATTGATTTATTTGCTTTGTTAATCTAGTCATTCTTATCTCTCTTAGTTCCTTAACTTATTTCACCCTCGCTCCTTCTCTTAACACTCTGTCTTCTTGTTCTTTCATTGTCTCTCTTGGTTGTTCTTTCTTCTCCTCCTGTTGTTCATCTCCTTTTTCTTCCCTCAACCTTCCTTCCTCTTGGACATCTATGTATTCTTTCTCTATTGAGTCTAATCTGTATCTTTGTTCTTGCCAGTTCATCAATATTCCTTCTGGAATCAACCATCTAAAACTTATTCCTCTCTTTATCAAACATTTCGTGAGAAATTGATATTCTTTTCTCAGATCTCTCACTCTTCTTGGAATTTGTTTCAGCACCACTACTTCTCTCCCTTTGTGCTTTATAGTTGTGTTTCTCATCTGTTCTCAGTGTTTTCTTGGTGAATCTGACATGAATTTCTCTAGGTAGATTATGTCTCATCACATATCTTGTGTGCACTCTATATATCTCATCGATTCCACTTAATATCCCTTCCTTACTTTCTTCCATTGCTTCTGCTAGTATCTCTGCAATTTTCTCTGCTAAATTTTCTCCCTTTTCTTCTTTGTTTTGAAATTAGCTTTATCCATCTCCAGAGTTATAATTGTTTTTACCTGATTTTTATCAGTAATTGTAAGTCTATAGTCCATCTCTTCAACCTTTTTCTCCGTTACTTCTGCTTTTTCTTCCATTTGCTGCAATTGTTGTTCATTTTCCCTATCATTTCTTTAACTTCTTTCAACTCTCCTTCATTTTTTCCATATTTTCTTCCATTTTTTCCATTCTCCCATCTACCTTGTCTAATCTTGTCTTAAGATCTTCATATATAGTCTGTAGCATATTTTTAAAATTCTGTCTTGACTTTCTCTTGCTGTGATGCAATTTCTGTTGTCTTTTGCCTTGTAGTACCAAGTGTTGTTGATATTAATGGTGATGATAGATGTTGTGTTTTTTTCTTCATCTTATTTTTTTCAAATCTTACTACCCAATTTTATAATCCAAATACTCAATTTCTTTAAATTCAAAATACCCAATCAGACTCTTCAAGTTCTTGATACCCTAATCCACATAGATTTGATCCATAAACCATACAAAAAACCAAGAACAATCAAACATCCCAAAAGGACAAAAACAGAGAAAAAAAATAGAAAGAAAGGGGGGAAAAAGAAAAGAGAGAGAGAAAAAGAAAAGATAAAACCAGATCAGCACAAAAATAAAAATCCACTAGTCCAAAACCCAGATGTTTGCCCAAAATATCCAACCAGGCAATAAAAAGATGAAAAAAATACATCCCACCCCCCAAAAAATTAAAAAAATAGAAAAAACAAAAACCCTGCCAATGAACTTTTTTAAGTCCAGGAAGAGGGAATTTCTACAAGGAAAAAGGAAAAGGAAAAGGCACAAAAAGAGAAAAACCAGAAAGCAAAAATAATATTCCAAAATACTATTAATCCAAAATCTTACAAAATTTATAACTCCATCAAATGAAAGGAAAAAACAAACAGCTTTCATTCTTCTTCTTTTTCTTCTATATCTTCCCACTTCTGTTACAAAGTCACAATACCACTTCTTATCAAAATCTTCTTGCCAGTTTCCAAAACATCCCAAGGTCACTCCCTTCTCATCTTTTCCTTTGTCCAATATATCTCTTTAATTTCCTCTGCAATCCAAAATAGTCTTAAAAGAGGGGGAAAAAATAAACCCCCAGTTTCAAAATTCCAAATTCAACTTTTCAAATTACAGTTCTTTAATAAAAAATGCCTCTTTCCCAATCTGCTTTTAGTTTATTAAATTACTTTTTCAGCTTTTGTTAATTAACTATTATTAATGGCTTCTGCTTCTTCGCAGATGTTCTGGAGGAGGGGAGGTAGCCTTTTTCCAATCCTTCCCCTCTCTCTTTGCCAATTTTCTCAAGTAAAATAGTTTTAAAAGTTCAGGAGTTAAATATATAAAGGAATCTTGTTTCCAAGACCACAATTTCTCAGATGAAACTATGATCACATCATTCTTTTTTCCTTCTCTTCTTGCATATGGCCGCCTGGCTTTTGACAGATCCTAATGACTGTCTTCCCTTGCTGCTGGGACACTTGATGCAGACACTTCAGGGAACTTGTGACTTCCCTGTTCATGCCTGCCTGTGCCTCCATTCTTCATTGTCCCTACAGGACAGCTATGATCCCTGGGGATCCCCTAAAGCAGCTGAGATATCAGCATTTTCCAGGAGCCCTGGAATTTGCTGTACCGCTGCTGGCACTGGCCACACCCCTCTCCATTTTCTATGTAATTTAAGGTGTCTTGGTTTGCAAACATTCTCTTTTAACTGTATTGCTAAACCCTTTCATGATTGTAGTACGATGATCCATCTGGGTAGTGTGCTTATTGGTTGTCATCATATTTTTGAAAGCAGTATGTGATCTCATCACTGTGAAGAAAAAAATCACTAATTATTTATTCTGTAGCTTTATAGAGCAAGCATCCTTTGTTGAAATCAGCAATTACAAATTTCTTTGAGACTCGACTTCAAGTCACACTCCATCTTTGCAAATATGAGCACTGAAGAGTATGTTGACCAGTTGCCAGAGCAATGCAAAACTATCTGTCCTACTTTCTTCCTCCTCCTCCTCCGCCTCTTCCTCCTCCTCCTTTTTATGGTACATTAAAAAAATCAAAGAAAAGCAGGCTCTGTAAATATTGGTGCTTAAAATCATGGATCTGCAAAAGACACAAAAGGGCAAGGGGGAACCAATTCAGAAACCCTGTTTCATTTAGGGTGATGATTAAGCCTGCTCAGTTTCATGGTCCAGAATCCCTGAATCATTGTGATAATCATTAATTCCATCTTTATTTTTTGCTTACTGAGCTTTAGAAAGATTGGTGATCAGCAAGGGGGCGGCACCAACATAAATTATATCAAGGCTTCATTGGTTTTCATTACCAGTTGGTTTCAACTTTCTAGACAAGCCCAGGAGCCTATAATATAATAGGGCTATAATATAAGAGAACTCTCGTCATCTAAGCACCAACAAATTTCAACTCTGCTTAAGTTTTTGAAAACTATCTAAATTGATTAGGTTCATATCAGGCAAAACTATATGTTAAATTGCAGTTCAGAAGATTTATTGCTGAAACCTATATACAAGAATCTAATCGACTAATGTTCAATGCTAAATTGACCCCAAATAAGGGTCAATGGAATTAGATTATTTGTGGGAACATAAAGACTTTAGGCTGATGACTTGTTTAACCCCCCTCCCGCAAAGCTCTGCCTGTTCTTTTCTTACAGTTCTACCCAGAACCTGGGCAGTCTATTTGAGTTGACCAAATGTTATGAGTTGTACTCCTAACTTATCTGGAGAAGCCTGGAAAAGAGTGACTGAAGACTTGTTATTCTTTAAGATGTCGCTAAAGTAGCAGAGGATCAAAGTAGGAAATTTTCTCTATTACAATTAAATCAATAATTTTGATCAAATAGAGGTTTTTACTAGTCAAAATCAAATTAGCAAGCAATTTCTACAAAAAGTCTAAAGCCAGCCCCATTTTCATCCCTAGAATAGCCTATTTTCAATCCCATCACCAATGTGATCCTCAAGCTAGAATTTTCTTTGATGACAACTGACAACTTTCTAGTGGATGCAGAACACTACCAGTATGGCTCATCTTAAACATCTAAGCAGTTGATATTATATATTCTAACCAGTTTTAAATTGCAGCCAAAGGGATCAGATAGTTTTGTGATCCTCTAATAAATGATCAAATCTCTTTCAAAGCTATGCGGCAATCATTTTTATGGTACCAAATATTTAAAATAATTAGGTGCTGCAACGATAATTATTTTAGTCTGCTATAAATTACCTGTCAGTCAAGATTTATAATCCATAAGATCATAGTTTGACATTTCTCCCTCCAGTCTACAGATATTCCTCACTGTTTATAGTCACTGCCTATAATTGCATCAGTGATTATATATATCATTTCCATATATGCTTGCCTCCATATATTTTTATATATGTTAAATTACTTTGAATTTAGTCTGCTATTTTGTTGCTGACTTACAAAGAGTAAGTATTACATGGGTCAATAATGTGGGATTGCAAAAATCCAGCTGTTCCTGATAAGAAATGACTGATGATGGAAGAGAGTAGCAAGAAAGCTTATTAATATTATTAATGAAATTTATGTTAATTCTGCAGTGGGATGAGCAGATGAAAAGGTCATACCCAAAGAAGAGAACTGATTTAATGACTGAACTGCACACTTAATCTAGAATTAGATCACACTGCCCACGTACAATGCTTCTGTTGTGGAGCAACCTGGATAAATTAAATTCAGATGGCAATTAATATACTATACTTCGTTCCTCTTGCTGTGGCTCGAAGGCAAACATGCATTATGAATGTAATTGCCAATTAATAAATCTTCATGTAAAATAGCACATTTTAAAAATAATGTCCAGCTACTGAAGATCAAATGTTTTACTGAGGGTGAATATTTATGGTATAAACAAACTTATTCCAATTATTTCTTGGATAAAAGACTAACAGGCAGAAACTTTGATTTTACACATTACAGGAACAGAATGTATCTTTCATTCTTGCAAACAGTTGAAAGTGAAAATCTGAGCAGGACTAGAAGAGATTAATTAGCAATTAAATAATTAACAAACTTCTCTATCCTTTTTAAACTGTAAATTAGATGAATCATTCTAAGAATTGATAAGATAGAACAACACACTTGCATGAACATAGCATAACTCACAGTTAAGAAAAAGTAAGATGAGAAACCAGTATACAGTACATAGGCAGGCACGGTGCTTAAAAGGAAAATATTATGTATTCAGAGGTGCTGACCCTCTACATTGTGTTGTATATATTATCATAAAGTGCTCCTAGCATTCTCCTTGTTTTGATGAATTTCTTTTCCTTCAATTTCCCAGTCTTTCTCTTTTTAATTCAATCATTTGTAAAGCAAACAATTCCCACAAGGAAAGAATGATTATGCCACACACTTTATATGATTTCATGATTTATCAATATTTGGTATTAAATTATGTCAACTTGCACCATTGAGCTATAATTACCAAGAAAATGTATCTACTTTTTCAGGTTGATCATGTTGGCTTTAGTAGATACCTTCATAAATGTATTTTCAGACTAGGTCAGGGATCGATATAAGCCATTTTTGACTGAAAAAAAGTCAAGGTAACAGCCATGACTGAAGTTATATCTCTCTTTTACCAATTCTGTCGTATTGTCTTCTTTGAACATTCCTCCTACCATGCCACGGCTTCTGATTTTTAGAAAATATTCATTATTTTATGGGCATATCCTTTGAGTGTTTGAGGAAAATTTGCAAAATATCTCAATCTATTTTGTTTTCCTCATTTTTGGTCCTGTGTAAAGAATAAAGCATTGCTGTCTGATATAATGAAGTAACATGTACCTCCTTGCTCATTTTGTTATCACCAGGAATTCCTGTGAGAGAGGATACATTCCACCTTAGAATTGATTTTATCTTTAAAAGGGAACACTAAATTATGGTACAAAACATTTATGGTACAAAACATGAAACCTCAGAATTTCAATGCACATGAAATTTTTCTTGGAACAAAGTATACCCCTGGCATCTTATTGCTTGAAGTCACTGAGGTCACAT
Source organism: Coluber constrictor foxii (assembly GCA_038048745.1). NCBI lineage: Eukaryota > Metazoa > Chordata > Lepidosauria > Squamata > Colubridae > Coluber > Coluber constrictor. The sequence goes on along the minus strand of CM075961.1, from coordinate 121,871,131 downwards.
TAGTACAATAAATTACAGTTTAGCTATCATGTCCCCCTTTCTATAGAGCTTTACTTTTTTGAAATCCCTTCAGATGGCCCTTATCAGGCTGCTCAGAAAACAATAAATTTTCCTTCTGATTCCCAGTCTGAAAGATCTAAAGGCCAAGAAAGCTTTCAAGCAAAGAATTATTGATGTGGCTGCCCAATACGATATTACTGCACTTAAATACATCAAGTATTTGAAGTGCCTGGCTCAAATCAGTCTCCCAAATAGAAAAATATCTAGATCTTGCATCTAGATTTTTCTAGAGCTCATTTGGAGCAGCTGGACTCCATGATAAGACATGGGAAGTTTCATGAAGTTCCATTTGAAGAAGATTCTGCATTTATGGAGCACCAGCTTTTGAAGACAATGAAAACAATGAACACATTCTTATTGACTGCAAACTGTACTCTACAGAAAGAGTTGCTTACTTAGATTATTATTGAAAAACTAAAAACTATTGGGGCACCAAGAACAACTGCCTTACTTAATTCAGGGAACAAAGCTGCATATCACTAATAAGACTGCACTCTTTATTTCAGAGGCCATTTTGAAGAAGACAGAATATTTAGATCAGATTGGGGTTGGTTGTAGGGATGAAAATTTACATGAATATGCCTTATAGATTTCTTTGCATCTATTTGTATTGTATCAGTTTTATATTTTTGATGGTCATTTGACCATCAAAAATATAAAACTGATACAATACAAATAAAACTGATACAATACAAATAAACTTTCTATTGTTATCTATTCTATATGTGATGATTCCTCCAGATGTCAGCTCAGAGGAAGATGAATTAGTTACAGGCAATTCTGGAGAGGAGTTGGTCAAAGGCTCCAAGCAGCTGTCTGAGAGGGGTTTGCCTGATGCACAGCTGCAGCAGGACAGCCCTGGCGCTTCAGGTAGGGAAAGCAGGCAGCTGCAACCTTTCGGTGATAAGGAAGAGGAACTGCCTTCTGCACTTGATCCAAGAACTTGTAGGGCAGGGAAAAGTCAGGAGCATCAAAGGTCAGCCCAATTACTTGTGAGTAAAAAGCCTTGCCCTTCTTGATGGGATGCACCAAAAGTTGGCTATTTAGCACAGCAGACAGATGGAGGTGATGCTGGGAACAATATGTTCATTTTCTAGCTGTGTGTTTTCTGATCATTTTTATTTTAGCCATGCTTTGGATTGACACCATGCATTGACTTGCCTTGTGAACCCTGGACTTTTCTTGCCTCATGAACCCTCTTGTATTGTGGATTTAATTTTGTCTGATGGATTTATCTCATTTGGGAAACTTTGAAGTGCCTTATGGACTCATTAGGCATTACTCTATGGATTAGCATTGGTCTGATTTTGGCTGCAGTTAATTGGGACAATTCTGGGGTTTTGATGAAAGGAGTTACTGAGTAATATTAATAAACTCACTAAACCACCTTTATATGACTGTGTGTGTGTGTGAGAGAGAGAGAGAGAGAGCATGGGACAGCACATTATAATATGGTTGCTTTTTAGTTTTTGTTTGCTTTCTAGAGATGGTAGGTTGTGTAATACACAAGAGAGAGTCTTTTCAGTAATATCTTCTCATATCTATTTATTTTTGTGCTCAGGAAGATCAGTCTGAATCTATGTCTCAATTTTGTTTGGTGAATTCCACACAATTATCTGGAATCTTATGAATGTTAATAATGTTCTTGTTTGCTTCAAGCAATATTTTCCTTTTGCTTCCATTCTGATATTATTGTATAAAACTATCGTATGGTTGGACAATGTACCTTGGGTTAAGGAGCATAATGAGCAGCTTGGCTAATGTAATGATACATACATACGTACATGCATACATACATACATACATACAAGAGTAGGTTTTTCTTGCTCCGAACTTTGTAACTCTCTCCTGATATTATGAAAAATATATCATTCAATCTTTCATACGCATTAGCCATAACAGAAAGTAAACTGCCATCTCAAGGACCAGATGAAAAGGGTCTAGGAATTTTCAGCTCTTACCCTTGACTGTGCCTGCTTCTCTACCAGGATTCTGTCTCTGGGCATTCACTTCTAGCTTTTCTCTTCGGCTGACATGCCCCTAGCTCAGGGGTCAGCCTGTGGCTCTGGAGCAGCATGTGGCTCTTTCACCCCTGTGCTACGGTTCTCTGTCACTCAGAATATACGTCATAATCACCAATGTGCAACATCCGCCGGCACATGATTTATTGAGCTTTTCAACCCCCAGTAGGCCAACCATGGATAAATCCAAGAAATGAAAAGTTTCAGAAGAAAACAAAATGTTTAATTCAACTACATATGTTAGTTTTGTGGCCACTCAATAAATAGTCAGGCACGGGAAGGATTTTGTGGCTCCCAATGTTTTCGGTGAGAAATGGGTCCAAATGGCTCTTTGAGTGTTTTAAGGTTGCAGATCCCTGCCCTAGCTGATCGCCCTGGACAATAGGCCATGGCCCCTCCATCCCACATGCGTCAACGAGGCCCATTCAACGGCACACTGTTTGTCCTAGGCTTTCGGTTCAGTTAGCCACCAGCCAATCAGCTAGCTGCCAATGCTGGCAGCCAAAAGCCACGGTGCAATCAATCGCAGGGGAGGAGGTGCTGCAGCCAAATGGCATCAGGCACTTATTAGGAGAAGGTAGGGGAGGGGTGGAAACTCCCCTGTACCTGATCATGCTTTCCTGGGAAGGGAAGGGTGGGGGTGGGGGTGGGGCAGTAAGTATGCCAGCTTCACCCAAAGAGGGAGAAGGGGGGAAACAAGAGAGGAAAAAGAGAGAGAGAGAGAAAGAAAGAAAAGGGAGGAGAAGGAAAGGGAGGGGAGGGAGAAAGAAAGAAAGAAAGAAAAGGGAGGGGAGGGGAGGAAGAAAGAAAAAGAAAGAAAGAGGGAAGGAGGGAAGGAAGAAAGGGATGGAGGGAGGGAGAAGGGGAGGGAAGGGAGAAAGAAAGGGAAAGAAAGAGGGAGGGAAGGGAAAAAGAGAGGGAGGGAGGGAGGGAAGGGAAAGTGAATGAGACATGGATGGATGAATCGATGGATTGATGGATGGGTAGAGGGAAGGAGGGAAGGAGAGAAAAAGGAGAGGAAGGAAACCCTGGTACTAGACTAGGGGTCTGCAACCTTAAACACTCAAAGAGCCATTTGGACTCATTTCCAATAGAAAAGAAAACACCGGGAGCCACAAAACCTAGTGGTTTTGTGGTCCCTTTCTTCTTTTCTTTCTCCCTTCCTTCCTTCCTTCCTTCCTTCCTTCCTTCCTTCCTTCCTTCCTTCCTTCCTTCCTTTCTTTCTCCCCCTTCCCTTTGGATGAAGCCAGCATACTAATGGCCCTCCGACTCCTCCCTTCCCATTTGTTATCAGGGAGGCAGGAGCAGATACAGGGGAGCTTTCACCCCCTCCCCTTCCTTCTCCTAACATGCACCTGACGCCATTTGGCTGCAGCACCTCCCCTGCCCACCGGTGATAGATCACACTGTTGCTTTTGGCTGCCAGCATTGGCAGATAGCTGATTGGCTGGCGGCTAACTGATCTGGGCAGCCAAAAGCCTGGGACAAACAGTGGGTTATTGAATGGGAATTGCCAAAGCGCGTGGGATGGAAGGGCCGTGGTCCATTGACAGGGTGAACAGATTGGGGCATGTCAGCCGAGGAGAAAAGCTAGAGGTGAATGCCCAGAGGTGGAACCCTGGCGGACAAGCAGACATGGCCAAGGGTAGCAGCCGAAAAGTCCCATTCCAGATGAAAAGGAGAAAGAAGAAAGAAGTGGGACGGGGTTTCTGCATAGCTGGGATAATAAAGTACACTAAATCACAACAGTCTTGTTCCCTTTTATTTCTGCTGCTTTATTTTCAAGTCTGTGATCCAGCAGATAGCCCTACCGCAGGCCTATTGCAGGGGCATTTGTTTTAGTAAAAGGTCTCTAATTCTTCATGTACTATAGTAGTCAAAATGTAGAAACCAATAATGATGCAAGATACATATCATCAATAGACTTTGTAACAAACACAGTCATATATCTCATTGGCATTCCTAACCATGTAAGATATGGAAGTCCTGAGAACAAAGCATAAAATGTCAGACTGTCTAAGACATTCATAAGCTTGGACATCTTAAAGAAAACAGAAATAGTCACAATCATTACATGAAATGAAAGTTGACATTTCAAGCAGGATCTAAGAAAGAGAACTCTGAATAGTAATATTGTTCAGTCAGTAAATTCCAAGGCAAGATGTTAATGAGAATTTTTAGAAAATGAAAATGAATTAAATTGAAACTTAGAAATAGAAATCAAGCAGCTGCAAAACTACCAATTAGATTTATTCATTTATTTGGAAATATTTCTGTTAAAATTTTCAGAGTTCTAAGTATGTGCAGAGAGATTTATTAAAGAAATTCTACCTATCATGGTTGAATCAGTTTCAGGGGAAGAAATTATTTTAGCTTCCTTATAAGAAAAATAACGTAGTTAAATTGAATCTTACATTGATATTCCATTTATTTGTTGACCATCTTTGCAATGATATTAACTATTATACAATTCTATGTTACTCCAGGACAGAGTTCAAACATGGTGCTCACAGAGTAATTTTGAACCATTTCTATTTTTTTTTCTTTTTTAAATTTAAAGATCATTTTGTTACTTGTTAAAAAAGTAAAATAAAAATAAATTTTGAACCAAATAACACTTACCAGCCTAACACAACAGCTTATAGTGAGACTGAGAATTTTTTTAAAAAAACTATGCATCTGTCATTATGAATTCCTTGGAAGACGGGTATAACATTCTAAAATTATGCACACTTTTGATGGAGTGATTTTCTTTGAAAGTGATTTGTTTTCATTAACCCATCAAAGCAGATCCACAAAGCAAAACATCTCTTTTCTTAAACTGATGAAAGCAACAATTTTGCTTCTTTCTGCCAATTTTGTAATCCCTTAGTGATCTACACACGTGCAATACAGAAGGCATTTGTCTCAAAACAAGGGACTTTTTGAAACAGACTAGCCTTGTCCCAATGCTTTGCAAAATAGAGCAATTTGCCTATGACATTTCTAGCAATGAGATGAATTATTTGCACTGGCCTGATACGAGAGAGAGAGGAGGGGAGGGAAGGACCAAGAAAGAGAGAATACATACATTGCATAGATAGTTGGAATATCTTCAATTTGTACAAAGACAACTAAATGTACCAAACCATATAATTCATTTCTTTGAAGGAGCAAGTGGCTGGAGAATTCTGGGAATTGGACCACACAACTAAAATTTTGAGAATACCAATGCACTATTTAATCCACATTTCCTAAGCTTGTTTTAATTACTGTTTTCACTTTTAATGCATGATAATTATTTCTCTGCATTAGGCCCTGAAGTTCTTGTCAAGATTCAAATTCCCATTCATTTGGACAGCTACATTCTTACAATAACTATGAACTTCAAGAAAACTTTTCCTAACACTATTGGGTAGTTGTTATAAAACCTGATTCTGGATAAACAAAACAAAATATCCTCTGTTCACAGGAATTCCCCAAATCAAATTGCATTTGTATCAGATTTCAAGGAAAAGCAAACATCTGTATATAAATCCATCACAGAATAATACAATGGTACCCAGGTTATTGTTAACGTAACCAGGGAGCTCTGAAAAATAGAAGTGACATTTGGGAGATATCAAAAAAAGTATGCAGGGAGAGAATTAAAAGAAATGAGCTCTACAGCCATTTATGTATAGTATGTATCAACTGGAACTGCCATCTGGGGAAAGAAGGATTGAAGGAATGGAGGGAGAATTTGCAGCTGGAATCTTTTGACTGCACTACCATAGAACCAAACCAAATAATTAATGATTGCCAATATAATCCAACAGTATTTAGAGACCATGGATTTTCCCTCCCTGATATAGCTTCTCTAATGATCAAGATGAATGTCAGCAATATGCAGAGACTGCTGTAATTAGATTTGTTTATTCCTATAAGATCTGCCCAGCTGATCTGATCTGGCAGGTTTCTTCAACTAAACTATCAGGAGCCTGGAAATGCAACTCTCTGTTTTCTTGCCTTCTTATGTGAGGTTTGCCCACTGGTGGGATTCAAAATAATTTAACAACTGATTCTCTGCCCTAATGACCAGCTGGGTGGACATGTGACTGGGTGGGCATGGCCAACTTGACATCACTTATGTTGAGGAGCGCCTCGCCCAGCCTCTCCTCTCCTCACCCTCTCCTCCCAGACACTCCTCACCACCTGGTCTCCTTAGGGCCCCAATAGGAAGCAGTTGTTGGAGCTAAGCAGCCACCGTAAGAAAAAGTTGGCAAAATATCTGGCTCAGTTCAAATTGGATCTGGTCGAGAAGGAGGCTCAGCAGAAATACCTCACTGAAGACTATTAGCATAGGCTTTCCAAACATAAGGAAGACCTGCAGAAGTGCAAAGCCAGGTGCTGGTGCCTGGAGGCTTAGCGGGCCAAGATGGTCAGACGGTTCCAGGCCATGACGCAGTTCCACTGGAATGAGGCTCTTCGCCAGCGACGCTTCTCTCTAGCCTTCACCCAAAGCCCCACACCAGGAGGCTGAAGTAGACCCCAATTCTGAATCGGAATTTTTGCCCCCCTCCAACCTGCATAAAAAGAACCTGAAGGGGGAGATTCTCTTCAGCAATCCCAGCATGGGCAACTGCAAGGACCTGGCATGGGCCAAGGTGGGGCTGCTGTAGCCCACCCTCCACAGAAGAATAAACTGCAGGGGAACTCGGGGTCTAGTCGCAAGAAGTCCCATGCTACAGGGAAGACAGGGAAGAAGCTCTCCAGTTCACTGGTGTCCCACTCTTGCAGCAGCAGCAGCAGCCTGGGAGGAAGCATGTGGAGATAGTACCTTGGAAACTGGACTGTTTCTCTCTGACTCCGTTTATTGTTTTGTCTGCTGGATCGACACAGGTGGATGTCAACCCTAGCTTTGCTGTTCATTGCAGCTAGGAATCTTGAATTAGACCAGAATGAATGTTTGTATTGCAGTCAGCCCGGGCGCTAGATCAGCCACTGTGAAGTCCTCGTCTGCCAAGGCCTCTCTCGCTGCTGGCTGAGGCACCAGGCTCCTCGACAGATGAGGACTTCACAGGGGGCTGCTGCGAGAGTGGGAGGCCAATGAACCAGAGAGCTTCTTCCCCTCTTCCCAAGAGCATGGGACTTCTCGTGACCAGGCCCTGAGGTCCCTGAGTCCAGTTACCAAGATGCTCTCTCCACACACTTCTTCTCCTCTGGCACCTTAGAGCTGCCTGCATGGACATCACTTGCTTGGAGGGGGGCAGGAAGGTGATGGTAGCCAGATGGAAGGCGACTCTCTTGGGCACAGGGTAAGGAACGAACGGGAAGCAGGCCGTCAATAGTCCCTTAGTCTCACCAAAGTATGAGTCAATCAGCCCAGTGAGTTGAGGCCAGACAAGGGGAGGAGTGGCTGGGTTGGGTGAAGCTTCAGCTGGTTTGCCGAATTGAACTGTTAGTTACCAATTCTTCTGAACCAGTGCGAACCAGTTGAATCCCACCATGGGTTTACCCCAAGATCTGAACCTACCCCATGCTTCTGGTATTTCAAGGACCAGAATATGACTTTTCACCCGTGGCTTTGGCAAGGATGATCAACATACCTTTTCTTCTTTTTCTTTGTTCCATCTGGCTTTTTTCTCAGCCATCTTTGTTCCTGTTTTGTGTTGTTTTCATATTTTTAAGTTGTTTTCTTGTTCTAAGTATTTTTAACAATTTTAAACTACCTAGAGTCACTAAGAGTCGACACCAAATAAATTTAATAAATTAGTAGTTAATTACTTAGCGCATGTATGATCGATTATGAAAAAGTTGCTAAAGAGACATAGCAGGAAAGGAAGCTGTTCAATTGTGTTTTGGGTAGGAAGAAATCAGGAAGCATTTGCCACAATCACTTTGGATTGTGTGAAGTTTTATGTGGTAAGCAACTGACCCACTTAACCACTCCTTAGCAGTCTACTTGAAATTTTAAATGAATCTTAAGTAAATGTTAGTTAATTACTTACAACTTTTTTAACCTTGGCCATCTGGGAAGATTAACATTCATGCAACTCTTGAAGAGTCTCTTGAAGATGCATTCATTTTGCCTCATTCTGCAGCCTATTCTCTTTCTTCTGTATTGTTATGAAATGAGAAAAAACAACAGTTCACTAAGGTGGTTTTTCAATTCAGTTTATAGTGAAATGGATTACTACAATAAATATGGGAGTGCTGCATACCAAAGATCCTAAATCTTTATTGAATGGATGGAGAGAGTGTAGTTTATAACTGAACAGTTGTATTCATATTAAAACAATGTAATAAGAAACTGGTGGTTGATTGCCAGTCAGACCTGCCAGAATAACTTTATGAACTGTGAGGCTGTCCTTGGGCCACGTAGACTCAGGAGGAATAGTAAATCAATAACCTGCATAAAGGTTGCTGCCACATTTGATATTATTCTGTACAGAAATGGGCACGATGGATTTTTTTCTTTGTTTCTTTGCTAAGGGCAAGCTTAAAGGTAGAAGCTTTATTTGAAGGAAAATAGGGGAATGATTGCATTGTAGCCTTCTTCATTAAGTCACTCAAATGTCTATACAAGTGCTGTATGTATTGCTATACAACGTCTTTCTCACAACGCAAAAGCAGTTTGTGACCTTCATTTAATTGTTGGAATCTTCTTTCTGCTTTGATCCATTCACAGTATATCAACAATGTCTGGCATCTTGTAAACCATTAATATAGATTGTTTCTCTAAGTGTGCTTTGTGGAGTCCTGCAAGTTCCAATGACCCTTTCAACAGGTCTACAGTCAAATATTTTAACTTTCCCAATTTTAATTTCTAATACAGTTTACATTGCTAAATATAAACATATAAAGCAAAGCTCTGTGGAATCTTCAGTTGTTTTTAATAGCATAAGGGGTTCCTGAGACCAAAATTATTGAGAACTGCTCATTTACATGCTTCTGTGAACTGATTGTTATTGCTTGTGAGAGGGTTCTGGAGAAATGGAATATTTTACTCCCTTTGTGATGTTGCTTTTGTTTTCAAAAAAGAAAAAGTCTCTATGAATGTAACCTAGAACACCAGCATGCTGCAGATGAAAATATGGCTTGATTCCAGGGCTGGCAGGAGATTCTGACATATTCTAATCTGATATTACTCAAGGCTCTTTGGCTTAGACAGACAAATAAAGTAAAATATAGCAGACAACACATGTAGAGAGAGCAGGAAAAATTATTTTGACAGACATATGCAAGAAAACTACCTAAACATAAGAGACTGAAACATTTTTGAATCCTTAGAAATAACATATTCAGAAATGTATCAGGCATATTCACTGATGAACAGTATACAAAGGAGATGATGTTGTATAATCAGACATAATAGTTATAGTCAAGAAAGAAAATTTCACCTGCAGAATTAGTTCCCTGGTCTGGTTTTGGGGCCTTTTTTCTTTTTAGAGATTAATATAATATAATAATTAATATTATAATATAATATAATATAATATAATATAATATAATATAATATAATATAATATAATATAATATAATATAATATAATATAATATAATATAATATAATATAATATAATATAATATAATATAATATAATATAATATAATATAATGTAATGTAATTAATTAATATAATATAATATAATTAATATAATATAATATAATATAATATAATATAATATAATATAATATAATATAATATTATATAATATTATATAATATTATATAATATTATATTATATTATATAATATTATATAATATAATATTATATAATATAATATGTGTTCTTGCCCGTTTTCCAATCATTCTTGAAAATTGCAAGAAGTTGCTATTTCTATAATCACCCTCACTAGTTTCTTCAATATATTAAGATGCAATTCATCTGTTCCGGGAGATCTGAGTTCATTTAAATTAACTAAATGTTCTTTTATCCGTTCCTTGTTGATCTTTGATGCAACTCCTTCCTTCTACACAATGGCCAGCTTTCACTTTGTTCTTTCTAAGACAGAAATAAAATGAAGGATGAATTTAAATATTCTATCTTCTCACCATCATCCATTATCAATTCACCTTTTTTCTCTTTGCAACAGATGCCATTCCTTTTGTTTCTGACAATTCTGAAAAACCCTATTTTTTTTCTTTTAGGTATTTCCTTTTCCACTGTTTAGCCTTTCTAACACAATCACTATAATAACTTGTAGCTATCTTTGATTATATGCCCCTCTTTGTTTTCTATAAACAATCCTGATCTTTTCATCATTTTAGAAAGTTCTGTGTATATCCACATTGGAATATTTATATGACTCCTTTTTTTCCCTTACAGTGGGGACTGTTCTTAATTATGGCTTCATTGTCATGTTTCACTGAATTTCTGATCTTTTTGCACATTTTTTTTCTTCCAAATTCAAAGTCTGAGGTTTGATCATTTTTCTTTTCAGTTCACCAAAATCAGCTGCTGTGAAGTCCAGTGCACAAGTCTGAATCCTCTGTTGTTTCTACCTTTGATATCATGAACTCAGGAATAATGTGATCACTTTCTCCCAGTTTCCAAACACCTTCATGCTTCAACCAATTCCTTTCTGTTGGATAAAGGTTTAAATTCAGGGCAGCAGACACCTTTGTTCATTCTTCCAAGTTAAGACAAATAAAGTTGTCAGCAAGAGTAGACAGGGATTTGATGAAACTCTGACTCATGCTAATCCACTGTTTGTTTAATCAAAACACATGATTATTTATTTATTATAAAATTCGGAAACTGTCATTTCACTAACAAAGCAACTCGGTGGAGAAACATGTTGATAGGAAAATTTCATCTCCTCTTATATTTCAAAAAGTGAAAACCTTAGTTAAACATGGTCTCTGGTTAGGCTTACAGTTTGCTCTTTCCAAGGCAGTATCCCAAAGCATTTCCAAGTACCTTGATATAGTGCTGGAATACAAAACTTTCAGAACCAACAACAAAGTTTAGATAACCCTTCCAATCATGATGCTCCCATGTTAAATGCTGAGTAACTTACAGCAAATGCTTCACAGATTTAGAATAATAAATATCAGAACTCAGATAATGAGAGAAAATGTCTAGGAAAATACATGTCTCCAAGAAACAAAAGTGGAAATACTGATTGCAGATAATTTTTAGCTTCAATTTATAATCATTTATGTTCTTTTAGAGAAGATCAACAAACGTGATTAGGGCACTGGAGGCTAAAACATATGAAGAATGGTTGCAGGAACTGAGTAAGTCTAATCTAAAGAAAAGAAATACTAGGGATGACATGATAGCAGTGTTCCAATATCTAAAATGCTTAGAATAGGTGGTCAATCTATTCCCTAAATCACCTGAAGATAGGACAAGAAGCAATGGATGGAAACTAATCAAAGAGAGAGCCAGTGGTGGGATTCAAATAATTTAACAACCGGTTTGTCAGAACCGACACCTAATTTTTTGTTGAGTTTGGCAAACTGGCTCCAAAATGGTCAGAGTAGCGTGCATTCACGTGTCTCCAATCCCTTGCTTGCTGCAGTCTGGCTTTGCAGCAAGCAAGGGGGTTGGAGGCACATGAATGCACCTTAGTCTGATGTCTCAAAAAACTGGGCTTTCCCCCCTCCTGGATTTAGTGTATACTATTTTGAGTTGAAATGAAATTTTTTAAAAAGTATGAATGACTGCTACTTATACTTACTTAGACACTGCAGTTAGGGGTTGGGAATGAAGTCTGAAGAGATTAAGCCAGAGAAAGGAGGCATTGCATGTAAAATGTGAAAACTAAACTCAACACACTCTGCATCTACACCACAACTTAGAGGAAGAGGTGTCTCTTCTTAGCAAAAAAAAGGATTGGTGCAGTGGTGAAATCCAATTTTTTTTACTACTGGTTCTGTGGGTGTGACTTGGTGGGCATAGTGTGCCTTGGTGGGCATGGCAGGGGAAGGTTACTGTAAAATCTCCATTCCCACCCCATTCCAGGGGAAGGATACTGCAAAATCCCCATTCCCTCCCCACTCCTGGGGGAAGGATACTCCTGGGGGAAGTAGATACAGGTGGGATGATGGAGGCCGGTCTTGAGGATGTCATTTGGGAGGAGTTCGCCCCTGTTGCTCCTGAGGATGTGGACAGGATACTGGGGCAGCTGAAAGCGACATTTTTATTGGACCCATGTCCCTCCTGGTTGGTGCTGGCCTCCTGGGAGGTTACACGAGGCTGGCTCCAGATGATTATTAATGCTTCTCTGAGTGACGGTGTCTTGCCAGTCACCTTGAAAGAGGCAGTGGTGAAGCCCCTTCTCAAGAAGCCTTCTCTGGACCTGGCTGTTTTGGCTAATTATCGTCCAGTCTCCAACCTTCCCTTCTTGGCGAAGGTTGTTGAGAGTGTGGTGGTGCGACAGCTTCCTGGGTACCTGGATGAAGCTGTCTATCTGGATCCGCTCCAGTCCAGCTTCCGGTCTGAGCACAGCACGGAAACGGCATTGGTCGCGTTAGTGGATGATCTCTGGAGGGCTCGGGATAGGGGTTGCTCCTCTATCCTGGTCCTGTTAGATCTCTCAGTGGCTTTTAATACCATCGACCATGGTATCATGCTGTGCCAGTTGGAGGGATTGGGAGTGGGGGGCACCATTTTGCAGTGGTTCTCCTCCTATCTCTCCGACCGGTCACAGTCGGTATTGGCAGGGGGGCAGAGGTCAACCCCAAGGCACCTCGTTTGTGGGGTGCCGCAAGGGTCGGTCCTCTCGCCCCTTCTGTTCAACATTTATGTGAAGCTGCTGGGCGAGATCATCCGTGGCTTTGGGGTGGAGTTCCACCAGTATGCTGATGATACTCAGCTGTACATCTCCACCCCAAGCCACCCCAACGATGCCCTTGAAGTGATGTCCGGTGCCTGGAGCCGTGCAGATCTGGATGGGGAGCAACAGGCTCCGACTCAACCCTTCCAAGACAGAGTGGCTATGGCTTCCGGCATCCCGATATGGCCAGTTGACGCCATCACTGGCTATTGGGGGTGAGTCATTGGCCCCCACGGATAGGGCTCGCAACTTGGGCATCCTCCTGGATGCACGGCTGTCTTTAGAAGAGCATATGATGGCCGTGGCCAGGGGGGCTTTTTATCAGGTTCACCTGATACACTAGTTGCGTCCCTATCTGGATTGAGACTCCTTACACACAGTCACTCAGGCACTCGTCACTTCCCACCTAGACTACTGTAATGCTCTCTCCATGAGGCTCCCCTTGAGGAGCACCCGGAGGCTCCAACTGGTGCAGAATGTGGCCGCGTGGGGGATTATGGGAGCAAGGGGCCCTCCCATGTGACACCTCTCCTGCGCAAGCTGCATTGGCTTCCGGTGGTCTTCCGGGTGCGCTTCAAGGTGTTGGTTACCATCTTTAAAGTGCTCCATGGCATAGGGCCTGGGTACTTGCGGGACTGCCTTCTGCCGCCGATAGCCTCCCACTGGCCAGTACGCTCCCACAGAGAGGGACTCCTCAGGGAGCCGTCAGCCAGGCAATGTCAGCTAGCGGCTCCCAGGGGGAGATTCTTCTCTGTGGCAGCACCAGCCCTCTGGAACGATTTGACCCCGGAGATCTGCATAATATCTGATCTCCGGGCTTTTCGCCGTGCCCTAAAAGCTTTTTTATTTTGTCAAGCTGGGCTGGCGTACCCCCCCCCCTTTTAGCTTTTTAATTGTCTATGGGTTTTTAAATTTTAAAATTGTCTATGCATTTTTAAATTTTCTGGGCCAAAAATTGTTTAATTCTTTTACAAATCTTAAATTTTGTATTGTAATGTTTTATTCTTGGCTGTGGACTGCTCTGAGTCCACCAGGAGATGGGTGGTATATAAATTTACTAAACTAAACTAAACTAAACTAAACTAAACTAAACTAAACTAAACTAAACTAAACTAAACTAAACTAAACTAAACTAAACTAAACTAAACTAAACTAAACTAAACAGATTGCAAAATCTCCATTCCCACCCCACTCTGGGTCCAGCCAGAGGTGGTATTTGCTGGCTCTCCAAACTGCTCAATATTTCCACTACCAGCTCTCCAGAACCTGTCAGAACCTGCTGGATTTCACGCCTGGATAGGTGTGTGGCAATAAATAAGGGGAAAAAAACCCACAAGCTTGAAAAATCAAACTTGAAAAAAAGCTCACTTTGCCTGATTCAAAAATGCCAAGTTTAAAGTTCTAAAGTCATAAAGTGGGCTGTACCACTTCCAAATGGAGTGAAATTGTAACATCATTTACTTCTTCTCCACAATATTAAAAACTCCAAATCAGCACGAAAAGAAGCAAAGGGTTTGGATTCAAACACTTCTGTCCTCCACCCAGCTCTGCTGTTTTTCCTACTTGCAGATAAAAATAAGTTATTTAGAGAAGCAATTGATAAAGTAGAACCTTATCTACCTTCTGAAACAGAACAGTCCATTTTGCTACCAGAAGTCTTCTGATCTATCATATGTGCATAAATCTGTAAACAGACAGGAGCAGGAGCAGGAGCTGGTAAATGCTATTGTATTTGTATAAAACACTTCTGAGCTGCAGTTACAAAAGCCAAATTAAAGACCTGAGTTATTACAATTTGAATTAGTAAAGATTTTTTGAGATGCCAGACTAGTGTGCATTCATGTGCCTCCAACCTTCTTGCTTGCTGCAAATTTTTATGTAATAATATGTAATAATAAGAGGGAGGTTTAGAAACTGAAGGGCAGTAGATATGAATATATCTTGTCTTTTTATGTACACTGAGAGCATATGCACCAAAGACAAATTCCTTGTGTGTCCAATCAAACTTGGCCAATAAAGAATTCTATTCTATTCTATTCTATTCTATTCTATTCTATTCTATTCTATTCTATTCTATTCTATTCTATTCTATTCTATTCTATTCTATTCTATTCCATTCCATTCCATTCCATTCCATTCCATTCCATTTTGGTCAGAAGGCTCTGCCATTAGCCACAGTAATACTAAAATGACTAAACTTGTGTTGTGATGTTTCAATGAATCTCCAGCTCTTCTGTATTTGCATAAAATGCCACAGCATATGATTATTATGATGTACATTTTTTCACTGATGCTCTGGGCTCAAGTGAATAGTCTCTCCACTCCTCACTCCCATACATGTACAGAGTCTCTGCACTGCAACCTACAACATTGATTATAGTAGTTGGAAATAATACCTGATAGTAAACTTCTGCTAGCATCTAGCATTCAGTAAGAATTTATATGCAAGAAGAATGGTGTCACAAGTCCAGGAGATTTTTCCACATGAAAGACTACCTCAAGTTGTTCCGTGGGCAATGTTTTTGGCACATGCGCAGAAGCATCCGGGTGGGTGGGCAGAGCCACCGCTACCAGTTCACCCAATCCAGGGTGAACCGGTAGCAACCCACCACTGTAATGGACTACCTCCAATTTCCCCCTGCCCACCATTCCTGCTTTTTTAGCTACCCAGCATCCAGTCTTGCATGCAGTAAGCAGCCCCAGAACCATACAGCTTTCGAGTTGCTTGCCATGCCCCATTATTGCCCCAGGAACTGCAGCTGCCTCAGCCCAGGCCCAGTTGCCCTTGTGACCCTGCAATCCAAGACCCCTGTTGCCCTGTGCTGTGATACTCCAGGTCACTTTCACCAACTTTTCTTTTCTGATCAATCAAAAACAATATTACAAAACTGTAATAGAAGGTTTGTGGCAAAGAAGGACACTGTAACATACCACTATCAAATCTGGGATAACTTACTATATCTTACACTTATTCCAAAATTTTCATGAATTCTTAAAGAGGAGGCATTTTTTGTTGGGGGATGAAGGGAGATGAATGAATGAGATACTCCAATTAGTATAAAATACCCTCTAATGGTCATCTTTGGTCTGTTTGGTTTACTATTTAAAGAATGGCATCCAGTGTATTATGCATACATTGGCATCTTTAAGACATCTATTTAATGCTTCAAAATGTCCTAATCATGTAATATATGAGAACCCTTTAATCTTGTGAGGCCATAGGCAGCTTCAAGATATAGATTAAATGAATTCCCTACAGACTCAGTAAAATAAATGGACTTGCAGGTTTTTTTATATAAAAAAGTTCAGTGTGGCACTGAGCCCAGAATGGTAGTAGAAATTTAACATGTTAAAGGTGAACTTGTAGTACAGCAATTTCCTCTGAGAAATTATGCCTTCTGCAGAAATGAATATAAATCAAGATAAGAATTTGAAGGAGAAAAACGACATTTTCTCAATGTTGGAGGGAAGAATTGCTTCTGATTTCAAACAAGGACCATTATTATTATTTTCTGTTACAAGTGGCATACACACACACATACAAATCATGGATTTTGAATCTCTGTACAAGAATAGATTTATTAAGGGAAGGAGCAGATCATATAAAATGAGCATCATCTGTTTATAGCCACTTGATAAGCCAATTCCATTGTAAGAATAAGAAAAGCCTCAGGCTAAAGATCTCTTACCTGGCATTCTTTTTCACACAGACCAATTAGATATTGTTTAGAAAGCCACAAGCAGGCCTTGAAATTATGTCATTGATGCTCTTCAGCAAGGGGCAATGAACAAACATGAAGATGATCTACAGCTATTGTAGTGCAGATCTCTATTGCTTCCTTGTTCCCTCTTTCAAAACACTCTAACCCAGGGGTGTCAAGCTCAAGGCCCAATCTCCATTAGAGGGCAGGAGACTTCTGGATAAGAATGCATAAAATGGTGAAACTAAGACAAAATATTATTTTAATAGATTCATGGATTTGTACTGTTTGCTCGTGATAACTGCAAATCTAATTCTATCTTTGGCCTTACCAGCAGAATATCTCTGTTTTTATCAGTAGGTTAGATCAAAATAACAAGGAGCACCTTCTAGAGAAATTCTATTTGGATTACTGCCATTCAATCTTCTCCTTCTTCTTCCTCTGCCCCACCCCCACATTCCTCCCTCCTGTTTCCCTATATGAGTGGAATAGTTTATGCATTTCTATACAAATCATTGACATAGTTTAGGTCAGCAAAAACTTACAATTTTTGTTTGTAAATTGTAAAAACTTACAAATTATAACATATATATAGTTTTATTTACTTCTCAGAGCATCTGCCTCATACTTCTTATCAAATTTGAAATATTACTGAGACAGCTTTTACTTCTGGGCCAGCATTATGAATCTAGCTCACTCTCAAACAAGCAAACAAAAAAGGAGAGCCTTTTAAGAGCCTGCCTAATTTAAATACCTTTAAATATCTATGTACTAAACATTTGTGGGGCATAACCATCAGGTGTATTGCCTGACTTCTGGTATGCTAACTCTGGTGGACTAAGCATTCTGGCCCATATTACTATAGATATGTTCCTATGCTCTCTCTGCAGCATTTCCAAGTGTGATGCCTATCAAAAGTATAAATGAAGATGGTACACAGATCATTCACCATACAAAATATTAGGCATTAATGAGTCTCATACTATTTTTGAGAGTAGAACTATCAATATAAGACTAAGGAATAGCTAAATGAAACTATGTCAGCACCTGCACAAACAATTGTTTATCCTCTTACTCCAAGTTTGTAAGTTTGCATGATGCACCAAACTACAAACTATTATTGCTGTGAGCACAGACAATATAACCTGTTCTAGTACTTATGCATCATTCATAATTTATGGTTATTATCAAAGTACATCTTCCAGCCCATTCTGCATGTTCATCCCAGGCGGGATATACTCATGAACATGAAGTGAGAGAAGGGAACAGTTAGCAATGTTTTTCTTTGGTGGCCTCTGCTTGTAAAACAGACCAACTTGGTAGTCTGTTGGCATCATTTCCAAAGTCCATGAAAATGAAACATTTTCAAAGGGTTTCCAAGGTATAATTATTGTGCTATGTATATTGCAGTTGGATTTATACTATTTGTGTTATTACTGTTTTATTGGTTGTTATTTCATTTAATGGTTTTATCTTTGTAATTTAAATGAATTCTGGCTTTATCAATGAGAGGGTTTTCTCCGTACCAGAGTGGGTGTGATTTTGCATGCTACCTGCGTCCCACAGATGGGGCTATGTTTGCATGGCCTGGTTTCTGACATACCCTGGCCTGGTGCTGGTCCATGGAATAGGGGTTGGGGACCCCTGATTTACTACTGTTAATCAATCTGTTTTGGCAGTGTAATAATAATATATATGAGATAGCCATAATAGTGTAGAAAGGAGGCCTTGCTTTCCAGGCCAGAAGGTCAAAAAAGGTGCTGTGAGTCTCTTGAAGAGGACCAACCATCAAAATATGCTGATTTATTTAGCCTGGTTGTTTGTAATCATGTGTTGAGCCCTGCCCTTATCTTGAATATGCCCATGTGCTGAGCACTATGCTTATCTTTGCAAGCAGAACTGTTCTGTTAATTTTTTTTTTAAATGACGTTATGAAACCAATGAAATGTCTACTAATGAAAGTAATTCACTCAGTTTGTTATAGCAAGGCAGATCTTTGGCAATAAGTGATTGGAAAATTTTTATTTCTACCCACTCTTTAAAGAATGTGATTATCTTTCTTATCTCCAGTGCCAACTGTTTATTGCCTTTTTACAAAATCTGTTATTTGATTCAAATGATGCTTTTCTCCATTGAGATAGCTTGTCTGGTTTGTCTGCTTAAGCTTGTTTTGTCAAGTTCTCTCCCAAACAGAAGCTGGTTTCATAAACAACTGCAGGAGCAAGTATTGATGGGAAGCTGATTTCAAACTGTAGGCAGAAAAATAGCTGGGGAAAGGTCATGTCTGGACTGTTGATGCAATGAAGAAGTAATATGGGAAGTTTAATAAGAGAATTGGATTTATTATTCTATCAAGCAAATAAAATTAAGAAGGTCAAACTGTGACTAATATGACAACTCAAGGAAATTATTGTACTCAAGAGGTAATATATGACACGAGTTACTGATTTGTTTTGTCATTATGCATTGATAAATAAGCAGTTTGTTTAAGTTTATGAACCTTGTAATTAAGGTGTAGACTAAAATGGGCCTGAAGGGTGGCCATCCCATCTAGAAGATTTTTGCCTATATAATAGCAGTCCGAAACCATTCTGGCTTTGCAGACTGGTGGCAGTGGCAGAAGAGGGGATAGTTTCACATGCATGTACTTCACTTGTGCAAATGTAGCTTTGTGTGCTCCTGCGCCACTTGCATGTTCTGATTCCCAGTAGGCCAAAGCCCACACTGGGCTGAAGACGGGGAGTTGGGAATCCCTGATATATATCAGCAATGTATCCATTACAATCCACTAAAATGGAACTAGATTAGTTCTCCTGTAGACATAGTTATGAATAATGTGATGGAAAATATGGCAAGACATTAAATTCTTCCACTTATACACAATTGGGCAAATAACTTTTATCCCAAAATAACTTTCCTCAAGTCAGTACTGTCTTCAATATACAACTAGCTATTAATTGACTGGTTCACGTATAATCGAAGACATAGTTTTCTAAATCACAGTTTATTGGAAAAATTAAAATTTATTGAATACCAAAGTGTATTAAGTCAAATACTATTTCTATATATTACCTTCATATTAACCTATCCTTCTGCAATGTATGTCTCCAATTCCAAGACAAGAATTAACCCAGGGTTGGGGAAGACTTCTTTGAAGTTTGGTTATGTAGTCCTTTGGCTACATATGCAATCTATCAGCTTTGATCAATACCAACAATGGAGTGGGCCAGTATCTCTATAGGTAGTGGTTACAGCTCTTTTTCCAAGAAGTTTTTCATCACCCAAGAAGAGAAAAAAAATAATCAAATGTAATAATAATGTTTAGGTCAACTGGTGAACAATATAGTAGCCACATTTCCCACTTGCATGATTCTCAAGTTGAAGGCAAATTGAACATTCTCTTTCTGTAACCCAGCAGTTGCCCTGTAGTTGGTATAAGCCAAAAAAGATTAAAGGTATTAAGTTAAATATCTAAAATTGCCGAATGCAAGAAGTAGGATCCTCAGACGTGCTAAGGTAAATCAGTCCCAAAGAATAAGCAGGAGAAAAAAAAATCTAGATGAGTCTTGGAAAGATAGATTTACCAGTTTCCTGGCAAAAGGAAGATGTGTACTCTTTTTTTTAACCCCATGATCTCTGCTCAGCAGGCATAGCCTTAAAATCAAATATTGCCCAACTTTTTGAGTATTTAACAAGGTATCTCTTTCCCAGCAGCTTTTCTATCTGCTAGTTAACAAGTTCTGGTCTGTGTCTTTAATTAGATGATTAGTACAATTAATTAACACCGTATCTACCACCCAGATTGACAAAACTTTAATCAGTTACCTGATGAAGGCCTTTATCTCTCAGCTTTGGCACATCTCTGAAATTGATAAACCAGTCTTTCTGATGCTGGAAAAAATAATCTCATACATGTAGGCCTAACATTTTTGTTTAGTGTTTTGTTTTTGTTTTTGCAATTTTTTACTGTAATTTTTGTCATGGATGCCAAGGAAGAGTGTCTTCCTTTTCCTCCATTTGTCCTCCTTTCCAATAGTCCATGTCCTTTGCCTGTTCAGATATCTGGTAACCCCCAGGAAAAGGTTAAAAAGCTGTGAAATTGTAAGCCCCAAAGTAAAAGCAGACATATCATTAAAGAGAGGAGCAGAAGTTTAAACTGAAAGTATGACTGGAAAAAAAAAGAAAGATTAGGTTAGAAAGACACAAGCTATGGAGGGATTAAGATAAAAAGGTTAAGACAAGGCAGTAAGCAAGAAGTTAAAAAAGATAAAGAAGGAGGCGTAGCTTCCTGCAGCACATTCTCCAGCTGGAATTCTACTCATTGCAATTATTAAGAGAAGGAGGCAGTTTGGGGGAGTTGAGAGTGTAAGGATTCAGAGTGTCTGTTGTTGACAGATCAATCAATAGACAGAAGCTGGAAGTTTTCAGAGTAGGAAAATCATCCAGTGTACTGTATTGACTAGAAGAAGTTCAAGGCTTGAAGAGCCAAAGGGAGGAATGGATTAAAGACCTGGGCCAGATGAAGAAAAAATGGTTATAAGATTTTATGCAAAGAAAGTTGTTTGCCAGGAGCACTGCATCAATAAGGGAGGGAGGAGAACTCTGTTCATATATGCTCTGAAATGTCCTGCACAGGAGAATATTCAATTAGTTGTGTATTAGCTAATTTTAGGCAAGCTTCTATGCAGAAGACAAAAAGATTCGTCTCACTGAATTCACAGTCAGTCAGTCAGTCAGACAGACAGACATGGTTTGTCACTCTGTCTTCTTAGAACTGAGAGACAGTGACTCTCAAAAGTCATTTAGTTGATTTCATGCCTACGGCAGGAATAGAACTTATGGTTTTCCAATTTCTGTTCTGATACCTAATTACTATACAAACTGGCTCTTTTAAAGTTATTGTTATACCTTCACAATATAACTGGTTTCAATACATACTCACAATGATACCAAAATGATGAAATGTGAATTGTGAGATCACAGTTCAAGTTTTGGCTTTTCTTATTGCTTACTGCAATAAGTAATATTGGGAAGAAAGAAAAATCCCTCCTTGGAGCCATTCTGCTCCAAGCTATCCTTCCATCTTGCTGGTGGAAGATTCTCGGGAGCTTGTTTGAAGCAAATTACCAAGAAGCTAAAAGGGTTTCTGTCTGAGAGATTAATTAGGGAACCAGCTTGTCAAACATAGGACCAGTTTCAGTGTTACTGTATCCATGGAGACATATCCATGTGATATGCACCTCATTTCCCCCCCTTCCATTTTCTGTTTCTAAATTTTCTATTTTAGCCAGACAGGCTACCCTCAAAAATTTGAGCTGTTTGAATTCTTCATCTCATCACCAGTAGTAAAAATGTATGGATATTAAAATGGATGTTGATCTTAAAAATTAATGCAGAAGGAGAGCAATTGACATGAAACATGTTTTTCTGGTAAAAGAAATCCCTGAAGACATGCAGTTTTATTCATTTCAGTTTCTTTTCAGTGGAGATTAAGCTGATATGCAAACCATCAAAATATTTAGGTTTTTTGCCTTGCAGTTTATCAGTCTGTGAGAGAGCAACTACCACAAAGTAGAACTTACCCAGTGATAAAGAGGCAAGGATATATCAAGATTTTACAGACCTGCAAACCATCAATCATAAGATCATTTGATTATCAAGAAGCTCATTTTACATCAATATAGGACTGCATTTGCATTAGTCAAAGCCATGTTTCTTACCACAGGGAAGCATGTTTCTTACCACAGGGAGGTAAAATAACTTTTATTGTCATGTTTTATTGTGAACACTCTGGCACACATTAAAAATGAAATTCTGTTGCCTGCTCTCAAAAGAAAGTAAAAATCTACCCATATACATACACATGCTGTGTGTGTGTGTGTGTGTGTGTGTGTGTGTGTGTGTGTGTGTGGAGAGAGAGAGAGAGAGAGAGAGAGAGAGAGAGAGAGAGAGAGAGAGAGAGAGAGGGGATTATTTGGGTTTTCTCCCTCAAAAACCTCACACACACACCCCTACTTTATTGATCACACACACACACACCCCTACTTTATTGATCTTCCCATTAATAAGGGAACATATCACTGTTCATTTTGAATACATAGCAGAAAAAGAAACTTGAGAGTTCACAAGGTTGATACTATATGGAACAAAACTGTGACTGAATCAGTGGTGGGTTGCTCCCAGTTAGCACGGTTCTCAAGAACTAGTAGTAAAAAAAATTTAATAGTTCGGAGAACTGGTAATAAGATTGACTGGTCATGCCCCCGAACCAGTTCCCGGCTAAGTTGCCGGTTGCTTACCCCGCCCACTCCCAATCTATTGCTGCCTCCTGACTCCCAGCTGATGGCTAGAGGGAAAAAAACTGTTTAAACTCTTGCCACGGGGCTTCAAAGGGCTGCCCTACAGCTGATCAATGTTAAAAGAAAACAAATGAGTAGACCGGTGCCTGCAAAAAAAAAACCCAGCCCCTTTCAGCTTCAGCATAGGTTAATTACCACAAGTTGATTAAAACGGCCTCCCGACTCTCAGCTGATTTGCTTTCAGCTGTTTTGCGCAGGGGTCTGTTGCTAGCTGCAAAAAGGTCTGGAGCAGATTTTTTTCCCCCTAGCTATGCTGAAAAAGCGAAACTGAAAGTAAAGCAGGGTCTTTGCTGCAATGTGACAAAATGAGGCAGAGAGAGATTTCTTTTTCTTTTTCCTCACCAAAAAAGGTAGGTGCAAAACTGCAAACAATGGGAAATTTAGGGCAAAAGAGAAGAATTCAAGATTTTAAAACACAAAAGAAAAAAGCTCTAACTTGGGAATTGTAATAATTGAGATACTATTAATTGTATATTGTGTTGAAAGGAGAAATGGTTAAGTTGTGGTTTGGAGGAATATATGGGGGAAATTATTTGGTTTATTATTATTGGTAAATATAATTAATTGATTTGTAAGAAATTGGATTACATGGAAATAATTGGAATATTCATGTTCATATTGATTAATATATGAAAAAGATAGTTATATAACTAATTGATTTATATTAAAATGTTGAATTTGTATTAAATAACTGTAATATTACATAATTAACCAATGTGAGGATGGATATAAAAATAAATGACAATGGGAAGGGGTATAATATAGAATAGAAGGGAAAAATTGAATTTGATTAAGATTAGAGATGAGGATGAAGAGTAATATTGGTTTTTTAAAAAAATACATGATGAATAAATATGGCAAAAAGGAAATATAGAAATATAGAAATTGTAAATTTAATTGAAATGACTAAACACTGTTTAAATTTGTGAACCAGCCAAATACTCTGTTCAAAGAAAATACATTGTATGTTTGTATGTGTGTTTCTAATTATTGCTATTTATTCATATTTGTTCTCTTTTATTCTTTAAAGTTTAACAATTCATTCTTTATCTCAATATCTTTATATTTGTTTGGGGTTGGCTTTATTCCTTTTCATTTTTTTATTATACACCAATCTTTTTCCTCAAACCTACCACCTCTCTCTTTTCTTTCCTTTTTACTTTGTCTTCCCCCCTTCTTCTCCTCTCTCTTCCTTTCTTCTTCTCCTCCTCTCTTCCTCCCTCTCTTATCTCACTCCTACTCTAATTTCCCTTCCCTTCCTTCATTCCTCTCTATTGCTCTATCCTTTTATGCATATGGACTACTCAGAGGGCTGAAAAAGTTATTTTTGACTGGTCCTTGCACTTTCGACCAGTCCTCGAACTTACGACTGTCCTCACATTTTACGTTTTTGCCATAACTTGTCACCATAGTGAAGAGAAGCAGTTGTGAAATGAGTGACACGATTGTTAACAATGCTGCAATGGGCATAAATGATGACCAGTCATAAGTGCGAAGACTGGTCAAAAGTACGAGGATCTGTCAGAAATCACTTTTTTCAGCCCTCTGGGTAGTCCTTTTGTGCATATGGACTACTCAGAGGGCTGAAAAAGTTATTTTTGACTGGTCCTCACACTTTTGACCAGTCCTCAAACTTACGACTGTCCTCACATTTTACGTTTTTTGCCCTATCTTATCACTATGGTGAAGAGAAGCAGTTGTGAAATGAGTGACATGGTTTTAAGAATGCTGCACAGGCATAAATGTGAGGATGGTCATAAGTGTGAGGACCAGTCAAAAATGTGAGGAACTGTCAGAAATGACTTTTTTCAGCCCTCTGAGTAGTCCCTATACACATAGCCATGGCAACCTGGTCACATGACCAGCTAGCCATGCCCACCCAGTCACATGACCTACAAGCCACGCCCACAAAATAAGCCACGCCCACAGAACCGGTAGTAAAAAGAATTAGAATCCACCCCTGGATTGAATCTAAATGTTCTGCTTCAGATACCACAAAGCTTCCTCCCAGAAGGTAACAAGAATGATTTTGGATACAATACAAACATGCTGGACAAATTTCCCTCCCACCAGACAGAAGTTCAAGGTGTTTAGAACTTGCTGTGGTAACCACTCCCAAACGCAATCCCTCCAATAATCTATTTAACTGATAACATAAGTGAGACAAGAAAGAAAACCTAACAATGAATTTCCACCCTCCTCCATAGTCTTTCCAGCTGCCTTCTGAGGATGAAAAAGAGTCTTTTAGTCTGTCCATCTTGTCTATCCTTTCTTTCATGTCCGCTGGGTGGCATTAGCTTGGCTTGGTGGTTAGGGTAGTCAGCTAGGCCTGGGAAAGTCTGCTCCACTCTGGTTGCTGTGATGACTTTCTAGTTGAGGGCTGGATCTGAATCCAATTCTTGGTTCAATGAATGGAAGGTCTCCTTTGGAGGCAATATCTGGATCAGCATCTCTTTCCACATGTTACAGAGTCATCTGTGCAGGGCTGAAAAACATGAGAACAGGACCCGCCCCAGGGATAAGAAAGAAAAAACTGGATTCACACGCTTCAGGAAAAGAATGGACAGATGAAATCATTTAAACACACAAAAAATACAAGGATGAAACTTTTCCTATAAATTAACTTAAAACTAACTCATAACCTTGGGATTTTCTTAAAAGTACAGAGAGGAAAGAAAAATGAACTCAGTTTTTCTTCATCCTGTTCTGTGGGCCAGACAAAACAGAATGAAGGCTTTTTCTTTCTTTTCAGTGCTTTTAACTCTTTTCTTTCTAACCATTTAAAATTCATATCTGTATGGATCAGAGACATTTAACAGTTGCAATTACCTTGAGGGCACACAAAGACTTAGACATGCACACAAACAAAAACAAGGAGTAAAAAGAGAGGAAAACAGAACTCTCATGTTTGCACGCGCGCGCGCGCGCACACACACACACACACACACACACACACACACACACACACGTCATTCCCACCATAAATCCTTAGGGAAGGCACAAATCTTAACAAACATATCACGTGGTTGCATGGAAGACAGAAAAGAAGAGAAACAACCAAACCAACCAAACAAACAAACAAAACCCCAACATTCCCATTTATATGTTTCCCTTTTAAGTACCTTCCTTCCCTAGGTCAAATTCCTAGTTTTGCACATCATCCCTACACACACAAGCATACAGACATTTCCCTCACTTTTCTGGGCTTCAAAAGTTAAAACTTTAAAGGTACTCACTTTCTTTCCAAGCAGCCTTTGAGCTCAACACTCAAAACCCCTTCAAAACCTTTGTTCCAAATGGCCAAGGTTCAGGAAAACTCACCCACAGACTCAATGAGGCTTACCTGGGCCAGGTCCATTGGTCAGGTTAGCTTGGAGTCCCATCTTTAGGTATCAAAATGTTGGAAGAAATGTCCATCTGGATTCACTTCCAAGTGGGGAGAAAGACACAGGAAACATGGAGGATGCTTGGAAGGATGGTTTAATGGTGAAGCAGAACCATCAAACGTGTGATTTTGGGTAGAACACACACACACACACACACACACACACACACACACACACACACTCTTGGGCCCCTCCTTCGAACTTCTAAGTGCAGGTAGGGGTCATGTGCAAATCCTAGGAGTTTGTCTGAGATAAATCTGGTTGGGCTGATGTAATGTCCCTAGGTGATTTCACAATGCAATGAGCCCTGCTGTTAGATGGGTAGAGGGCTAATCCTATCATGTCTTAATCCCATCACCCTGGGCTGAAGTGGGGGGCAGGGAGCTGCATTGTCTTTAAAACACGTTTCTCCTTTTCTCATCTAGGGAAATATAATATTCTGCCTTTTTAATATTTCCTAGAATATTTCATACTTCTAAGAGGGGTGGGTTTTAACTTTCCTCAAGAAAAAGGTGGGTTCTTCAAATGGGAGATTTGAATTTCTGTCACTGTGGGCTGCATTATATGTCAAAGTTTCTCCAGCTGCTTCAGCCAACAAAAGGTTTTGCACAACTGATCTTTTAGCTGATCTTGTCATTTTAAAAAAAAAAAAATTGCAGACCCAGGCAACTATTAACACAACTATGGAAGCCTGACATGCTTCATGAAACTGCAATATCTACAACTTTGTGCAAAGTATCACAGATTCCATCCCCACTATCGTGATAGTAGATGCCATGGAGATACTTATTGTTGTTTCACGCATGCTAATCATAAGTGCGTGATTCCAGAAATCTACTCTAACACATGAGTTTGTTATTGTTTGCTTATTTCTGGGTGATACCAGCTATTGACTCCTTGGTCCTTTGTTGCCAATACTCCCAAGAAGGACAATGTTCTTGCTGCACTAATTGGGATCATGCTAAATTGTAAGTAGTTGCTCCTTCTTTCTTCATTCTTTCACTAAATGGAATTGTTACTTCTCCTTAAACATCAGCCAGCAAGAAAAGAAGACCACAGTGGGGAAACAAATAATAACAATAATAAATAATAAATAATAATTTATTATTATATATATAATTTATTATAACAATAATAACAAAAAAAAGCAGAACAATTGCTCTGCTGGAAATCAGGAATAAGGCAGAAGTTTATTTATTTATTTATTTATTTATTTATTTATTTATTTATTTATTTATTTATTTATTTATTTATTTGTTGTGATTCATTCACTAGAATACAGACATTCTCAAGAATACTGGGGAAGAACTAAAGGATAGGATTACCAGATGAGTGGGTTTCAAAAATCCACAATGATTAAATAACAGCAAACTGTTTCCTTCTTCCTAGAGGCAATTAGTTTAGATAGAAGAGTACAATGAAAGCTAAGGTGCAGGTGGCCAGATGTCTTTGGGATGCGTTTTGCATATCCAAAGAGAAGACATCATGATAAAATATAAAACAGAGGCACAAGGCAGTCCACACAATGGATATGCCACTTTTTCCAACACTTGATGTCATATGAAAAGTAGTCCACCTACAGTGAGAACAGCAAGTTTCAGGTTTAGAGTTTTAAAAACATTTAAGTTAAATAGGTAAAGAAATTATCATGATGGAAGTTATTTTTAACTACCAGAAGATTAATGGTTCAAATGAACTTATGTGAGGGAATGCTGACATCTAGTGTCCATCTCTGTACACAATGGGAGAGTTATGCCACAGGAAAAAAGGACCATAGAGTAGCAGTTTTAACAACAAAATATGGAATAATTGAAGTAGGTTTTTCCCTTGCAAGCTAAGATGAAGGCACTTTTGATGATGCTACTGCTTAATGAGCATTTCTTAATTTCATATTGCAGATTGGAATTCCAAAATGAGGCCCTGTTTAGCTTAATTAATGTTTTTCTTTAGCAAGGTTATATGCAAGATGCAACAAGATAAAATGTAATCCAACTATAATGAAATCAGCACAAAGTATGGCATCCTTCTAGTCATCTAGTACCTGCAGAAATAATCTATATGCAAAGAGAGGACATTCTCAAAAGTAATCCAAATGCAGTTTATTAGAATAGAGTAGAGTAGAGTAGAGTAGAGTAGAGTAGAGTAGAGTAGAGTAGACTAGACTAGACTAGACTAGACTAGACTAGACTAGACTAGACTAGACTAGACTAGACTAGAATATTAAAAGGGGAAATGACTGTTTGTTCAAATATGGAATTCAGGGAAAATTAGTAAACTGAATTTAGGTATACCGTGGTTACCCTTAAAATAAATATCTATTAATATTTACTAAGAATATTTTAATCTTTTGCCAAGGTTAAACTTACATAATTTGCTATAAAGCAGTAAGTGTCTTTAGAAAATCTTGCTCTAAAGGCATTGTACAACCCCCCCCCCCCCCGAAACAACCTTTTTTCCAATGGTTTTATTTCTAGATCACAAGCTACCAATGTTATGTAACCAAGAAATCATTTATGGATTAAATAATGTTCAATATTCTTTTATAGTGATCGTTGGTGATTCCTCCCACAGTTCATGAATTCATATTTAAGCCAGGAAAAACTGCCAATCAGTTCTCATAGTGCTGTGTAGAAGAGTTGCATGAATAACAGAACAGTGTATCCCTATTTTGGATATACATTAAGAGCACATTGTGGGATAACCATGATTTACAGTTATAAGATTTGCTGCTAGCTCTGAGAACCAAGGACAGCACAACAAAGGAGCTATGTGATGAGCCATCACTACTTCTGGCTAAGTACTTTGATTAATTTTTTTAGTGGCTCTTCTTTTGTAGAGCTATAATAGACATAATGAAATATTGAATATGCAATTATTTTATCGTATACACTGCATGTATACACTTTTTGCTTGGAAGACCATATCAACTTGACTTAACTTGATGGGGTTGTGTAGTTGATATTGATCAGAGTCTTATTTTTACAGAAATGTAAATGAAATTTTAAAAAGCATCCATTTTAGAAATTCTCCAGGAAAAAGAAGTGAAAAATCACTGGTTTGTATCCATAGGTTTCATTAATTCATCCAATCAATGAAGCCACTTTCTTTTTCTTTTCATCTCCCATCTCCCACTGATAGATTTGCCTGACAGTAAACTATGTGTTTTATATTCAAGTAAGTGAACAATGAATGCCCCATATATTTAAACAAGCAGTATAACTTTTATGTAAGTTATTTATAGTGCCACTTTCAGCAGTAGCTTCACATTACATAGCTCACATGATTTGGACATACTGACTAATATTAAAGGTCAATTTTATAAATAGTTTAGAAAGGATATAACTAGATGGTTTAATAATACAAAAAGATGAATCAATGGTTATGAACAATAAATTATGTAGAAGCCTGGATTGACCTAGGAGAAAGAGAAAAAGTAATAGTGTCTTAGATTCAGAATGAAGCATTCGATAGTACAGAATTCAGTTGTCACTTGCTATTATTTGTAGATCAAGCTAAGACAGAGGAGAAAAGGCTAGAAAATTTGATAGAAGTATTCAACCTGGATTGGATCCTGCAATTTGCTTTATGTGATATGGCTCTTAAAGACCATCTAAAACTTTCAGTTAACCAAAATGAGGTAGCCCATATGATTATTGGATTGTTCCATTACTGTCATATTAGCCATTGCTGTAAGATGTTCCCAAGTCATCAAATAACACAATGGCTGGACACTATCAAAACTGACATCAGCCAGAGGACAGAAAAACTCAGCAAGATTGGAAGTTTTGGAGAGACCTGGCCCATAGAATGGCTAAGAGTCTGACATCACTAAATGGATAAAATTGTCATCACCATCACCACCACCACCATCATCCGTCACTGTCTAGGAAACCTCATATGACTCATCCTATATATACGCTCTGGGAATTTAAAAGACTGCCTTTCATTGGAAGATTCTACCTATTTTACTTGATCCTCTCTTATTATAAGAAACTAAGGAAGCCTGTTCAACAGTGGAATATTAATTATACTCTGGTGATCTTCCAAAAATTTAAAGTCCTGGCTCTTTTGGAAGATCTTTTGAGTGTAATTAAATACAGCCTTTGGAAGCAGAATAGACTTTATTACTGTTATTGAGTTGTTACTACTAATACTATTTTGTTACTACATATAGTCATTTTGCATACATATAGTCCTTGATTTACAACCATAATAGAGCTCGGAATTTTCATTGTAATTCATGACGGTCATAAGTCAAGGCATACACATGAGTAATCCAACTTTATGACCTTTTTGGGGGGGTCATAAAGTGAATGTGATGGTAACAAAGTGAACATAGCAGTTGTAAAGTGAGTCAATAAGTTGACAATGTCGCAACCAGATCACCTTCATATCCACATCCAGTTGTAAAGTGATTCTTTCCTATGAACATTTTTGCTGAAAACCAGCAAATAATTGTAAATAAATCATCCATAAAAATGACCTGTTTGCCAAATGCTGAAATGCAGTCATATGATCACAGAGCAGTGCCTGTGGACAACAAAACCTACCTATAAGTAAACAATGGAGGAAGAAACAAAATTGTTATCAATTAAAATAAATGGACTAAATTCACCAATAAAAAGAATCTTCAATAAATTAGAGAAATTAAAATTAAATTTAGTCTGCCTTCAAGAAGTCCACATCAAAAAAACAACATAGCAAGTTATTAGAGAACCCCAAAATTGGGAAACCATACTCTTCATTAGCACAGCAAAAGAAAAGGGGGGTGGCTCTATACATTAAAGAAACAATAATGACTACACATATCTTGGCAGATGAAGAGGGGAGAATACTGATGGTGGAGGTAACAATAAACCAAAAACAAATACTGTTGATAGGGATATATGCACCTAACGATAAGCAAGATGAGTTTTACGGAAAATTACACAAGAAAATCATATAATTAGAATATGAAAATATTTGTGTGGTAGGAGACTTTAGTTGACTCAGCCTTCCATCTTTCTGAGGTTGGTAAAATGAGGACCCAGATTGTTGGGGGCAATAGGCTGACTCTGTAAAACCACTTAGAGAGGGCTGTAAAAGCACTATGAAGCAGTATATAAGTCTAAGTACTATTGCTATTGCTATTAATGCAGAATTTGACTATATGAGTAGTAAAATAGATTAAAAAAACATGAAAATGTTTCCAAAAACATTTTTTTAAATGATGGAAGTTATAGGAATGAAAGATGTATGAAGAGAGATTCATCCTAGGAAAAATCAACATTCATTCTATTCAAATAGGCATAAATCCTGGTCCAGAATAGATATGGTATGGATGACATCAAAAGTGAAAGCAGGTGTGCAAGTGATAGAAATAGAACCTAACGTTTGGGCAGATTATAATCTGATGAAAGTTGTATGGAAAGGACAAAAAAGAAAATGAAGATGAATGTTAAATCAAGCAATATTGCAAGAAAAATAATTTATACAAAAGATGGAAAAAGAATTGATTTTTTTTTCTTCAAAGAGAACAGGAAGGAAGAGACCTCCCTACAAACTGTATGGGATACTGTTAAAGCATATACATGGGGACTAGCAATAATGTATACGGGAAAGAAAAATAATAATAAGAAACAAAATAAGACAATGTTAGAAGAAGAACATAAAAAATTGAAATTAGAATTACAGAGATAATCACAAAAAAAGGAATGGAAAAATCAAATAGATATAATAAAACATAAAATGAACTTATTGGAAAAAGAAGAATTGGCACATAAAATTAAAAGTGCAAAACAAAACTTTTTTGAAAATATGAATAAACTGAAAAAAGGGAGAAAAAAATGGATATATCGACTAATTGATGACAAAGAGACTCTTCACTATTAGAATGAGAAGAAAAAAACTATCATAAAAGAGTACTATAAGAAATTGTATGATAAAGAGGAAATTTTGGAAAATAAAATACAAAAATACTTGGAACAATCTGAACTTCCCAAAGTACCGGATACTGTGAAGGATATTTTGAATGAACGGATAACGATGATGGAAGTGACAGAAGCGATTAAGAGACAAAAAAATAATAAAATATCAGGGTCTGATGGGCTACCGGTGGAATTCTATAAACAATTAAAAGGGATATTATGTCTAGTGATGATGGAGGTTTATACTGAAGTATTACTAAAATCAAAAATGCCAAATTCATGGATGGAAGCAAATATTACCCTTATTCCTAAAGAGGACTCAGATTTAACACAAATAAAAAACTACAGGCCAATATCCTTATTGAATGTGGACTATAAAATATATGCCTCAATAATAGCAGAAAGATTAAAAAATATTTGAATGAATTTATACATTCAGGTCAGAATGGATTTTTACCAAAGAGACAGATTAAAAAAAAAAACCTTGACAATGATTTTAAATAAACTGGAGTACTATGAGATACACCCTGGAAAACAAATGGCATTGATATTTCTAGATGCACAGAAAGCATTTGACAACATTAATTGGCAATTCCTGATAGCCCCAATAAAATATATGGACTTTGGGAAAAGATTTATCAATATGATCAAAGCAATATATTGTAAACAATCAGTCAAGGTGATAGTAAATGGAGACATGACAGAGAATTTTGATATCAAGAAAGGCACCAGATAGGGATGTCCATTGTCTCCATTCATATTGACTTTGGAAATGTTAACTATGAAAATTTGGAAAGATGAAGAAATAAAAGGAATGGAAATAAAACAAGAGAAATGTAAACTACAGGCATTCACAGACGACTTGGTCTTCATATTAGAAGATCCCATAGAAACTGGACCAAAACTAACCAGAAAAATAGAACAATATGACTTCCCGTTGACATTGTGGTGGGATCGGACATACAGAGAAAGTCACCATGCTCCCATGCCAAGTTTTTCCTGCTTGTGGGCTCCGGAGATTATGGAAAAAGCGGAAAATACCATACAAGCAGGGGTGAAATGCTCCCAGTTCAGACCGGATCACCTGATCCGGTAGCGATGGCAGCGGGTGGTTCGGAGAACCGGTAGCAAAAATCCCTGTGGCCCCCTCCCACCATGCCCAGCTGAGCCGCAAGATCATCAGAGGCTTTTTTTTTTACTTTTAAAAGCATTTTTCTACAACTTCTTCTGCTGAAAAAATGCTTTTGAAAGTTAAAAAAAAGCCTCTGATGATCGTGCAGCTCAGCTGGGATCTCAGAGGCTTTTCAAAGCACTTTTTCTGCAACCTCTTCAATGGAAGAGGTGGTTAAAAATGCTTTGAAAAGGCTCTGATGATCCCAGCTGTGTTCCTGATCAGCAGAGGCTTTTCAAAGCATTTTTTTGCATTTGCAGAAAAAATGCTTTGAAAAGTTAAAATTAAAAAAAAGTTGGCCACGCCCACCCAGTCACATTACCCCCCCTACCAAGCCACGCTCGTAGTAACAAATTCTACATTTCATCCCTGCATACAAGGGATAATGAGCAAAGACCAAGACACCCAGGAAAGGGAGGAGTCAACAGAAGAAATGAAGAAGGAAAAAGACAAAAAGGAGACAACAATGAAAACAATAGTGATTAATGAATTAAACCAGGGAGAAAATATATTAAGAGAATGGGAAGATAAGTTTGAAAGGAAGACAGGAGCCTGGGTAGAAATTTTAGAAATTAGGCAGTAGAAGACAATAGAGGTGGGAGGAATACCTAGATTGAACAGTTAAGAAGCAGACAGAGACAGAGACAAAGATTTAGAAAGGAATTCAGGAGGCAGGTGGGGAAAAAAAGCATAGCAATTAAAGTATTGAAGAGATGATGGATGGATGATTTCTCCTTTTTGTTGTTCTGAGTTGCTATTCCTTTTCTCTCTCTCTTTTCCTCCCCCCCCCCTTTTTTTTAGGTAGGTGACATGATTAGACATGATTAGATCGGAAAGAAAGAATATCTTAATCAAGGGTGAGATGATTAAAAGCTAGAATAAGTGATAGAAGTAAGAGAAGGGGGAATATTAGTGTATACATTTTTATATCATAAAATGAAAGTAATAACAAGAGAAAGCGTGTAATAATTGAACAATGATAGACTATAACTTAACACATGTATTATTACAAGAAATACATAAGCAGATTGAATGTAATGATTATGATTAACCTAATTAGTTTTATTTGTATTAGAATGTATGCCACACTGTTCACTCTTTGAATTGGTATCTTTATAAAAAACAAAAAATAAAAATCTTTTTTAAAAAAAGAAGAATATGGGGAAGTAGCAGAACTGAAAATAAACTGGGATAAGACAAAGATTTTAGTTAAGAACCTTACAGGCACACAAAAAAGAGTGTTAATGGAAAGAATTAACATACAGATAGTTTAAATAGTGAAGTATTTAGGAATACAATTAACTGCAAAATGTGCAGCAATCAAAGAGGATAATTACATGAAACTGATGGAGCAAATTAAGTTAGACCTGGAGATATGGAAAGATTTACAATTGTCACTATCAGGAAGAACAGTTACTATAAAAATGAATATTTTGCCTAGACTACTATACTTATTTCAAACAATACCAATAAAACTGGAAAAAATATTTTGAAGAACTAAATAAAATAATATTAAAATATGTATGGTTAGGAAAGAAAGCAAGAATAGGTTTGAAAATGTTGCAGGAATCAAAAAAAAAAGATGGGGGGGGGGAGTGTCTGGACTACCAGATTGGGAATTGTACTATCAGGCCTACATGGGTGAAAGAATGGATTAGCTTGAGACATGTAACACTATTAACATTAGAAGGGCATGACCTTCAACTAGGCTGGCACGCTTTCTTATGATTATGGGAAGAATAAGATACACACCTATTTTCAGAGACATTACATTAGGAATGCATTGTTATTAGTCTGGTCCAAGATAAAAGAACAACACTATTTGAAAATATTAATCTGGCTTTTCACAATGGAGGCATTGGTATATCCTAATGTTATTAATATGGCAAAAATCATAAGATACAAAGATATTTTGAATGACAAAGGGGAATTAAAAACTAAACAGGAACTCAGTAGCCAAGGGATAGACATTGCATGGTAGCCACATTTGAAGATACAATCTTGTTATGAGAAAGATGCTAAAATGTATGGTTTTAATACAGAGTTAACAGAATTAAACCAGATATTAAGTGGACGACAAAATGATAAATAAATTATATTGTTACTTATTAAGTATTAAACTTGAAAGTGAACTAGTAAAGGAGACAATGATTGCCTGGGCTAAAAGTTTTGGATAGAATTAGATAAATGGCAGAAACTATGGGATAGAAATATTAAATTGACTATGTCAACTACATATAAGGAAAATCTGTATAAAATGTTTTATAGGTGGCATTTTGTACTGGCAAGATTGGCAAAAATGTATATAGGTCAATCTGCTAAAAGTTGGAAGTGTAATCAATCATCCAGTTCATATTACCATATGTGGTGGACATGCCCAAAAGCTAAAAAATATTGGACAAAAATACATACATACTTGGCTGGATAAACTGACAAAGTAACGTATAGACCTGAAACCAGATATATTTTTGCTGGACATTCTACCAAAAAAATATGATTAAAAGACGACATATCTGGTCTTGCCAGATGTATTAACTGTAATTAGAATTGTATTTGCGCTACAATGGAAAAATGATGAGATTCTGTCTGAGAGGAATGTAATTAAGAAAATATTAGAATGCGCAGAAATGGATAGACTAATGCTTACTATTAAGAATAAAGAAGAAACTGAATATTTTTTGATATGGGACATATTTTATCAATGGCTGGACAATAGAAACAAAGTTAGAGGTGATATAAAAGGAGGAAATGCTAAAGGAGAGTGTTCTTAAAGAAGATGATGTTAAGTATTGTTATTATATTAACATTATTATCAATATTACAGTGATGAAAAGCACAATAAATATGTGCATCATGATTGTTTAAAAATAACTGTACCCAGATGACACACTGTTTGATGAAAATTGAATATTATATAAATAAAACCAGCAAATAATGGTTATTTTATTACATAGTATATCGTTTGCAGTGCTTTAAATGGAAATGAACATGATTATCAGCCTTATTCAGCCTCATGCCCTCTAGATATGTTGAATTATAATTCCAATAACCTCAATGCCTGATGGCTGAAAACTTTAGAAATTATAATCCCTATATGTTTGAATAATATTTATTTTGGGAAGGGATGAATTAAACATGCCCCAATCAGCCTAATCTTTAAAAAACTCTTAATACTTTTAATTAAGCATTTTTCTATCCCTTTTCTCATTGGATAGTGTTAGATAAACCTGCTATTTCTCAAATGCCAGAGATTCCCCACTGTGATGTAAATTAATCTTTACTCAATAGAATATTTGCAATAAAAAGATAAATATCAAAGCAATCGAAGCCGCCCTGAGTCTCCGGAGAAGGGTGGCATATAAATCTAATTTTTTTAAAAAATTACCACTTGTATGATACTACAAAAATAAGACTATTATTTATAATATTAGAAAGAGTTATGTCCAAAATTAGAGAGTAACAGCATCAAAGTTACAATAAAACTTGAATCTTCACATGGCTATGTAACTAATTAATTATAATTAAACAATAGGTATAATATTGAAGCCATGAACACAAAATGATAAATTTTGGTAATAAAAATTTTAGTAGTAAATATCTATGGTTATAAAAGTAGTAATGTCATAAAAACTAAAACAAATTGTTAATACCTGCCAAATTTTGCTCACAGCCATACATAAATTATTAATTGTAAATAATAGAATAGAATAGAATAGAATAGAATAGAATAGAACAGAACAGAACAGAACAGAACAGAACAGAACAGAACAATTGAGTTGGAAGAGATCTTCTAATCCAACCCCTGCTTAGGCAGGAAACCCTACACCACTTCAGACAAATGGTTATTTAATCTCTTTTTAAAAACTTCCAGTATTGGAGGATTTACAACTTCTGGAAGCAAGTTGTTCCATTGATTAATTGTTCTGTCAGGAAATTTCTCCTTAATTCTAAGTTGCTTTTCTCCTTGATGAGTTTCCACCCATTGCTTCTTGTCCTGTCCTTAGATGCTTTGGAGAATAGTTTGACTCCTTCTTCTTTGTGGCAACTTCTTTCTTTATAAAAGGTTACAATCTGAAAATAATAAAAAATCTTGACCTATATGTATAGGGATCCTACCTAGTAAAGTAGGAATGAAAGAACATAAAATAACCAGTGAAAACTCTTAAGTAGCAGTCTTAAAATCTATAATCTGTAACATGCTCATTGTTTCCACTTGCTCAACGTAACAGGGAGAAAGATGTTCTGATAAAAGGATCTTTCCATACCGTTCATCTAAAATGGTCAAAGGGAGGACATACCACTGCAAGCTAGTATGGCACTCTTGTATGACACTTTTCTGTTACTAACTAATTAGTAAAATATGCAGCAAATAAAGAATGAAAGGATCAAAGGCCTGCCTAAGCTATTTACATTGTATCTTGTTTAAGAAGGGTTCTTGTCTGCTTATAACCTAAGTGAAGTAGATAATAAAGACACTGACAAAGATACATTGGTTTCCTAATAGATTGATATTTATCATTCAGCATTAGAGAAATTAAGTTCACTTAAAAAGAATAATCAGTCAAAACATAGAACACGGATTAGCATGTTCTGGTCTCCATTTTTATTGGGTCTGTCTCCCATCATAAACCAGTTGTCAAGCTTTGAAGTATACTCCCTGCTCAGCCCCAACAGGCTATGCATCCATGTGCCTGCACCAGCATCCCGACAGAAGATCATCGCTTGCAAGCAGACAAGCAGAGGTAGCAAGCATACGCTGTGATGTGGGAAAAATGAGAGGTCCTGTTGTCCCGCAGAGCCTGCCACTGCTTGAATGGGGGGGGGGGGGAGAGGAAGGAGAACGGTGAGACTCAGGGAGTAGGTCAGATGGAGCTGGCTGCTCAGAAGCTGCCCCGCTGCTGTCAGAGGTTTGGGTGCCTCAGCTTCAGATTGCTGCCTCCCTCCCTCCCTCCCTCCCTTCTTCCCTCACATATACACACACAAAACAGAGGTTGGAGAGCTCTCTTGCTCGCTCGTTCTCCAAGTGCCCCATGCACAACCCATTTGAGGAAAGGGCACACACAGCTGGGCACATTTGGCTGCAGAAGGAGGCGCAGCGCAATGGGTTGTTTTGTTCACCACGGTGGTACTTTGGGAGGGCAGGCGAACATCTGCAGCTGACAACTATAATGAATATGTTCATCTGCCCCCCCTGAAGCACCACTGTGGTGAACAAAACAACCCCATTGCTATGGATGCATAGCTTGTCGGGGCTGAGCAGGGAAGCCGCTGCTTGGGGGGGTGGCAAGCAGCTCCTTCCCCGCAGTCCTGCCATGCTTGCCTGCCTTCCATGTGAGCTTCTGCTTGCCTGCATTCGCAAGTTGGCCACCAGGATGCCAGGAAGGCAGCATGGAAGGCAGGCAAGCATGGCAGGACTGCGTGCCGTGGATCGGTTCGGGGGCGTGGCCAGGCAGCCATTGCTCCCAGTTCGGTGAACTAGCCTTAATCTCCACTACCTACTTGCCCGAGCCAATCTGAACCAGGAGCATTTCACCTCTGCCTTGCATCCTTCATCCAGTGTTGCACTGACGTTTCTGGATTCTGAGTCATGGGGAAAGCAAAAGAATTGTAAAAGGATCTGCCGGAAAAGGTAGTTGAACTGTATAAAACAGGAAAGGGATATAAAAAGATATCGAAGGAATTGAGAATGCCAATCAGCAGTGTTCAAACTCTAATCAAGAAGTGGAAAATGGGTTCTGTTGAAACAAAACCACAGTCAGGTAGACCAACTAAACTTTCAGCCACAACTGCCAGAAAAATTGTTCGGAATACAAAGAAAAACCCACAATTCAGGTGAAATACAGGACTCACTGAAAACATGTGGTGTGGCTGTTGCAAGATGCACAATAAGGAGGCACTTGAAGAAAGATGGGCTGCATAGTCGAGTCACCAGAAGAAAGCCATTACGCAAATGCCACAAAGTATCCTGTTTAATACAATATGCCAAACAGCACAGAAATAAGGCTCAAACCTTCTGGCACAAAGTCATTTGGAGTGATGAGACCAAAATTGAGCTTTTCAGCCACAACCATAAATGCTACATTTGGAGAGGAGTCAACAAGGCTTATGATGAAAACCATTTCTACTGTGAAACACGGAGGTGGATTGCTGATGTTTTGGGGATGTGTGAGCTACAAAGGCACAGGAAATTTGGTCAGAATTGATGGCACAATTAATGCAGTATGTTATCAAAAGATACTGAAGGACAATTTGCATTCATCAGCTGTGCATGGGACATACTTGGACATTCCAACATGGCAATGTTCCACAACACAAGGCCAAGTCGACCTGTCATTGGCTGGAGCAAAATAAAGTGAATGTTCTGGAGTGGCCATCTCAGTCTCCTGACCTTGATATCATTGAGCCACTCTGGGGAGATCTCAAATGATCAAATTGACCATTTAAAGAGACCAAAGATATCTACAACATAGCAGCAGGTAACAATATGGTGTAATGTCCACCACTGACGGTATGGGTATCCAAGCCCGTACCGCCTCCAGGCAACGGGACATCACGGAAAGGGCATCTCTGGGGTGGTCTGGGGTGGAGATGTATAATTGGGTATCATCAGCATATTGATGA
Source organism: Coluber constrictor foxii (assembly GCA_038048745.1). Taxonomy (NCBI): domain Eukaryota; kingdom Metazoa; phylum Chordata; class Lepidosauria; order Squamata; family Colubridae; genus Coluber; species Coluber constrictor. Next base: position 121,831,159 of record CM075961.1, on the reverse strand, counting down.
TATCTCACCCCAAAGCCACAAATGATCTCACCCAGTGGCTTCATATAGATGTTAAAGAGCAGGGGGGAGAGAACCAACCCCTGAGGCACCCCACAATTTAGGGGCCTCGGTGTGGATCTCTGCCCTCCTGCCCATACAAACTGTAAGCGACCCGAGAGGTAGGAGGAGAACCACTGTAAGACAGTGCCTCCCACCCCCAACCCCTCAAGTCGCTGCAGTAGGATACCATGGTCGATGGTATCAAAAGCCGCTGAGAGGTCAAGTAGGACCAGAATGGAGGAACAACCACCATCCCGAGCTGCCAGAGATCATTCACCAGAGCCACCAATGCCGTTTCCGTGCTGTGTCCACGTCGAAAGCCCGATTGGTACGGGTCAAGGTATTCCATTTCCTCCAGGAACTGTGGGAGCTGTTGCGCCACTACAGTCTCAACAACCTTCGTGATGAAGCGAAGGTTGGAGACGGGACGATAATTATTAAGTGAATCTGGATCCAGGGAAGGCTTCTTGAGGCGAGGTCGAACTACTGCCTCCTTAAGAGAGGAGGGGAAGTTCCCCTCTCTCAACGAAGCATTGACAATTGCCTGGATCCAGTCTCTAGTCACCTCCCTGGCAGCCGAAACCAACCAGGAGGGACAAGGGTGCAATAAGCAAGTGGAGGAACTAAGTTTGCCCATAATCTTGTCCACTTCCTTGACAGAAACAGGGTCAAACTCAATCCAGATATTGTTCTCAAGACCCACCCTAGTCTCCCGATTGGATTCTGTCTAGTCAGAGTCCAATCTGATCCGGATCTGAGCGATTTTATCATGCAGAAACTGTACAAAATCCTCAGCTCTGCCCTGTAAAGGGTCTTCCCTCACTCCCTGATTGAGGAGGGAGCGGGTCACACGAAACATGGCCGCTGGGCGGTTTTCTGCAGATGCAATGAGAGCGGCGAAGTAATCTCGTTTCGTCACTTCCATTGCCACTAGATAAGACCTAATATGGGTTCTTAACTGTGTTCGGTCAGATTCAGATCGGGAGGACCTCCAACGTTCCTCTACATGTCTTTTCCAACGTTTCATTTCCCAGAGCTCCATGGAAAACCAAGGAGAGACCTGGGATCTGCGGCGGGTTAGAGGCCGCAAAGGTGCAATTCTTTCTAAGGCGTCAGTAGCCAACCGTTCCCAGGATGCCACTAGAGCCTCAGCTGAATTGTAGGATTGAGAGGTGGGGAATGTCCCAAGCTCCTTTAAGAACCTTTCTGGGTCCATCAGGTGCCTGGGACGGAACCATTTTATGGGTTCCATCTTCATGCGGCAAGGGATGGCAATTGAAAGTCCAGTCTAAGGAGGGAATGGTCAGTCCATGACAGGGGAGTGATGGAAAGTTCCCCCCTTCCATGACCATTTATCCACTGCCCAGAGGAAAAAACCAGGTCGAGTGTGTGTCCTTCCCTATGAGTTGGGCCCTGAATAACCTGAGTCAGGTCCATGGCTGTCATGGAGGCCATGAACTCCTGGACTGTCTCAGATGACTCGCTGATCTAAGGCAGATTGAAATCTCCCACATCAGAAGGCTGGGGAGTTCAAGTGCCACTTGTGTCAAGACATCGAGCAGTGCAGGCAGGGCTGTGGCAAAATAGCTGGGAGATAGGTATGTGACCAACAAGTCCAACTGAACTCCAGGATCCCACTTTAATAGAAGAGACTTACACCCGCCTATCTGAGGGACAGTGACCTCCTTAGGACTCAGACCCTCCCTGACAACCACTGCCACTCCCCGCCCCTTCCCTGGCATTGCAGCTGGTGCAGGACACGAAAGCCTGAGGGGCATAAGTCAGAGAGAGGGATTCCCCCCTCTTGCCCCATCCAGGTCTCCATGATACAGGCCAGGTCCGCACCCTCCTCATCAATAAGGTCTCGTATGAGGAGGGCCTTATTCATCACAGACCTGGCATTCAAATACACCAGACGGAGACCAGGTTCCCTCGCTCTCATATCCCCAGGAAAGCAGGGTGAGCAGGAGGTATGGGAGCAAGCCACCATCTGAATGCTTCTGGTGTGATGCTCCCCCCTCCTACAAAGGAAAAAGTAGAGAAGACTCAAATGCAGTTGCAGGGAATTGGAAATGAGGATTTAAAAGACTTTATAACTAGGTCTTTGGGAGGTGTTGTTGAGAAGATAGAAAGCTCACAGAAGCAACTGGAGGAACTGGTACAGAAAAAATATGATAAACTGAACCAAATTATTACTAAAGTATTTCTGATCTTTCAAATGCGGTGTTGGAAATGGGGAAGAAAGTGGCTGAAATCAGTACAGAGCTTGATTCCAAGATGAAAGTCACAGAAGAAAAATTTTTCAAAGCTGATGCCAGGAATCAAAAAATTGAGAATGATGTGATGTTGCTTCAATTTAAATCTATGGAGTCTGTGTTAAGATTAAGAGGCATAAGAGAGAATAATAGAGAAAATTTAAGAACAACCTGTGCTAAGGCATTAGCAACATTACTAAAGTTGGAAGATGATCAAATTCTTGGCTGTATTGAAAAAGTCTATAGGGTGAATTCACGTGTGGCCAGACAAAGGAATCTGCCCAGAGATGTTGTTGTCTATTTTACTGATAGAAGATTGAGAAATGATATTTTGCAAAAATCCTATTCTGCTACTGTGCAGGTAGAAGGTACACAAATTAGTGTTTATAAAGAGCTACCACCTAAGTTTTTAAGAGACAGAAAAGATTTTGGTTTTCTGGTGAAGGAATTGAAGAGAAGTAAGATTCCATTTAGATGGGATGTACCAGTTGGTGTTACTTTGAGATATCAAGATGTGAGATATTGTTTAAATACTATTGAAAAAGCAGAACATTTTTATAACAATATACTTAAGGGAGCCCCCATACTTTCATCCTTACCAATGTCATTAACCATTGAAGAAGACACTAAAGATAAAGAGTCTGAAAGAGAGTTTGAGGAACAACATAGACAGATGGAATTAGAAAATCAAAGTGTGTCAGAAGAAAAAGGAGACCTAGGTGGTTTTCTAGATGATCATATTATGGATTATCTAAATCTGAAAATAAAGCATCCCAGAGATTCTAGAGATGCGGTACCGGGCCTTGAACTGTTGAAGCAAGAACCGAATGATAAACATATAACTCGAGATGAGAAGCAAACTTCACTAAAGCAGAAACAGTAGAGGCCCAGTATTCTACAAGAGCAAAAGAGGGAAGATGGCAAGCAACAGAAAGCAGAAGTCAAGGGAGGACCTAAACTGAAAACCACTGCTGTGCAACAGAAACTTTTTGAATTGTTTGAATCGCTTCGTGAAATTTAAAGAACATTTATGGAAACAATTTAAAAGATAATTTTGATTATATATGATTCATACACGAAAATGGATTATAAAATTTTTGCAAAACTCATCCTGAGTTGGACTTACCATTTTGAGAAAGGTAAACAGATCGCTGCAATATATGCAGACGATCTGTGGTTACTCTATTATAGCTTTTTGGAATTAATCATCTAGATGAAGAAAATAAAGATGAAAACATCTTGGAAACCCGAAGGAAGGAAGTGGAAAGGTTGGCAGAATTTGAAAGAACTTTAAAGGAACATCTGAGAATGCAGCTTGTAGTTCTTATACAAGCTTTGGAAAATTGGGATGAGCTGCATCTGTTTTTCTTTTTAGGTGGTACAGCAGTAGCTAGGTTGAATGTTCTACCTAGAGGATTACAAAATACCTTTGTGGTTGGATTTAACAATTATAAAGTCACTCAGGGGGATTTCTATACGGAGAGATGTTTTTTGCTGATGGGGGCAGCTGGAATATGAAGTTTATAAAAACTATGTTGGAAGATAGCATATTCAACTTCAATCAAGATGAAGAGAAGATTAAAATTTGGATTATTGAGACAGAAAATCATTTGACATAATTGTTACATATTACATATTATGTTTTATTATTATATAATAAGGGGGATTGTTCTAGGTAAAATAATTATTAATATTAGATTAGAGAATTTTTTATTATTATATAATAAGGGGGACTGACTTAGAAGAGAAGGTTAAAAATTGGTTTACTGATAAAGAAAATTATTGATAAAGAAAATTATTTGATATAGATGCTATATATTATTTTTTATTATTATATAATAAGGGGGATTGACTTAGGTAAATAATTATTAATATTGGATTAGAGAAAGGTATGATATTTTTTATTTGGGCTTAAATATTATAAGAGTGGTATTGATTGTTAAATGAGTATTGATGGTTGATAAATGAGGTAAATATTACTATTATTAGTTTTTTTATTATAATATTATTAGTTTTAGGAAAACTTTATTACTTATAGGTTTCTTTGTTGTATTATTTTTGTTATATGTATTTTTTCTTTTTTAATTTGTAGCGGAAGCCAAGGGGGGGATGGGGGGGATACGGGATTGGGATTTGGGGGGTAATTGGGAGGAAGGGGGGTTTGGGGGGAAATGGGGGGGAGAAATGATAAAATTTGTATTGTAAAATTTTTTCAATTAAAAAAAAAAAGAAAAGCTACCCTTTAACAGATTAACACAGTTGGAAGGGACAACTGTGATGGCTAGGTCAGTGATGGCTAAACTTTTTGCCATTGCGTGCCAGGAGGAGAGTGGGGGAGGTTTGCATGTGTGTGTGCCCACACCCATAATTCTATGTGCACCGCCCTGCACATGCGTGCGCAACCCTCCTCCCACCCTGCTGCTTTCATGCGATGGCCAGGTAGGCCTGTTTTTATTTCTCACTTGGCTCCACATCCTTTTTATGCTTCTGGGGAGGGTGAAAACAGCCTTCCCCACCCCCTTGAAGGCCCTCTGGAGGCCTGAAATGGCCCAGTTCCCAGCTCCTGAGGGACAGGAAGTGACATTTTTTGCTTGCCCCAGCCTCCAGAGCCTCTCTTCATCTTTGCAGATTCTGGCTATCTGCTGATATCCTGCCTTAGTTATGTGTCCTTCTTTTTCTCTTTTTGTACTTGTCCTTTTTGTCTTTCAATTTGTCAGAGAGATCTTTATGCAGCCATGCTTGTTTCTTCTTAAATTTCTTGTTTTTCTTTCTCAGTGGTATTGCACAACTGAAAATGGGATATTCTGAATGACAGCTCACAATAGGTATCTTCTTCATTGTTATGTTTTTGTTTTGACAGCCTTTATGTTCTCAGGGGAACAACTCTCACTTGTTACTTGGACCTTCCAACCACTGACATCTATCAAAATGAGGGTTTTTTTAAAAATGCAGTCATAACAAAGTCTTATTGTTCTACTTGCAATGTATTTTGGGGGGCTTTAATTCCAAAATGAAAGGAAACAATCTTGCAATCTATTGTCAGAAATTCTAGCTTCACCCTCTCCAAATGTTGCAAAGAGGGACCTTTCCCACAGTTTCCTTGCCATTGTGGAATCTTCATTATAGTTTAAGGATTTTGACACTAATGTATTATTTATCAGGCAGACTATTATGCATAAATTAGATAGCTTAATGAGAGGCTGTAAAATTGATCACACAGCACAAATTAATCAAAGGATGGTGCATGAGTATGCATGTATGCATGATATGAGTATATTTTCACAAATGGGAGGGCTAAGTTTCTTGAAACAATCATGCTGTAAATCTGAATGCAGACCTAGAGTTATATAGATATCGTTTAAACACTATATTTCTAGATGTACTCAAATCAATTTTTGATTATAGTCACTTGCTCATTTGCAAGCCCCAAGCATGTATCTGCTGATATGGATGAGAAAAGATTTATGAAAAGTCAGAAGTAACAAAAAGAACCAGGTTTATTGCAATGATTGATGGTGCCTATTTTACAAGAATTAGAGATTATAAACAATGGAAGAAAGATTGAAGGCAAAAGAAGAAAGAGATAGCAGAGGATGAGATGGTTAGATAGTGTCATTGACACAATGAACATGAATTTGAGCCAACTCCAGAAGACAGAGGAAGACAGGAGAGCCTTGAGCGCTACTGTCCATGGAGGTGTGAAGAATAAGATACAGTTGTGCTCATAAATTTACATATCCTGGCAGAATTTATGATTTCTTGGCCATTTTTCAGAGAATATGAATAATAACACGAAAACTTTTCTTTCACTCGTGGTTAGTGTTTGGCTGAAACCATTTATTATCAATCAACTGTGTTTAGTCTTTTTCAATCTGCTGAGTGAGTCGCTGGATGAGATCATCTGTGGCTTTGGGATGGAGTTCCACCAGTACGCTGATGACATCCAGCTGCACATCTCCACCCCAGGCCACCCCAACGATGCCCTTGAAGTGATGTCCCGGTGCCTGGAGGCCATGCGGGCCTGGATGGGGAGAAACAGGCTCCGACTCAACCCCTCCAAGACCGAGTGGCTGTGATTCCAGCGTCCCAATATAGCCAGCTGGTGCCATTGCTGGCTTTTGGGGGTGAGTCATTGGCCCCCACGGAGAGGGCTGACGGGAGTAGGGCAATCCTCCCTTGAAGTGCTCTGGGAGCGCTTTGGAGATGCTAGCTTCCCTGATGCACAGTCATGGCAACCGTGGTTGACAGGGATTGAATTGAACACCAGCTGGCGCCCTCCCTCTACAGGATAGGAGATGAGGTTTCAGTTAGCCAGCCCCAAGTTGAAGGTAGGATCGTTGAAGCTGTTCACCACACCCCGGCCAACGGGTCCTTCCATGGGAGCAACAACCACGGGCCCTGGCTCGTTTCTTTCGGCCCCAGGACAGGCAGCTAGCTCCAGGGCCCCAAGTGGCCCTGTTCAGGCCTCTCACAGCTTATTAGGGCAGCCGGGGATGTGGAGCTCTCACCCCGTATGGGGGCCACCCCGTTACAAACCACCTTCGATGGTAACCCTGACCGGGTGGCTCTTTTCCTAAGTTAGGTGCTTAGCTATATTGACCTTTATGACTCGTTGTACCCCACCCAATGGTCTATGGTGGTGGCCATTACAACGACTCTGACAGGGGAGTCTGCTGACTGGGTGGCGGATTTGCATAATGACCATGCCCGAGAACTCAATGATGTTGGACTATTCCTGGATGCTCTCAGAATACGATTTGAAGATGACACTAGGACTCAGGGGGCAGAGGGGGAACTTGTGGCTTTAAAACAACGAGATCCCCTGGCAAAGGAATACGTGAAGGATTTCTGGTGGTTGGCAGGGAGAGTACGAGGATGGCCTGAACGCATGTTGATTCACCAGTTCCATCTTGGATTGGACCGTGAGTTGCGGCAGGCCTGTGTATATCGAGGACTGCCACCCCACCTGTCCGAATGGTATCGATTTGGACGTTGGGCTACGTAAATTCCGGGAACGAAGTGGTATCAGCTCAGGTTCCAATCGCTGTCAACCTGATAGACCAAACCTTGAGAGAATGGCAGGAAGGGGGGAGCCAAGTCCTCGGATAACCAACTCCACCCGGCAAATACTGCGGTGCTTCCGTTGTAACCAAATAGGCCACAGGGCTCTGGAGTTCCCTTGCCACTGGTCCAGCCAGGCAGTTCCGGGGCACCAACGTCCAGTGGAAAACCTCGAGGTCGACCAACCCCAGAGAAGACCAAAGGTGTATTGCAGCTGAGACAAAGCCCTCATACCGTGACAAACAAGGAGACAGACCCTTCTATACACCCTGGAATAGTCCCTGTTGTTTTGTCAGAGACTGAAGAGGACAATGAGAAAACCAACCCGTTGGTAAGTGGTCCCATTCCTCCCTTCCTCATCCCGATAGCTCTAACCCTGTTAGGCGATGGGCCACGTGTACAGCATGAGGCTCTTGTTGATTCCAGGTGCACAAGGTGTCTGATGAGACACTCAGTAGCCATCCATCTAGGTATCAAGCTACGAACCCTGAAAACCCCAATAACGTTTGAACAAAAGGATGGATCCACCTTAGGGGGAACCAGCCACTCAAATGACCGAATTAGTGAAACTAGAGGTAGGGCATCATTGGGAGTACATACGGTTCATAGTGGTGGATACGATGATAGAACCTGTAATCTTGGGTCTGGCCTGGCTGGACAAATGGCAGCCCACCATATGGTGGGAGGGGGTTTTTCGTAAACATCGCTTACCAACAGGACCCGAACCAGCTTTGGTACATGAGGTATCAAACCAGCAGGAGGGGTCACTGATCAGAATAGATCATACAATACATCCCAAGGGTCCCCCCAGAATATGCAGACCTGGAATCAGTTTTTGATAAAAAGGAATGTGACACATTACCTCCACACCGGCCGACGGACTGTGCCATCGAACTGATTCCCAGTGTGAAATTGCCAAAGCCACATATGTATGTAATGACCCCGCGGGAGGTAGACAAGCCTTCCCTCAGGATACTGGTGCGGGCACTATGGATTCATAGCTTGTTGGGACTGAGCAGGGAAGCCGCTGCTTGAGTGGGGGGGGGGGCAAGAGAACGGCGAGACTCAGGGAGTAGGTCAGATGGAGCTGGCTGCTCAGAAGCTGCCCCGCCGCTGCCAGAGGTTTGGGTGCCTCAGCTTCAGATCGTTCCCTCCCTCACACACACACACAAAACAGAGGTTGGAGAGCTCTCTTGCTTGCTTGCTCTCCAAACACCCCATTTACAGCCCATTTGAGGAAAGGGCACACACGGCTGGGCACATTTGGCTGGAGAAGGAGGCACAGTGCAATCAGGTTGTTTTGTTCACCAAGGTGGTACTTTGGGAGGGCAGGGATATGTCTGCAGCTGACAAGTATAATGAATATGTCCACCTGCCCTCCGAAGCACCACCGCAGCAAACAAAACAACCCCATTGTTATGGATGCATAGCTTGTCGGGGCTGGGCAGGAAAGCCGCTGTTTGGGGGGGCGGGGGCAGTAAGCTGCTAGCTCCTTCCCTGCAGCCCTGCCATGCTTGCCTGCCTTCCATATGGATTTCTACCTGCCTGCCTTCGTAAGCTGGCCACAGGACGCCAGGAAGGCAGCATGGAAGGCAGGCAAGCATGGCAGGACTGTGTGCCGTGGATCGGTTTGGGGGCGTGACCAGCCAGCCATTGCTCCCAGTTTGGTGAACTAGCCTCAATCTCCGCTACCTACTCGCCTGAGCCGGTCTGAACCAGGACCATTTCACCCCTGGTAGGGACTCTTCTTCCTGTAAATATTCTTCAATCTTTTCTGTTAATACATCCTTATTATAAAGCTCTGTATAATATTCTTGAGCAATTTCAATTTTGTCCTCTTCTTTATTCTGCAAGTTTTCATTCTTGTCTTCCAGTTGTTGGATGATCCACCTTTCATATTCTTTCTTTAATTTATAGGCCAGCCATCTGCCCGTCTTGTTTGCGTTCTCGAAATAATATTGTTTGGATTGTCTGAGTTTATTTGCTGTTTCCTCCTGGTCTAATATATTCATTTTATGCCTCCATACTGTTAATTTCTCTTTGACCATTTTGTCTCCTGGGCTTAGTTGGAGTTTCTTTTCCATATTTCCAATTTCTTCTTGGAGAGTGTTATGTGCCTTCCATTTTTCTTTGCTTTTATGGGTATTGTATGTTATTGTTATTCCCCTTAGGTACGCTTTCATCGTATCCCATAGATTGGTTAGGGAGGTATGCTGCTTTTTATTTTCTTTGAAAAATAATCTCAGTTCTCCCGTTATCTTTTCTATATATTTCTTCTCTCTTAAAACTTGTAAATTTAGTCTCCATCTACTAATCTTCTTTCTTTTTGGGGCCCTCCATTTTGCTTCGAGGGAGTTATGGTCTGCCCATATATTGGGGTTAATTTCTACTGTTTCCAGTTCCAATCCTAATTCTTTATTTGCCCATAGCACATCTATTCTTGACCATGATGTTTGGGGGTTAGAGTAAAAAGTGTACTTTCTCTCATTTGGGTGCAAGGTCCTCCAAATATCTACTAGATTTAATTCTTCTATCATGTTAAAGAAGGATTTAGGCTATTTGTCTCTTTTTTCTTTATTGTCTTTGCCACTCTTATAATCTTTTTCTATATTTATTATCCCATTAAAGTCCCCTACTATACAAATATTCCTGTATTCCATTGTAATTATCCGTTCGGGTAATTTTTTGTAATGTTCTCCCTTGTTTTTATTGGGGGCATAAATAGCTACTAGTAATATTGGTAAATTTCCTCTCTTTATTTCTATCATTGATGCTCTTCCTTTGGGATCTGCATATTTTAGTTTGGCAACAATCCTTCCCTTAATGTATATTGCTACCCTCCCTTTTTCCCCCGGCTAATGCAGTGTATATACTTTCCCTAATTTGCTATATTCTAGGTATCTTATATCTTGTTTCCGTATGTGAATCTCCTGAAGGCATATTATGTCAGAGTTTTGTTTGGCTAGTTTTGTGAATATCTGTCTCCTCTTTTTAATCTCATTCAATCCATTTACGTTAATCGATAATAATTTCCAATCATCCATTTTTTGGGCTTCCTAATAGAAGTTAGTATTTATTTGCCCTTGTGACCCTTTGTGTTCTTAGTTTCTTTCCTTTTGTGTCTCTGTTTTCTTTTTCTTCTGTGTCTTTCTTCTCCAGAAGTCTTTCTTTAGGGTCTCGTTGGTCGGGAGTTTCTTCTTCCTGAGTTATCATCTCACTTCTTCCTTGCTACTCTGTTCTTGTTCCATTCCTATCAGTTGGTCTAGGAAGTCTTGCACTGTCACTAAACTATCTATCTTTATTTTTCCCCTTGCCACGTGATTAACATTCCTTCTGGCAATGTCCATCTAAATAATATATTTCTTTTGTTTAATTGCATGGCAAGGAATCAATAGTGTCTTCATAGCTCCCTTACTCTCCTGGGGACTTGTTTTAACATTATAACCTCCTTCCCCTTATACATCATTGGTTCTTCTCTTGTTATATTATACAGGATGTCACGGACTTTTCTCCTTGAAAATATAATGTGGACCTCTCTTGGGAGCTTATGTCTTCTAGCATAATTTGTCTGGATCTATTATACCTCATCCAATTCCATAATTATTTCTTCCTTGTTCCTCTGTAGGGACTCTGCAATCATTTCGGCCGTTACCTGTCCCAGATCATCTTCTTTCACTTCAGTTACATTCTGAAATCTTAGGTAGAATGCTGCCCAATCCATTTCCAGTTGTATAATAGAGTCTTCAAGTTCTCTATTCTGAGCCATCAGTTTGTGGTCAACCTGATCTAATTTTCTTTCATTTTGTTCCACTTTGATTTCTACATCCTTTATTTTTTGTTCATTTTTATATATTGAATCTTGAATGTCATTCACTTTGTCGTCCAAGGACTGGATATCTGTTTTCAATTCATTAGGATTGCTGGACATTTTCTCCTGTATCTTCATCATCGTCTCCTGTATTAGAATTAAGGTAGATTGCATGGCCTGCATCGTTGGGATTACAATGGATTTTTCCATCTTCGTCAGTCCTTCCATTGACTGTTGAGTTGAGGGGGATGCCATGGTTTGATATGGTTTTCTTTCCGGTTTTTATGCTGCTGTAGAAAAGCTTGTCATTTTTTTCAATATCCTTCTCTGATCTCTCACAATTCTGTCTATATTTTTCCAAACTATCATCCACTATTGTTATCTATTGGTCTTATTCTTATTTTTCATATCTTTGCTTATGTTGATTTATACTATCCCACTAAAAATCTTCCAGTATTTTAATCAGTAAATGATTAAATACTGATGTAAAATCAGTAAAAATGATTAAAACTAGTTATATATATTAATAAGCCTAATAAGGCTTATGCCTTATATTACCTTTATCTCTTCCATTCTTATAGTTTATATATTCAAAAAGATATGAATTCACAAAATAAATTACTCACAGTGATCTTAAAGGTACTCTTAAATTTCTATATAATAAAGTCTAAATCTAAACATAAAAAGTAAATGAAATCAATAGCAAAATCTGTGTTTCAATTAATATTCAGTTAGTATTCTAATAAATTATAACATTATTATCTAATATATTATACTTAGTTGATAATTAACAGTATATAACTTAATTTAATTAATCATTCAACAAATAATGTAAAAAGAGAGAGGGGGTTAGAAAAATAGCAAAAGAGAGAATGGCTAATTAATAGATATTAATAAATATATTACAAGATACTATTCAGAGGTTATTGCAGTTATCTTAGTTTTGTTTTGTTTTTTGTCCCAATACAACAACATCTTCCATTCCTTATGTTGCTCCAGCTATAGTTCTTAAGTTTCTTAAGAGTTTCTTTTTAAGTTTCTTTTTAGAATTATTTTTGATATCCTTCTATCACCTCTTTATCTTCTGTTCCAAAATATAATCCAAATATGAGACCAACTGACTCCTAATAGTTCTTCTCCCCCACCCCCCACAATTCTACTGGTCAATCCTTTTTCACTATTTGTATTCTACTCTTCCTGCTTCTTTTCTTTTTAGTCCCAACCTTATCTCCTTCTGTCTCTCCGCAAACATCAATACAACCTCCTCGACAAATTCTACCACCTTTTCCTCTCCATACCTCCATGCCTCTGCTGTACCAAAAGTGTTGTTTTTCTTCACTGTCGTCCTGTCAGTTGAAATTATTCTGCTGATTCCTTCTCCCTCTGCCCAATCACCGCTTGGTCTCCTTCCAAGAATCCTCTGTTCTGACAGGACCGATCTCATTTCTCCAGACTCCTGTGTCTTTACGGTGTTCCAGCAAAACTCCACTTCTAACACTATCTGCTCTGATCTTCTCTCCCTGGCTCTTTGTTAGTTTATCGCAGCCTCGAATCTACCATTTCAAAATGACAGACGTTTTCACGCTGAGATAACAGAGGAGTTGGTTTGAGCAGCAGGCGCTCGCCCCTAATTCGCAATGTCCTCCAGGCTCTTGCACCCCTAAGGGTCCCCAAAACACAAAAAAAATCTGGGGTTGAAGAGCAGAGATCACTCTCCTTCCACCGTCTCGCCATGAAGCATCTACCAGAAGTCTCTCTATTGAATCTTATCATTGCTATGTTCCAGATATCCTAAATATGGTAGGGTATTTATATAAAATTTCTGCATTTAAAATCAAGTAAGTCCAGAGAAAACCGTCTAACTAAAAGCAATCCATATGAGAAGTGATAGTAGAAACACTACCTCCACTTATGTGGGTGAATGAAACATAAACAGTTTATTGGGATGAAAAACGCTCCATGACTTCGGAATGATTGTTATTGTGGTGGCAAAGCAGAAAAACAGTTAAAGGTAGGAATAGAATTGAGTATTCTGGGAAAGGGCATGGCTGATTGGCTGGAAATGTGAACTGCTTTCTTAAAAGTCTCACTTGTGTCTTAATAGAAATTTTTCTTATAGAAGGAAGGAAGGAAGGAAGGAAGGAAGGAAGGAAGGAAGGAAGGAAGGAAGGAAGGAAGGAAGGAAGGAAGGAAGGAAGGAAGGAAGGAAGGAAGGAAGGAGTGAGTTACCTAAATTTCAATAAAGCATCCATTTTGGCAAAATAAAATTAGGTGTTTTCTGTCTCAAATATTACTCTATGATAGGCCTCAAATATTACTGTATGGTAGCAGTTATAGCTAAGGGTTGTTCAGCAAAAGCCAGATTTCCCCCCTTATTTTTAGTTAAAACTATTGAAGAAAAAAAGTAATAAGGATATAATAAATAATACTATAATATGATATACTGGTATACTAGAATTAATAGAAACTTCTTATTCTGTAACTATTAGGTTCCTGTAATAAATATATAGCCTTTGTATTTGTATAACACACATATATTGTACCTTTGTAACACAAATACGCCTTTGTATTATGCCTTTATATTGTAATAAACATATTCTGTTATTAGGCTCTGAAATATATCTGGTATTTGTCAAACATATGTTCCTGCCATTTGATCTGAACCCATATTAATCTTCTTCCTGTTTTTCTTGTTGCCATCTAAGAGCATGGTTCTGTAAGGATCGCTTCTTCTTCCAACCTAAGAAAGTACGAACTCTTGAAACGTAGTTGTTCAAAAGGATTCTTTTATTAAGCAGAAGTGAAAGCCATCCAACTAAAGCACAATCTGAATACCCTTAGGCAAAGCAGTAGGATTAAAGTGGTAGAGACCCCTCCCTTTAAGTCAGAATACAGATTTTAGCCAATACACAAGTGTGAAGATGTTTTCTTTACTATTTTCTTTGAGAACCCGAACAAACATGCATTCCCACCACTACCCTTTAAAGTGAGAAAACCCAAATGGCTATCATATAAATTCCTGCAGGTAAAGGGAAATTCAGGCCTCCTTGGTGCCAGGATACAGGTTGTAAAATATCTGATGACACAAGTCATGCTAGTAAATTGAATCCAAGTCTCCCCCTTCTCCACTTGAATGGCAGTATCACTTTTAGGGATCTGATAGGTACATATCTCAGTTGGAACTGCAGACATCATCTGAGGGAAAATTTACACTTCAGCCCTAATTTACACCTTTGATCTGTGTAAGCTCATTCCTTGCAGAACCAGGAAGCCAAATGAGCAATTGGGAGAACAAAAGAATGCTCAAGGAAGAGATAACACTAATTGGGAGGCTTCTATTCCTTTGCAGGCAACAAGGAACACACAAACCTGAACTCGGAGGCCAGAATTGGGTACTAAGCTGATGTCTCTGAGGGTATAAAAAGGACGCCATACCTTCCCCAAGGTGTGGCTATCTCCTCACATACATTGTATCTGTATGTTCTGGATATAGTCCCACCCAGTATTTTGTTTTTGGCCATAAATAAAATCTGCTTCTTTTTGCAAGCCTTGTCTTGAGTCTCTCTCTTTGGCATTCTGGTGATTCAAGTATATTTTGGGATCTTACACTATTATACACCAACATTAGTCATTGTTCAAGTCTTATACCATTAAATGGTTATGCTGGATTTTCAAGGAAGATTTAAAATACTGTATATCAAGAAGGGTAAGAAATGAAATTAGAAGGGAAATTGAGGGGCTCATTAAGTTCAGCCAGGTGCTTGAAAAGTTCAGCAAAAAGTTATTTGAGAATATAAATATAAACACAGTTGCTGACAGACAAATAACTTTGTTTGTGATGTTGCCAGTCATGTATTACTGAAAACTACAAAGTTTCTCAGTGAACAAGTGAAATATAACAACAACTCACCAACAATGGAAAGCTAAATGAAGAAGGCAATGAAACACATTAAATTTGATGTATGAAGAGTTCCATTTTTAAAAGTCAAAGAAAAAACATAATTTTCCAAGCATTCCTTCTGTGCAAAGGAACCAGTTGTTCATTCCGAGTGTGATCTTATCTCCTAAATACTGTTACAGCTTTCAGTTTTGCCAGGGCAAAAGCATTTTCAGTATTATATTTCAATTTCTTAACTTTTATGGGAAGCCATTAAGAAAGAATCGAAGCAGAGTTGAAATAGATTTTTATGACAGGCCACATAGATGGTTTTATATTCAAAGGAAATGACTATTCTCTTCCCCTGCATATATAGTAATGATATTCAGGAAATGGCTACCTCAGTAAAATCCATTTAAAGCCAAGGTTCCTCTATCTTTTACTTCAGAGCTGATCTCCAAAGAGGTTCTCTTCATTAAATAGCTGGACAATCTTTGGCCCTGCTGAAAAGTAGAGGTGGAGAACCAATATCACAATGCTATCAGTTAGCATTATTTATGAAAGCTATAGAGAATAGAAAGAATATAGATAATATAAATAGGCTTCTTAGCCTGGGTATATTTTTAGAAGGAGGGCAAAGGTTTCTGGAAATGATTTAGGGCACTGTGATTTTTGTGTTATATACAATGCAAGATGGAAACACAACCAATTATCTGCTTTTTTGTACAAGAACAAGGCCATGTTATAGCATTAGACTAAACATAGATACATACACACACAGCAGGGGTTGATTCTACTTACCGCCACTACTGGTTGTAATGGGAGCGCGGGAGCGCACTTCTGCGCATGCACAGATCGTTTAGGATGACGTCTGGGTGGGTGGGCAGAGCCTCCCGCTGCCGTTACTATCGGTTCGCAAGAACCGGACTGAACCAGGAGCAACCCACCACTGACACACAGACACACATAGACAGTTTGTAATGACTCCCCAAGCTCAACCTCACTAAGACTCCAATTCACAGAGAGTTCTGCATTAATCAAGGCTTTCTTCTTGTCATTAAAAAATGTACTTCTATACAACTATTGTGTTTACAGCACTATAGGTCTAGGACTCTGAATTCAAATACACTTTTAAAAATCTGCCTTGAATACATTCTTCTGAGTAAATTTCTAACAACTTTGTAGGCTGCTTAGCTTTTGAGATTAAGAAAAGTTGTTTAGGTGCTGCCATCTGTGATTAGTTCTCAACTCAGGTGGCAAAAACAATAAATAGTTATGTCGATACTTCCAAGTATTAAGGCTGCAGAAGGAGATAGGATCTAAATCTCACATATAAGTTTCTAAATATGTAATAGGATGTATTTGAATTGTTTTCCCAGTTGTAAGTTTACAAGGCATATAGAAGGTAATTCTGATAAATGCAAATATGGTTTTTTAATTAAAAAGACTAGCATCAGGACAAATCAGGTACTGTGTTGTTTTGCTTGTTTTAGTAGGCTTTTTCTGTTTTCCTTTCCTACTCTAAAGATCAGCTCTAGATGGAAAGAACTGACTCTGAAGCTCAAAATATTACTTCAGATTTGGGGTATCTACAGGACATGGTTAAACAAATGTAGCCATGATAGTGCAATACATTTTTTTTAAAATGAGCATCACTTATCTTTCCCAATTAAATTGGTAATTTGATTTCAATCATCAAATGTGCCCAAAGTACTAGAAACAATTGAGATTGATCTGGATTTTGTGCATTTTTATGACTTGAATTTATTAAGGCCAATTTATATAATATTCCCTAAAGGACGTGGTGGCTCAGTGGCTAAGATGCTGAGCTTGTTGATCGAAAGGTTGGCAGTTCAGTGGTTCGAATCCCTAGTGCCGTGTAATGGGGTGAGCTCCCATTATTTGTTCCAGCTTCTGCCAACCTAGCAGTTCGAAAGCACGTAAAAAATGCAAGTAGAAAAATAGGGACCATCTTTGGTGGGAAGGTAACAGCGTTCCATGCGCCTTTGGCATTTAGTCATACTGGCCACATGACCACGGAGACATCTTCGGACACCACTTGCTCTTTGGCTTTGAAATGGAGATGAGCACTGCCCCCTAGAGTTGGGAATGACTATCACATATGTGCGAGGGGAACCTTTACCTTTATCTATATAACATTCTTAAGATGATCCTTCTAATTTGTAGCCTAATGAGAATGAAGAGATTAATGGGGTAGGGGAAAGCAGTTCATGAAAATAGGTAATAATGCCTGGGAGATGTGTTGATGGACTTCTAGTTGCAAAATCCTCTATGTAATGGAATCTCTGGATGGAATCTCTGAAAATCCATTAGAAACTTACAAATAAGACCAGCCATAAATAAATAAATAAATAAATAAGACAGCATATACATTTCTTTGAATGCAGTGATATTTACTTTTAAGGAAACATATATTTACTTCTAAGGAGGCTACACTGTACAATTTGTTGCAGAAATGAAACATCCAGAAAGCACACACAGGTAACTGATTCAGCAGGATTCATTAACTTCTCTTTATATACACATAATAACACATGAATAAATGTACAATACCAATAGTGGTTCTTCCAACATAGTAGAGAGGAGAGATCAGTTTTGGTTCAGAGTTCAGAGCAGACAGGCTAGTTTGCAGCTCAGAGCTTAATACAGAGCCATGCCCAGACTTCTTGCTTAAGTTTATTTGGTTTTATATTCTCAGCCTAAATTTATATTGATTTTAGTACGTTTTAACTTATTGTATTGTATTGGTTTTAAATTGGCCGTTCACCGCCCTGAGTCCGGAAGGAGAAGGGTGGTAGAGAAATTTAATTAATAAAATAAATAAATAAATAAATAAATAAGTTTCTGTTTCTAAACAGCCCTCATTGGTGATCCAGTTGCTATGCCTATTCATTGGCTGAACTTGTTACCATGTCTCTGTCAGTTCATGAATATTCTGACACAATTAACACAGTTCTCATTTTATTTTCCTCTTTGCACAATCAATAATATAAATTCAAATGAACATTATTTTAAGTTCAAGTGTTTATATATCATCAAAGGGCAGCAGAGTAAAATGGAACATATAACATGACTGATTTTTATTCCAAACCTTTTGATATGGGCCATATGAAACATCAAAAGAATGCTGTGGTTCAAATGATTTGATTAAATCAACCCTTTGAAAGAAATCTCCAAATCAAATTGTTAGAGAGATTCTAGTGCTTTCTGCCTTTGCAGGTTCTTCAACATTATGTTGGCTTTCTTCCATACAGGAACAAATCTGAGGGGAAGATTGATATTGACAAGAATAACTGGCCAATGAGTTTTTTACTTCTAAAAATTATATTTACCAGAGCTTTTATCTGAATGCTCCTCATGTTGTTTGTATATCAGATTCCTTTTTTAGGCAGTTTAACTTGGAGAGAGACAGAAATAGAATGTGCTCTTTCTTTTATTATATTCCTCCTTTTTATTTGGTTTTGCTCTTTCTTGTGTAATTCTCTATCTTTTCCCCAAATAAATTTTCTTTTACTCATATCCCTGGTTGTCCCACTGTTTCCGTGTAGCAGAATCAAGAAGAGAACCAACCAAGAACTAAGAGAAATTTCTTGAGAATGAGAACAATTAATCAGTGGAACAGCTTGCCTTCAGAAGTTGTAGATCCTTGATCACTGGATGTTTTTAAGATGAAATTGGACAACCATTTGTCCAGAATGGTATAGGGTCTTCTGCTTATGGAGTAGGTTGGACTAGAAAACCTCCAATGTTTCTTCCAACTTGGTTATTTTGAATAGCTAAATATCTCTTGAAATCATCCTTTCATCCTTGGAAGATATCCAGCAAAATATATAAACAGGGTCCTTCCTTACTCTCCTCCTTACTTGTTTTTGTTGGGGTGTTTAGGGTAAAATTAGATCATTCAGGCTGAAAATTGGTTGAACATTGATTGGGAACAGGCTTCAAACATTCTCTCTTTTTTTTAAAATTTGATTTATATGCCGCCCTTCTCTGGAGACTCAGGGCGGCTTACAAAGCGTTAAGCAATAGCCTTCATACTTTTGTATATTTATATTTATACAAAGTCAGCTTATTGCCTCCAACAAACTGGGTCCTCAATTTACCCACCTTATAAAGGATGGAAGGCTGAGTCGACCTTGAGCCTGCCTGGGATTGAACGCAAGTAATTGCAGCAGCTGGATCTTAAATGCTGCCTTTGTAGGAGGCATTGATTGTAGGAGGCTCTTGATTGTTAACATTTTAAAATGTGACCACAAGTGAGCATCTATGGAACATTTCTCTTTCTCCCCCTCTCCTCTCTCTTTCTCCCTCCCTCCCCCCTCTCTCTTCTCTCTCTCTTTCTCCAACATGGTAGTTGCAATGCAGTCATTCCTTTTTAAAATTAAAATGAATATTCATTTTATTTGCCAACGTTAACATTTTCTTGGTCTCTGCTAGCAGTCTAATTAATGATTAATAACTTAAATCTTGGGTCAAATTGTTTTTCCTACCTCTTTTTCTTCTGTTCGTTTGAGTGAAATTTTAACTTTACCATTGTACAGATAGAGCAAGGACAATATGAAGACCTGGCCCTAAATGTTCTTTCCATCTATGAATATAGGAATATATTCCAAAATACACATTATTACCAAATACTGTTTTTAAGATGAAGAACATTTGATAGCCTTCTGCAACAGATCCTTTATAGCCCAGTAATTCAACTCTGAAAGTCTGCTTGCCAGTCCTATTTGGGCCAGCTGGACTCCAATGACCCAAATACTATCTGCAACATCCAGTGAATGGGTATATTTATCACTTCTTCTTGCTAGGTGCTCTGCCTCCACTAAAGTCTCGTCCATATGCTTGTTTGGAAAATGTCTGGAGCAACTTGTCAGTCAGACTATCACCAACTCTGACATCTGCTTGCATTCTATTCAGTAGACTGAAGTCCTTCAGAAGGGCAGTCCTCCTAATTTCTGGCAAAGGATACTGCAAGGAAACCACTGATTTGCTAATCTGTATTACCCTAACCAGTCTGCATCATTTCTGTAATTCAGTAAGCTTGCCAAGGCTAAATACATAGCTGGAAGCCAAGAAGGCAGATGGTCTAAGAATGACAAGGTGGACACGAAGATTTTAGTTTTAGAAAGTCTATAAATTTTATCTCATAAGGACTTGGCATTTGGCATCTGTGTGACTCCTAGAAGAGATAAATTGCCAATCATCCAGACCAAGTAAAAAAAAAGCAGATGGTCCAAGGGTCTTGGCCTCTTCCATTTTTAAGAAGTTTGCTTTTTGTAAGGGTATTTAAGTTTTTATTTCTATTTTAGTGCAGCACAATTTAGGTTTTTTGCTGAACAGTTTGGTGGCTGCTAAAATCTTTTTCTTATCTCTGATAATTCTGCATTTAAAAGGACATACAAAGACTAATTCAACAATTCATTTTGCACTCTCTTTTCTCATCTCATTTTATTGAAAAATGAAGAATCTGTTAATATTTTGATAGTTCCCATTATATTCCTTATACAAATTATTTATTTAATTAAATCACAGATAATTTCAGAGTGAATATTGGCTATCATCAAATATCAAATTTGAACTGAAATGTGTCAATGTTAAATTCAAAACTAAAAGTTTGAAGTTTGTGGGATTTAAGATTGTGGTATTCTGGCTATGCAAGAAGATTGCTAGTATCTCCAACTTGATTGAATGTGGACATGAATATGCTTCGATTGCAAGATAGTCACTAAACCAATAATGCTAGCTTGCAGGGAACAGTGTTACCATCTTTGGGTTAAAACCTAGCTTTAGTTGCATGTGTATGGCATATAAGCCAAATTGTGTCCAAGCTCTCTAGTAATGTCCTTAGGGAATACCTGCTCATTCTTATTAAAAAATGTTATTTGAAAGTTCAAATAGTGAAAACATCAATTTGAGATCATTGTTAATAGAACATCTAGTGAACCACATTTTTTCTTTTCCTGTATTTTATGTATTTAATGCTTTTTTTTTTAACTACAGGAACTGACTGTACAATACTGCTAATCTTGGAATGTGCAAGAGGCAAAATTGTCTGATATTCTCTGATTCATACTTGATTTCTCACAAACTATAAATAGATGTTAGCAATGGAATTTTATTTATCTATTGTCAAGTATAGATGCCACCTACTCTTCTGATTTTAGGCAGCTTATTGCATCTAAAATAAAATATTGGTAAAATGATATAATCCATCCATAAAAGCAAGTATTGAATTAAAAACTATTAAAAACCATAAATAAACCTATAGCAGCTGTCAAACTGGTACAATAGCTCTCTTATAGAGAACTAGCTGGACAGCCATGCTTCGCTACGAAACTATGTGATTGGGCATGATAAATTGACACTTAAAGCCTGAAACTTAATGTAGAATGTATAAGTCTGTAGCATCAGAGCGTATTAATATAAGGCAACTGGCAGTTGGGACAGAGTTCCTTTCAGGTGAGGAGGGGATGTAGCACGTCTAACTCCTTAGCATCAGAGCATGTGAATATAATACTGTATATGAAATACTAATGATTTGATGGTCATTTCAAAAAATCCTTTCTTAGCAAGCACTTAGAAGCCAAGAGGAACATACGTGCCAAATTTCAAGTTTGTAGGCTTTACCATTCTGGAGATTTCATGATGAGTGAGTGGTATTTGGCTTTTATATATATATAGATTAGTTTTGACACCTTTTTTTCCCAATCCATAGCCCAGCTCAGCAATAAAATGCTTTATTGAACTGGTAAAGAAATATATCCTAATTGTTTAGTACTTTATTTTGTTTTAGCTATATATAGCTAAATTAATTCTCCCACACTGATATGGCCTGACACTTTATAAAACTGCATCAAAGTAAATCCCATCATATGTCAGACTTGAGGACTTTAGATCAATTATTTCATGAAATTAAGAACACAACTACAAGAATTATGCTGAGATAAAATTGTGCAACTTATAATAATTCTATCTGAATGTAAAATTCAGGATAACTAAACATTTCTCTTGCTTGACATAGTAGGTAGGTAAACTGCAGAATTTGCTATCATAAGATGTAATAATATACAGCTTTGAGCAACTTGAGTAAAAAGAGATCAAATAAATTTGTCAAGTATAAATATATCAATGGATTTTAGTTATAATGATCAGCCCCCAATTATTGCCCCCAATATGAGCAGCAACATGCTTTTGGTTACCAATTGGCAGAAAACACAAGTAGATGAATCTCTTACTGGGGGGTTCCCAAATAAACTGGATGAGATTATAGGAACCTTTGTTCTGATATATAAATAAATCCTATTTGCCATGAGGACAAAGTCCTACAATTGTCTCTTCTGAAAGGCTATTTGAATACTGAGTTTGTTCTAAATTTCATGTACCCAGCTGAATGAAACCTGAATGATTAAAAATGCAAATTAGAATTATATAGTATATGCAAATGTTCTACATGTCAAGATTAATAAGGTACCAATATTGATTAATATTCTATTAAGCTTCTTCCATAAGCTTCTGAAAAAGTAATCTCACCCATTGCCTTTTCTAAGCAGAAGATGCTATTCAAGATTCTTATTGAGAAGCTTTGAGAAGAACCCCTTTTTCTTGAGTTGCTTGTTTTTGATTTCTCCAATCATTGGCATCCACAGCACATAGTGATGATACCAGAAAAACAACATATATAATATGAAACTGTTATGTACAAGATGTTCTACAGATGGCATCTCCCCCCAGCATGGATCTCAAAAATGTTTCCAAACACTTCACCACTTTGCTGGAAATGCAAAACACAAAAAGGGACATACCACCACATGTGGTGGTTATACACAAAAGCAAAACAATTTTGGAACAAAATTAAAATCCAACTAGAAGAAATAACAACACAAAAAATACCATTAAAACCGGAAACATACTTATTGGGTATACTCACGAATAACTATGAAAAAGAAACAATATATTTAATTACACATATTCTGACTGCAGCAAGAATCATCTTTGCACAAAATTGGAAATGGGAAGAGATCCCAAC
Organism: Coluber constrictor foxii; assembly: GCA_038048745.1. Taxonomy (NCBI): domain Eukaryota; kingdom Metazoa; phylum Chordata; class Lepidosauria; order Squamata; family Colubridae; genus Coluber; species Coluber constrictor. Next base: position 121,808,072 of record CM075961.1, on the reverse strand, counting down.
ACAAGATAAAATAATATTGAAAATAATGGAATGTGCCGAGATGGACAAACTCACCAAAGAAATCCAAGAAAAGGAAGAATCTGAATACTACTTGGTATGGCAAAAGTTGTATCAATGGCTAAAGAAAAGGAAATCCAAATAAAAAGACGATCCCAAAAGACTTGAACCAAATTGTGTACCAAATGAGATATACTAGAGCTATAACTAAATTTTATAAAATATTGTTATATAAGGTAAAATGTGGGAATATATATTCAGAAATACAATTTACCGATGTACTGTCTTAAGAAACAAGAAGTCACATTTAAATGTTATATATGTTGTGTATTGTTTTACTTTTTTGTACTTATTTGTGTGAGTATGTTTTTAATTTAATAAAAAAAATTATATATAAAAAAGAAACTTATGTATTAATTTATGCTCATGTTTCATCAGTTCCCTTCTTTCCTTCTCCCATGGACATCCTTTGCTGTAGGCAATTCCAACAAATAGCACAGTTTCTGGCTTTTTTTCTTTTTTCCTAGGTTTTCTGGTTAGTCACCTTCTCCTAAAGGGTCATATGGATAAAGGTCCATCAATCAAGGCAAAAAGAGTCCTATTCCAATAAGGCACTGGATATGCACAAATCTTGTTCTGGAAAGAAAAGAGGGTTTTTGTTGTTGTTCTTGCATTTTAAATGAAGCAATAAGTTACTGTCATTATTTATACAGTACATGGTGAAGGGGAAAGCCATTTCTTTTATATATTGTGATTATATAATCATTACTCTCATAGTAATTTTATTAAACGTTGCAACTACAATAATAAAATAAATAATTTACAATAACAAAAACTAATGCAAACTAATAAAAGAATAAAAAGAAAAATAGGGAAAGAAAAGGAAAAATGAAAAACAAAAGGAAAAATAGAAAAGAAAAAATAAGAATATAGTAAAGAGAAAGAAAAGAAATATATAAAGAAATTGCTTCTCCCTTCACTACAATTATAAATAATGACAGAAACTTATTGCTTCTCTTAAAATGCAAAAAAAAAACCCTTCACATATCCCATCTCTTATCTATAACAAATTCTTAAAAACATTGCTGTGATTCTGTGTGCATGCTAGAATTTTTATTGCTACACTTCAAATCTGAGGAGGCACAAAAAGACTCTGCACAGAGATGGGGGATAATGGAAATAAATTGCCAAAACAGAAATACTGCAAATAGACTTGTTAGCACATTAGTACAAAGTCTAAAGCAAATGCTCTGCTTTTGTTTTGATTTTATTTTAAATAACAATACTTAGATAGAAAATACAAGTATCTACAGAAATAACCAGAGAGGAAAAAATGAATTGATGCTTCATGTTCTCTATGAGAAAGGCATAGACAAGGATTCTGATGGGAAAAATCCCGGCATAATGGAGAATTGCTACATTTGTTTAAATAAATTGGCCAATTAAAAGAAACGCTAGAAAAGTAAATGTATTGCTGTTATCCCTTTTACATTTCTACCTGTTCTACATACTTACCCTGTTCACATATGCAATCTCTCCAGTATAGATCAATTTGACCACTATAATCAATACCTGAGCTGTTTGTGCCACAATCTATTGATGTGGGGAAATAATATTTTCTTTTTGGGTATCCATTTTTTACAACTCCTGAAATAAAGTAGGCATGCCAATTCTTTCAGTGTAGGCCTGGGGTGTCTAACTCATGGCCCAGGGGCCAGATCTGGCCCGGGGGCCCTTTTATCTGGCCTATGGAGCAGCCCTGGAAACAGTGAAGGACTGGCCCATCTTGCCTCTGCCAGCAAAAATGGAGCCCGTTTTCTCTGGCAAAGCACTTGGGCCACCATAGGTGCCCCGACACAAGTGACGTTGAGGTGACCATGCCCATTCTGGCCACACCCACTCCAGCCCCCCAAGGTCAAACACAACCCTGATGCAGCCCTCAATGAAATCGAGTTTGACAGCCCTGGTGTAGGTATACATTCCCATTCATCATGAAGTTATAATGCTATTCTAGTGAAGCTGGTTTTGTTATATTACTTGTTATATTATATATTATTCCATTACTATACATTATACATGACAGAAGGTATAGAAATGTTTTAAATATTTATCATTTTAAATATTTTCCTTACCAAGTTTCTTAACTTTGTGTTATCCTTTCCTATTATATTCCATATTTTATTTTTACTTTCCTAGAAATCACCTGCTTTCAAAATGTCTCTTTTCCTTGTAGACCAAATTTCGTCATGAAATGCTTGTTGCAAGTATGATAGAAAAGTGGTATGAACCACATAAGGATATGACTTTGAAGAGTATAGAGCAATAATTGCTAAAACCACTGTAACAGAATAATAAAATGATAGACAATAAAACTTAATTCAACCAGACAATCACAATATAATAACAAGTTCAAAAATTTATTTATTTATTTATTTGTTTTATTTTATTTGTATGCCGCCCTATCTCCATAGGACTCAGGGCGGCTCACAACAATTAGAATCAAACCAGATAAAACATGTTAAAATACATATCAAACACATATTAAACACATTAAAATAATCCAAACCCCATCAGTCCAGGCTGGGCAATTTGAACAGCCATGTTTTTAATTTGCGGCGGAAGGTGTGAAAGTCAGGGGCCAACCAGAGCCCCAGGGAGAGTTAATTCCAAAGGGCGGGAGCACCCACAGAGAGAGACATATTTTGGGGAATAACTTTTAAATTTTAAACTACATCTTTTCCTATGTTTTTCATTTAGTAACAGGAATTATTCTGAGTAAATTATTTTCAATAATAATTTAAAAATACAGACAGAATACTTTTCTTCAGAGTATCTAGGAATGCTGACTAACCACTTCTTCTGGAGAAAGAAAATTTATTTATCAATTTGTCATTAAATATTACTTTGTATCCAGTTTTATGTTATTGCTTTTTCCTCTAAAATCATTTTTCTTTTCTGTAAAATTTGCTTACTCTTTATAGCAGGGCTGTTAAACTCGCAGCCCGCAGGCCAGATGCATCATGTGTTGGCCATGCCCATGCCCGGTTTACCAAATGGAAAAAAAAAGTTGCAATATGTCACAGGCCGCTGTGACACCATGAGTTTCACCCCCCTGCTTTATGGGATAGGGAACATTCCATTAAAACCAAAAATACTCTTTTCTGAAAATCTTCATTCATGTGAGAAACCAGCAATGTGAATTACACAGCTGGCATTGTGTCTTTCTTTCAGTCTGGTGCCCTGAAATATGTTGAATATATAAATTTACCATAATAGCTGGAAAATAACAATTCGGGGGGAGAAATGAAGCTGACCTGACATAGTTTTACACTAATACACACCACCCAAATAAATTAATTACATTAGATAATTGGAAGTTCTCATAGATTTCTCTTCAGGGAAATTAACTCAGAGGCCAAAATGGTTGTGCAGTTTTCTTGCTGAACTAAGATTTTTTCTATCATGGTTCTGAAGAAGAACAGAAGAATTTTGAATCCTCCATTTGTAATCTATTTCTTTGCCTCACAATGCTTCAATTTCTTGCTGTTTGTTTGTTTGTCCTTTCTGCTTACCTAATCATCTGATGTTGTGTACCTCCATCCAGAAGCCTAACCTCTATATTGATCATAAAGGATGAAGGAAAGCAACAGGTTATACAACTATGTAAAGCCTTTTCTTTGAGCCTTCTCTGGGCTTCATTCCATTTCTTGCTGTTTTCAGACCAGAATCTTCTGCCCAGTTGGTCCTCATTATTCTTTCCCTGTATAGATGCACAAGGCTATTCAACTGCTGCCAAATGTAAAACAATTTTCTTGCTTCTGACCACCGTTTTAATCAGAAATTTTCTTGAATTATGGATATAAGGCATCATTTTTCAATTTTACATACTAAAGCACTCCTTTTTTCTAACTGCAGTAAGTGATAAGTGATTAGAATAAGTGATGATTATGGTTTTGTTAATGTTACTTTTTTATATCCATAGTATGGCCAAATGAGAATAGACAGGCACATCGGTTATATTGAAGATTTCATTTACAACATCATCACTGGCCAAAAGATTATACATACACATATATTTCCCCATCAAAGTTGAATTCTGGGTCAAATTGATTTTATTTTTGTTGTGGATAAAAACCAAAAAAAGTTGCTAAATAAATTAAATTAAACCAAATATTATATTATATAGCATTTGATATGCTACTTTGGAATGTTAGCAATAACACTTAACAAGAGCAAGAGAACTTAGACTTATAGACTTATATACTGCTTCGTGATGCTTTACAGCCAGTGGTGGGATTCAATTTTTTTTATACGGGTTCTGTGGGCATGGCTTGGTGGACATGGCTAGGTGGTCATGTGACTGGCTAGGCATGACTGGGTGAGCATGTGACTGGGTGGTCATGGCCAACTCAACATCACTCATATCAAGGGGTGCCTCACCCAGTCCCTCCCCCCCCCCAGCCACTCCTTGTCATGCCCGGCCTCAACGTATCTATAGTTCTGTAAAAATGTTGTTCACCTTTTGTCAACTTTATTATCTGCATCTACTTATTATAGATGTACTTTCATGGACCACTGAAAGGAGGAAATGGCTCACATGCTTTGCCCAAGAGTGTGATAGGCAGGTCACAAAACAGGCTTTTGAGGAGCTGCCACAAAGAAGGATATATTTTCTAAAGAAGCAGAAGGCAAAACAAGAAGCAATAGATGGAAATGAACAAAGAGAGAAGCAACCTAAAACTAAGGAGAAACTTCCTGACAGTGAGAACAATTAACCAGTGGAACTACTTGTCTCCAAATGTTCTGGGTGCTCGATCACTGGAAGTTTTTAAGAAAATATTGGACAGCCATTTCTCTGAAATGGTATAGGGTCCCCCCAAAAGTCCCTTCTAAGTGTTATTCTGACACTTTTCCCATGCCTTCCACTCAGATTTTGGCATCCTCAGTTTTCCTGCCTGAGCGGGGGGTTGAACTAGAAGACCTCAGAAGTCCCTTTCAGCTTGGTTATTCCATTATTCCTGAGAAACACACACACACACGCTTGCACACACACTCACACACACACCTTGGAGCAGTGGTGGGCTGCAGATTTTTTAACAACCAGTTCTGTGCCCTAATGATTGGCTGGGTGTGCGTGGGCAGGGGGGTGAGACAGGGGTGGGTTCTAATCTTTACTACCAGTTTGCAATGGGAGTGCCCACACAGATTGTGAATTGATCTGTCCCCCCCCTTCAGAGACCCACAAAAACACAGCCAGTCGAGGGTTAAGAATCACTTGGCACACTCCACAGTTCTTATCTCAAACTTGGCAGCGATATGCACACCATCTGCCAAGGACTTTATTAGTTTACACAAAAAGAAAATCACCTACGTAGCTTTGCCGTTCATTTAGCTTCCAAGACTACGAGGTTGCTTTGTTTGTTTTGTTTGTTCGTCACAAAAATCATGACCCACCGTCCTGACTTATATAGGCTCTGAGTGTGGTCCAGTGACTCATTGATCCTGTGACTCCAATCCAGTGACTCAGGTCTATTCCCTCATACGTCGCCGCAGCTGCAGTAATCGTTTCTCTCGCCTTCTTTGGCGTGCGTCCAGGAATGACGTCTCTCCCTCACTCTCATCTGAGACACCTGTTTCCCCACTACTTGGGTCTCTTTCAGCTGGCACCTGAGACGGTGCCGGGGGGGGGGCTGGGAGATCTGGCTGGCTCCTCTTCCTCCTGCTCAGAGCTTCCTTCCTCCAATGGGATAGGCTCAGCGGACGGGGCCACAATAGTGAATTATGCCATCCAGGTGGGTGGGCGGGCGGAACCTCCCGCCACATTTACTACCGGTTCTAAAGACTCGGACAGAAGTGGGAGCAACCCACCACTGGTGTGACAGCACTCAGCCTCCTGCAGCACTCTGCCAGTCAAAACGGGGTGTGGGGGTTAATTACAAAATGTGGGCTTTACTTTGAGACATGCAGACCTAGTGGGCAAGGTGTATGAATTGCACAGAAAATACACTTTTGTTTGGTTATGAAGAAATATTCCCAAAGTCAGATGTACACTAAATGTAGACTGATTTTTAGCAACACATCTTCCTAGCAAACAGCAAATTTTGGAGCTCTGGATATAGAGGATTCATTTTAGGATGAATAACCACAGTTTGTGTGTTGGAGGTTCCTAAAGGAATTCTGGAAAACTCTGTATTTTAAAGAACATTTGAGGGAGGGGGGCAGAATAGCCCTTCTCTTCCTGAGGCTGTAGAGACCTGGCACCAATCAAAATACTATTTGTGAAGCAACTTATCAATACTGACAGGGGGAAGCCATTAGTATATGAAAATAAGAGCAAACTCCCCTCCCTTCTAGTACTGATAATGTTACCTAGTTTGGTAATGAAATATCTACAAGAAAACCATCAAGCTCAGAGAGCACTAAGGACCCCACAGGTCAACCATGAGCTACAAATATTCTATCAGTTGGCTAGAGGGACTCAAAGCCTGCCTTATATGAGATGGCTCCCAGTGGATTTCATTCTAAATTTTGATATGATTTATGTAAAAATAAGGATTATATGTAGAATTATAACGGCTAGTCAAAAACAGATTAACAGAAGGGACCTTGTAAGTCATCTAGTCCAACCTTCTGCCCAAGCAGGAGACCCTACACCATTTCTGACAGATGACAGTCCAGTCTCTTCTTGAAAGCCTCTTGTGATGAAGCTTCCACAACTTCTGAAGGAAACGTCTGTTCCATTGGTTGATTGTCCTTACTGTCAGGAACTTCCTCCTTATTTCCAGGTTGAATCTCTTGTTGGTCAGTTTCCATCCTTTATTCCTTGTCTGGCCTTCAGGTGCTTTGGAAAATAGCTTGAATCCCTCCTCTCTGTGGCAGCCCCTCAAATATTGGAACACTGCTATCATGTCTCCCCTGGTCCTTTTCTTCACTAGACTAACCATGCCCAGTTCCTGCAATCATTCTCAGTATGTTTTAGCCCCCAGTCCCCTAATCATCCTGGTTGCTCTTCTCTGCACTCTTTCTAGAGTCTCAACGTCTTTTTTCTCATGTGGTGGCCAAAACTGGAAGCAATAAGCTAGGTGTGGTCTTATTAAGGCTTTATAGACTGGTATTAGTGGTATTTACTTTTGCTTTGTGGGGGAAAAAATCCAATGCAGTCAATGGGTTTGCTTAACAACAGTGACATTTGCTTTATGACCACGACAAGAAGGTTGTAAAATCAGGTACAGTCAACATGACGACCCACTTAATGACTGGCACGACGATAAACTTGAAGCATTGTGAAATACAATTTGATCAGAAGTAAGAAATTTGACAAGCCTAATATACAATGCTTGATAATAGCATTATAAAAAGACTTCCATGAAATGTTTAAACACTGAAAATTTTTAAATCTGGCAATCTTATGTCAAAAATAGCTAAAATGATATGAATACCTTGAAACATTGAATTCTGTGACATGGATTTCAAGAACTACAAGAAGACAAAACTACATTAGTTGTTTAGTGAAGTCTCATTCTAATATTAGCAAAAGGTTTCTCACAGACTTTCACAGACTCTCAAGCAAATATAAAAACTTGCTGGATTTGTGATTATTCTCCCTTACATTGGAAACTGTTCTTCTGCTAATGGAAGCGGCTATCTGTTAACATAGGTACCTATGTTAGCAAATACCGGTATATACTTTTTGGAAACAGTAATAGCTGTATTTTAAAGTCATTGTACTAGCTTTTTACTGTGGTAATAAGACCCCTTTAGAGACCACTGAAGGGTCTCCATGTAGCTGTAGGGATTTTGCTCCCTTAGGAATTCCGTTGCCTTTTTTTCTGCTTCCTTTATATTGTTCTAAATAGACAAATTATTAAGAAAAATCAGTTAAGGAATAGAACTTTAGAGGATAGTGAAAGAGGAACTACTCTGAAGAAACAAATTGATTCTCAATGAATATTCACTTTTATTTTATCAAAACAAAAATGTACAGTTTGCTACAAAAAAATCAAAGGATGGATATAAATGATTTAGTTGCAAATCAAGGACATTTTTAACGTATAGTTTTTTAAAAATATAAAAGAAGGTTACATTCATGCTAACTTAATTACCTTTATTTCCCACTGAAAATAATAGAAATGTTAATCATGCCATTTATTTTATTATTTACTTTTTGAAGATCTTACTTTTTTGAAGATCTCCAGAGGTTCAGAAGAGGCTGGCCCACTGGCAGAGAAGCCAAAATGTTTTATTCAGATGATGATGAAGCTGTAAGAATGTGAAATCTAAGGAAAACATTTTCACCAGCTTCTGAGTAAAACACTTTGGCTTGGGCCATGTGACCAGCAGGTCTAGGCCTGGACTGGGCCACAGCAGCTTCCTGCTTCAGGGATTGAGGTAGCAATAGCAGCAGCCGATGAAAGGGGAAGTAGCTTCCTTTGTCTCATTGGGCTGAAATGCAAGGCCCTTGTTGATTGGTTGACATGCCTCAATCCATGAAGCTGCTCATTCAAACCAGCCAGTCAGCAGCAAGCAGGCCCAAACTAAGCCTGACCAGACTGTGTAAAAACTAAGCCTGTAGGTCATCATGGCAGAGAAGCCGAAGTCTTTTATTCAGATGGGGAAAGCTGTTTTACTTACATCTCATGTTCTTACAGCTTCACCAGCTTCTCAATAAAAGACTTTGGCATCTCTACCATGTGTCTCAGCTTCTTCTGCAGCTCTCCGAAAAGTAATTACAGTAAAACCATGTGAAATGGGGTGGGGAGGGTGGATCAGGCCCAGGAACTCTCCATTTCAGCCTGAAAGAGGCTGGGGGATTCCTAGAAAGGCCCGGATAGGGCCCAGGCAGGTGGATCAGGACCAGGGACACTCCATTTAGGCCTGTAACAGGCTGTTCATGCTGGAAAAGTGGCGAAGGAAGGTTCACCAGACAGACAAGTATCTGGGCCATGTCGGAGGCACCAGAGAATGGCAAAGGAAGGTTCGGCAGGGATCTGGGCTGCATGGGAGGCTGAGGTGAAGGCAGGCAAGCTGGCTGGCCTGCAGAGACCATATGGTCAAGGGAGCCAGACAGGGAGCCAGACAGAGAGCAGCAACAGCTATGTCAGTTGAGCAGGCAAGATGAGGAGTGATGGGGCGGGGGGCAGGGTGGTGCCAGCCAGAATTTTTACTAATGGTTCACCTGAATTGCCCAGGACCAGCTGAATCCCACCACTGTTTACAGCCCTCTCTCTCTGTCTAAGCAGTTCAGTGTCAGCATATTGTCCCCAACAATCTGAGTCATCACTTTACTGACCTCAGGAAGGATGGAAGCCTAAGTCAGTCTTGAGTTTGTGAGACTCAAAATGTCGGCAATCGGCAGTTGACAGAATTAACTGGCTGCCCATGATGAGTTGTTCCCAAGGCAAATTGGCCATGTTGAGTCATCCTGCAGCATTGAGTTGACAGAGGCAATGTGGTGGTGGTGAGCAGGCTGCCCTGAGCTGTCTGCATCAAGTTGTCCTAGATCCACACTTGGTATTCTCCAGGAGTGATAGGTCAGCATTTCTGCTGTTGTAAAATGTGTGTGTTCCCCTCCTACAGTATCATGACCACATTTTGGGTGCTTTGCAACTGGTTCACATTTATGATTGGTTACAGCATCTCACAGTCACATTACCATGATTTGTAATGTTTTTTGCCAGTTTCCATCATACCCATTCAGGTTCAAAGTATTCACAATTATAACTATGCGATTTACTTAACAATCATCATAAAAGTGATTATAAAACTGTAGTATATATTTTATACTAACTCTACTTGCTGAATTAATGATTGAAGCCAGAGATGAAGTCATCCCTATCTTGAATCTCACATCTGAATCAAGATTGCCAAATCCACCTTGCCCCATCCAGCCACTATATGACAATGATCCTTTGTAAAATTATCTCTAACTCTGTCCTGTTTCAGCTGAAATAGATTTTCAAACTATGGCTATAAAGTTAGATATTAAAATGAAAGTTTAGTTCATCAGAGTATTTTCAGATAAGAAATTGATAGCTATGGAATTGAAGGAAGCAAAGTGATTATTTGAAAATTTGAAGTAAAAAGATACTGCTAACAGTGATTGTTTTCTGGACTGTATATGGAATATTTAATTACAGGAAAAAATTATATGTTCCACCTTGGAGAATAACTAGATCAATATCATTCACACTCAGCTCTAATTTACTTGTCTTACAAGTCATTAAGTTTGAGATATTATTGATTATTTTTCTCCCTCTGGTAGAAGGCTTAGGGGCTAAATAAGTACATTTTAATATCTGGGACCTTAGTTTAAATTTGTTAAATCTGTAAAGCTTCTTCAAATGAATTTGGTGAGCTTATGCCTGTTTTACATGATGTCCAGGGGAGTGATGAAATCCAAATTTTTTTACTAGCAGTTCTGTGGGCATGGCTTGGTGGGTGTGATGCGGCTTGGTGGGCGTGGCAGGGGAAGGATACTACAAAATTTCCATTCCCACCCCGTTCCAGGGTAAGGATACTGCAAAATCCCATTCCCTCCCCACTCCTGGGGGAAGGATATTGCAAAATCTCCATTCCCACTCCACTCTGGGGCCAGCCAGAGGTGGCATTTGCTGGTTCTCTGCTACTGATTCTCCAGAACCTGTCAGAACTTGCTGGATTTCACTCATTGTCCAGAGTGAAATGAGAACAGAAAGTCCCACACCATCAATGATGTGCAAGAAAAAAAATCAGGCAGAAACAAGTTAGCTAAACCAATGCTGTTTCTGCCTTGAATTGAAGTCTTAAATGAAGAAAGAACTGAACTGTGAATTAATTTTAATTATGCTAGTTATCTCTTTCCATTTACATTGGCTATGAATAATGCCACTGACCAAGAATAAAATAATAAAGCAAACATTAAGCCTTATTTTATTGGATAATTTGCTGTCTGGAAAGAAACTAGGAGACAACTTCATAGCATAAAACATTAGCTATGCAATAGACCATTTTATTTTCCAAACATAGATGATCCTTAGATCCATAGATGATTTCTCCTTAGATCCATAGATGATTTCCTTCGGTCATTAATCAAATTAAACAGACAAACATTCTTATTTCAACATTCAATTCTTATTTAGTATACTAAATACTAAATAGTACAGTTACATTAGAAAACCCAAAAACCCGAGTCTAGATAAAAAAAAGCTAATCACAAATTTGGCAAACCAAGAAGACAATTTTAGTTGCAATAGTTCAGATGTCTCTGTAACTTCAGAATGGGTTGGTTCCACTAATGAATTCAATCATTCATACTAATTCAGGGGCCCTTTAAGAATGTTAACCCTACAATGTGCATAGCAGAATTATAGTTTAAGCCTTCTAGATTGTAGCTTTTCCAAATGTGCTTTCTGGTCTATTTTCTGATCTCAGACGGTAGCAGGCCAGAAAGAACATGCCTTTAAAAATATTGGAACAAATATCAGGATAATTGCGAGATCATCAAGCAGGATGTGAAAGTTTAAAGAGACATATGGGGAGAGTGAACTAAAGGTAAGATGACTTTCACTGGATATCAGAGGATGCAAAGCAATAACTATTCAAATATTTGGAACAAGTGATCACAGCCACCAGTCCCTTCAGCCATCAGTTCCACTGGTAACAAGGAAGAATAGTGAAGCCAGTGTATTATAGGCGGCACTGTCTGCTGACACTGTATCACTCCTTTGTGGATGCTGGTAGCCAAGGTGACTTTATCTCCTTCTATTCCTGTCTCATGCTACAAAACTAAATTATTGACAGTAGTGTATTTCGGGATCCTGCAAAATCTACAAAAAGATCTGATCCCAATTCACAATCAGAATAATGATGCATGTCTATTGTTTTGCGTCATTCCTGAAAAGAACCACCAGAAATTACACATTTGTAGAAATTTTATTTATTTATTTATTTATTTTATTGGTTCGATTTATATGCCGCCCTTCTCCGGAGACTCAGGGCGGCTTACAATGCATTAAACAATAGCCTTCATACTTTTGTATATACCGGCTTAGTAGGGCTTTTGGGCCTCCCCTAAGTGGTGTTCTTTTTTATACAAAGTCAGAAATATTTTTATTATTATAAGCATCAGTGTTAGAACTTTACATGTCCTTTTATTTTTCATGAAAGCTTCTACTGACTCTTTTCATAATTTGCTTTGTAATCTATTGTCCACCTAATTCTGGAGTTTTGTTAACCTGCCTTTCTTTTTTGTTGACTTACAAAAAGCAAAAGGAAAGATGAGATAGTAACATGCAAAAGGCTTTTAGTTTTTATTACAACAGGTTTCCTCTGCCCTTAATTGTTTTCATCATGGATCTTACTATGAAATGTTATCCCCATGAGAACATGCAAACTGTGCCCCAGAATTCCTCAGCCATCACAGGTGTGAGAAAGGGATCCCTCAAATGACATAGATTGTGGGAAGTCTTTGTTGTTATTCTTTTTCCCATAGATCATTTGAGAGTTGTCCCGCTTTCTTTACATATACACTTTAGAGCACTGTATCCTTGCTGATACCTAATGTTTTGAAGAGAGAAGTATTAAAGCACATTTGTGATGGATTCATGCAGCTACTTACAGGTGAAAGAGATTTGAGTTTCCCATATTTGTCCTCAGTAAGATATAGAAAGGAAGAGAATTTTAGAATAAAATGTTTCTTGTAAAGTGGGGCAGGATCTTTTGGGTTGCTTACATCAAGTGTCCCCAACCTGTGGGCCGTGGCCCACTAATGGACCATGAGGGGATTGCAACCAGGCTGCCACCATCCTTGCATGAGCAGCAAGAGAGTGTGTGCACGTGTGCTCCATTTTTGTGACTGGTAGGCATGTGTGCATGCCACTGGCACAACAGAGCTGCGTGCACATGTGCACATTTACCGGCTATTCTTGCTGAACTGTCCCCACTCCCCCCATCACCAGTCCACAGTCGGAAACAAGAAATTCTGGCTTACATTATCAACATTACAATTGCTTGGGAAATGATTGACTCATATCTTCCTTTTTCCATCAGCAGCATACTTTTGCAAAAACAAGGAGTATAAAATGGAAATTAAGACTAATGAATTGGGACATTACAAAATGCTAACCGTATAATAAACATATATGTATTAATTTTTATATTTGAGTGCTGTTGTTTTCTAATTAGTGACTTATTTTTGCATTTTTAAGACATTATCCTCTCATTTTCACCCTATTATATACATCCTCCTAACCTCCTCATGCTACATATTATCATTTATAATGTCAATGAAGTCATTTTTCATCCTTCTTTGCTGACTTTTCCTAAATATTTCCTTTCTAGACTTGGTACCCTCCAGGTATGATGGATCTGCTTGAAGAAAGTTAGTCTTAAGCAAACTGTCTTATTGCAGACAGCTGAAGAAACTTCTTGGATGAGAAGCAAAATGTCTTCAAAGAAAAACCAGAAAGTCCAGTTGCATCTTGAAAAATCATCTTTGGGACAACCATTACCTAGATGACTGAGAATCTCCATAGACATTTTCTTCATCTATTTTCATTGGATTTACTTTGCCTGTTGATATCATCTTGGGTTTTTTAAATAGTAAACAAATAGTAATTTATTCTCATTTTTTTCCTCCAACAAAATTATTTAGATTTTGTTTTATTTTTAGATTTTAAAAAAATCTGATCTCCAGCGTCCTTGTGTATTCTCAATCTAGCCTGTGTATTTTGTTCCATGTATTGTTGATTGCAAAGTCTTCAGTAATAAAGATTGCAAACATAAGAGACAAGGCAACTATTCAATAGATTCAGCATTCCATAGTATGTCTTCCTTTTGTACACCATGAACAAAATTTCTTATTTTATCCTCAACTTCAACATTCAAGTATTATATTATTAACATGGTGTCTTCTTTTGTTGTATTTTGTTTGCGAGGTGTTACAAGTTGGGCTTCCACTTCTGCATCTCTGATTTACTTACATATTAAAATCAGCATCTTACTGATTAACTTGCTTTGCATTTAAATTAAGATTATTCTACCATGGGGAAGGGTTTATATCTGAGCACTGATTTGATACTCTTTTGTTAATAGTGATAACTTTGTTTTCTCCTCATCGAAGGAAATGGCAGTCAGGAATGGGGTTAACTCCATCTGTCTTGCATAGGACTGAGTCTGCTGATTTGATTAGCTCCGCCCTCTCCTGGTCTCCTCCAGTGTTTCGACTCATCTTCGTCTCACCTTACAGGACCTCCAGAAGACTCTCTTTACCCAGAGGAAAAAAGTGCAAAAAAGACATTGATAAAGGGTCACCAGGCTGCTGCCTGGGCTATTAAGGCCTCTAATTCAGCCTCTTTTTTCAACAGAGCCTCACTTCTCTGGCTAAAGCAACTTCAAAATAGGCTGCCTCCCTTGGACTAGAACGCATCAGGACTTAAATAAAATCATAGCTGCTTTAGAATATTCTGCTGACACCACTCTGAATGCCACCAGATTCGTAGCTAAATCCATTGGATCAATAATTGCATCTCGCTGCCTCTTATGGCTCAGGAATTGGCAAGCAGATGTCTGAACCAAGTGGCAGCTGGCTTCATCCCTTTACTCAGTGGGGCTCTCTTCAGTTCTTCCCTTGACTCCATTCTGGTCGAAACTAGGGACAGACGTAAGGTGATGCCATCAGGTAGAGTGATTCCCGTTTTTCCCCTTACGCGCATCTCCAGCCATTTCGGAGTGCAGACAGTGGTTTCTTTCAGCACCGCTTTCCAAGATTGTTCCAGCCCAGGACACACTACCAGGATAATCAGGTCAGACAAAGGACCAAATTTCCCTCCAGAAGACACTTTAGAGGTGGGAGGGGCAGGTCTTTTCGGAAGTCTAAATAGTTCTTCCTCAGATCCTCCCATTGGTGGCCGTCTGGCCCTGTTTGCCAACCAATTCTCAACTACTGATGTATGGGTCAGGAGCACTATTAGATTGGGACTTACTCTCGAATTCCATTCCTTTCCTCCAACGGTTTTCCTCACATGTCCTATCTCTAGAGATGGGTCCAAGCGAGGCTTGGTTACCTCAGCAATTCAACATCTCCTATCTATCAGGGCTATTCAACCTGTCCCTCAAGATCAACATCACCAAGGTTTTTACTCTTGCTTGTTCATTGTGAGGAAGCTCTCAGGGGGGTTGGAGGGCAATTCTGGATCTTAAGGCCCTGAACCGATATATCATTACCACCGGTTCAAAATGCAATCCCTCCTCACTATCCTGGAAACTATTTGAAAAGGGGATTTCCTCTCTTTTATTGATTTAACGGAGGCTTACCTCCATGTCTCCATTCTCCCGGCCCACCGCAAATACCTACGGTTTCATTACCTAGGCAAACATTATCAGTCCGCAGCATTGCCATTCGGCCTGTCATCAGCTCCTAGGGTATTTACTAAAATTATGGCTGCTCTCATTAATCATATTAGAATCCTATCCATTAGAATACAATTTTATCTGAATGATATTCTCATTCAATCTGCTTCCCTATCAGATTTGGCTAAATCCATCCAGGTGCTTCAAGATCATGGGTTCTCTATCAAATGGGCCAAGAGCCACTTGACCCCATCCACACAACTTCTGCACTTGGGGGCAGTTATTGATACAGTTGCATCTAAAGTTTCTCTCACACCTGACCATACCCTTCTTACCCTTTCACATCAGTGTATCTTGGATCGCTCCTCTACAGTCCTCAAGTTATCCCGACTGCTAGGCAAAATGGTCTCAATGTTCAGCATTGTCCCTTGGTCTCGTCTTCATAGCAGGGAACTGCAGTTGAACTTCCTGCCACATCAAAAGGTGCTTCATCTGTCCTCCTTGACCAAAGTCACCCTAACACCATCAGTGATCAGGTCTCTCCGCTAGAGGACTTCCACCACCATAGCGAAGGGTTCCTTTTTCCGAGAACCCACTCGACTGCTACTGACCACTGATGCCAGTCTCTCCAGCTGGGGAGCCCACTTGCATCTCCACATGGCTCAGGGAACGTGGTCTTTCCGAGAACAAAGTCTCAACATCAACTTACTGGAATTGCGGGCCATCTGCCTGGCATTGCTCCACTTCCAGAACATTGTGAAAGGTCAGGACATTCTGGTCTTCATGGACAATGTAACAGCAAAAACTCACATAAACAGGTTAGGGGGCACCCACTCTCGGCCCCTTATGACAGAGACTTTACACCTGGGATGGTGGGCCGAAAAACATCTCAGCTCCCACAGAGCGGATCATAACTCGGGAGAGATAAACAGTCAGGTGGATGCCCTCAGTCAGCATCGCATCAACCACTCGGAATGGAGTCTCACAGCCCCTCTTTTTCAGGAGGTGATATCTCGGTTCGGTCTTCCCCTGATTGACCTCTTCACCTCCAAGAACAACCATTAGGTACCAAGGTACTTTTCCAGGTTTCCAGATTCCAGAACAAAGGCCATGGATGCTCGCCGCAGTCCTTGGCCTACCAGCCTTCTCTATGCCTTTCCTCCACTACCATTGATCCCCAGAGCGATCAGGAAATTTTTGGAGGAGAAGGCGGAGATCATCCTCCTAGCACCTCATTGGCCCAGGAGGCCCTGGTACACGCAGGAGAGGTGTAACATGAGAGTATCGGGACTCTCCCGTCACAACCCATGCGACTGCATTTTGCACCAGCTGAAGCCTCCGAGTGGCCCTCAAGGGCAGCCCCATGTAAAAAGTGTTACAGTAGTCAATACATGAAGTGACTAGTGCATGAGTAACTGCATCAAACTTTATGTCACATGAATGTATTTCATTGGCATAGTTTCATGTGATTATATTTTTAAACTGTAAGCAGTAGGACAGGATTAAATACATTTTTTCTGGATAGTCCAAAACATTAAATTAGTCACCAAGTTTGACTTTCAAGAAGACATTGTGGAATATTAAGTGATAAAATAAACATTAAATAGAAATAGAAAGCAGTGCATGCTCTTTTATTTAGTTTATTGGAAGTATATAGATATGGATATATGTTATGTTTTAATGAAGTTATAAAACTCTGGATTTTTTAAAAATCCAAATCAATGTTGATATGCATTTCAAGCAGATTTTGGGAGAATGACTGATTGTTGTTTTAACTGCTGTATTTGTTGGTATAGGTATTTTTAAGTACTGTATTTTTTAATTTTCATTTTATGCTTTGTCTGCTTTGTGTGAATGGGGATTCTAACATAGGTAATAGTTATATATGTTAATGCAGAAGAACCAAGTCACACGTTTTGGTGTTAGATGGGGAACCTATAATCTCCCAGATGTTGTTGAATAGAAGTCTCAATATCTCTTGTGGTGAGCCAGGAGAGTTGGAATTGCTTGTAATTATAGCTTTAGCAATATCTAGAAAGTCAGTGTTTTTCTAGGCTTGCTGTTAAATTTACAATGACACGGTTTATGTATATATCTCTTTTCTTCATCTTCTTAGGTTTATTTCTTTTTCAGACAACTACTGAAAAACAGATTCTTTCTCTTAGATTAAAATAGCCCATTAGGGCAATAGTAAAAAGACAATATATTTTATTAGCCATTGTCAATGACCATGATTGATTAGTTGTTTCTATTTGTTTATACCCATGCTATTTTAATGTCCTCTCTGTTGGATGTTCTTTTTTAGATCATTTAGTATTCAAATTATTTTCCATAACTTTTATAACATTTTCCAATATCCAGTTGTTTCAATATTCTTCTCCTACTGCCACGACCACAAACAAATGTGTATAAATGGACACAATATGCATACATACATTCATACATACACACATACATGAGTTTACAGTTGTGGAATTCAAATAATTTAACAGGTTCTGTGGGCGTAGCTAGGTGGGCGTGGCTAGGTGGTCATGTGACTGAGTGGGTGTGGCTAGGTGGTCATGTGACTGGGTGGGCGTGGCCAACTCTACATAATTTCTTTGCCCTAATTACTGTTTTCAGTATAAAAAAAGATATACCAAAAGATAGTTTATTTTATGCATTTAATACTTATATATGATTAAAAGGTACACAAAACTAGATTTTGTTATAAGAGTTATACAACATGAATGAAAAACTATACAAAACTATACAAGTTCTGTTGCCATTTCATCCTATTAATGGCTACTGGAAAAAAAAGTTTCAGTTTGGACTTGATTGTGGTTGTAAGTTGAGAACTAACTGTACATGTGAGACAGCGACTTTCCAAAAAACAGTGGGCATGATCCTAGTTCCCCCTACAAGGATTCGCCCATCTGGACCTTTTGTAATCCCAAAAGGGTCAAAGGAAACCAGATTGCATATAGCTCTGAACCCTTAAGGCAAACCAAATACAAGTGGTCCTCGCTTAATGGCCGGTTGCTTAGCAAGTGTTCTAATTTATGACTGACCTCCCCAGAGTTACTTGACCTGTTTTTGGAATTTTGACAGCCATGCACATACGCGCATTCACACACACACATTTATGATCAGTTACAACATCCCACACTGTCATGTGACTGAGATTTTCTATGTTTTTGCCAGTTTCCAACAATTCCTTCTGGTTTCCAGTTAAAAATGCCCATTGGGAAAAACGGACTTGTTTAACAATGTTTGCTTAATGACAAGGTTCACTTAACAACCATGGTGTTTGCCTAACTACCGTGAATTCTCCATGCCTAGGTGGGAAATTCTGGGAATTGAAGCCCACCCATTTTCAAGTTGCCAAGGTTGAAAATCACTGGATAGACTCTGGTTCCTTGCTAATGTGAGAGTGGGTCTTGCAGTCTTTCAAATCAAGGTGTATTACAAGAGGAGAGACTGTCTTATGCTAAGGTCCCCAGGGTCCTATCTTGTTCTGATGCTGCTTAACATCTGCACAGAAGTGTTGGTGGAAGTCACTGGTGCCCTTCAACTCCACAAGCTAATTCAGATAAAAATATTTTTTCATTATTCAGATTAACAGTTGGAATTAACTTGTAGATTAACTTGTAGGTCATTTAGCCCACTCCCCCTCCCAAGCAGGAGACCCTACACCATTTCTGGCAGATGGCAGTCCAGTCTCGCCTTGAAAGCTTCCAGTGATGAAGCTCCCACCACTACTGAAGACAAGCTAACTGTTGATTAATTGTCCTCACTATCAGAAAATTTGTCCTTATTTCCAGGTTGAACCTCTCCATGTTCAGTTTCCATCCATAATTCCTTGCCTATCTTTCAAGTGCTTTACCTCCCTCCCCTTACTCTGTGTGACAGCCCCTCAAATATTGGAAGACTGCTATCATGTTTCCCCTGGTCCTTCTCTTCACTAGGCCATGCCAAGATCCTGCAATCATTCATTGTATGTTTTAGCCTCCAGCGCCTTAGGATTCACCATGAAGCATGGTGCAATAAATTCTGGAGCAATTTCATCCAATATATAATACTGCCTTTATATGACTCCTTCAGAGATCCTGCTCTTCATTTTGTAGTGATCTGTTTCACAATTCAAATGCTTCCATGGTATTTCAAACATTATATTCATAATCATCCTTTAAAGCAGTTAATTCATTCTATGTTGTATCTATATGTTATAAGGCTAACTGCAGCAGATGCGTTTATTTTTTCTTAGGATTGTTTGAAATTTAAAATCAGGTTTCTCAGTTCATTAGTTCCACTTTTTTAATACTTAATCAGAGATCCAAGGCTATCTAAATGCATTCTTAATTAAATGAATATTCAGTCTTCCTAAGCTTTGTATTTTAGTGTTTATAAAGTATGGAACAGTATAAAAAGAAAATTAAGTTCTAATTGTACTTATAAGGCTCATTTTTAAAGTCATTTTCATTTAATAGTTAAGATGTGTGTTTCAATACTTTAAATGAAATAATTTAAGGAAATCTTTGTCCTTGTTTACATGCCTAGCAACAGCCTTCATGCAAAACTCCTACACATTTTAAACTTAATGGTAATTATTGTGCATAACAAACATCCTGTTTGTTATGAACACATTCTTCCTGAATCAGCTGAGATAAATAATATTTTAAACCTCCCTCAACCTCAAGGCTTGTTCTGCTGCTGAAGTGGCCAAGATGAGCAGGGGGCTGACGTTGGAATTTCTGCCTCCCTCTGACTAACATGTACCTTGGCAACAGGACTGTTTCTGTGTACCCTCTTTTCCTGTTTTGTCTGTTGGATTGGCGCAGGGGGACGAATCTAGCTTTGCTGTCCATTGCAGCTAGGAATCTCAAAGCCAAGAATGAATGTTTGTGCTACACCCATAACATAGATTGGCCTCCTGCAAACTCAGTCTCTCGAGGAGCCTGGCTAAAGTTTTGCACGCCACTCATTCAGGCAGAGGAAGGGGCTGGAACTACCAGATGGCCAAGCTAAGACCCTGAAGGACCCCATCCGATTGTTAGGAGTTCTGGTGCCTCAGCAAGAGAAACTTCAGCCGGGTAGATGACGGAGTTTGCAGGGGGCCTGTGCCCGCCTATCTAGCACCCGAATAGCACAAGCGTTCATTCTTTGCTTTATTTGAGATTTCTAGCTGCAATGGACAGCAAAGCTAACACTGACCCTGGCCACGGCTTCAAGCTCCAAGCCGAGGGCTGCCTTGGGCTCTGGTGCAAATATACTGTGACAAAGGCAGAATGGGCAGTGTAAAGGCATGTTGCACTTTGCTCCTGCACACTAAGGCTTTGGCCATTGCTAATGTTACTTTGGCCTGCCTGTGCTGCCACCCCGCTTGCTGCTCCAGCATCATTACCTTTAGGGAGCCGCAGTCTCAAAGATTCCATGGCAAGTGAAAAGCCATTCCAGATGGCTGCCTCAGGAGTGAGGGGGCATCTGGGAGGCCAGGCATTCCCACAACCTGACCCGATGGGCAGACTTGGGCTGGCTGGCAGAGGGCGATCTTTCCTTCACTTGTGGTCCCAGGGGACTGGCCAGGAACGCCCAGCGGGCTCAGGCTAGGCTGGATGGCTCACGTGGTGGTGGTGGCAGAGATCACTGCTTGGGGGTTGCTGTCGGGCCTGGATGCAGTGGACTCCCCTCGCCCAGGAGGCTCCAAAATTAAATGTGGAAAGCAGCATACTGCAGGAGAGAGACCCGCTCCAAACCTGCCCATTTGGCCAAAGGGCTGCCTCGGGAGCAATATGGCAAGGCTTGGCCTCCTTTCGGGCCTGGCTCTTGGCTGCTGCCTGCTCACCCACCCTTCCACCTTGGGTCCCACATCCAACCTGTGATGGGGCAACTTGCCACTTCTGGGCAACAGGCAAGTGACCCTTTGGGGAGAGTGCTGTACTGGAGCGCTGTGTGTCCAGACCAAGTGCTTTCTCTTGGGCCTCCCCCCAGAGCTGGGCCTGAAAGATGGCTGAGCCTCATTGTGTCATCCCCGCCCCCACCACCGCAGCCCTTTGGATAAGGCCGTCAGCCTTATTTTCTCAGGCTAGGTGAAGAGTGACTGCATGGGAGGCATCTGGGTGAGGAGCAGAGATTGGCTAAGGAAGGCTCACCATCAGGGAGAAAATAGCTGGGCTGCATGGTCAAGGCAAGTGAGGGAACCAGAGAGTAGCAATAGCTATTCAGCGGTATGACTCTAGGCATTGCCCAAGGTGGGCGAGATGCGGTAAGGAGTGAATGGGAGGGGAGGGGTGGTGGGGAAGAGCAGGGCAGGGCCAGCCAAATTTAACAACCAGTTTGCCTGAACTGGGCTGAACCAACTGAATCCCACCACAGTGTGGGTGTGTGCATATATATATGTATTCCAACATATCACTGGATCAAAATCTGCTTTGCAGTATTTTTAATGTTTTATACCATTATGAATACCTTTCTTCTAGAGGTATTTGAGAACTTCTTCCAGATTTCTCTAGACAGCTCCTTTGAGCTTCCTTATTGCTAGAGGCTTTTACCTGTACTTTTTCTTTCTTTTCTTTTCCTTTTCTTTTTGCTCTAAAGCTATCCTAGCTGCCCGACTTCCCAGTTGGGGCGTGGGGAAGAATTAACTTTATTCATAAGTTTTTTCCCTTGGGATTTAACTGATTGTGGGAACCAAAGAATGGGAAAGATGACTATGTAATGAAATTTTAGACCCCTTTGCTTCCTTGTAATTACACAAATGCCAAAAATACAACCAGCAGAATTTCACTGTAATTATTCCTTCTTAGAAAGAAGTTTCAAAAGCTAATTCTATGTCAGTAGGTTGCAGGAAAACAGGTAGGGCAAAATGCATTATTTTTCTGTGTAAAAAGTAAAGATAAAGGGGTTCCTGTGGATTTTACTTCACTAATTGTTGCTTTCTATAGAAGGTGGTGCTCATCTTTCAAGGCCATTGAGCCAACACTGTCTGAAAACATTTCCCAAATCATGTGGTTAGCATGATGCCATAGAGCACTGCTGCATTCCCACCATAGACATACCTATTAATCTACTTGCATTTGTATACGTTGAAGATGCTAGGTTGGCAGGAGCCCGGGAAAGGATGGGAGCTCATCCCATTGTATGGAGCTCAGGTCCCAAACCTGGGCTGCCAGCTTTCCAACTGACAAGCCCAGTGTCTTAACCACTGAGCCACCATGCCACCCAAACTTTTCTGTGTGGTCTATTTAAAATAATTGAAATATTTCTAAATTTTAACCTTGCAGGAAGATGTAAATTCAGAAATAATCTGTATAATATTAGGATAGCAGCATATTTTTTCTAAACATACATATTTGATGCAATTTACAGGGTTTGTTCTTTCTGATCATATATAAGAGACCAATGAGTAATGTGTCCAAATATAAAAACAATCAATTCTTAATTTCTGACATCAGTACTAGGACTGCAATCTTGTTCTCTGACTTTTAACTCTGTTTAAGAGAATGGTAAATACTTGCACTCAGAGAAACAGATTTCAGTATTCTTGTCACCAGATTTTGCAGCAGCATCAGTAAACCAAGTCAATTAATATTCATCTTTCCCCAGTCAAAATCTATCAGAACATGCACTCATCTGAAAATAAGACTCTTCTGAGAGTTTTGGTAGGTGTTTTTTTTTAATAAGGAGATTAACATTAGAAAACATATAATGTAATACTGTCTGTCAGGGGATGTTATGTAATAAGGAATAAAAACATATATCTTTGCAGTTTTCAAAGGCTTGTTTGACATTTTAACTGCTCCATATAAAGGAGGGAAAAAACTCCTATGTATGTCAGGAGATCCTGACAATATAAACTGTTCTATTTTCTTTTTTATATTTTTAAAAAAGAACACTGGATTGGAAGATAATTTGTGCAATGTTGGCTGAGAATTTAATCTTTACTAACCCATATATTTCAGTCTTGATTGAGAATCTGTGGTAAAGCGAAGCATCTCTGCACATGTTCCAAATCACCTACCATAGTTCATTATTTCATCTATTCAGACATTGGCCTTCCTCTTAAATATCAAGTTAACAGAATAACAGAGTTGGAACGGACCTTCTAGTCAAAACCAGTGGTGGCATTCAAATAATTTAACAACCAGTTCTCTCCCTAATGACTGGCTGGGTAGTTGTGGCTGGGTGGTCATGTGACTGGGTGGACGTGGCCAACTCAACGTCATTCACATCAAGGGGCACCTTGCTCAGCCCATCCCCTCCCAGCCACAACTTGTCACACCCGGCCTCAACGTATCTATAGTTCTGTAAAAATGTTGTTCACCTTTTTTTGACTTAATATTATCTCTATCCACATACTATAGATGTACTTTCATGGACCACTGAAATGGTTCATATGCTTTGCCCAAAAGTGTGGTAGGCGGATCACAAAACAGGCTTTTGAGGAACTGCCACAAAGAATGGGAGGCAATGTATTTTCCAAAGCAGCAGAAGGCAAAAAAAGGAAGCAATGGATGGAAACTGAACAAAGAGAGAAGCAACCTAAAACTAAGGAGAAACTTCCTGAGAGTGAAAACAATTAGCCAGTGGAACTACTTGTCTCCAAAAATTCTGGGTGCTCAATCACTGGAAGTTTTTAAGAAAAGACAGGATAGCCATTTCTCTGAAATGGTATAGAGTCCCCACCCCCACCATGGTTTTATTCTGACACCACTCCCAGGCCCTCCACTTAGATTTTGGCATCCTCAGTTTTCCTGCCTGAGCAGGGGATTGGACTAGAAGACTTCAGAAGTCCCTTTCAACTTGGTTATTCCATTATTCCTGAGAAACACACATACACACACACACAATTTAAGCATAATCCCTTGTCTTGGAGACTTTAGAATCATAGGCTAGAAGGTACTGTGGACATCTTCTGTTCAAGGCAGAAGACCTCATACATACTTGTGGGTTCCCAGACATCCCGGCTTTGGCTGCAAGAACTGCAGGCAGCCTTCCTGGCCATACACTTCCTCCTCCCGCCACCCCATGTGAGCCAAGAGGCCCGAGAGAAAGCCGCTTGGTCTGGGTACATAATCCTTCATGACAGAGCCCTTCCCAAGGAGCAAAGCCTGGCTTGGACAAAGCCTGATCTGTCCTGAAGGCAAGCTTCAGAGTTTCCATGCACCTCTGCAAGTCTGAGCACCCTGCCCAGGCACTGATCCCAACGGGACAAGAGCATAGTGGTAGTAGTGCTCCGGGCAGATGTCCCGGGGCTACATACATGCACTGTAGCAGAGCAGTGATCTCCCAGAAGTGGCACGTCACCCCATTATGGCCTGAACGCAGGACCCAAGATGGAGGATAGGGTGAGTGGGCAGCATGCAGGCGGAGGCCCTGGGGAAAGTGAGAGGCAGAAACTGGCATGTCCCCCAACCCGAGGCAAAAGGTGACATGTGGGCAGAGGCCCTGGGGAAAGTGAGAGGCAGAAACTGGTGTGTCCCCCGACCTGAAGCAGAGAGCAAGCAGGCGGCATCTGGGCAGAGGCCCCGGGAAAGGCCACAGGCAGGAACTGGTGCATCCCCTGACCCAAGGGTGAGTGGGTGACATGTGGGGGGAAGGATGGTGAGAGCCAGGCCCAAAAGGAGGGCAAGCCTCACCATGTCCACCTCAAGTTGGTTCTTTGACCAAGCACTTTACCTTCACGGGCAGCTGCAGAGAGCAGAACGGGCAAGGAGTGGAGATCAGCTGTGTTGCATGGCCAAGGTGGTAAGCCGCACTGAAGGCAGGCAAGCGGGTGAGGCGCAGAGATCAGCTGGGACACATGGCTGGCATAGTCTGGGCAAGCTAGCAAGCAAAGGAGCCAGAGAGCATCCAGGTTGCAGGCACCGGCCAAGGTGGGCGAGGCAAGCGCTCGGGAGGGGTGGGGAGGAGTGGAGCAGGGCCAACCAGTGGTGAGAATCAGCCAGTTCTCCAATCTGTGCAAAAAGTTAACATTTCAGTGCAGTCGGGGAAATAGCAATTTGCCTGAACTGCTGCAAACCAGCTGAATCCCACCTCTGCAGGAAACCCTATACAAGTGACGATTAACCTTTTTGGTGCCGAATGTCCAAAGCACACACACGTTTGCCTAAACCCCCAAAATGCAATGCGAGTGTCCCCCCACCCATGGACCCCATGCATGCAACCCACCTCTGTGCATGCTCACATGTCTCCACGCATGTGCCTGTGGGCATGACTCTACCCTAAGACACTGCCTATCATTTACTGCTTCTTTGATGGCATGAACGGCCTGCTGCTGCAACCTCTTCATCAGCACAAACAGCCTGCCGCCACAGCCTCTTTGCCGGTGCGAATGGCTTGCAGCTGCATCCTTTTTGCCGGTGCAAACAGCCTGCCAGCGTAGCCTCTTTGCAGGCATGAGGGCCCCCTTTGCCCAGTTTTGTGCCTGGAAAGCCTCCTGCACCAACCTGGAAGTCAAAACGGGGCATAGGGGCCCTCAGACAGTGCCCCTGCACCCAATTTTGACTTCCAGGTTGGTGCAGAAGGCCTTCCAGGCCTAAAACAGGGCACTGGAGACACGTGCACATGAATTGCTCCAAAATGCAATGTGAGCGCCCCCCCGTGCATGCACCCCACCCACATCCATGTGCAGCAGAGACACGAAGACCAGCTGGCTGGTGGGAGGCATGCGCACATGCACGGTGGAGCTGGGCTGGGGCGACAGCTGGCATGACTGCAGATAGGGCTCTGCGTACCACCTGTGGCACGCATGCCATAGTTTCGCCATCACAACCCTAAACCATTTCAGACAATGGTTGTCCAATCTCTTCTTAAAAATGTCCAGTGCTAGAGCATTCACAACTTTTAGAGGAAAGTCGTTCCTCTGATTAATTGTTCTAACTGTCAAGAAATATCTCCTTAATTCTGGTTGCTTCTCTTCTTGATAGTTTCCATCCATTGCTTCTTGATCTGCCTTCAGGTGCTTTGGAGAATAGATTGACTCCCTCGTCTTATGGCAACCCCTTAGATATTGGTACACTGCTATTCATGTCATTCCAGTTCTTCTTTTCATTAAACTAGACATACCCAATTCCAGCAACATTCTTTGTTTTAGCCTACAGTTCTTTAATCATCTTTGTTGCTCTTTCTAGAGTCTCAACATCTTTTTTACATTGTGGCGACCAAAACTGGATGCAGTATTCTAAGAGTGTTCTTATCAAGGCATTGTAGAACAGTATTAATATTCCATGTGATCTTGGGGGGACTTCCGGTTTGGCATTGCGGCAATGCAGTTGGGGAAATAGCAAGGTCTGATAAGCCTCACGAAAATCCCAACTGACTAACCACTGCCGATGGGTCTTTGGATCGAACTCATCCTGCAGGGATTGGGGAAGAAGAGGAGTGCCTCAGATGGCCGAGAGGAACAGGCAAGTTCTTCAGAGGCCAGAGGAATCCTCTGAGTCACTGGCGGGGATGGCAGCCATGGTGGCTGCCATGAAGCCGTGACAAGCCGGGAAAAGAATTGGGCAGGAGGAAAGAAGAAAGAATGAGGTGCTTCGAAGCCGGGTGAGTGACATCAACCCTGGCGGGAAGCAACACTTGAATATGGACTTTTATTAATAAGACCCCCAGCTTTAAATAGCAGCTGTAGATTTGTGGGGCATGAAGATCTGACAAAGTAAGAAGAGGAAAAGACCCATTAAGAAATTTGCCTTGGTACAGGCTGACTTGATAGAACTGATTATTAATATACTAGAAAATTGGGTTTTTCTTTAAATTGGGATTGATTTGATTCTTGGAAAAAGAAAAAGTAAAAAGTGAAAATTATGTACTTAACATCTTTAAAAGTTAAAAGAAGAGAGATAAATAGATGGTTACATAATGGATACAAAATGGAGATTGCTGTGACTAAGCGAAAGTGTGGATTGTGGCGACTCGTCTTCTGCTTGAAAAAGAAATATTTTGACATGCTACTTGGTTTGGATTTTTGAAAATAACTATGGACTTTTGGATTTTGGAGATTCCTATTCTGTCTATGGGTAAAGAAAGAAGAAATATAATGGAACTATTAAAATCAAAACTAACTGGCACAGGAACAAAAGAAGTGGTGCAGGAATAAAAGAAGGGAAGCTGATGGACTTTATATGGAACAGATGTTACAAAACGATTAAAGTGATTTATAGAGTTTTAAACATGGAAACATGGATTTGGAAGTGGAATGCTTATGGACAGATAGGGAAATGAAGAAATAAAATAGATAAAATTAAAATGTGATGTTTAAATGTTCAAATGTTTAAATGACTTTTAAATATAAACAGGAGGTGCTTATAGAATAATAAAGATGGAGAATAACAGAAGGTAATTAAAATAGAAAATTGATGCAAAGGTGGTAAAAAATTAGATATTTATAAAAATACAAGAGTATATATTAATACGAGATAAACCTAAGAAAACGTATTAGATTATGAGAGAACAAAAAGAGAATATTCATGATATAATATGTTTTAATTTTAAATTGTTAACAAAGTTGAGAATGGTAAATATGATTAAATTTGAATGATTAATGTATTATTGGATGATAAAACAAGATATACAATTGTGATTGAATTCAATGTATGCTGGAAATATTAAGAAATATGTTGGGAGTCATCCTGGAAGAGTATGTTAGGAAAAAGTTAAATAACATATTAAATATATTGAAAATAAAACAGTTAAAATAAGATATGCTGGATATCAGCCAAACAAGAGGTGGACAGGTGGAGGAGAATATGCTGGAAATCAGCCAAAACAAAATATGCTGGAAACCAACCAAACAATAGTTGGAGATATGAAGGAGAATATGCTGGAAATCAGCCAAAACAAAACATGTTGAAAACCAGCCAAATAATAGTTGGAGGTATGGAGGAGAATATGCTGGAAATCAGCTAAAATAAAATATGCTGGAAATCAGCCAAACAAATAGTTGGAGATATAGAGGAGAATATATTGGAAAATACCTAAAATAATACCGGGTGAAAAAGAATATGTTGGAAGACAACTAAAATGAAGCGAAATGAGTATGAGATGAATCTGTGTAAATTGAAATGTATATTAGATGACAAATTTAAAAAAAAGAATTAAATGTAATTGCTAAAGTTTAAGACTTTAAGATTTGTTGAAATGAGTCTAGAGATCAAGAAATATAGATAAAATTTTGATTTACAAGTTGAAATAAAAATAGAGTTGTACATATTTGGGAATTATGATTTGTGGTGATAAAATGTAAGGTAAATACTTAGATCAAGATGTTAGAATATTTTTTTAAAAAATTATTTTTGATTTTTATGTTAAAAGATGTAAGGGAGAGAATTAAGTTAGATAGAATTTTGATTGATAATTGGATATAAAAAATTTATTTGGAAATTAAGGTTTTGGTGATACAACAGACTGGTTTAGAATAAGATGTTAGAATTTGTGTTAAAAATTTGAGTTTTGATTTTTAATTCTAAAAGATGTAACAGAGAAATTGGGAATAGAGCTTGTTAAAGGAATGTAAGTGATTGTACCTATCTATGACCAGATCAAGACTTTGTTCTTAAAAGATTTATTTTATGTTTATGTTTGGAAAAAATAATAAAAAATATTTTTCAAAAAAAAGAAAAAACACTTCATGTGATCTCGATTTTATCCCTGTGTTAATGCAGCCTAGGACTGCATTAAGTTAAATTCTAGTTAAACCCTATGAAGCCGTTTGCATTTCTACATCTGTATATTTAAGTGAATCACAGAGACAATATTTTGATCATTCATAGCCAGAAAATAAAATATGACTTCCTGATTAAATGGCTATGTATAATAGATTATCATCCATCTGCCAATACTCTTCTTAAGCACCAGACAAAATTCATTTTATGCCTCATTTTGAGCCTACTTCATCTAGGCTGAGTAGATGGAGATAAACAGAGCAGCCTCAGAATTTGCAGCAGCCTCCAACACTAGGAAATGTATTCCTTTGCTGTCTGTTCCTTTTTGATCATCAGTTAGGATAGATGAGTAACCCAATCACTTCCTCTCTGCTCCTGGATTTCAAAGTTTTGAACAAACAGAAGTATCAAACATACAAGAAACTCTGAACAGTGAAAATGTGTTTATGGTGTGAATAAGAATAAGTAAAGATTTTGATAAGAAGTGAGAGAAAGAAAAGAAAAAAAAACAAGATACCAAAATAGGTATATTTTTTTACTGATAAAATCAAGTATTAATCCCTACAGCTTTCAAAAAGCATCCTTTTTATGTTCTCATCACAGCCATTTTATGTGGCCTGTATCACAACAGCCTTTATCTGCCCCAAGCAGCTAATAAGCGGTTCTTTTAAAAAGAAAGATGCATTAATGCATTAATATTAAGTACAAATCTGTGTAAAGGAAAGACAGAAGGATTACTGCTATTGTTATTGTTGCTGTCGTTAAGCTATGTTTCAAGGAAATGCATATTAAGCCTTTTATGAATAAATGCCCCGTGGATCCAATCCATGCTGTGATGATTAAAATAGGGATATAAACCAACCAAGATGACATTCAAAATTAATTTGATTTAAAAAAGAGAACTGAGCCAAAACTATAATTCTAATAGACAAATAATTTTGAATTGTCTGCATTTCTCTTGCAATTGTACTTGACATTCCATTCATTCTAGAGGCATATGTACACATAAGGCATGACCAAGAAGAGATGACAAAACATATATTATTAGGTCACAATGCAAAGTCTTTGATAAGTATTTCTGCTGAAAGCCAGGATGCAAGTGTGCAAGGGCAAGCTGTGTGTTATAATGTCACAATTCATGTTTTGACCTTTTATTTTTCATCATCACACTTGGTAGCAGATGCCTATGTCTGCATGGAAATCAAATGCTTTGCTTCCCTGCTATGGTCTCATTCCCTTTGCCTTTCAGATGTCATTAAAGATGCTCATATATAAGGAATGTTCTCTGCAATTGCCACTCTTTGTTCAGTCACTTTTTACATAGTATTTCTATAATGTTGTTTTCAAATTTTTCCCCTCTATATTTATCCCATGTAGGAAAGGCTGTTTGTGAGCATGCCAGAGCCTTCACACATTACTCTCCCATGCATGTATGATCTTATCTAGCAGATAATAAAATGTTTTCAAGACAAAGAAGTTCAAAGAATACAAATATAATTCTGCAAGTATCTTTGCAGAAAAATCTTTTCTGCAAAGTGTACCACCTCCCTATTCCAGGGGTGAAATCCAGCAGGTTCTCACAGGTTCTGGAGAACAGTAGTGGAAATTTTGAGTAGTTTGGAGAACTGGCAAATACTACCTCTGGTTGGTCCCAGGGTGGGGTGGGAATGGGGATTTTGCAGTATCCTTCCCCTGCCCACCAAGCCACACTCACAAAGTCACACCAAACCCACCAAGCCATGCCCATAGAACCAGTAGTAAAAAAATTTGAATTTCACCACTGCCCTATCCCCATATCATTATAGTGGTTTCATATAGTAAGGAAATCATTTGCATCTCCAGAGCAAGGTGGTCCTCCTTAATTATATCTTTAGGCATTAAATTATTCAAATCTGGAGACTTTGTGTGATCTTCTTGTTCCTTTCCTTGAAGTAAGGTCTAGTAAACTATGGTGAGAGAGCTGCTCTGTAAATATTGAATAGATTCCACAGTAAAGTAGTTAAACATTCCAATTAGGACCCCAAAACTGAAAGGAAAGCACACTATACAATGCCTCAGCATGGCATATTGGGGTCAAAACCACTAATAAATTTCTAAGCTTTATAAACATCATGTTCCCTTTAGCTAGATAATATTATTTACTGTGCAAATCAAAAGTTCTTAGAGCCGAAGGTGCAAGGCTTCTGAAGTTTTTTAGTCATTTCTCTGGCTCACCTGAAACTATTAAGGATTCATATAAGGCATAATGAATGGCTTGAAAGGACATTTTGTTAAACTGTTTGATATCCCTCTCCACGTGCACTAATCAGTCCTCCCTCATTTACTTGCTTACAAAGAATATATTTGTAATGCTTTCTGCTGGTATATCAATAGAGAAAAGGCTGAACAGAAAACAAGCTGGTGCCTTTTGAAGTCAGTGATATTTTTAAAAATGTAATTATGAACTAGCAGTATTAGGGATGTACAAAATTCATTTTAGCATCAAGTGCCTGGAGTTGCTTTTAGTTTAAGTCCTACAGAATCTTAACTTAACTGTCACATTTCATTGTACTCTAGTTCCTTGAATGCTCTAAATTTGCTATCTTCCATTGCAAATGTTCCTTGATCCTGTTACAAAAAAAAAATGCATTCAGGAAAAAATTGTTTGCTTCCAAGAAAACACTGATGAGCTGTAAGAAAGGAATGTTTTGCTACTTTCATTTAAGCAAGACAAATGCAATCCTTCCAAATATATAAGAAACCAGGAATACTCCCAGAGAATACTTCTGATTAAGAAATGAAATATAATCTATCATGCAGGATCCAACCTGGGTCGGTATCCAGAAGCAGAGATTTTGTATTCCAAGTTTTCAGGCTCATGCTGGAGCCCATCTTTAGGGAAAGTTTCTCAAGCAGAGGGTGAACTGTTCTATGTGTGGTATTTATAGTGCCTATTGTATGTGGCTTTTTAGATGTTGATTGGTATGTATTGATGGTTGGCTTTTAAGTCATTAGCTCTTATTTGCTTCTGTTGCCCAGCCCTTGCTTTCTAAGTACTTGACGGGCTGGTGGTAAATTGGCACTCCTGTTGACTGATGAGGGGGCCTGTTTCCCAGGCTTCAATCACTTCTTTGGCTGCTTTTGTGCCTGCACATCCAACAATCTTAGTAGCAAAAGCACTTAGACTTATATACCACTTCACAGTGCTTTGCAGCCCTCTCTAAGGGGTTTACAGAGGTCAGCATATTGTTCCCAACAATCTGGGCCCTCATTTTACCAATCTCAGAAGGATGGAAGGCTGAGTCAACCTTGAGCCAGTGAGAATCAAACTGCCGAACTGCAGGCAGCTGACAATCAGCAAAAGTAGCCTGTAGTACTGTGTTCTAACCACTGCTCCACTATGGTTCTAGTAGCTAAAAGCTGCAAAATTGAATGTGTGTCCTTTTTCATTGAAGTGTGAAGCTATCAATGAGTTCTGATTTCCTTGTCTGACGGCATGCTTGTGTTCTTGCAATCTGGTGGTTAGCTTCCTCTCCATTTGTCCTATCTAGTAACAGGTACAATCCATGCAGGGGATTCAGTATATTACATTAGAAGGATCTCCCACCTAACCACCAGATTGCAAGAACACAAGCGAGCAGTTCAACGAGGAGACTCAAACTCATTGGTAGCCTCAAAATGCAATGAACAAGGAAACACATTAAATTTTGCAGATTGTTGGATGAGCAGGCAAAAACAGCCAGGGAAATGATTCAAGCCTGGGAAACAGGCCCTTCATCAGTCAACAGGAGTGCTGATTTATCACAAGCCTATCAAGTACTTAGAAGACAAGGGCTGGGCAGCACAAGCAAACAATAGCTAACAACTTAAAAGACAGCCATCAACACACCCAAATCAACATTTAGAAAGCCACATACAACAAGTACTATAAATATCACACACAGAACAGGTCACACATTGCTAGAGAGAAGTTCCCTGAAGATGGGCTCCAACACAAGTCCAAAAGCTCAGAATACAAAGTTTCTGGTCCTGGTGAGCAACCCAGACTGGATCTTGCAACATTTTCCTAGGACACATATTTCATTCATGATAATCTATCATATATAATGTCATGTTCTTTATGATAGCTATGATCTAAGGAACCTTCCACATATTGCTCACTTTACCTCCAAAAAACACCTCACAATCATAAGCAATATGGCTCAGTCACTTCTTCTTCAACTGGCTGATGCTCCATCTAACTGACTGGCAGAAAAGCTCTAAGAATGCCAAATAGCCAACATCCCTCTCAACATGGATTGACTGGAACCAAACCACTTCTAATGTTACCAATGGGAAAGAAGCAGTGAATTATAAAACTTTGCCAATATTGCCTTAGCACAGAGGTAATAGGACCTTGAGCATTTCTAGGAATACACAGTTAGAAGTTGCAAAGAGGCATGGCAAACTAAGAGTGGGCATCAGAAGGACATAATTACCCCTACACTTCCATCATTTATAAACAGAAATATCTTTCCTACTATAAAACTCCCAATATTTGCAAATATTCAGACTAATGAAGAGGAATATTCCAGACTCTATTGCTATGGCCGGCTGAAAAGAAATTGGAAACTAGTGGGAATTCTTCCTCTTTTTATGATATGATACATAGTAAAACAGGAATCCTGCCAGAAGTCTTTGCTTTGAAGCATGGCAAAAACATTGCATTGTTTAGGTCCTGAACATTAAAATGTGAATCATAGGAACTGCTATGGAAAACTGAATCCTATAGAGCAGTCTGAAGTGAAGTTAAATCAAGATTACTCTTTGATAAGAGTATGCAGATAATAAGGCAGAACTAAAATATGATTTCCTCCTCTTCTGTTGTTATTATGGCAGAGGGGATAATGTTCCTGGGATGAATTTGCAAAGAACACTATGACTGTTCATCAATATATACTAACAGGATTCAGAAACTCAAGTGCTTGTGTCCTCAACTTCCTGCTAGCTTCCTCAGTGATTTTGCTTGTGGTAAGTCATCAGGGACTAACATAAATTGTGACCATGTAATTGTATCTTACTGCAATATTGTAATTGTGAGCAGGATGCCAAAAACCCAGATTGCAATCATGTAATCATGGGGATACTGCAATGGCTGGAATTATGAGGATCTATCATAAGTGTCATTCTTTCAGCACTATTGTAACTTTGGTCTCTGAACAACTGGCCATAATCCAAGGATTATTTGTACATTAACCAGTTTTAGAATTGACAATGATTTATTAGGATTTACTAAAAAGGTGAGGGAAATAGCAGTTAAGAAATAAACTACAGACTATCATTTCATCAAGTAGCAAATTGTTTAGAAAAGGTGTTGATGTATATCCCAAAGGTGTTTTTTTCAAGAGGCAACTGGACTCTGGTGGTGAAACTGAAGAAGCTTCTTGGATGAGAAGTGAAACATCTTCAAAGAAAAACCAGAAAGTCCAGTTGCTTTTTGAAAATGCATCTTTGCTACAACCATGACCTGGATGACTGAGCATCTCCATAGACATTGATGTATAGTAAAGTTTTTATATCTACAAAGATCAGAAGTATGCGTACAATTGTTTCCTTGTAACGTTCTATAGAAGTGGCAGCTGAACTTTGAAAAAATGGGATAGAAGAAATATTGATGCTTTTGAATGTTGGTATGGGCAAAGACCCCTGAGTATACGATAAATAGCCAAGAAATAAAATATGAAACAAATCAATTCAGAGTTTTCACCTGATAACAAGGCTCAAATCATATTTTGAGAAAGTCCATCTATATGGTCATTAGGCATTGTTGCTAACTAAAATGGCACATAATCAATCAATTAAAAAAGACAAGTCAAATGTCCAAGCCAACAGGGATGTATTAAGAATTCTGGAGGCACTAAATTCTGGAGGTTTCTATCAATAAAATTTAATTGTTACATGTCATAACAGTGTTATTATATAGTACTGTGATGTCAAATAGCTTTCTATGTTTCACTACAGAAATTAACTTATTGAAAAGTAAAGTGTCTCTTATTCTTAAATTTATGGAATATAAATATTGGCCATGGTATACACTTAAAAGGAAAAATAATCTAATAAAATTAGTATGATGCTATTCTATAGCTGATTGCTGTCTTTTAAATTTGCAGGTTTAGTTCCATTTTAGCTGATAACATAATCTGAAAAAGAAGAGCTAATACCTGACCCAAGCTTTCTCACAGATTTAAACAGTAAGATTGAGGGAAGAAAACAATAAATTCTAGACACTGTTCATTGTAGAAGATTTGCTGGTTTCACAGAACATTGGGGCAAGGCTCCTTAAGCAAAACTGAGTTTGTCTTAAGACAATCAGATTAAGATGGTGGGCAACAAGAAACATGTTTATTGCTGCAAATGGTTTTCAGGTGAAGCTGAAGGCAGAAAAACAATCTGACCAGCCTGATCAAGTTTGCCAGCAGTGTAATTAATGTCTTTATATAAATAGGTGTCTGCAACCTGCGGCTCCGGAGCTACATGCAGCTCTTTCGTCCCCCTGCTGTGGCTCCCTATCCTCTGAACCCACTACTGACTGGCCCCTCCCCTCACCCTTATCCTCACCCTCCCAATCATTCCTTGCCTGGCTTGAGAAGGTAACGTGACAGGGGGATGGAGACTCGCTCCATATCTCAGAGCGGGAGCAAAGCACCTCTGTACTTGCCATATCTTGCAGGCACTTCTTCCGGCCCTTGTTTTTGCTGTGTGCACCTTGGTCGCTCAGGGAGATGAGAAACTTGCTCTCCACTCTGAGATACTGGCCCAGCCTGGATGCAGCCAATGCTCTGCATTGTAATGGGCTCCAGGAGGAGGAGGGGACACCATCTCCCTCATAGTGAAGTGTGCTAAATTTAATTGTGTTGTGCAATGTGGTGTGAGAGCAGCGGGCAGGCTATGGAGGTGGCAACAACAGTGGCATCAACCGCAGCCAGGCCAAGCCAGTGTCTCGGGGTAGAGAGCAAGTTGTTCATCTCCCTGAACGACCAAGGTGTGCGTAGCACCAACAAGGACCAGAAGAAGCATCTGCAAGATATGGCAAGTATAGGGGCACTTCACTCCCACTCTGGAATATGAAGCGAGTCTCCATTGCCTGCCGTTGCCCTTACCTTTTCAGGCCAGGCAAGGAGTGACTGGGAGGGTTAGGGCGAGGGGCGGGGCCAGCCATTGGTGGATTCAGAGGACAGAGAGCCATAGCAGGGGAACAAAAGAGCTTCATTTATCTGGGAACATGAAATGACTCATGATTTAAATATGGTAAAAAACACCCAAATAAGAAGAAAGAACAACATAGAAAAAAAAACCCTGCTTTTGGAAATGGTTCAAGAGGGAACACAGAGAGAGAGAGAGAAAGAGAGAGGAGGAGATGAAAGAGGGAGAGACAGAAAGAGAGAGATACCCACAGAAAATACCAGGAGCCACAAAACTGGCTAAGTATGGTTAGGGGAGGGGTTCATGTGACTGGATGGGAGGGAGTGACATCGAGTTACCCACAACCCCCTAGGCTTTGTGGCTCCCAGTGATTTCTTTTCTGTGGGAAATGGGTACAAATGGCTCTTTGAGTGTGTAAGGCTGCAGACCCCTGATAATAGGGCTAAGGGTTAATCTAGCAATTATTTATTTATTTTATTATTTATTTTATTTATGCAATTTATACAATTTATATGCCGTTCTATCTCCGAGGACTCAGGGCAGTTCACAACAATAAAAATGCATAATCCCTCATTAAAACAGTAAAATTTAAAAATCTAATTTAAAACAATTTAAATTAATTTAAAAATCCCAGTCAGTCCAAATTGCGAAACAACCAGGTCTTCAAATCATGATGGAATGAGTGAAGGTCAGGAGCCATCCTGAGCTCCAAAGGAAGTTGGTTCTAGAGGGTGATGCACCCACAGAGAAAGCTTTCCCCCTGGGGATTGCCAGCCTACACTGTCTGGCCGATGGCACCCTGAGGATGCCTTGTCTGTGGGAACGCACTGGATGATTAGGGATTGTCGCTGGCTGCAGGGGGTCCGACAAATATCATGACTAGGCATAGATAACCATATAAACAGTAGATTACTGTTTATCACTAGGATTGCAGGAAGACAAAACAATGGGAAAGAGCCCATCAGAAACATTTATTTTACCTAAGTGCTGCTTGACATTAAAGGATCTGTTACTGAAAGAAATGCTTCTCATTTTGTTCTTATTCAAATAAAAGGAAAATCAATAAGAATGATCTTTGGTATGCTATGTTGGATATTTACTGTGAAGTCCAGACACCCTTTTAACAATTAGTTACAAAACTTCAAAGATAATAGGAATGGCATCCTCAGACCTCAGAAGAAAAGGAAAAGAAAAACCCAATGCTGAAAATAATTTTGTCTCTAATATTAATCCACAAACTTGAAATACACAATACTGGAATTTTCTCTGAGTGTGATACCAAAAATAAGAACTACC
The DNA here is from genome assembly GCA_038048745.1 of Coluber constrictor foxii. Classification (NCBI taxonomy): domain Eukaryota; kingdom Metazoa; phylum Chordata; class Lepidosauria; order Squamata; family Colubridae; genus Coluber; species Coluber constrictor. The sequence goes on along the minus strand of CM075961.1, from coordinate 121,770,648 downwards.
AAAAATCAATCTAGAACTAAGGAGAAATTTTCTGACCGTTAGAACTATTTATCAATGGAACAGCTTGCCTCCAGAAGTTATGGGTGCTCTAATACTGGATATTTTAAAGAAGAGATTGGACAGCCATTTGTCTGAAATGCTATAGGGTTCGTTGGTTTTCAATTTTTTAATTTTATGTTACTTATCCATATCAATGCGTGAACAGTGTGATACCTGGGTATCATACATTTTGGTTCAATTATTACTCATGGTTATTACTTTTCATTTTCATTGTTTAAACATACCTGATACTACCGCCCTTCAATTTCTAAACCTCCCTCAAATTATTACATATATACGTGCTCTGTGTGTGTGGTGTTTCTTTAGCCAGGTTTTTCCTACGTAAACCAAGATTTTTCTGCAGCCCTAGTTCAGTGAAGTCACATCCACTAGTTTCTGGGCTTTTTTTCTTCTTCTGGCAGCCAGCAGGCCTTATGCTGCCCATTGGGAGACTTATACAGATCTATTTCTGACTCATTAGCCTTCATCAGTAAGCCACACCCATATCTCATGTATCCTCCCTGTAAAGGTACATTATTTATTTTCTTACTTTTTCGTAAGATTTATGTGTGTTTTTCTTTAGCCAGATTTTTCCTACGTAAACCCAATTTTCATATTTCCCTTATTTAACTCTTTACATCTATTTATATTAAAGTTTCATCCTTCATTTTTTCATTGTTCAGTGTTCCAATGTACAATTCTAATACCAATCACCATATCATTTAAACATATAGGGAAGATCTATTCATATTCTTTTCATTCAGCCAATCCGTGTAATTCTACTATTAATACACGTGCTTCCATTAAAATATATTATTTCATTATCTAATAACTCATTGTTTAATTTTATCATTTCACTGCTAATCATAATATTTTTATGCATGTTTAATAATACCATTATTCAATTTCTAATTTTCCAATTATTGCTTAATTCTTATTCATAATTCCTATAGTTCACTCTTCATATCTATTTGTATTAAAATATTATCCTAGTGTCTATCTCAGTACATACAAAATAATTATCTAGTCTATATAATTCTAATATTAATACATGATTTTTAAAAAATATGTTCATCAAGGATCTTTTTCCCTCTTTTTTCTATTCATCTTCTCTTGCCCGCATCAACATTTTAAGTCTTATTCTTTTTTTGACTTGCCTCCCACATTCTCCTCTTAAATCTTTTACTCTATCTACTTCTAGATCTGCATTCTGACTGTTCAATCTAACTTTTTCTTTCCTGCCTACCCTTTTCCATTGTCTAATTTTAAAATTATCTGTTCTAACCCCTATCTCCTTTCCAGAGTATCTTCCTGTTTCTCCCATTCTCTTTTTAAACTTTTTAAAAAGTTTTCCTCCTGTTTGAATTCCTTAGTCATTATTAATTTTGATGATATCTCCTCCTTGTGTCTTTTTTTTGCTGATTTCTTGGTTCTGCTTCCTGCCTTTCCTGATTGTCTTGGTCTTTGCTCATTGTCCCTTGCAAAATATTTTCCAGTTTTTCTTCTATGCCATCAAATAATTTCATAGTTGCGTTATGTTGTTTCTGTATAAAATCTTTAATGCTTTGAAACATCAGTTCCATCTTGTTTCAGATTCCACTTATTTCCACCTTGTGTTCTATCTTATTTTGTTTTAGTAGATCCTACTGTTAGTCAGTAGTCCTGTAACCATTTATTCAAAGCTGAGCTCATACAAATCACAATTCTTTATGTCTCATAGATAATCAGTCAAATCCATTTAAATAGATCAGGGGATTATCCAAGCCTCCTCAACTCACTTTTATAAGTTCAATCATATAACATAACATTCAGGGGTCTTTTTAATTAAAAATATTATTTAAATATTCAAGTCTCCAGTGGTCTTAGATTAGATGAATGTAATCCAGTAAGTATTTTCACAGTCCTTCAAATGGTTATTCCCAGGTTTGCACATTTTTCCTCTCATCAGCAGTTGGCACTCTCTACTTCACAATGTGTTATTGCCAAATCTGATTTTAATTATTTTAAATTATAATTCAAGTAAAAAAGCAGTATTAATTTTTTAAGTCCATAAGTCCAATTTTCTATATTTTTAAAGAATATTTTTTCCTCTCTCTTATATTCTTCTCCTTCTGGTTTAGTAATTTTTCAAAGTGCTTGTTCGCCGCTTTGACAAAGAGTTCTAAATAAATATTTCCCCTAGGCTTCCTTGCAATCAAATTTTAACAGAAAATATCCTCTCACCCAGTTCACACACTGTTCACCAAAGTCCGCACCTGCACAGTGCTTAGATGGTTGTTGGCTACCCCAGCTTCATAGGAGCCATCTTAAAGCTGCCTCTTCTCCTTGTCATGGCTGAGAGGGAAAAAAGCCCCTGGGTTAGGCAGAGAGATGCAGCTCATCTCGACCTCTCAGAGCACCCCTCATTGCTTCACTGCCCCTACAGGACGGCTTTGGCTCCTTTTGGAGCCCACCAAAGGGGAAAACGTGGCATAGGAATGCAGAGGTATGCTTCCCATGTCCAATCTCGCTGCGATGTCAATTGGAACTTCTGAAATGGTATAGGGTTCCTGAGCAGCATGTTGGACAAGAAGACGTCCAAGTTCCCTTCCCACTCTTATTTTGTTAAAATGCCTGTACCAACTGCTTTTTTGGGAAGAGTTGCCAAAACCAGAACAATTTCATTTCTCTTGGATTCACAATAAGTTTCAGATGTAGCAAGAGCTACAGGTCTGCATAAAGAAAACAGAAAGCAAATGCATATTTCTGAATATTTTTTCTCTCTAGTTCAGTGTGCCATCACAATAATTTTATAGCTCTCTGATTTTTCCTCACCTTTTTAAATAGGAAGTTGTAATTGCAATTTTGTTCCCATTTTATCCTTAATTTCCTGCAAAATTTAATTTAGAGGGAGTTTTAATAGATGGCATTTCTTTTTCACCAGGACAGTTTGCTTCCTGGAAAACTCCTTTTCAGGTGGCCTTAAGAAAAGCAGTCTGATTATTTCTAATATTAGAGATTAACTTAACTTTTACTGAGACTCTGCTTTCCAGCAAGCGCACTTAAAATTTAGACAACTTTACAAGAGTTGGCTACTATGATTGCCTACTGTGCAGTAAATGCAATGAGTCCTTTCCCTGAGGAGTCTTATGCAAACCCCACTCAGCATTAAAAAAAGAAAGATATCACTAAGATATCAAAAAGAAAAAGGAAAATAAGTCAAAACACGTAAGCTTTCTAACCTTTATACATATACACCCATTACTTCTTTGCATTTGTAAAATATTCCAAGGTTCCAAATGAGACACTTCCCTATGTCATAGGATATCTTATGTGTTCCCAATCCTGTTACATGGTAGCCTTGTGTGGTGGTAGATGGTAAGGAAAGCATCTAGTTGCTTCCCTTTTAATTTCACACCGAAGACAATCAAAGATATGAAAACACAACTTTGATGAAGACATTATTTGCTGATAGATTCCATTGAAACAGAAGCCTTCTTAACTTTTTCCTGTTTAAGGAAACAAAATAGTGGCAACTCATAGATTTATTGAAATATCTTGAGAAAAGTAAACAGATCTCTGCAGTGCTGGTGTTTCTGGACGTGGAAAAGGCCTTTGATTGAGTCAATTGGGATTTTCTAAAAAAGACTTTGTTCAAAATGAACTTTGGGGATCAGTTTATACAGGCGATTTCAGCAATTTATCAGGAACAGACAGCACAAATTGTTATCAATGAAACTTTAACGACTAATTTTAATATACAAAAAGGAACAAGACAAGGATGTCCGTTATCCCCACTGTTGTTTATCTTAACCTTAGAAGTCTTGTTGAATTCAATACAGGATTCGAATAATTTGAGTGGAATAGTTATATGGCAAAAGGATTACAGAACAAGGGCATTTGCAGACGATCTGGTTGTTACCCTAACACGACCTTTGGAATCAATCATCCAGATGAAAAACATTATAGAAGAATATGGTTTGGTTTCAGGATTAAGACTAAACCAGAAAAAGACTAAGATGATAGTTAAAAATATGTTGGAACCACAAAAGAGTGAACTGGAAAGGTTGGCAGGTTTTGAAATAGTTTCAAAGGTGAAATATCTAGGAGTCCAGGTTGCAGCTTCTAATATAAAACTTTTTCAAAATAACTATGAAGTTTTGTGGCGTAAGATTCAAAAAGATTTGGAAATTTGGAAAAAACTGCAACTATCTTTACTTGGCAGAATAGCAGCAGTTAAGATGAACATTCTACCTAGATTTCTGTTTCTGTTTCAAATGATTCCGGTGCTTAAAAGTGATAAAATCTTGGCCGAATGGCAATCAGGACTGAATAAATTTATCTGGAATGAGAAAAAGCCAAGAGTTAAACTGAAAATTATGCAAGATGTTCGTGAAAGAGGTGGCCTTAAAGTTCCAAGCCTACGTTTATATTATGAAGCAGCAGTGTTGACACAAGTGAGTGATTGGTTTGGAACGACAAAGACTGAAATCTTGAACGTAGAAGGCCATGATTTGGATTTTGGCTGGCCTGCATACCTATTTTATGAAAATAAGTTGGACAACGTATTTAAAAGTCATATATTGAGAAATGCTTTGATGAGAGTTTGGAAGAAGCACCAGCTTAAATTGGATTACAAAATACCTTTGTGGTTGGATCTTGGGCATATTATACGGAATTTAAAGTCACTCGGGGGGGATTTTATACAAAGAGATGCTTTTCAATGATGGGGGCAGCTGGAGTTTGAAAACTCTGTTGGAAGAAGGGACTAATTTAACTTGGTTGCAGTATACTCAACTTCAATCGAGATGGAGAGAAGATCAAAATTTGGTTTAATGCTGCATGAAGAAGATTTGGTGATACAGATAAAGTGGAAAGGGCCGATGCATATTAAAAGGGTTTATAATTTATTGTTAGAAAGAGACTCAGAGAGCGAATTGGTTAAAGATTGCATGATAAAGTGGGCACAAAACTTTGCAGAACCAGTTATGTTGGAAACATGGCAAAAGATCTGGGTTCAAAATGTTAAATTTACTCAAGCACAGAATTTGAAGGAAAATTTTTATAAAATGTTTTATAGGTGGCATTTAGATCCCAAGAAGTTGTCATGTATGTATCCAAATGTTCAACCTAAATGTTGGAGGTGTGATTGTTTGGATCCTACATACTTTCATATTTGGTGGACTTGTAGAAAAGTGAAAGCATTTTGGATTAAACTCTGGTGGGTTATGCAGAATGTTTTGAAAAAGAAGCTTCAATTTTCTCCGCAACTGTTTTTGCTGGGTATAGTTAAGGATTGTTCACTGATTGAAACGAGATTGATTTTATACATGACTACTGCAGCTAGGTTATTGATTGGACAATATTGGAAAAAAGATAGTGTACCTACTATAAAAGAATGGACATTGAAGATGGCCAATTTTGCAGAAATGGCAAAGATTTCTGCATATTTAAAAGACAGGACCCAAGAAGCCTTTGTTAAGGACTGGAAGAAATGGGTGGATTATGTGCAGAATAAATATCAAACTAAGAAGTATCAATTAGTATTTGATTGAGAATTAGTTTTATTATAATTTTACATATATCTACTATATTGTTATGCAGAAAAATTTTAATGTTAAAAATATTTGATATGTTTATATATATGCTTGAGTTATATTATAATATATACTTGAGAGAATAATTTTATGTATATCTACTATATTGTTATGCAGAAAAAATTTAATGTTAGAAATATTTGATAAGTTTATATACTTGTTTGACTGATAGCATATATTTGATAGAATAATTTTACTTGATATAAAGAATTGTTATGATACTGGAATATTATTATACATTATATTATTTATTTATTTATTTATTTATTCAATTTCTATACCGCCCTTCTCCCGAAGGACTCAGAGCGGTGAACAGTTAAAATGACATACATATAGAATATGAATATAAATAATTAAGCCAGTTTGGCTCAACAGTTAAGAATCTTCAGCATAAAGATTTAAAAAATTAGAAAAGATTTATGCCAGACCGGCTTGGTGAAAAAGAAAGGTCTTAACTGCACGACGGAAAGTACGAAGATCTGGGATCATTCGTATCCCTGGGGGTAACCTGTTCCAAAGGGTAGGTGCCCCAACAGAAAAGGCTCTTTCTCTGGGAACCACTAGTCGGCATTGCTTTAGTGATGGCACCCTGAGAAGGCCTACCCTGTGGGAGCGTACTGGTTGGTGGGAGGTTATCGGTTGCAGAAGGTGGTCTCGTAGATACCCAGGTCCTAAGCCATGGAGGAGTTTGAAGGTAAGAACCAACACCTTGAAGCGCACCCGGAAGACCACCGGAAGCCAGTGCAGCTCGCGTAGGAGTGGTGTCACATGTGAGCGCCATGTCACTCCCAATATCACCCGCGCAGCTGCATTCTGGACCAGTTGGAGCCTCCGTGTGCACTTCAAGGGGAACCCCATGTAGAGAGCATTACACTAGTCCAGACGGGAAGTGATGAGGGCATGAGTGACTGTGCGTAAGGAGTCCCGATCTAGAAAGGGCCGCAACTGGCGAATCAGGCGAACCCGATAAAAAGCACCCCTGGCCACGGCTGTCATATGCTCTTCTAAAGACAATCGTGTGTCCAGGAGGACACCTAAGTTGCGAGCCCTCTCTGTGGGGGCTAATGACTCGCCACCAATAGTCAGCGATGGTATCAGCTGGCTATATCGGGACGCCGGCATCCACATTATATATACATAATGTATATGTTATATAGGGATTAGTTAATGTTTAGGGAAAGTAATAAGGGGGATTAATTAGTATTTAATGTTAAAAAATACATGATATGTTATCTGGATTTCACCTATATTTTTGTTTAATGTTGATAGACATATAAGAACAGTATTTTTTTTTGTAAGGGAAGCCAAGGGAGGGAAGGGAGGGGAGGGATGGGAAGGGAAGGGGAGGTGGGTGGGAGGGGGGAAATGGGGGGGGGGGAATGATAAACTTGTATTGTAAAACTTTTTCAATAAAAAAAAAGAAAACAAAACAAAATAGCCTCCCAAATTGGGCACAGATCAGGGTTTGATGATACTGCTTAATTTCTATCAAAGAGTTACAGGTATACCTCAATTGACAACCATAGTTAGGATTAGAATGAAATGATGTGGTTGTTAAGTGAGTTACCTTAAGCATTGGGTATTTCAGATGTACATGCTTTTTATCATTAGAGTTCTCATTTAGCTATCCTAATTGAGACTGGCAACTTGCCTGTTAAATAAAGCTAAGTGAAACAGTGACTGAGTTTGTGATCTTAACTTCAATTTTCCTTTGCTTTGCAGACCTAAAATGCAAGGATTGATTGCAAAGTTAGTTTTTCAACAGTACCTTAACTGTAAATGTTGACTGTATAAAGCAGTTGCTAATAGTATTGTATTGATTGTAATCACTGTATTGATTAATTATAATTAATTAATGAACATTATAAGGAGAAAAAAGATTCTAAAAAAATCATGCAACACAATGAGCACATAAAATACTATAGCATTACAAAAATGGCCCATTTTTTTCACAACATATTAAACCTTTTGCTCAGCAAATGAAAAATAAATTTGATATTTGTGTGTGAGAGAAAGAGATTTCAGGATATCAGAAAGTGATAGGAAACATTAATTCAAGCTGACTGTTTGTAGTAGAATAATAAGAAAATGACTGATTTTTCTTAGGATAACATTTCTCTAAGGTTTTCAGGGTATATTTTTAGCACTGGAAGCAATGCACTCCTTTCTTTTTCTTCTCCTTCCCTGCCATGCAAATGAAAGCCACAGATGTATCAGTACTGGGACTACTATTTTGATACCAAATGTCTTAGCTTTCCTGTCATGCCAGTATACTGTAAAAATATAATGGTTCTTGTAACAGCAACAAAAGAGAATACAATCATTTTTAAAGAGTGGTAAAAATAGAAAATGTAATTATCTCAACATGTCATCATTAGTTACCAGCAGATGATGATGATATTGTGGAAAGAAATATCCCTCTGATTCAGATCCAAGTGGGAAGAAGGACACTGGAAACATGGAGATTGACTGGAAAGATGGTTTATTGATGAAGCAGAACCACATGGGTTTGTAATTCTGGGCAGCTGACAAAATGGAGTTGAGAGTGGGTGGGTTTTATACCTTCTTTGGGCTTTGTATTTGAGCTTCCTGTGCAAGAACATGCCCTTTAATGTTCTATTAACTGTTGTCAGATTCCTATGGCATCATGTAGGAGTTATTAGGGGTCATAACTGGCTCTAAAGGATATGCAAATCCTAGGTGCTTGTCTGAGGTAATCTGGTCAACCTCTGGCTTATTGTTTATCTGAGCTCCCAGGTGGACTGCTCTGGCATCATGCAATGAAGGGGCTTGTGTTCTGAAAGGGAGTTGGACAATTCCCATTGTGGTTTAATAGCTTTTGTCTTGTCTTGGATCTTGGGTGAGGGACTGCTTCTAATCCTACCATTCTGCCTTTGTTCAGACTTGGCTGCAGGGAGTTTCAAAATATCCTGTCTTAAATGAATTTCTGTCTGCAGTATTTGCTTTGCCTTTCAATAGAGCTATCTAGATACTTGTCTTTCTCTTTCAATAAGCTCTTTATCTCTTAAATGCTGACATCTGCTGTGAACTAGTAAGGAAAGCGGGGGCTGTTTTCTGCCTCTAAAAAACATGTTTCTCCATTTCTCATTTAGGGAAATATAATATTCTGCCTTTTTAATATTTCTCAAAATATTTCATTCTTCTGGGGGCTGGATGCTGACTCTACAATATCATGATGATGATGATGATGATGATGATGACGACGACGACGACGATCATGATGATGATGATGATTTTTCTTCCTTGCAGTTTATCGCTACTTATCTCCTGTTCATAAGCCAGGTCAAAATGAAGCTGATACAACAAGACCTTTTCTGGATTTCAACTTTTTCTTTCTCTTTGGCCATAGAGTTACAGATTATATACTGGAAACATGGCCTTCCACATGATGGATTTTCCTTGCCTCTTTCTCCTTTTGCATATTCTAGGAAAAAAAAGCACCAAGTACTTTCCAATCTGTGGGCATGGCCATGTTTTTTCCTGGCTGGGCTAGAAAGGGAGAGTTAGAAGAACACCTGTCAATTTCATTCAGTTCAAAGAAAAGTACTTAATTTTTCAAGCTGCCTGTCATAGATAACAGAAAAAGTAAAATCTTCAAATAGTAGAATGGATGCTAGAATAGCAATTCTGGAAGGAGTTAGCTTAGCCAATGGACTTTATAGAGTAGTATAGAGATTTTAAAAAAGGATAAAAATGTAAAATGACAGACAAATTTTAGACATTTGATAAAAGCCTGGAAAATAGGAGGAGGAGGTTGTGTTAAGCTTGTCACTTTAAGATATACATATACAAGAAGAGGGGTGTGGCCGGCATCAGGTGATACGGTGTGAATTCTGGGGCTCCAGGAGAACACCGATATCCTAGCCAATTTTGGGGATCCCCAGCTGTCTTGTGGAGAAAGCGAAGAAAGAAGATGCTGGCTGGCATGGATAGGGAATGAGCAAGTTCCCTGAAATGCCGGTGTTAGTCTTTCACCCGTCGGTGAAGGAAGGCAGCCATTAAGGAGCTATCACAAGCCAGAATGGCCATGATCAAAAAGAGGGAATGTCGGAGCGGTAATTGAACAGAGTATTGTTACCGGGTGAGTAATTGGCCAACTCACAGGTAAAAGAAAAAAAATCTTTGACTGCTTGAAAAAATTGTAGCGGAAGATTGGCTGCTAATTGGCACAGAAGGAATAAAACGGAGGGGGGAAAACCCCCGGAACCTTAAAAATCAAACCTAAACCCTGGAAAAAATCTTTCATTCGGATTTAAAACTGCATTTGAGGGGGGGGGGAATAAAACAAGGAAAAGAAGATAGAAAAACATTTTAAACAGTAGAAGAATTTATTGTGGAAAAGAAAAAGTGAATGCTTTTGTATATTACAGGATGGCCACTTTATTATGCAAAGGATTGTGAATCGTAGAAAGACAGCTGCTGTCAGAGAGCGTGAAAAAGAGGTGTGAACAAAGGACAAAGACTGAAACAATGTTGACTCAAGTAAAGATCTGAATTGGACATTATTTAAAGGGGGGAAAAAGAACACTATATGAACTTGGAAATTTGAAATATATGTAAAGGAAAAGAATAAATTTAAAAATCTCAGCCTTTTAAACTGAAAATATGGAGAATTGGGAGGAGGAATATGAGACATTGAGGGAAATGTTTCAAAAAATAAGAGAAGCACTTAAGGGAAACAAAGAAGCAGAGGACTGGTTAGAATGCAAAAAAGAGAAAGAGAACAGAAGAATGAGAAACAAAAGAAACAAAGAGATAATATTGGAGAAGAAATAATTGAAAATAAAGATAAAGATCACTACACTGTGTTTAGCAGTGACAGAATAAGAATGGATAAGGGAAAATACATCTCAAATGAGAAAAGAAGAGAAATAAATGGGGGGAAATTGAGAAGGAAAATGAATAGAGTTAAAATTAAAGGAAAGAGGCTGAAGGGGAGATATAAGAAAAGAAAAAAGAGGAAGGTAAGGGAATGGGAACTAAGAATTGGGGTTGTGGACAGACTAAGGGAAAATGGTTAAGTGTCAGTGAAAATGTTAATTTGTTAATAAAAAGAATGATATTAGTGGTAGAAATTATATGTGAAAATGTTATTAAATGAAACAGACCAGTAGGTGCAATGTGAAAGAAAGAATGATTTTGGAGAAAGTATTAAATGGAGAGAAATAAGTAACATAAGCAATTGAAATTATGATGGAAAACTGAAATTGAATATAAAATTGAATGAAATTGAAGTGTTAAAAATGATTTAAGTGTTATACTTGCAAGAAGTAAAGAAGAAAAAACATATTGTTAAAACTAAAGAAGATAAAGGATTGAAAGATTGTTTGGGCAAAAATTTAAAGGGAAAAATAGAATAAGATGAAATATAATGTTTATAATTAAAAATATAAGAGGAATTTTGTGAAATATACTTGATAAATGAAAGATCGGGACTGCCTAGACTCCATACTGGAAAATATTAAATCAAAGATGAATACAGCAATAGAGAGAGATGAGGAGAAGAGAGGTGGAAGGAAGAGAAAGGAGAGAGAGAGAAGAAAGAGTAGGGAGGAAGGAAGGGAAGGGAAATTAGAGGAGGAGAGAGGGGAAGAGGGGGAAGAGAGGAGGAGAAGGAGAAGGGGGAGGGAAGTAGATAAGAGAAGAAGAGGAGGGGAAGAGAAAGTAGGAAAGAAAGAAAAGAGGGAAATGGTAGGTTGGAGGAGAAACATTGCTTTACAATAAAAAGGATGAAATGGAAGAAAGGCAACCCTGAACAAACACAAATATATTAAGATAAAGAATGAATTGTTAAAGAATAAAAGAGAATAAATACGAATAAGCAGGAAAATTAGAATTTGAGGGTGAATGAAGATGTTGTTTATATAAGTCTCAGGACCCGAAGCTCCGGCTGTTGTTATGCAACGCGAGGTCCATTGTCAACAAGGCCCCCCTCATATGTGATCTTCTTCAAGAGGGGGGTGCGGACCTGGCCGGTATTACTGAGACCTGGTTGGGCCACGAGGGGGGGTTCCCCTCATGGAGATGTGCCCACCAGGTTTCCTTGCATTCCACCAGCCGAGAGCTCAGGGGAGGGGTGGGGGAGTAGCGGTCATTATTAAAGAAGGTCTGAGTCCGAGGGAGACCACTGTACCTCAGATAGCCGGGTGTGAGTCCATCTTCGTGAGGTGGGGTCGTGGTGGGCAGAGGGGTCTGTTAGTCACGTACCTGGCTCCCTGCCACGTGGCAACGACCCTGCCCGAGCTTCTCAATGTTGTAGCCGAGGTGGCGGTTGATACCCCTGGGCTCATGGTCATGGGGGATTTCAACCTGCCATCCATCGGTGAAACATCTGAGTTAGCTCGGGAGTTCATGGCTTCCATGACGGCCATGGACCTGACCCAGGTAATTCAAGGCCCGACCCACGTTGGTGGACACACCCTGGATCTAGTTTTTGTCTCTGGTCAGTGGTTGAGTGGTCTAGATATTGGGGATATAGTTGTGGAGCCCTTGTCATGGACTGACCACTCGCTCCTTCGACTCGACTTTCAGACCGCTGCACCTCACCGCAGGGAGGCGGAACCGACCAGGTGGTTCCGCCCCAGGCGCCTGATGGATCCTGATAGGTTCCAGACGGAGCTTGGGCCATTTCCTGAGACACTGACACACGACTCGGCTGAGGATCTGGTGGCTGCCTGGAATAGGGCAGCCGGTGGGGCCTTGGACCGCGTCGTGCCTTTGCGGCCTCTGACCCGGCGCCGAACTCACTTATCTCCTTGGTTTACCGAGGAGCTGAGGGAGATGAAACGCCGGAGAAGACGCCTAGAGAGCGGTTGGAGGGCAGTCGCTCGGAATCTGACTTGACACTAGTAAGAGCTCACATTAAGACTTACTTAGTGGCGATAAAAGCGGCAAAATCCAATTATTTTGCCGCCCTTATCGCGTCATCAGATAATCGCCCAGCCGCCCTGTTTAGGGTGACCCGCTCCCTCCTTCATTCGGGAGCGCGGGAGGATCCCTTGCAGGGTCGTGCTGAGGATTTTGTGCAATATCTGGATGACAAAATAACTCAGATTCGGGATGACTTGGCCGCCGACTGGGTTAGTTCGGGCGAGGTGACTGAGGCAGGTCTTGAGAGTGTTATCTGGGCTGAGTTCGATCCTGTGGCTCCCGAGGACGTGGACAGGACCTTGGGTAGACTGAATGCAACCACATGTTTATTGGACCCGTGTCCCTCCTGGTTGGTGCTGGCTTCCCGGGAGGTTACACGAGGCTGGCTCCAGGAGATTATAAATGCTTCTTTGAGTGAGGGTGCCCTACCAGATGCCTTGAAGGAGGCGGTGGTGAGGCCCCTCCTCAAGAAGCCCTCCCTGGACCCGGCTATTTTGGCAAACTACCGTCCAGTCTCCAACCTTCCCTTTTTAGCGAAGGTTGTTGAGAGTGTGGTTGCATGGCAGCTCCCTCGGTACCTGGATGAAGCTGTCTATTTAGACCCGCTCCAGTCCGGCTTCAGGTCTGGATACAGCACCGAAACGGCATTGGTCGCATTGGTGGATGATCTCTGGCGGGCCCGGGGTAGGGGATATTCCTCTATCCTGGTGTTATTAGACCTCTCAGCGGCTTTTGATACCATCGACCATGGTATCATGTTGCGCCGGTTGGAGGGACTGGGGGTGGGAGGCACCGTTTTACGGTGGTTCTCCTCCTACCTCTCCGACCGGTCGCAATCTGTGTTGACAGGGGGACAGCGGTCGACCCCGAGGCGCCTAGTGTGTGGGGTGCCACAAGGGTCGGTCCTCTCGCCCCTTCTGTTCAACATTTATGTAAAGCCGCTGGGTGAGATCATCCGTGGTTTTGGGGTGGAGTTCCATCAGTACGCTGATGATACGCAGCTGTACATTTCCACCCCAGACCACCCCAACGATGCCGTGGAAGTGATGTCCCAGTGCCTTGAAGCCGTGCGGGTCTGGATGGGGAGAAACAGGCTTCGACTCAACCCCTCCAAGACCGAGTGGCTGTGGTTGCCGGCGTCCCGATATAGCCAGCTGACACCATCGCTGGTTATTGCGGGCGAATCTCTGGCCCCCACGGAAAGGGTGCGCAACTTGGGCGTCCTCCTGGATCCACGGCTGTCCTTGGAGGATCACACGACAGCTGTGGCCAGGGGAGCTTTTTATCAGGTCCGCCTGATACGCCAGTTGCGGCCCTTTCTAGATCGGGACTCCCTACGCACAGTCACTCAGGCACTCGTCACCTCTCGCCTGGACTACTGCAATGCTCTCTACATGGGGCTCCCCTTGGGGTGCACCCGGAGGCTCCAACTGGTGCAGAATGCGGCCGCGCGGGGGATTATGGGAGCGACGGGACGCTCCCATGTGACACCTCTCCTGCGCGAGCTGCATTGGCTGCCGGTGGACTTCCGGGTGCGTTTCAAGGTGTTGGTGACCACCTTTAAAGCGCTCCATGGCTTAGGACCAGGGTACTTACGGGACCGCCTTCTGCCGCCAATAGCCTCCCACCGGCCGGTGCGCTCCCACAGAGTGGGTCTCCTCAGGGTGCCGTCAGCTAGACAATGTCGGCTGGCGACCCCCAGGGGGAGGGCTTTCTCTGTGGCAGCCCCTACCCTCTGGAACGATCTGCCTCCAGAACTGAGAACAATTGCTGACCTCCGGACTTTTCGTCGGGCCCTAAAAACCCATCTTTTTCAGCTTGCTGGTCTAGCCTGACCCAGCTGAATTTTTAAGATTGTATTAGAGGGTTGGGTATTTTAATTATTTAGTGGTTTTAATTTTAGCCATAGTTATATGTCTTTTAAGAAATTTTAACTTTTGTATACTGTTTTTTATTCGGCTGTCCACCGCCCTGAGTCCGCAAGGAGAAGGGCGGTATACAAATCTAATAAATAATAAAATAATAATAATAATAATAATAATAAGTAAGCAAAGAAATATTGAGATACGATTAAAAAAAGGGAAAAAAGAAAATTGTGGCAAAAATTGTAATTGAGTAAAATGTATTTGAATTTGATAAATTGTATAAGATAAGATATGGCCAATACTCTGTTCAAAAAAGATGTGGGTGAACATGGGGGGAAAAAACCCAATAAAACTTGTTTTTTTTAAAAAAAGTACATATCCATATCCATATCCATATATATTATGCATGCATGAATACATACATACGTGTGTGTGTGTGTGTGTGTGTGTGTGTGTGTGTGTGTGTAAGGAGCTAGGTTCCAGCAGTATGTGGACCGAGAACTACCAGAAGTGCAGTCAGGATTTCAAAGAGACATAGGAACTAGCGATCAAATTGCCAACATATGCTGGATCATGGAGAAAGCTAGGGAGTTCCAGAAAAACATCTACTTCTGCTTCATTGACTATGCTAAAGCCTTTGATTGTGTGGATCACAATAAATTGAAGCAAGTTCTCAAAGAGATGGGAGTACCTGAACATCTTATTTGTCTCTTGAGAAACCTATATGCAGGTCAAGAAGCAACCGTGAGAACTGGACACAGAACCACTAATTCAAAATTGAAAAAGGAGTCTGGCAAGGCTGTATACTGTCACCCTGCCTGTTTAACTTATATGCAGAGCACATCATGAGAAAGGTGGGGCTAGATGAATCAAAAGTTGGAATTAAGATTTCCAGGAGAAATATCAACAACTTCAGATATGCAGATGATACCACTCTAATGGCAGAAAGTGAAGAGGAACTAAAGAGCTTTCTGATGTGAGTGAAGGAAGAGAGTGCAAAAGTTGGCTTGAAACTCAACATTAAGAAAACTAAGATCATGGCTCCTGGCCCTCTCAATTCCTGACAAATAGATGGGGAAGAAATGGAGGTAGTGATTTTATTTTCCTGGGCTCCAAGATAACCTCAGATGGGGACTGCAGCGAAGAAATTAAAAGATGCTTGCTCCTGAGAAAGAAAGCTATAGCAAAGTTAGACAGCATACTAAAAAGCAGAGACATCACTCTGCCAACAAAACCACATAGCCAAGGCTATGGTTTTCCCAGTTGCAATGTATGGTTGTGAAAGTTGGGCCATATGGAAGTCTGAGTGTCAAAGAATTGAGGCTTTTGAACTATGGTGCTAGAGAAGACTCCTGTGAATCCCGTGGACTGTAAGGCAATCAAATCGGTCAGTCCTAGAGGAGATCAACCCTGACTGCTCTTTAGAAGGCCAGATCCTGAAGATGAAACTGAAGTACTTAATGTCCTCTTAATGAGAAGGAAGGATTCACTGGAGAGGAGGCTAATGCTGGGAACGATTGAGGGCAAAAGAATATATATATTCACCATTATATCCTAAAGGAAAATTTATACAAAATGTTTTATGAATGGTATAGAATTGCATCAATAATATCTAAAATAGAGAAATTATGCAGTAATAATTGTTAGAAAATACCACGAAGAAGAAGGAATATTTTACCCATATAGTGGTCATGTAAAAAAAAAATCAAAGTATTGAAAAGATATACATAGTACAATGCAGATTATTTTGGAATTTGAAATAAAACTAGAATTTTTATTATGTATAATCTCAGAAAAAGACAGCATAATATAAAAACATAAACTTGGAAGAACTGGAATGGAAAATTAACAGTATATATACACAACAGAAATTTAACCAGATTTAAGCAAGAATAGTTCCCATAAATGCAATATTTCACACATCATAGCTAATATTATCCCTTACAATCTGACTTCTAAGGGCGGCTTAAATATCTACAATATAGTACTGTAAATCATTAGATGTTCAAAAAGGGGGAAGTCAGAAGTCCAATTGTTCCCTTTTTTCTTTTTTTAAATTATGTTTGATATTTTATTCATTCATTTATTTATTTATAATAGATTTATAAATAATTTATTTACAATACGTCATCCATTTCTTTCTTATATCAATTTAAAATACTTTAGACGGGAGGATTTTTCTGAAGAGTATCCATGTCAAAATCTTCCTGGCAAGCTTCTTTTCTTTACATGTGGAGATTTTGCTAAAGGACTGTTTCCAAACTAGCAGTTTTTCATGTACGCATCAAGATATGGATGTCCTTTTCACCTACATTTGCCCATCAATCCTTTCTGAACATTTCTCAATATAGCTTACTATGTATGAAGCTAAAATTAAAAGAACTGCCAAAGTAAAATAAAACATACACTTAGTCCTGGTCTGTATTCTTTAGGAAAGAAAGTTGATGCGCTACACCTACATCTCTCCCAACAATCTCTATTTAATTCATTTTTATTGGTTTAAAAGCTGATCCATTACTTTTGCAGTGGGTAGACAGCAGAGAAGCAAAACATGGAAAACGCATATCTTACATTTCAACATTCAATAGTTGTCAAAGACAAAAACTTTGACAGGGTTTTTAAAAAAAGCTGTATTTTTTCCATGTTATTTTTTTGAAAAAAAGTGGACATATTGATAGAATAGGCAAATAAAGATGACATTCAGGCAATTTGCAGAGGGGTATTTATGTGTATGTCCTTTCCTCCCTGATTCCCTGGCTTTGGAAATTAATGATTAATGACATTTTGGCCAAATAAAGCCTTATCCTTCTAGGGTTACAATTGTTTAACTTCTCCAAAAAAGAGAATGAAAAGATTGGTGGAAAACAGCTTTGATACTGTCATTTTATTGATAGATAATTTTGCTAGGAGGTTTCATTTTCTGACGGATGAGATACCCAGCTTTTGTGTCTGCTGCACAGTGATATACATTGGGAGACAATACCAATTCATACCTTTTTTTAAAAAAAAGGAAAAGTTGCTTCATGGGTTTAACAGGAAGGGAAAGAAGAGACAGTATTGTTTTATAATTGAATCAGTGAAAGCCAAATTCCAATCCACTCTCAATCATAGAAGCTGACAGTCATTTGGAGCTCATTTTTAGTGTAAGGTACTTTATAGATTGTGTAAGGTACTTTATAGATTGTTGCTTGGAGAACAAAATACTGTTAACATCATCTTAAATTCATGAAAGAAACTCCAGGTATAACAATCCCATTGCAAACCAGTAGTAAAGGTAAGTAGAACCCACTCCTGGAGCACAGAGAAACACTTCCCCCTTCTCCATTTCCGTTGCTGGGTGATTCCATGAGAAGAAGGGGGCTAGCAGAGAGAGGAAGAGTGTGAGGTTGCTGCTTCTGGGACAAGGAGACCTGGGACAAGTCTTCTCTTCCTCTCACAGCCAGCTTTTTTGGGCTGATTTTGTTTGGGAAAAACAGCCCGAAAATGGCCTGAAAAATGGCCTGAAAACAGCTGAAAATTGGCCTGTTTGGGGGGCATTTTTCTGGCCATTTTTAGGTTTTGTTTTTTGGGCAGATTTCAGGCTGGTTTTTGATTTCAAAAATCAAAAATGGCCCAAAAATGGCCTGAAAACAGCCCAAAAAAGGGGCAGGAGTGGAGCCAGGCGGTGTTCTGATTTGCTGGTTCCCCAAATTGCACAGAATCTGAACAACCAGTTCAGGTGAACCGGTCCAAACCTACAGCAGTCCACTTCTGTTTTTATCTACAGCACCAAATCCAGCCATTTTCATATTTAATCTTTGTTAAGGTAATGATGATTTAATAGCTGACCAATTGATGTAAGGCTGAAATGCTGATGCAATGAGAATGAGTCAACATGGTTATCACTTTAAGAGGCTGTCTATATAAGAGAGGCCCTGTGAGGGCAGTCTCTCTCTCCATATATTATCTATCTCTCCGTGTATTATCTCCTCATGTTCTATCTCCATTGTAGTTCTCCATATATGCTTCCTGTTATATAGTTGAAGATTGATCGATTGCCTGACAAAACCTCTGAGTACTGTATTTTGCTCCTGGATTGTCTCAAACTAGTGGCCACACTGTGCACACTCTGACAATCTTTCTTTTTCAATCCTATTTGTATATTTACTTTCTAACATTCACTTAAATTGGAAAAAATAAAAAGCAAAGAAATGGAGATGGGAGACTGAATTCCTCATCAGTCCAGTCGTGGCAGCAACTAAACTTCAATCTTTAACTGAGTGGCTCTTTGAACAATGTTGGAATGGTTCAGAAATAAAGCTGCATTTGCTTGGCAATACCATGTTATTTTGATTAATGCTGCTAACATTTAGGCCTTCAAGTCTACCAGCATCTGGATTTTTGTATGAATCCAAATTAAAGCATGGCAAATGGCTACCTAGCTTTTGCTAGTGTAAGAAAGCTCACTACCCTATTGGGCAAATAATACTATTGTAAATGTACTCTTATTGTTTAGAAAGAAGAATTCTACAGTATATCTTACATCCATTATTCTGTGCCCAGCTTTGGGGAATGACACAAAACATGCTTTATATTTCTTCTGTGTGCCAGATATATGAAGGTGCCCTTGCAATTAATAAAGTGAGTTGAACTTTCAAATTCTTTGAAATCCTTCCATTGAATGTTTCCATTTATTTGTTGCTCAAACAATATCCTGTCTTTAAGGTTGAAAAACTTCTCAGATTAAATATATTGTTTAAGAAGTTACTATATCCTCAGCATTGCATTAATACAGCTAACAATACAAATAGTTTTCTGGTGAATATGAATAGCCAGCAAACAAATGTATCTTACTAACAGTCCTAGAAATCCTTTCTGACATGTCAAAGAACCCTCAAGGGAGTTATTTTTCTCATGTCCACCTAGCCAATGATTTTTGTTGATGGCTTGAAAGCACAGCCAAAGCAAATCTTTAAATAACATACAGGTTGCTTTTTGGCTAGAAAGAGACCAAAACTAATAAGGAAACTAAAAATAAAATCTCATGGGCCAAATTTAACTCTAGTATGAAATCACTAATATATTTAAGTCTATGCTAATCATTTTATTAGTCCTTACTTTGTCCTTTCATTGTAAGATAATTACTTTCTCTGTAAGATAATTGTACCCAGCCTGTATTGGACAAATAGATATTTTTTGATAGTTTTCAAATGAAAGCCTATATTTTGCAATGAAGGTTGGCTGAGTATAAATAGATGTTGCAGTCTATCTATTCCCAGTTAGCATCTCACTTTCTGCTTAAAAGCATTTCCAAGTTACTTAATAACAATAACAGGTCCAAAGATCAGGTACATTTCTACTCTTTTAGGACAAGGGTAAACAACCTTTGTACTGCAAAGACCTAACTAGCCTACAGCAGTTTATTTACATATTTGCATAACAGTCATTCAAAGGCAAAATTGTTAAATTTCAACAACACGATTTTAGGTTGATGTAGCAGAAGGGAATCAAGAATGCAATTAATAGTAGTGTGCTCTACCATAATTCAAAAGGACATTGTGAATAAGGACACTTGGTATTCTACTTTATTGAGAAGACAGTTTTTTAAAAAAACTCTCTTCTCAATATTTTTTTTAAAAAATTAATTGTTCATACACTTAAAAGAAATTGACATGTTTCTACTGCAGGTTCACCTTATCATGTCAGAAATAAAATCAAAATCATTAAATTAAGTCAGAAATTATGTCAGAAATTAAATCAAAATCATTCCACAAAATAATAAAAAATACAATGTAGTATTTTCTTCACCTAGCCACAGTCCAACTTCCTTTGAAGATACTTCACTAATTGTATCATTAGAAGCAAGAGGTAGCTTTTGTCAATCAAATCACCCGCTGAGGTTCTTATTGCTCTGGCTTTCATATCACTTCATTCCCTCCTTGCCTTTCTAAAAATGGCATCTAGTGAAATTCTATCCAATATGGCCAAGTTGCATCCCTGCATTTTCTTAGCTGAGTCCCCTGGAGATATCCCAGTGGTTGGATTCAACCAGTTCACACCTCTTCGGCCGAACCAGTTGTTAAATTGCTGGCTGGGCCCACCCCGCCATACCCACCAGGGGTTGCCATTCAGATTGGGGAAGCTGCAGGGGCATGTCTGGGAGCTGCGTTGATCAGCTGGGAGGCTGCAAATGAACCAGCTGATCAGCTGCTGCCCGCCCCTTTCTGCAGTCCAGTTTTAGCCTGGAAAGCTTCCTGCAAACTCCTGCAGCAACCACCATTCCCTCACTAACCTGCTTTCCAGCTCAATTCTCTGGCATACAGGGCATTAAACTGGTAGTCACATGGTCTTCTTTTGTTGCCCTGCAAGCAGGAGAATGGAGCTGAAAAGCAGCTTAGTGAGGAAATGGTGGTAGTTGTGGACTGGTGTGGAAGTGGGGATTTTGATTGCTCATAAGTAACTAGGAACCAGTAAAAAGGAGTGGAAAAATCCTTATCTGTGGATCAGCATTTTTCAGTCTTGGCAAGTTTAAGATGAGTGAACTTCATGCTGCCTGGGGAATTCTGGGAATTGAAGTCCATGTACCTTAAAATTGCCAAAGTTGAGAAGCATGGGTCTACACCAGAGGTGAAATGCTACTGGTCTGCTCCAGTTTGGTTGAACTGGTAGTTTAAAAAGCTACTAGTTCTGTTGAACCGGTAGTTTAAAAAAGCTATGATCCGATGATCAGCTGTGCTGTGCGGTTTAGTTTTGCTAGAAAGCAGGAAATCCTACTTTTTAGTGAAGCTAAACCACATAGCACAACTGATCCCATCTGCTGTTCTACTTACCATCCCAAGCCTCCTTTTGGTGTTTACTGCGCATGTGCGTGCAGCACATACCAAAAGGAGACTTGGAAAGGTAAGTAGAACAGCGTAGGGGATCAGTTGTGGCGTGTTGTTTAGCTTCACTAGAAAGCAGGAAATCCAGCTTTCTAGCAAAGCTAAACAGTGCGACGCAGCTGATCATCAGTTCGTAGCTTTTTTAAATTAACGATTCAACCGAACCAGTAGCTTTTTAAATGTGCAGTAGCAGATCAGTTCAGATTTCACCACTGGTCTACACTAGAGTTTAGGATTTTCCATTCCTTTTTTATTTAGAGTTTGATGCAATTTTATTTGTTTGTTTGTTTGTTTGTTTGTTTGTTTGTTTGTTCGTTCATTCATTCATTTTATTAAATTTATATACTGCCCTACTCCTGAAGAACTCTGGGCGGTGAACAGCCAAGATGAAATGCATACAATACGAATGTTAAAAGACATTTAGAATACAATAAATATTTTGGCCCAATAATTTAAAATACCCAATTTAGGAGAAGGGGAAATTAGGCCAGGCCTGCCTGTTGGAATAAGAATGTTTTAAGGGCACGGCAGAAAGTGTGCAGATCTGGGATCCTCCGTATCTCCGGTTGGAGCTCGTCCCAGATGGTAGGTGCTCCCACAGAGAAGGCTCTCCCCCTGGGGGCCACCAGTTGACACTGTTTGACTGACGGCACCCTGAGAAGCCCCTCTCTATGGGAGCGTACTGGTCGGTGAGAGGTTACAGGTGGCAGAAGACGATCTCATAAGTACCCTGGTCCTATGCCACGGAGCTATATCAGCTATGGTTTCCTTAACAAATAGTAATTAAAGTGATATGAACCATTACTGGACTTTATATGAGGAACTGAAATTAAAAATTGATCTGTGCTTTGATAATTAAATATGGGATTGTGGAAATAATGTAAACAAATGTTAATCTTAGAGTAAGAGTTTGATATATTTTGTACTTATATCTGTACTAAAGAAACTTGGAAGTCATTCTTTTTCAATTTCCCTTCTTTTCCTCTTTCTTTCTTACATTTTCACTCTTTTTCTTTCCTGAGCCTTTTCTTTTTTCAAATGTTTTTTATTTGTTTATCCCTTAGCTTTGTATTTTTTTGATGTATGAAGGATCAAAGACTCAGCCATTATAATTCTACATTCCTTATTTACAGAAATCATCAAAATTTAGAATGAAATCCACTGGGAGCCATCTCATATAAGGGCAGGCTCTGAGCTCCCCCAACCAAAAAGTGTTTATCAATAGAAGAGAATATTTGTAGCTCAGAGTTAACTATGGGGTCCTTGGTGCTCTCTGAGCTTGATGGTTTTCTTGCAGATGTTTCATTACCAAACTAGGTAACAACATCAGTAATAGAAGGGAGTGGAGTTTGCTCTTATTTTCATATGCTAGTGACTTACCCTGTCAGTGTTGATCAGTTGCTTCACAAACAGTGTTTTGATTGGTGCTGGGTATCTACAATCTCAGGCAGAGAAGGGCTATTCTGCACCCCTCGCTCAAATGTTATTTAAAATACGGAGTTTCTCAGCATTCCTTTAGGAACCTCCAACATGCAAACTGTGGTTATTCATCCTAAAATGAATCCTCTTTATCTAGAGCTTCAAAATTTGCTGTTTGCTAGGAAAATGTGTAGCTAAAAATCAGTCTACATTTAGTGTACATCTGACTTTGGGGATATGTCTTCATAACCAAACAAAAGTGTATTTTCTGTGCAGTTCACACCCTTTGCTCACTGGGTCTGGATGTCACAAAGCAAAGCCCACATTTTGTAATTAACCTCCGCACCTCATTTTGACTGGCAGAGTGCTGCAGGAGAATGAGTGTTGTCAGTCCTCCTGGCTACACCCACCCAGCCAGTCATTAGAGCACAGAAATGGTTGTTAAAAAATTTGCAGCCCACCACTGCTCCAAGATACCTTCTGATTCTAAAGTCTCCAAAACAACGGAATATGCTTAAATTTATGTGTGTGTGTGTGTGTGCGCGCTTCTCAGGAATAATGGAATAACAGAGTAGAAAGGGACTTTGGGGGTCTTCTAGTCCAACCCCCTCCTGCTCAGGCAGGAAAACTGAGGATGCCAAAATCTGGGTGGAGAGCCTGGGAAAGGTGTCAGAATAATAGAATAACACTTAGAAGGGACTTGGTGGGGGACCCTATACCATTTCAGAGAAATGGCTATCCAGTCTTTTCTTAAAAACAGTGATCGAGCACCCAGAACACCCAGAACAGTGGACAACAGTTCCACTGGTTAATTGTTCTCACTGTCACTGTCACTCCTTAGTTTTAGGTTGCTTCTCTCTTTCTTCATTTCCATCTATTGCTTCTTGTTTTGCCTTCTGCTGCTTTGGAAAATATATTGCCACCCCACTTCTTTGTGGCAGCCCCTTAAAAGCATGTTGCCTGTCACACTCTTGGGCAAAGCATGTGAGCCATTTCCTCCTTTCAGTGGTCCATGTAAATACATCTATAGTATGTAGATGTACTTTTAAAAGATAAAAGGTGAACATTTTTTAAGAACTATAGATACGTTGTGACCAGGTGTGACAAGAAGTGGCTGGGAGGAGAGGGGCCAGGCGAGGCTCCCCTCAACATGAATGATGTTGAGTTGGCCATGCCCACCCAGTCACATGCCCACCAAGCCATGCCCACCAAGCCATGCCCACTGAGCTGGTTGTTAAAAAATTTGAATCCCACCACTGAGGTATCTCCTACTCTTGACCTTATTGACTTGGCATAATGTGAGTAGTAATCCAATGCATCTCAAAGCCAGGACACTTGTTAATGCAACTATTAAGCATCAGTATTCCAGAAGTGGCAATACCATTGGCTGTAAAATCTTATGTTTGGATTTGGGAGGAATTGGTGAGTGATGCCATATTCCTCTCATTTTTGAATCCTCATGCTGCACTTTACTGATGATAAATGTTCCACTTCTGATGTCTCATTTAGTGATGAGTCCTTCAGCATGCTTACATTTTCTATCAAAGACAAAATAGGGCAAGGAAAGAGAAGAAACAGCTGTTACTTGAACACAAGTGGGATTCATTTGCAACACTATGTTTGATTTATGTTGTGCAATGTTCCAATGTTCCACTGCTGCATATGCATAAGGCAAGGTCCCATTTCCAAAACAACTGGATGCCTGAGTAATTTGATAACATTTCCAGTAGCACAGCTGCTGGGAGAAGGTTGGGTGTATTAACAATACTCCAAGCAACTCCTCCTTCCTTCTTTTCGTTAAATAACATTGTCATTCCTGACATGGCATTCCTTTCTGCCTGTTTGTCCTCAAGGTTAAGGCAGCTGAGACCAGGTATGTAGTTTTCCTGTGATCTCAGGCCAGCTGTCACACAGGAAACAGTTCTAATGAAATATTCATTTATGTCAAATCATGCAGCATTCTACCAAAAAGCTGACAACATCAACATTCCACTAATCAAACCTGTCAGCAGGAGGCTTAACTCACTGATCTGCAAAAGTAACAGGGTTAGAATCTTCATGCATAACCTCAGCATATATTCTCAATGAAAAAAAAAAAGAAAAGAAAATATCCAGGTGTCCAAAAAGAGGAGCTAGTGGCTCATATTTGTTCCTATAGTAATCTTGCAAGGACAAGGGAAAAAAATGCAGCTTTTACTATCTTTTGATCATTCCTGCACCACATAATTTATACCTACAGTGCTCTGTGAGGAAAATTATGGCATTCTCTGCAAGCACATGAAAAAGCTGAAATTAATCTTGACTCCACAAAAAGCAAATTTAAGAAGTCAATACTCTTTGGCTTCAATTCATCAGCAATCTTCTGCAATCTTACGCAGGCCTGCCAGAGAGTAAAATCTGATTGATTCAATATAAGTAGTCCTTGATTTACAACCACGGATGTCAGTACAACAACACTGAAAAAAGTGACTTATTCTCACAATTATGACAATTGCAGGATCCCCACGATTATGTCATTAAAATTTGGGGATTTTGCAACCAATAAATTTACAATCATTGCAGTGTTCCAGGAACATGTGATTGTCATTTGTGATCTCCCCAGATGGCTTCTGACAGTCATAGTCAATGGGAGAAGCTAGGTTCACTTAAGAACTATGTGATTCATTTAACTGCATTGATTCACTTAATAACCATGACAAAGGAAGTGATAAAATTGGGCACAACTCACTTAATATAATAACCCCCTTGAAATTCTGGTCCCAATTCTAGTTGTAAGTCAAAGACTAGTTGTACAGTCATTTGCTTTCATGTAATGTATAATGTAAGCTGCTTTTCAGAATTGTTTGATCTTTCTAAGTGGTTGTATTATGTTAATTTTAATTACAAGGAAGTTCTCCTTTATAATATTTCTTAATTTAGTTGGAAGATCATTCATGGCTGACCTAAGATACTTCATTGTTTGAGGCAGAACACACTCCAAGTCAATGCAGAGTGGCCATAGTTGGCACGTTATTTTGATACAGTGTGCTATCAATGCTTATCATCGTGTTCTTTACTACTACTACTATTAATGCTACTACTTCATTCTTGCTGCTCTTTCATATGTTTCTCTTTTTTTTCCTTTTCTCCTTCTTTCTGTCTGAGTATATACCTATGATTGGAATGTCATTAAGCAAGTACCAATATAAATCAGAACATGGTATCTATATGAATATCATAGCAATTAACATGGCCATTAGAAGCCCTCTTCAGTTCAGAAGGAACACCAAATCTATTATTTGGCAAAGGAGATAGCAACTTCAGGTAGTAGAGAATTAAGGGCCATGGGACAGGCAGATTATGGGTGTGACATCCATCTTGCCCTATTATCCTTACAGGAGCCTGTTGTCTTCCAGAGTAGTGAAAGATGCTGCCTTGCCATATGTTAATATTTGTTGCCTCTGTACATATAAGAATAACAGGTAAACTTGTTCTGTACCTCATGCAACAAAATATTTGGGGCTATTCTGTTCCCTGCAACTGTCAACAAGAAATCCACAACCCTCAAAAGTCATTTGGTAAAGAAGGTCTATAACCATAGAGCCGCATCAGAGATGAAATCCAGCAGGTTCTGACAGGTTCTGGAGAACCGGTAGCGGAAATTTTGAGTAGTGTGGAGAACCAGCAAATACCACCTCTGGCTAGCTGAGAGTGGGTTGGGAATGGAGTTTTTGAATATCCTTCCCCTGCCATGCCCACCAAGCCACGCCCGCAGAACCGGTAGTAAAAAAAAATTGGATTTCACCACTGGGCCACATGTAATCTTCAGTTTAGTTTCATACAATTCTTAGTAAAATCCAACTTTGGCAATTTTGCACCTTCCCTACCAGCAAATACAAAAATTGACTCTGATCTGATTCAATTCAACTTTCTAATTCGATAACATAATTCCTTTTGGAGAGCCAATCTAACTGGCTTGGAATCACTTATTCAGATCAAAACTGTGTAGTCCTAGTATGAGGAGGCAGAAAAAGAAACTGTTAAAGTAAAGACCATTCTCCATTTGCTTCAACCTTGGCATGGGAAAGGGCTCTCAGTGGGTTATTCCCATAGAATGAGATCATCAACAGGAAAAAAAGTTGCCCAATTCTATTGTAAAACAATTTTTACTGCCATATCTGTTTCCTAATAACCACCAGATTCTCATCTTTTATATTTTATCTCTATGCAATAGCAAACAAAAAGTGGCAAACATCTGGCAAGAGGAGTCATGTTTTTTTTTTGGAGTTAACTGATTTCATGTCTGCCTGCAATCCCTAGATTTTTTTGTTTTAATTGTGGTTCATGGCCTATCCACCTTTTCAATGGGTCCAAAATCAATGATAGAATAAACTGAATCTCAAGTTCAGTCTATAATAAATTTATTGAGTGGAGAAATTTCAATTTAATGTAGAATTAAAGACTCCATAATGGAGAAATATTGCCTGTAATTGCCAGCAGTACTGGGCATGATAAACCGATAGTTAGTATTAAGGAAAGCAGTTTCTTTTCTTTCTGTGACTGAAAAATTGGCATACAAAAAAAAAATGCCCCTTTTGGTTCTTAATTTTAAAAATCACTTACTTACCCCTGGTCTAAACACATCTTAGATATCGGATAGATTTTTTCCCCCTGTTTGCCATTTGTTAAATTAAAAAATGGTTTTGAAGATAAAGAGGGATATACTTCACCAGTTTTTGTGTTAGAGAAGTATGCAGACCATTCATAGGCAAGATTTCTAAAAACCAAAATAGTGAAAAAACAATTGAAGCCCTCTTGCATGCAATGTTGTAACAATTAGGTCTTCTACCTACTAAGCATTTTTTGTGGAGATACAGAATTGCAGTTTTTAAAATTCCATTCCATTTAATTCTATTATGACTTAAGAAGAGATATATGCAAAAGATTTAAACTAAAAGTTTGAAATAAACTAAAGTTTACTTTAGCAGGTTAATACTAAAGTATGTGTTGTAATATATCAGTATGTGTTGAGTATATGTAATATATGACAGATCTCAATCTTAGCAAGGTATTTATCACAGGTTGGAGGAATTCTATTGTCACTAAATACAAATACTACTCCAAACAGAACCATGATGCTTGTGTTTATGACTACAGGTAATTGTGTTGTAATATATGACATAGAATATATTTGTAATAACATATGAAAGAAAGAGAAAAAAACCTAAATACATCAGGAAACACACACTCTCTCCTATTTACCAGCACAATATACAGATAACTTCCAAGAATGATAATGACATAACATGGGCTGGGGTGGGGTAATTTAAGAGTGACATAGTGAACAACATTTTTGTTCATTACAATATGTCTATCATTTACTTCTTCCAATACAGAAGAGAAACCCATACCTGAAGAATGGGAGTTCCGTACATTCCTTTTCAATAGTCAATCTTGACTTTATCCACCTTGAGAAATACAGACTAAGGGAAATTCCGTGAAATCACAAAACTGGAGGTGGGAAGGATGAGGGGCAGTCTTTTCCTAAGTAGGTAAGTATGTGGGTCCAGGGTAAGAATGTAAGAACAAAAAAGTGAAGGATTTTGTGTTAACTAAGACAATTTTAGTAAGATATTTATCACACATCGCAGGAATTATATTGTCATTAACTACAAATACAATACCAAACAGACCCATGATGCTTGTGTTTATTATTGCAGATAATAAATGCCTAAATTTTTCTACTCAGAATTATCAAAAACTGTTTTATTTCTGCATATTTCATAGTTAAAAATACCACCAGAAAGAAGTCAGACTTTTCTTAAAGTTATGGCTATGTCTCTTCTTTGAAATGGTCAGTTGTCATTCAACTGTGTTGTGAAAGTTTATAACAAAACCAAAGCTACTTTGATTTTTTGTATTCTCATTACTGTAATGACCACCAGTTAAAGTTGATAAATCCTATCCTATCTGTTGCTACAAGTTAATCTTTCTGTATATTTAATAGATGCTTAGCAACCAAAGCCCTGGTGACACAGTAGTTACAATGCAGTATTGCAGGCTAACTCTGCCCATTGCCAGCAGTTCGAGCCTGACGGGCTCAAGGTTGACTCAGCCTTCCATCTTTCTGAGGTTAACAAAATAAGTACCTAGATTGTTGGGGAAAATATACTGACATTTTAAACTGCCCAGGGAGTGTTGTAAAGAATTATGGAGCAGTATATAAGTCTAAGTGCTATTGCTATTACTACAAAAAGAGAAACTGAAATAATTTTATAGTCTCTACTTTTTTTTCTTCTCCTGATGACAGGAATTGAGAGAGAAACATAGGTTCAAGAAAGAAATGAATGCAACTCAGCAGTTGATTTTCCCCAAAAGATAGATTTTGCTTTCTCCTGTAATGAAATAGGATGGGATTGGGCATCTCACCCACAAAGCAGTTCACAAAAAAAAATGAGTTATTAAATGTAGTATGCCAGGCAAATTAGTAAGGGCCAAATTAAAAGTAACATTAAATGTACAGTTGTATTAGTTTTTTTTTTCTTTTAAAATAGCTGTGGATTGTTGCACCATGCAGATACTTTCAACTGGAGGTTTATTGTATGGGCATATTCCTTCTTCTCCTCATGAACCCAATAAAAATTAGCATTAGAGGGGAAGTAAAAGTTATTCTTCAATTACATCTCATCTCATGTTAGACTATAAAGTTTATTTAGATTAGCATGTTCTTCAAATCCAACTGCTATGGTTGATAAAACTTGGGTTACAGCTTCGCATTATGTGTGAATTCAGGCAAATATGGCCTTTAACTATTAAGAAATAGTTAATTTAATAGTCAATAATTAACAGAAACTAATAAAATAACTTTTGATTTGATGTGATGGGAATCCTGTCACTTTTGCTCCCATTCTGATTTTCTTTCTTTTAGAAAAAAACAAAAACTCTGATCACTAAGTTCACATAGCATATTTATGATTATCCTTATTTAGACTGACCAAGTTTACTTCTTTTCCACACTTTCCTTCCAACACTGACTTCCTTATTTCGGGCTTGTCTCAACCTAAAATCTTAGATCAGAAATATAGCCATCAGCTGTAAAAAATAAAAAAAAAGCCAGCTTTTAACTAATTATGCTTGATTTGCCAGAGATTATACAAAAATACATCTGGATGTTTTTTCATCATAATCTTCTTTTGACAATTGCAGAAAAATGGATGGATCAGATATACAGAATGGAATAAACTTTGTTCAATATATGGTCAGCAATCTATTGTAATAGCTAAATCTAGCCTAAAAGTGCCTGAGAAAGCCGCCAGGCACCTTTTCCCCCCTAGGGCCTAGCACATCAATCATTTGAAGTTATAGAAATGTCAATTCTATAAGAAGGCTGCATAGAGTAATGGCTATAGAAGAACACAGTCATTAATACTTTGCCGCCTTGATTATGCTATTAGGAACTTCATATTATTAAACAGGATAGAACTGTGACCAATAATGAATTAAACCAGATAAGGAAAACATGGGGATCCCCAGATGTTGCTCCAGATGTTGCTAAACTCCCAATCCCCACACTGTTGACAAACAGTGGGTGGAACCATTGATTCTCTATTCTACACTAGCTCTCTTAATCTGCCTTTGTTTTTCTTTCACACACTTCCACTGTATACACCAATCATCTTCAAGTGGAAGTCAGCTTCCAGACTTTGGGCTATATGTTTTAGCTGCAGGAGCTTCTTAAGCGCTAGAAGTTGATTTTCTAGAAGGTTATATATTTCTCCTAGGTGTAAAAAATGTCCACAACCATTTTTAACCACTTTTTTAAAAAAAAAATCAACAAATTTTTTTCAGACAAAGAAGAGGCTTCATGAAGTTAGCCATTTAGCTCACAAAACTATGGAGACAGCTAAACTATGCTTCACTTTTACTGCAACCAAAACAGTTTTCTTCTGGAGCTGTTCCTATAAAAAGGATACAAGAAGAGAATATCTTTTCTACTCTCAAGTATTGTTACACAGCCTCTGTTCCATCGATTTTGCTGAACAAAAGAGCAGTGATTGCTCTGAACATTATACGGACAATTGTCATCAAAAAGATTGTGAATGTCCGTATGTACTCATCTTGACTTCAGCAGGTAATTCCAATTATTCAGTTAATATTTACTCAGCCATCTAAAATATTAGCAGCCCGTGAGATATGCTTACCTGTTCTTTGAAGAAACATAAGATAAAAAGCATCAGTATGAACATTTGTAAATTGGGAAGCCCAGGTCACCACTGGAAGCTTAAATAAATCTCTGAGAACTAAGAAACTACACAAAGACATTTTGCCAGAGGCAAATATAATGCTCTCTGGAGTAGGTTGCCGATGCAGGATGTACTAGTGCTGTTTCAGTTCTGAGACCTGCTTCATGTGTGACATTCCTCTGGCAAGAAAAGCACACATTTATATCCATATCCATAGACAAAATCAGTGCTGGCTCCTCAGACAGGAATGGAACTTCATAGACCTTACAAATGGCCATATAACAAATAATTTCTACCCGGGTACATTTTGAGCATAATCAGTAACTCTTCTTCACCCAATCAGATTTTGTCTGATCATAAAACAAAGCTACTAGATGACCATGACACCATGTATCCAAATTGAAGGCACTTTTAATTTGGCAGGCATTTGTGCCAGTTTAGGAGATGGAGGGCATTAAGTCTTTTTTCCTGATCAATAGCTTTTTCCACTGCCTGCTGTACTGAAATGCTAAAATAATTAATCCCAGCAAGCCTACAAGAATAGCAACATTTACTGGCAGGCCAAAATAAAGAGTAACAGTAATAGATCATGGGTATGCTTAATCAATCACTGATAATAATAATCTAATGCATTATAAAAATCCTGGTTTAGATGACTAGGTATATGAGCATCTCTCTTTTGCACTGAAAGAAAAAGAACAGCAAATGCAGCTGAAACAGATTAGGAACTCATGGAAGAATACGTATGGTGTAATGAATTTTGCTGGGGAGACCTCAGTACAAATCCCCATTTGATTTGGAGCTCACGTCTGATGTACCCAATCCCTGAAACTCAGCCCAAAGTACGTTGTGTCCTTTTGTGAGGAGAAAAATGAGAAAATTCCTCCGAATTCTCATAGAAAAAGTAGTGTATAAATCAGGGGTGAAATGCTCCCGTTCAGACCAGCTTGGGCAAGTAGGTAGCAATGATGGCTGGTGGTTCGGAGAACCGGTAGCAATGGCAGCTGAAGGCTCCGCCCACCTGCCCCATTTCCCAGAGTCGGGGAATGCACCATTCCCCAATTCTGGCCTTGCCGTGGAGCCGTTGCCTGCTTGCCCTTTGCCACACAGCACCGCCCACCCACCCCATTCCCTGGAGTCGAGGAATACACCTGAACCAATTTCATTGTATATATGATGTACAATGACAATAAAGGCTATTATTATTATTCTTTTATTCATTAAACATAAAACTCAGTTAACTGAACATTTTAAAATGTATCATAAATACCATTGACTGGAGCTAATGGTTGATACAGGTTGCTTTCAGCATCCTAGGTATCAACCAAGTATCTTTTTAAAATATATGATATTCCGAATAGTGCAGTTTTTTGCAGTTCTGCTAGTGTTATCACAGGAAGCTGCAATTTCTTGATGTGTTTTATAAAATTCTTGGACATGATACCAAGTACCCCGATGACAATGGGTATCACTGTTACATGTTTCATCCATAACTGTGTAGTTTCAAAGGCCAGGTCACAATATTTCATGATTTTTTCCAGTTTTCTTCAACTCTGGTGTCTCCTGGTACAGTGATATCAATAAATTGTACACTTCGGCCCTCCACAACCATATCTGGTGTGTTGTGTTCCAAATGACGATCTGTCTATATTCAAAAGTCCCACAAGATCTCCGCCATCTCAGTTTCAACAACTTTTTCTATTATTATTATCATTATTGATTAATCTTTAGTGAGATTCACAGCCTTTGAGGCTGATTAATAGCTCAGCAGCTCGAGTCCTAACCAAGGACCTAGGAACTGTTAAGGTATCGTCGGAGGATGTAAGCTGTTCTGAGTAAGGTGGTTTTTTGTAGAGTCAAAATGTTCAAGTCCGGTAAATTTAGAATTTCTAAATAGTGGGGTAGCCCTTTAGATATTGCTCCAAGGGCTTCAATTACAATCGGGACAACACATGATTTCTTTTTCCACAGTCGCTCAACTTCAATTTGCAAGTCCTGGTACTTTGTGATTTTTTTCTTGCTGCTTATCTTCAATCCGTGCATCACCAGGTATTGCAATGTCAATGAACCATTTATTATTATTATTATTATTATTATTATTATTATTATTATTATTATTATTATTATTATTATTAGTAGTAGTAGTAGTAGTAGTAGTAGTAGTAGTAGTATTTACTTTATTCATTAAACATGAAACTCAATCAACTGAACATTCAAAAATGCATCACAAATACTAGTGACTAGTGCTAATGGTTGATACGGGTTGGTGTCAGCGTCCTAGGTGTCAACCAAGTACCTTCTTAAGATGTACAATGTTCCAAGTAGCACAGTTTTTTGCAGTTCCATTGGTGTTATTGCAGGAAGCTGCAATTTCTTGATGTATTTTATAAAATTCTTGGACATGGTACCAAGTGCCCCAATGACAATTATTATTTCTGTGATTTCCCAGAGAAAAAGCAGAATAAAGTCTAGCAAACACCTACCACATAAAATTAACTTTGTTGTTAAACTGAATTTACAATTCATGTTTCAGAAATGGAACTAGTAGATATAAGATGATGCATTCTAACATTTGGAACTCAGCAAAACAGAGTTATTCATACCTCATCTGTATGGAAGCTGAAAATTCAAGCTAATAATAGCAAACCACCATTTACTGTTGTATCTAAACATATTCAGAATCATTTTGACTGTTTGCTTCAGATCTAGAATGATCAATAATATTTTTGTTTTCAGGAAAAAGTCTCCTGAAATTTAATCAACCTAAATGAGCCAGCAGACCATGGGGCACAACATAGAAAAGAAAGGAGAAAATATGAATTATGCCAATCAGTTCATGTATATATGTGCACATACAATGCGGTTAAGCACATACCTATGGGAAAAGACAGGTAACTCTCCAAGAAGAATGCATGTGAACTCCTTCTTTTGAGAATGATTCTTAATACTCACAGACAGATATCTCCTCAGAAAATACACACACATAGACACAACATTTATTTGTATACGATCTTTATTTTTACAAATAACTGAACTGGCAAACATATTGAACACATCTTCCTCCTATTTCCCCACAACAGCCACCATGTTTGCTGGATTGGACTGAGAAAAATAACAGGCCCAAAGTCACCCAACTGGCTTTCATGGCTACAGTGGGATTTGAATTCATGGTCTCCCATTTTCTAGCTTGGTACCTTAACCACTAGATCAAATTGGCTCTCTTTAAAATGAATTTTTGAGGCTTTTAAACTGCATTTTCATAGCCCAAATCAGTCTTAACTGCTGGTATTTTATAGTTTTAGCATTCATTGATTCCTGTCTTGTTGTCAAACTGTCTCTCATTTTAGTTCATTTTTGATACATTTATTAGAAACATTGCGTATGAGAAATCAAAAAGTTTTTCTTTTAAAAAATCTGTAGGCACATTCAAATCTGCTATGACATGCATGGCCATAACCATTTTTAGAATCTGTACTATACAAAGGATGAGCTAATAAAATACTTGTTTAAAAAACCAGTATCTTGTTGATTAGTTACAACTAATCAAGTTGTTGATTAGTTAGCTCCAATTCATTTTGGAAATATCCTAAGATTTACTGTATAGAACCACAGAGTTTCACATTCTGTATCTTTTCTCCTTTTCTCTCTTCATATTCCTTCCTCCTTGAAAAATGCCTTCTATAATATTTTTTCTTAAGCCATGTTGTCTGCCATTGTAAACTGCAGCATGGCTAGTAATTATCTATATGGGTAATGAATTAGTGTTATAAGGAAATAGAAATAGATATCATTCCCTTATTACAATTGCTTTTCAACATGTAAAGCAAATTTGTGTATATTCATAATTCGCAAGACTAATACATTTTTATTTATGCTTGTTACTTTCATCTATTCTGAAATGAGGCAAAAAAATATTCTGTTATTTTATAAAAGGTCAAAACTAATTTTATGCAGCAAACCATAAGGAGGAACATCAAAGTGATTTTTCTTTAAATAAGATGCACCAGTTACTAACGAAATAGAAGCCCAACACAGTAGAATAACAAAAACTGGGAGCTGAGTGTAGTGATTTAAAGCTTTTTTTTTTTTGCTCTTGCAAAGCCAGCTGACCTGGTTCCCAGCCAATTCCTGAGAAAAATGGAAATAGCTATACAGATTTTCAACTGTAATGAGTTCTACATACTATTCATTGCATTCCATTAGACTGGTTTTAAGGAAGCTCTCAGCTAATTTGGTAAAATGATTAAGGCACTGACCAGAAACCAGGAGATAGTAATTTTTAGTGTTGCCTTAGGCACAAAGCATCTGGGTGACTTTGGGGCAGTCCTACTGTTTCAACCCTGAGAAGCAGGCCATGACAAACCACTTATTGAATTTTGCTAAGACAATTGCAGGGGGTCATCCAGGCAGTTTCCAGGAGTCAATAATGACTCCAAGGCACGCACACTCACACACACACACACACACACACAGCTGATTATCAAGTTAACCACAGTGGGAATTTTCCCCTTTCTCCTAATAGTGACAAAAAAGATTACCCCTTGTACTCGATTCATTATTTTATACCTTAGAACAGTGATGACCAACTTTTTTGCCATTGCATGCCAGGAAGGGGGAACCGAGATCCCACACCCGTAATTCTATGCACTCCACCCACACATGTGCACGGAGCCCCCCCTCCCCCTATTCCTGGCACACGATGGCCCAGATAGGCCCATTTTTGTCTCTCACCTGGCTCCAGAGCCTTTCTAGGAGTCTGAGGAGGTCGAAAATGCTCTTTCCCACACACCCTGGAGGTTCTCCAGAGGCCAGAAATGGCCCATTTACCAACTTCCAATCGGACCAATAGCATTTTGAATGGATATTGGAACAAGTAGTTAGTTCCCCTTGCAAAATGTCACTGTCATCTAGTCTTCTTGGCTGGTGATGTTGAATAGGATGCAGCAGATGGCTGCCAGTGGAGTAACACCAATCAACACGTGAGATCAATGTTAGTGCATTTCGAGTCCTGTTGAGATGGATTCTTAAGTTACTTTTGATCTAGACAGTCTTTCAAAAAGATAATTGTCCCCGATAGTATTTAAAAAGAAAAATATTTCCATATGGCCCAGTCTATTTTAATATCTATTTTTCTTACATGCATCTGTTTTTATTACTCATCTACCTAACTTAAATGAGAATGGCTAATAAAATGCAAAATAAAATCTTACTCTCAAATCTTTTGAACTACAAAAGCAATAGATCACAACAATATACTATTGATGGGGAAAAGCCACTATAAGCAGGTATCATATATAACACATCTGCATATACTGGAAAGATTGCAGTTTACATTTAGGAGAGTGGAGGGAAGAGAGTTGGAAAAAAGAAAAACATAACATTTCCTTCCTGTGTACCATTGGCAATGTGTGGAAAACTTCTCAACATATATAATCTTTAATTCTAGATTCTGATCCTAAAGTTTAGAACTGGTAGAAGCTTCAGGAGCATAAAAGAAGATAAAGACATCTTGAAAGAGTTTATAAAAAGGGTAAGTCTTTTGTTTATTCCAAACCACCAACATCTGCAAGGTTGATGATTGTGATGGTCGAAATTGGCAAATAGGTATATGTACATGAGAAACACATTGCAATCAAAGCCCCACTCCTTTTGTACAGGTGCCCCATGCATATGCAAAAACAGCAGGGGTCTGATCCTACCCTATAACTGCATTGTTGCAAATTTTAACAAACCCCCTCCCCCATCTATGACAGTTTTCCAAAACAATTTTTATTTTTCCCTAATTCATTACTTTTGTATTCTTGTAAGAATTCATCTGTTGTTTTGTTTCATGCTCAACAAATAAAATCATCTGATAAAGTTTGTGATGATCATTATTAAATTTGGTTTCTTTGAAGAAACAATATTTCTTCTCTCATAGTCAGAAGCCAGGTTAAGGTGGCTGCACAATGATCTTCAGAAACTAGACTGGAAGAATGTAAAAACTGGCATGGCTTGCAAGTGTACATTTTTAAAACCCATCAAGTGGGCAGGTTCATTTTCTGAGCACAGATAAAATTTAAGCAATTCAAGAAAAATGTTATCTTCCTGATATTGTTCTGTTTCTTTTACAAATTTGAGCCAATTTTCCAGTTATAGATATATTAAGAATCCTCATAATGCTGTTGAATTACCCACTTTTATCATTTTTTCCTTTCTCACACTTACAAGAAATTATCATAAAAGAAGCACATAGAGAATTATACGCTTTAAGCACACTTTGTATCAAAAATATTTCAGATTTAGTCAAAGATAAATGCAGGCAATCTACTTGCAGCTATCAAATTGAAACTAAAATTTAGTTTGTTTGTTCTCCTTTTGAAGTGTTGTGGGACTTAATCAAAATTGGAGCATTAAATGTATTGGATTGTTAACACACTTAATTTTGCTTCTTATTACTTGTTTTAAACCACTGAAAATCATGCTACCTTATTTCAGCATTTTGTCAGCATAACTGAGAGAAATCTTTGGGGACCCAGAAAAAGAGCAGAGGCTCCATATGGCCAGCAGATCTAATGCTGATCTAGTTGTGATGGAACAAATTGATCTCCAAATGATGCTTGGGCTTCAGAAAGAAAACACCTGCATTGGGGAGAAAAAGGAGATAGTTGAGGGAGAATCATGGATTGTATTTTGCATAGGAGAATCTTCTATTTTAAAACTTCTGGTGTATAAATTGCAACTTGTTCCAAGTTCAGATTATGCATAAAGAACCACAAAAAGCAAAGCAAACAGTGAAGTCAGATCCATAAGTCTGATCCTTAACTTTGGTGAGTGCCATTAGTTTTTGCTCGACTGGTGCTTTTAGAAATATTAAAAATACTAAACCTAGGTGAATTTATATAGATATACTGAGCACAAACTAGCTAATATTACTTTGGTCTTGCCTGCTGTAGATGTGCAGCCCTTGTCATTATCAAATAGCTAACATCTGTTACAAACCCAGTGGTGGGATTCAAATAATTTAACAATCAGTTCTCTGCCCTAATGCCTGGATGAGCATGGCTTGGGGATGTCATGTGACTGAGTGGGCGTGGCCAGCTCGACATCACTGCACTAAGTGTACATGCACAACCAAGCAAGTGGGCATGCCCAACATTATTACCACATTAAAAGCATACATCAAAGAAAGCTTTTTGGAGAAGCAAACGCTCACATATTATACAATGACCTCCAACTTAGAAATAAAAATATTTCTCATTAAATCACCAAGCTGGGGTCCATGGTAAGGATCCCAAAGAGGCGAGGCACTTGCTTATATGCATCTCCAACTCATCTCCTGCTTATATGCATCTTTGCCCAGGTAAAGGCAAAGAAAGGTGCATTCAAAGGAGCAAAGGCCATTACACCTGGGGAGGGAAGGGAGAGAAGCAGGGAAGCAGAAGGCTGCAGGGTTTCCCCAAGAAGAAGTGGCCCAACACAGACACTCCTTCCGTGCCCCACACACCTGCCAAGAGTGTGCCGGTGCTCACTCATCTGACTATCATGACTACATTGTAAATTACTACATAGGCCATCACTAAGGCATCAGGGCCTTTCCGCCACCAGCCTGCTGACACTATGGGTTCCTGCTCCCAGAGTTACTCTCTGGCAGGTGGTCACTCCTCCCAGTTTAGGGGTGAAGATTAGCTGAGAAACCCTTTTAGATTTAAAAAGGTGCTGTATCCTGGTTAAGTAGGGTATTTATTATTTAAATTGTGGGGCTGCCTGACACCACAGCAACTCCAGGCAGTGCAAAATCACAAGAAGTGTGAAAGAAAACAACCTAGGCACTTAAATCACCCTTTTAGCCCAAAGCTACAGTTGCATCCAATTCTGGGCAGGACATTTTAAGAAGGATATTAAGATACTGAAGCATGTCCATAGGGGATCAACCAAGTTGATAAGTGGCCTGAAGAGTAAGTTTTTCCATGGAATGGTTGAAAGCTTTGGTTTTGTCTAGCCTGGAGGTCTGTAGGGAGATACACTTCAAGTGCCTGAAGGCAAATGTGGCGAATCCTTGCTTGGGATTTGGGACTGAGAGGAGGGGAAGCAGAGGGGAGATCCTGGCTTTCAAGCTGTCAGGATTCCCAACTGCAGAGCTTGCTTGGCTCCATTCCCAGCCCTCTCCACAGTGCAAAATAACAGCAACCAAAAAGCTGCGAATGAGGCTTCTGCGTTGCCATGTGACTCTCCCAGGGAGGTAGGAGAGGGAGCTTTTCCTCCCTGGCCAGGCAGTTGAAGCATATTAGACATTGATTCCTGTGTTTAAAACTTTTTGTGCCAGCAAGAAAGAGTATGGGGCAATAAGTCTCAAAGGACTTTCCCAGTTTCAGAATCCACAGGGGGTTTGGCTATCTTTTAAAATCCCATGTCAGAAGTCTCCCAGTGAGCAACATTTCCATTAATAGTTTCCCATAGAGAAAGTCCTGATCTGCTGAACAAACTTGTCTGCAATTCCACATGTTAAAGTTACCGTCTCATTCTTGGGAGGGAGCCAGAGAGCAGCAGCTGCTATGCCATGGCCAAGGTGGACAAGGCAAGGAGTGACTGGGTGGGGTGGGAGGGGCCAGCCAGTGGGGTGATTGGGCAGTTCTCCGAACTGTGCAAAAATTTAACAACCTGTTCACTCGAACAGAGTGAGGCTGAAGCCTACCTCTGTACAAACCTGAACAACTGGGTTAGTTGAATAATCTGTGATCTATGATCGAATTAACCAAACTGTAGAGGCAATAAAGTATAGTATAAAGCAGGTGTGATGTGATATTGGGGACACACATAGCTTATTGTTACTGCTCATGTATGTGCATTAAATTGTATTTGCAGAATTTGAATAAGGAAATTGAAAGAACTCTCTGGATCTTAATCAATTTATATGATGGCCTTTCCCTGTTACTTTTTGATGATGCATATCTTCTTATAGGATGCAGAGAATATTAAATGACTATTCTAGCTAGCTGTTAAAAGACAACAGAGTAGAATCAGAGAAGTCCAGATACAGGTATACTATGGAACATATGCTAAGCTTAAATCTATGTCAACTATTAGGACAATGTCCCAAAGTCAGAATTAATTGTCTGAGCTAAATAATCAATAATGAAGCAAAGAACTAATTGACTCACTTGATAGTCAACTGACTGAACTATTCTACTACTAGTATTGCGTCTAGACTCTAGATTCTATCTCTGATGTATGTTCCTGCCCAGGAAATTAGGCAGACCCTTCCTACAAAGGTAGCACTCTATATTTTATTCAGCTAGGAATCAGAAGGAGTCATCGGTGAGTACAAGACATACAGGTGGCATTTACTCTAAATTACCAGTGTAATCACTTAAAACCCTTCAATTGACAACTTTCTATTTCTTTTATTTCTTCTTTCAGGTTTGTAGAATTATACCTCAACAACTGAATTATTCCATATTGGCAGGCTTGACCTAAAGTTTCTAGTCACACATCAACATTTTAATATGCATTGAGGAATCACAAAGCTTCTTCAGCATCTTCATTTCTTCAAAGCTGAAGAAGCTTCTTGGATGAGAAGCGAAATGTCTTCAAAGAAAAACCAGAAAGTCCAACTGACTCTTGAAAAAGCACCTTTGGACAATCATGGAAAATTTTCTACATGATAAAATATTATTAAAATTCCCTTCTGATGTGATTGCATTTGTTTGTCATGTTTAGTTAACATAATCTTACAGGTTTGACAATGCAAAATGACATTATTAGCAAAACAAAAAAACCAACCTTGAGCTATCCCTTAATAATCCATCTATAGTTGGATTATTTTTGCATCACCTGTGCCAATTTTTACTAGAAAAAGAATAGCCCTTTTTTATTGACTGTTGTAAAGTCTTAGAAAGGTCTTCTATCTTCCCACCAAGAATGAAATAGTTTATAATATCTTTCTGTTCAAAATTTATGTTGATAAACAAAGGATTACACATTTCTAATGACGTGATTAAAGTGTTAAAGAATCCAAAACTTTTGTAAATTAGAATTGTATTAATCGCTTGCTTAGTACTTTAATATTTTTATAAGTTTTATCATTTTCCAGGAGATCTGCATGTTGAAAGGCTTATGCCTGACTTGCTCTACTTCAAAAGAGTCTCTATATTTATTTTAAGTTTATTCAGGCATGCTTGTAAAGACTATCCTTATCATCTTTTTCTTTCTCCAAACTTTCCCAAATTCCTAAAAAAAGGAACACATAAGTGCATTCAAAACAGTTGCTTCAAAAATCTATTAGTGAAAAATAAAAGTGCTCCCTTTCTTTGAACTATTAAAGTAACTACAACCTTTGCATTTGGTTTGAAAACTGTCACCAGTTATCTGCAGGAGTGCTTTTGTGCGTTTACAGATAATATTTCCACTGAGAGGAAAGCAAAGATGGTTGAATATACTGTAAACCAGGGATGGGTTCTACTTAGCTTTACTACCAGTTTGCAACAGGATCGTGTGTGCCACACCCACCAAGTCATGCCACACCCACCAAGCCATGCCCACAGAACCGGTAGTGAAAAATTTTGAACTCCACCACTGGGTAGTAGGTCTTGTGATGGAAGGGTCACATCAAGTGAGGATCACATCAGGTGGAATCTTGTAATGGGTCAGGTGTGGATCATTTATATATGTGTACATACCACACAAACACACACATTTCAATAATGTTTTAGATTACATATATATGGAATTGTAGA
The DNA here is from genome assembly GCA_038048745.1 of Coluber constrictor foxii. Classification (NCBI taxonomy): domain Eukaryota; kingdom Metazoa; phylum Chordata; class Lepidosauria; order Squamata; family Colubridae; genus Coluber; species Coluber constrictor. The sequence continues at coordinate 121,729,061 of CM075961.1, read as the reverse complement.
TATTTGCTGTTATGACATTTTATACATGTACATAGAAAACACTGGCAAAATTACTAGCAAATAGAAAGCTTTTCCTATTAGTCCCTTCTCACAAACGTTTAGGGGTTATACCCAAATCTTTGTGATGGCCTGTATCTAGCATGAATGCCTGTTTTGAACTTTCATCTTCCTAAAAGTCAAAGCAATAATTTGAGAGATCTTCAATGTCATCATTTCTATTTTGTTTTCTCCATAGTGAAGTATAACCAATCATGAATATCAGAGATGCCAGGATCTTGTCAAAATGATATTTTTGGTCCAACAGTGAAATGATTAATCTGCACCCATGCCTCAAAACAAGCCTTCTCTGATCAAATACAAAGGCATGTTAGGAACATTTCAAGGGTTCCAAAATGTAATTCTTAAAATGGCTTTCTGCAGAAAGAAATGTTTACAACAACAGACTTGGGAGCCATACTATATCAGACTACTTTTCTTCGCTTTAAAAATATTAATGGCAATATAATTATTATATTAATCATATCAAGATGGATGACAAATAGTTAGATAGATGATAGATAGATAGATAGATAGATAGATAGATAGATAGATAGATAGATAGATAGATAGATAGATAGATAGATAGATAGATAGATAGATAGATAGATAGAGTTAGGAGAGCCCTGACATTTCTACTGGTCTTAGTTTCAATGAACCAGTAAGCAGAATGCTTTCAGATAAAGCTAAAAGATATGCATTCACCCATGCAAAACCATCTTATCCATTCATTAGAAAAAAGAGCAACTATCTAGTGAATTTTTAAAAAGCATGTTTCATTAAGTATAGATGGCATTTCTGACTACAGTAGCAAGTTCTTCTCAGTACTTGACTTCCTTGAAGGTTCTCTTGTTTCTGAAGATCCCCAGAGTGAAACTGTGATTGAAAAATGTTTCTCTGATTTACACTCAGCTTTCAAATCTTCACTAAATCTCAGACATTATTTAGTTTGGCTAAAACTCCCCTCACAAATGCAAACACTGCTTGAGTTTCATTTAGCTGCACTGATTATTTAGATATTTTCTTGATTGAAATTTAGGAAAAGACTGCTCCCTTGCTATCAAATATTGTTTCTTTTCTTTCTTTCTTTTTATAAAATGTTTTTATTAATAATACAAAATTAAAAAACATTGGACATAGATATGACATCCCTGGTTCCATACATCTTCCGTCACAATAATATTAATACTCATATAAACATAGAGTTCTTAAGCTTTGTTCACTATTTAAGCATATTGTTTCAATCCCACATATTATCTTGCTTTCAGGACTTGAGAAATAAAATGTGGGCAGGGGAAGAAGGAAGAGCATCAGAAACCAAGTAGGAAGAAAGGAAGGCGCAGTAATTACAATAGGTACTGCAAATTGGTGGATACATGATAGTTACAGTTGCCCATTGAACTACTGAATGTGCAACATGTTGAATGATCATGACCCCTTTTCAAATTTTGACACATTGGGAGGCATGTTATATCACCCTTTATTCAAAGCATATGAATTGAATAAGTCTGTGTGAGATTTCTATCCCATCAAGGGTCTTTTTAAGATGTGAGAAACATGCTTCCAACTTTCCTGGATCCTGTATTAGTTGTTTCCAATTCTTCAAAACCCAACAGATATCATTTTGTTATGATTATCTTTTAATAACTGCTTCTCTGGCTTCTTATAAACTCATAACTTGTGTCATTAATAATAGTATCTAGCCAATATATATTTTTGTTCTTTGTTTTTTTTTTTAAATAGAACCATATTTTTCAATCATGGCACTAAAACCAGTAAGTTGCAGTTCAATGAATTCTTCTCTTGCGGGGAGGGGCTTGGCCTTAGGACATTGGAAGATGATGGGAGCAATTTTCAGGTCTTCTCACTTAAGGGAATACTGTCTGAATTAATGGTCCATATCTAAAATGATTATCCAATTATCATTTGAAACATTAACACTAATGTGGATTATCGTCCTGTCTCCAACCTTCGCTTTGTGGTGAAGGTTGTTGAGAGTGTGGTGGCGCGCCAACTTCCCCGATACCTGGATGAAGCTGTCTATCTAGATCCGTACCAGTTGGGCTTCAGGACGGGATACAGCATGGAAACTGCATTGGTCGCATTGGTTGATGATCTCTGGAGGGCTCAGGACAGGGGGTTGTTCCTCTGTCCTGGTCCTTTTAGACCTTTCAGTGCCTTTTGATACCATTGACCATGGTATCATGCTGCATCGGTTAGAGGGGTTAGGAGCGGGAGGGGCACTGTAATACGGTGGTTCTCCTCCTTCCTCTCTGACCGTATGCAGTCTGTGTTGGGGGGGAACAGAGGTCGACCTCGAGGTGTCTTACTTGTGCGGTGCCACAATGGTCAGTCCTCTCGCCCCTCCTGTTCAACATTTATGTGAAGCTGCTGGGCAAGATCATTTGTGGTTTTGGGGTGAAGTGTCATCAGTACACTGATGATACGCAGCTGTACATTTCCACCCCAGACCACTCCAATGATGCTCTTGACATGATGTCCCAATGCCTGAAGGCTGTGTGGATCTGGATGGGGAGAAACAGGCTCAGACTCAAACCCTCCAAGACTGAGCGGCTATGGTTCCCAGCACCCCAGTATAGCCAGCTGGCTCCATCACTGGCTATTGGGGGTGAGACTCTGGCCCCCCTCAGAGAAGGTTTGCAACTTGTGTGTCCTCCTGGATACACTGTCTTTAGACAATCATATGATGGCTGTGGCCAGGGGGGCCTTCTATCAGGTCCGCCTGATTTACCAGTTGCGTCCCTTTCTGGACTGGGATGCCCTGCTCACAGTCACTCACACCCTTGTCACTTCCCATCTGGACTACTGTAATGCTCTCTCCATGGGGTCCCCTTGAAGAGCACTCGGAGGCTCCAACTGGTCCAGAATGTGGCCGCGCGAGTGATTATAGGTGCAACACATCACACCCATGTAACACCTCTCTTGCATGAGCTGCACTGGCTTCTGGTGGTCTTCTGGGTGCGATTCAAGGTGTTGGTGACTACCTTTAAAGCACTCCATGGCTTAGGACCTGGATATCTACAAGACCGCCTTCTGCCACTGATTGCCTCCCATCGGTTCCCACAGAGAGGGCCTCCTCAGGGTGCAGTCGGTCAAATTATGTCAACTGGCAACCCTGGGGGGAGCCTCCTCTGTGGGGGCCCCTGCCCTATGGAACGAATTGCCTCCGGAGTTACGTAGGATCCCCGACCTCCGTGCCTTCCGTCGTGCCCTTAAGACCCTGTTATTACAACAAGCTGGTCTGATGGAATGATGAGTTTTAATGGGTATTTTAGCTTTGGGATTTTAACAATTATGGCCACTTATTTAACCTATTTTAATTGTTTTTAACTTTTATGTCTCTGTTATTTTTATTATGGGCTGTACACTGCCCTGAGTCCTTCAGGAGAAGGGCAATATAAAAATCGATCAAATAAAATAAATAAACATAGATCTGCATTCCAAAGAAATGGGTAAAGCCAGACAAAAATACATTGAATTTAATGTTGTTGTTGTCGTTGTTTTAAAAAATCCTAAATCAAATAGAGTTCATGATCGTACCTCTTGTAGTTAACTGTTTTCTTTTCCCATTGTATTAACGCATTAATGACAACTTTTAAATAGGCTCTAGGATCCAAGTCCAAGGCTTTCAGGGATAGTGCATAGATCCTGTTTTCGTATTTGTATGATCAATAGTGATAGATGCTATCGATCTCTTTCCTCATACTTTTAGTGATGAAGTAGTCATCTTAGATTTGGACTTAGTGATCTGGCCCCTTCTATTTAAAACTTTAATGCACATCATTAATTTACCTCTTCCCTCCACCTTCCTATTTTGCAACTGTTTCATGTTCCTGATTCACAGCAAAGACTTGGCTGTCAAGCAGTCACTCTTTCACTCTTAAATATGAAGTCCTCAGCAGAAAAAAAGGTTGTCCAATCCTACATTAAAGAATATTTAGAATATATTAGCAAAAGAACAATTTTGATTACATATAATTTTGCCTTCTATAATTGTAGTGCCATGAATAAGAGTAATTTACATCACCTCCACATCAAAGACATTGAGATAGTAATAAGTGTTTTAAAAAAGAGAAATTCAACTTTTGACTACTGTACAAATCTACCAAATTCTGCCTCATGGATGGGCCTTTAATTCTTTGAAGAAGAAATCTGAAAAATAATGAAGTAGGACTGGTAAACAAGCAACAAAATCAAATTCCACCTTTGCTTGTGAGCATTTGAACTTTTGACTTGTTAAAGGCATGCTGAGCAAAGGGAGGGGGCATTTTAAGGCTGTTTCTTATTCCCCATTTCTTTTATTCCTAGACTATGTGAGAAGTACACCAACCAGCTATTTTACTATGCTACGCAAATAGGCAGGAGTTGGAGAGAAGTTAAAAGTTTCTACTTTCAGTGCCTTGAAGGAGTAGCTGCCATTGAGCTAGTGAATCTACTTGTACAGTTCATTCCTTCATTCTTTAACTTGTATCATTCCTCTCTACTTGTATCTTTACTTATGTATGCATATGTACACAAACACACACAGAGAGCTTGATATAACATCTTATGGTCAAGTCACTTGTAGATCTTGCATGCAAACCTGAATTTTAGGCAAATCCATAAAAGGATAGAAGATTAATTATAGAATGTCTTCACCTAGTGTTGCCATGCCTTCCAAATCTAGTACTATATATTAACTTATTTATTTGTTTGTTTTTATCACGCATATGTAAGATAACAGATATAAGTATAAACATGATTATGAATACAGGGAATGGGTGCAAATAAACATGGACAGTAGGATAGGGACAGTAGGCATATAGGTGCACTTATGCATGCCCCTTACTGATGTCTTAGGAATGGGGTGAGATCAACAGTAGACAGTCTAAGGTTAAAGTTATGGGGGTTTGGGGATGAAACCACAGAGTCAGATAATGCATTCCAGGCATTGACCACTCTGTTGCTGAAGTCATATTTTCTGCAAATGAGTTTGGAGTGATTTACCTTGTAAGTTTGTATCTATTGTATGCTTGTTTATTATTGCAATTGAAGCTGAAGTAGTCATTGAACTTCAAGACAATCTTTTGTTTTTGTTTCCAACACAGAAAAAAACCTGGAATGGACCCTTGCAGCAGGTGAATGGATTAGAATAGCCATGCCATAATACACTAGGGCACTTCATAGTTTAGCATGTTATTTTCAGAGTACTCAGCAAGTTACCTTTGGGTCTCTTGAAAGCAAGAAATTGAGACACTCTCTCCTACCACTCCCCCCTCCCCCTTCATCAGTCTAATTCTCAGAGATTGCAGCTTTATTTGCAAGATTTTTCAGAAGCAGCAGTTTGCCATTGCGTCATTCCCAGGGATAAGGGAATTACTGGCCCAAGGTCATCCAGCTGACTCTGTGTCAACGGTGGGATTGGAATTTACAGTCCTTTAGTTTTAATCTGTGCTTTAACCCACACTGTCTTTGCAGTAGGAATAGTGGAATACCAATGTTCCTGCACAACTAGTATTGGGAGACATGCTACACATTGAATCTTCAAACTCAATAGCTTTTGATAGGCCTCTCCTTCACGTATTTATTCAGTCATCTTTTAATGCCACCAATGTTAGGAGCCAATACCATGTCATGTGGCAATGAATTACACAGGTTAAGTATGTGCTGCACAAAATATTGCTTTATTTCATTTGTTTAAAATGTCTTTCCAATTAGCTTTATTTATTTATTAAATTTATATACCGCCCTACTCCCAGACGGGACTTTACTCCCAGCTTTATCAGATAACCCTTGTTCTCATATTATGAGGGAGAAAAAAATCCCCTTCTGCTTTCTCCATATTGTGCATGATTTAAACACCTTAATAACAACATCAAATTTTACTCTTTTTTTAAACCTAAAAAATTCCAATAATTCTAGCTTTTTTTCTTCAAGAAATGAGTTCAAAACTCTAATCATTTTTGTCAAGTTATGCTCTCTTTTCCAAATCTATTACAGTCTTTTTCAAAAGCAGCATGCAAAACTACACAGTACATAATACTTCAGATGCATGCATCACATGGATTTATATGATAACAGTTTGATAGTTTTATTTTCAGTCTCTTTCCTAATAGCATGAAGTTAGCCTTTCCCCCCCTTTTTTTTAAAAAATAGCTATCATACACTGACTCAACATTCTATTCACATTTTTCCCATTGTCTAAGCATTTCCTGCTCAATATTCTTGGTTTCAGGTTTGTTCTGTCAGAGTCAGGAGCTCACTATTCCACTGTACAGTAATTACAAAATTACATTTATACCCAGTGACCAGATTCTTACCCAATTAGTATTCTATGCATTAACCTGGGAAATGCTGTCCTTTCTGCTGACTTTCTTTTTCCATATTAGCTACTGTTCAGAATTGCTCAGAACAGGTTTTTTGGTACACTTCAACTAAAAAGTTAGTCCCTGTAATAGAATGTTATAAAATTGATCAAAATCTATACTGTGCTGTGCTCACTGCCATGCTCAGTTGCTAAATGTATTCTTCTCAGTGCTTAGTTTCTGGAGATGGACAATTATCATGTTCACAAATAAAGGCAAATACAGGTGTCCCAGGATAATGTTTCAGGATCCAATCTGGGTTGGTCACTGGCACCAGAGATTTAGCTTTTTGAGCTTTCATGCTGGAACCCATGGAAAGGAAACGTCTCTTTAACGGAATGTGTGTTTTGAGCTATTCTGTGCATAGTATTTATAGAGTTGTGGTGATTAGAATGCAGTATTGCAGTCTAATTCTGTTGACTGGCAACTGCCAGCAGTTCAGCAGTTCAAGTCTCACCAGCTCTGTAAATCATTTAGAGAGGCTATAAAGCACTGTGAAGCTGTATATAAGTCTAACCGCTATTGCTATTGATGTGGTAACTGGTTGTGTGTGACTTCTTATTGGTTGATTGGGGTGCTGATGGCTGTTGTTTCCTTGTGTTGCCAAGTTCTTGGCTCCTAAGGACCTAATAAGTTGGTAGTAAATCAGCACTTCTGTTGACTGTTGTCCCTTGTCAGTAGAATAGCCCAAATAGAATAGCTCCTCTGTTTGAGAGGAGTTCTCTAAGCACAAGTCCAAAAGCTTGGAAGACTAAAACTCTGGTCTTACTCCTGCTGCTCTCCCTGCTAAATTCCCTTCCAACTTTCCTGTTCCTGTTTGCCTACCTGATTAAGAAGTTTCAACTGCCTACCGTCTTTCAAAGGGTGCTGACTTGGTTATCTATTCATACCATTCCTCCCTGTAGGTTTGTTTGTTTGTTTGATTATATACCAATTTTCCAAGAGCTGAAAATGGCTTGCATTTTATCCTCTCAACAGCAATGAGGTGCAGAAGGTTGAGCTAAGCTTCCATGGCTAAGATTGGACCTGACTCTCAGTTACAGTGACTTTAATCCCTGTACACAAGCAATTGTCGATAATACTGAAAAGCAGATAGTTTTATAAACTCTTATCTGGAGCTGAACAATAAATACATTGTATATCAATTTAAACTAGAGTCATTATTTCTAATCTGCATTCATATACTTAAATTAGCATAGCCTTCCTCAGCCCAGGGGCTTTCCTGATATGTTGACTTCAACTCCCTGAATTCTCAGCTGGTTAGGAAATTCTGAAAACTGTGTCCCTACATCTAAAGCCCCAACACTGGGGAAAATTGAATTGACATATGTAAACGTTTAAACAATGGTGGTGAAAGTACAGGTTTTAATATATATGAAGGCATACTCTACATTTTTTTGTTATCAGTTTTCTCGCAGGGGAGGTGGGGTAGAAAAAATACATGTCTTCAAAGCATTCTTAGAATATTTATGTGCACGGGCATTGGATTTTCTATGCTCTTTTTCACTTTTCACTTAGGATTTCACAAATCAGTTCATTCAGAAACATCTGTATCTGTATCTCTATTCAGCCTACCAAGAATTTAAATTGAATTTTTAATAGTCAATTTTATTTTCCATTAAACTCAGGCCTATATATTTTTACTTTGAGAGGTTCTTTAAAACACTTTTACATGCAAGCATAATAAACTAATTATCTTGTAAGAATTGAATTATAGCCTCAGTAGTTTCTAGCCTTCAATGTCTCCAATAGTTTGTGTTATTTTGGATTTTCCTAACATTTGAATTTCTACAAATGACAAAATTGAATTACACTTGAATTGAATTTCTTAGTAGAAATATCTATCTTCAGCAAGTTTAACAAAAAGTATTAACCCTACCGAATATAAAGTAGTATACTAACATAAGAGAAGTGAGTAAAGCATCCAGCTAGAAACTGGGAAACTATGAGGGCAGGTCAGTCTCTTTCAGCCCTAGGCAGCAGACAATGGCAAATCAATTCAGAAAAACTTTGCCAAGAAAATTGTGGGGACTTGTCCAGGCAGCCACCAGGAGTCACAAACTGATTTGAAGGTACAAAACAAAAAGACATAAAACCAAATGCAGAACAGTAAATTTTTTATCTCTATACATTTAAACAAGATGATCTACTAATGAGTTGGTTTGTTGTACATTATTTTTTTCCCATTTGTAAATTAATAATTTTATTGATAATACATCTAATAATACTTATTTGGCAAATAATTATTATATACAAGTAAATAGTAGTTTTGTCTGTTGCAAACACTCCATTTTTAAACTTTTAATACCATATTTATGTAGTGATTAATTTTCCCTTTGCTTCCTTGTGCATTTATTTGTTTTCCTATTATTTTATTTTATTTTATTCTATTTTGCTTTGCAGTTTACCTTGCTAAATGTGTTTTCTGCCTGTTTATGTAGCAATCTGTTAAATGAGTGTCTGTTATGTATATCAAAAATATTATATCTCAAACCAGTTTTTTAAAGCTGGAAATAAAGAAGAAACAATTATTCTCATTTTGAAATGAGGTCTGAAGAAAATGTTAAGTGCTCAAATAAATTTCCAGCCAGCATAAATATTCTGCCAAAGTTTATGAATATATAAGCACAACCCATTATTACATCATATATGTTTTATATAGCTATTAGAATGGCAGATTTGCTAACAAGAATACACAAAATCATTAAGCTACATTGCTTAAAAAATCTTTTACTTCATCAATATTATTCTAATTACTATCTTAACATGTTGATTTGATTTCACTTCATTAGTTGCACTCTTGCTAAGAACATCCAAAGTCTGTTTGAGTCAGTTAAGGCAATTTGGAACATATGAAGATGCCATGGCAGGCTATTCATTGGACTGATTGAATATTGTCTACTCTGACTGGCAACAACTGTTTTCATGTTCTATTTCTGTCTTTGGCCTGGATACACATGCTATAGACCAGAGGTGTCAAACTCAAGGCCTGTAGGCCGGATCTGGCCTATGGGGTGCTTAAATCTGGCCCACAGGGCTGGCCTGGAAATATCAAAGCCCACAGTGCCTCTGCCAGTCAAAACAGGCCACAGGCCACAGAGGGGCTATGTGCAACCCCCGTCTGGCCCATTTTTGGCCTCCCTGGCCTCCAGTAGCACTCTGCTGGTTAAAAATAGGCCATGCGGAGCCTCCACATGGCCTGTTTTTGGCCAGCAGAGTGCTGCTGGAGTCCAGGATGGCTGAAAACAGGCTGCATGGGAGCCACGTGGAGCTTCTGAGCAGCCCATTTTTTGCCAGCAGAGTGCTGCAGGACTGGACTGGGTTACAATTATGTGACCTCAAGTAAGTGCCTGATCTGGATAGCAAACAAGCAACACCCTATGTTAATACTATAGTTTAATGCCAGATTTTACATACTGTAGGTTCATTTAATCTACAATCTATAATTGACAGCCATTTCTATTTACTATTTTAGAAAGTTACCTCTGCTGTTAGATCTTGTATTGTCATTTTATTTATGCTACTGTATTTTTATTATTAGTTGAATAATAAAAATACAATAGTATAAATAGCTTTTCTGTCTGAAAAAGCAATTTACTATTAAACAATAGAGTATAAATTTAGAAATAAAAAAATTTAGTGGAGTATGAAGAATAAGTAATAAATATTTGCCAGTAATATCTGGTAGAAGAGATAGAAAATGGTTACAGTAAAGAACTGTGGAAAGAAAGAAGGGAAAAAATGCATCTTGAGCCTCTGTCAAACGCCCAGTATGACCCCCCACCCCCACCCCGGCCACACACTCCATTGCCACACTTCCCACCTCCGGCCCACTGAGGTCAAACACAACCCTAATGCGGTCCTCGATGAAATCAAGTTTGACACCCTTGCCATAGACCAACTTAAGGCTGCTAGGTATGAGCCAAAAAAATTATGGATGCCCACTAGAAGACAGCAAAGAGATAAAGAAACCATCTCTTTTTGCTACCTAGTACAGCAACTCCTTGATGATTCTGTACTCAAAACAAAGTGAATCACCACCACATGGCCACAGAATAGGCCAAAACAGCCAAAGCACAATCTGCTCCCATTGTTATTATCCCAGCTCAATCTAGCTATAGTGTTGTTCCACACTTGAGCAGTAAGCTGACAGACCTGAGGCTAAAGTCCTGTTTTGTCTTGAGGAAGTTCAATGATGATGGTATAGAAGTATGCTTCATATTTTTGCACAGAAGAGTGGAAGAAAATTCTGAAAGTAACATATCGGTAATACCATCCACAAGCCCGACTTCCACAAAGTAAGATACCATTCCAACTATGAAAAGATTCCCAGCAAGGCTCACCATATTTTTATAATGCTATGTAGGAAGTTAGCACCCACCCCCCTCCTAAAAAATGAAATATTCTAGGAATTATTAAAAAGGCAGAATATTTCCCCTAAGAGAAATACAAATCTTAAAACAGAAACTGAGCCCCAGCTCCCTGCCCCAGGCAGATATTTTGGTGCCAACCTATCTACAAGACGAAGGCTGGGCCAGCTTATCTACAACATAAAAGACATGTCCTTCAGGACATGATAGGATTAACCCAATAGTGACCAGATGTCCCGCTTTTGGCAGGACAGTCCAGCTTTTGAACAATTTGTCCTGTGTCCCGTGGCGTTTTTAAAAAGTCCTGATTCTTGGGAGAATGGGAAGGAGCCTCCTAGTCGCCGGGCCATCTCTAAGGGGCCGGTGGGCTTCCTGACAGGGAAAGCAGCACAGACTCCTTCCAGAGACAGCCTTCTCTCCTCGGCCTGCTTGCCAGAGAGGAGGCGCCTGGGGCGACTAGGAGAAGCCTCATGGGGCGCGCCTCTGAGAACAGGCGGAGGGCTGCGCCCGATCGAGTCAAGGTAGCGGGAGTGGCTTCCATGATCCGGCGCCTGGCAGAGAAGCAGCGGGGCATGCGTGGCTCACCCTCAGTGCCTCCAGCCAGCTCAGCCTCCTTCTTCTCCGGCAGCAAGGGAGCAGCGGCAATGAGGAGCAAAAAGAGCAGTGGGCAACAGCCAAGTGAAGTGCCATACCATCTCCGCCAAGGCTCCGGATCCAGACTCGGACAGGGAAGGCAGTCAGGCGCCCAGGAAGAGCGGTGGCCAGAACGCGAGGCTGGAGAGCACGGCTTCCTCAGCCCACGGCCAGCTGGCGGGGGGAGACCGCCTCAGCGCACAGCAAATTCATTGCCAGCCTTTGCGTTCGGCTTCATGTGGATCGCCACCCCACATGATTCTGGCTGGCGCTGGAGTGGGAGAGGAGGGGGCCGCATCTCTGGGCCAGCCCCCCCAAACTGCCCAGGAATGTAGCCGCCAGAAGATTCTGCGAACTCCCCTCTCCCCTCTCCCCATCCTAATGGGCGCTCCCTTGCGCCAGTCATGGCCATCTTTGGGGGTCCCAGCGAGAAGCTGAAGGTGGGTAAGCGCTCCCACTGCCCAAAACCCACCTCACAGGGTTGTTGTGGGGAAAATAGGAGGAGGAAAGTGTACTGAATATGTTCATTGCCTTGAGTTAGTTGTGAAAATTTTTAATCAAGAACTCCCCCCCCCCCACCGTCAATGGTGCCCCGCTTGACCAATGTTAAAATCTGGTCACCTTAGATTAGCCCTCACTCAAGATCCAAACCAGGACAAAGTCATTAAGCCATAATAGGAATTGCCCAAAGGCCTTTCATTACATTATCACCCAGCAAGATTCAACCAGCCTGGAATTCAAGTTACCCCTTTATAGCCTCAAGGGAAACTGACAACCAATCAGAATACATTTCTTGCCACAGGAACAGGAAGCAAATTCAAAGTCCAACAGAGGGTATAAATCTCTTTCCCTCTCTCACCCATGTGCTCTTTTTGCCCAGGACCTCAAACCATATGGTCCTGTCCACTATTAAACCATCTTTCCAAGCAGTCTCCATGTTTCCAGTATATTTCTTCCCACTTGGAACTGATCTCAGATGGACATTTCTTCCAACAGCTCAGTCATATGAATCTACAATCCAATATGGAGCAACAATGAATAGAGGTGGCTATGGTCACATCCTGTTTATTTCACACATGTACATCATGATGTAACTGTAGGAGCAGTGGATAGCCCTCCCGAGCTCCATTTTTGCTGGCAGAGAATTGCACAAAGCCATTACAGCTGAAAATGGAGCTTGGAAGCCAGTTTTCACTGGCAGTGCACAGGGGCTGCCACAGACACCCCTGACATGAGTGACATTGAGCTGGCCACACCCACCCTGATCATGTTCACCATGACCCCCCCCCCCCGAGGTCAAACATCCCTGATATAAACCCCTGATACAAGCTTTGCCATAAAATAAACATGTATTCATTTGACTCCTGATTTCCTGTGCTTGGCAAAAACTTTTGTAAGAAGGACTTTCAAACAATCATTGATTGTTTAAGCACATTTCATGAAAAAAATAGGTTAAAAAGATGAAAACAGAAACTCCATTTCAAAACTCAAAATATTGATATTGAGTTGCCTGAATGAAAATGCTTACCCAGAGTTACTTTCTTTGGAGGATCTCTAGAAACTGTAAGTATGTTTGCAAAATTAGGTCTTATTTAATTATAGGGAAGTGGGACAAAAATTGTTTGTAGTATCCTAGCAAAGATTTATTCCTTGTGAAACCTGCAGGGTACAGATTCTCTGTTGTTCTTCCCACTAAATCCAAAATGCAATGATTTTTTTTCACCTATTTCCCCTGATTCTTGGGAAGAAGAAAGCTAGATTATATCATCTATCACTTATCACATCCATTACCAGAGTATTTCTGGCCTTCAGCCATTGAAATATAATTACAGTCATCAATTGCCTGTTAAGCATTGCCACAGAGTATCCCTTCTCACAGCTAAAGTCAAGAAATATTTCATGTTCAAGAATTAGAGTAGGAAGGAATACTTGAGATTAAAATAGCAAAGTCTCTGTTGAGTTTAACTCCCAGCCATGAAGTTCCTTAGCAACAATATGAATACATTTGCCATTTACTTCTATCAGAATTTTTTTAAAAGAAAAAACCTCCCACTCATATGACCTCCAGCAACAAACTGGATAAATCCCTGCAATTTTCTTGGCAAAGTTTTGGGAAATGGTTTGCCATTTCTTGCTTCCTAAACCGTGACTGATCCAAGGGCATCCAATTGGCTTAGGGCCAAATTCATCACACTTCTGTGTCCTTGCTACACCTGTGAATATACTTTGAACTCATCAGCACAACCCACTAACTACAACACAAACCAGTCTTAGTATTTTTTTTTCTGCTACACCCTTATGATGTTACTTTTGTCTCATTCCCAGCCTGTAGCTAGGATTTCCCTTTTCTTTCAGCTTTTTTTTTTTTGATATATATGTACAAAATATTTTGTATATATAATCTTGTAAGTTTTATCTACAATGTAATTGCTGACATGATTATGGGTGGGTTCTTCTGATTACTTAGGTAGCTTCAGGCGTAGCCCATCCCCATACAGAGACACCTGGCCATGATGGCTTGAGCTATTAGAGAGATTAGACACCTGAATTATTCAGAGGCATTTATTTGACTGGGCCTTCCTTGAAGAATTTGTCTATTCTTCCTTGGATACCTTATAATTATAGTTAAATACTCTTTAAGCAAGCACTTGTCCTGTTAGGAATAGAAGGACAACTTAAACTGGTAAGAGTTCTGCATTGCTGAGTTGTGTGTTGCTGAGTTGTGTAATAGTTGGGTGGATTACTGATTTTAGATGATTCCTGCTAAGAATGGATTTCATGTGGCCACAAAACCATGTGTATGGTGGAAAAACTGGAATACAACTCTGAGTTTATTGAAGCAATGGTAATTGCCAAGAAGCTAAAAAAAAAGAAATAGAGAATAAAGAATAAAGATCTTTTATAAGAATTTTGAACTGTGGAGCAGGAAATTCTAAGGTTACAATTTGCTATCACTATCTTGGGACTATTATATAAATGCCAACAAGTTTTGATTGTATAAGGTGAATTGCTTTATTGTTAAAAACAGTGTATGAAATGCATCCTTGCTAATGAGTGATAGAATATTGATGAAATTATGCTCGTGTTTCAAATTTTTGTAGGGAAGTTTTATTATTTTTGCCAAGTTACTTTGTGGATCTCTCCCATATTACTGCAGGTCTCCCTTAAATAATTGCATGGAACTGGATCTCCATTGCTTTTAATTAGTTTCATTCTGCTTTTATTTAGGAAAATAATATATTTTATGTAAATAAGGACTGGGACCTGGTTCTCATCACAGAAGTAATGGAACCATCCTAAAAATAAACTCTCATCTTATTTCAGACATTATACTTTTACTACTTTTATTATCTTGGCAGCAGGGCCATTTTTCTTACCAAATTCTGTCTTTACAGCTATTCATAAACTACTTCTAGGACAGGAGTCCCCAACCTTTTGGACCTTGGGAACTAATAAATTCATAATTTTAAATCCTGCAGGCCATAATATGAATCCAGTGTGCCACTTGCTGAAGCCCCTGGACTCCCAGTGATGGGATGGATCCTACAGGCACTTAGTTTGGCCGCCTGTTTCTGCAATTCTTAAACACTCAAAGAGCCATTTGGATCTGTTTTCCACAGAAAACAAAACACCGGGATCTCTCTCTTCCCCTTCTCTTTGTCCGTCTCTGTCTCATCTCTCTTTCTCTCTCTCTTACTCTCCCCTCTCTCTTTGTCTGTCTGTCTGTCTCATCTCTCTCACTCTCCCCTCTCTCTTTGTCTGTCTGTCTGTCTCATCTCTCTCATCTCTCTCGCCCTCTCTTTGTCTCTCTCTCATCTCCCCCCTTTCCTCTTTCTCTCTTTCATCTTTCTCCCTCCTTTCTCTCTCTCTCTCATCTCTCCCCTCTTTCTCTCTCCCATTCTCTTTCTCTCTCTCATCTCTCTCTCCCCCTCTCTCTTCCTCTCTCATCTCTCTCTCCCCCTCTCTTTCTCTCTCTCATCTCTCTCTCGGTCATTTTTCTCTGTCTCTCTCATCTCTCTCTCTCTGCCTCTCTCATTCTGATTCTATGGCACTCTCTGGGTCTCGCAGGCACTTCTTTGGCCTTTGTTGGTGCCGGACATAGCATGGTTGCTCAAGGAGACACATGACTTGCTCTCTGCCAGAAGACACTCACCTGACCTGGCTGCAGTCAATGCTCCACATTATAATGGGCTCCAGGAAGAGAAAGGAATGTTGTCTCCCCCATTGTGAAGCACACTAAATTTAACTGCATTGCAAGAGCAGTGGGCAGGCCATGGAGGTGTCAACAGCAGCAGAAGAGAGAAATGGCTGGGCTGGGCCACTGTCTCAGGGCTGAAAGGAAGTCGCACATCTCCCCAAGAGACCAAGGTGCATGGAGCACCAATAAGGGCCAGAAGAAAGGCCAGCAAGAAATGAAGCTTCACTCCCACTCTGGAATATGGAGTGAATCTCCATCCTTCACCCTTCCCTTCTCAAGCCAGGCGAGGAGTGACTGGGAGGGTGAGGGGCGGGGCCAGCTACTGGTGGGATCATCCAACAGGAAGCCACAGCAGGGGGAAGAAAGAGCTGAGGGTTGCTGACACCCGTTGCTTTGGCCTGCCTGCACTGCCACCCCCCTTTGCACCATTACTTCATTCTAGCCAGTAAGGGATGCCCTATCCTTGCACATTGCACCACCTGCAAAGTTGCAAGTTGCACGTACCTCCCTCTATGGCAGAGATTTTCAGGCTCACCATGAGCTGCCTGGCCAGTCCCCTATTCCAAAGCTCTAGTCACAGGACCGGCCATTGGTCATGCCAGAGCAGCTCAGGTGTGCTGCAGACCACCAACATTTTCTCATGGATCACCAGTGGTCCGCAGACCACCGATTGGTGACCTCTGTTCTAGGACTGTGCTAATGACCACAAAGACAGAACAGGTCTCACTGCCAGTAGTCACAATTTTATAACACTAGACAGCTGCCAATGGTCAGATAAAAGAGAACTGAGCCTGGGTCAAAAAAATAACCTGAGTAAATGTCTAACTAAAACTCTTCAATTCAACTGTAGATGGGCGTGGGGGGGGGGGGGGAGAGGACATCCTGACATGCAAGATCCTGTTGGTATAGTTTTCAACTATATGGCATTTATTTCCTAGGCTGGTAACATCTGGAAGAATTAGCAAGGATAAATAGAGCTTGCGCTTTCTTATTATACTTCTCTCCTTCTGCAGAACAAAAAGACATGTGTGAAACTTGTCTTTACAAATCACTTGACTTATAGGTCATAGAGACAAGCAGTAAACAGCAAAATCTATCCTTGACTAGTGCTGCAGGAATATATCAGTGCAGTAAGTAACCAAGGACTTGAATCCTGACCTCAGAGCTTCTAGCAGCTGGAAGAATCAGGGAAAATGTGCAGCTGTGACATGTAATACAGCACTCTCAGCTGGTGTCTGGTGCTATCAAAACCTAAATGAAATTAGAAAAATATTATATTTTATTAAAATATTATAAATTTAAAAGAATCATAAATAACCATGGTATGTTGCATGAACAGACATGACACTATGATAATAGTCTCAGGAATATTAACTATTCTTAGGGACAATTGTAGTGTTCATGCATGAGTTCACAGAAGTAATACAAGCACAGTAATACTATTTTAACAATAGTAACTGGGATTGGCAATCCTATTGTTGGAAGAAATATCCATCTGGTTCAGGTCCAAGCTAGGAGGAAGACACTGGAAACATGGAGGCTGGTTGGAAAGATGGTTTAATGATGAAGCAGAACCACCAAACGTGTGATTCTGGGTAGCTGACCACATGGAGTTGAGAGTGAGGGGTATATATAACTTCTCTTGGCTTTGAACTTGAACTTCCTGTTCAAGAACAGGTATTATATTGACTGTTGTCAGATTTCCATGGGGCCATGTGGATCATGTTTGTCTGAATCAAGTTTGGTTGAAGTTTGTTGATAGAATGTCCTTAGGAGATTGTACAATGTAGTGAGTTCTTCTGCTAGTGGATTATTATGCCCTGGAGGGTCATGTCTTAATCCCATCACCCTATAGCTGGAGGTATTTTGTTTTATAGCTAGGCTGGCCCAGTCTTTAATGGGTACAAAATATCTGCTGGGGGGAGGGAGCTGGGGCTCTGAGTTTCTGTCTCCCTTAAGATTTTTATTTCTCTTTTAAGGGAAATATTTTATCCTGCCTTTTTAAAACATTTCTCAAACATTTCTCTTTCTTCTACTTTCCACACTATCATCAAGCAACATGGTCATAAAATGTGATGTCACATAACTGCCAATTTTCTATGGCATTTGTGTTCCAGTTGCCATCATTAAGTGAATCTCGTGATTATTAAGCACAATGTCACATCCTGTTGGCTTTCCCATTGAGTTTGCCTATCAGAGGTTGGCAATGAAGGTCACAAATCATGATCAGGTGATTGCAGGTCTTTGCAAGCTGGTTGCCCAGCTGCCCAGTTGTATTGAGGAGATTGTGAGGATGTTACAACAACCATAACTTATAAGGCTCAATTGTCACTGTCCTTGTTCAGCACTGTAATAACTTAATGATCACTGAGGTAATGGTCACTAAATGAGGATCTGTAATGAAAACAGAAAAAATATGGCCATGTGATATTTTTCATCAGCAGAAGAAAAGAAATCCTGCAATGTACCTAATGGTGTCAGAACTTGCAACAAAAAGTTGAAAGAACCCTACTCTTTCTCCCAGTTTAAATTGATGTTGCAGCGTACGCAACCAGCGTACACTTAAAATATATGTTTAAACACATGTTTAAAGAATAGTTCTAACATTCTTATCATTGGGAGCAAAGCCTATATTTAGAATGATGTTTATATAATACTATAAGAGCTGACAAACATTGTAAGAAGCAACAATCAGACATTATTTGGACAGGGGTCTTGACACAAGCAATGTCCAGTTTCTTCTGCAATCAAAGGCATGTCCCGGTCATGTATGTGTGTGTGTGTGTATATACAGACATGCATGTGCAGCACAGACACATAGCCTGCAGAAACCTAAAGTGACCAATAAGATCTGGGCAAACCCCACTCCTGACACAATCATCCATCAAATCATCAATGCCAGATCACATCCATGACAAAGATCATGTCAGGAGAAGACAGAAAACACAGTTTTAAAATTGAAACATCTAGGGGCAGCTGTAGATAATTCAGGTGTGAGCTACAAATGAGAGAAAATCAGGAAATACCTGGGACATATTCATATTGTGGTCAGAGGTAAGTGTGGAACAGCTTGTTGTGTCAGCCCTGAAGCTGCTTTGGGAGCATCTTCAGGGCTGCCATAGCAAGGCTTGTTGGAGCTGTGGGAACATGAGGAGGGAGATAGAGATAGCTGGGGGTATGTGTAGCCAAAATAACATTCTTTCCCATGAGAGCCAAGGATGCTATACCAGAAGTTGGAGGGGCATGGACAAGAGCCAGCTGGAGCTGGTACTGCGACCTGATTGGGCCATATGATGGCCTTGTGACCTCAGGGCAAGAACTTGGGTTTTGATTTGGGTGGGGGAAACTCTGGATCCCTCAGAGTCACGTTTTCACTAGCTGTGCCAATATGACATTCCTAATAAATTCATACTTTGAGGAAACTCTAGGCCTAATAAATTCATACTTTGAAGAAACTGTAGGCCTCAGGGTTTTGATTGCTTTGAGCCTGTTACTTGGAATCCTGACATGTCTTTCTGTTCTTTTCTGGAGAGAACCCTTGTCTTGCTTTCTACATATGCATTATTTAAACTTTCTATAATAACTAACACCCATTATGTAATCAAAAACAAAATTAAATTTAGTGCTTTATTGACAACACTTTTTTAAAAAAAATTGATTTATGTGCTGCCCTTCTCATAAGACTCAGGGCGGCTTAGAATGTGTTAAACAATAGCCTTCATACTTTTGTATATTTATACAAAGTCAGCTTATTGCCCCCACCACTGGGTCCTCATTTTCTGAATCAGATTCAGTTGACTCTAAGGAGAAGCAATTTTCCTGACTTCTCTTATTCTGCCTATAGCATATGAATTGAAACTATTGTTTACATTACTGTTAATTTTCTGTCTTTTTTCATAGAAAGCTGTATTTTCATGAGAGCTGGAAAAGGTTTTCCATGAGTATAGCTTGCAATGCATCCTTAAAATTACAACATATTACAACATAGGTGTTTGCAACATCCCATAATATAATGTAGAGAATCTCTATTCACAGCGGTTATAGAGATGCAAGTAGTCCAAGTTTTAAATAGAAGATTAATAGTCTAATGAACATGACAAATTTGTTAAAAGATTTTAAATATGATAGCAATTAAATAACTTTCTGAAAATGTTTTCCTTTACCAAAATGAATTCTTGAATGTGGCCTACAGGTACCCGTTACTAGCCTTCATTAAAAGCAATAGAATTAGTTACATTTTGCCCTTTCAGCTGCACAAGGTTTCTCAACCAGCAAAAAACATTGTATCCCAAAACCCTTGAGCACAATTAAATGAAAATAGGCAGCAATCTGGAGAAATCAGAGTCATAATTTTACAGTGGAGCTGAGCAAAGCTGTCTCTCTTGAATGATCTTAATATACAGTACAGATGTTTTCATTTCTTATCAGTATTGAGGCAGGTGTCAAAATGCCTTCTGGTTAGAGGAGTATTATTTTTACACAAAAGGAAGGAATTCTAAGTTCCTTTAAACAAAAGACAGAAACAACTTTCCAAATAGCAACAAGCATCATCGTTTCTCAATAGAATTACTACAACAACATATAAATGAAGTTCTCCAGACAAAGAAGGAAATTGGTATTTACACATGAAACATCTCTGATTGTCTGATTTCTTAGAAAATTGTTGAAATGCTAACTATACTGAGAAATAAATGTTTCTTAGAAGCATGATACAAAGTTGTTTGTGAATAATTTAAAAAGAATGCATGTCTTCTTTTTATCTTAGTTTTTATTGTAGTTGTTATCCAGACATTCTTTTCTGCAACATGTAACCATTCCAAGACATTTTGTGGATTCATGTTTGCTTAAATGAACATTTTAAGAAAAACTTTTTTAAAAACCCTTTTTATTTTATTGCATTTTAAAAACACGATTTTGTGTGTGTATGTGTGTGTGTATGTGTTTTAGTGCTTCTTTTTAGTTGTCTTTGTTTTCTTCACGTTTTTGATTTGTAATCGCGTTTTAAAATGCAATAAAATAGGAAGGGGAATTTTTATATATTACACATTGTGTAGAAATCACTGATTTACACAAATCACTTCATGTTTTTATTTATTTTGTTGAGTTATATTAGATAGTATATATAAGCATGAATTGAATACATAAAATGAATACAATTAAAGGGAACATTAGGACAGATACAGTAGGCATGCTGGTGCTCTTTGCACACCCCTTACAAATCTTTTAGGAATGGGGTAGACAGTTTTAGGTTAAAATTTTTGGGGTTTGAGGAAGAAACCATAGAGTCAGGTAGTGCATTCCAGGCATTAACAACTCTGTTACTGAAGTCATATTTTCTGTAATCAAGTTTGGAGCAGTTCACTTTAAGTTTGTATCTATTGTGTGCTCATGTATTGTTGTGGTTGAAGCTGAAGTAGTCATTGACAGGTAGGACATTGTAGCAGATGATTTTATGAGCTATGCTTAAGTCATACTGAAGGCGGTGTAGTTCCAAATTTTCTAAACCCAGAATTTCAAGTCAGGTGGCATAGGGTATTTTGTTACAAGCAGAGGAGTGTAGGACTCTTCTTGTGAAATATTTCTGGACACACTCAATTGTATTAATGTCCGATATGCAGCGCAGGTTCCAGGCAGATGAGCTGTATTCAAGAATTGGTCTAGCAAGTGTTTTGTATGCTCTGGTAGTAGTGTAATATTACCGGAGAAGAAGCTACACAAGATTAGTTTACAACCTTAATGCCTTTTTGGCAATGTTGTTACAGTGGGCTTTGGCACTTAGATCATTTGATATGAGTACTCCAAGATCTTTGACAGAGTAAGGGTCATCTACAAGGTCCACTTACTTTGCATTTAGTGTTCTGATTCTTTTTGCCAATGTGTAAGACAGAGCATTTGTTGGATGATATTTGTAGTTGCCAATTTTTTTGACCATTCTGACACAAAGTCAAGGTCTTTTTGAAGGATAGCAATATTGTTGGTAGTGTTAAATAGTTTAACAGCATCTGGGAAGAGAACGCAGTTACTTATAATATGATCACAAAGGTCATTTATGTATAGTGTGAAGAGTGTAGGTCCTAGAATGCTGCCTTGGGGCACATTGCTATTAACAGGTGTAGGATTTGATAGAGTGCTCCCTATTTTGACCACTTTTTTTAAAAAAATTGATTTATATGCCGCTCTTCTCCGGAGACTCAGGGCGTCTTACAATGCATTAAGCAGTAGCCTTCATACTTTTGTATATTTATACAAAGTCAGCTTATTGCCCCCACAATCTGGGTCCTCATTTTACCTACTTTAGGAAGGATGGAAGGCTGAGTCAACCTTGAGCCTGGTGACATTTGAACTTGCAGTAATTGCAGGCAGCTGATGTTAATAACTGTTAATAACAGTGCTTTAGTCTGCTGCGCCACCAGGGCTCCTTGTTATCTGTTTGACAGGAACACAGTTATCCAATTATGGAGGGCTTCAGTGATGCCATAGGATTTTAGTTTTAGAAGTAGTTTGTCATGTACCACTGAATCAAAGGCTTTACAGAAATCTATGTAAATTGCATCTATTTCTTTGCCCTGATCAAGATTTGTAGTCCATATGTTTTTGCAGTGTAGAAGTAGAAGTGTAGAAGTAGATTACAGGATATTTTTTTTCTGAAACAAAATTATTTATTAGAGAGTAGGTTGTTTGTTTCTAGGTGGAGGGTAATGGATTGGTTGATGATTGATTCCAAGGCTTTGCAGGTGACTCAGCATAAAGAGATTGGTCTGTAATTTTCAACTAAACTGGCATCTCCTTTTTTGAAGATAGGGATGACAGTGGCTAGTGACCATAGGTTGGATAGGGAGGTGATCCTGAACGATTTTTCAAAGATTATGCTTAGCGGCTCTGCTATAACACTGGAAAGCTTTTTAAGAAGTATGCACATAGTCCATTAGATCCAATAGATAGAGATGGTTTCAGTCTATATAATGCTTTTTCAACATTATCTTCTGTGAAATCTATTTGTGTTAGATTGTTGTAGTCATTAGTAGTATGACTAGGGAATGTTGGACATGAGCCATTGCTGTTAACAAAGACTGAGCCGAAGAATGTGTTAAAGAGGTTTGCTTTAACTGCTTCATCATTGCATTCTTATGGTAATTAGGTCCTTTTAGGGTGGGAGTCTTTAAGTTTGTTGTTTACAAAATTATAGAAGCCATGATTGGATTTTGTGCCCAGAAGATTTTCTTCTTGTTTCATGTGGTAATTGGTGCATTCAGTCTTTATTTGGTGGCATATAGTTTTGTAGAAGCTTTTAGAGTTAGCTACATAGCCATTTTTGGTTTTTTGCCAGAGTAAAGTTTTTTTGGATTGGAGCTTTCTTATTGATATAGGTAATTTGTTTTTCCTGGTTTTGGTGGTGATTAATGGTACATATAATTTAATAACTCTATTGACTTCGAGCAAGAAAATATTATAATGGTCTTCAGCAGTGTTACAGTTAGAGAATAGAATTTGCCAATCAAGAGATGAGAAGTTGGTGTCTATGAGATCATAGTTGGCTTTTTTGAAGTTGTAGTTGGGTATCCCATTATTATGGTGATTTTTGTAAGTGCGTATATTGAGACAAAAATCTATCATGTTGTGGTCACTGTTGGAAAAGGGTTCTTTGTAGTCCATAAATTGAGAATTGCAGAAGATGAGGTCGAGGCAGTTGTTGAGTCTAGTATTGTTAGTTACTAGTTGATCTAGACCTAGATTAGTAATAGCATTGTATAGGGTTGTATGGATGGGTTCAGTTGTACATTCATTTATTGTCCAATTAATAAGAGGCATTCTTAAGAACATTAAATGGGTATCACTAAACATGGGATTCAAATTGTTCCAATAAAAAATTGTAATTAGAGTTTATTGAACTTCTATCCCAAATAAATGCGCATTTCAGAAACAGATATTTAATGTCAACTGGTCATAAGTGATTTAGGAATGTAATTATTAGATTAGTTGTTTGTTTCTGCTCCATTCCATTCCAAAACAGCTCTGAGACACCAGTCCCCACATCATATACATCACATTAGTGTCTCTGAGGCTAACACCTTATAATTAGCTTATTTCAGCTTGTTCACTATGTTCATTGATTGTGCTTTCTGCTACTCATAGACTTGTAAGACATTTTGACTCATAATTTGCTGCCTAGAAAAATCAATCTTTTTGACTGATGAATGCTTAAGCCCCAGTGAGCTTTTAAGGTCAGGTTGCATTTCTACACATTCTGATTTAGAGTAATTTAAAGTTACTTTCAAATTAACACTACAGAAATGAAATGAATATATTTTTCTAAGTGTCATCAAGATTGGACTGGCTGTTTTAGGCATTTTAATTGTTAAATAGAGTGGCCATTATACAATAAATATAACCAATAATTATTTCATTGTCTTTTGATTGAACAATGTATCACACACTTATGTGAAATTCTCCAGAATTAGAACTATCTAATTAGACAAATATATTGCAAACATTTTTAGGAACAAAAAAGAAAGTGGCTTTGACTTTGTTCAAAAGTCTTTGTCCTACATCAGTTTAGTGCAGATTATTATTATTTGTCAGATATTTCATATAACAAAACATAATTTTATAATTTCATTGTGAATGAAAGTATCTTTGATTTCATGCTGTCAGTCATATATTCTTTCATATACTGCACAATAGTACTTCAAAGACAATAGTGTTGTAAATGAGCTATTTAAAGGAAATACACAGAGACAACAGTTAGTTGAAAATACAGAAGATTTAGAACAATCATTATAAAAATAAACATGAAAAGTGAAACTCTGAGTTAATGTTATACATCAATGGAAATATCAATTTCATAAATACACAACTGATGGCAAAGAAGTGAAGATGGGCAGACAGCTTTATTTTCTTTGGCCAAGGAATAAATAAAAATGGCAGCGATCTAGAGAAGAAATTAATCTTTGAAAGGAAGGCAATGACAAATTTGGACAAGATCATGAAGGATAAGAGAAAGCAATCATGTTTTCCAGGGGTAATGTATGACTAGGAACACTGGAGCCTGGCAAAGAAAATTGATGCCTTCAAATTAGGGATTTGAAGAGAGTTTCTAAGAATATTATGGATTGCAAGAACATCCAATAAATCAGTGCTGATGAAATAAATGATTGATTTCTTGAAGTGATAATTAGCAAGCATATATATATATATATACACACACACACACACCAATTTTACGCGTGAGAAGACCCGAATAACCAAAGACCTACATACAAACACCCGCGAAAACCTCAGAAAACAAACATATATATATACATTAACCTACAAAAATAAGAAAATAGATATTATGCCTTTACAGGGAGGAATATATAAAATGGGTATGGCCCACCGACGACGGCTTATGAGCCAGAAATAGCTATTTGGGTCTCCCACAATGCATCACTAAAATCTGTTTGCAACCATAATGAAGAGAAAAGCCCAGAATGTAGTGAATTGTGATTTCACTCAGTAGTGGTTCCAAAAGATCTCAGTTATGTAGGAAAAACCTGGCTTAAAAAGAAGAACACACATTAACCTACAAAAATAAGAAAATAGATATTATGCCTTTACAGGGAGGAATATATAAAATGGGTATGGCCCACCGACCATATATATATGCTGTGTGTGTATATATATATATACACACACATACATACATATACACACACACACACATACATACATATACATATGCGTATGCGTATACTTATGCATATACATATATATATACATATATATATATATATATATATATATATATATATATACACACACACAGAGAGAGAGAGAGAGAGAGAGAGAGAGAGAGAGACTAAAGCAAGCAGATGATAGAGTTGAAAAAAATACTATTCCTATAAGAAAGGGGGAGGAGGAAGACAGAAGGAGGAGGAGGAGTGGGGAGGAATCAAGTTGTTATCAACTGTTAGGAACCACACAAATAATTTTTCTCCACAACAATCTATTCTAACCTAGTCCTTCAACTATTCCAAGAGTGCACTCATCAATATTGTAATAGAGTCTTTATACATTGCTGGTGGTCTTCTTCTCTTTTCTTCCATCTTTTACAGCACTACAGCCTTCTCCAGAGAGTTATGTCTTCATATAATTTATTCAAAGTAGGACAATTTGCGTCTGATCAATTGTGCCTCAAGTGAGAACTTTGAGTTGATTTGTTCAATGATCCATTTATTTGTTTTCTTGGCTGTACATAGTATTCTCAGGAATTTTTTTTACCAATATTTCATTAAGCCTGAGAAAAACACAGAACATTCTAGCCAGAGTTCAGTTCTTTATTTGCTTACAGACAATAGATAGAATCTTGATAGAGTAAATCCTTATTACTCTTATCCTAATCCTCAGTGTCAAACTTGATCACGTTACGTGACATATTGGGATGTATCATGACTTTTTTGCCTTTGCAGAGCCAGAGTGGGCATGGCCTGCATATGACACATCCAGTCCGAGGGCTGCCAGTTTGACAGACAAGCCCTAATATACGCTGGGAGATTCTAGGGAATGGCTATTTTAATTCTCTTCCTTTTCCTCTGCCTCCTATCCTGCTGTGGGATATGCTTTTGCCCCCGTCTTTCTAGAATGTGCTCCCTCCTTCCTGGGAAAATGCCCCTTCATTGTGGTTCATTACCCCGACTCCCTCTATGTAAGTCACTCTCACCTAAGGATAAAGTATTAACCCTTGTCTCACTCTTTTGCCAAACTACAGCTAAACTGTTTCACCCTATTATATTAGTACTAGAAGCTTCCTGATGTGTATTTCATTTTTCAAGAGGATAATGAGATATTCTGGGGTTCCTGTTTTATGAACATATTCCAGAACTTAATGTGGAATCTGTTCACAATCAGAGATCTTTCTATAACCAATGATGTACATATTGACTTTTTTTCGTATTCTTTGACTTTCTCAGTTACCCAATGCACATCAGCAGTAAAGTCTTACGTTTCTTTGTCTTTTCTAAAACCAGCTTGTATGTTTGCATCTCTCTTTTCATGCAGGATTCTAATCTCTATTGGATGATCCTAAGGACTATTTTGACAGCATGTGAAATTAAGGATACTGTATGACAGTTTCCATAGTCTATTTGTTAAGTTTCTTTTATTTTCTTTTTTGCATTGTTCATTGTTGCTTCCCGTATTTATTTCATCAGTTAATAAGAAAGCAAGCAGTAATAAAGACCTGTTTACAAAGTATGTACAGTTTTGGACAATATGTAGTGTTTTGATCACTATGTACCGTTTTTGTCACCTTTCTAATTATACAATTAGAATAGGGCAATCAATATTATTAGAAGGAAAGAGAAAGAGCCTGATTTTTTTCATTTATGGATTAAAAGATAAGGACATGTTGATGTGAAAGACTTACAAAATAAAGGGAGATTTTACCATTGTAGAAAAACTAAAGACAGTTGATTTTTTTTATTTCCAAACTGAATTCAACTCCATTTAATATAAGCTGATTCAATAAAATATGTCAGGTAACTAAGGACCACATATGAAAACACTTGTTCACAGTTTGTAAGAACTTTTTAGATGGCTACTATATATTAACTTCAGGTTATTTTTTTTAGTCCTAGTGACTAGTTCCTGCAGTTTTTTTGGGAAGGATTTTTGCCATTGCCTGCTTCCTATGTTGAAAGAGAAAGAGTATCTGGCCTGATGACTTTGTACCTAATGCTAGATTGAAATTTGCAATCTCCTGGGTTCTAATATGATGCCTTAAACACTACAGCAACTGGCTCTTAGCGCAATAATCAACTTTACTGAAATAAAGGACATATATACACTGTATAATATTTGTACACTGAGGTTTTTGAGAAATTCTGTAAGCATTTGGTAAAATGTTTTAGAAAAATTGGATATGGATGTGTCCATCATTAAGACTGAAGACATACTAAAGAATCTCTTGGGCTAGTTGTGCTAGTATTCTTTCTTTAGAATAAAGCAGTGTTTTAAATATAAAAGGGACAGTTCATATATGCATACATACACACACACACACACACCACACGTGTGTCTGTGTGTGTAGGAAGTGAGGACTCTCTGCTTGCAATTATTTTGCATGCATGTAGAGAGTATCATGTTGTAAAATGACTGAATGTTTAACTATTAATATCCATATTTTTTTAGTTTATTAGTAAATTGCTCTGCTAGGATCAATAATTTATTTTCAGCATTTAGCCTTCCAGATCTTTCACTTGTAAATGTGGAGGAGAAGGAAAAGGAAGATGATGATGACAGTGATTTCTATTAGGAGGGATAAGAATGAGAAAAAGTAGTCTTTAAAATTCTGGTAGAAAGAAAGAAGTTGCTCTACATGTGAGTTTCTTGCTGGCAGTTTAACAGAAAAGAACTCCCACTGTGCTTCAACTCTGATTTCATTAGCATTTACCAGCAGCATTAAAATCAGAATTAAAATGGGCCTCATGGATAATTCAACCCCAAAACAATGAGGATAGCATACAGCCTTATATTAGCAGAGTTGATTATTTAGCAGCTATATTCTAACATTTTGCTGTACTATTGTTCTGCTGAATAAAATACAAAGTCCAATAAAGTGGATCTTTAACAAAGTAATACAGAGGCTTGGCCAGAAATCAATACTTGGTCTTCAGGCCCTTTTTCAGAAGAATTTACTGTCTGATCTATTTCAGTTTGTGCCAGAAAGAGGAATAATATAATCTAAATATTATAACTACATCCTGTTAATATATTATAGAGAAATTGCTAATCCATTATACAGGTGAAAATAAAAAAAAATTCACCTGTATATCTTCTTTTTAAATGCAAGTAACTTATGATTAACTAAATATTCAAAGCTCTCCCAGTCCATCTGAAATATGGAATTGATTTTACTGTCATCTTTCAAAATATTCCAGGAGTTCTAGTGTAGCCTTGCCCCACAGAAGACTCCCCTATCCTATCCCCTGCTTGCTGCTGTGAAAGTAAAACTGAAACTGAAATGCCTCTCTTCTGCTTGTGTTTTACATTTGGAACAGATTCCTTTTCAGGTGGGGAGGAGGAGTAGAACTCCTTGGTATCAGAGGGCTGTTTGGAAAATGAAACAGTATTTGCTGTGTGAGCAAGAAGGAGACAGGAAGGAGCCTGGCTGTGGCTTAACTCAGCTGTTCTGTAGTAAAGCTGGGGGAGGGAGAGAGCATTGACCCCTTTGACCTTATTGTAATCTATGCCTTGTTCCCTTTTTTCTGTTATTGTTGTTTATTCTTGTTATTGCTCTACTTCAGATTGCAGTGGGGTTTGTATGATAGGATTCTTCTCTACATAAAAATCCAAAGAACATCCACACATAGAAAATGAGCATGTCAAGAAGAAGGTGGGGCAATGTTCTATGAAGATCAGAGCAGCAGAGCACTCAATCATGACCAAACTTCAGAAATTTAAAATAATGTAACACAGAGAGACTTTTTTACTGAGAATTACAGCCTTTTCCAAATAAGCTTTTTAAAATAAATAATTTTATTCCAGTTTGTCATTAGAACAAATGGCTTTTTGGCAATCTGAACCAACAAAATACTGGGCTGTAATAAAATGCAAACTCTCAACCACACACTGAATTTATTTTAGAGCAATTTAAACTTGTATGTCTACATCAAACTATAATGTTATGCTGATTTTCTTGTACACTACTGGATGTGGGTGTTTGATTAGATTCCGGTAGTTCAGTATAATGAATCTTTTGGTAGCTTTAAGAAACCTTAAGCCTCCTCACAAATTTTTCTTTTGCAAAATAATATAATTTCTGCCAAATTCATGCTTTATATGGAATGTATTAAATATTGATTTCGAACTAAAAATTGTAGCCCCACCTATTCCACTAATGTTACTATGGCATTCCTCGAGACCAGCTGCACTGGGAAAATAAATGAATAAATAAATGAAAGAATAGATAGATAAGAGAGTGAGTGAGAGAGAGAGATTAGATGATAAATAGATAATGAATGAATAGATAGATAGATAGATAGATAGATAGATAGATAGATGATAGATAGATAGATAGATAGATAGATAGATAGATAGATAGATAGATAGATAGATAGATAGATAGCTAATAGATGGATAGACGGACGGATGAGTGGACAGACAGACATATACCGTATTTTCTGGCGTATAAGACAACTGGGCATATAAGATGACCCCCAACTGTTCCTGTTAAAATATAGGGTTTGGGTTATACTCGCTGTATAAGATTACCCCTCTTCCAATGCACACCAAATAAAAATTTAAAAACATCAACTGGCTCACCCACAATGTAAAAGCAGCTGTGCTAGACCCAAAATGGCCCCTGCAACAAGCAGGAACCTCACACAACCACAAAAAGCCCAAAAAATAACTTTCACACTTTATAAAATTCCACATACAGCTTTGTGAGATTTTGTGTGTTTATGTAGTTAGAGTGAAACACTACAGAAACACACTAAATCTCAGAAAGCTGCACAAATATTATTTTACTTTATTTTTATTTTTATATGAAAACTAAATTTAAGACTTCCTAAACTTTAAATGGCTAGGTCTAAAAAAGAAAAACTAAAAAAAACCCCAATTAACTATCTTTTTTAAAGCTCCAAAGGGGGAAAAAACTTACCCAATAGAACAAGGATCTCTAACTTCGGGAACTTTAAGAGTTGTAGACTTCAACTCCCAGAATTCCTCAGCCAGCTTTGCTTTTGAGGCTGATGAATTCTGGGAGTTGAAGTAAACAACTCGCTGCCTACTTGATTGCAGGCAGGGAGATTCAGTTGCTTGCTGATGCAATGGATTGCGGGCAAGCGAAGCAAAGCAAGCATTGCGACTAGCAGCTAAGGTAAGCAAGCTGGAGGGGGGATTTTTGATGCCGATTAGCAGGCAACTCAGCTGGGATCGCCAGAGCCATGTAAAATGAAAAAAGTTTTTTCCTTTTACATGGCTCTGGCAATCTAAGCTGAGTCCTCAGAGCCACTTAAGTTTAAATATATAAATAAGAAATGAACATTATATGGAAGTACCAATGTGGCTTTCAACAACAGAAGCATTGATACACATAAATATGATTAACATGGCTAAGATTGTAAGATATAAAGACATTTTAACAGAGAAGGGAGAATTAAAACAGAAGCAAGACTTAGACAAACAAGAGATCGAGATTGACTGGTGTACATGGCTGCAGATATAATCAAGATATAAAGATTTGAAACAAAATGTTTTAATTGGGGGGAATCTGAGTTGGATCAGATAATGATTGGAAAGGATGAAAAAATGATTAAAAGACTGCGTAATTATTTGTTGCAAATTAGATTGGAAGATGAAGAGGTAAAAGAGACAATTATAACATGGGCGGAGAATTTTGGATATGCAATAGAACTAGAGAAATGGCAATAAAACATGGGAAAGGAATTATAAATTGACAATGGCAACTGCATGTAAAGAAAATCTATATAAAATGTTTTATAGGTGGCATATGCCACCAGAAAGATTAGCAAAGATGTTTAAGGATAATTCAGCCAAATGTTGGAAATGTTTGCATTTGTCAGGAGCATAGGTGATGGTCATGTTTAGAAGCAAAAAATTATTGGTCAAGATACAGAAATGGTTGGAAGAAATATTACATCAAATTATAGAATTAAAACCAGAGTTGTTTTTCCTTTTTCTTTTTTAATTGGGTATTCTTCAAGAGAGATATAGTAAAGAAGATGTGCATTTAACTATAAATATAACAGTAATAAGAATTGTATTTGCACAAAATTGGAAGATAGAAAAAATTCTGTCAGAAGATGAAGTAATAAAAAAGATTTTAGACTGTGTGGAAATGAATTGATTAATTGTAAGAATAAGAGAAAAAGAGGAATCAGAGTATTTCAAGACATGGGGAAGATTGTATATATGGTTAGAAAAGAAATATGGCAATAAGAGAATAGATAAATGAATTAGATAATAGAAAGTTAAATGAGGGAGAGAATAAAAAAGAAATAGAAATCCAGATGTCACCAGAGTAAATGAAAAAGGGGATGGGAGGGGGGGGAAAAGAAAGAAGATATTAAGAATAAATGTACAATTATGATGATAATACTGATAGATAGAATAAATCTGAAAATAAATTGAAAGAAAGTATAGACTATTAGAACACAGGAGTTGCTCGGATACCAAACAAGGAAAATATTCCACAGCAAAGAAGATAGAAAGGAGAGAAGAGGAGAGGGTAGAAAGAGGAGAGGGAGGGGAAGAAAGGGAAAAGGAGAGTAAGGAAGGGGACAGGAGTAGGAGAGAAGGTGAGAAGGGGAAAAAGAAGAGAGGAGTAGGGGAAAGGAAGGGAAGTAGGATGAGGTAGGAGAGGAGGAAGGAGAAAGTAGGAGAGAAGAGGATGGGGTGAAGGAAAAAAGGAAGAGAAGGAGAAGGTTTGTTGTGAAATGAGGAAAGAAGGGGTAGAAGAGCAACTTCGAATGTAATTAAAATGTCTTATTTTAATGCTTTAAGGAAAACAGGTATATGTATAATTAATTATGTATAAGAAAATGTACATTTTATATTATGTGTATAAGAAATCAAACTGAAAAACTTTTCAAAAAAAATATATCTGCAGAGCCAGAGTTTCTGAAAGTGATGCGATGTGACTGGTTGGAAAAATACCAGGCTCTGATGAGCCTGGAGAAACCGAGCCAGATGAACCGTCGCCAGGGGGGGGGGTCTTTGGACCAGATCTGTCCTGAAAGGACAGTGAAAAAGAAGAGGCAGCTTGGTAGCTAAAGAGGAACAGGCAAGTTCCTCGGAAAGCCCAAGAAAACTCTTCGATCTGGTGATGGGGGTGGCAATCAGTGCAAATCGTTATGAAGCCAGAGCATCCAGAATAATCACTATGAAGGAGTGAAGATTTGGACAGAGTACTGGTACCGGGTGAGTGATTGGCCAACTCACAGGTAATAAATGAAAATTTGGAAAATTTTAGAACTACCCGGTGTGGAAATAGTGGCTAAATAGTGATGGGGGGAAACAACAGAGAGAAAATATGGAAGTGACAAATGCTGTATAGGAGCATTTACAGATTTAAAACTGAATGTGAATGAATATGTAAAGTTGGAATTTGGACTTTTCAGATTTGGATTGGATTATAAACTGATTGGTTGGATATAAAAGTTACAGAAGAAGTGGAAAAACTTTCTTTTTCTCTTTTTTGAATTCATAAAGATTGATAAAGTGAATTACAATGCAAAATGGATACTTTTTAACCGGCTGAGTGAAATTGTGGATTGTAGAGAGACATCTTCAGGAGAAATAAGAGTATTTCCTTTTGTTTTGAGGGAAAACCTTTTGTTTTGAGGGAAAACTTTGAAGTAGTGAGAAAAAATAAAATAAAATACAACTTTGAACTTTCAAAATGATAAGCTGTGAGAACTAAGGAGGATTTATGTGTCTACAACTGGTTAGACTTTGATGATTAAAAAAGGATTACAATGTGGCTTTAAATTGGAATAATATCAACCCAGAAAGAATAAAATAGCGCAATGAATAGCGCAGGAAATGATGAAGATGATGTTCTTGGAAATAAAGGAAATAATTATAATCTTGCATGGAAAATCGAAACTTGATGAATCAAAGACTGAGCCAGAATACATGGAAGCTGAAAAGGAAATAACCAATGAAAAACAGGAAAGAGAGATTGACAATGAAGAAGACAAAGATAAAGAGACTGACTATGGAAAATTAAACAATGATATGGGTTGTAATAATAAAAGGGAGAACCTTAGAGACTACAGTGGGAATAATAATGGGGAATATAGAAAAAGGGGAAAGAAACACAGAAGGAAAAGAGAATGGAATAGAAAAAAATATAGATAGATTAAATGATTACACTGGGATTTACAGTGGAAGCATAAGAAAGAGGTAAAAGGGGATGGGAAATAAAGGGAAATAAAGGGCAAAACAAAGGATTTTATAACTTTAAAATACAAAACAAATATACTGGGATAAACAATAGAAATATAAGAAAAAGGAAAGAGAGAGGAGAAATAATGGAAAATATAGGGCAGAATAGGAGAGCTCAGAATTTTAAAACACAAGAGAAAGGAAGAGGAAGGAAAAAGAAAAAGAAAAAAAATAGAAGAGGAGAAAGGGAGAAAGAAATGAAAGGGAATACATTTAGAACTGTAAGATTTAACAGATAAGATGAATGTTAGAAAAAAGACAAAACAGTGATATCAATTAAGTGATTTAAAATGACGGGAAAATATAGAGATGTTTGAAGTAAATGAAATAAGACTTATATTTTATGTTTTGTTTTAAATATGCTATATTGAAAATTAGAGAAATTGCAAGAATTGTCATATTCTTAATTGGAGTTGGAAGTTTATAAAATGATAACTTGTAATAATATGAATAAATTTAATTAGGGAAATTGTAATAAATTGTAACATTTTAAATTATATATTTGAAATGTAACCAAAAAAGGGAAAAGAAGATGAATTAAGAGTACAATAAGAACTAATTAGTTTGGGGAAAATTAGAAATGATTAAGAAACATATAGAAGTGATTTATAAACACATATTGTTAATAATTAAAAAGATAAGAGGAATTTTGAGAAATATATTTAATAAATGAAAGAAAGGTCGAGGTTGCCTGGACACCATAGTGGAAAATATTAAATTGAAAATGTATACAGCAATAGAGAGAGATGAAAGAAGAAGTAGAGAGATGGAAGAGAAGGGGAAGGAGAGAGAGGGATAGAAGAGAGGGGAGGAAGGAAGGGAGTGGAAATTAGAGTAGAGAG
The DNA here is from genome assembly GCA_038048745.1 of Coluber constrictor foxii. Lineage (NCBI taxonomy): Eukaryota > Metazoa > Chordata > Lepidosauria > Squamata > Colubridae > Coluber > Coluber constrictor. The sequence continues at coordinate 121,694,668 of CM075961.1, read as the reverse complement.
AGGGTTAGTCAGGGAGAAAGGAAGGAGGAGAAGGAGAAAGGAAGGGGAAGTAGTAAGGAATAGGAGAAGAAGGAAAGAAAGTAAGAAGGAAGGAAGAGAAGGAGATGGAAGAGACTGAGAAGAAAGACTGCTGTATAACAAAAAAAAAAAAAAAAGAGGAAATGGAAGAAAGGCAACCCCGAACACACATATAAATATTAAGATAAAGAAGGAATTGTTAAAAAATACAAGAGAATAAATATGAATAAGTAGGAAAATTAAAATTTGAGAGAGAATGAAGATGTTGTTTATATAAATAAGCACAGAAATATTGAGATATGAATTAAAGAAAAAATAGGGGGGCAAAGGAAGATATTGGCAAAAATTGTAATTGAGTAAAATGTATTTGAACTTGAAAAAGTATATAAGATATGGCCAATACTCTGTTCAAAAAAGATGCGGGTGAATGTGCGGGGGGCGGGGATCAATAAAACTTGAAAAAAATAAAATCTGCAGAGCCAGAAAGGTTGCGGACTGCTGATTTACATTTAAGTCCCTACACAGTTAAAAAAAATTTCAGGATAACTCTATAATCTCTGAATTTTTACAATTAGGCACACAAGCCGTTAAAAATCATCTGCCACTACTATAAAAAAGACATTGAGATTTAATTTTACATTCTTATTTAATCTTATATTATGTGACAATTCATTTTATAGATTTTATATTTAGCAACACTGAGGGAACAATAAGAAAGTGGTGCCATTTACAACATGAAATATCCCTGGGGACCCATTTTAAACAGACTAGTGGTTATTAATGTTATTATGTGGTTATTAAGACACCGAAAGAGCAAGAGAACACTATAGAAAGCCTTGATATACAATGTTGGCATTATCTTAAATTAACTTGGAATTTAAATGATTTTCTAGTGACTGCCTCACTTAGAAGTTATCAGTTAAAATCAGAAATAAAAGAAAGTAAATTTAAAATACGTATCTTATAGTCTAATAACCTTGTTATTAAAATTTAATAACAAGTATCCTCACAAAGCAAAAGCAAGTTTTACTTTGTTACTAAAGACAATTGCTGTGCAAAATATATTTTAATGCAACTTCTTTAACAAAAAGACAACATCTAATCATTACAACGTACTACTAGCAAAATTGTTTTTTTCTCATAATGTATATGCTTATATATATTTATTTATATCTTCTTATAATGATATCTTCTATATCCTAGCAGCATATCATTTGCACATCACAGCTTAATACAATGAACAAATATGCATATATTCTAAGTGGGCTACAGTGAATAATATTCATGAAATATCCTACTTTTTTGCCTTTAACGAAAACATAAAATAAGAAGCAGAGTTTGAAGGTTTGCTTGAAAGATATTCTATGCACAGTAAAAAGGTTGCTTGTCTGGCCCCCAAAGAATGAGTCACTTTCAATATGACCTTTGGCATCACTTTTATCAAAGAATAGGTTTTGTCTTATTTCTCCTCTAATTCAATTGTTCATGTCCATCATGGACATATTGGTATGTCCAATTGCATAATTTTCTTATAATGTTTAATGTCCCGTGGGCAAAATTAAAATGCATTTGTAGCTGCCATTTTTGAAAGTATTGGGTGCAATAGCTTTTCTTATAAAATTACATTTAAATTTTAATTCTCCTCCTCCTCCTCCTCTTGCTTCTACTTCAGGCCTCAACCATAGTTAATTGATGTAGTAGTGTGCCTTTGATGTTGCCTCTCCATCTTCATCTGAATCTGCCTCATGTGCTTTGACCTTCTCCTCTTTTTGTATGTGCCTTGTATAATATGGAATGACATCCTCTCCAGGTGAATATACCATTTTATATGCCATTTTATATGCTGTTTTTATATGTAATTTAAGATTGGTTTTGTGCCAATTCTTTCTCTTATGGTCTCATTTCTGATTTTATCTCTTCCAGCAGCTTTTTTCAAACATCTCATTTCTGTGATGACTAACTTTTGTTTAAATATGTTACTTGAAGTGCCCATGTTTGTCACTGGTAATATAGAGTGGGGATGAATATGCTTTGTATGAGATGCTTCTTTGTGCTAATCAGTAATGCCTCATGTTGTAGGAGTGGAGCAAGCTGTCCCAACATTTGGTTTGCCTTAATGCAGCATATGTTAATCTCTTTCACCATTTTATCATCTTCAGTTAATGTTGTTCCTAGATATTTGAACTTTGATACTTGCTTGTTCCTTCTATTACTATGTTTAGGGTATACTTTTTTTTCAATTGTTAAGTTGGTTCAGTTGGTTCTTTAGATCAACATATCAGCAGAACTTGTTGAGACAGAAATCACACAGGAAATGTTTGGTGAAAGACATCTCAATATTCTTTTCTCCTCTTTCTGATCCCAAATAGAGTTTAAATATCACTGTATCAAAATGTAGAAATTTAGCACCCACGCCCTCCCAGAAGAATGAAATATTTTGAGAAACATTAAAAGGCAGAATATTATATTTCACTGGATGAGAAGTGGAAAACATGTTTTTCTTAAAAAACAGAAAGCAAACTCCTAATCTCCCTCTCCCCAGCAGATTTTTGTGCCCATTGAGAAAGAGTGGGCCAGCCTATCTACAAAACAAAAGACCTTCAGCTCTTGGGTGAAGGAATTAAAATATGATCCTCCAGGACATAATAGGATTAACCCACTAGCAGCAGAGCTCACTACATTGCATAATCTCCTAAGGACATTGCATCTGAGTCCAAACCAACCAACTTCTCAGACAACCTACAGAGCTAGCTATAACACCTACAACACCCAATAGAATACATGTTCTTGCACAGGAACAGGAAGGGCAAACTGCAAAGCCCAAGAGAAGATGTAAAACCCCTCACTCTCAACTTCATATGGTCAGCTACCCAGAATAACATGTGCTTGGTGGTTCTGCTTCATCAATAAATGGATCCACTTTCCAATCAACCTCCAGCCTCCATTTTGTCTCCAGTGCCTTTCTCCCAGTTTGGAACTGAACCAGATGGATATTTCTTCCAACAATGAGTTGACAGCCAGTGTGGTTAAGGTACTAGGCTGGAAACCAGAAGACAATACATTTTAGTGCCACCTTAAGTACAAAGCCAGCTGGATGACCTTAGATCAGTCAATCTCTGTCACCTGTAGGAGGCAGGCAATGTCTTAACTGGAACCAGAATTTCCATCACTAAACAAAGCAGTTATAAAGGGCAATGTCATGTAACCATGCCATTTAGTTCTGGCAGCCCTCAGTTATTGTTGTAAGCAAGACCACATAGATCATTCAGTAAGGATCTCATGTGATCACAACTTACACCTTTCTCAGTGACTTTGCTTATGAAAAGACAGTAGGGAAGATCTCAAAATGTGATCATGTGACTGAAGGATGCTGCGATGGTCAAAAATCTATGATGGCCACCAAGCATATGGATTGTAATCATGTGACCATGGGGGTACTGCAGTGGCTGAAACTTCAAGGACCAGTTGTAGGTATCACTTGCTGTTGCAAGTTCAAATAATTGCTCTACAAATGGTCATTAAACAAGGACCACCTGTGCAAAGATAAGAAGCAATCAATAAAATATAAAAATATTTGTTAGAAAAATAAAGCAATTATAAGCAAATCATAATTAATATAATTAAAAATCCTCAAGGTAAAAGTCAAAAAAAGTATTAAAGAGAAGAGAGAAAAATCAGTAACCAGTATATTATATTATCTGGAAAAGTCTAAGTGAATAACTTAGAACCCAGCTGAAGTAAACATGAAATCTCATATTTATTGAGACGAAGTTCTGTAACCTCACTACAACACAAAAAAGTCATATTTTCAGTTTCCTCCTAGAAAGGCTGGCCCTTCAAGCATTATCCAGTAAGAGGAAACCGCATCGCTAAAAATATAACATCATTTATCTAACAGAATTATCAGAATAATAAGAGTTTGGCAGGTCACCTAGTCCAACCCATTGCCCAAGCAGGAGACCCTACACCATTTCTGACAGATGGCAGTCCACTGGTGGACTTGAAAGCTTCCGGTAATGAAGCTCCCACAACTTCTGAAGGCAATCTGTTCCATTCGTTGATTGTTCTCACTGTCAGAAAATTTCTCCTTATTTCTAGGTTGGATATCTCCTTGATTAGTTTCCATCCATTATTTCTTGTCTGGCCTTCAGGTGTTTTAGAAAACAGGTTGACTCCTCCCCTCTGTGACAGCCCTCCAAATATTGGAACACTGCTATCATGTTTCCCCTGGTTTTTCTCTTCATTAGATTAGCCATGGCCAGTTCCTGTAACTGTTCTTCATATGTTTTAGCATCCAGTCCCTAATCATGTTTGTTGCTCTTCTCTGCACTCTTTCTAGAGTATTGACATCTTTTTTTATAATGTGGTGACCAAAATGGATGTAGTATTCTAGGTGAGATATTACTAAGGTTTTATAGAGTGGTATTAGTACCTCATGTGATCTTGATTGAATCCTTCTGTTCAGGGGTGAAATGCTCCCAGTTCAGACTGGATCGCTCGATCCGGTAGTGATGGAGGCGGGTGGTTCGGAGAACCGGTAGCAAAAATGCCTGCCTCCTCCCCATGCCCAGCTGAGCACAATTATGAGAGGCTTTTTTTTTTTACTTTTAAAAGCATTTTTTAATGCTTCATCTGAAAAAATGCTTTTAAAACTAAAAAAAAGCCTCTGCTGATCAGGCAACTCAGCTTGGATCGTCAGAGGCATTTAAAAGAAAAAAAACCTTTTTTTCTTTTAAATGCCTCTGATGATCCCAGCTCAGTTTTTTAAAAAGCCTCTTCCAATCAGTCAACTCAGCTGGGATCGTCACAGCCTTTGGAAAGCATTATTTTACTTCTTCGCTGAAGAGGTTGTAAAAAAAATGGTTTTAAAAGTTTAAAAAAAATTGGTCATGCCCACCCACTCACATTACCCCTCCCCACCAAGCCACACCCACAGAACTGGTAGTAACACATTTTAGATTTCACCACTACTTCTGTTAATGCAATTTAGGATTGCATTGGCTTTTTTTGGGTGTCACCACAAAGTGTTGGCTCATAAATAATTAGTTTTCCATTAAGACTTCAAGATCCCTGTTACAGTTACTGCTATTAAGCCTGGTTTCTGCCTGATCTATATGTGTGCTTTTAGTTTTTCTTGCCTAAGTGTAAGACTTTACTTTTCTCTACATTGAATTTCATTTTGTTAGTTAAGGCCCAATGTTCAACTCTGTCAAGATCCATCTGAATTTTGAGCCTATCATCTAGGGTGTTGACTATTCCTGCCATCTTAGTATTATCTATAAATTCGATAAGTTCCCCTTCTATCCCCTCAACAAAGTAGTTTATGAAGATATTGGGCCTTGTGATACCCCACCGCTTACTTCCCTCCATATAGATGTAGCACCATTAAGGACTACTCGTTGAGTATGGTTGGTCAGCCAGTTACAAATCCATCTGATGGTGGTGCTATCTATCCCACTTTTTTCTAGCTGACCAAGAAGGTAGGTTGTAGTCTACCCTATCAAATGCCTTGCTAAAGTCTAAATATATTATGTCCACAGCATTTAGGTGGTCTACTAATTTAGTTACTATGTCAAAGAATGAAATAAGAGTAGTTTGGCATGATCTGTTTTTAACAAACCCATGCTGACTTCTAATTATTATTTTACTCATTTCTAGATGTTCACAGTTCTGTTTTTTTATCTTTTCCAGTATCTTCCTGGGTATTGATGTTAGGTGATTGGACTGTATTTTTTTCGTTTTCGAAGTTGGGAAGCATATCAGCTCTTTTCCAATCCTCTGATAGTTCCCCGGTGCCACAGGATTTTTGAAATATATGGTATGGTGGTTTTGAGATGATATCTGCCAGCTCCTTTAGAACTCTGGGATGTAATCCATCAGGTCCTAATGATTTATAACCATCAGTAGCAGACAGGTGTTTTCTTATCATTTTCTTGTTTATTTTAACTTTTATTTCTAGTCTGTCTTTTACAGTTATGTTTTTGGTAGGTTGGGCTATAGTTTCTTTTTGCGTGAAGACTGATGCAAAGAATGAGTTAAGTAGCTCTGCTTTTTCTCTGCTGCCTGTTACTTTCTTGCTGTCTTCTTTCTTTAGTGGACTGACTATTTCCTTGATTTTTTTCTTGTTATTTATATGTTGAAAGAAACTTTTTTTAAATTATCTTTGACTTTTGTTGCCAGTATTTCATTATTCTGAGTCATTGCTTTCCTGACTTTGCAGTCTTTGCAGATTCTGGCTATCTGCTGATATTCTGCCTTAGTTATGAGTCCCTCTTTCCATTTTTTTAAATTTTTTTTTTCATTATAAAACAAAAAACAAAACATAAAACCATCATCATTTCAAACAATTACAGACAGTGTGTCGATCAGTTAACATTCTTTTGTGCTTAATCCCATCTTCAGAGTATCAATATATAACAAAAGCTTATTTCTCTTTACATCCACTTCATAATTCATATTTCATCTCCATGTTTTATTATCTATCCATTGATAAAAACAAATCCCATATCAAATAATATTGTTTATCTTCCTGTTCTCTAATTTCAAATGTCAATTTACTCATTTCAGCACAGTCCATCATTTTCTTAATAACTTCATCAGTAGGTATCTTCTCTCCTTTCCAATTTTTAGCAAATACAATTCTAGCCCCATGCTATCAATTTCCCCCATACTATCATTGATTCTTTAACTTGTTCTTCTTCCAATTTTACTTCTAGCAAATATCCATATAATTTTTTAATTACACAGTTATTAGAGTCCATTAAAATTTTATCTAAATTAGTCAAAGCATTGTACAAACCTTCTTAATAATGTTTGAGATCTTCTTCATATCTAGAACGTATTTGCAAATATGGGAACCAATCCATTTTACAACCCTGTTCTTCTATTTCTTTTTTTTTTATTGAAAAAGTTTTACAGTACAATTTTAACCCCACATTTTTAACCCCACATTGTAGCATCCAAGCAGTCACACCTCCAACATTTAGGTTGAACATTTGGATACATACATGATAATTTCTTAGGATCTAAATGCCATCTATAAAACATCTTATAAAAGTTTTCCCTCAAATTCTGTGCCTGTGTAAATTTAACATTCTGGACCCAGATCTTTTCCCATGTTTCTAACATCACTGGTTCTGCAAAATTTTGTGCCCATTTTATCATACAATCCTTAACTAATTCACTCTCTGAATCTCTTTCTAACAGTAAATTATACACTCTCTTAATATGCATCGGCCCTTTTTGTTCCATCTGTAACACCAAGTCTTCTTCATGTAACATTAGTCCAATTTTCTGATCTTCTCTCCATCTCGATTGAAGTTGAGAGTATTGCAACCAAGTTAAATTCTTCCCTTCTTCCAACAGAGTTTTAAAAGATTTCAAGTTCCATCTGCCCCCATCAATAAAAAGCATCTCTTTGTATAAAATTCCCCCGAGTGACTTTATATTTGGCATAATCTGCCCAAGATCCAACCACAAAGGTATTTTATAATCCAATTGAAACTGGTGCTTCTTCCAGACTCTCATCAACGCTTGTCTCAATATATGACTCTTAAAAACATTATCCAACTTGTCTTGATAAAACAAATATGCATGCCAGCCAAAATCAAGATCGTGGCCTTCTAAATTCAGAATGTCATTTTTAGTTATTCCAAACCAATCACCCAATTGTGTCAACACTGCAGCTTGATAATATAAACGTAGATTTGGGACTTTAAGGCCACCTCTTTCACGAACATCTTGCATAATTTTAAACTTAACTCTTGGTTTTTTGTCTTTCCAAATAAATTTGTTTAGACCTGACTGCCATTCGGCCAATGTTTTGTCGCTTTTAAGCACTGGAATCATTTGAAACAAAAACAGAAACCTAGGTAGAACATTCATCTTAACTGCTGCTATTCTTCCAAGTAGGGATAGTTACAGTTTCTTCCATATTTCAAAGTCCTTTTGAATCTTATGCCACAAAACCTCATAGTTATTTTGAAAAAGTTTTATATTCGACGCTGCAACCTGAACTCCTAGATATTTCACTTTTGTAGCTATTTCAAAGCCTGCCACCCTTTCCAATTCAATCCTTTGTGGTTCCGACATGTTTTTAACTATCATCTTAGTCTTTTTCTGGTTTAGTCTAAAACCTGAGACCAAACCATACTCCTCAATAGTCTTTTTCATCTGGATGATTGATTCCAAGGGTCGTGTTAGGGTTACAACCAGATCATCTGCGAATGCTTTCATCCTATAATCTTTTTGCCTTACAACAATTCCACTCAATTTCTTCGAATCCCGTAGAGAATTCAACAGGACTTCTAAAGTTAAAATAAACAACAATGGAGATAGCGGGCAACCTTGTCTGGTTCCTTTCTGTATATGAAAATTAGTAGTTAGACTTCCGTTAATGACCATTTGTGCTGTCTGTTCTTGATAGATTGCCTCAATTGTATGTACAAACTGATCTCCAAAATCCATTTTATACAAAGTCTTTACTAAAAAGTCCCAATTAACTCGATCAAAAGCTTTTTCCGCATCCAAAAAAACCAACACCGCAGGGATCTGTTTACTCTTCTCAAGATATTCCAATAAATCAATGAGTTGCCGCACATTATCCTTCATGTATCTCCCCTCGATAAAACCTGCTTGATCACTATGAATCACCTCTTGAATAACTGGCATCAATCTGTTGGCCAAAACTTTAGCAAAAATTTTGTAATCCGTATTCAGGAGAGATATTGGTCTAAAATTTTCTGGTTTTGAAGAACCATCTTCCTTTGGTATAAGTGAGATAAAAGCCGTCTTCCATGAGGGAGGTATTTTACCCCCCCCCCCCCCATTGTATACTGCAAAATAAATCCTTAAGATGCTCTACCAGTTCTGATTGTAAATTCTTATAATATACTGCTGTTAAACCGTCCGTCCCAGGAGCTTTAGCTGTTTTTAATTGCTTAATTGCAAACAAAATCTCTTCAGAAGTTATTAAATGATTAAGTCTTTCTCTTTGTTCCAATGAAATTTTTGTAACTCTCGTCTTTCCAAGATATTCATCAATAAGATCCTCTTGAATATTATCTTTACGGTATAATTTAGAGTAATAATCTAGGAAAGCTTGATGAATTGACATCTGTTGAAAGACCTGTTTTCCTTTATATTCAATAGTATCTATTATACGAGAACTTTGTTGCTTTCTTAAAGTATATGCTAACCATCTGCCCGGCTTATTAGCATTACAAAAAGTGTTGTGTCTGGCAAATTGCAAATTGGTCGCCGTCTGGTCAGCTATCAACATTTGAAATTGGTCTTTCAGAAGTTTTATAGTTTGCTGTAGCTTCTCATCAGTCGGATTTTTTATATGCAATTGTTCTTTTTCCTTTATTTCTGCCTCCAATTGTGTTGTTGTCTTTTGTCGTTTGTTAACCTGTACTTAGAATTCATATGGATCAGTACACCTCTCATATAAGCCTTACTTGCATCCCAAACAACTTCAATAGGTGTACCTTTATTCAAATTCAGCTGAAAAAATTCCTTCACTTGTTTTTTAAGGTCATCTATATTCTTCTCATATCTAAATAAATTCTCATTAAGTCTCCAAGATCTCCTCTCCCTCTTACCAAAATCCATTTCCATCCATACAGGACTATGATCAGTCAAAGTTCTTGGAACTTTGTTCTTGGGTGTCCTCCTAGACTCACAGCTAAGATTAGAGCAACATCTGACAGCTTTGGCTAGGGATACCTTTGCACAAGTTCACCCGATGCACCAATTGCAACCCTACATGGATCGGGAGGCTCTCCTCACGGTCACTCATGCCCTTGTCACCTCACAGTTAGATTATTGCAATGCGCTCTACATGGGTTACCCTTGAAAAATGTTTGGAGACTACAGTTGGTCCAGAACGCAGCCACATGAGCTGTCGTGGGTGCACCTAGGTACAACCACATTACCCCAATTCTCTGCAAGCTGCACTGGCTTCCTATTGGTCTCCAATCACAATTCAAGGTGTTGGTTATTACCTTTAAAGCCCTACATGGCTCAGGGCCAGGGTATCCTTGAGACTGCGTTCTACCGCATAGCTCCCAGCGACCGGTAAGATCCCACAGAGTTGGTCTCCGCAGGGTCCCGTCAACTAAAGAATGCTGGTTGGCGGGCCCATGGAGAGGGCCTTCTTGTGGTTGCCCCAGCTCTCTGGAACCAGTTACTGCCTGAGATCCGGACCATCCCCACCCTATTGGCCTTCCGAAAAGCGGTGAAGACCTGGCTTTTCCGGCAGGCATGGTGCCGTTGATCTTGATCTTGTGATCCGGCGAGATCCGGCTATGAATGGTGTGATTAAGTTTTAATGTTTTTAATTCTTAAATGTTTTTTGTAATGATTTTAAATGCATTGTGAGCTGCCCTGAGTCCTCAGAGAGAGGCAGCATACAAATTGAATTAATAAATAAAATAAAATAAAATCAATAAATAAATTGAAGCAAAGATTTTATAGTCTGAATTTAGCAGGGATATAGGCCTATAGTTTTTGATTTGTTGTGGGTCTGTATCTTCTTTGTGGATCAATGTGATATACGCCTCAGTCCATGACCTGGGTACTTTCTTCTTCATCATCACCTCATTCATAACTTCCAGTAATGGGAGACTTAAAGATTCTTGTAGTATCCTATAATATTCTGCAGGTAGACCATCTGGCCCTGGTGCCTTTCCATTCTTTTGTTTCTTAATTGCTTCTGTTAACTCCATCATCATCATTATTTTTTTAAAATTTGATTTATATGTCGCCTTTCTCCGAAGACTCAGCGTGGCTTACAATATGTTAAGCAATAGCCTTCATACTTTGTATATTTATACAAAGTCAGCTTATTGCCCCCACAAACTGGGTCCTCAATTTACCTACCTTAGAAAGAATGGAAGGCTGAGTCAACCTTGAGCCTGTGAGATTCGAACTGATGTAATTGCAGACAGCTGGGTGTTAGTTATGGTGCTTAGTCTGCAGAGCTATCCAGGCTCCTTATATTCCCCTCTAACATTTCCTCAATATCTTTGGGAATCTGAGGTAAATTTGCTTTTTGTAAGTATCTTGCCACATTTTCATCTTCTATCTTTTCTCTCTTATAAAGTTGTTTATAATATTCCTGTATTATTTTCCCCATCTCTTTATTTCCAAATTTACTTTGCCCTTGATCATCAATTAATTGTGTGATTTTCCTTGATTCTCTTTCTTTTTTCAATTTATATACTAGCCATCTTCCTAGTTTATTCGCATTTTCAAAATTGTTCTCTTTAGTGCTTCTAATTTTTTGGGCTAATTCTTCTTTTTCCAGTAAGTCCATTTTATGCTTTATTATGTCCATTTTCATTTTTACATCTTTCTTGTGTGGACATTCCTGGAGTTCCTTTTCACATCTCTTATAGTCATCTGTTAATATTTTAAGTGTTTGTCTTTTCTTCCATTTTTTTTCCTTGTATAGTCCATTATTAAGCCTCTTGCATAGGCCTTCATTGTGTCTCAAAGATTTTGTGTCGATGTGTCTTCTTTCTTATTCTCCTTAAAGAAGAAAGCCAACTCTCTCTCCATTTTCTGTACAAAGTCTTTCTCTTTTAATATTGTATTATTTAAAGTCCATCTAGATTTTCTTTTTTGTCCTTTCCAAGTAACTATCACAGGATTGTGGTCTGCACATATATTTGTTTCTATTTCTACTTGTTCTATATTCAAAGTATATTCCATTGTTGTCCATATCATGTCTAACCTAGACCAAGATGAATGTCTGTCAGAATAAAAAGTATATTGTCTATTTTTCCCATTTCTATCTCTCTATGTGTCTTTTAAGTTTATTTCTTCTGTCATCTTAAAGAAGGTGTTTGGTAATATCTTTCTACTATGTCTTATTATTTTATGTGTTTTATAGTCCAAGTTTTCATCCACTATTCCATTAAAATAACCCATCATACATATATTGTCATATTCCAGTTCAATTATCTTCATATGCAGTTTTCTATAAAAGTCACTTTGCTGTTTGGAGCATATATTGCTACTAAAAGAATTTTCATATTATTATCAATTATTTCCACTATCAGAATTCTACCATCTGCATCTGCATATATTTGGACAGCTGGTATTGCATTTCTAATATATAAAACCACTCCTCTCTTTTTACTTTGTGGCAGTGATAAAACAGTTCTCTCAAGTTTTGGTTGTATCAATAATTGTTCATATTGCTTTTTAATATGTACTTCTTGTAGACAAATTATATCAGATTTTAATTTCTCTAATTTGTAAAAAAAACCTTTCTTCTTTTAACTCAGACTCAAGGTTGACTCAGCCTTCCATCCTTTCGAGGTAAATAAAATGAGGACCTGGATTGTGGAGGCAATACGCTGACCTTGTATAAAAAAGAACACTGCTTGGGGGGGGGGGCAAAAGCCCTATTAAGCAGGCATATACAAAAGTATGAAGGCTATTGCTTAACACATTGTAAGCCGCCCTGAGTCTCCGGAGAAGGGTGGCATATAAATCAAATAAATAAATAAATAAATAAATAAATAAATAAATAAATAAATAAATAAATAAATAAATAAACAAACTACTGTTTTAAGTCCATTTATTGAGATTAATTTTCTTTGTTCCATATTCATACTTTATATGTAGGTTTTGTTGCTCTAGTTGATCTTACTTCACGTTATTCCTTGTATTCCACAATCCCTCCTACTGCTCCTTCTGCAGCTTCAATCATTGCCAACTCTTCTCTAAATTCTACTGGCACTACTGTTGTTTGAGTTTCCATTTCCATTTCCACCTCTCTCTCTTTAAGAAATTCTTCATAGAAAGCTTTTGCTTTGTTAATTGTATCCAATCTGTATCTTTGAAGTTGCCACATTAAAATTAACCTTTCTGGTACCAACTATCTGTAATTTACACCTTTTTGAAGTAATATTTTAGTCAGAAATTGATATTCTCTTCTCATCTCTCTCACTTTTCTTGGTATTTGTTTCAAAACCACCACTTCTTTCTCCTTATATTTCAAAGTTTTTTCTCTAACAACCTGAAGAATTTGTGCTTTGATCAATTTCTTGGTAAATCTTATATGTACTTCTCGTGGCAACTTACTACACATTGCATATCTAGTATATACTTGATATATCTCATCCACACTATTCATCTTTTCCTTAGTGATTTCTAATGCTTCAGCCAGCATTTCTGTCATAATTTCTGCCAGGTTTTCACCTTTTTCTTCTTCCACATTTTGAAATCTCAAATAAAATTCTGATTTGTCCATTTCCCATCCAATTAATCCACTCCTATCTCGTTCAACTTCTCCCAATCTGTTATCTATATCTTTAATTTTTTCTCCTTTTGTGCGTCCTTTTTCTCAAGCTGTTGCAATCTCTCTTCATGTTTCAACATTGCTTGCTGAATATTGGCCACTTTTTCATCTGTCTTAAGTAGTTGCTGTTCCATCCTTTGAACTGTTTGAAGAATCAGCTGTATCTACATAGCTTTCTCTTTTTCTTTCTCTTTCTCCTGCTGAAGCATTGCCTGAATTGTTTGCTGTCCTCCAGATGGTGACAAGGAGGGTGTAGTTGAAGAAGACCTCACTGTCACAACTTTTCTGCTTATTTTATCTGATAGTCAACAAAGACCAAAGCCAAACCACAAAAAGAAAAAAAAGAAAAAGAAAAAGAGGAAAAAAAGAAAAAAAGAAAAAACAATTCTTCAGGTTCTTCAAAACCCTAATCCATTATTGAGCAAAAAGTAAAAAAGAAAAAAAGGGATGAGAATAAAAACAAAAAATGAAAAGCCAACCAAAGCTAGAAAAAAAAGAAATAAAAATAAAAATTGAAACTTAAAAATCAAAAATCCACAATCAATCTTCAGGCTCTTGAGTGCCTTAATCCAACTCAGTTATATAGAAATAACAAAAAAGAGAATCCATTAAACACATTTATGCACAGAAATCATGCAGAGAGTTATCATTTAGCCAAGCCTATTGCTTAACACATTGTAAGCCGCCCTGAGTCTCCGGAGAAGGGCGGCATATAAATCAAATTAAAAAAAAAAAAAAGCCAAGCCCCCCCCCAAAAAAACCCAGCCAAAAGAAGACCCAATTTCTTCTGTAATATTTCTGGACTCCTACTTCAAATTGTTTCCAAGAAGAACACCTGGGTAAACAATGCAGATAGTTCCAATTTCCTCAGATGTTCTCACAACACTCTTATCAACCAAGAAGTTCAGAGTCCTTGAGTTATGACAACAATGTATTTCCCAACCTGTAACTTATATAAACATGAGTAACAAAGTTTCTTTTCCAGCAGATGGCAGCATTACATACTCTCCTGTCTTTCCTACAATTTATAATCCAAAGCTTCTTTGTCAGAAAAATATTAAAATATAAAATGTAAACAATCTTCAAAGAAAGGAAAAAAGAAGAAAGGCTTCAATCTCAAAGAAAAATTATTTTAAATAGAAAAGGCACATAGGGTTACCAATATTAGCCTCTTAATTTATCATTCTCTTTCAGTCCAGTCCCGGTCAATAGTAAAACTAAACTTTAAGTATAAAGTCTATCAAATTAAATAGTTTGGGTAAAAAAAAACAACAATTCCCTCTTTCCATTTTTTGTACTTGTCCTTTTTGTATTTCAATTTGTCAGAGATATCTTTGTACAGCCATGCTGATTTCTTCTTGGATTTCTTGTTTTTCTTTCTCAGCGATATTGCACTGGTCTGGCCTTTTATTATCATATTTTTCAGAGTTTACCAAGATTCTTAAATTGTTTTCCCCTTTAGGATTTTTATTCAAGGAATCTTTCCTTGAATAAAAGTTCTGAATTTATTGAAATCAGCTCTTTTAAAATCTAAGACTCTGGTATCATTATATTCTATTGCTTGTGTTTGTGTTATATTGATATCCAGTATGACGTGGTCACTCTCACCCAAGGTTTCTGCTGTTTCAACTCCCTTTATAACTTCTTCTCTGTTTGTGAGAATTACCATAAATCCAGTATAGCTAGTAGTACCTTTTTGGACAACAAAATTGTCAGCTAGGTTGGTCAGGAACCTATTCAATTTCTTACTTGGTGCCGAATTAGTCTTCCAGTTGATGTCAGGGTAATTGAAGTCCCCCATTATTATTGTAGTGTGTTTCCTACATATACTTGTTAAATGGTTAGCAAAAATAAATGTATATACACATGTATATTTTCTGCTTGGTTTGGATGGCCTGCAGTATACATCTATGGCAATTTCTTTTTTTTTTTCTTTTATATTGATCCATATGCATTCTAGAAGGTTTTCATCTTTGGTTTCATGCATTTTTGTAGCAATATAGTGGTCTTTTACATATAGTGCAACTCCATGTTTTCTTTTATAGGGTTTGGTTTTTTTGAACAGTTTATATCCTTCTATCAGTATGTTCCAGTCATGGGTTTCATCCAGGGGTGAAATCTACTTACCTTCCCTATCGGTTCAGAAGTGCACATGTCATGTGTGCACTTTGTACCCTCTTTGCATGCGCAAACCTTTCTGTGTATGCGCAGAGGGTAAAAAACAGGTTACTTCCTGGTAAAAGCAGGAAGTAATGATGAGCCTTGCACTGCCATCGCCACCAGTTCTCCGAACCACCCGCTGCCATCACTACCAGTTCGGCTGAACTGGTCCAAACTGGTAGCATTTCACCCCTGGTTTCATCCCACCAAGTTTCTGTAATTCCAACTATATCATATCTACCTTCATGTATTAATAATTCAAGTTCATCTTGTTTGTTCTTCAAACTTTGTGCATTTGGATATCAGCATTTGAGATCTTCATGTCTTACTCTGGGTATGCTTTCTATGTTTCCTATTTGCGTTTGAGTTTGTCTTCCTTCCCAACCCTCCTTTCCTAATTATTTGATTTTTTTTCCTAGGGGTTTTTGCTTGGAATTAGGTGCTGGAGATCCTAAAGATTAGTCACTACCACCCACTCAATTTTAGTTTAAAGCCCTCCTGATAAGTTGACTCAATCATTTTCCGAAAACATTAGTCCCAGTTTTTGTGAGATACAGCCCATCCCTTGCCAAAAGCCCATCATGGGGTTATTGCAGACTATGGTCCAGGAATCCAAAGTTTTTTGGTGAGTAGTTCACTTCTAGAATCTTTTGTTCTCTTACTGGATGTTGATCTTTCATTGACAGTACAGATGATAAAACTACTTGTGCAATTTCTTGCCTAGCTGCTCGTAATCAACCAACATAGTTTTATTTATTATTTATTTTATTTGTTCAATTTGTATGCTGCCTTTCTCCGAAGACTCAAGGCGGCTTACAATGCATTTAAAAACCATATATAAAACATTAAAAGTTAAACCATTAAGAACAATTAAAACCCATTCACACCATTCATGGTCGGATCTCACCAAATCGCAGCAGCAAGATCAATGGCCCCAGGCCTGCCAGAAAAGCCAGGTCTTCACTGCTTTTCGGAAGGCCAATAAGGTGGGGATGGTCCGGACCGCAGGAGGTAACTAGTTCCAGAGAGCTGGGGCAGCCACAGAGAAGGCCCTCCCCCATGGGACCACCAGCCAGCATTGTTTAGCTGACGGGACCCTGAAGAGACCAATTCTGTGGGATCTTACCGGTCGCTGGGAGCTATGCAGTAGAAGATGGTCTTGAAGATACCCTGGTCCTGAGCCATATAGGGCTTTAAAGGTAATAACCAACACCTTTAATTGTGACTGGAGACCAATAGCAAGCCAGTGCAGCTCACAGAGAATTGGTGTAATGTGGGTGTACCTAGGTGCACCCATGACAGCTCTCGCAGCTGCGTTCTGGACCAACCGTAGTCTCCAAACACTTTTCAAGAGTAGCCCCATGCAGAGCACATTGCAATAATCTAGCCGTGAGGTGAAAAGGGCATGAGTGACTGTGAGGAGAGCCTCCTGATTCAAGTAGGGTCACAATTGGTATGACCCTACCAGGCGAACCTGTGCAAAGGTCTCCCTAGCCAAAGCTGACAGATGTTGCTCCAATCCCCAGCTATGAGTCTAGGAGGACACCCAAATTGTGAGCCTGTTCTAAGGGGGACAATTTCTCCCCCCCCCCAGAACCAAGGATGGACAATCAGCATGATCGGCCGGTGCACTCCCACAGAGAGGGCCTCCTCAGGGTGCCGTCAGCCAGACAATGCTGGCTGGCGACCCCCAGGGGGAGGGCCTTCTCTGTGGCATCCCCTACCCTCTGGAATGATCTTCCTCCAGAACTGAGAACAATTGCCGACCTCCGGACTTTTCTTTTTTTTTTATTGAAAAAGTTTTACAATAAAAAGTTTAATTTTCACCATCAGTCAATGGAAAAAGTTTTACAATAAAAATTTTTCCCCCTTTTTTTCACCCCTACCCCCTCCCCCACCCTCTCATGCCCCCCAACCTCCCCCCGACCCCACCCCCTCCCTCTCCCACCCACCCCTGACTTCCGCTACACATTTCTTAAGAAAAAAAACAACAAGAATTTATAACAACAAGAAAAACAAATACTATTATATATTCAGTTCTAAGTTAAGAGGAAGAGGAAAGAAAGAAAGAAAAGAATAATAAAATAAAATAAAATAAAATAAAATAAAGTAATACAAAGAAAAACCCATAAGCATAGATATTTGTCTAAGCTTAACAGTATTGTATTAAGAAAAACACCAGAAAAAAAGCCATTATAATATTTAACCCAGTTTAAAGACAGAAAAAAAGAAAAATAAAAGAAACATTACTAACATTACTAATCATACACCATACTCGATCACTCCAAAATTATATAACTTACTTATTCATATTAAATAATGCCACATATTTTAATCCGAGCTGCTCCCCCTAATTAAACCCAAAAGTCCCCCCTTCAGAGAAAAAAAAGATAAAGTATACAATATAATATAATTATACATATATTATTATAATTTTCCATAACTCGAATTACAATCTTCTCTTCTTCCTGATTGAAGTTAGATCTTCTTTCTTCACCTGTATCCAATTCCAATACTCTTCATCTTCTATCTGCCCCCATCAGTAAAACAAAACATACCGCATAAACCCCCCGTGTGACTTTATATAGATAACATCCAACCAAGGAAATATTCACTCCTCTAGGTAGAATCATTCAAACAAACGTATTCTATTTCAACAAGAAAAAACCCAATGCAGCTCCACCAAACCTTAGGAGCGAGAAAAAATCAAGAAAAAAGAAAAAAAAATCCTAGAGACTGCATTCCCAGATGTTCTTGTAAAAACTGTTTCAAATCCTGCCACCCTTTGACATTCACTCTTGGTTGTAAGACATTTTCATTTCCATTCTTTCCTCTTGGATGATAAATTCCAAAAAAAAAACTATGATAGGGTAATCACAAAACGCTGCTACTATATAGGTAACATCCAACCACGAAGATATTCACTCCTCTAGGTAGAAACATTCAAACTAACATATTCTATTACAACAAGAAGAAACCCAATGCAGCTCCGCCAAACCTTTATGACAAAAAAAAAATCAAAAAAAAGAAAAAAATCCTAGCAACTGCATTCCCAAATGTTCTTATAAATCTGTTTCAAATCCTGCCACCCTTTCACTCCTTCTGGTTGTTAGATATTCTCATTTCCTCTTGGATGATAAGTTCCAAAAAAAAAACTATGATAGGATAATCACAGAACACTGCTACCATTGCAGCCCTCTGTTAAACTTGCTCAAAATGTTAAATCCAATTCAAAATAAAAAAGAGACTCCAAGTCAGGATGAAGACTTTATAATCCATAAATCCAAATCCATATAAACTTTAGGAATTTTATAACCAGTTTCCAAGATTGTCCAAGCTTTCTGATAACAGCTGCATCTGATGAAGGACTTTACGACACTCATTGGTTACCTCTCGAACTTCCTCGTTAGAATCTGGTTCCTGCTGCTCGATATCACCATCCTTTTCTTGCGGAGCGTTGGACCTCTGCTGCTGATCATCTTGAATTATAATATTTTTTAAATCTTGCTCCAGCAGTTCAAGGTCCGGTGCTCCTAGTCTAGGTTCACTGGTATAGTCTATTTTCCCATCTGAAAGGTCCATAGTAAGATCCTCCGAGAAACCAGATTGCACTCCTTGTTCTTTTAACATTCTTTGATTCATTCTTTGAGTCTCATCCTTCTGCTTACCTTTTACAAACTCTCTTTCTTGTTTCTTATTCTTGAGATCTTCCGAAGCTCCCTTAAAAGTATTTTTATAAAAATGTTCCGCTTTTTCAATAGTATTCAAACAATATCTCACGCCATGATATCTAAAAATTATGCCAACTGGTAAGTCCCATCTAAATGGGATATTACTTTTCTTCAATTCTTTAGTTAAGAAAGCAAATTCTTTCCTTTTCTTTAGAACCTTCAGTGGTAACTCTTTAAAGATATTAATTTGTTCACCTTCTACTTGCGCTCTGGCAGAATAGGACCTTTGTAAGATGTCATCTCTCAACCTTTTATCAGTAAAGTAAACAACAACATCTCTGGGTAAATTCCTTTGTTTGGCTACTCGTGAGTTGACTCTGTAAACTTTCTCTATACAACCAAGAATTATCTCATCCTCAAGCTCTAGTAGTTCAGCAAAAACCTTTGCAGTAGTTGCTTTTAAATCTCTCTGGTTTTCTTTAATACCTCTTACTCTGATTGCTGAGGCCATAGTTTTAATTTGAAGCATGATAATATCATTCTGTATAGTCTGATTACAAATCTCAGCTTTCACAAACCTTTCTTGTATTTCTTGAATCTGGGAGCCAACTTTACTGCTAATTTCAGTTACTTTCTCCTCCATTTCAATCACCACATTTGAAAGGTCTGAAATTACTTTAACAATAGTTTGACTTAATTGGTCATGCTTTCCAGCAATCAAATCCACAAGATTCTTCTGTGAGTTTTTAATTTTGTCAACTACACTCAATAAAGGAGTTGTTATAAGTTCTTTTAAGTCCCCTTCTGCCAATCCAGACAATTGCATCATCTCAGCTTTATTCTTCAGCTGGCTCAAGGGGGAGCCCCCCCTTCCCCGACCTCCGGACTTTTCGTCGGGCCCTTAAAAATCTATCTCTTCCAGCTCACCGGTCTAGCCTGACCCCTGTTGAATTTTTAAGATTTTTTGTATTGTAGGGTTGTGGTATATAAAAAAATAATAATAATCTTTAGGAGGCAATACATACAGCTACTCAGTCTTGTCTGGGTTAAGTCTGAGCCTGTTGACTCCCATCCAGACCCTCATGGTCTCCAGGCACCGGCACATCACATCCACCGCCTCACTGAATTGACGTGAGGTAGAGATCTATAGCTGGGTATTATCAGCCTATTGCTGATACCTCACCCCGTATCATCGGATGATCTCACCCAGTGGCTTCATGTAGATGTTAAATAGGAGGGGAGAGAGTGCCACCACTTTCTCTACAACCTTTCCCACAAAGGGTAGATTGGAGACTGGATGAAAGTTCTTTAATTCTGCTGGATCCAGGGAAGGTTTCTTGAAGAGGGGCCTTACAACCACTTCCTTTAATGGTTGCCAGAAGCCCCCTTCCCTCAAGAACGCAGACCCATTTTCATGTCATTCATCCCTACATGTAGTAGTAGAAAAGGATAGTAATCTGTGGGTTTTACTATTTTGGTTAGATTCTCAAACACATTTTTAATTTGTGCTTCAGGGAGACAACATACCTCTCTTGATTGACTATCTGGTCTACACTTGGCTGGTTCTGTTCCCTTGAGAATTGAATCTCCTATCCTCAACACTTTCCATTTTTTTCCTAGGGTGGTTTGGGTTATTTTTCTACCTGTCATAGAAGCACTTGATGCTGCTACTTTTTTAAGGACATTTGGTGATGCTTCTTTTCTATGTATCTGCAGGTTTTCTTCCAGGGTGAGTCTATGAAATCAGTTTCTCAGTACCAGTGGGGCTGCATCAGAGTGGTTGGGTTTAACAGGAGTTTTGTATTAGGTTGTGTTTTTTCTCTGAGTAGCATGTTTCCATCTGTCTTCTTCTAAGGGGTAAATTTTTTTTAGAAGTTCTTTGATTGTTATTATGTTCAATTTGGGCATATTCTTCTTTGAAGGTTTGGGGTTTCTCATTTTGTAGGTTGAGTTTCAGAATGGTTAGCATTTCCTCTAAACTCTTTACTTTTTCTTCTAGTAAGTTTTGGTACATGTATAGTTTGGGTCTTCTATGGGCATATATGTATATATGGAACATGTTTAGCAGATCCGAATAGTATCAATTTCTTTTTCCATGAGTGGATTAAAAATTTGTTGTGAAAATGTAGAAAGTTTTACTACAGATTTTTGAAAGGGAAAAGTGTCCAGTTTAGAAATTTGATATTCTAACAGATTATTTAAAAATCTCAAAATTTAGGGGAAAATGTTTAATTTAAAATTTTAAAATTCTAGCAATTCATTTAAAATCGAACATTCTGATCATGTTTACATATAGATCCAGCTTAGAAAGATTTATTGTTATATGCATGTCACTATTCTTCCAAAGATTTGATAGTTTTATTGTTTAACAAATGTTTTTATGATGTTTTATAGGTTTTATTTAGTTGCTAACTGTTGATACAATTTCAGGCTATTGGTCTCCTTTCTTATGGTTATTTATTTTTAAATGTAACCTGATAGAATATTAATAGAGGCACAGCAACCTTCAAGACAGAGAGGCTTCATAAAGAAGGATAAGGTAGTCCTTGACCATTCATTTAATGACCATTCAAAGTTAACAACAGAGCTGAAAAAGGTGACTTAGAACTGGTCTTTACACTTGACTGCTGCAACAAAGTCATGTGATCAAGATCAGGTACTTGGCAACTAGCATGCATTTGTTATATTTATGAATACATAAATGAAGCCCTGCTCTTTCTTTTTTTTTTACAATGGCCCTACAGTTGTTGCTACTTGTGGCAATCTCTATGTGGCAAAACTAAAGGGCGCCAGCCCTCACCAACATGGCCAGTGATGATGAGACTTGCTGGAAGTTGTATTTCAGCAACATCTGAAGAGGTAAAAATCCCTGATCTCTGTTTAATTGCTTTTATACAAAAATGACAGTTACCAAAGACATTGCACAGTCAATTTCTTCTTGCTAGTGTTCTGCCTCAGCTACAGACCCCAAAGAACACAGCACACACAAAGTCTGTACAAACCTTAGTTTACTAAATTAAATCAGTCTTTTTCAAATAAAGGCTGTTAATTAACTTTCTTAACAGCCTACAAGAATCCAAAGAATAAATAATCGTAATCTTACTGTGGTTGGCAGAAAGCCCAGAAGCAATTTGCAGGAAACTGATAAGAGAACTAAGATCAGGACGCGAAAGAGAGTGAACAAAGTTGTTCCCTACAAATTGCCTCAGTTGTCATCCTTCCTTAAATAGGCTAAGGGAGTGGCGAATTAGCCCCAAGCCTTGCTCTCGAGGAGATCTCCTCCTGAGGAACCACTCCTGCCTTTTGCCTCCTGCTCCTCCTCTTCTTCCTCTTTACTTATGGGAACTTCTGGAAGTTCTGAAGGCGCTGGCTGAATCTCCGCCTCTGGCACCACATTTTCTCCAGCCTCCTCATTGTCTGACTCGAGTGCCAGGTTGCTGGCACAGCACCACACCAGCCTCCTCGCTGTCGGAATAAAGCTATTAGCTGCACAGGCCGCTGATGGGTCACAACAGCTAGAAAAAAAGGAATTGGATGCTTTGGGCCAATGTTTTTTGTTAACTGAATCAATTAGGAAGGGAGGAAATGGCATTTACACAAATTTTATTTATTTTTATAGTTTAAGACATACAGTAACACAATGCATATGATCCAATACTAATAATTATTGCCATTTCTATCTCTGAATCTCATCCAAACTCATTCATAGCAAAGCCTGGAATAATGCCAGAAAGCCATGATATGATTTATATCAAAATAGCATTCTGAATTTTAATTAAAATGAGCAACAGATACAGAAGAACAAATTGCACATTAACTGCTTTACTTTTTGAAGAAAACACTGATAGCATGCTTTCTCTAAAAGAGATCATTTTAAGGAAATACTAAAATATGCTAAATAAAATAAAATTTATTATTACAAAAGAAGCTATTGTTTTAGTGTCAAGAAAGCTTTGAAGTTATCATAATCTCAAATCTGTATATGGGGGAAGTGTACAATTGTTGATTATGGTCCTTGCTAATTTCAAGTCTTGGTTTGGATTTTTTTTTTTTTTGCACAATCATTTCCTATTCACTTTAAATTGAGAATCCTGTCTTAAAGTACATATCCATACACAATGGTTCTATTTACACAACACGTATTATGCTATACAACATGTCTCCATTTTGGAGTGTTGGGAGAGAGACAGAATGCTGTGTAAACATTTACCAGAATCATGGAGAGAAATCCAAAAGCTGCCTGCTCATGAAGCTGAGAATGCAGCAACAAGAGAAAAGATAAGAACTTAACAAAATGAACAACAAGAACTGCAAATAGAGGACCTAACTGCTCCAAGAAGATTAACAGAATTCCCGTCAATCCAGCGGTGGGAATTCTATGAAGAAAAGTAAACTCACCATACCAATCCATCTCTCCCCCTTATTTTAGGAACTGAGATGAGGAATCCCTTTGTTAGCTTGGGAAACTCTTTACTGTGAATTTTAGGAGCAACTGAATTGTAAAATTTGTTTGCTTAATTGATATGCCTCCCATTCCATCAGTAAGGTAACTCTGGGGCGCTTACAAACAATAAAAAAAGATAATATAGAATAATTAAAATTGAGAAGATGTACAAAATATGATGAATTCTATTTTAATATAACAATATCACTTAGAATTATAAACCACTTAATTGCGCTTTACAGCACTCTTTTTTTAAATCAAGTTTTATTGATTTTTTCTTTCATGCACACACATTTTATGAACAGAGTATTGACCATATCATATCTTATACAACTTATCATATCTAATTTCATTTTACATAGTTACCATTTTTGCCAAAATATTTTTCCATAAAATATTTTTATCTTATCTTAACACTTCTATACTTATTATATAAACAGCCTCACCATCTGCCACCAAATCCTAGTTTCTTAAGATTATTTCAATTAGTTATCTTATCCATTGCTAATCATATATATTCCCTTTTAACTTTCATATTAATTTATTCTTCATCCTAATAAATTTGCACTTTCTCAGGGTTGCCTTTCTACCATCATCTCCCTTGTTTTACAACAATTCTTCCTTTCCTCTCTTCTCTTTCTCTTCCCTCCCTTCTTCTATCCCTTTCTACTTTCCTTTTTCCTCCTCTTGTGCTGCTTCTCTACTTCCCCTTCCTTTTCCCCTCCTCTATTCCTTCCTCCCTTCTCTCCTACTCTTATTTCCCCTCCTTTTTTTCCCTCTCCTTTTCCCTTTCTCTATTCCTCTCTCTCCTTCCTCTCTTCTCCTTCTTCCCTCTACTACTCCTTCCATTCCCTTTCCATTGTTGTATTAATTTTCAATTCAATATTTCCCACAATGATATCCGGGTAACCCCGATTTTTCCTCCCCCACTTATTAACTATATTTTTCAAAGTCCCCATTACATTTTTTAATTATTAACAATGTATTTCAACTCATTCCATTTTTACACTGAAACCTTTTTATTTACTTAACCTTCCACCTCTTATTTTCCTTAGTTCCTAATTTCTTATTCCAACATCCATTAATTTTCCTCATTTACTTGCCTTTCAATTTTATATCTTAATTTCAGTTATTTTCACATTTAAACCAATCTTCATTTCATATTGCATCTGCTAATCCATTTTACAGTAAACAATATATTTTTTCTTTTTTACTTCTTACATACATCATTTACTAGCATTTCAATTTTGTATCTTAATTTCCATTATTTTCATATTTAAGCCAATCTACATTTCATATTATGCCTGCTGATCCATTTTACAATAAACAACATACTTCTTGTTTACTTCTTACATACAATTTCTACTTTTAATACATTTCCCTTAAATCAACTAATAAATGTTTTATTTCCCTTCCTTCTCTCCATTATTCTTCTTCCCCTTTTGCCCATTTTCTTTTGGTCTCTCCAAAATTACACTTCCTAATATTTTTCTCCCTTTCTCCCATTCTCTTATTTTCTACTTTTTCTGTTTCTTATTATATTTATTGTATCTTTTCCTTGGAATTCTTTCTCTCATTTTAAAAATTGTTACCCTTTTAATTCTCCCCCTCAGTCTTCTCCCATTTCCTTCTCTTCCTTTCTTTTTTGGGTGATATTCCTCCCTATCCACATTTTGTTTTTCACTGTCAATCTCAGTGTAATCTTCAATTATTTTCCTTTCAACATTATGTTCTTGCTTCACATTTATATTCTCTTTTTCCTTTTTTTTTGTATTCTAATCAGTTTTCCGCTTCTTTATCACCCTTAAACGCTTCACACACCTTTTTAAACATTTCCATTAATTCCTCATATTCCCAATGTTCCATATTGTCAATTCAAAGAAATTCTTATTTTAATTTATATGTAGTTAAAATTCAAGTCCATATAGTGTCTCTCTTTTTTAAAATTTCCAAATAGTATTCAATTCAAATATTTATCTAAACCATTCCAGTTTAAGGCTTTGTTCTTTTTCTCTTTCAAGGTTGAGATCCAGCTGTTTAAACAAGTACTCCTTCAATGTTTAAAACGTTCATTGTGGTGCTTCCTTCTCTGTCCAGTTCACAATTCCCAGGCAACACAATATCACTTTTAAATCCACATCGAAAATACTTTCTCTTCAATTTATTTTCCTTATATTGTTAAAAAATGCTTTCTCTCAGTTTTCTTTTTCTTGTGTTATTTCTAATTTCTCCAAATTCAATTTTAAGTCCAGGTAGAAAGTTTTCTTTTTTGGGTTTTAGTCTTTTAACAACTTCTTTGTTCTTTTCTCTCCAATTAACATTCCAAAGTGCCAATTAGCTGCTCATTTCATGCTGGGACCTCTTTCAAGCTTTTTCTAAAGAATTTCTTTTTACCTTTAAATTGGCCAAATTGCTCCTCCGGTAACAATACTCCATTCAAACATTGCTCCTGCACAAATCTTAGTCTTATTGCCCTAACTTAGAACAGTCATTTTAATGGCTGCCACCCCTACTGCTGGACCAAAGAGCTGCCTCCGATCCTTTAAGAAACTTGCCTGTTCCTTTTCGCAAAGTTCATCAGAGCTTCACTATTTTCCAGCCAGTATCGTTGCAACGCTTCCGGTTCCTCTTGCTTTACAACACTCTCTAAGTGGTTTACACAGCCAGCACATTACCCTCAACAATCTGGGTCAATCCTTCCAAGGTCAGTAAAATTAGGACCCAGATTGTTGGGGGCAATATGCTGATTCTGTAAACTGCTTAGAGAGGGCTGTAAAGCAACGGCTACCAACCTTTTGGGCATCAGGGACTGGTTCCATGGAGGGTGTTTTTCCATGAACTGAGGGGATGTGGTTTTATGCACTGCCAGCATCCTGCGCATCCATGGATGGGGCTTTGCTAGCTTTTGTATGACCTGGTTCCTGCTGAGCCATAGACTGGTGATGGTCTGAGGCCCAGGGATTGGGGATCCCTGCTGTAAAGCAGTATATAAATCTAAATGCTATTGCTGTTGCTGTTGCTGTTGCTATTTTACCAATAAGACCAGAAGGATCTCAGAAAGCTGAGTCAACATTGAGCTGATCAAGATCAAACTCCTGACAGTGAGCAGAATCATCCTACAATACTGCATTCTAACCACTGCATCACCAATACTCTTTTAAAGAAGGAAAACATGTTAGAGTAGTATAAAGGCTAATGTAGTATTAATACCTAAGAAAGAACATGATTTGACTTTCTGCTTGGCCTGCATTACCTTGGATAGTGCCTATAATGCCATTTTGAAACAGAGATAGGGAACAACTGTTATAGCATTGTCTGTTAGTGATTTGCTGGGTTCAGATCTTGATTCTTTTTTATCAGCTGTCCTTGGTGTCTCTTGAAATAAAGCTTAAAAATTATTTTAATTTTTTTCAGTCCATTCCTGTATGACTTTATGCCAAATGAATATCCAATCATGGTCAATTCTACAGACCTGTTTCTCTCACTATGGGAATATAAAAGCTTGATCCAAATGTGATTTAAATTAGGTTTTCTATTAAACTATTCATAAAGAGTTCTTTCTATGATTTTAGCTGCCTGTTTTGAAAGTAGTGAGCTGTTGTATTAGTTTCTCCCACCAACCTTTATCCAGAGTGGATACAATTCTTTGGAATAGTTTTTTTCTTTCTTCAGATCCATTTTGTTCTGTGTAAAGCGAACAGATCCCTCAATAATCCAAGTTTTCTTTAAATGAACATCTGTCCATTCACAAATACTGCTTCATTATCAGAATATAAAACTGTGGCTTTCTTTCAAATTTATTTTTCACATAACCACAAACTGTCTGAATTGTTGAATTCATCCTAATACCATATCAGACATAAGCAGCAAAATTGAGACACTACATCCAAGAACATTGAAAAACAAAAGTCAATTTGGATTTTTTCCCCACCCACTAAATATTTCTCTTGTGCTGCGTTTCTGTATTTTCTATCCTTTCAATAATTTTTCTGTGTGATTCCTGAGTACATTCACCATGTAAATAGACAGGACAGAATTGGTAGCACATTTGCAATTATTGGCAGTTCTCTTTTTATCTTGATTTGCTCTGTGCTTTGATTTTTTTGTTTTCTATGCCATTTCCCAAGATTTAGTGCATTTTTTTTCTTATGTATCTGCTGGGGTTACAAGCGCAGCTGGTTTTCTCTTATCAGAGAATTCACAGCTCTCTGGAGATTCTACTCTAAAAGTCCACATTCAAACAAAGTTTGTTCCAATAACAGATTTCCATCTTTCTTGCTACAAAAAAAGAAAGATCAGCAAATTCAATGCTATGTCTTTTTATCATATAAATAACACTTAGTAAATTGAAGTCCCAGTCTCTAGAATACTTAACATCCTTAACATACAAAGTAATTGTCTCTTCATCATTGATACTGCATTTCATTTAGTTTCTCTCATCCCTTGCAAATGTATTTGCTTTCCATTCAGTAGTGTGATCTGTCCTTCACAGCTCACAGCAAGGGCAATAAATATTTAGTCCTAAACATTGATACAATTGCACTACCATCCAGATAAATTGAATTCAGATCCACACCACCTTTGATAGATCTAGCTGTTAAAACATCTGCTTCCCTTTCCTAGAATGTATCATTTTCCTCCCTTGAGGTTTAGTTTTCTTCTTTAGCCTTTTCCCACTTTGGCCAATTCTTCTCGAGTGAAAACAGAAATTTCCATTCTTGACTAGCTTCCACTTCATTTGTATCTCTAAAATGATGGGCAGGACCTTTGTCTTTCTGTTCTACTTTTTCAGATAAAGATTTTTCTCTGGCTTTGGGGCCTTTAATTTGCTGGATGGTATTTTTCTGTCCTATCAGGGTAATCTATTCATGTATCTTGGATATTATCTGATCCAAATTCAGGCTTTCCAAAACAATTATTGTTTGCTTGAGCATATTAATATGGTGGCATAAAGCCATTAGAAGAAAAATCACCATAACTTTATTTTTCAGTTCTATCCTATATAAGAGAGCCAGTTTGGTGTAGTGGTTGGAAGCAACAAGCTAGAAACATAAGCATGGAGAAAATCGCAGGGAGTAATCCAGACAATCACCAGGAGTGAAGACTGAAGTCAAGACACAGATGCATTGACAAAATGCCATTACTTAAGCTGAATAATATGTACATATGTATGTATGTATATTTTAATGTGTGTGTATACGTGTGTGTGTGTGCGTGCTTGACATATGTATATATACTGGAGAGAGAGAGAGATGATAGATAGATAGATAGATAGATAGATAGATAGATAGATAGATAGATAGATAGATATCAACCCCCCTTCTCAATTTCTTAGTATCAGTAAGCATTTGCTTTTGGATTCTTACCTTCCTGAGCTTCAAAGTGGGATAGAAATTGAATTAATGGCATCACCTATGAAGAGGCTTTGTATTCCAGAACTTCCTTTATTCAAATATTTTCATGAAAATCTCTATGTGATAAATCCATTCTTGCTAAAGCTTAGTCTTTGAAGGTTTAAATGGTCTAGAGCAGAGGTGTAAAACCTGATCGCATCATGGGCTTTATCATGATGTTTCAGGATTGTTTTTGCCCTTGCGGGGCTGGGGTAGGCGTGGCTGCATGGGCCGGATCCAGCCAGTAGGCTGCATATTTGACACCCTCGGTCTAGAGCATGTTGTAAATATTTGCCAAGGGACAAAAAGGAAAAAACCCTCAACCAAACCTAAAACATACCTATAGTCACCTATAGTCCCTTAAAACAACAAAGAGAAGAAGGTTAAAAGAGTTCAAATTAATGGGAAGAGTACTGTTTATAGGACAATGTTTGCTGCTTTGTTCTCATACAGCAGCTAGAAATTGAGAATTTTGAAGCAATCAACCATTTGAGCTAAATATTAGGCAAATTTTTCTTGTGTTTTGCCATTGCTTTTTTCCTCGGGCTGAGAGAAAGTGATTGGCCCAAGGTCACCTAGCCGGTTCTGTGCCTAAGCAGGAGTTACAGTATCTGCTGATGTATTATATCTGCACTAATTTTTAAAAGATTTAAGTAAAATGCTTATAATATGAATGCAAATTATCAGCTTAGTCCAATTGTAAATGAATCTAGCAGGCATTAATTATATTATAAGTAACATATAGCTTTACAAAGAAATATGTAAGATAGGACAGCTTCAGTTCTACCTAAATTACTTCTTAAAGAGAGTGAGAAGCAGGGCTAAAATGCTTCCAGTTCGGATGGGCTCGGGCGAGTAGGTAGCGATGGTGGCGGGCAGTTCGGAGAACCGGTAGCAAAAGCAAGCTGGAGGTAGCAGCCTCCAGCTTGCTTACCTTCGCTCTTTGGACCGGATCCTGAACTGCTGGTTGCAACACCTGCCTTGCTTCGCTTGCTGTAATCCCTGCAATCCATTGCATCAGCAAGCAACTGAATTTCCCTGCCTGCAATCAAACTCATCAGTGAGCAGCTCTATCTGCCTGCCTGTTTTTTTTCCCCTTTGGGAGCTTTAAAAAAAATAGTTAATTGGGGTTTTTTTTAGTTGTTCTTTTTTTAGAACAACTAAAAAAACTAGCCATTTAAAGTTTAGGAAGTTTTAAATTTAGCTGCTTTTATATAAAAATAAAAAAAATTAATTAAAATTAAAATTAAAATTAAAATTAAAATTAAAATTAAAATTAAAATTAAAATTAAAATTAAAATTAAAATTAAAATTAAAATTAAAATTAAAATTAAAATTAAAATTAAATAATATTTGTGCAGCTTTCTGAGATTTTGTGTGTTTCTGTAGTTTCACTCTAACTACACAAACACACAAAATCTCACAAAGCTATATGTAGAATTTTGTGTGTGTAAAGTGTGAAAGTTGGTTTTTTGGACTTTTTGTGCCTGTGTGAGGTTCCTGCTTGTTGCAGGGCCATTTTGGGTCTAGCACAGCTGCTTTTACATTGTGGGTGAGCCAGTTGTGTTGTGTTGTGTTTTGTAGGTTAAAAAAGGGCAAAGAAGTGATATCAACTTGGCCACACCCACCTAACCACTAAGCCATGCCCACCTAGGCACCTGACCACCAAGCCACGCCCACTAATTAAGCCATGCCCACAAAACCGGTAGCGAAAATTTTTAGATTTCACCCCTGGTGAGAAACAAATGTAATAAAGAAAGGAAGTTGCTTTTTCCTGTTAAATCTAAGATATATAAACTTATTTTACTAACTGTCAGTGGAGATTCTCAGTCATCCAGTCATGGTTGTCCCAAAGGGGCTTTTCCAGTTTCCTTTTGAAAAAGCACCTTTGTTTTACTAACCATAGGCCAGGTGAGAAACAGACCCATGAACATGTGAGACCTCTTCTTATTTAATGCTCAGTATTTGCCTTAATAGCCAAAATAGCTCACAGAAATAAAGGGTTGGTACAATGTTCAGCATTATAACTAAGCTGTGCCAAGCTTAATTTTGTATTTCATTTTTATTACCATAGTTGGATAATTAGGCACTTGAGAAGAAATTACTGTATTAAGCTACACCTTTAAACTAATAAGATGCTACCTAATTTTTGATCCCATCTAATGTTTTGTGGAAGTCTGGTAGTTGAGGTCCCCGCATCTTCAATTGGTCAATGTTGAGAAACACTGATCTAGAAATATTCATAAAGTCAATTCAGAGCTACTTATTTCTGAAAAAATATGTTTACAATTACATTACATAGCTTTAAGGTTCAGCTCTTTTTATATCCTATCCAATAATATGTTTATGTGTTAATACATTTATAGTTAACATTAATAAAATATATTACATATTAATAAAAGTAGATGTTAACAGCTTTTAAAATTTAAATCTTATTATGTAGGGTTAAGTCATTTCAGTTAGTATATTTGGATCATCAAAAGAGATAAATATTTTCTTTATGATTTGCTCATATAAATTCTAACAAAATGCGTAAATAAAATGTGTAAATAACCTAAGGGACAGATCAATTGATCGCCTGCTAAATTTACACTACATATGTTAACAGATCCTCTAGCAATTTCAAAAGTATTTTCAGAAAAGCCCCACTGAATTATAGAAATAAATGAAAGTTGTGGGGAAAGTAGTTAAAAAACTCCCATCAGCTGATAATAACATTGAATCTATGAGCAGGCAAAGTTAATTCATCAGCTTGACCTCTAGAAAAAGAAACCGTCTTATCTTAAGACCTAAAGCAATAGATACTGGAAAAGCTTGGCAATATAATTAACCTCCTAACCCTAGAGCTACGATATTGAATCAAAGGAAAAATAATATGCTTTTTGGGGCACCATTTATCCTTGATCGGGCACATTGCAATGGACTGGACTAAGCAGCATTCATCTTCCTTAACAGTTCATTCGATTCTGCTTTAAAATAAACACTTGACATTTCCAATATACATCTCCAGGTAAACAGTCTAATTGTGATGTGCAAATAGCCCAGAAATACAGCAGAAGAACCCATTTGAAAATCTTCAAAGGAAAATCTATGACTGTGTCTTCTTAATTATACATCAAGGACTATGCAAAAATGAGTTCTACTGTCTACCAGGTTCAATTTTTTAGCCTGCTATCTCGTTAATAATTTGAGGTTAAGCTACTAGGCTTAATCATGAATTTATATTTCCTACATTAATAAGCATCTAAATGTCTTTTATAAGTCTACTATGGTTAAATATTTCTAAGTAGATTTCTCCTAACTGTATTTCATTACTCTCATGGAAATGATTCTATTTTTTAATATCTAACAACAGAGCTTAATTTTAAGTGGAAAATTTAAAAATATATGGGTCATTCACATTACTGTTTTTCTATCTCCATTTTAAATAGTTTCTACATTCCCCCCAGCAAAATTTTCCACAAAGATATTAATATAAAGGCAGTGTTATTTTAGATGTACAAAATGTATTGAATGTTTATTTCCATCTGTTATATTATTTGTCTGAAAACAACTATTATTATATTTGTGAACCAATCATCCTGGGTGAACACACGGAATAACATATGTCGTTTTAGCTATGGTATTCTTTTGTACGAGATTGAGATTTATTGTACAAAATAAATCTCAAACTCTTCTAACATTCGGCAGAAAATGTAAATAAAAAAATAAACGTAATGTAACATAAAATGCAATCTCACAAGACTTGAAACTTACATTCACATTTCAGGTCTAATATATTTAAATATTCCAGAAAACCTTCTTTTGCTAAATTCATTTATTGGATTTTTATTATAGTTGCTAATTCTCTGAGGTTTGGACAGTTTAAACACTGTTCAAAGGCATGAAGTTTAAAGGCATCTTCACCTGGCAATAATCAATTCAAATAGGTACAAGGATATGTTATGATCTATAATATTATAGATGGAAAATTTGGGGCAAAGATAAGGAGGATAACTTATTCTATAATGTCATTATTCTTCCATCAAGGAATATATTTTACATGCTTATACATAATCTATGTAGATAGCACAAAAAGATTGGGAAAAAACATTAGGACATCTCTAGTTTTCTAGTTATAGAAAACTGTAAAGCCATTTTTCTTCCTGAGGATCTTCCCTTTATGCTAATACTGTGTTTTGGAATTCATCCAAGTGGCCAGGAAAATGCACAGATTTGTGCTTCTATTTCAAGCCTCAGCAATTGCAGCTGAAGAACTCAAGTAACTGGATGGAAGATAAGTTTATTTGCTAACTAGATAGCTTGCTTTAATTAATTAATTCACTTGTACTGCTGTCCAACTCACAACAGCCCTGGATAGTGTACAAACAAATAAAAGATGCTCAGATGGCATTGCTTAATAAAAGGGAACCAGAATATGCCAAATCTGCCAAATTTAGTAGGACAAGCATAGGTAAAAACTGCATTTGAGACTTATTAATAGACAGAAATTTACAAGACCATTTGTTACTCAGGTTCATTAGCTGGATGGATGAGTAGGTTCTCACTGAAATTTTATGAATATAGTATAAATCTCCTTGAACTTTGAAGAAGCAAGATAGAAACCATTATTGATGTTTGAACATTGGGGTTGGAAACATTTCCTGAAAATGCCATGACCAATCCTGAAAAGAAGCAAATGGAAAGAACAAATCAATCTAGAGTCTTTATTATTTATCAAACTCAATTTATTATATTTTGGAATCATTGTGCAAAGATTTAGTTTTCTTGAAAAGTTTTAATGCTGGGGAAGATAGAAGAAAAGTGAAAAAGAGGACAACCAGTAGCACAGTGGATGGACTCAATTACAGTGATGATACTGCATGTACATCAAAAAACAGATTGGAGATATATCATCCTTGTTCATAATCTATACACAGTCATTGGAAAGAATCAACACCAACTTTATGACATCTCATCTTCATAATTACATAATCCCTTAATAAATGTTTTCCAATAACTGTATATATAATACGTTTACTCAGTTATAGCTTTTTTTCTTGTATATCTAAGCAATAGCAATAGCACTTAGACTTTTATACCACTTCATAGTGCTTTACAGCACTCTCTCAGTGGCTTAGAGAGTCTGCATATTGTCCCCCAAAATCTGGGTCCTCATTTTTACTGACCTTGGAAGGATGGAAGGCTGAGTCCATCTTCAGTGGTGAGAATCAAACTCCTGACAGCCAGCAGAATTAGCCTGCAAGACTGCATTTTAACCACTGTATCACCACCAATCCTAAAGTTGGGATTACTATGAAGCAGGTGCTTCAGGCATCAGAATTTTTGTATTATCATAACATTTTTATATTTTCAAATTGTTTTGCAAAATGAATACTGTATTTTCCTGCATATAAGACTACTTTCTAACACACAAAAATCTTCTCAAAAGTCGGGGGTCATCTTATACGCCGGGTCTCATTCTCCCGTAACCAGGCAGACCTGCCCATAAGGCTCTAACAAGCCTTAAATGGCTCTGAGGAGGATCGCCTTATACGCCCAGTCGTCTTATATGCCAGAAAATACGGTAAATGTTTTTATTTTATACTTTAAGTTTGAAAGTATTTCCAGCTATTAACACTATCTAATGCAATTCTACTCATATTTATTCCAAAATTAACTTCTAATAAGCTAGATAAATGTGTACATGTATACAATATTGTATCTTTCAATTGTCTTCAAAAATGTATCATCTTATCATACATTATTTTACATTACTGCATGAATTTTATTTGGAAAAAGCAATATCTTTTAGCTGTGTTTCAGATATTATAAGCTTCAGGGCAGAATTACATGGTTGGTCAACAACCACAAACTTCTCAAGACAATATTTTTCTTATCAGTCTAATGCAGGAAAGAAGAATAAGTGGGATTCTTGCTTTGTAATCTTTGGCTTGTCATGCAAATTTAAATAGGGGAAACTCTTCTGGAAATGTCAACTTATGATATTAGAGGAATGCCTGTCATTTTTCTATTCTCAAACACATCCACAAAAATTTCATGTTCTTCAAGATCCTTAATCCTTTCAACCACATATAAGGAACAAAGTTCCCTCTACAAGACTGTCTGTTGTAATCCCAAGTGGCTTTCATGAAGTGGATTAGTAGCCAAAACTTATGAACATGACTACATGATAATTATATATTATGGATTTCTGCAATGAGTTCATGAAAGAAAAAAAAGATTTCTTTCATAAAAAGATATGTTTGTATTACTTTTGGTTTTGTTCTGCCTAGTCTTTTGCCAAATACTGATATAATCTTTTTCTGTATGAGCCATGATGGCACAGTGGTTAGAGTGTAGTACTGCAGGGTACAGCTGCCTGCAATTTGGCAGTTCAAATCTCACCAGGCTCAAGGTTGACTGAGCCTTCCATCCTTCCGAGGTTGATAAAATGAGGACCCAAATTGTTGTGGGCAATATGCTGACTCTGTAAACCACTTAGGGATGTAAAGCGGTATATAGTGCTAAGTGCTATTGCTTTTGCTATTGCACTGTAGATTGTCTGTCCATAAGTGCATCAAGGAAAACTAAACAGGCTTATCCACCAGATGGATTCATAACTGGCTGACCAACCACACTCAAAGTGTAATCCTCAATAGAACTGCCTGTACATGGAGGGAAGTATGCCATGGAGTACCGCAGGGCTCTGTTTTAGACCCAGAGCTCTTCACATCTTCATCAATGACTTGGGGAACAAGGACGAGGGGATAGATGGGGAACTCATCAAATTTGCAGATGACACCAAGCTGTATTGGTGTAGTATTTGCAGATGACACCAAGCTGTATTCTGTAGTATTGGCAGGAATAGCCAATACTACAGAAGATAGGCTCAAGATACAGAAGGATCTTGACAGATTTGAACATTGGGTGCTATCTAACACAATGACATTCAACAGTGAAAAAAAGCAAGGTTCTACATTTAGGGAAGAAAAACAAAATGCACAGGTACCGTATATGTGGTACCTTGCTCAATAGTAGTAACTGTGAGAGGGATATTGGAGTCGTAGTGGACAACCATTTAGATATGAGTCAGCAGTGTGCAGTAGCTGCCAAAAAAGACAACACAGTTCTGGGCTGCATAAACAGAGGGATAGAATCAAGAATCAAGAAGTGTTAATATCACTTTATAATGCCTTGGTAAGGCCACACTTGGAAAACTGCATCCAGTTTTGGTCGCCACACTATAAAATAAATTTTGAGACTCTAGAAAGAGTGCAGAGAAGAGCAACAAAGATGATTAGGGGACTGGCAGCTAAAACATATGAAGAACGGTTGCAGGAACTGGGTATGTCTAGTTTGATGAAGAGAAGGACTAGAGGAGACATGATAATAGTGTTCCAATATTTCAGAGGTTGTCACAAAGAAGAAGGAGTCAAGCTATTCTTCAAAGCACCTGAGGGTAGAACAAGAAGCAATGGGTGGAAACTAATCAAGGAGAGAAGCAATTTAGAACTAAGGAGAAATTCCCTGACAGTCAGAACAATTAATAAGTGGAACAACTTGCCTGCAGAAGTTGTGAATGCCCCAACACTGGAAATTTTTAAGAGGATGTTGGATAACCATTTGTCTGATATTCTGAGCAATAGCCGCCCTGACTCGGAACACTGAAGATTATAGTCCTAAAACATCTGGAAGACTGGAGAAACCAATTTAGAATAATTCTGTGAGCTCTCAAGGGTTTTTATGAATTTCTTAATGCTTAACAAAACAAAAGAGTAGATTATATTTATCACATAACCTTCCAAATCGCTCCTGCAGTATTCTTAGCGGTATGCTAAAAAGGGGGATATGCTATTAGAAAAATTATAAACAGCTTTGTTGATTCTTTGGATTGCAACCTAAATGACAAAAATGACAAGATATTCCACTTCCACTGTTACAACATTTGATCATGACGTCAAGTCCATTTCTCTTTCTGCCAATCATTTCTCTGCTACTATTGCTAATTCTGGGGTGAGACAAGTATTTATTGTTCTGCTGCCCTTTAGATATACTCCCAATTATGCAGGAGAGTAAATGGCATGTAGCTAGGAGAATGGCCAAATGACCGTTATGTGAATAAAGGATAATTGGATTCATTTGTGGAACAATGGCCCATGGTGCTTACATCCTCTCCAGTGTGGTGCCACTGAAAGTCCATAGATGCTTTTGATATGTATAGTCACATAGAATGTGCACCAGCATCTGATAGGCAATAATCTACAATAGCCTTTCTGCATCTTTTTATCCCAGAGGAACACTGGAAATAATTTTATTTGCATAAAAATAGAAAAAACATGAAAACTTCAAAATGCATTTTACTTCTAATCTGCACAATCCACATTTTAAAACTTTTACAAAACAGCAAAGCAGAACTCCAGTTGAGAATCTATAGGTTTCTTGCAAAGAAGTTACATAAATGTGTATTGCAAATCTCTCAATTGATTCAAACAATTGATACTATTTGCATACTTTATAAATTTAATATTTGGGCTTGTACTAAATATTATAACAGCTACTAGAGATTTCCAATTTTATAATGCCACAATTTCCTAAAATGGTAAATGAATTTGCACCACAATCCTCTTTCCTCCTCATCAGATTTTATTGGGCAAGGATTTGGCAAGAAATTAATGTATTAATAATTAAATTTTAATTTAGACTTCTCAGGAGCTATTTAACTTTTTGGTACAAAATTCCCTCACAGGTTTGCAACTGTAACATCCAGGATGAATTTTTATAAAAATTCATATCTACTTGGACAGTTAATGAGATTTTTTTAAAAAAATTATGTCCCAGCCATCCATTATATCTGAGACTCCCACAGGCTATCTTGTACCCAGCTTCTAGAATTGATTGATATTTAGTCAGTCACCTTAAGTAAACATCTTAAATCTTATTTGATTTTTTAAAAGAGTATTTTAAAACCATGCATTGGAACAACCTTTATTTTCTTTCTTTTTACATCATCATTTCTATTATGAAATCTCTGGTGAGAGAAAAAAAATCAGAATAAAATGCTTAATAGCCCGCACTTCAAAATTAAAGATTTATAATAATAAGAAAAGAATGGAATCATTTTTATCTCCCCAAAATTATTTATAATTTAGATTATCAAAATGACATTTTTAAAAAGTGAGTTTAGGCTAAACATGAAAATTAATTCAAGAGATACCGTAATTCTATAGAGCTTAACCATTTAAGAATTGTCTGAAGATACCAAGGGCTTAATGCAGGAATATCCATTGAAATAAATACTATTACAGAGGGCTTCCATGCAGTAAAATGCATTAGCCCATTTTATGTCAATGCCAATGTACCTGAAAGGTCCTGAGCAAATTAGATCATGCTATTGCACCCTAGTTACTTTCTATTAACTAAGTACCAAACATTAGTTCTTTTGCCTTGTGCTGTTTTATAATTTTTTAATATTCTTTATTTTAAAATGTTTGAACAAATGATCACCCAGAGATTCTGGGAATCAGATAGTATATAAATTTAATAATATAAATTAAATAATGAATTAAATTAATAATATAAATTTAATAAAATATTATTGTTAGGGTTCATCACATTTCAATCACTGCATATTTGCAACAGGTAAACACCTTTTCTTCCACTAGTACTGCAGCTGTTGGCCCTGGTTGCTCAGACAGTAGTCCTGTAGCCCATTTTCCCCCAGATATCCAGGAACTCCAACGTCTAGCATGATCCTTATTAACTCGGGCAACAACTGAGCTAGTATATATTTGTGTAAGTGCATACTTTTTATGGGAAAGACACTCTTGTCTGAGTCCTCTGATGAAATCTGTTCAGCATGGTTGAACCTCTAACATAGCTCTCATCTTCCTCAGAGCACACAAGACCCACAAACATGTCAAGGTAATGCCTCACTGACGGTATTTTAGGCAAAGAGAGAGGATGGATAGCATATAGGTCTGGACTTGGGGAGATGGAGGATGATGGCCTGAGAATCCAGCCATGATGGAGATAGTGCCCACCCTAAAGACATTCAGCTTATTATTGCTATTGTTATTATATTCATTACTGTGAAATCACAATTACTAATTCTTTAGCTGGTATTTGCCATCGTATACACTGAATTATTCCTAAGAACCTATAATGTTATTTGTAGATCAAAGCAGTGTCGTCTTTTATAATTAGCAGATGGAAATGTTATCAATGGACAGATTTTCTAAGTGCATTACATGAATTTTTTGGCATAGCACCTAATGTGCCAATAACTACAGGGACACCACAGCTGGTTTATGCTATGATCTTTCAACTTCAATTTTCAGATCTTGATATTTTGTGATCTCCTCCAATTCTTTGTCTTCTATACTACTATCCTCTGATTTTGCCATATCAATTATCCATGGTCTCTTATTTATAACTATTTAAATTTGGTGGGTTATCTACCAGGTTTTTATTCAGAGATCATGATAATATTTTTATCTGATTTTTTTATTATTTTTACAATCATATGTATTCACCAATTTTTCATTACCAGGACATGATAATTTTTATAGATATTTCAGTGAATTATTTTGGTGATTGGACCGTGTCATTATTTATCATTAGATATTGCAAAGTTCTTGCACAACTGAATATATGATCTACTGTTTCTTCCACTTTGTGAATCTGCACTTGGAATTATTTGGTGATTCCCCCCCCCCCCCTCCATTCTGGACTTGTGTCATTTCTTTTTTTAACGTTGCAGTTTTAAGCCATTGCCAGATTTTACCTTTATCCATTTTTCCTTTGATTATTTGTAGAAATGTATTATTCTTTTCCTTGCCCTCTTTCTTGATCTCATTACATTATATTGATATTCACATTCTGTTTACTGTATATTCAATAAGTTTAAATTTCTATCAATGCTTCCTTTTTTTCTTCAACAGTTTGTTTGATTTGTAATGAATCATTCCCTCTATTTCCGCAGGGGAAGAATAATCTATCAATATCACTATAGGGATGTAATACATAAAGAATAGTCAGATGTTTTCTTGTGGGTTTGGGGTTTTTTTTGGTCCAAATTGTTCAATTCATTGTATCCAGTTAATATTTCCAATGCTGTATAGAATCACTGAGATATTGGTTGACATATTGATTATTTTGATGGAGTTTCCACTATTCAATTTTGTCTTCAACAATTTTCTCACTCTTTAGATATATTCTTTACTAATTATATTTTAATCTGTTCATGCTTGATGTTATTGAATAGTAAAATGCCCAGATAACAAAATAACAGATTTGGGAGGGACCTTCAAGGTTTTCTAGTCCAACTCTTTGCTCAGGCAGAAAACTATTTTATTATTTTAAAAAAAATATTTGTCCAATCTCTTCTTTAAAAACCCCAGCACTTTCGAAGGCAAGTCGTTCTACTGATTAATTGTTCTAATTGCTAGAAAATTTCTCTTTAGTTCTAGGTTGTTCTCTTCTTGATTAGTTCCATCCATTGCTTTTTGCCCTGACTTCAAATTTTTTGAAGTAGATATTGGAACACTACTATCATATCACCCTAGTCTTCCTTTTCATTAAAGTAGATATACCCAATCCCTGCAACCATTCTTCATATGTTTTAGCCTCCAGTCTTCTAATCATCTTTGTTGGTCTTCTCTGCAGTCTTCTAGACTGTGAAAAAATGTTTTTATATTGTGGCAACCAAAATGGATGCATTATTCCAAGTGTGGTCTTACCAAGTAATTATTAATCTCATTAACTCATTAGAAAGTGGCAGTAACACTCCATGTATTCTTGATTCTATCCCTCTGTTAATCACTCTGTGTTGGCTTTTTTATTAGCTATAGCACACTGCTGGTTCATATTTAAGTGATTGTCCACTCAGATTCCAGGATAACTCACACAGTTACTACTATTGAGCCTGGTACCACCTATTCTATACCTATGCATTTGGTATTTCTTGTCAAAATGTAGAATCTTACTTTTGTCTCCATTGAATTTCATTTTGTTAGGGCCCAGTGTTCAAGTCTGTTGATATTCTTCTGTATTTTGAGCCTATCTTCTGAAGCACTCACTATCCTGACAGCTGACAAATATCCTGACAAATTCGATGAATTCCCCTTTCATCCCTTCATCTTAATCATTGATGAAGATATTGATGTGTACTGGCCTAAGACAGAGCCTTGGGGATACTTCACTGCATACTTCCCTTCATGTAGATGCAATTCCATTAAGGACTATAAGTTGAGTGTGTTTGGCCAGCCGGTTACAAAATCCATCTGGTGGTGATATTGCCTAACCCCCATTTTTTTATCTTATTATTAAGGAGTAGATTGTAGTCTACTTTATCAAATGCATTATTGAAGTCCAAGTAAATTATATCCACAACATTTCTCTGATCCACTGATTTTGTCACATTGTCAAAGAATACAATAAGATTTGTCTGGCATAATCAGGTTTTGAAAAAAACAAAAATTTGGCTTCTGGTTATGAATTTGTTTGCTTCTAGGTGTTCACAGATTTATTGCTTTTTCCAGAATTTTCCCAGGTATTGATGTCAGACCGATAGGTCTGTAGTTTCCTGGACTGTTTTTCCCCCCTTTTTGAAGGTAGTAACATCAGCCCTTTTCCAGTCATCTGATAACTCCCTGGTGCTCCAGGATCTTTGAAAATTTAGTAGTTCTGAGATCATGTTTAGGAGCCGCAGTAGCATAGTGGTTAGAATGCAGTACTGTAGGCTCTTCTGCTGATTGCTGGCTGACTGCAATTTGGCACTACGAATCTCACCAGGCTCAAGGTTGATTCAGCCTTCCATCCTTCCGAGGTTGGAAAAATGAGTACTCAGATTGTTGGGGGAAATAGGCTGATTCTGTAAACTGCTTAGAGAGAGCTGTAAAGCACTGTGAAGCGATATATAAGTCTAAATGCTATTACTATTGTTATCAGTTCCTTCAGAAGGTTGGAGTGTAATTCATCTGATCCTGGTAATTTGCATTCATCTAGAGTTGATATTTATAGGCTTATGAGATAGTTATAGGGTTCTTATTTATTTAGTGTATGGCATATCATACATGGATTGACAAGATATATTAACATTTCACCTAGATTAGTAAAACACAATAAAATATAAATGTTAAAAAAATCTATGTTCAAATATCAATGTCTAAGCCATCTAATCATTGAAATGCAACATTATTTATATTCAATTAAATAAACTGATAGCTATCATCCTGATGAGTCTGGATGGTTTGGCTATTTGAAATTTTAATTCTGTT
Organism: Coluber constrictor foxii; assembly: GCA_038048745.1. Taxonomy (NCBI): domain Eukaryota; kingdom Metazoa; phylum Chordata; class Lepidosauria; order Squamata; family Colubridae; genus Coluber; species Coluber constrictor. The sequence goes on along the minus strand of CM075961.1, from coordinate 121,652,411 downwards.
AATGTTCATGATTTTACTTCCATTTATTGCTACTGTAGCACATTTGTCTGGGTCATATTCCATTGCTATAAGTTTGCTAAAAAATCTGTGTTTGCCAATGACTGGCTTTCAATTTCTGATTTTCCATAAAGTTTCAGGTCATTTAGGTAGGCTTTGATTTACATAGTTCGTTTACAACTGTTCAGAGTCATAGTGATCTCTGAATGGGTGATTTACCACATTTCTGGCCATTGTAAAATGTTGCACCCCATCACCACAGTCACATGACTGCATTTTGGGCATTTGACAAGCAGTTCACCTTTTGTAGATAACCTGTTGCAACCTCCCACAGTCACATAACTATGATGTGAAGTTGCTGTTGTTTTGCCAGTTCCTATTTAGAAGAATGGGTTTATTGAAGAACCATAACATTTATATAATGAGTGATTTGCTTAACAATCACCATGAAAAATGTGAAAATAAATCAGGGCTGGTCCTACGACTGCACTGATTTATGTCTGCAACTATTTACAAAGTTCCAATCTGGGTCAGTCACTTGAACCAGAGGTTTTGTCTTCTGATCTTTCAGACTCATGCTGGAGCCCATCTGGAGTCCCTCCTCCCCTCTCTAGAGAGAATTTTCCTGAGGATGTGCTCCATCACAAGTCCGAAAGCTTGGAAGACAAACATCTGGTCCTAGTAACCAACTCAGATTGGATCTCTCAACATTATTATGAGACACAGATATTCACCTTCATTTGGAATTATTTATAACTGGGTCCCAATTGTAGTCATAAGTCAAGGACTATCCGTAAAGCAAACAGCACATTTTGCTGTGTGATAGCCAAGATTTAGTGTATCTAAATTTGTAATATTACAAATCTATATATTTGTAATCATTATTATTATTGTCATTACCATCATCAATGCTTCAGAGAACAGAAGTTGGTTTAGAATACAATACTCAATTTCTTACTTGGAATAAGTGAATAAACTGAAATTCACCTGCTGCATAATTATAAGTTAATTATTCTTCATTGCTTGTGATCATCCTGACAAAACTAAATAACTGTCAAATATTGTCTTTTGTTCCTTTATGTTATTCTTTTTTATTATAAATGTTTTGTTAGTGTACTGTTAATTCTTTAATTGATTTAAAAAAACAGAAATCTAAATAGCACTGAAAAATACACGCTCGTCATAGATATATTCCAAGGACAATTTTTCAATTTTATTTTAGGAGTGAGATATTTAAAAGAAAGTTTAAGATTATTTTGAGGGAAGTGATGTCTATGAGAGGGGTAAGGCAAATTACTTTCCTGAGTTGCCCACACACAGAATGACTCACTTTCTATTTTAGTTGCTGATGACCTGCTTTTATTTCAGCTGTGCCCCTGGTAGTCCATTTTCATTCTCTGTCAAATTGTTGTGTTACTTTTTCCTTTCCTGCTGCTTCCTCTCTTACCATAAACACCTGCCATGATCCAGCAGTTGGTCTGGAGACTATAAAAAGCCATACCCTAGGATCCAGTGGTGGGATTCAAATAATTTAACAATCGGTTCTCTGCCCTGATGATTTCTTCCAACAACCGATTCGCCAAACTGCTCAGAAAGTTAACAACTGTTCTCCCAAAGTGGCGCAAACCGGCTGAATCCCACCACTGCTAGTATCATCTTCTAAATGTTTGCTTGCTTGCTTGCTTGATCATCTGCCACCAAGTCATTGTTACTGTTAGTGAATATGTAGGTAGGTTTTATTTGTGATGATCTAACCCTAACCTTCAGGTGCATTTATCTCTAATGTAACTGAGTCTATCCATTTCACTGGTTTAGTGGCAGCAGTACCTCAGATAGAAAGTCCATACAGAGTGGTAAGGATAGCTGAGAAGATTATAGGAAGTTTATTTCCCTTTATTCAGGATACTGCGTATAAATGCAATGTGCTTAGAGCTCAAAGCATTATTAAAAAATCCACATACTCACTTCACGATCTGTTTCTGTTGCTCCCCTCTGGGAGGAGGTTTTGAAGTATATATATGTATATATATATAACCATAGAAGTTTAAACAAGGGGGTAGCAGGCTTGTAAATGGACATTTATCCTTTGTATTAATCATGGAGAGATACAGCAACCTTAAACTTAAATTCTATGCAATATAAATTAGCAATCCAGATAAGCACATGAGCAACACTATAGGTTGTTTTGTCATGTGTCATATTATGTTATGTAATGTAGTTCATGTTTTTAATCTAAAAGTTATGCATGGTACAACAAGCTATGACAATATTAAATTTTTACTAAAAATGGATTGGGAGGTATGGGAACATGACTTTCTGATTTACGAAATGTCTTAAAAAAGCAATATCCAACTCTCATAATTGCTGAGAAGGGCTTAAAATATGAACCTAGATATCAGAGACCCCAACATATAATTATAAATATCAGAATAGAGCTTATGCGTACAAAATAATTACCTCACTTTTTCAAATGTATTTTAAAAACTTTAATCTAGTGGACAACCAGCCACCATATTTTAAAATTTGGCAGAACCAATATTCCAGCTGAGCAATATTAACACGGATAATATATAGCATAAATTAAAACTGAGGTTCTGCTTCTTTGCAAATAGAATGAAATTATAAAGCAATGCTCAAATAGTAGCAGAAGGGAAAATATAACAGAAAGGAATACTAATAACTACATCAGAGAACATACAAAGCACAGAAAAATCTTGCTTTTGTATTAATAAAGCAATAAAGCAGGAAACTGTTTAGAACATTCTGTGCTGCGGTGATGGATAACACAAAACCATTGCTTACTAACAATTGCATTTTTAGGTAATCCTAGTAAATATTTATATTGATACGAAGAAATTTTGGGTAAAGATTAAATCCAAATTGTGCCTACTTTGAAATAATCAACCTATTATAAATTTTCAGGAGGAAAACTCTCCTGCTTTTTCATAATGTAATATTTAAAAGCCTGTATTTTATTCCAGTTCCAGTACATCATTTTTTTAAAGACAGCAATGTTTACAAAACATGGGGAATTTTATGCTGATCTTATTAGCACATCTTGCTGAGGGCAGTTTTATTTTGTATCCAATTGGCATCTATGACAAACCTTCAGAGAGAGAAATTGCTTCTTTCTGAGCAATAAGAAAATTCAGAGCAATAAAAATACAGAGCTGAAAGGGACCTTAAAGGTTATCTTTGAATATACTTTGATGCTGCAGAAAACCTATCCACATTACACCATTTCCAGAGTCTGTTTTGTTTTGCTGTCACCCCTTATCAATGAGGAGGTGGAATCCACACCTCCTCTTGATCCAGGATACACAGAGCAGAGAGGAGATATGCACAATGCCAGTCAGCTAGAATACTCATGAGAAGACACCTTGCCTCTCATGAAGGGCTACTGGCATTGCCTATTTAACACTGCCCTGAGGACTTACCGGTAAGTATTGCTGGAGCAACATGCCCACTTCTGTTCCTTGTGTGCTTATGCTGTGTATCCTGGCCTTTTTGACGCTTGGACTGCTTTTGTGGGCTTTATATGTGCCCATTGGACTTGGTTACCTAGTGACTCTTGTTACATGGAGCTTGGAATACAGAGCTTTGCAACGTGGTGCTTTCTGAGGACCTTTTTCTGGAGTTTGAATACATGTGCAGGAAGGAGTAGGAAAGGGAAGGGAAGGGAAGGGAAGGGAAAAATACTTCCTTTTTTGCTCAATGGCAGTGGCTAGGAAGTTACAATCCCATCATATATAAAGGGCACCAAATTGTGAGTTGCTACTCTGGTCTATAAAGCCCCAAAATTAATAGGCTGTATCAGAAAATTTCCCATAGCTTCTATGTGAAAATCCCACCATATCCTATGCTGTCCTGTTTTTCCCTGCTTAGCTGTATAGATAGTACTCAATTTAGCAACTATTCAAAGTTGAAACAGACCCTCAAAATCTACCTAAGACCCTAATTCATAGTTCTAATAGGCATGTCTACCCAGTCATCTGACCACATTTTGGACGTTTGATAACCAACCCACATTTACAGCCATTTGAGACTACAGACCACAATTTATGACATTTTTGCCAGAAACCCACATTTACTTTTGCTTTCTGAAAAAAAAATCCACCCTATAGCAAACATAGGGTTCATTTGACAACCATGGTGTTTGCTTAATGGATGCTGCATTCATTTTATGAGTGCTGCATTGTCTTTACAGCCACACATTCATTTACCGATTGCTCCAAAAAGGTCATAAAATTGGGAATGGTGGCCCACTTAACAATCACGATTTTGACTGAAATTGCAGGCTCAATTATGGTCATACGTCAAGGAGTTTCTGTACTGTAAATAAAGAAGTAGCAAGGCACATTAGTAATATCCTTTAAAACCCGGTATTCAATGGAAATATATAATATGTGTAAGTAATTCTGTTGATGAGGCAGAAGCCAAAGCTTCCTAGTTTAAACAGAATAATTAGTCAACAAAAATCAGGGCAATTGTTTGACTCTTAAAAAGAAGAAGTATATATCTGCTAACCCAGAAAGATAGAAGGAAAAAGTTGGAATTTAAACCCTGAATACTAATTCATACAAGAACTTTAATTCTGGTGCAATATATATATATATATATTAAAATTTTTATTTATACAAATCAACAGTACAATAAGAAACATTTTCGGTTCCATGGTGCATAAATAGATACATAAACTTTTATGTTGTCATACATATACATATACTATTACTTCTTATAGGTAGATAAATGGACGTACTAGTGCTAGCTTTTATCTTAATGATTATTACACATAATAATACACAGTAATATATATATATATACTATCTCGTTTTTTTCCTGCTCTCCAACCACTCGTACCACAAGCCCCACACCCCATAATACTCCAAATCTGTTCTGTCATTGATTTCTAAGGACAATTTATTCATTTCTGCACATTCCAATATTTTCTTTATAACAAGTTCTTCTGGAGGTAGCTGTTTTTCCTTCCAGTACTGGGCAAAGGAAATCCTTGCGGCAGTCACTATGTGGATTCTGGTGCACTATAATAGGGAGTAGGTGCATTTGGCTTTATTACTATTTGTAGTAGAGAAATGAATCTTGCCCAATCATGTCCAGAAGCCATCTGCTGAGTAAATCAATTTCTAAATGAAGCGTTTAGAGAGCCAAAATTTATTATTATGTCTGATGAGGATTCTGTTAAAACGTTTGACTATTTTAATATTAGTGAGTTATAAATAGTGAGTACCATATCATGTGCACTAATCATACAGATGATAAGGAAGTAAGGGAAGTCAGGGACAACACAGGTTATGTAGACAGTAAACACAGGGTCAATCAGAAAGGACTCAAATATCTATGCACCAACGCACAGAGTATGAGGAATAAACAGGGTAAATTAGAAATTAAAGCAAATGAGGGCAGATATAATATTATTGCCATTACGGAAACTTCGTGGATTAAACCCACAAGTGGAACATACAGCTAGAGGGATTTAAATTATTTAAAAGAAAAAGACCAAATAAAAGAGGAGGTAGAGTTGCAGTATATATAAGAAATGACTACATCTCTACAAAAATAGAGCACAACAATGATGAAAATTATCTTGAATGCATTTGGGTCAATATTAAAGGGGGGGCGGAATGACATTGTCATAGGTCTATACTATAGACCACCCAACCAAACAGAGGAAATAGATGAATTGTTTGCTAGTCAGCTAACTAAGGTATGTAGGAAGCACATCACAATAGTAATGGGGGGTTTTAACTACCCTGACATCAACTGGGAGACAAACTCTGTATCTAGTGGAAGATCCAATAGGCTTCTAACAAACCTAGCAGACAACTTTGTTACCCAAAAAGTAGAGAAGGAAACTAGAGATATTGGACTTAATTCTCACTAACAAAGATAAAATGATAAAAGATGTTGAAGCTGCAGGAACCTTGGTGGGGGCAGAGATTGTGCAATATTGGATTTCAACATTATGCAAGCACAAGCAATAGAACAAAGCCAGACTAGAATCTTGGACTTTAAGAGAGCTAATTTCAGTAAACTTAGAGACAGCTTGGGAAAGACTCCATGAATGAGAATCCTCAAGGGAAAAACAACCCAAGAAACTTGGGAAATTTTAAAAAGTGAGATTATAAAAGCCCAGACTAGCATAATACCAATGAAGAAGAACAATAACATCTCTCAAAAGAAACCAGCATTGCTGCATAAAGAACGCTCTGATAAATTAAAAGACAAAAAGGAGAACTATAAAAAGTGGAAAGAGGAGCACATAACTAGGCAGAATATCAGCAAATAGCCCAAGCCTGCAAAGATGAAGTGAGGAAAGCTAAGGTTCAAAATAAACTAAGGCTTGTGATGGAAGTCAAAAATGACAACAACAAAGGCTTTCTTCAATATTTTAAAAACAAGAAAAAAGTCAAGGAAATGATTGGTCTATTAGTGGGAGAAAGTGGCAAGAAGGTGACCAACAACAGGGGGAAAGCAGAACTACTTAACTTATTTTTGCAACCATCTTTACACAAAGGGAAAAAACAGTCCAACTTAAAAAACAGATGTGGAACACAAGTTAAAATAGGGAAGAAAATGGTAGGTGAGCACCTGTCTACCCAAGATGAGTTCAAATCACCAGGACCCGATGGATTACACCCCAATGTTCTGAAGGAACTAGTAGACTTGATCTCAGAACCACAGAAATATATCTTTCAAAGATACTAGAGCACTGGGGAACTACCAGAGGAAAAGAGTTGTTGTAGTTCCCATCTTCAAAAAGAGAGGGGAAGGAATAGAGCCAGGAAACTACAAACCTATCAGCCTTACCTCAATATCAGGAAAGATTCTGGAAATGTTAATCAAGCAATGAATCTGCAAACACCTAGAGGTTAACAAAGTAATAGCCAAAAGCCAACACAGGTTTATCAATAACAGACAAATCTTATTGCATTATTTGGCAAAGTGATAAAATTAGTAGACCACAGGAATTCTGGATATAATTTACTTGGACTTGATAAAATAGAAAAAAGTGGATTAAACAGGATCACTACCAGATGGATTCGTAACTAGCTACCAACTGTACTCAATGTGTAATCCCCAATGGAATTGCATCTACATGGAGGGAAGTATGCAGTGGGGTATCCCAAGGCTCTGTTTTAGGCCCATTACTCTTCAACAATCTCATCAATGATTTGGATGAGGGGATAAAGGAGGAACTCATCAAATTTGCAGATGATACCAAGCTGGCAGGAATAGCCAACACCCCAGGAGATAGGTTTAAGATACAGAAGGATCTTGACAGACTTGAACTTTGAGTCCTATCTAACAAAATGAAATTCAATGATGAAAAATGTAAGGTTCTACATTTAGACAAGAAAAACCAAATGCACAGGTATTATAGGTCGTGTGTCAACACCCACGGGCTCCGGAGCTGCATGCGACTCTTTGGGCCCTCTGCTGCGGCTCCTCACCCCTTTTATTTCTTTTTTGAATAGTTTTGGAAATCCAGGCTGGCTGAGGAACAATTGCCAACCACAGAGGAGGCTTCCCTTTGGCCAACCCTCTTCCTCCTCCTCCTCTCATGACCCCCTGGCTGGCTGTGGCTATGCCGGTAGCGTGTGCACACGCAGGGAGACCTTCCTTAAGTAAGTGCCAAAGTGCACCCTTCGCTTGAGAAGGGTTTCCCCATGCATGCACATACTCCCAGCTCAGCCACAGGCAGCCAGGGGGGTCACAAGAGAAGGAGGAGGGCTACCAGAGAAGCGAAGCGGCCCTGTGCCTGCCTTCGTGTCACATTTCTGCATAAGGCAGTCTTCGCTTCCTGCCACTTCGGGCTGGAGTTTGCGCCCTCCACACTCAGCTGAAGAACTGCCAGGTTGGGAGATGACATGGCAAGGCAATGGCCACAGCCTCAGTGCAATAGAGAAGCCACTTCCTGTTGCATCCTGTTAAGTATGTGCACGCCTTTGCTGTGCTTTGGTGCTCAGTTGCAGAGGATCTTTCCACATGTGCACACTCCCAGCTCAGCCACAGCCAGCCAGGGGGTCACAAGAGGAGAAGGAGGAGGGAAGGAGGGGGAAAGGAGGGGGATGGTCGCCTGAAGGGAAGCCACCACCGCTGATGACGATCTTTCCTCAGCCAGCACTGATTTCCAAAAAGAAGAAATAAAAGGAGTAATGAAGCACCCTAACAAGAGCTTGCTGGCTTGGCCCAGCCATGGCTTTCTGAGAGAGAGAAAGAGAAACAGAGACAGAGACAGAGACAGACAGACAGACAGAGAGAAAGAGAGGGGGGGAGAGAGACACATAGAGACACACACAGAGAGAGTAATATACAGAGGGGGTGTGTGAGAGAGAAATGTAGACACACACAGAGTAATACACAGAGGTGGTGAGAGAGAGAGACATAGAGATATACAGAGAGGGAGGGAGAGAGACAGAGAAGACACACAGTGATACAAAGAGAGAGGGGAGAGAGAGGGGAAGATAGGGAGAGGGGGAGAGACAGAATCAGAGGGAGAGAGGGGGGAAAGAGGGGCAGAGAAATAGAGCGGGAGAGAGGGGAAGATATGGAGAGGGAAGGAGAGAGAGGGACAGAGATACAGAGAGATACAGAAAGGGGAGAAAGGGGGAGAGAGATAGGGGGAGAGAGAGACATAGAGAGAGAGAGAGAGAAATGGTTTTGTAGCTGACTAGGTGTGGCTAGGGGTTCATGTGACTGGGTGAGAGTGAGTGACATCAAATTGGCCACACCTACCCAGTTGTGGGGGCTCCCGGTGTGGATTTTTTCTGCAGGAAACGGGTCCAAATGGCTCTTTGAGTGTTTAAAGTTGCAGACCCCTGATATAGGTGGTACCTTGCTCAATAGTAATAACTATGAGAGGGATCTTGGAGTCTTAGTGGACAACCATTTAAATATGAGCCAGCAGTGTGCAGCAGCTGCCAAAAAAGCCAACACAGCTCTAGATTGCATTAACAGAGGGATAGAATAAAGATCAGGTAGTGTTAATACCACTTTATAATGCCTTAGTAATGGTACACTTGGAATACTGCATCCAGTTTTGGTCACCACAATGTAAAAAAGATTTGGAGACTCTAGAAAGAGTGCAGAGAAGAGCAACAAAGATGATTAGGGGATGGCGGCTAAAACATATAAAGAACTGTTGCAGAAACTGAGTATGTCTAGCTTAATGAAAAGAAGGACTAGAGAGACATGATAGTAGTGTTCCAATATCTCAGGGGCTTCTACAAAGAAGAAGGAGTCAAGCTATTCTCCAAAGCACCTGAGGATAGAACAAGAAGCAATGGGTGGAAACTAATCAAGGAGAGAAGCAACCTAGAACTAAGAATAAATTGGCAATTAGAACAGTTAATTAGTGGAACAACTTGCCTCCAGGAATTGTGAATGTTGCAATACTGGAAGTTTTTAAGAAGAGTTTGGATAACCATTTGTCTGAAATGGTATAGTGTTTCCTGACTAAACAGAGGGTTGGATTAGAAGATTTCCAAGGTCCTGTCCAACTCTTTAATTCTATTCTATTCTATTCTATTCTATTCTATTCTATTCTATTCTATTCTATTCTATTCTATTCTATTCTATTCTATTCTATTCTATTCTATTCTATTCCATTCCATTCCATTCCATTCCATTCCATTCCATTCTATTCTATTCTATTCTATTCTATTCTATTCTATTCTATTCTATTCTATTCTATTCTAATCCATCCTTTCTATAACTGTCATTCATTCATTCATTTACCTACCTACTTACCTACCTTGAGCTATGGCTGTTGAACTATCCCAGGACCAATTTTAATATTTTTCTTGGGAAAAACAAACCGTCAGGTAACATGCATAAGAGTAGTTACCATTAGTAGGACTTTATATGCCATCAAATTTAATGTCCAAGTGTAAGTTACATACACATCACATGTAATGTTGTAAATTATAATGTATATTTTATATACATTATATTATATATACAATTGTATGTAGCATTTATATATAATAAATATATTTACTTATATAATTTATAATGTTTATAAATAACTATAATTTATAATTACATATTTTAATACATAAATTATAGCGCATTTACATATATAACAATATGCTCTGGATTTTTATATTGGTTGTTAATTTTGTGTAAATCCCACATTAAATGGTTTAACTAATCTGTTAAATACACCAACCATCTGTTAAATACATGGTCTACATGGGGCTCGCCTTGAAAAGTATCTTGATGCTCCAGTTGGTTCAAAATGCAGCACCGTCATAGTTTTGTTCAGATTTTGGAGAGCACATGTGTCACCAAAGAATTTAAGGAGTCCTTCCTGGGCCTCTTCCTCTATCCACTATGCAGTTGTAGGCTATGATGTTTCTTATGTGACTGTTACCTAGGCAGCATCTCTTTGTTTCATTTACTAATAATATAAATGACTTAGATGAGGGAATAGAAAGGTAACTTAACAAATTAGTGGATGATACTAAGCTGGCAGGAATAGCCAACACCCTAGATCCACGATGGTGAACCTATGGCATGCGTGCACACATGCGGGGCAGGGTACATGTGGGAGGCCATGCATGCATGTGTTTGGGGGCAGGGCATATGGGGGGGTATGCCTGCATTCACGGGGGTGGGATGCATGCGGGGGGGCCAAGTGCGCACTGCATTTGGGGTGTTTGGGCATATGCACACTTCAGGCACTTGGTGCGGAAAAGGTTAGCCATCATTGCCCTAGATGATAGGCTCAAGATCCAGATGGATCTTGACAGACTTGAACACTGGGCCCTATCTAAGAAAATGAAATTCAATGTAGAGAAAAGTAAAGTCTTACACTTAGGCAAGAAAAACCAAAGCATATAGTCTACACATATAGACTGGGTGATACCAAGTTTAATAGCAGTAACTGTGAGCGGGATCTTGGAGTCTTAGTGGACAACCAATTAAATATGAACCAGTTTGTGGTGGCAGCCAAAAAACCAATGCAATCCTAAATTGCATTAACAGAGGAACTCAGTCAAGATCAAGTGAGGTACTAATACCATTTTATAAAGCCTTAGTAAGACCACATCTAGAACACTGCATCCAGTTTTGGTCACCACACTATAAAAAAGTGGAGACGCTAGAAAGAGTGCAGAGAAGAGCAACAAAGATGATTAGGGGACTGGAGGCTAAACCATATAAAGAATGATTACAGGAACTGGCCATGGCTAATCTAGTGAAAAGAAGGACAAGGGGAGACATAATAGCAGTGTTCCAATATTTGAGGGGCTGCCATAGAGAGGAAGTGGTCAAGCTATTTTCCAATAATGAATGGGAAACTGTTCAAGGAGAGATTCAACCTAGAAATAAGGAGAAACTTTCTGACAGTGAGAACAATGAATTAATGGAATAGCTTGCCTTCGGAAGTTGTGAGAGCTTCATCACTAGAGGCTTTCAAGAAGAGACCGGAAGAAATGGTGCAGGGTCTCCTGCTTGGGCGGTGGATTGGACTAGATGACCTACAAAGTCCCTTCGAACTCTGTTAATCTGTTAATTCAGTTAAGCAAAACTTTTGGCTGTTAATTTAGAAACTATGTGTGGTTATTTAAATATTAACAAAGAACTGTGTTTCTCTATTGCTATGTCTTCTTCCTTTGTATAGTGATCCTAAATACATAATGCCATACTATAGGATACATCCACATATAAAGTGAAATATAGCACGTATAGCATATGGTGAAAAATTGAATATAAGGGTAGGGAGGTTCAGAAAACTCAATATGTATTTTTCACTCAGAGACAATTGCAGAAATGGTTTCCTTTCCCCAGTTCTCAAATCAGATTGCATAGTGTGCAACACAATATTGTTCTCTGAAGCTAAAAATAACACAAATATATGTCCCCTCCCTTTCCACAAAATTGCAATTACTTTGTGTTAGATCAGGTGCAGGAACAAAAGACGCGACCAGCTCAGGTCCATTCAGCACCTTTATTAAGTGAGAACTAGACTGGCGCTGCACTGCCGGAGATTTCCTTATATTCACTCCGGCAGTCACACCGCCCATAGACAGTGGTTTGAATTTCCCGCCGGTTAATTTCGGCCAATCCCTGGTGGATGTCCTTATAAGGACATAACACTCCTCTCCCCTAATTCTTAGTCCATCCGTAGTCGCGCAGGTATACAGGGCGCCGGGAAGCCCTGGTTGACGAAGTCCCAGTTGAACTTTGCCGTCATCAGGAACCGGCTGGGCCCCTGTCTCTCCCGGTTCCCTACCTGGAACTGGACAGGATTTGGCCGTTGAGTGTGCGGGCGCCATCCCAGCGCCTCCGGCCGGGTCTTGCACCTCCATCAGCTGGTGATCTTGGTCTTTCTCCTAGCCTGGATGGTGACTGTCCTGACTGTTGTCGCTGACCGGTAGGGTACTGCTGAATCTCGGTAAGTGGCTGGTGTTCACCTTGGCTTTGACAGGTCCAGTGGTGGCAGGTTCTGGTCCGGGTCTCGGTACCCGCCATCATGGGTTGTCTAGTTTCAGCCGACCCTCAGTTGAGTTCGGTGCGCTGCCAAGGTGGCTGCTGGCTTGAGGTGTCTTTTGTCCAACCTCGCCGGGGTGGTGTTGGCTTCCCTCGCAGGGGTGGTGGTGGCCCTCTCTGCTGGGATGGCTTTTCCCGGAAGGATGTTGATGTTTGTCGAGATGGGGACGACGTTGGCCTACCTCATCGGGGCGGTGCAGGCCTCCCTCGCTGGGTTGGTAGAGGCCCTCCTCGCAGGGGTGATTTTGGACATCCTCGTCCGGTTGATGTTCATTGACGTGGGGTTGTCATGGATCTGTCTCTTGAGATAGGTGGAGGTCTCCCTCGCCAGGGTGGTGTTGGGTGACTTCGCCGGATCACTTCGGGGCTCCCCCGTGGCTTGTCCCTGGTCTACTGGGTTTCTGCAGTGGAGGTCTCCCTCGCCAGGATGGTGCTGGCCAACCTCAATGGTGCGTTGCGGGGTGCCCTTGTTGGCTGGTCCCCGGTCTACCGCCTCGCAGTTGTGTCGGTCCTCATCCCTGGGGAGTCGGTGGCCACCCTCGCCAGGGTGTCTGCTACCCTCTCCAGATGGTCCCCAGTCTACTCCCGACGCTCGATGCTGGCCTTCGTGCCTGGGTGGATGCCGGCCTACTTGAGCAGGGTGTGTTAGGCCACCTTCGATGGGGTGTGGCAGGCCTACCTATTCGGAGGGTGGCAGGCCTACCTTGTCAGGGTGTGGCAGGCCTACCTCGTTGGGTTGGTTTTGACCGACTCCCTTCCACCTTTTCCAGAGCTGGTTGATATGACGTTGGCAGACCTGTCCATCTTCCAGCTCCACAGTGTAGGATTTCGGGCCGGTTGTGCTGGCTATCTTCCCTTCAGCCATTTTGGAGATCCGTGAAAGTTTAAAGCGAAGACCGGATCCCCTATGGTGAAAGTTTGAAGCTGGTGGCTGGCTATTGCTGGCACCTTTGGATTGTACTGGGGGTGCAGTCGATCCAGAAGTGACCTCAGTCGTCTGCCCATCAGTAGTTCCACTGGGCACTTGCGGGTGTTGGCATGTGGTGTGATGGGTTGGGTGAGGAGGAAGTTATGTGCCCATCTTGGTGAATGCTTCCTTGGTCAGCCTCACCATCCATTCAGCCTGTCCATTTCCTGCTGGCCTGTAAGACGTTGAGAGGGCATGGCGGATGCCCAGTCCGGCCAGGAACGCTTCCATGGGCAGGCATGTAAGTCGGAGTCTGTTGTCGGAAACCAACATGTCAGGTAGTCCGTGGGTAGCGAAGAGTCGGCAGAGAGTCCGGATCGTTGCTTTGGCTGTGGTGGATGCCATGGGTACTACCTCTAGCCACGTGGAGAAGGCATCAACGACGATCAGGAGGTAGCGCCCCTGCATTGGACCCACGAAGTCAATATGGATCCTTGACCAGGAGCTGCTAAGTGTCTCCCACTGCGACGGTTTGACCTGGGGGGGGTGGGATGCACTTCTTGGCACGGGTCACTTCTGGAGACCAACTCCTCGATGTCTTTGTCCAGTGATAGCCACCAGATGTAACTCCGTGCCAGAACCTTTATGTGGACGATGCTGGGGTGCCCATTGTGAAGCCTCTCTAGGGTCCTTTGTTGCAGAGTGCTGGGAATCAGCACTCTGTCTCCCCATAGTAAACAGCCATTCATTGTGGACAGCTCCTTCTGCTTTCTGATGAAGGTGCTGAATTTCCCTGCCATTTTTCCTGTCGGCCAACCTCGCAGGACCCAGGACCTGACTTGGCTGAGGGTTAGGTCCTTCTGTGTTTGGACAGCCACGTCAGCGGATGTGACTGGGCAGCCTATGTGGAAAAGCTCGAGCATGGGGGTCTTCCACTGGTTCTCTGGATGGGCATCTGCTCAGCGCGTCGGCATTTCCAATTGACTTGCCAGGTTGGTGGACGAGTCTGTAGGAGTAGCCGGCTAAGGAGATGGCCCATCTGATCATTCTTGGGGAAATGAAGGTCGGGGTTGGTTTGTCGCCTGCGAGAAGCCCCAGCAGTGGCTTATGGTCCCAGCAGTGGCTTATGGTACAACTGTGAAGCTCCTTCCATAGATGTACTCATGGAAGTGCTTGATTCCTGCGACGATGGCCAGGGCTTCCTTGTCCAACTGGCTATAGTTCCGTTCAGCGTTGGACATGGTTTTAGAGAAATATGCAATGGGTGTTTCCAAGCCATTCGGTAGTTCATGGCTGAGTACCGCTCCAATCCCGTATGGTTATGCGTCGCAGGTTAGCTTGAGGGGCAGTGTCTCATGGTATTGGATGAGAACACCCTTTGAAGATAGCAGTCCCTTAATAGCTTGGAAAGCTGCTTCCTCTTCTTCTCCCCATTCCCAGGAAGCCGCTTTCCTCAGTAAGCAGTGAAGTGACTCAGCAATCATGGCTTTCTGTTTAAGGAATACACTGTAGAAGTTAAGTAATCCTAGGAAAGCCTGAAGCTCCGCTTTGTTTTTGAGGCTGGGAGCTTCATGGATGGCCTTTACTTTTGATTTGGTGGGGTGGATGCCCATGTCATCTATGAGATAGCCCAGGAACTCAACCTCCTGGACCCCATTTATCTCTCCTGACTCTCAAGCCCTTTGCCTTGAACCGCTGCAGGACAAGCCTGAGTCGGTCAAGGAGTTGGGCTTTAGAATCTCCGGAGATTAGTACATCATCAAAGTACAGCACCACTCCTGAAACGCCTTGGAGAAGGCGTTCCATCATTGATTGAAAAATGCTCGGGGCTGCACTGACCCCAAATTGGAGGCGGTTGCATTTGAATGCGCCCTTGTGGGTGACAATCGTTTGTGCCTCCACCGTTTTTTCGTCTACTGGCAGCTGCTGGTAAGCCTGGGCCAAGTCCATTTTGGCAAAAATTGAGCCAATCCCTAGTGAATGCAGCAGATGTTGCACCATTGGGACTGGATATGCGCTCTGCTGCAACGCCTTATTGATTGTGCATTTATAATCAGCGCAGATGCGCACTGATCCATCATGCTTCATTGGGGTCACAATGGGAGTCTCCCATGCAGCATGATCGATAGGTTTCAGTATGCCCTGGGCAATCAGCTTATCTAGCTGACTGTCTACTTTAGGGCGCAAGGCAAACGGAACCCAGCTTTAGCCTAATTGGGGTGATTCCCTTATCGAAATTGAATGATATTAGCTTCCCCACAAATTTCCCCAGCTTACCATCGAAGACTTCTTTGAACTCTTCAATGAGGGTGTCGAGTTCATCCCGCCGAATTTGGTGGATCCCTCCAATCGTTAGCCCTAGTGGCTTGAAACACTTCACTCCTAGCAGGTTCAGTCGGCTGTGCTCCACAATGGTGATGGGGAGGCTGCCATGGAACTATTTGTAGGAAATCTGGAGCGAGGTTTTTCCCAGGACGCCAATGAGGTTCCCGCCAAAATCCACAAGTCTCGACCGCAGGGGCTTCAGCTCTTTTTTACAGCATGCTTCAGCTGCTTTAGCTGCTGCCAGTCCATAATGGAATAGATCGAGTCCAAATCAACCTCCATTGTGCACGGTGTCCCCTCTGCTTGCAGTGTCACATGAAATTTGGTGGCACTGTTGTCACTTGTGTGAGCAATGGTTATTTGATGCACCGCTCTGCTGTGGAAGAATTCATCGTCCCCATGCCTGGACTGGAAAGAGGACCGTTTGGATGCCCTCTGGTGATCTTTCTGGTTTTCGTGGATTTGGGGTCTGGGTGGCTTGGGGGCTCTGCAGACCTCGGTGATGTGTCCCCTCTTCAGGCAGCGTTGGCAGATGGCGCCTCTCCATCTGCAGCTTGCCCTGGGTTGGTCACCTTTGCAGCTGCTGCAGCATTCCCCCCAGTCGCCATTTTGTGGGGTTTCCCGCCTTGGGGGCTGGGAAACCTTGTGTACGGCCATTTCATCATCCAACTCGGATGTAGGGGCGGAGTCATTTGAGGAACTTTGAAACGTCTTGTGGATTTTATGGATCCCTCTCGCCTTTACCATCGTGGCTGCCACTTTTTTAGACGTTTTGGCAGCTGTGGCCTCCTCAAGGACTTCCTTGAGCGGGATTCTCTTGCGGCTCATTCCGAAGACGATGTGGTCACGGATGGCGTTGTCAATGTTGTCAAACTCGCAATTTGCTGCGATTTGCCAGAGGGCAGCCATGAAATTCTTGATGGTTCTCACTGGTTCCTTTGGTGGAAGGTGAACCTGTTTGCAATCGGAGTGCCTGTGGGTGCATAGTGTTCCTGCAGGACTTCCTGAAGATTGGCCCAGGACATCTCTTCAATATCCCTGGGTGCTACGAGGTCGATGACCATCTCCAGGACTTCGGAGCCACAATGTGCCAAAAAGAGGGCTCTCTTCCGATCGTCATCCAGGTCCTGGTAGCCATTCTCCCACAGGAACTGGCAAAACCAGACTATGTAGGACCTTCATTTCTCCCATCCAGGATTGAATGGGGCCAGCGATGCAATCGGAGCTTGCGGCAATGCCATGCTTCAGTCTGCCGAAGGTGAGTGACTTCAGCTCAAAAGGTCAGCTCTTGGTCAGTTGACGATCGTGCCATGCGGTCATTGCTCTGGTTCTTCTCCTTCATCACCAGTGTTAGATCAGGTGCAGGAACAAAAGACGTGACCAGCTCAGGTCCATTCAGCACCTTTATTAAGTGAGAACTAGACTGGTGCTGCACTGCCGGAGCTCTCCTTATATTCACTCCAGCAGTCGCACTGCCATAGATAGCAGTTTGAATTTCCCGCTAGTGGATTTCGGCCAATCCCCGGCAGATGTCCTTAGAAGGACATAACACTTTGTATTACTAATTTTACTTTAGTATCTTTTCTAATGTGTGTGCTGCCCTTGTATGTATATGGTCTTTATCTCTGGTATTTCTTTTAATTTAGAAGTGCATATTTATTTATTTGTTTACTTAAGATAGGTCAAGACATTCATACTGAAATTCTGGATTTAATTCCTTTTCCAGAATTTGTAAAAAATTAAGCAAATGAATTCGGTACCACTGAGTTGTTTTAACAGAAACACTGAATTACACCATGATCCATCAGTGCTACAGTTGCTGAGATATTACAGATATATTTTGGCAAGTGGACCATGTCCAACCTCACATCTGCAGCTCCAAAGTTACTGCCAAAATTTTAATCTAATTGAATGGGGAAGGTTAAAATATATAAGGAGGGTAATTTAATTAATGTTAATTAAATCAAGTCAAACGTAATATTTTTCATCTTAGCTCTTAAATCAGGAAAGGAGAGGTGACAACAGAATAAATGAACATTGGATATAAAAAGCAAAATAGTGCTTAAAGTGGGGATAGGAAGGAACCTGAAGTTTTGGCATAATAATAAGCATGCCCCATCACTCCCCATCTTTTTTTTTCTTTAAACCATGGAAATAAATGAGTACAGGAGAAAAAGAAAAGCTACTTGCTGGGAAATGGTCTGCATTAGTAAACACTGAAACTCATAACCTAGTATAAATGTAAACCAAGTTAACAGTCTAAATACTGCAGCATTGTCTTGTAGAAAAAGTTACAAGGTGACATTTTTCTCTACCTGCAGGTCTGTCAGGAACGGTTGGTTGCAATGGAATCTTAACACATAAATCAATGTGTGAGATTCTATGTATTGGTGAATAAGATTTCATGTCATTTTGCAGAGATTCTTTTGATTCAAAGATTCAACAAATTTGAATCTTTTGATTCAAAAAATCAATTTTTATTCAACAAAACCATGGCAAGTGAAATAAATTCAAACATTAGAAAGTTCACCGTGCTATTTTCAAGTGTAACAGAATAACAGAATAACAGAACTGGAAGGAACCTTGGAGCTCTACTCATCCAATCCCCTGCTCAAGCAGGAGACCCTATAGCATTTTTGACAAATTGTTGTCCCTTCTTAAAAGGCTCCAGTTTTGGAAAATAAGTAGAATAAGATAAACTGTCAGAGTTAATACAGACAGGTTGTTGGGGAATATCATGAACTGCATGACTTTATCTTTTTTTAAAAAAATAATAATATTTATTAAATTTTCAAACATTAAAATACACAGTACAAGAAAAAAAAGAAAACTATAAGACACAACAAAAACAAACAAACACATCAAACTTAAACACTAGTAACAGCTTTTCTACATCGGTAACTCTCTCCTAATTCTATATTGGTAACTCTCTCCTAATTAACTTCTTTACACAAATTCTACTTCTATATATCTCTATCTTAACTTACATCCTTATCTAAATTATAATAACTTCTATTCACAATTCGGTTCATGACAAAATATCCCTTACGTTTTAGATTTACTCTCAAGCCAGGAATCCCATCAGTTCCAAATTAAATAGTACTCTGTGTCTTCCCTCTCCTTCATTTCCAAAGATAATCTGTCCATTTCTGTGCATTCGTATATTTTTTATAATTTGGTCTGGGGGGAATAACTGGTTGTTTCCAATTTTGTGCTATAACAATTCTACTTGCAGTTAGTATATGTAATATGATATATTGTAGGGTTTTTTTTCCATTTTTCCTTCCAAGATACCCAAGAGGAATAGTTTCAGCTTCCTTTCTATCTTCCGCCCAGTTATCTCTTCCAGCCGTTTTTTTATCTTCCACCAGAATTTCCTAATCTTAGGGCAGGTCCACCACATGTGGTAGACCATCCCTTGGTTATGGCTGAACCTCTAACATTCTGGAAACCTGTTCAAGAACATCCTGGCCAGTCTCGCTGGTGGCAAATGCCATCGGTAAAACATCTTGTAAACATTCTTCTTGTAAGCAGCTGACATTGTTAGTTTGTAGTTTCTCCATTGATCCCAATGAATGTTGTATCTAAAATTTCTTGCCCAACTAATCATTGTTTCTTTCACGGTTTCTTCTTCCATTTTAAGTTTTAACAGGAAATTATATGTTTTTGTGATTATTTTTTCCCCTGATCCTAATAGTATCTTATCAAATTCCATTTGTTCTCTATATATATCATATTGTTCCCTGTCTTTTTTATATTTTGTTCTAATTTGCAAATATGGCCACCAATCAATTTTTATTCCGTTTTTTCAGATCCTGTTCTGATTTTAAATTTCCAAATTCATCTAATAATTCCGAATATCTTACTATTTTATTTAGGTCCAGCATGTTGGGATAAATTATGGCCTCCATCGTTGATATCCAAACTGGAACTTTCATATAATGATTTTTTCTTATAATATCCCAAATATTTATCAAAGCATTTCGCACTAGATGTCTCCGGAAATATGTATGAGTCTTAATTTTTCCTTCCCAAAGAAACGCATGCCATCCCAATTGAAGGTCGTGGACTTCCAATGTTAATATTCTCTTGTTTCTTAATTGAACCCAATCTTTTAACCAAGTTATTGCCTGCACCTGATAATATAGTTCCCAATTGGGTAGGCTAAAGTCTCCTTTGGTTCTGGAGTCTTGCAGAAGTTTACATTTTATTCGGGCTTTTTTCCCCAGCCAAATGAATTTACCTATCATTTTATTTAAATGTTTAAAAAATGGTTTCCCTAATCTACTTGGTATCAATTGAAACAAATGTAACAATTTAGGTAATATGTTCATCTTTATTACGGCTATTCTACCTACTAAAGATAGCTGTAATTTGGCCCACATGTCCAAATCTTTTTGTATTTGTTGAATCAATTTATTGTAATTATCCTCCTTTACAGTAGAACATTTTGCCGTCAGCCAAATTCCTAAATTACCTTTTTGGCAATTTGAATCCCTAATTTCCTTTCCAATTCTTCCCCTTGCCTTTTAGTACAGTTCTTCATTAACATTTTAGTTTTTTCCTTGTTTATTTTAAACCCCCTACTTTACCAAATTCTTCAACTTCATGTATCTAGATGGTTCCCTCTCCAAAGGATCTTCCATAATAAAAACCAGATCATCCGCGAATGCTTGGACCAGGGATGGGTTCTAAAATTTTTTACTACTGGTTCTGTGGGTGTGGCTTATTTTGTGGCCATGACTTGGAGATCATGTGACTGGGTGGGCATGGCTAGCTGGTCATATGACTGGGTGGCCATGGCTATGTGTATAGGGAGTACTTAGAGGGCTGAAAAAAGTCATTTCTGACAGGTCCTCGCACTTTTGATAGGTCCTCACACTTACGACCATCCTCACATTTATGCCCGTGCAGCATTCTTAACAACCATGTCACTCATTTCACAACTGCTTCTCTTCCCCATGGTGATAAGATAGAGCAAAAAACGTAAAATGTGAGGACAGTCGTAAGTTCGAGGACTGGTCAAAAGTGCGAGGACCAGTCAAAAATAACTTTTTCAGCCTGCTGAGTAGTCCATATGCACAAAAGGACTACCCAGAGGGCTGAAAAAAGTGATTTCTGACAGGTCCTTGCACTTTTGACCGGACTTCGCACTTATGACTGGTCATCATTTATGCCCATTGTAGCATTCTTAACTACCGTGTCACTCATTTCACAACTGCTTCTCTTCACCATGGTGACAAGATAGGGCAAAAACGTAAAATGTGAGGACAGTTGTAAGTTCGAGGACTGGTCAAAAATGCAAGGACCATTCAAAAATAACTTTTTCAGCCCTCTGAGTAGTCCATATGCACAAAAGGATACAGCAATAGAGAGGGATGAAGGAAGGAGAGAGAGGGAAGGAAGAGAAGGGAAGAAGGAAGGGAAGGGAAATTAGAGTAGGAGGGAGGGTAAGAGAGGGAGGAAGATAGGAAGAGAAGGACAAAGGAAGAGGAAGTAGGGAGGAGGAGAAGAGGGGGAAAGAGAAAGTAAGAAGTAAAGAAAAGAGAGAGGTGGTAGGTTTGAGAAGAAAGATTATTGTACAATAAAAAAGATGAAAGGGAAGAAAGCCAACCCCAAACAAATATAAAGATATTAAGATAAAGAATGAATTGTTGAACTTTAAAGAATAAAAGAGAACAAATATGAATAAATAGCAATAATTAGAAACACACAGACAAACATATAATGTATTTTCTTTGAACAGATTATTTGGCCGGATCACAAATTTAAACAGTGTTTAGTCATTTCAATTAAATTTACAATTTCTATATTTCCTTTTTACCATATTTATTCCTCATCTTTTTTTAAAAAAAACCAATACTATCCTTCATCCTCATCTCTAATCTTAATCAAATTCAATTTTTCCCTTCTATTCCATATTATACCCTTTCCCATTGTCATCTATTTTTATATCCATCCTTACATTGGTTAATTATATAATTATGTAATACAGTTGTTTAATACAAATTCAACATTTTAATATAAATCAATTAGTTATATAACTATCTTTTTTGTATATTAATCAATATGAACATGAATATTCCAATTATTTCAATGTAATCCAATTTCTTACAAATCAATTAATTATATTTACCAATAATAATAAACCAAATAATTTCCCCCATATATTCCTCCAAACCACAATTTAACCATTTCTGCTTTCAACACAATATACAATTAATAGTATCTCAATTATTACAATTCCCTAGTTAAATATAGCTTTTTTTCTTTTGTGTTTTAAAATCTTGAACTCTCCTCTTTTGACCTAAATTTCCCATTGTTTGCAGTTTTGCACCTACCTTTTTTTGGTGAGGAAAAAGAAAAGAAAAAGAAAGCTCTCTCTGCCTCATTTTGTCATGTTGCAGCAAAGACCCTGCTTTACTTTCAGTTTTGTTTTTTCAGCATAGCTAGGGGGAAAAATCTGCTCCAGCACTCTGCAGCTAGCAACAGAGCCCTGCGCAAAACAGCTGAGAGCAAATTAGCTGAGAGTCGGGAGGCCGGTCTAATCAACTTGTGCTAATTAACCTATGCTGAAGCTGAAAGGGGCTGTTTTTTCTATTTTTGCAGCCACCGGTCTACTCATGTGTTTTCTTTTAACACTGATCAGCTGTAGGGCGGCCCTTTGAAGCCCTGCAGCAAGAGTTTAAACAGTTTTTTTCCCTTTAGCCATCAGCTGGGACTCAGGAGGCAGAAATAAATTGGGAGTGGGTGGGGTAAGCAAATGGTGACCAGACTGGGAACCGGCTTGGGGGTGTGGCCAGCCAATCTTATTACCGGTCCTCCAAACAATTAAATTTTTTTACCACCGGTGCAAACTGGGAGTAACCCACCACTGGCTTGGACCTTATATTCCTCCTGTTTAAATTTCAATCCTTTTATTGTTTGATTTTTTTTCTAATTTGTATTAATAATACCTCCAAGGATAATATAAATAAGAGGGATGACAAGGGACATCCCTGTTTTACCCCCTTAACTATATTAATCCTCTCTGTCATTTCCCCATTCATTATTATTCTAGCCGATTGTTTCAAATAAATTGGTCTAATCAAATTTCTTCCCAAAATTCATAATTTCCAGGTGGTTAATAAGAAAGTTCCAGTTTAAATTATCAAACGCTTTCTGAGCATCTACAAACATCAATGTCAGCTGATTATCCGGATGGGCCTCATAGTATTCTAATGTGTCCAAGATCATCCATGCGTTATTTCTTATTGGGAGAAATTCATTTTGATCCAAATCAATACTTTCATTTAAGATTTTTTTGGCCTGAACTGCATGACTTTATCTAATTAAAATTTTTAGTTAGCTAATTAACAACATCACTTGTCACCTTTTGACTTCTGTTATAATTTCTAAACATGTGTATGATGTCGGAATTATTGCTTTTTGCAGCATATGTTCACTGAGAAACAGTTCTTCCCAAATTATGCAGCAGCTGCATAATTTTATCAGCTGAAGCTTGAAATTGTTTTACTTGCAGGGCAAAATAAATGGAGGGTAATTTTTAAATACTTGTTAAAACATTCTGAACAGTTACAGAACTACTGATTTATTTATTTACTTTCATTATATTCTCCACTGTGCATTGTTTAAAAAATAATCTGTTTGTAATCAAGCTTCTCCTGGTGACTTCAAGACCATGTCCCTATCACTTTTTGGTAGTAATATAGGAGTTTCCTATTTATTTTTTGTCTTTCAGATTGGTAGGCTAAAAGAAATTAAACTCAATATAATCCCAAATTATAAAAACTGCAAAGCACTAGGTCTGTGCAAGCAAGCTAAGTTTCAATTCAATAAAATACTTTGTACCACAAGGAGAGCCAATTCTCATCAATATCCTGCATACCACTTCTAAGCTTTGCCTGGCATTTCTAGAAAATAGTAAAAGCTACCACACTTGTACAACAAAAATGCAGGACTCTTTTCCATCTACTAGAACTGCCAGATGAGGAATGAAAGAGCAATAATACAGCTGCTTTGTGCTTCTTATTTCACAGCCTATGAAGCAACAGTTTGCATTTCCTCTTATTTCAGTTTAAGAGACAGTTTGAATGCTGTTATATCTAAATCTTGTATAGTTTTTAGACATCTTTTTGCTATTACTTTAATTTCCTTATTAAACATCTGCTCTTACCATGATATTCTTCTTACCATTCCAAGAAGTTGTTTTTCACATACCCTCCTCATCCAAAGAACATGGAATTAGCAGGTAAAGAACTTGCAATCTGATTTTGGAATGGATGGAGTTTTGTGGTGTTAATGGACTAAAGGCAACTGAAGGGGAGTTTGTCTATGTTCCTTTGGAATAAGGAACTGCGATCACTTTCTTTAGATCTTAACTGTCCTGACCAGCAGTGAGGATTATAAAACTTTTTTGGCCTCTTGTTAGGCCTGGGAAGAATAAGTGGATAAATGGAAGTGTGGTGTGGTAGATATGATGAGAAAGAAGTTAGCCAATTAAACTTAGGATCTCTGAATGCTAGAAACCAGATGGCTAAGTGCAGTTGTGGGTTGTTACCGGTTCGCACCGGTTCTGGAGGACCGGTAGTGATAAATTGGCGAGGGTCACAGAACTGGTATTAATTGCTGGCTGGCCACACCCCTGAACCGGTCCCCCACCCACCCACCCAGTCATTTCCTTTTCCTCCTTACCACCCGGGTGGCTTGCCTGCCTAAGCTGTCTTCCTACATGGTGCCTGCCCTGCACCCCCAACTGAGCTGCTGCCTCCTGCCTATAGATAAGTTGCGCTACCCTCCCCCCCAGAACATGCTGCACCACCCCCACCGGGCTCACAACCTTACCTTCCCAGCCCCTTATAGGAGTGTCCCCTCCCCGCACGCCCCGTTTTGGCTCCCAGGGGCTGCAGGGAAGCTTGCTAAGGCCAAAATGGGACATGAAGGGGGTGCCTAGCATGACTCCCTGCAGACCCCCTGGAAGCAAAAATGGGCTGCGGGGGGGAGGGGGTTCAAGAGAAAAAGAAACAAAGAAATCCTCACTGTTTAGGGAGATCCCACTGAGCTTGAATTGAGAGCTTATTGTAAATCCTGCACTAGCTATCTTTGCTCAGGCTAAGCTACAAAACATTTTTCCTCACTGTTTGGGGATCCCTACATGCACTGAGCTTGGGTTGAGAGCTTATTGTTAAGTGGCTGCTAGCTATCCTTGCTCAGGCTAAGCTAATCAATAGTGGAGCTCTAAGAATGCCAGATTATCAATGGGCATGTTCTGAGTTTCAAAACATCTGGTTTTTCTTCCTCCTACCAAAGACCTTCTGGGGTTCTTCACAGAAAGGGAGAAAGAAGAAGGGGAGGGAGAAAGAGAGAGAGAGAGAGAAGAAAGAAAGAGACAAAGAAATAAAGAAAAAGAAAAAGAAAAAGGGAGAGAGAGAGAGAGAGAGAGAGAAGGCAGGTATCTCTTAACAGAGGCTTGAACTTGCCTGAAATTAGATCAAGCCCTACATCACTTAACCCAATGTATCAGATTAAATTGTTATTGAATTATTTTTGATATATATAGAACATTCTCTTGTTTAATTTAGTTATAGTGTAAAACTAGTCTATTATGTCTCAAAATAAAAGGGAGATCAAAAATCCAATTAGTGCTATGTAAATTCTGGAATCCTCAAAGACCTTTCCCATTGTATTTATTAAACAAATTTATATAGCTACCCAACTCATTTACAGTGACTTTATTGTTATGGAATGAAGTGACCAAACAATATGGGTCAGTCAGAGAGAGAGAGGTTTTATTTGCGCAAAGACTCATAAGCCAGGTTCCAATCTTGGCTTAGAGTAAAGTCTCCATGCTTGTATGACACATTATATACTTTTCTAAACAAAGGATTCTGCTAACACAGCAACTTTTCCATATATGGTTAACATACATTTGTCATTTTTAATTGTCATTTTCCTAGTTATTAAAGTTTTACATTATCTTTATCCAACACTCATAATTCTTCTTGTAATTTGGCTGAAGTACAATTTCTTTTTGTTGAAGGACAAGTTTTAGCCCATATGGATGTCCATGACCTAACCACCTTTAGCCATCTGTCTTCTGACAAGTTAGGTATGCTCCTTTCTTTTGACAAGTTAGGGGGGCCTCTTCAGAGTGTCAAAGGAAATTACATGTTGGCTTTGTATTCTCTGCAGCTGCACATATTTCTTGTCTTCAGAATATAGTTGCTTTTAGAATATCTTTTTAGAATATAGTGAATAAGTATCCAGTAATCATCCAAACGGTCCCCACTCTACATTATTATCACTTTCATGTTCCTTTCATGTAGTTCTCAATGTGTCAATCTCCTTGCTACTCTTTCCTCCACCAAAATTCTATTATAAATAATATTACCACACATTACAGCTCTAATTTTGTGTATTTGTGCCAGTAATTTTCAGAAAAAGATTTATTCCTCTCTTACATAGTTATTTAGAAGTAGTTTCATATGTCAGTTAATTTTATCATTAAAAAATGTTTTGTTGCATTATATGACTGCAAAAGCCTTTTAGCAGTTTCATGTAACAGGAAATATCCAGTAACAATTTTGAAAATGGTTGTCATACCCACAAACACCCTCCTCCCAAAAAGACAGAGAAAGAGAGAGAAAGAGGGAAAGAAAGAGGAAGGAAGGAAGGGAGAGAGAGAGAGAGAGAGAGAGAGAGAGAAACCACCTCTATTATTTTTAATTGTTCCGTTATTTATCATATGTTAATATTTTACACTGTCCCTACACCTAGAATGATTTTACTGCCTTTCTTTTGCCCAGAGCTACCACATATTTTTCAGGGATTTACATGTTTTCAATGTCTATAGTCCAGAGCATAGATATGTGTATGTGTTTATTTTGTACATCAGGTTGCATAAGTCCATCTTAATATGCTATTCCTGGTATCTGATGTTTTGTATACATACAGAGAAAGAAGCACTCTTGTGATCTTTGACTTTTACGCTTGCTGTCAAACATCAGCCATAATACTAATTACTGTTTTGAACAATATGCACAAATGGCTATTTTATATGTGTAATTATGACTGAAATATTTCTGCACCTATATTGGTTCTCACTGTCAGGAAGTTTCCCCTTAGTTTTAGGAGAAAAATGAACTTCTCTCTTTGTTCAGTTTCCATCCATTGCTTCTTGTTTTGCTTTCTGGTGCTTTGGAAAATACATTGCCTATATATTCTTTCTGGCAGCTCCTTAAAAGGATGTTGCCTATCACACTCTTGGGCAAAGCATGTGAGCCATTTCCTCCTTTCAGTGGCCCATGAAAGTACATCTATAGTATGTAGATAATAAAGTTGAAATAAAGGTGAACATTTTTACAGAACTATAGATACGTTGATGCTGTGTGTGACAAGGAATGGCTGGGAGGGGAGGGGCCAGGTGAGGGACTCCTTGACGTGAGTGATATTGAGTTGGCCATACCCACCCAGTCACATGACCATGAAGCCACTCCCACCATCACATGATCAAGCCATGCCCACAAAACCAGTAGTAAAAAATTTTAGAACCCGTCTCTGGCCAAGTGGGAGAGATAGCTAATTGTTAGCTTAGATTTGGATGGGGCCCTTAGATATGGAGAAGAGATTTCATGGATTGGAGGGAATTTATGTCAGCCACACTAGGTAGACCAGACCATATATTCTAGTAAATTAGGGAGGCCTCTGCCTAAGTTTATCTGAATATTGCTCCAGACTTAAAAATATTTCAACCATTTTTGTCTTCAACCATTTTGCATGATAAAGCATATCTCTTTAGTAGTAAATATGTTAGATCGGCGCAGGAAAGAAGATGTGACCAGCAGAGTTCAAGTAACAACGTTTATTAACGAGAACTGAACTGGCTTTGCGCTGCTGGAGCTCTCCTTATATTTGCTCCGGCAGACGCACCGCCCACTGACAGGGATTCAAATCTCCCGCCGAAAGGATCTTCAGCCAATCCCAGGCGGATGTCCTTATAAGGACATAACACTCCTCCCCCCCTAGTTCTTAGTCAGTCAATCAAGGTAGAAAATCACTAAGGTACACAGGACGTCTACGTGCTCGCGTAGACCTGTGCAGTTCATACCCAAGTTGGGCACTCTCCCGGACGGAGGGTGCTTTCTCGGCTCGGGGCTTCCTCCCTGGTGCCGGGCTGGATCTGGCCGTTGAGGATGCGGGTGATGTTCCCGAACCTCTGGCCGGGTCGAGGACCTCCGCCTCCGGGCGATGCTGGTCTGCTTCATTCCCGCTTGGATCTCGGTGTCGCCGGCATGGATCCCTGCTCTCGACCGGTCCTGAACTCCTGAGCCACGGTAAGTCCCTGGGTCTCCCTCGGGTTCCCTCTGGGTTGGAGTTGCGCTGGTCCGGTCTAGGGTGCGAGTCCGGCGGTGGTGGTTGGGTTAGGTCCCCGGGTTCTCCGGTTGAGTCCGATTCACTCCCAGGGTGGCAGGTGGAACGAGTTGGAAACGGGTCGGCTTTGTCGGGGTGGTGTAGGCCTACCTTGCAGGGGTGGTGTAGGCCCTCTCTGCATGGTTGGCATTGTGGTGATGGTCGCCGCCTTTTGTCGTTGGGGTGTTCACCCTGGTTTGGCTGGTGTAGGCCTACCCTGCAGGGTGGTGGAGGCCTTCCTCGCAGGGTTGGTCTTCTGCGCGGTCGGGCTGTTGTTGTGGTGCCCTTTGGTGTGTTGGATGGAGGTCTCCTTCCCTGGAGTGTCGGTCACCTACTTCGCAGGGTTGGTGTTGGCTTCCCCTGCTAGGTTGTCCCCGGTCTACTTGACTCCTGTTGTCAGGGTGTAGGTCTCGGTTCTCGGGATGTTGACTGCTATCCACCCCGCGGTGTTTTGGGGTTCCCTGTGGGCCTTGTCCCCGGTCTACTCGCCTTGCTGAGTCTTTAGCTTGGTTCGGTGTTGGAGTGCCCGCTCCTCCCATGTGTTGCCGGTCTCCCCTGTCTGGGTGGTTTAGGCCTACCGCGCCGGGGTGGTTTAGTCCAACCTCGTCTGGGTGGTGTAGGCCTACCTCGTCTGGGTGGTTTAGGCCTACCTCGTCTGGGTGGTTTAGGCCTACCTCGTCTGGGTGGTTTAGGCCTACCTCGTCTGGGTGGTTTAGGCCTACCTCGTCAGACTGGTCTTCGCCCGCTTCCCTCCACCTTTTGCGGAGTTGGTCGAGGTGACGTCTCACGATCTGTCCATTTTCCAGCTCAACTCGGTAGGATTTGGGAGCGGTTGTGCTGTGTACTGTAGCTTTAAGCCATTTTGGCGAGCCGTGGAAATTGAGAGCGAAAATGGCGTCGCCGATGGCAAACTGGCGGAGTTGGCGGCTGGCAGTGGCGGGCACCTCGGAAGTGTATTGAGGGTGCAGTCTGTCCAGGGGTGACCGGAGTCTTCTGCCCATTAGAAGTTCGGCAGGGCATTTTCTTGTGGCAGAGTGAGGCGTGATGTGCTGGGTGAGCAGGAAAGTGTCAATGCGCTCCTGCCAATCGCCCGGGCCCATCTTGGCGAGTGACTCCTTGGTGAGCCTCACCATCCGTTCAGCCTGTCCATTTCCGGCTGGTCTGTAAGGGGCAGAGAGGGCATGGTGGATGCCCAAGCCTGCCAGGAAAGCTTCCATGGGCACGGACGTAAGTTGGGGCCCGTTGTCGGAGACCAAAACATCTGGAAGCCTATGAGTCACGAAGAGGCACTGGAGTGCGCGGATTGTGGCTTCTGTTGTGGTGGATGCCATGGGGATGACCTCCAGCCATTTCAAGTAGGCATCGACCACGATGAGGAGGTGGCGCCCTTGGATAGGGCCCACAAAGTCTATATGGATGCGTGACCAGGGAGAGCTAGGAGTCTCCCAAGGCGTCGGGTCAGACTGTGGCGGCGCAGCTCTGACTTCTTGGCACGGGCTACACCTGGCGACCCAATGTTCAATGTCTCTGTCCAGTGTTGGCCACCAGACATAGCTCCGTGCCAGGGCTTTCATCCGGACAATGCCCGGGTGTCCTTTATGTAGCGCCTCAAGAGTCTTTCGTTGGAGCGTGCTGGGAATCAGCACCCGATCTCCCCATAGTAAACAGCCGCTCATGGTGGACAGCTCCCCTTGCTTGCGGCTGAACGGGCTGAAGTCGTCGCTGTCAATTCGCGCCGGCCATCCCCTCAGGACCCAGGAGTGGACTTGTCGGAGGATGGGGTCGTTCCTCGTGTGCGTAGCCACGTCGGCAGATGTTACAGGACAGCTGCTGTCATTGTCAATGTGCAGCAGCTCGAGTGTGGGAGCCGGGTCTTCCACGGTGTCAGCAGATGGGCATCTGCTTAGCACGTCGGCATTCACGATGGACTTCCCCGGCTGGTGGACGAGTCTGTATGAGTAGCTGGCGAGGAAAATAGCCCAACGAGTCATTCGGGGTGACATGAAGGCAGGGGTCTGCTTGTCACCTGCGAGGAGGCCCAGGAGCGGCTTGTGATCGATGACAATAGTGAAACGCCATCCATAGAGGTATTCGTGGAAACGCTTCACCCCTGCGACAATTGCCAACGCCTCTTTGTCCAGTTGGCTGTAGTTGCGTTCAGCACTGGACATAGTCTTTGAGAAATAGGCGATGGGGGCTTCACAGCCGGTAGGCAGTTCGTGGCTGAGGACAGCGCCGACTCCGTAGGGGGAAGCGTCATAGGTGAGCCTGATGGGCAGCGTCTCATTGTATTGAATGAGCACGCTGTCAGAAGTCAACAGTTGTTTAACGGCTCTAAATGAAGACTCCTCCTCGCAGCCCCACCTCCAGGAAGCCGCCTTTGCCAGTAAGCGATGAAGCGGCTCAGCAATTGTGGCTTTCTGTTGAAGGAAAATTGCATAGAAGTTAAGCAATCCAAGGAAAGCCTGAAGCTCCACTTTATTTTTGGGGCTGGGAGCTTCATGGATAGCTTTAACTTTTGATTTGGTGGGGTGGATGCCAGAACTATCTATGAAATAGCCCAGGAACTCAACTTCCTGTACCCCAATGATGCACTTGTCTCATCGGACCCTCAAGCCCTTCTCTCTGAACCGCTGGAGGACAAGCCTCAGCTGGTCAAGGAGTTGTGCTTTTGAGTCCCCGGAGATCAGTATATCATCGAAGTAAGGCACTACCCCTGGAGCGCCTTGGAGAAGGCGTTCCATCATGGATTGGAAAATGCCTGGGGCTGCACTGACTCCAAACTGGAGACGGTTGCACTTAAACGCACCTCTATGGGTGACAATTGTCTGAGCCTCCGCCGTTTGCTGATCAACTGGCAGTTGCTGGTAAGCCTGGGCCAGGTCCAGTTTTGCGAAAATTTTGCCCTTGCCGAGTGAGTGAAGCAAATGTTGCACTACCGGCACAGGGTATGCGCTCTGCGGTAACGCCTTGTTGATGGTCACTTTGTAGTCGGCGCAGATGCGCACAGATCCATCCTGCTTCATGGGGGTCACAATGGGAGTCTCCCATGAAGCATGATCAATGGGTTCCAGGATGCCTTGGGCAATCAGCTTATCTAGCTGAGCATCTTCTTTAGCCCGCAAGGCAAATGGAACCCGGCGGGGCTTGAGCTGAATTGGGGTTACCCCCTTGTCCAGATTAAAGGAGATGGGTTTCCCTGTAAAGGTCCCTAACTTACCATCGAAGACTTCTTGGAACTCTCCGATGAGTGAGTCGAGTTCGCCTGAGCTAATCTGGTGGATGCCTCCAATAGAAAGCCCCAACGGCTGGAACCACTCCACGCCTAACAGGGTCGGGCAGCTATGCTCCACGACGGTGATTGGGAGCTGGCCTCGGAACTGTTTGAAGGCGATCTGGAGGCTGGTTCGTCCAATGACGCCAATGGGATTACCGCCGAAATCCACCAGCTTGGAGTGAAGGGGTTCAAGTTGGCGCTTAGTTAGTGCCGGCTTCAGTCTCTTTACTTGGTGCCAGTCAATGATGGAATAGACGGAGCCAGAGTCTACTTCCATCGTTCACGGCAAGCCTTCAGCCAACAGTGTCACATGGAATTTGGTGGCACTGTTGTTACTGGTCAGGGCGATCGTCGTTTGGTTCACCGCGCCGCCCTGGGAACCGTTGCGATCGTCGCGGCTGTGCTGGAGTGAGGACCATTTGGATGACCTCTGGGAGTCGCGGCGACTTTCGGGATTCCGGGGCCTGATCGACTCTGGAACCGGATCAGAGGTTCTGCATGCCTCAGCGATGTGCCCCTTCTTCAGGCAACGTCTGCAAGTTGCATCACGCCAACGGCAGGATTGGCGGGGATGGTGTCCCTTGCAACTGCCGCACTGAGCGTTGCGGCGGCCATCTTTTTGAATTTCCCGCCTAGATGGGCGGGAAACTTTCAAAACGGTCAACTCCCCCTCTCAGTCGGATGGTGTGGCGGAGTCTTCAGAAGATTCTGAGGACGACTTGCGGATCTTATGGATCCCTCGGGACTGGAGCATTTTGGCGGCGGCTTTCTCGGATGTTTCAGCAGCCGTAGCCTCCTCAAGAACGTCTTTCAGGGACAGTCTTTTCCTGCTCAGGAACGTCTTTTGGAGGCTTGCATCTCTCATCCCGAAGACGATCCCGTCGTGTAAGGCATTGTCAACGTTTTCAAACTCGCAGTTTGCTGCGATTTGACGCAATGCCGCCACAAAGTCCTTGATAGATTCACCTTCCTTCTGATTGCGTTGGTGGAAGGTGAATCGATTCGAGATGGGGGTGCCCGTTGGTGCATAGTGGTCTTGCAGGGCAGTCTGCAGATCCACCCAGGACATGACTTCAATGTCCCTGGGCGCGACGAGGTTGACGGCGAGCTCGAAGACGTCGGTGCCGCAGTGAGCGAGGAAGAGAGCCCTCTTCCTCTCGTCGTCTAAGTTGTTGTAGCCGTTTCCCCGGAGGAATTGGTGGAAACGGATCATATAGGAGCTCCATTTCTCCCGGCTGGGGTTGAAAGGAGCCAGCGAGGCGAACGGCGCTTGCGGCGTTGCCATCTCTCAGTCCGCATCGAGTGACTTCAGCTCGTTATGGCGATCGTGCCACGCGGTGGTTCTTCTCTAGTCCTTCGTCGCCAGTGTTAGATCGGCACAGGAAAGAAGATGTAACCAGCAGAGCTCAAGTAACAACGTTTATTAACGAGAACTGAACTGGCTTTGCGCTGCTGGAGCTCTCCTTATATTTGCTCCGGCAGACGCACCGCCCACTGACAGGGATTCAAATCTCCCGCCGAAAGGATCTTCAGCCAATCCCAGGCGGATGTCCTTATAAGGACATAACAAAATAAATATTAGAAAATGTGCAGTTGATTCTTTTATTTTCCCCAACAACAACAAAAATAAGGAAAGAAGATAAAAGAGAGCCAGTTTGGTTCAGTAGGCTAGTGGTTAAGGCATCAGAGTATAAACCAGGAGATTTTTAGTCATACCGTTTTAGTCTTACCCTAGGTATGAAACGTGACTGGATGGTTTTATTAGGCAATTACTCTCTCTCAACAGGGTTGTTGTTGTGAAGAAAATAAAAGGAGGAAGAATTATTAGGTTTATTTGTCATCTTGAGTTATTTATAGAAAAAAATAGCATTGGCATTAAAAAACCTACAATAAATTAAATGAAAGAATTATGGAGTGATACTGGGGTGATAGGCTGGAAAACTTTTTGCTTTTTCTTTGCCACATTTCTCTACTTAGAAGTCTTCTATTAAGGCTTCTTTTATTTAATTTTAATACATGTTGATAAAATAATTTTATTAATTGATTGATTGACTCATCAAAAATGAAATAATCTTCCTTTGCCACAGTGAATAATGATATGATAAAGGTCATGTGTATCTTTTTTTGTTCTTTTGTTCTTCTTTTTTTCTATTTCAGTTAGATAATATAGTTAGAACTCCTTTTAGTAATTTCTTATGTAAATAAGGCGGTTTTTAAAATGCAAGCTTCAAGTATGAATTCAAGGGGAAGGAAAAAGAATTATGAGTCACATAATGTATAAATGTTCCTTAAAAAACCAAAAGCAGTCTAAGTGTATAGAATATTACCATCCAATTATCTTTTTATTTTTGTAAATTTCTATTATACAGAAAGCAACTTCTAGCAGAACCTATCTATGGACTTTCTTCAAAAACATAATTTCATAATATAAAGCATTCTGCCATGATGGTATTATAACCATGTGTTCATTTTATTCCAGTAAACACATTTAAATCACTTATAGCCAATGAAGATTGATAGATCAATCCATGCACGGGCTCTTGTTCCTTCTTTGCCTACCATCATTGCTAAAATATCTAAAAGTTTTTACCCATGGCAGATAAATTAATACAGACACAAATTTCAATGTGGGGGAAAAATGGGAACAAGCAAGGGAACAAGAAGCCCATGCAAGTAAAAAAAAAACCCTCTATTTACTAGAACCGAACCATTCTTGCTTTATTTTTCTTGAGTTTAGCTGAAATATAAGTTTTTAAAAATAGTAACCCTGTTAGCAGATGCACACTATATTTCAGATTCATTCTTCATATGTTCCTTTTACTTCATTTACAA
Source organism: Coluber constrictor foxii (assembly GCA_038048745.1). Classification (NCBI taxonomy): domain Eukaryota; kingdom Metazoa; phylum Chordata; class Lepidosauria; order Squamata; family Colubridae; genus Coluber; species Coluber constrictor. Next base: position 121,618,149 of record CM075961.1, on the reverse strand, counting down.
TTATTTATTTATTTATTGATTGATTGATTGATTTATTATTTATTATATTTCTATACTGCCTTTCTCCCGCAGAACTCAAGGTGGTGTACAGTCAAGAAAAAATAAAAGATACATAAACATCATAAAATTGATAATTAAAATTATAGCCTAGTTTAGCCCAAATTAAATAAAACCCAGAATTATATAATATTTTAATCATTCCCAGTTAACATGCTTATCCCCGCTTGATTGAACATCAGGGTCTTGAGATTACAGGGGAAAGCACTGAGATTAGGGATGTTTCGTATATCAGGGGGCAATTCATTCCAAAGGGTTGGAGCCCTTACAGAGAAGGCCCTCCCCCTGGGAGTCGCCAGTCGGCACAATTGAAAGGACCATGTCTGCACTCTCAAAGCAGATGGATGTTTTCACATTCTAAAGTAAAGCTCCTATTTAAGAGAAAATTTCAGTGCCTTGGGTATCATAATTTAATTTAACATTGCAAATTAATTTTTTTTTAAAAAAACGCACTAATTGGTTGGTAGAACACTGGCTTCCTGAGAAGACTTTTAGTCTTCTAGCTACATTGGTACTGAAGTGGATTATTAAATTTGGATTTAAAAATAAAGAAATTGATATGAAAATAGCTTAGTCAAGTTCTTTCTCTTCACTAGCATTTTTTTAGCATATTCATGAGAAGCTGCTAGGAAGTCATTTTTCCAGCCATTGCTATTAACATCGACTCAACAGTCACTAGTGTTCCTTTATGACTCATGGCATGATTTAGGATCTTGTTGCCTAATGGTCTGCCTTTTGTGACATGCAGGAAAGAGTTTCCCATCACTAGCATCGTTGCCTATTATCTAGACCTTGAGTCCCACATATCCCATCTAAGGTGAAATATGCCTGTTTACATATTTGTTTGTTCCAGCCAAACTACCTAAAAGAAATAATTGAGAAACTAGCATATTGTAATGCAAAGCACTAGTTTCAACCATATCCTTTATATCCAGCAGTGCCTATACCCTATTAAAAATAAAATCTGATTGATTTATTGTGTGTTATCAAGTTGTTATCAACTCTCACAGATAACATTGATAGATTTTCTCTACGATTGTCTGTCCCTATCCTGGACTTTCAGGTCTTCCAATAATGCACCAATTGGCCCAATGGTGCATATATTCACTTCGCTGCTGTTCATCCTCTTTTTTCTCTTTCCTTCCACATTTCTAAGTATTAGAGCATATCCAAAGAGTTAGGTCTTCATATAAAGTGTCTGAATTAGGTAATCTGTGCCTGGTCATTTGTGCTTGAATGAGAACCCAAGTTAATTTGTTTAATGATTCATTAATTTGTTTTCTTGACTGTCCATAGTATTGCCAGAAGTCTTTTCCAACAGCAAAATTCAAAAAAAATCAATGCAGTTCTATCTTGCTTCTTCAAATTTCAACTTTCACTTCCATATCAATGACAAGTAGCATACCATGGCTGGCATGATTCTCAACATAAAAAAAATAAAACAGATAATCATATACTTGTGTTTGTTTATCTGTTAGTAAATGGGTATTTTGTAAATGGCCAGTCTACCATGGCAACCACTTTGTAAGAATGCCCTTAACATAGTCTCAAGATTCCAGATATATGCATTAGCCCCCAAAGGCTGCAGACTTATGCTCTAGGCAACAGTGATTTCATTCAATTATTATAGCCAGCATTAAGACCTGTATTGCAAAACATGAACCAGAAAACAACAATCACACAAATTCCATAACCATACAAATTCTTTAATGCAAGAATTAGGGATAGACAGTAGTATGAAATATTAGAAACTGTAAAAGCAACTTCCAGTCATCATTTATTAGTGAGTTTGTTAAAGTAAAGTCTGTTTGAATGTTGTGAACCTCTTCTTCCATTCATCAGTAACCATTGATTAAAAATTCCCACATCATAAGAGGGGAAAAAACAGAAGGGACTCGTAAAACAAGTAATTATATCTGAATGCTAGTATGATTAAAGAACTTAATTGTATGGTCTTGTTTTTGAAAATTACAAGAAAATGTAGAAGATGAACATTACCAAGACATATAGGGATTTCAGCCATCTTTAGAGTTTCTTTCAGAAATTGAAAATGTGGAATTAATTTTTTTTCCTCTTCGCCCATCCTTTTCTAGCAACCTTCCAATGTTTTCTCATGTCCTCTTCCTTTTGATGAATGTAAAAGTGAATTATTTGAAATATTTTCTCTTCATTGTCCTGCCTTCTGTTTACTGGCTATTGCTAATAACAATACATTCTATTTCTAATGTCTAATTAGAAAGCTATAGGCGAGATAGGATTTCTTCATCCTTTAGATATTGGTTTAAATCCTTGCCGCACCAAACCCAATCTTTGTAATTCAATATTTCCTCCAAATAGTTAAGTTTTGCAAACAGGATTTCCGCACCCTACTTATCCATCCATCATCCATTAAATTATCCATCATTCATTAGCTACAGTAATAACTGGTTGAAATGAAAACATGATAAAATTTTATCATCATGCTATACATGATTTGGTGTTTTTGGGGGAGGGGGGCAAAAACAATTTTTATTTTGAAACAAAAGTAAAACATAAAACCATCATCATTCCAAACAATTACAGACAGTGTATCCGATTGGTTAACATTCTTTTGTGCTCAATCCTATCTTCAAAATATCAATATATGACTGAAGCTTATTTTCTTAAAGAAACATTTCACTTATTTTATCTCAACGGCCACTTCATATTTCATATTTATTTCCATATTTTATTATCTATCCATTGGTAAAATAAATCCCATATCAAATAATATTGTTTATCTTCCTAATTTCATGTGTCAATTTACTCATTTCAGCACAGTCCAACATTTTCTTAATAACTTCATCATCAGTAGATATCTTCTCTCCTTTCCAATTTTTAGCAAATACAATTCTAGCCACTGTTAAAACATTCACAATTAAATATTGCAATTCTCTATTGAATGTCTCTGGTAAGATCCCTAATAAAAATATCTCTGGTTGAAAATCAATATGTCTCTTTGTCATTTTTTCCAACAACATGTGTATCTTAATCCAATATCTTTTAGCTTCTGCGCATGTCCATCACTGCATGATTTGGTTTTTTGTTAGGGTCATATAAGGTTAATGAATTTGCTTCTGATCAATCATGTTCTTATTTGACCAGTAGAAATATGTTATTGATAAAGGCATGAGTTGCAAAGTTTCCATTGAACTGTTGATTATTGTTGTACATGTAGTTTGTAAAGGAGCTAGTTGTTCATTCAAATATAAAATGGTTTGAGGGAATGGAAGATTTTAAAAAATCTTATGCAGTTCTTTGCCTAAACAGTGATCAGACATTTTCATTGGTGCTTTCCAAGTGTTACTACGGTGTGCTTTAAAGTACCATTTAAAAAAATACTTGTGCATTCCAAGAAAGTAGAGAAATGTCAGCTGGAGTAACCCAGTGGCAATCAACCAAAAAGCTGTCTAAATAAAGAGAAAGAAATCTTGGAGATGTAAGTTTTGAATGGCATTTGAAAATATTAAATAAAAATAAAAATGTTTTATGCTTCTGAGAAAGCTCACTTCTCAATCTGTCCAAATAATAATTATCTGTGTGATATATTTTTATGCTTAGCACAAACCAGCAAATATAAACAGTTTTAAAGGATGAAAGTCTATTTTGAAGAGCCATTTTCTATATCTATGTGGATATAATACACAGAAATAAAATTTCCTATATTATTGGTTCAAGGAGATGGAAGAATTCAGTTCTAATAGCAAAGATATGGTCAGAGGCTGATTATGGAATGGATTTCAAGGTACTGAAATCCTAGTTCCACGTCAAACTAAATTAGAGAAATAAAGCAACCAGTTAGTCTTTGAGCATATATCCACCATTTTCAATGAGAATATCAGGAACAATTGGGAAATCCTGAACTTCAATAATAGAGAATCAGAGGACTGTGGAATGAAATCAAAGAAGATGTTATAAAATGAATTTCATGAATTTATATAAATTTCATATAAAAGACACCAGAACTGATCAAAAAAAGAGAGAAGAAAGCAAACCAGTTATTAGAATAGAGTTGGAAAGGATATTTATCTAAGGCATCCTATGCCAAGCATAACGCAGTACCCAGTCCAATGTCATAATTCTGATCATTTTCAGGTAGATGGGAAGAAAGTTCTATGAAACTGTATATAAAAGAGTTACAGAGGAAATAACATAATTATAAGAATAATGTCCTTTCACAAGCTTTTCTTCCATTTTTCTAAATGAAAAAAGACATCTTAAAATAGGAAAATAGAATAGAGCTGGAATGGACCTTAGAGGTCTTCTAATCCAGTCCCCTGCTCAAGCAGGAGAACCTATACTATTTCAGAAAAGTGACTGTTCAGTCTCTTCTTAAAATCCTCCAGTGATGGAGAGCCCATGATTTCTGAAGGCAAGCTGTTCCTCTGGTTAATTGTCCTTACTGTTAATTTCTCTTTAATTCCTGATTGCTTCTCTCTTTGATCAGTTTGCAACTGTTATGTCTTCCCCTGGTCTTTGGTGCTTTGGAGAATAATTTGACCCCCTTTTCTTTGTGGCAGCCCCTCAAATACTGACATACTGCTATCATCTCACCCTTAATTCTTTTTTTTAAACTAGCCAGACCCAAAACCTGTAGCCATTCTTCATATGGTTTAGTCTCCAAGCCTTTGACTATCTTAGTGGGATAGATAGCATTACCATCAGATGGATTTGTAACTGGCTGACAAACCATACTCAACAAGTAGTCATTAATGGTACTACATCTACATGGAGGGAAGTAAGTAGTGGGCTACCATAAGTTTCTGTCTTGGCACAGTTTTCTTAAATATCTTCAGAATGACTTAGATGAGGGAATAGAAAGGGAACAGATCAAATTTGTGGATGATACTAAGTTGGCAGGAATAGCCAACACCCTAGATGGATCTTGACAGACTTGGGCCCTATCTAACAAAATGAAATTCAATATTTATTTATTTTATTTATTTATTAGTTTGTCAAACATGTACAAGATAGCAGGTATAAATATGAACATGGACATGAACTAAGGAATACAGACAAATGGAGATAGTAGAACAGGGACGGTAGGCACGCTGGTGCGCTTATGCATGCCCTCTTTATGGACCTCTTAGGAATGGGGTGTCTATGGTAGACAGTTTAAGGTTGAAGCTCTTAGGGTGTGAGGCAGGGGTGAAATTAAGCAGGTTCTGACAGGTTCTGGAGAACTGATAGCGGAAATTTTGAATAGTTCGGAGAACCAGCAAATACCACCTCTGGCTGGGGATTTTGCAGTATCCTTCCCCTGCCATGCCCATCAAGCCATGTCCACCAAGCCACGCCATACCTACCAAGCCATGCCCAAAGAAACAGTAGTAAAAAAAAATTGAATTCCACCACTGGAGCATGTAACAACGGAGTTGGGTAGAGCATTCCAGGTATTGACCAGTCTGTTGCTGAAGTCGTATTTTCTGCAATCAAGTTTGGAGCTGTTTACCTTGAGTTTGTATCAATTGTTTGACCATATATTATTGTGGTTGAAGCTGAAGAAGTCATTGACAGGAAAGAGATTGTAGCAGACAGTTTTGTGTACTATGCTTAGATCAGACTGCAGGTGGCTCAGTTCCAGATTGTCCAAGCCCAAAATTTCAATCTTGATGGCATAAGGGATTCTATTGTGAGTAGAGGAGTGGAGTACTCTTCTCATGAAATACCTCTGGACTCACTCAATCATATTAATGTCCAGTATATAGTGTGTATTCCAGGCAGATGAGCTGTATTTGAGAACTGGTCTGGCAAAGTTTTTGCATGCCCTAGTTAGCAGTACAAGGTTACTGGAGAAGAAGCTTCGCAAGATTAGGTTAACAATTTTTAGTGCTTTTTGGCAATGCTGTTACAGTGAATTCTGGGGCTTAGATCGTTTGAGATGAGTACTACTAGGCCCTTGATAGAGTGAGGGTTGTCTACCCAACTTGTATTTGGTGCTCTGATTTTTATTGCCAATGTGTAGGACAGAGCACTTATTAGTTGAGATTTGGAGTTGCCAAATGCATGACCATTCTGACATATGATCAAGTTTGCTTTGTAGGGCAGCAGCATTGTCAGTGGTGTTAAATAATTTTACATCATCAGCGAAGAGGATACAGCTGCTTTTAATATAATTGCATAGATCATTGATGTACAGCAAAAAGAGTGTGGGTCCTAGAACTCTGCCTTGGGGAACACTGCTGTTAACTGGTGCTGGATTTGATAGGGCCCTCCCTATTTTGTTGCCTGTTTGACAGGAACATGGCTATGCATTTGTGCAGGGATCCAGAAATGCCGTACGAACTTAGCTTTAACAGTAGTTTGTCATGCATCAGTGAATCAAAGGCTTTGCAGAAGTCTATGTAAATTGTGTCTATTGCTTTATCCTGGTCAAACTGTGTGGTCCAAATGTTTCTGCAGTGTAGGAGTTGCAGATTACAGGACAATTTTTTCCTGAAACCAAACTGCCTGTTAGAAAGCAGGTTGTTTGTCTCTAAGTGGAGGGTGATGGATTGGTTTATAATTGATTCCATGACTTTACAGGTGATGCAACACAATGACTAATTTTCTACTAGACTAGGGTCTCCCCTAGTCTAGTGGACAGGTACGACCTTGGCTAAGGAGCATAGGTCGGGCAAGGAGTTGATTCTGAAAGATACCTCATAGATTGTGCATAGAGGTTCAGCTATGGCAGTGGCAAGCTTTTTAAAGATGTAGGCACATAATCCATCAGGGCCAATAGATACTGTAGATATGGCTTTAGGTTACATAGTGTCATTTCAATGTTATCTACTGTAAAATCAATATGTAGTAAATTAGTTATGGTACGACTAGGAAATGTGGGGCAGCAGCCATTGCTGTTGACAAAGACTGAACTGAACTGGAGAATGTATTGAAGAGGTTGACCTTAACAGCTTCATTGTTATAGTCTTCCCCGTTAGGCCCTTTTAGGGGTGGGATAGTTTTCGAGTCTTTAAGTTTGGCATTTACAAAATTATAGAAGGTTCAGGTGGATTTTAAGTGTAATAGCTCTTCCTCCTGTTTGCAATGGTGATTGGTACATTCTGCCTTTATCTGGTGGCATAGAGCTTTATAGCTGTTTTTAAATTTAGCTACGTAGCCAGTTTTGTTTTCTCGCCAAAGATATTTTTTCTTGGATTGTAGCTTTATTATTGTTATGGGTAATTCGTGTGTGTTTGTTTGTTTTTTGCTTTAGGGGTTATTATTGGTACGTATAGTTTAATGATTCTTCGAGCAAAATAGTGGTATAATGGTCTTCTGCAGTATTACAACCCTGTGAACAGGAGGTGCCAATCAAGAGATGCGAGGTCAGCAGCTATGAGATCATAGTTTGCTTTTTTAAAGTTATAATTTGGAATCCCATCATTATGACTGTCTTTGCAAGGACACAAATTGAGACAAAAATAAATCATGCTGTAGTCAGCATTGGAAAAAGGTTCTTTAACTTGTAGGCCATAAATTGAGTTTAGACTGTTGCAGAAGATGAGGTCTAAGCAGTTGTTGAGCCTAGTGTTTTTTGTTACCGACTGATCCAGCCCCAGAGTTGTAACAGCATTGTACAGGGTTGCATGTATAAGTTCAATACTACATTCATTTAGGGTCCAATTAATAAGAGGCAAATTGAGGTCACCAAGAAAGATAAGGGGTGGAGGCAGGAAGCTGCCCACATTAGTAGTGCAGTTAGCTTGTTCATATGACCAAGGTCATAATCAGGGGCTCTGTAACATAGCAAAAAACAAACTATGGTAATTAGGGACAATTAGGGAAATTTCCATTGTCTGCAAATGCTGTGATATTTGCAGACAATGGTCTCAGGGAGAGCAAGCTCCTGTGTAACCTTAATCTTTTTCAGATCTAGGGACTTTTTATAGAAGATAGCAACACCACCCTCTCTACGGTTTTCACAGTCAGACTGGAAAATGTGATAGTCACTTACTGTGGTAATGGAGTCTGGAAAAACGTCACAGACAAAAATAAGGTTGAATAGGGCCGCATTTAGTAGCAGGAGGAATTCAGGTGTTTTGTTTGCAAGGCTTCTTGCATTAAGTAGCTTGCATATAAGGTCTGTAGGGGTGGACCTGGAGGAAATTGGGGTGCATATTCCTAGTTTTGGTTGTTGGGGAGGCGGCTGTTGGGCCGCAGGTTGCTGATCTTGTGTTTGATGCAGTCAGAACAGTAGTCTCTGTACAGATCAGTTTCTCCTTGGTCCTCATGTCTTTTGAGATCCAAGTGGAGCTCCCGGGTGCAGGAACATTGTAGTATGGACAGGTCAGGCTGTGAATGAAGTTTCTTATGGTTTATGCAGCTTTTGGCGAGTGAGTTTATTGTGGAGATGAATTTGCATTTTCTGGTTTCACTCTTGCAAACGACTCTGCAGACGGGTGGGGCCACTGAGCCATCACTGTTCTTGAATTCAGAGCCATCGCGGGAAATGTCAATTATTTCATTGGGAGAGATGGTTGATGCCTGGAAGTTGTTGATGGTGTTGCGAACCTTTGTGATGTAATCAGATTTGTTGGTGTTCGCTAGTCCAAATAAGGTAGTGTTGAGACACTTCTGTTCACGTTCAATCACGATTTGATAAGGATGGAGATGTTACTCGTAGGTTTAGTGGTTTCCTATGGCTGGGATAGTTGGGTTGGGATAGGATTTTGGGATGTTGTAGCTTCGCTTTTCTGTATTTTTTCTCTCTTTTTTTTTTTTTTTTTTTTTTGAGGAATGCTAATCGCACTTCTATGGTGTTGACATGTTCAAGTAGAACAATAAATTTGTCCAGTATGGGCTTGCATGATGGGCAGAATAGCGGAAACGGAAACTGGGAGGTTTTAAGTGAAGCTGATTGTAGGAACTGGGCTATGCCTTTGGTTAATCCCAAGCACTTGTGGTGAGCATAAGTGTCATATAGGGAGCACTTCATGATACTTCCATCCTCCTCGAAAGTTTCTGTACAGATGAAGCACATGCAGGGATCATATGGGTTGTCAGTAGTGGTATCCTTCTTTTTGGGTGGGGGTTTGCCTGGCATGGTAGGTTTGCACCGTGTTTCTTGCTGGTTTAACTTTGCAGAGTGCACCTCGTTTGTTGGATTTCATTGGGTGGCTGGATGGTCAAGTTCCCTTCTTCCCAGATCATCTCATGTGGTTGTGTGCGCATGCAGCCTGTGGGAGCTTCACCTTCCACTAGCATGTCTTATTGGTCTTTGGGAGATTGACCTCCCTTCATTGAGGCTAGCCCAGCTTGCTACCTGCTCTCCTCGGCTTTGCTGCTTTACAGTGGTTGTTGGATAATCTAGCCACTTTTTATTTTATTGTATTATTTTTAATTTTATTTATTTATTTGTTTTGTTTAGGTTTTTTTTAAGTTGTAAGGATTCTCCAGTTTGCTCTGGCTTCCTTTATTAAATGTTTCCTGTAGGGATTAGTAATTTGTCTGTTAGCTTCACAAATAAACCTCTCTGTTCGGGTCTCTGCAGCTGGCTCAGCTTCAGTAGGTATATGCCTCCAGTGGGGATTGCTGGCCGGTTCTTTCCTGTGCCTTTCCCTCGGGTCTTCCTGCACTTTTTGCTCCGGTGGGGATTGCTGGCAGTGGTAGCCTGGGTCTTTTTGCACCTTTCTCTTTGGAGGGGATTGTCTTTGCGCCATTCACCCAGATCTGGAGGACCTCCTCAGCTGGCTCCAGCTTTCCTGAGTTTATGCCTCCAGTGGGGATTGTTTGTTGTTTGCTACATAGGTACTTGCCTCCAGGAGTGAATTGATCAAGGGGTTGCTTGGGATCACCAGTATCTTGCTGATTTTTGGTCTTTGGGTCTCTGGATCCATGTGGGCAGTTGGAGACTCAGCTAGGAGTCTGGTTTCACTGGTCCTACACCTTTGGCTATTATTTTATGAGTTCTTAGGACCTGATCTATCTTTATTTTTTTTGTTTTGCTACTTCTACTACTACCTCTATTTTAGATTTTATGTCTTTTCTCTACTACTGGTTTCTAGCGATGTGGCTAGGCATCTGCCTTAGCTGCCATCTTGCCGGAAATTTATATATATAAAGTCTTACACTTAGGCAAGAAAAACCAAAAGTACATATATAGACTGGGTGAAACCAGGCTTAATAACAGTAACTGTGAGTGGGATCTTGGAGTCTTAGTGAGCAATCAATTAAATATGAGCCAAGAGTATGTGATGACAACCAAAAAAGCCAATGCAATCCTAAATTGCATTAACAGAGGAATACAATCAAAAGTAAGCGAGGTACTAATACCATTCTGTAAAGCTTTAGTAAGACCACACCTAGAATACTGCATCCAGTTTTGGTCACCACATTATAAAAAAGATGTTGAGACTCTAGAAAGAGTGCCGAGAACAGTTGCAGGAACTGGGCATGGCTAGTCTAGTGAAGAGAAGGACCAGGAGAGACATGATAGCAGTGTTCCAATATTTGAGGGGCTGCCACAGGGAGGATGGGATCAAGCTATTTTCCAAGGCACCTGAAGGTCAGAATAATGGATGGAACCTGAACAAAGAGAGATTCAACCTGGAAATAAGGAGAAATTTCCTGACAGTGAGAACAATTAACCAATGGAACAGTTTGCCTTTAGAAGTTGTGGGAGCTTCATCACTGGAAGCTTTCAAAAAGAGATTGGACTGCCATCTGTCAGAAATGGTGTAGGGTCTCCTGCTTGGGCAGTGGATTGGACTAGATGACCTACAAGGTCCTTTCCAACTCTGTTAATCTGTTAAAAAATCCTTGTTTTAGAAATGGAAACAATGTTCATAATATTGAAGGCTAAAACATGTCAATTATTCTAGCATTTTATCTTATATTTAGTACTGCAATTTTCCCTTAATTATTGTGCTTTGTGTTCCTATATCATTATTTTAAGGTTAAGGTTAAGGTTATGGTTAAGGTTTATTGGATTTATATACCGCCCTTCTCCCGAAGGACTCAGGGCTGTGCACAGCCATAAGAAAACACAAGTCATACAAAAATTAAAAACAATTAAAAGAATTAAATAATTTGGCCTTATCCATTTTTAAAACCCGCTCAATTTAAAAAACCCATCCAATTTATTATTCAGCCAGGCCAGCCTGTTTGAAAAGCAGGGTCTTCAGAGCCCCACGGAAGGTACAGAGGTTGGGGATCGTACATATCTCAGGGGGTAGTTCATTCCAGAAGGTGGATGCCCCCACAGAAAAGGCTCTCCCCCTATGCGTCACCAGCCTAAATTGTTTCGCTGACCGCACCCTGAGGAACCCCTCTCTGTGGGAGCATGTTGATTGGTGGGAGGTTATTGGTGGCAGGAGGCGGTCCTATAGGAATTTTAGATGAGAACTTTATCTGAAAACTCAACAATTATTAATAGAACAACAACAATGTTCTATTAAAGAACATGATTATAATTTCAGCAAATATATTGTCATCAGGTTCAAATATTCAAAGTCCAAGTCCACCATTTATCCCAAATCTTACGTATTTCTGAGGAGACAATAATTGTTGACTGATGAGGAAGAAAACAGTGCCAAAGCCCAAAGAAACAAAGGCAATTTCTGGTGTTGTGGGAATATCCTTATTAATGCAGTAATGTTTTATCTGCATCTATAAAATGGATCAATAGAGTAACTACACTAAGGACTTCTGTTAAAGCCTTAGGATCTTAGATCAATTCTAGGGTCATGAAATGTCAAAGAACACTGCAGTTTTTTGAATTATAAACACTTGTACAGTATTAAAGTTGTCATATCTTGGCTTAATAATCTGTATAACTACTATGAGGGAGAAAATGGAATGTCTAAGTATATGTTGCTGATCCAAAAGGATTGTGCTATCTTTTCCTCCTTAATACTCTACAAAGAAAAAGACATGCTGATAGCATCACCTGTACCTTTGTAAAATTCTTTGAATGAGGAAATTTAATTGCGCTTAAGGGTTACATCTAGAACAGGGCTATCAAACTCCCGGCCCATGAGCCAGATGCATCACATGCTGGCCCATCCACGCCTGGTTTAGCAAGGGGAAAAGGGTCCCGATATGTCATGTGACACTGCCGTGACAATGTGAATCTAGAAGCATTCTTTATGCAAAATTTCTCTTCTAGGTATTGTAGAAAGCAATAGCAATTACAATGTAGATTATCAACTCTCTTTTATAGTAAGAAAAAGCATGGTCTCTTCTGTAACTTGTTTTCCTTACACTCCTATGCTTCTTAAATGACAATCTACAGAGGAGCATGAAAGCATTTTCTTTTTGCAGATCTTCCTGTTTAATTTATCTAGTAATTCTATATTAAGTTTCATTATCCATTTCAGTTTCAGTTTTATTGCATTTATATACTGCCCTTCTCCCAGATGGGACTCAGGGTGGTTTACAGCCATATTAAAACAAACAGATATAAAAATTAAAACTAATAAAATAATTAAACTGTTTGGCTGTAAAATTAAAACCCCTACTAAAACCCCTATTAAAATTTAACGCAAATTTAAGTCAGACCGGCTTGGTGAAACAGTAGAGTCTTCAGGGCTCGTCGGAAGGCATGGAGGTCAGGAATCTTTCTTATATCCAGGGGTAATTCATTCCATAGGGCTGGAGCTCCCACAGAGAATGCTCTCCCCCTGGGGATGGCCGCCAGCATTGTCTGGCCGACGGCACCCTGAGGAGGCCCTCTCTGTGAGAGCATATCAGGCGGTGGGAGATATTCATTGGCAGAAGGCGGTCCTGTAAATATCCCGGTCCTAAGCCATGGAGCGCTTTGAAGATGGTGACTAGCACCTTGAAACGCACATGGAAGACCACCGGGAGCCAGTGCAGCTCGCACAAGAGGGGAGTTACCCGACAATGTGTTGTGTATTATCCTTGTAATACTTTAGACATGAAGCACCTGCTAAAAGAGAACTGTGAAATAGTATTGCCACAACATTATAGCATTCCCGTGGAGAGTAATAGACATACTGCAGTGGAGAATAATAATGTAAGTGCTTCTGCTTAAAAGGAGAAATTGTATTAATCTGCAACCCAAGCAGTTGCTAAATGCAAGAAAGACCACTTACAAAAACCAACCTAACATTTCTTAAAGATTAAAGGTTTTTACTTGCACTACTGGTTCTTTTTAGTGTCAAAATACAGTAATAAATCAACAACTACTCTAAATGCAACCCTAACAAATTTTGTTGAACCATCAGACTTCCTACCCAGTAAGCTACAAATAATTAATTGATTGTAGTTATGCAAAGTATTAAATATTGGACAATGTTTAAAGTATATTCATGGAGAGCTGGTCAGAAAGCACGTTATTTAACAGAATCTTAGTGTTTAGAACAATTCAGCTGGAGACTGCCTACAAGGAAGAATAAGTCTTATACACTTTTATTGCCACATATTTGAAGGTTTGGAAATAGCTTATAAACTGGGTGAATTTTTTCTGCTGTAACCTTTTTTAAACAAAATAATCTTTAATCATAAAGAAAAATAAAACAAAAATTAAATTAAATTAGAAACTAAAAATGCAAACTACAAAGAGAAAAAAGGAAAACAATCTATCATATTATATTTAGCAATAGTCACTAGTTTACTAATCAATTCACTGCTATAATATGAACAATGCAAGGTATTATTGCAAGATATCATAGAATCTTTACCGTAGTAATACATATTGCTGCATCTTTTTTTTTTGCAAAAAGTTTTTTTATTTTTATTTTTTTCAACACACAAATTACATCTTTTCAGAACAGAGCCCTGATCTGGTCATCAATTACAGGTTTTTTTCCATCTTTAACAAAATTTTGAATATTCTATTTTGCCATAACACTTATTTCTTAATCTTAACTCACCTATCTCATCTAATACAATCTAAAAAAAAATTAAGTCAAATTTACTTAATCAAAACAATTACCCATCTATTAACCCCCCTTAGATCTTAATTCAGTTAATACTTCATAATATATTTCACAGTTCTTACCCTAAATCCTCACTATTAATAATACTTAATCTTAAATCACCTATCTCCCCTATTACCATCCTATAAAATGTCTACTCTTATTTATTTAATCAAAACAATTACTCTTATATTAATCCATTTTAAATTCAATTAATACCTCATAATACATTTCACAATTCTTAGCCTAAATCCTCACTATTAAAAATACAGGTCAAACCTATTTATGTTTCAAAATCTTATTTTCCTTTCTAAAACTTCCCCACATTTTTTACTTCGTATAATGCTCAATAAATCTTTATTTCCTTATTACTTCACCAACTTTAGATCCTATCTCTAATCCCAAAAATATAGCAATTTAACACTGAAACATAGTTCTTAATTCAAATAAAACTACAATACGATTTTCCAATTATTTCCCACAATTCTATCTCTTTAACCATACCATTTGTATAAAAACCAGTTAAATAATTCTTATTTGTAATTCATAGTCCTATATTACTTCAATCTTCTTTTCTTTTTTGCTTAGATAGATATGTTATCAAAAATATTGAAAATGTTAAAATATTAAAATAATTAAAAATATTCAAATTATTGCAATTGTTATAGGTATTTAAACAATATCCCAGTTTTTATAGTCATCAATTATTCTCAAGTAATATCATGTAACATCTTAATAAAAATTGAATCATTATGTCCATTGATATATTTTCTTTTAACATAGTCTATTTCTCATATACTGTATTATAGCTTCCATCAATATTTCAATTTTAAGTATCTGTAACATTCTTCTCATATTTCTGTTAACCATTATTCATCTCAATATAGTTATTTTATAAATCGAAGTCCTGGACTTTTCTATTTTACCCCATATTCCCCAATTCTTTCACTGTTAATCCCAGTATAATCATCTTTATAACTATTGTTTTTCACAATATAGTCTCTAAAAACCTCCTTTTTATTATTATTATCCACTTGTGCATTACTTATTTATACTTAATTACATTGTCTTTGTCTTCTTTATTTCCAGCCATTATGTCTTGTTTCTTCATTTTCTTGTCTGCTTGATTTGTATACTTCATTTCACCTTCAATGTCATCAAATTTTATCCACCATGTGGCATTTTAATTATTTTTCTTATTTACATTCCAAGTCAAATATATCAATTTGTTCCTTCTCTAATTTCTGCGCCATTTTATTCTTTTTAAGTAGATGTTATCCCAATTATAAGAGTTCCGTTGTGGTTCCTCTTTTCTTTTTCCTTTTCCCCCAAAGTCAAGCTGCCTGCAGACAAAGAAATCATCCTCACAAATTCTCATGGTTGTTATCTGTAAAGTTCACGATTTTCCAAAACAAAAACCAAGTTGCAATGTTCTTTTTTACTCCAGAAGATGTCTCTCTACAATCACAATTTCCAATTGTTTAACAAGTATCCATCTTGTTTCAGTTATATAACAATCTTACTTGCCTTCTCTTTTTCTTTTTAGTTTAAAAAATATCAAATCTTTTTTTAAAGTCCAGTCCAAATTTAAACTCTTCCAATCCTTTGACCATGTCTCAATGTTTAACATTTCCAATTAGTTTTATTCAAAAGTCAATTTTCTATTGGGTTTTTTGTCTCTTTAAAGTTACATTTCAAAATCTTCTTTGCCCACATGCTCCTTAGCTGCTATTTTATTGCTAGGGGTCTTGTAGTTAAAAGATGTTTCCCTTGATGTTATTACAAGCCTGGGTTGGCTGTCACTCACCTGGCTTCGAAAAACTCCGTTCCATTCCACTTTCCTCCTGCTCAATACTTGATCTGGTTGTCCCAGCTTCATGGCAGCTGCCATAGCTGCTGCCCTCCACCTCCAAGTCACAGAGAGTTCCCTCCGATCTCCAAGGAACTTGCCTGTTCCTCTTGGTCGTCTGAGGTGACTCTCTTTCTTCCCCGTCCCTGAAGGACGGTTCTGGTCCGAAGACCCATCAGCGGCGGTTTGTCAGCTGGGGTTTTCGCGGGGCTCTTCAGAGCCCACTAATTCCCCAACTGTCTCACCACAACACCACACTGGAAGACCATATTGCAGCATCTTTTGATTAGTAGCAAATACTGCCTTTCAAAACAGATAAACAAACCATTCACTGACATCTAGAATAATATCACTATTCCAATTTCATAATATACTGTATTTTTTTGCTCCATAAGACGCACTGAGACACACCTAGGTTTAGAGAAGGAAAACAAGAAAGAAAATATGAATATGGAGCGCTGTCTCATTGTGAATATGGAGCATTGAATATGGAGCAGCAGTGTAGTGAGGGCAGGAGGCGGAGCCTGAGAGGACTACAAATAGTTGTTCTCTCATGTGCCAGCTCCGCCTATTGACTCCTGCATTCTGATGGGATTCAGTACTTTAAAAGGATCCCACCGTTGCAGCACAGCTGCGATATTTGCTCCATAAGATGCACAGACATTTCCACCCACTTTTGGGAAAGTACGTCTTATGGAGCAAAAAATATGGTAGTCTTTTTGGCAATCCCTCATGCTTGATGCAACCCTACTTACTGGGAAATTCAAAAGCTTTGGTATGTAATTCAAAATTATGTTAACATCTTCATCATTTAAAGATTTTCCCATAAAACTGCAAATACACATTAACTTACTATCCCCAAAAGATGCTAAATGATTGCTGGACTTTTCCTTCTAGTTGCCATTCTTATCCAGGCAAGAACTAAAATGAGGCAAAATGTATTTTTTAAAAAATGCAAATCAGAATCTAGTTGGAAGGAATTTTTAAAATTATATATAAATTTTTTATTCTGAACAAAATGGCTTAATGATTAAATATTTCAGTCTTAAACACAAAATACTTAAAATTCATTAAATTTTCATCTGAGTTAAATGACATTCAGTGTTGTTTCCAGAATTATGGTTACATCCTATTAACTGCAGCACCAAGATGCTTTGTTAACCCTTTTTAGAGGACTTACCCTCATAGATCTAGCGCTGGACAAGCAGTGTGTTTTAAATTTTTTATGATATTTTGAAAGAGCATTAGTGTTCTGTAAAAAAATAAAACTGAACCTCTAATCTATTGCAATCAAAACAGGCATCAGATTCTATCATTAGTGACTGCAATTTTCTGTTTCTTTTGCTGACAAGGGGTTTCATATGTCTGCATGTTTGTTTCTATTACTTTGCAAAGAACTAATGTGCCTATTCTGTGCAATTTTGCATACTGCTTGGGTTACTTCCCATGCTGCCAGTCACTGCCAACAATGCCATTCGCTTGCAGCATTTACTTATTGCTCCCACCTATATCAGCTCTTACTAATTAAAAGATTGCACATTGTATACAGAGAGAGAAGAAGTGGGGGATAGGGTGAACAGAGACAACTCTCCTTGTGCACCTGGTCAACTCCATCTTCTTTGAGGTCCCTCCCTTTAGCACATCTGCAACTTTTCAGTTGGGCTAAATTTGGAAGTAGGTTTATTACTATACTTCTTAAGAAATAGCTTGATTGATAGGTCCCTAGCATAGAGCAATTCTATACTGTGACACATCCCATCGGCAAGTGGCTAAACTTTCATACCAGATACTGTCCTATTTTCATCCAACCCTGTACATCCCTTAAAATGATTATTTTTCTTCCAAGTCACAAGAAAAAGCAAGGATAGGAAATTCACCTAATGTTTTTCTTAAATTGTCCCACATCAAAATTCTGGGACATTACTACTCACTGGTCTTGTTACTGAGGCAAATTGCTATGATTAGGTACAAGATGAAGAAGTTCTTCTGTTAATATAAAAGGCAAAACTTGCAGTTTTATCTTTGAGGGAATTTTTCTTGGAATGCATTTATCATATATGCTTACAAATAAGCATTTTACAAATAAGATTCTAGGTGCCAAAATACACACACACACACACACACCAAAAAATAGGTTAAACTTATTCATGAGTATGATCATTTTTTTTTAGGTACCCATGAATTCCATATATATTTCCTCACATAAGCCTATCCACCTATAAATTGACTCTTGATTTTTTAACCAAAATACCATGGATTTTCCACAGGTAAGCCAATTGTGAAAACTAAAACTTACAAACATTTTGAAGGTCAGTGCACTGATGGACTTATACTCAAGTATATATGGTAAAATAATTATTGACATCAGATACTCTGATCACCAAAGTTCTCCTTAGCCGATTAAATCTAACAATAGAAAAAAAAAGAATAGCATTTAGAATCCAGAAAAATCTGCGCACAAAGACCTTGAAAGTTAAAAGCTAAACTACATCCTTGAGAAACTGAATAATACCACAATACTGAGAATATTTCATGAGAAGCCTATTGTCTGTTGTTGTTGTTATTAACTTCTCTATTTTAAAACAGAAGAGCTTCTTTTTTGCTGCTAGCACTTCAGTTCTCCTCGCTCTTGTATTGCTAATTCTTTGCTTTTGTATTGCTAATTCTACTTCATCCTATTTTAAAACTGAACATTTTTTTTTTCTTTTTGCAATTATAGACATTGATCCAAATACGATTTTTATGAGCTTTAACCAGGTTTTTGGTAGATTTATAATCTACTTAAGGATTGATTGCTCTTTCTTACAGCAAAGCAAAGGGAAATTCTGAGGCCATGACATCACAAGGCAACTGTGTTTGAATTGGCAATGCCAGCTATTCATAAAAGAAAAATACAAATGTGAGTGAGAAAGTTCTTTATTTTTAAGCCTTACAGGAGGGCTGGATCTCATGCTGAAGAAAATTACTTCAAAATAGTTTTGGCTTCACTGCCCACAGCATTCATTAAATTCACTATGTTGAGCATTGCTGCAGTGCTAAATTTAGTGAAATGGTGCTTTCAGTCAGCCTAATGAACATCACAGCTCTGAAGAGGGTGCTTGCTGACATTTCTTTTCTTCAAGATTTTTTTTTAGTTCTTCTATTCACTTGCACTCAATCAAAACTTCCAAGCTTATTCCTAGGGATTTGTACAGGATCAATTGAAGATATTGCAAACCGAAGTAAAGAACAAACAGACTTCGGGGCAGATTAACTAATACCCACACATCTGTCCCCACCCCACCAACCCCAATAAATTTGCTTTATTCCCTTTCTAATAGGACTAGACTTGAGTCTAGTCTGAAATTTTCCCACTTTATGTATGAGGACAGCTAGCCAGAACTGCAGAACTGGAATAGATCATTCAAAGATCTGGATCCTAGTAGAAGAGTTACTATCTGTGCATTATTCTTGATTCCAACTACTCTTAATCTCTTCTCTTTACCTTCTGTTAGAATCCCACTTGCCTATAGTACAACACTCTATTTCTTGTTTTTTAGTTCTTATCTTCTATATTAGGAACTGTTAAGTTTGAAGCGCAGGAAAGAAGAGACAGACTAGGACCTTTCTGTATGTTTATTCAGCTGCTACAAATACAGATCTGCTGGTGCGGCAGGCGCAGCTTGCCTTCTAAACTCACTTGAGCTGGCTGGCTGGCCACTGACAGCATTTCATTTTTTCCACCATGACTTCCAACCAATCTGCGACGGTTATGTAAATTCCTACATGCATCTGTACGTAACACCCCTCCCCTCCTAGCTGAAAACTCGGCTCTTCCGTGATCCATGTATGTAACATAGTCACGTAGATAGGCGGGGCGCTTGATGATCCTATTGGGCCTGCGCAGCTCAGTCGCTCCTGGGATTTCAGCCGGCGAGGTTGGCCCTGTTGTTGCTCCCACCGGCTGACATGGAACCTCCTGGAACTCTTCATTGTGCATGGTGGATTTTGGCCTCACCTCCCCGCTCTCTACTCTCAGAGGACCTTGCCGGACTCTGGTAAATTCCCAGTGATTACTCTCAGGTTTGAGTTTGGTTCATCAGGCTGGTTTATTGGTAGGCCTTGTGCAGAGTCTGTATGGTTGTTTGCGCCTCCTGTTTTGGGTATGTATGCTCCATGGGGCAGAGTCCCTGGCTCATGGGCTTGTGATTCTTTGGTGTCTGCCATTCTCCTCCCCTCCTGGTACCTTAATGGAGACTCTCCCCAACTCGTCCAGAGTTGGTCTATATACCTCCTCCATATTTTCCCATTTTCTAATTCTACCTTATATGACTTGGGGCCCGTAATGGCAATCACTTTAGCTTTGACCCATGTCAGCTGCCCTGCATAGTTATGGGCACCTTAAACTCCCGTTCTGGCTTGGATGAGAAAAGAGGGGTGTCAGGGTGATACTCTGGGTGTAACCAATCCAATTGGGATCACAGTCTCTGTCCTATCAGCATTTCAGCAGGGGTCCTCTGGGTGATGGAGCTGGGGGTTATATGTTGGACGAGGAGGAATTTGTCAATTTCCCTGGCCCCATCCTGGTGAGGGTCTCATTGGGGAGCCTCACCATTCATTCCGCCTGCCCATTCTCCACCGGGCAATACGGTGCCACCAGGGCATGCCTAATTCCCCACTCTGCTATCTTTATCTTTATCTTTATTTGATTTATATACTGCCCTACTCCCAGAGGACTCACAGCGGTGAACAGCCAAACAATAAAAAATACACAATACAAAATTTAAAAATAGGATAAAATCGAATTAAATAATTTGGCTCAGACAAATTAAAACACCCCAATCATTTAAAAAACCAATATAAATCATTTACATATTAAAAAGAAAAGAGGGAAAAGATTAGGCCAGGCCCGCCTGGTGAAATAAAAAGGTCTTGAGAGCACAGCGGAAGGTGCGCAGATCCAGGATCTTCCATATCTCCGGAGGGAGCTCATTCCAGATAGTAGGTGCCCCCACAGAGAAGGCTCTCCCCCTAGGGGCCGCCAGTTGACATTGTTTGGCCGATGGCACCCAGAGGAGCCCCCCTCTGTGAGAGCGTACCGGCCGGTGGGAGAGTATTGGTGGTAGTAGGCGGTCCCGTAGATAACCAGGTCCTAAGCCATGGAGCGCTCTAAAGGTGGTAACCAAAACCTTGAAGCGCACCTGGAAGACCACTGGCAGCCAGTGCTAAAAACGATTCCATCTCCTTGGCTGTCAGCTGGGGCCCATTATCAGATACTAACATGTCCAGTAACCCATGTGTTGCAAACATCCTCCTTAATGCCCGAATGGTCGCCTCCGTGGTTATGGAGGGCATCAATATCACTTCCAACCACTTCGAATAGGCATCTGTTACAATTAAGAATGTTTGTCCCCCCCATGGGTCCTGCAATGTCTATGTGTATCCTTGGCCATGGCCCCTTGGGTGTATCCCACTCCATCGGTGTAGTGCGGGGTGGCACTGGTCTTGTCTGTTTGCAGGGTGTGCACGTAGCCACCCATTCTGTGATGTCCCTATCAATTTGTGGCCACCATAGGTAGCTCCAGGCCAACATTTTCATGTGCACGATCCTTGGGTACCCCACATGCAGTGTCTCCAGCACTTTTCCTCTCAAGTTCTCTGTTACTATTACTCTCTCCCCCCATAATAAATATCCCTTCATTGCCAACAACTCCATTTTCTTATTTTCGAATGTTCAGAATTCTTCCCCTACCTTTTCCTGTGGCCACCCACTCAACACCCAGTTCAGAACTTTGGTGAGTACTGTGTCCTTCCCGGTCTGGACTGCAATTTTGTGTGATGTGGTTGGGCTGGCCAGATCGATGTTGATCAGGATACTCTAGTCGCTGGTGCCAGATCTTCCACTAATTCTGGTGTTGGACATCTGTTGAGGCCATCTGCATTTCCTATGCTGGTTCCGGGCCAATGGATTAACTTATAGTTATAGCCGGTGAGGAAGATAGACCATCTTGTCATCCTGGGTGCCATATGTCACTGTGTTATGTATTTGCCAGCTGAGCTTCCATCCTAAAACTTACGGTAGCCTGCCAGAGGACTTTGTCACGTATCTATAGCAACTGAGATAAGACTGGTTCTGTGAAACTTTAAGCTACTGCACATGTCCACATTCTTTTTTTCTAACTTCCTGATTTATACTTCGTTTATTCGTCTGTGTGATACAACTGCCAGTAAAATGTAGTTAGCTAGGGGTTTTTTTATCTTTATAATAAAATGTTTCTTAGAACATATTCGGGTTTTCTTTCGTTAAAGTATACAGCTTGGAAAAACAAGATCCATCCATCTCTAATCGAGTGTGATTACCCCAGGGTGGGGGAACGGGGCTGATTTGCGCTCCGACACCATAAAGTTTGAGGTTTGTTTGTCCCCTGCTAGCAAGCCTAGTAATGGTTTGTGGTCCATGACTGTCTTGAAACTTCAGCCGTAGAGATATTCTTGGAAGTGCTTGACCCCAGCCACCATGGCAAGCACTTCTTTGTCCAACTGGCTGTAGTTTCTCTCAGCAGGAAATAACGTTTTGGAATAGAAAGCAATGGGGACTTCCTGGCCATTAGGTAGTTGATGGCTGAGGACTGCTCCTTCTCCAAATGGTGAAGCGTCGCATGTCAGCAGCAACGGGAGGGTTTCAGTACATTGAATGAGGATGCTGTCCGATGATTGTAACTGTTTCACTGCCAAGAATGCATCATCCTCTTGTTGTTCCCGCTTCCAGGCAGCCGTCTTCTCAAGGAGTTTGTGGAGCGGTTCAGCAACAGTTGCCTTTTGCTTTAAAAAAATTCCGTAAAAGTTCAGTAACCCTAAGAATGCCCTTCAGTTCTGCTTTGTTTTTTGGTGTGGAGGTTTCTTTGATTGCCCTCACCTTGCTATCTGTGGAGTGTATGCCGTTGCCATCAATTAAGTAGCCCAAGAACTTGACTTGCCTTGCCCCAATTGTACATTTTCTTTTTTGACTTTGAGCCCTTTTTCTTGAAATCTCTGTAAGGTTTCCCTTATTTGGCTCATGAGCTGTTCCATTGTTTCCCCAGAGATTAGTACATCATCAAAATATGGGATGACTCCCGAGATGCCTTGCAGGAGTCGTTCCATGATGCTTTGGAAAAGTCCAGAGGCCACACTCACACCAAATTGCAGTCGGTTGCATTTGAATGCTCCCCTGTGTGTTACAATGGTCTGAGCATCCGCTGTGGTGGCATCCATGGGCAGCTGCTGATATGCCTGGGCAAGATCTAATTTAGAGAAAACCTTGCTGTTTCCCAGAGAATGCAGGTGTTGCACCACTGGAACCGGATATGCACTCTGCTGCAGTGCTTTATTGAGCGTGCATTTGTAATCAGCGCATATTCTGATAGACCCATCCAGTTTTATTGGGCTCATGATTGGGCTCTCCCACGTGGCATGATCTACTGGCTCCAGTATCCCCTGAGCAATTAGCTTATCTAATTGCTCATCTACCTTGGGTCTTAGAGCAAATGGCACCCGTTGATATTTGAGCCTTACTGAGGTTATCTTGGGGTCTAGGCTGAAGGATATAGGTTTCCCCGTATATTTACCTAGGCTTCCATCAAACACGTCCTGAAATTCGGCCAGTAGTTCATCCAATTCACCTCCATGGATCCTGTGTAGTCCCGTGATGTTCACTTCCAGTGGTTTGAAGCACTCTACCCCCAGCAGCGTGGGTCGATCTCTTTCGACTACGGTTAACGTAAGATGGCCGTTGAACTCTTTGAATTGGGCTCTGACCTCTGCTCTCCCCAGGATGCTGATCGCATTTCCCTGCGATCAGTTGGATTTGTTGTGGTCTCAGCTTTTTCTGGGTAAATATGAGGTTGAGCCCAGGAAATGATGGTGAAGAATGAACCTGTGTCCAGTTCCATGTTGCAATTGCTTCCTTCTATGTTGATTGTTACATGGAATTTGTCTCCATCGCATGAGTCGGAGTGTCCCACGGTGGTCTGGTTTATGCCTCTGCGCTCTGGAAATCTTTCATCCCTTCATTTGTCCCTCGGTTTCCCTAGCCTTCGGGTCTCCAATCATAGCCTTGGCTGGGAAGAATAGGTTGGGTGGCTCTGCATGCTTCTGCGATATGCCCTTTCCTTTGGCAACGTCTGCAGATGGCTTTTTTGAATCTGCATGCTGCTCTAGCGTGAAACCCCATGCATCCTAGGCAGTGTGGAACCTCGTAATCACTGTCCCGGGGGCCAACCCTTCGGTCTTGGTGGACTCGATGGACTACCTCCCCTAGGTCTCCCTCATCCTCATCTTTAGTGCCCTCAGCCAAGTCCTCGCTTTCTCGCTGGGCAAAGTGAACACCGCTTTTTCCTGACTCGCTGCTCAGACAATCCTACTCATGGGTTCTTCTTTTGTGATTGGCTTCACTGAGTGCTTGTAATTGTTTCCTCTGTCTTCTTAGTCCCTCCCACTGCTTTCACTGGTCAGTCTTTTTCACTCAGTTGTTGTGGCCCTGTCCTCTGAGCCTATCCCATTGGAGGAAGGAAGCTCTGAGCATGAGGAAGAGGAGCCAGCCAGATCTCCCAGCCCCCCCCCCCCCTCTGGCACCGTCTGGCACCGTCTCAGGTCCAGAGAAAGAGAGCAAAGTAGTGGGGAAACAGGTGTCTCAGATGAGAGTGAGGGAGAGACATCATTCCTGGATGCACGTCAACGAAGGCGAGATAAGCGCTTGCAGCAGCTGAGGAGGCGTGCGAGGAAATAGACCTGAGTCACTGGACTTGAGTCACAGGACCAATGAGTCCCTGGACCACACCCCAGAGACTATATAAGAGAGGGTGGTGGTCAATGATCCCTGTGACAAACAAAACTCAATCTGGTAGTCATTGTAGCCTGAAGTTGCTAAAAGAACGGATTTTGGCAAAGCTACGTATGTGATTTTCTTTCTGTGAACAATTAAAGCACTTGGCAGACAGTGTGAATATCGCTGCCAAGTTTGAGATAAGGACTGTGGTGTGTGCCAAGTGCTTCTTTAACCCTCGACTGGCTGTGTTTTTGTGGGTGTGTGTAGAAGGGGACAGATCATCAGTGCATTAGATCAGACTGAGTGCTTTTTCTCTGGTTAATTGGTTTGATTTATTTCTTTGACTTGAATTTGGCTTAATTGTTGGAATTCTGCTTTTGAAGGACTGCGGTGGTTTAGCCTTCGGGTTTTAGCCGCCACGCCGCGGCTCCGCTCTATTTAACAGCTGAGGGGCTCGATTTGCATTTCTGCTTCAGTGGAGCTGATATTGAGCATTCTTGCCTGTTTGGAGAGCTGCGCGAGGGAGACAGCATAATTGTAAATGCCAGCTTCAAGCTTAGGCTTTGGGCCGAGGGAACCGTAATTATGCTTATTTGTCAGCTGTGAGGCACAATCGGTAGATTTTGCCCAGCTGAGAGGTGCTGCCTTCTTTTCGGTCTAATTAATGATTTGATGCCGCGGGTGGAGGAGCTGATTTCCCAGTGTGCTGGTATAACCGCCCCCACCCTCGCAGCTTCTCCGGGAGGATTGTAAGCGGCTCCAGGGTCCCTGCCTGTCAAAGGCATACTCTGAGGTGATAGTCCTTTTTGTGGCGGTTGGAACTCCCGCCATTTTGCTTAGCCCACCATTTTGGCTGAGGCGGCAAACAAATTATGTTTTAAAATGCTGGTTGACTGTTTCACTTGCATAAGATCTCTCAGCCTTTAGGTAAAATTTTACCTTCAATGTTTTTCGCCTGTTGTTCAGGAAAAGGCTTGGATTTTCTGCTTGCACTACAAAGTTTGGATATGCTGTAACAGAGCCTGTTTAGGCGCCATTTTCTCTTCAAGGCTTATTACTGCTGGCATTGTTAATGTGCCTTTTTGCCTTCCTTCAGATTGCAGAGTACACGAAGCACTTTGTCCTGCTTGACTGTACTATCCTGTCTCCCTGGATCCTCCTGCGGGCAAAGGCGATCTCCTAAGGGAAGTTTCTGGTTATTTTAATTCTAGTTGATAATTAATTAATAATTAATAATAGTTGATATTAAAAAAAACCTTATAGAATTACTAATTTTTCAGATCATTAATACTTGTATATAGAGTTGATTATGGCCAACTCTCCCCTGTCTTCAGATATTGAGCTGGGGGTTTCTCTGGTCAGGGATCCTTCCCCTAAGCCTGGGGGGGGGAAAAAGAAGGCCAAGACCAGGGCCTTGCCCAAATCAGGTTCCACCTCTACTAATCAACAGGTTGGGACAATGGATAAGGACGCCTTAAGGCACCATAATGCATTGAAGAAACAATTTAATAAGGCAAAGTCAGCAAACCAAACTGCTGAGGTTCCTATACCACCTATTGAGGACATGGCGGTTCAGCCACCTGTCCAGATTTTGTCTCAACCACAAGTCCCCAATGTTGTTCCTTGGTCTCAGGGTGATATTATCCTTATTCCTCAAGGACAGACTGTGGTGATGTACAGCAGGAAGCTGTGTTGCAGAGACCTGTAGCTGTGCTTCCCTCCAATGCTGCTCCCCCGATTGTGCCACCTTCAGTGGTGTCTGGGTTCCAAGGGGTTGGGGTCCCTGGTTCTGTTCCACAATTGGATTTTCAGACTATTTTGTTCCAAGCCTTCGCTAGCATTTTTCAGGCAGGGCTACACCAATAAGCACTGTTAGGTACTTCTGCAGGCCCTTCTACCTCGGTCCCTGCTATACCTAAAGCCCAGCCATCTACGAGCCAGTCACAGAGTCATTCTGAGGCTTCAGTCCATGACAAGGAATTCCTCAACGACTTTGAACTGTCAGAAGACGAGGAGGAACTGCAGGACAAACCTGCCTTTCCAGGCCTTTTCAGACCTGCCCTTTTTAAGTCATTGTTACATAAGGTGAAGGTGGCAACCAACATGGGCAAAGTCCTCAATCCTGCTTCCTCGTCACATGACCAACTTAATCGTAATGATTCATTGTTTAAGGTACCTCAACCAGACATTGACTTTGTATCATGCCCTGACCTGTTCTCCCAAGTGATTCAGTGGCCATGGGAATGCCCAGGGTCTCTTGCTGGGCCGTCGGGACATGACAAAAAGATGTATTGTGCTGCGCCTGAGCTGGACGCTTTAGTGCAACTACCTGCGGTGAATGAGCCCGTTTCTAGTCTCATCTTCCCTTCTGTGTTGGCTGGTGAGGTAGGAAATGGGCTTAAGATGGAAGATAAAAGAGCAGAGATGTCCTTTAGGAAAACTCATCAAGCTGCTGCTTGGGCCATACAGGCTGCTACATCCGCCTCCTATTTTAATAGGGCGTCCCTTATTTGGCTCCGCCAGCTGCGAGACAGACTGCCCGCTGAGGAGGCCCAGATGCACCAGGATGTGACCAAGCTCATCGCGGCTGCTGAGTACTCAGCTGACGCATCTTTGGACGCAGCAAAATCTGCATCCAGGGCTCTGGCATCAACTGTTGTCTCTCGCCACCTCTTATGGCTCTGTCATTGGCAGGCTGACTTAAAGTCTAAATGGAGGCTTACGACGGCCCCTTACAAGGGCTCTGCTCTTTTTGGACAGGCTTTGGAACCAGTTCTTGTTGAAGGTCGGGACAAGCGAAAGGTGCTCTCCACATCGTACAGGCGCCTGGACTGTCATTACACCCCCTATGTGCGTCCGCCCTTTCGTGCTAGCCCAGGACCCAGCGGGTCCTATTTTCAGTGTGCTTCCAGATTCGGATGGTACTCTTCTTCTGACCGTTCCTCCTTTCGAGGCAGAGGCAGACACCAATCGGGATTCAAGCATCCTTTCCGGGGTTCCGGACTCCATTCCCACAGACAAGGCAAGTGACTCTCCGCCTCTCGTCCCCATCGGCAGCCGCCTTCAATCATTCTACTATCAATGGGACTCAAACTCGATGGATGCATGGCTTCTATGGACCATCACCACAGGCCTTATGCTGGAGTTCACTTCCAACCCCCCGAATCGATACATTCAGTGCCCTCTGTCAGCTTCCCCTCACACAAGGCATCTCATGGATCTCGAGGTCCAACACTTGTTGGATATCGAGGCCATCGAGCCAGTTCCAGAGGATCAGGTATGAACCGGATTTTATTCAATATTGTTTCTGGTTCCCAAAAGTTCTGGGGGTTGAAGGGGAATTCTCAACCTCAAACAGCTCAACCTGTTTGTGTTGTATCGGTGTTTCAAAATGCATTCGCTCCGATCTATTCTCGGATGCATCCGGTGTGGAGATCTTATGCAGTCCATCGACATCAAGGAAGCTTATCTCCATGTGCCGATACACCCAGGACACCGACACTTCCTCCGCTTCGCTTACGATGGGTGGCATTTTCAATACAAGGCCATGCCTTTTGGACTGTCGTCAGCACCGCGGACGCTTACAAAGATTTTGGCGGCCTTGGCAGCCTCGTTGAGAGAACGTTCAGTCCGCATAGTATGCTATTTGGATGACATTCTTCTTTGTCCACTTCTCTCCCTCAGGCGCATTGCGACAGACAGACTGTTATCCAGGCTCTACAGAGTCATGGTTTCGTCCTCAATCTGGACAAGAGCCATCTTTCGCCATCTACGACCATCCTGCACCTGGGGGCGATTATAGATTCCTTACAAGGACATGTCTTCCTGTCCCCAGACGGCCAATTCAGCATCAAGAACATTATACACCAAGTGTTAATGTCAACCTCTGTGCCACTCCTTTTGCTGTTCAACTCCTGGGGAAATTCATTTCCTGCATCCACATTGTGCCATGGGCCCGCCGCCACTCCCGTTGATTGCAGTGGTTCCTGCTGCCCTATCAATGAACAGGTCGGTCAGAGTCTTTAACCAAGGTTACGGTGCCCTATCTGTGAGGGAGTCTCTTCACTGGTGGCTCTCTCCAGCACTTCAATCCGGGACTCTGTTTTTTGAGCCCCAGCGGATTACACTTACCACAGATGCCAGTTTATACAGCTGGGGTGCACACCTGCAGTTCTCGTTTGCGCAAGGAATGTGGTCCCGTCTGGAACGCCAACACAGTATCAACTGGTTGGAGCTAAGGGCGGTGTGGCTGGCGTTGCTCCATTTTCTGACTCAGGTAAGGAACAAACATGTCCTTATCTTAACAGACAATATGGCCATGAAGGCCCATTTCAATCGGCAAGGGGACACTAAGTCCAAGGACTTAATGACGGAGATGGAGAAACTAATGTCTTGGGCAGAACAACATCTCCTCTCACTGAAGGCAGAACACATTTCCGGCAAGTCCAACCTCCAGGCGGACTACCTCAGCAGGGGCCGTCTGGATCCATCAGTGTGGCACCTGAGCCCTCACCTTTTTCAAGAAATCATAGCAAAATTTGGCACTCCTTCTGTCGACTTATTTGCGATGGCTCAAAATGCTCATCTTCCTCGATACTTCACTCGATTTCCATCGGCAGGCACGGAAGAATGCGATGCTCTCCGGTCCGAATGGCCAAAAGGCCATTATATGCCTTTCCCCCAATTCCAATTATTCCAGCAGTAATCCAGAAGCTGCTTCTGGAACACACGGACCTTGTAGCTCCGCATTGGCCAAGGAGAGCTTGGTTCGCAGATCTGAGGGACCTGTCTGTGGCAACACCATGGCGCATTCCGGTCGAGAGATTGTCCCTGAGCCAAGGGGTTGTCCACCACCCAGATCCAGGTTGGCTCCAGTTGACCGTCTGGGGCTTGAAAGGATAGTTCTGAGTAAGGACAACATTCTTCCTGAAGTCATCTCGACTATTCAAGCGGCCAGGCGGTCTTCTACCGTACGCATCTACAATGCGTTCTGGAAGATATTCGTTCGGTGGTGTGCCTCAAATCTGGTGGCTCCTACGTCGGCTTCAGTGTCTGATGTCCTCCAGTTTTTACAGTCCAGATTTGATAAAGGTTTAGCTCCGTCTATGCTCCGGCGGCAGGTGGCAGCATTGGCCACAGTGTTGCCTGGTGAAGGTCATCAGTTACTCTCTCACGATCGTCGGATAAGATCCTTCCTGCTCGGGGCGAAGAATTTACGACCAGCTGTCATTCATCGGTACCCTACCTGGGACCTTCACCTGGTTTTACAACCTCTTACGAAAACACCTTTTGAGCCATTGGGCTCCGTCTCCTTACGTTACTTATCATTGAAGATCGCATTTCTACTAGCAATAACATCAGCGCGAAGAGTATCTGAGATAGCGGCGCTCTCTATTCAACCAGATCTGTGCATATTCTTCCCCGATTGTGTGGTTCTTAGACCAGACCCTGCATTTATTCCAAAAATCAATTCTAAATTTCATAGATCTCAGGACATTGTTCTACCAAAGTTTTGTCCTGATCCTTGTCATCCACTTGAAAAGACATGGCATACATTAGATGTACGCAGGGCCCTCTGGCATTACATTTGCCATACTTTCTCCTTCAGGAAAACAGAAGCCTTACTTGTCTCCTTTTTGCCTTCCTCCATGGGACAAAAGGTCTCTTCGGCTACGGTGGGTCGCTGGCTTAAGGCCTGTATAGGGGAGTCCTGTTCCGGGGGGCATTTTACCTCATTCAACTAGGAATGCTGCTGCTTCCGTGGCATGGGCTACTCAAGCTTCTATCAACGAAATTTATCGTGCAGCCACTTGGTCTTCACTATCCTCCTTTGTCTGTCATTACCGTTTAGACACCATTGCTTCTGCGGATCCTCCTTTGGGAGGCGTGTTTTACAAGCTGCAATTTCTCCCCCTTCTCAGGGGATGGCTGCTGGTCCCTCCCAGAATCCATAAGCTTGGGCATATCCCATGAGTAGGATTGTCTGAACAGGGAGTCAGGAAAATGGACGTTGTCCTACCTGTGAACGTCCTTTTTATGCTCGCTGTGAAGACAATCCGGCCCTCCAATTCTCTAGCCATCTCCTGCTGTAGGGGGTGTATTTTTTGTTTCCTCTGAAGGATATCAGTGTTTGGACTTACCTTGCAGTTGCGGATCCCACGGAGAGCCTGTTGATTGTTCTTCACTTCGTGAAAAAGACTGACCAGTGAAAGCAGTGGGAGGGACTAAGAAGACAGAGGAAACAATTACAAGCACTCAGTAAGCCAATCACAAAAGAAGAACCCATGAATAGGATTGTCTTCGCAGCGAGCATAAAAAGGACATTCACAGATAGGACAACGTCCAATCCCTGCAGATGTCAGCAGCGGAGTTATCAGAGGATTCTGCGGCTTGGGCTTCCTCCACAATATCTTTAAAAGTTGCTCCCCACTTCATGAGCAACTTCTTTTGGAGGTTCAGGTATCTCATTCCGAGGATGATGCAGTCTTTCATTATCTCCTCTGGGTTGATGAACTCACACTTGTCTGCGATTTCACTTAGGCTGGCCACGAACTCAGTGATGGTTTCTCCTTCTCTCTGGCACCGGCAATAGAATTTGTTTCTGCTGACCATGGGAGTTGCCACTGGTGCATAATGGTCACGCAGTGTGTTCTGCAGGGTTGTCCATAAGATGGACTCTATGTCGGCCGGTGACATGAGGGTCTGGGCCATTTTGAATACCTTAGACCCACAGTACATTAGGAATAGCACTCGCTTACGATTGTTGGGGAGGTCCTGATAGTTATTTGCCTCCATGTACATTCTAAAACAGCACAAGTACATATACCACTCTTCTGATTCCAGGTCAAAAATGGCAGGTACTTGTGACAGGTTGGCAGCCATTGTCAGGTTGGCCGGTGCAGCCAACCCTACATGGCCGTGGTGCCACATGGCGATGGTCAGTCCTTTGTCCTCAGTCTTCCTAGGATCCTACCTTAGTCGCCAGTATTAAGTTTGAAGCACGGGAAAGAAGAGACGGACTCTAGAACCTTTCCTGCATGTTTATTCAGATGCTACAGGTACAGATCTGCCGGTGTGGCAGCCGTGACTTGCCTTTTAAACTCGCTTGAGCTTGCTGGCTTGCAACTGACAGTATTTCATTTTTCCTGCCGCAACTTCCAACCAATCCGCGATGGTTATGTAAATTCCTACATCCGTCTGTACATAACAGGAACATCATCTAAAAGGAAAAGGACTCATCTGAGAACTTTTACAAATTTTATAAAGTTTGGTATCAATAACAATTAACACACCGTGCTTATGGAAATATTCAGCCCATAATCAGTTTTTCCTCTTTTTTCCAGTTTCCCTAATTTTATAGACACTTCTGTCTGAGGTAAATGGCATGTTTACATGCACATGCATGCACACACAGTAAGATGTTCAATGATTCCTCCTTCTTGAACCAGATGGTGCCATTTAGCTACATGAGAACTGGTAAACAGGTAACCATTAGTAGATTTATAGGTCAGCAATTTGTGACAATAAGCCCTTCTGTGAGCATTTTATCTGAAGTTTATGAAAACAAAATATTCTTTATGGCAGATTCTCAACCTCAGGACTTCAAGACATGTGAGCTGCAACTGCCTGGATTCCTGGGTATCTTTAAGCTGCTAAATTTGAGAAACACTGCTCTAGAAGCTCTACTCAAGGGTCCTTCAACAACACTTATGCCGGCTAACTGAGCCAGAAAATGACAAAATATAATGAAATCATGCAAAGGATTTCCTTACTTTTTAATTTTCTTTTTGTATATTAAGAAAATTGCTAAGGTTGAGAAATGCTGCTTTATGGGCTTATTTAATTTTGTCATCGTTCTTTGGACAGGTAGACCCTTTGGAGTTGCAATTATTAACAATATCATACCTTCTGGAGTATACAATGAGCAATACTCTTCATTATGTTTATATTGTTTTAGTCACTTGAATTTATATAGACAGTAAAGGGGTACCATGATGCAGAGCTCATTTACTATATTTCTCCTGAAGGATTTGAATACTATCATACTGTAATACTTTAGAATACATATAGTTCTAGAAAGACCTGCACATAGACAGTAGCATAAATAGTTATTAATATTTTTATTACTTTACTAATGAGAATCTGTTGAAGTTTCTGAATGAAATTATGTTACAGTCATGTCCAACATAGATCAGTTTGATTCTAATTCCTGTTAGTTTTGATATATTGCATTAACTTAGTTTTTTCAGAAAATATACCGTATTTTTCAGAGTATAAAACGCACCTTTTTACCTCCAAAAAGAGGGTGAAAATCTGGGTGCGTCTTATACTCCAAATGTAGCCACACCCACCCACCAGCCCCTACCCTTCAGACATTTCAGGCAGTTCCAGATGACAGGGATCTGGGTCGGGGCACAATCCTCTTTGGGACAGTCTAGGGGGGAGAATCTGCCCGACAGCTTTGGGGAACAAGGAGGGCCCCATAGTTTGCAGCTGGTCAACCCTCTGGCTGCCTAGGAGGCAGCTTAGGGCAGACAATGGTCGCAATGACTTCACTCCCCAGCAATGTGAGGCGCCTCTGCCTAAGTCTTCTCCGCGCCCAAGAGCCGAATGGAAGTTCCTAAAGTTCCTTTAGGAGAAATGTCCCTCCTTTCCAGCCACCGCTGGAAAATGGTGAAGTAGGCGAAAAAACTGCTGCCCTCCAATAAGGACACAGGGCTTCAGGCTACTCAGCATATGTCAGCAGGAGCGAACATAGAAAAGCAACAACTCCGACCTCACAGCATACCCAAAGCTTCTAAACTGAAAGTAGGGGCCCGATGATGACAAGTTAGAGAGCTTGTCGAAACGTTGCCAAAAAGAAAACTTTTAAAGTGTTGGTTAGGATTTTCGTTAAAGTTTCAAAAGACCTTACAAAGTGTTTTGTTGGGATTTTGGAGGATTTTAAGATGGGATTTTAGCCAGGATTTTAAGCATTTTAACTAACAGACTTTTAATGACGTGGGAAAACACCCGAGATTTTAACTTTTTATATATTTCAGGAATAGCATTGTTTTATAATATTAACATAATATTATAAACATACATGTTCTTGATCAATTTATAATTTAATATACAACTGCTTATGATTTTAAACATTTCATTCAATTCCAATTTTAAATTTCTGTGAGTTCACACATGTAAATTGCTTCTTATACTGAAATAAAACTCTGTCTAAGATTTATTGGTATAGCAATATGAATACATGTAATAACATAGTGTGACTTCTTTGCTATTCCTTAGTGTACAATAATACCAACTGTAGCCTATTCAGCAATTCATAGTCGTGAAACCTATGATTTAGCATGTGTAAATTTAATTTAATTATAGAAAATGTCAGTCTGTTTTATCCCCATTATATAAGGAGCGTGTATGCATCATTTTTATTTTAAAGAATAGTATGTCACAGGACAAACAACTAGCCATGTAATGCTTTGCATCTTCAATTTTCTAAATTTTCTAAACAGTTCACTTTTATAGTCATTTTTGTTTCTGCTTTCAGGATGTTTTCTTGCAAACTGCATGCATGTTTTCTCTTTAATTGCCTTGATGTTTTAGTTCTTCAGCTGTCTATTTTAACTGCAATTAACAACAGCTTCCAATTTTTATACTAAATACAAACAACCTCATTTTGTGAATGCCCATTGTGATGCTCTGTTCAACATTTGCAATTATTTTTTATCTAAATTGTCCACTTCAGGAATCACTCAAATATGGCTTTAATTGTATTTCCACAAATTTAACCTTAAATTCAGAATTTTTCACAATAATTTTAAATATTTTTAAATGGTTTCATTTTAATTTCTCGATGAAAGATCGAGTATTCAAGTATTCCTAATATTTGTAGCTTTCCTCTATGGCAAAGATTTTTTTAAAAATTTGATTTATATGCTGCCCTTCTCCAGAGACTCAGGGCGCTTACAATGCGTTAAGCAATAGCCTTCATACTTTTGTGTATATATATATATATATATATATATATATATATACAAAGTCAGCTTATTGCCCCCACAGACTGGATCCTCAATTTACCTACCTTAGAAAGGATGGAAGGCTGAGTCAACCTTGAGCCTGGTAAGATTCGAATTTATAGTAATTGCAGACAGCTGGAGTTAATCACAATGCTTTTAATCTGCTGATCTATCCAGGCTCCTTATGTCATTTTATGACATAAACATTTTTAATTGTAAAACTTTATTTTGTTCCATTTTTCTTTATCCTGAGGTATATAAATCTGTCAAATCTAAATTCCATTTTTATGTCATCATTATATATCCTTACAATATCAAGTAAGGATTCCATTTCAGTTTTTGATTTTCAATAAACATTCATGTGTAACAAGTGGCATATTTTACCACTTTGTTTCAATAGATCATATCCACTTTATTCAAGACATGTGTACATCAGTTATGTAGTAAAAAGCAATTGAATCAATGAGTCTTCTTGGTTTAAATCTCCTGATGCTTACATTTCAAATTTCTTAACCATTTGCCACCAAGTTATTTTCTATTTTTATGTCTTCTTTTTTGGGGGATGGGGTGGGGTGGGGGGAGGGCATGTTTGCTTTCATGCCAAATATTACCAAACATTTCTCTATCCAATTGTGTGGAAGAAATTCAAATAACTTTTTATATCAGTCAATGCCATTTGTATAATGATGATGACGACGACTTTATTTTCAGGGAGCTTCAAAAAGGCCTATCCAACTTGGGAACACCTTCCTAATTTGAGGATGGCCAAAACTTCCCTCTAGCACGTTATTCGGAAAATATTTAAAAAAGAAACAAACAACAAAAGAAACATATTGACTTTATGGTGGTTGAGTTTTTGGTTCAAATAAACTAATTTTATTAGTTTACCTTATTGCCCTTCTGATTTGCCATTCAAAGCATTAAAAAAAAATCTCACATACTGTATTTGTAAGAATTCTGAGCAGTTTCCACAGGTTCTAGAGAATAAATGACAGACCATCCATGGAAAGTAGAGGTTATAACTGCAGTAAAGAATGAGTAGACTGGATTTTTGATCCTCTCAGGATAAGGAAAGTATGGGAAATCAACCATAAGTGCTTCAGACAGTTGACAGATTGCAAATCAGTGGTATCTGGTAGATTTTTAGCCCTGGGAAACAAGGGTTGCTACAACTTGCTCAGACTGTATTTTGACCTTAAAAAAGACACTAAGTTTTCATATTTCCTTTTCTAATGACATTTGGAAATAGCTTGCTAACTATTTTTCAACTATTAAAGACCTTTGATTCAGCAAATTTGCAAACACTGGGTGAATCTGCCTTCAGTCCTTAAAGAAAATTTTAATTAAAGGAGAAGAATAAATAAACCTGATTAACTGCCGTCCAGTCAATTGAATTGAGGTGAACAACTATAAAAAATAATTAATTAATTAAATACTACACAAAACATTATAACATTGGAAATACCAAAGGACAGTTTTAAAAAATAGAATCAGAAATTAATATCAACAATGTCAATAGTAATATTTGCTTCCATGAATAGATTGTGTCTAAAAGATGCTGTGGAAGAAACAGTAGAAGAGAAACAAGTGTTTTTTCATCTGCTACACAAAGCAGAGTTGACACTGAAAGATAATCTCATTAAAGATACCCAAAAAATTGATGAAATATAAATAATAGAGTGATTTAAATAATTATTTTATATTTATTTATAAAAGAGTTTCTTAAAACTTGGATGAATTTTATAAGAAGGGGCAAAAAAAATTGAAAGGAAATCATGATCTATGGCATTATTTGAATAGACTAAATGTTACAATTCTCAGAAGGAAAAGGAATATAAAATTGGTTTATTTTATCAAGATTAAAATAAATATGTTGCTATTTCTGACAACCCTTAATGAACCTTTGCTAATATCAAGACAATATAATCAGACAGGGGCCTGGTGGTTCAGCAGACTAAAGCATTGTGATTAACACCAGCTGCCTGCAATTACTGTAAGTTCGAATCTCACCAGGCTCAAGGTTGACTCAGCCTTTCATCCTTTCTAAGTAGGTAAAATGGGAAGCCAGTTTGTGGGGGCAATAAGCTGACTTTGTATAAATATACAAAAGTATGAAGGCTATTGCTTAATGCATTGTAAGCCACCCTGAGTCTCCGGAGAAGGGCGGCATATAAATAAAATTTTTTTAAAAAAATAGATGATGTTTTATGAATTTGTTTATAGCTAACAATAGCACTTAAACTTATATACCCCTTCCCAAAGCTTTACAACTTCTCTAAGCAGTTTACAGAGTCAGCATATTGCCCCCAACAATCTGGGTCCTCATTTTACTGATCTCGTAAAGATGGAAGGTTGAGTCAACCTTCAGCTAGTGAGACTTGAACTGCCAAACTGCTGGCATTCGGCAGTCAGGAAAATTAATCTGCAATACTGAATTTTAACCATTGGTCACCATGGCTGTAGATAAAGAGACTGGATATAAAATGAAAAAATCATTGATTATAAATTAAGAGTTAAAATTTAAAAAGTTTTTAAAACTGTTTGGAAATCCCTTCCTTATATTTTTATTTTCCCTTTCTTTAATTTATGTATTTATTAAATTTAAATTAATATGCTGCCCTGTCACGGATAAGGTAACTGGGTGTAATTCCTAGTTCTCAATTCTTTTTCCTTTCTCTACATTTTTTTCTTTTCTTTTGCATTTTTTCTTTTTTTATTATTACTTTATTATCTTTAATAAAAAAAAGTAAAAAGAACTCTGGACAGTATTAAATTGTGGAGAAAAGAAATGACAGAACTAAAAAAATGCAGGAAGAAACAATAAAAAAATATTAGACATTTTCCCCCAGACAACTCTTCCAAATATGCCTCAATTATGTATTTTGCTTTTCTTGTTAATGGGTGTTTGTAGAAATATATTTCCCTTTGCATTTCACTTTTGTCATAGTCAGGTTCTTGAAAAATTTTGTATTATATTTTTCCAAGCTTTTTTTCCAAACAATTTCCCCAAAGCTTTATCCCACATCTTTACTGATTTACTGATTTCTTGTAGTCAAAGTTTAAATCATTTTGTTTTGTCCAACCATTTGGGCAAATGCAAATGCAAATGCAATAATTAGCCAAGTAGTATACATACATCTGCTGTCCATACTAAATGGGGAATAATCAATCTTCTTTTGGAAACATTTATCTAGAAAGACAAAATATATATTTAAGGGACTGGAGGCTAAAACATATAAAGAATGATTGCTGCAATTGTGTATGTCTAGTTTAATGAAAAGAAGGACTAGGGGTTACATGAATAGCAGTGTTCCAATAACTAAGGGGTTGCCATAAAACGAGGGAAGTCAACTTATTCTCCAAAGCATCTGAATGCAGCAATGAATGGAAACTAAGCAAGGAGAGAAGCAACCTAGAACTGAGGAGAAAACTGACAGTTAGAACAATTAATCGTTGGAATGACTTGCTTCCAGAAGTTGTAGATATTCCAACACTGGAAGCTTTTAAGAAGAGATTGGACAACCATTTATCTGAAATGGTATTAGGTTTCCCATCTGAGCAGTCCCTTCCAACTCTGTTATTCTGTTCTATCATTCCAGCTTAGTCTTGTTTATCTCACAATCCTCTATTTTCCTAAGAAATGCAAGGGATAAGGAGGGGGGGGAGGTAATGTTGGAGCAAGTAATGAATTCAGGGGTGCAATCCATATCACAAGTGCTTGATCAAAAGTTGATCAAAATTCCTGCCAGCCTTATGATAATTGTTTTTATCATTTTTGTTAAGTTGTGGTAAATAATATCTTCTATATAAAAGTATAGATGCTTTTGTGAAACAAAACAAGAAAACAGAACTTAATGCATTTGCTTCCTCTGTGACCTTTTCTTAACCCACCAACCACCAATTTATAAAGTCAAGGTGAAATGAAGAAAATGATAAGGAGGACTTAAGATTAGAGGCACTATTCAATATTTCTATAACAACATAGCATTGAGAGAACAACCTGCAGAACTCTTAAGGAACAAAGGGCAGATTGACTAATACACAGACATCTGTTCTCCAGTAAGTCTGCTTTATTTTGATTACTAATAGGACTAGATTTCAGTCTACTCTAGAATTTGCCTGCTTAATGTATGAAGACTGATAGATGGACAGCAAAACTAGAATAAATCTTTCACAGTTGTGAACTCTGGTGGAAGAGATACTATCTGTTCTATTATTCTTGAATCTGGTTATCTTGACTAGTCTCTAAATTAGAATCCTACTGACCTACAACACAACACTCAATTTCTTGTTTGCTAGTTCTTATCTTCTGTATTAGAATCATCATCTGGAAGGGATAGAACTCATCTGAAAACTTTGATCCAACTTTGGATGACATCAGTACTACCACCACAATTTGCAGCAAAAAATTACGATGCAGAAGGCCCCTATTCATATTTCCAACCAAGCAGCAATGTTCTCAATAGGATACTCCACTCTATTCTATTCTGCTCCCTCCCCAGATGTTCCTCCCTCCTTCCATGTTCATCCAGCCCTTAATCAGTTGGTCTATGAGGTTTTTCTCTTTTTTCAGTTTCCCTTAGTTTCTATGCACCTGTGCCTGAGATGAAGGGCATGTTTACACACTTATGCAAACACACAGAGAGAGATGTCTAGTGATAGCTCTCTCTTGAACCAGATGGTGCTGTTTGGCTCCATGGGAACTGGTAAAGGATAACCTTTAGTTAGCAATGGTTCAATTTGTGACAACTAGCATTTCTGTGGGAATTTTATCTGCCGCTTGTGAAAACAAAATGCTATCTGTGTGGCAGTTTTTCTCAGCTTCAGCACTTTAAGATGTTTGGGCTTCAACTCCCAGCATTCCCAAGCCAGCAAGGCATCTTAAATCTGCCAAAGTAGAGAAACATTATATAAGAGACATGACTCGAAAATTCTTCAACAACAGTTAAGTTGGGTAGTTTAACAACAAGCAAAAAAAAATAACAAATATAATGAAATCATGCAAAGACTTACTTTATTTTTTGATCTGAGTTTTGTCTGTTAATAAATTAAAACAGCAGTATTTTTTATTAATCATTGCTAAAGTTTTGAAATAGATTATTATTATTCCTAAAAAAGAAACTCCACCTAGTCACCTTGATAAAATGGATCAAATTGATTTCCCAAATAACAAGTCCTATTTTTATCTCATCAAGCTTATGCAGTCCATTATGAAAATTGTTTGAATGTACAAGGGTATTAAATTACAGAAGATTTTTAAAAAGCACAGCAATCCTTATCTGAAGAGGGGGTGGTTTAGCTTTGACTTTTAAATTAATTGTAAAGTGTTCAGTCAACAGGTGTTCTAAATCAAGAAAGCATTTCCCACTCACCACTCAAACTTGAAATGCAGTTGGTGCTAGAAAACATTAGCTTGTTTACTAGATAGAAATCCTATCGCTATTTAGAACAAATACATCATTTTGCTCAAACAAATCATAGTGCTGTAAATCTTTGAGAAGCCATAAAGTACTCTTCTTTAAATATCTTTGGTCATGGTTTGAGTTTGTATATCCTTCTTGGTTTAACAATGTCATCGGGAGTGTACAAGGCAAAGCATGTTTTGTTAGCACTACTAAAATAAATAGGATTTAAGTCTGATTGATTTTGATTTGGTTGGATTTCACGCTTTAATTCTTTAAATTTTAAATTATCACACTTCAATGAGTTTTTCTAACTATCAGGCAAATTCACTTATGGAGCATTTTTTAGGATACCCATTACCCATATTAAGGAATAACATTTCCAATAATTTCTATATTATTCATATCTGGACGTATCACAAATTATTTCCACAGCCACACTTTATCAAGTTTTAATTATCATTTTCCAGTGTTTTTTTTTAATGTGAGTGTTGATATGTCATTAAACAGGTACTAATTTACACCTGATGAGAGCAGATTGGTTTGCTGTTTTCAGTGGATCGAAACTGATTAACAATTTGGAGCCTTCTAATGTTGATGCTTCTTAATTACTATTTGCTATCCACTATAGACTAGGCTTCTGTTTATTGATGAGTTGCAATTTATTTCTAGTCTTCTCAGTCTTAGTAGTGGTCAGATCTACATAGGTTCTATATTCTACCAGTATCTTGGCTACTTCATTCTTGGAACACAGGACATATTATCTTATTGACTATATTATGTGCTTCAAGGCTATCAGCTTGTCCTGTGGAAAGATGTATATTAAAAGGAAAAAAAACCTTCAAATTCACTACAGAACACTAAGGAAAGAATGGAGGGAGAGGTACTCCAATCTCTGTTTTCCCCAAAGGATAATTTCCCCTAAATCTTGGATTTGATTGAGTTCAAGGGAAAAAAATAGTTCTTCTGAATCTGCACCATGGATCTGCACTTGATTTTCTATATCCCCAAGCTGCCAGAATGGTAATATAAAGAACGGCAAAGGAGAGCAAGGGATGGGCTTCTTGGTAGTAAAGACTTACTCAGAAATCAGATGAATTTAATTGCATTTCTTTGTGTATGATACATTAAGCATGTTGTAAAATTACTGAGGGTAATTTCCAATAATTTCCAGTTTAGTCAGCACCAGGAGACTCCCAGTTAATCCCTATACCAAGTTCAGAATAAGCTAACAAACATATAGATTAAATATATTTAAATATATTAAATATAACCTAAACATTAGGCATTATAATGTAGGAAGTTAGCAACCATCCCTTGCCTAGAAGAATGAAATATTCTAGGAAATATTAAAGAGGCAGAATATTATATTTCCCTGGATGAGAAAAGGAGAAACATGTTTTTAAAGACAAAGCAGCTCCCTGCTGCTCCCTGTCCCCCACCTTCAGCTCCAGGGTGATAGGATTAAGACATGGCCCTCAGAATGATAGAATTAGCACTCTACCCATCTAGCAGCAGAACTCACCACATGGCACCTGGGAAGATTACATCACCCAGCAAGGCTCAACCAAGCCTGGGATTTAGGACAGTTTACAGAGTTTCCCCTGTGTGGCCCCATGGGAGTCCAATCAGAATACAAACTCAAATTCAAAAGCCC
The DNA here is from genome assembly GCA_038048745.1 of Coluber constrictor foxii. Taxonomy (NCBI): domain Eukaryota; kingdom Metazoa; phylum Chordata; class Lepidosauria; order Squamata; family Colubridae; genus Coluber; species Coluber constrictor. Next base: position 121,576,506 of record CM075961.1, on the reverse strand, counting down.
AGAGAAGGTATAAAACTCAGGCATCCTCAGCATCTCTTGTCCCTTTTTTTTCTTACCCAATATCATCAAGGCATGTGATCCTGTCCACCATTAAAAATCCATCTTTCCAAGCAGTATCCATGTTTCCAGTCTTGTTCCCCACTTGGAACTTAACCCAGATGGACATTTCTTCCAACAATAAAAAGCACTTAACTGACAAAATGAGATAAACTGCAGGGAGGGAGAAATAGGGAGAGAATGGGAAAATACAGAAATATTTACATTATATATCCGAGTTAAAAGAATACAAAATGTGTAAGTTGAAAGGGGGGCTACCAAATCTTTTGGAACTATAAACTCTCATTTCTCCATCTACAATGCCACCCAGATATGAAATATCTCAATTTTTTTTAAAAAAAAATTGCTAAGCTTACCTAGAAACTTTGAATTGATAAAGCTTCCTGTTCTGTCTATTGAATTTGAATATTAGTAAAGAACTTTGTGTATTTTAAAGCTTAAATTTGGACTAAGACTTTGCAATCAATTCCACTGTGCCTCTTCTGTTGTTGACTATGTTAGTGATTTTTGCTAAAGCCTTCAGGTCAGAATGTTCTTTTCCTGGATTATGTACTATATAGATATTTTCCTGTTTTGTTTTCACATGTCTACTCAGCAGCTATTACATTTTGTAAATGCTTCTACTACAATAGTCCATACACAGAAAAAGTTCTAATATAAATTCTACCAAGTACATGAATACTTGTATTCAAGTAGGAACCACGCATGTTCTGTTTGTGATCTCATTTTGAAAGCACCTGGAGTGCTTTTTCAGAAAAAGAAAATTATGACAAAGATGTTAGGAGAGATCTTTGGTAGAACAGTTAATTTTCTCTTATAACTGGCTGGAATGTAAATATTTCTTATGGGTTTTTTGGGGATTTTTGTTTGTTTGTTTCAAGAAAAACCATTTTCCATGTATGCTTAGAATAGTCAGATAGCAATAGCAATAAGTGCTTTATAGCCCTTTCTAAGCGGTTTACAGAATCAGCATATTGCCCCCAACAATCCAAGTTCTCATTTTATGCACCTTGGAAAGATGGAAGGCTGAGTCAGTCTTGAACTAGTGAAAACTGAACTGCAGAACTGCAGCCAGCAGTTAGCAGAAGTAGCTTCCAGTACTTTGTGTATTCAAAAGTTAATGATGACTTGTAATTATTCATTCCACACTCTTCATCTTGGTATTGATTCTGTACTTTAAATTTCATGATGGAAGTTCACAATTCCTGCTTTTTATAATCTATTCTTTAATTAAAAGTTCTTGAAAATCAGTAGACTTCTTTGTACCATTTTTTTTGTTCCTGGGAAATCAGCTATGAATTTTGGACTTTTGGGGCGAGGGGGCTCTTAAGAGATGGATATTGCAGGTTTTGAATTATCTGTATTTGTGGTACATTTTTATGTTCTTATGTTATGAATATTTAATGCATAGAAAATTTTATAATTACAATTCTTGATCAGAGAAGCAATACTTTACTGAAGTAGGAAAGGATGAAAGGATGAAAGCAGTAGTGGGTTCCACTTACCTTCACTACCAGTTCAGAATTGCAAGTGTGTGCATGTGTGCGCTCATTGCGCTCGCACACAGCACTTCTGTACATGCGCAGAGCATCCATGATGACGTACAGGGGGGGAGCAGAACCTCCTGCTGCCGCCACTACCGTTTTTCGGTAGTGGCGGCAGCAGGCAGAAACCCACCACTGGATGAAAGGTATGTGTGCCTACAATAATAACAACATTAAATAGTATTCATTTAATTTCTAGAGAATTAAATGAATACTATTGATGTATGTATGCCCCCCACCCCCTCAAAAAATATTCTTAATGGAATTGCTCGATTGTTGTCCCAGAAAGCTTGGTCCTTATACCTGGCATTTAGGCCCAACCACATCAGATAGATGGAAAATAAAAGAAAACTTTTATTTGCAAATAAAAGGATTATCTGGAAGCAAGATCCAAATGGGCATCCCTCCCCCAGCTTGGGGTGGACCTTCTTTTACACAGTTTTAAAATGCATACATTGTCATGAGTCAATTGTGGAAACTTGCATTAAAAATCAATCATTAACAGCAATATAGTGCATACATCTTTGGTGGCTATAGAACACAGTTCAGCCAGAGATTACAGGGTAGGTTAATTTTGTCTTATTAATTAACACTCCCCTTTACTAAAATCATCCCTAAGCAACCTTGTATCACGGGTTTGTCATCACCTTTAATTGTCAGTTATTCCTGAGCAGATTGCAGATGAGAGATAGCAGAGCAAAGAAAATTGGTAGCAGATGCTGCAAAGTGTTCCTGTTTGTGCCTGTTCAATGTCATACTGTAGTATATCAAAAATGGCTCTACCTTGTACAGAGACAGGAATGGGTAATTATTTAATGCCATATGCCTTTCATGTTGACTTCTTTTTTCCATAATGATTGAAGTAATGATATAATAGGAAGTGAGGCTGGTTGTGGTGGACTGGGTCACTGTTTTCCTTATTAAATGTTATGCCTATTATTGTGTTTCTGCAACAATTCTACAAGATTTTTATGTGTTCTTTGCCATAAAATGATTTAAATATGCTATTAGTTTTTAGCAATTATATATGAGATTCTAGGGGATGCAGAAAAGAGATTGCAAAAAGCAGCATTTAAGATTTCTCCTTGTGCCTGCTTTCAGTTAGACATTTCCTTGATTTCTATTCTACAACTTTTGCCATTGTTCTGAAACTCTCATGACAATAGCTAAAAGGGAGAAATAAATTCGTGGTTGGGTATGTGAGGCATAATGTAGGTATTCATGTGTTCCTTTTTCAGTTTTACTGTTCATTTCCAGATCTTAAAATTCCCTTGCTTTTTTTATAAATTTATTTATTGATGACTGTTAAGGCAGGGGAAGCTAAATGAAAATCTGATCTACTCATTCTATGAATATGTGAATTATATTTTACCAATATATGCCTCAGCATTCTTGGCTTTAGGAGCTTCCAGTGTTCTATAGAGGGAAGATGGTAGCATTATAATGGGCATCCATTATTCCATTTTCATAAATCTGTTCATAGTATCATCTTGTTTAAGAACATGACTAGTTGGTCACAGACAAAAATTGGCCTATCAAGAAAAGGATGACAATACTTCTTTTCCACTATTACTTACTAGCACACAGTATTTATCATATGCTACCTCCAAAATTTTGGAGGTAACAAATAGTTATAAAGTTTAGTAGCCACTAATAATCAATTCCTCCATGAACTTGTCCTAACTTTTCTGAATTGTTGTACATTCCCACATCAGGTTGTAGTAAATTCTTAGTTCAATTATGTACTGAATAAAGTTTTTTTCTTTTTATTAGTCTTTATTTTAGTTGACTCACATTTAACTCAGATGGATCCATTTATGTTCATTTGAAGCTCTTTCCAGAGTACCCTTGATATGTGGGTGCTGCTGTGGGGTTTTTTTTCAACAATGTCATGTGATTATCTGCCTTTTCCCATCCCTTTTCCTTTCTCTTGAGCTAAGCATGCATCAGATATACTGCCACTTTTCTATTAGTACAGCAGCAATATATAATGTAAATTTGAATGAAGGATAATTGTTTCCCTCTTCCAGTATTCTAGGATTTCTTCATAAGTAAACCTGAGCAGAACTGAACTGTCAAGCAAATAAAGTTTGTTGCAGGGTTCTTGTGTTTTTTTAAATATACCCGGTCCTCTTCTCATTTTACCTTTATGGTGTTTCTCCAACGGAAACTCACTTTACAATAACTGTTTCAAATTTTACACTGCTTGAAGAAGGAAGATCATTACAAGTATCTTTATTTTCTGGTTTCTTGACTCTTGAAAGCAAGCTTCATTTTTGCTAATGCACAGAGTATGGTTTCTTGATGTTTCTAAAATCCCTAGAGAGGTGCTAAATATGTTAAAAGCTGATAATCTTGAAAATAAATGCCTCTCCAGTGTTGGGGTGGTGGGCATGCTGTGAAAAATTAAAGCAGGTATATCTTGATTGCTTTCATGTTAAATGGACTGAGTATTGGACTGATTTCCCAACAGCCAGAAGACTTCCCATTAAACTTGATTTGTCCAAATCCTTTGCTATGGCAATTTTCATTTATGAGTCCCCAGAGAAAAGAAATCCACAATTGCTAATTCTCAGAGTACTGAAATAATATTTTATTAAGTGTTTGGTCCTTTCAAGCTTCAGGTTCAGTCCAACTAAAGTTAGTCATGACTGTTCTATTGAAACCAATAGAAGATAATAACACAGATCCCCTGCTTTCCAGTAGGGAATTCAGCATGTTCTGTTATGTTCTGGTTGTTACGAATTCTCATTCATATGTCATTCTGTTATGAATTGCTCTTTTCATAACGAGCACCTGTACTGATAGGCACTACAAACATATGTGATTTGTTTATTGTTTACTACCCAAACATTTTCTATCAATTTTGTAATTTTGTTTCAGGGTTTTCCAAATGCCTCAGCACTTGCACCAAAGGGAACGCTATACTTCCATGAAAGATAATCCATTGCTTTTGTGTTTTTAGCTTTTTGGTACTTTAGTATTATTCTTGTGCACTAAGAGGATACCCTAAAAATTCACCCAATATTAAGCAATATTTGGAAAGGGAAGCTATTTTCATAGAGATTTAACTGTTGTTATTAATCTCTTCACTGAGTAACTTCTTCAAGGGAAACTATTGGAAGAACTATATTAAAAATGTAAACAAAACATAACAGGAAAATTAAGATGATTACCCCCACTATACCATCTCCAATTCAAAAACTTTTATGTTCTATTTTCTTTGTTTAGAGATGAGAGACCCATAGCTCCTATCTAATATTGGAGCTCCTGCAGGCACTAAATTTACATTACCAAAATTAAAAAACAATAGACAGAGTGCAGTTTCTGCTTTTTAATAATGAGAAAAACAGATGCATTACATCTCTAATACTGTAGCATACCTATTTTACTCAAAGGAGTCTATCAAATCCCCCACCAGCCCAGTTAATAAAAGGACCAAAGATTTTAGCTCTTCTCCCTCTAATGATGTCATCATATTACAATAATATCTCCTACAGCCCCTGGAGAGAGAAAGAAGTAGGCAAGAAGTAGCATTCAGTGTATAGTTTCTGGAATTGTTTCTGATCTCCTTACTAGCAATGGCCATAGGACATATCTGTATTTTCTACTATGTAACAAAGTAACATGTAGTATATATGTGTACTTCTGTACTTTTTCTCCAGAGCTAATCAGGGTGTTTCTATATATGTTGCCCATGTCTGGGTGTCTGTGTTTGTTTATATAGCTAATCAAGAGGAAATGCTTTGCTTTCCTACAAGGCAACCCTTGTTACTTCTGGATGTATTTCTGTTCTACTCTATTATTTATTTACAGTAGTGGCCAAAATTGTGGAAAGCTTTTGAGAAAAGTGTATTTTCTAAAACTAGCTAATAACATCACTTCTTTTTGGACTATTACCACAAAATTATATATCAATGGAAAGATAATTTAATCAAGAATGTAATACAATAACATTTATGAAGGATTTGCTATTAGAATAGCAGTTACAATATAAACAAGAAAAGTGAAAGATGTAGGAAAAATGAGATATACAAAAATTATCACCATAGAAAAAATGAGATATATAAAAATTATCACCATGTCAGGTAATATTTAGTTGGGTAACCTTTAGCATGAATTATGGCCTTACAATGTCTTCCCATGGAGTGAATCAAGTCTTTTAGTTCTGGAGCTGTTATAATGTGAAACCAAGATTGAATGATTGCTTCTATTAACTGGGTTTTATTGCTGGGTCATTTCTGACTAACAAGTTTCTTTAGTCAGCTCCATAGATTTTCAATTGGGTTAAGGTCTGGGCTACTCCCAGGCCATTCCAGCAGTGGAATATGATCATCTTGAAACTCAAAAAAAAAAAGTGGTGTTATTAACCATCAAACCTCAAAAATACACTTTTCCCAAAAGGTTTCCACAATTTTGGCCTACAAAAACTACTGTATTTGTTCGTTAAATTTATTTTCCACCCATTTTGCCATGGGGCTACTCTGGGCAGCTTACAACAATAAAACAGGGAAAAAACAATAACAATATAAACAAAACAATAGTAAAGAAATAAAACAATAAAAAATAAACAGTGGAAGTATAATAATATGAAATTTTAAAAATGAGCAGAGGGAGAGCAAGAAGTACAGCAGGGATGTGGAGGTGGAGGTGGTTAGTCTAGTAGGCACCTACAGTAATGTACTCTCCTTTTGGTCCCCAGACCCACCAGCAAAGCCAGCTCTTCAAGTCCTTGCAGAAGGATATCAGGGTGAGGGCAAAACTCACCCTGGGAAGGGTGGGGGACATGATATTCCAGAGGATGGGCACTACAATAGAAAAGACTCTTTTTACTAGATCCTGTCAGTCAAAGTTTCTTGATTGATATGAATTGAAATAGGCCCCCTCTGCTGGCATGAGTTTGTCTTAATGGGACGAAGTGGTTCATCAGGTACTCTGGACCTACACGACAGAAGGCTTTAAAAGTCATAAACAATACCTTGAATTGCACCTGGAAGCAAACCAGCAGGCAGTGCAGCTCACAAAGCAGTCATGAGTCATGCTATGAGCCCAAAAGACTGCTTGTGCTGCCACGCTTTGTACCAGTTGAAGCTTCCAAATGCATTTCAAAGCTAGCACCATGTAAAGCACATTGCAGTAATCCAGATGGGAACTGACTAGGGTGACTGAGCAACAGGGAGTCCTAATCCAGGAAAAGTGGCAGCTGGTACACTAACTGAAGCTCTGCAAAGGCTCTCCTAGATACAACCACCACCTGATCTTTGAGCAAAAGTTGGAAGTCCAGGAGAATCCCAAAGTTGTGAACAGGGTAGTACAACTCTGTCCAGAACTAAAGCTGTCAAAGACTTAGATCTTAAAGCTCTATGTATCCAAAGTGCCCTGGTCTTGTCAGAGTTCAGTCATAACCCCTTGTTCTCCTACAGCCTCCAGGCATTGTCAAAGGATAGCAACAGTATCACTCGAGTCATCAAATATGGAGATGTAAAGTTCAATATCACTAGCATATTGATGATATTTCAATTTATGGTGATGGATGTTCATGTAGATGTTAAATGGGAGTGGAGAGAGTACCAAGCCCCGCAGTACACCATAAGAGAGTGGCCAGGGGCTGGATCTCTCACACCCTATCAACACTGACTGGAAACAGGAACTAAACCAACACAGAACTATGCTGCCTAGTCCTAAGCTCCATAGCTGTCCAAAAGAATCCCATTGTCAATAGTATTGGAAGCTGCTAAGAGGTCAAGGACATCCCTAATGGTTGTACTATCCCCATCCTGCTCTCATCAAAGACCATCCATAAGTGTGACCAATGATATTTCTGTTTAATAGCTAGGTCTGAAACTGCACTGATAGGGGTTTAGGAAATCTGTTTCATCCAGGATCTTTTGAAGCTGCCAAGCTACTACCTTCTCTAAAAAGAAGAGCTGAGGAAACTGCACAAAAATTGCCAAGAGAGGTTGGATCTAGTAAAGATCTTTTTTTATATATTAACAAGTTTTTTATTTTTATAATCAAACATACAAACATATAGGCATATAAACAATACATAGTCAGTCATCAGAATGTAGCATCTAATACATCTTTTATATCTTCTTTTTTTGATAGAGAGAGTTTTAAAAAGCTTGAAAAGATTTTAAAAGTTTTTAACACATATTTTCCCCCTCCTCCCCCCTCCTATCCCAACCCACCCCCCCCGGACTTCCCAGAGCAAATACAGAGTATAGCATTTGACAAACACACACACACACACAAAACCACACTAACTGTCTATAGATTTATCTCCCTCTTGCAGTTTAACTCGCCTTGTTCATATCTAGATATAACTGTTCTTGCTTGAAAGTAATTAGTCCCACTTCATTCTTGTCCATTCTTCAGCAATAAGCAGGTCTTCTTTCTTCCAGTATTACCTAATCAAAACCTAATAACAGTTAACCATCATATCTCCAACCCTTACATATATTAACAAAGTAACAAAATACTTCAGCTAATCTCAAGTAAAATATATTGTAAAAAACCTTATACTTTTATGAACTTATATTAACCATAAACTTATTCATCTTGTTCTCTACAAATCCACTACATAACATTAATGTGACTTAAAACAAAATACAGAAGTTTTAATAATATCCTTCTTGTAACCCTTGAATTTGTATTGAGAGATCTACATTGACCTTAATTTTAACATCCACAATATTTTCCTTGTAATCCATCAACTTTTATAGATTTTAAACAAAACACTGTTCAAAATGTACTTCCGAACACAAGTAAAAATTTAGGCAGTAGCCTATAACAATTCAAACATAACATTACTTAATATAACTTTCCAAAGTAAATCATATCCCTAAATATAAGTAAATCATTCATTTTCACTCTAGTATAACTTTTAAAACAAAACAAATCATATCCCTAAGTACTGGTATAGTAATTCTTTTTCACCATTACTATCATCTCCAACAAGGAGGATTATAACTCTTCCATCGCCATTTTTTCCTGGCTTTTTTACAAGCCTTCTTCTTTAGTCTTATTCCTCCATCTTTTTTTATTTTTACAAACTCTTGAAAGTTTTCAGCTGGAATTTTTGAGCCTTGCAGTCTTGTGCACTTCACAAAATGATTCCTTTTAATAAGCACACCTCTTTAACTAGAATTGAGAGTCCATTTTTGTAAAGAAATTGTAATGTTCCATTTCGAATCCTTCTTCTTATATTAAAAATCCCGACGCCTCCTGACACTTTTCCATTTGACTGTATCAGAACCTCTGAAAAGATCTCCCTCGATATCTCCTGGTTAGTCTCCTTCAAGCCTCTCAGCTTTCCATTCTTAATTTGAAGAACATCCACTCCGTTTTCCACAGGCGCTTTGAACTGGGTTACTTCTTCCTCCTCTTCATTCAGCATCTCGGTATTATTTGGCATCTGGGCTACCAATACAGTGTCTCCCCTTGTATCTTTGTTACAAATTTGAGTAAAAATCTTCTCAAAACGCCCTTCCAATCTTTCCATTAATGAGGAGGTAAACGATTCTAGCATTTCTTCAAAGAGATCAACTGTCAGTATTTGTATATTTGCTGATGTGTGTAATAGTAAGCCTTCATCCCTTTCAGAAACCTTGACCACTGCTGTTTTTATTTGTTTAGCAGCCATTTCCAAAATACACTTTCCAGCAACCTCACAACAAAATCAGTAAAGTTCCTATTCTCAGTCTTTAGTCAATAAATCCTATTTTCTTGAGCTGCAAACCTTAATTTCAACTTCATTCAGCAAGACCTTAAAATACTGACAGCTTTAACAACTTTAACGAGCGCTAACGAGCATTAACGATCACTGTCTTCTTTAGCTTTCGTTTTCACTCCTTCTAGCAAATCAGCGCCATTTTGTTTCTTTTAAAAACTTTCTCTCGCCTCTGGAAGAAAGTAGTATTTATTGGAGTTAAAATATAAGTAAAATACTTGCAGTAATTCTCCTGTTTTGCTCTGCCTGCTTTAAAATCCACTCCTTGGAATCAATTGGTTCGCAGGGGTGGTCGCGACGCCTCGTTCTGTCATTGACAGAAACGTCCCGGATCTGGAGCTTCTTCAGGCACTTGGGGAGCTCTCACCCTCCACACCCCCAGGATTAATCCTAGGGGTTTTTGGGGAGCTCTACCCACGCCTGTCCGCTCGCTTTCCCCTCTTCTCCCGAAGGGAAAGTTCCGAGCCGCTAGAACAACTGATTTTCGCTGTTCTGGCGAAAATCATGGGGGTCGGGGCTCCCAAAAGAGCTGCTGCGGTGCCGGCGGTGCCAACAGAAGTCTTTTCTAAAAATCTTTTTTTTTAGGAGCAGGCAAACTGTCTTATGTCTGTATATATGCACTGAATCACATGTCCATGAGGAAGAAGTAGGAGGGCATACAATGGAGTGGTTGTCCACATTCTGCACACTGCCCTTCCATTCATGGGAGCTTTTTCGTGTGTCAGGTTTTTCTCTAGCCCCTATGTGGATCCATTCTTTTCTAAGTTAATCTTCCTTTTGATGGCTTTGACCCAATACCAATACCCAATGGTATTGGCTTTGACCCAATACCAATACCCAATGGTTCTATTATGTTCTGTCCTCAACAATTATCCAGATGATCTACAGGTAAACCTTATGTTTCTCAGCCTTGAGAAATTGAAGATGTATACTGGCTGGATAATTCTTGGAGTTAAAATCTATGCATCTTCAAGTTATCAAGTTTAAAGAACACTGAAGTAAAACAAATGGACAGAGTCCATTTCACAATTTCTTTCTTATAACATGTTAAATGGGAATATATAAGTAAGGAACTAATACAATTCCCCCACACCCATCTCCCAGCCTCAAAAAATGTGTGTGCTTCTATATTAATCTACTTCAGTACCTAATGTATCTGTTAATTCTATTTGTAGTGGAGGTATTTCAATTGTTTAAAAAAATAATAAAAGGAAAGGAAAGGGGAAAGGCAGAAGTATAATTATTTCCCTGTAGCAAGGCAATTCCTCAGCTTTTGAACAATGGTGAGAGTGAGATTAAATGTTAACTGATGCTGCTATTAATTGATTATCTCTTTAAGCCTTTACTCTGCCCAGGGTTGCCCCACCCTCCATTAATTTAGATTTTTACACCAATGCTAGAATCAATTCAGAGACATTCTGTGAATATCTTTTCAACTCCCTTTTCAGAAATGTTGGCTCATAGCAGGGGTGAAATCCAGCAGGTTCTGACAGGTTCTGGAGAACCGGTAGCAGAAATTTTGAGTAGTTTGGAGAGCCGGCAAATACCACCTCTGGCTGGCCCCAGAGTGGGGAGGGAATGGGGATTTTGTAGTATCCTTTCCCTGCCACACCCACCAAGCTACGCCCACCAAGCATGCCCACAGAACCGGTAGTAAAAAAAAATTGGATTTCACCACTGGCTCATAGCCTGATATTGAACTTATCAGGCTATGAGCCAACATTTCTGAAAAATTACAGCGAAGTTGCAATCCAACCCACATATACATCTCAATGGTTGTCTTACTTGATTTTTCTATTTAATTCAACATAGTCTTGTTGCAGTACTCAAGATGTTTTTTTAAATCTTAATAGAAATATTTTTGGAGGATAATCACCCAGGTCAGAGAACTGTCTAGAAACTGATTCTCTTACTGCTGAATAACCATTAGACTCCTTTTCTTTTCTTTTTTCTTTTTTTCTTTCTTTTCCTTTCCTTTCTTCCCTTCCTATGAGTTGCTCCTATGCTTTTTTTTCTTCTCATAAGGAAATATTCTTTTTAACCTTGTTATAATCTGGGAATATTAGCAACAATATTTATGAACGTTCATTCTCTAGAAGCATTTGAATATTCATTTGAATCATTTGAGCAGTCGTAAGCAGCAATTTCTCTGTACTTGCAAAGATAGCTGCAAATCCTGAAACCTTAACCCTGGTTTTAAGTCAGAACTTTGGTTTTCCATGGAATTTGCTCTTCTTTGCGGGCTGATCTATCTAGCAGAAGCACCTTGGTATCTGGCACAAAAAACAATGCTCAAAAGCTGACTAGTCTACAACTGAAAGTATGAATGGCATCCCCCACCACATGTGAGACAGTACCCTAATTTAGAGACCTTCATCAGGGAAAATAGGCAACAACAACAAAAGTCAAGTTGGCAGCATTGGCTGTGTGATTGGAGTCTTGTTTTTATGAAGAAACAGGCCCTGGATTGCACTGCACTACTATTAATTGCCATCTTGAGCACATCCCACCTTTCATAGATGCCTTTATGCTCCAGATAAATCATGTGGCATAGATAGTTCTGTCTTTTATCGAACAGAGCAAATTAGGAAGTCACTTAGACAATCCTTTTATTCTGTCTAGTAGTAGGGCTGTTCCTCCTATTAGTACAATTAGATTATAAATAGTCCTCACTTAATGAACACAATTGGTGCAGACAAATCCATCACTAAGCAACATAGTTACTAAATGGAAAATCACATGACTGTCATAAAGTCAAACAATAGCTGAATGAGGCAATCACTAACCAAAGATTACCCTGTAGAGGTAATCTACAACATTGTAATTCATTTCTAATTTATTTACAGCCTTTAAAAGTATTAGAAATGCTGGGAGAAAAAAACTGTCAAATTTAGATCTTCCAAAGAATAGTTGTGATTATAGTTTGAGTACAGATATTCTTCCTTGCATGTGTTAGATGAGTTAAATCACTGAACATGCATTTCAATAATATCTTTTTAAAGCAATCCATTTCTACAATTAATAGCGATTAGATAGAATAATTTGACAGGGAATGTAATGTTTCTAAATTTAAAATAATTTAATGTTGGTATTTTAGAAATGTGCATATATATATAATTTTAAGTATTTTTTTTCTAGTGACTAGAAACTTGATTAAAATAATTCATTTTCTGCCAAGATATGGAGATTGCTAAATGCTTAATAAAAACACAAAGCACACATTGGAAATTGCACAGTTGGTTAAATACATTCATTTTTCATTTACAATAAAATTCTGAATAGAAAACTCCAAATGTGGTTGAAGATTTTTGGCACCAGATCTGCTTCTCAAGTGTTAATTCATAAATTAAAGAGGTTTGCCACATACAAATGGAGGTGCAACTTCGTTAAGATCAAGATAGTGAGAAACAATTACCACTTCATATAACATGTTCCTTCATGTGAATCCTGTTCAAATAATTTCGTAAACTCTTGATTTTGCAACAATTGCACAACATCAAAGTGTCTTTTTATTTCTTTTTGAAATTAGAAAAACCTTTGATTTAGAGAAGATATATGCAATATTAAAATATGACTCTTTTATTTCAGTCACAATTGCACTTTCCCATATGCTTATCCAGGGGTGAAATCTAAAATTTGTTACTACTGGTTCTATGGGTGTGGCTTGGTGGTGGGGGTAATGTGATCGGGTGGGTGTAGCCAATTTTTTTTTCTACTTTTAAAACCATTTTTTACATGTAAAACCATGTTTAAAAAATGCTTTCAAAAGGCTCTGACAATCACGCTGAATTGCCTGATCGCAGGCAACTCAGCTGGGATCGTCAGAGCTTGGCTTGTCAGAGCCATTTAAAAGAAAAAAAAGGCTCGGATGATTGCGGGCCTCAGCTGGGCATGGGGGGTGGGGGCAGGGATTTTTGCTACCGGTTCTCCGAACTGCACACCACCTTAGCTACCTACTCAACTGAGCTGGTCCGAACCGGGAGCATTTCATCCCTGTGCTTATCAGAGATGGGTTTCAGCAGGTTCTGACCAGTTCTGGAAAACCAATAGCAGAAATTTTGAGTAGTTCTGAGAATGGTAGTAAAAATTCTGACTGGGCTCCATCCCCATCTATTCTCTGCCTCCCGAGTCTCAGCTGATTGGGAGGAAATGGGAATTTTGCAGTAACCTTCCCCTGCCATGCCCGCCATGCCACGCCCACCAAGCCATGCCACGCCCACCAAGCCACACCCACAGAACAGTAGTAAAAAAATTTGAAACCCACCATTGATGCTTATGTTATGAAAGCAGGTTTGGATGGTATTAGTATTTGGGGTAAAATGTCTTATACATTCCATAGAAGCATTTTAGTAAAAAAAAAAAAACAACTATTAACTATTCAGAGGAATAATTCCAATTGGCCTTTTTAGAGATAGTATGTTGTCAGTCCTTAAGGGTAAATCAAATTAGGAGTTCAATGACGTGTGAGTCAGTTTTGTTTTAAAGCTATAGCAACAGAATCCTGAATATGCTTTCCCCCAAAAACAGAGAGGATCTTGTCTTAGAGCAGGGCTGTCAAACTCCCAGCCCGCAGGCCAGATGTGTCATGCACTGGCCACACCCACACCCAGTTTAGCGAAGGGGAAAAAAGTCCAATACCTCACATGACAATGCCGTGATGACATAAATTGGGCACCTCTGTCTTAGACATTTACATTCCTGCTGCAGACTTAAGACTACTGAGACTATTACCAAGATAATATTAACCATTATCTTGGTAATAGCTATTTGTTTTGTCCCTCAAGGACATTCATAGTTTATAACATTCTTTATCATCTTTTGTGGAACTATACCTTAATCTACCCACTACCCAAAGAGGAAGATTATTCCAATTTTACGTTTTTAATTGGTATATAAGAACCACAAGATGCATTTCAGGCCAATTTAAATATTCATTAAATGTAATATTGCAAAACCACCTCTTACATTCCATTTCCCAATTAAGCAATACCTAAATGTAAATTTGAATAATAGTATATCAATGAAATGAACCATAACTCTGGTTAAATTAACCAAATTTACTAAAATACGGCAAGGTAGAACAAAAGCCAAGAATGTAAATCCCAGCAGTTGTGATCAGAAGTGATGGTTTACAAGCTCAAATAGGCAATAAAAATATTTTCTGATGTGAGCTTGATGGATGTTGCTGTCTTAGCACCATTGAGAATTTGGCTCTTGACCTTGAGGCCAAAGGCAAAGAGTTGCTAAGGTGTAGCACTTATTGTACCGTATCAAATGGTAATTACGTAAGACACCTGGAAAACTGAAATATTGAAATTATTTTAATCTTAATAATAGATATAGTCTTTAGGTCACCTCTGACTAACTGGGGAGAAGAGCTAGAGACGAAGGGGGAAAGCAGCAAATCTAGTCCTCAAAAATTGATGGGTTTCTGTAATACATGTCCAGAAGCTCCATAGGTTTGACCTTGTCTTTCACAATTTTTTGGAGTCCCTCTGATACTCCACAATGTAATTGTGTTGAACTGGCAACAGTTATAATACTCGTGAGATTCTGACTGATCTTTAGTAATGTACTTCTATCTCAACCAGAATAAAAAAGATACATGAAAGACACTCACAGCAGCTCTGTTCTATTCCCATCACTTAGTATTCTGCTTTCATGGTATACTGAATTTGATGACCACTAGCAATAGCTCAAAGAAATAGCTGCTCATCTGTGACAGAGTTAATAATAATTTTCCTCTCTTGTATTAAAAGAAAGTGCATTAGTTAAATGTGTGAGAATTTAGGGCTGTTGAAGCCAATCCTTATGCTACGTGCTCTTTGGATGGAAAGGTAGAGACATGGTATATTTTCCTCCCCTATCTAGAATTCCTGGCCTTCTCTAATTATCAGCAAAGAAAATCCAAGAATTCACATTTGTGTGGCTGCTAATTTGGCATAGTTTGTCTGTTCAGTGACCCTTCTGGCTCCTTTTTGAAGTGAGTATTAATTAAGCAGATCCAGCTTGCTGCAAGGAATGAGTATAAGGCCTATGTGGAAAGTAAATTTTGTATAGATTTTTTTCTTAATTTTTCCTAGGAATATTAGCCTTCCCTGTGGAGGCTGAACTGAAAAACTAGAAAGATATTATAATAGACATACTCTTGCATAATTGCAAAAAACTGATGACAATAAGAAAATGCATTTATTACTGCCATTTTATAAGGTCATGCCACCATGGGATGTGTTTTTTCTATTGTAAAGTAGATACCATATATACTCGTGTATAAACCGAGTTTTTCAGCACATTTTTTATGCTGAAAAAGCCCCCCTCGGCTTATACTCGAGTGAGGGTCCCACTTACCTGTTCGTCGCCACCATGGTTTTCACAAATGTGCATCCCATTGCTTTGCAACTCTAATGGGATGTGCATATGTGAAGAACAAGGAGGCGATGGCAGCAGCTTTCCTTCAGAGAAAGCTTTCCAACAATGGCGGTTGGCTGAGGGCAGTTCTGGACCAGCCACTGCGGAAGGTGGTCCTGGTCACAGGACAGCTGGTAAGGGCGCATGGAAGGTAGGCAAGCATGTCAGGTTCTCCCAGCTGTAGGGAAAAGAGCTAGCAGCCTACTCCCTTCCCTGCAGCCTGGCATGCTTGCCTGCCTTCCACGTGGCCTTCCTGGCGGTCTTCTATGCCATGCATGTGGCCTGTGATGGGAGACATGCTGCTTCCAGCCCGGCGCTGGCGGTGGGTGGGTGGGCAGCCCTTAGGGGAGATGGAGCCGTTGCAATAGGGCTGAGAGGGGCGGTGGCAGCTGCGGTGCTACAGCACGGCAAGTGGATTTCCCAGGGCTCCTGCATATGTGCACTGCATGTGAAGGAAGGCAGACACCACAAAAGCCACGCAGGAAAAGTCCTGGGGAGTTCCAGGACTCCTGCTGCCGCTGCCACCGCCGCTGCTACCTGCAGCAGCAAAAACCATGCAGAAAAAGTCCTGGGGAGTTTCGGGACTCCCCACCACCGCTGATGCCTACAGCGGCAAAAGCAGTGCAGGAAAAGTTTTGGGGAGTGCCACCTGAAGCTCCCATTTCAACCCCTCCTCCGCCTGCCACAGCCTGAAGCTCCTGTTTTGGGTGCCGCTGCCACTGTTGCTGCCGCTACCGCTGCCAGACATTTTATCTCGGGCCTCCCAGTCTCACTCGCCTAGATTTTGAAGGAGGGAGGGAGGGAGAGAAAGTAAGAAAGAGAGAGAGAGAGAGAGAGAGAGAGAGAGAGAGAGAGAGAGAGAGAGAGAGAGAGAGAGAAAGAGAAAAAAGAAAGGAAGGGAGGAACAAGAAAGAAAAAGAAAGAGACAAAGAAAGAAGAGAAAGGAAGAAGGAAAGGAAGAGAGAGAGAAAAGAAAGAATGAAAAAAGTGATGAAGAGAAAGAAAGGAAGGAAGGGAGAGAGAGAGAGACAAAGAAATAAAGAAAAAGAAAAAGAAAAAGAAAAAGAAAGAAGGAAGGAAAGAGGAAGGGAGAGAGAGGAATAAGAAAGAATGAAAGAAAAAGACAAAGAGAAATACAAAGAGAAAGAAAGAGAAAGGAAGGAAGGAAGGAAAGAAAGAAGGAAGGAAAGAAGAGACAAAAAGAAAGAAAGAAAGAAAGAAAGAAAGAAAGAAAGAAAGAAAGAAAGAAAGAAAGAAAGAAAGAAAGAAAGAAAGAAAGAAGAAGAAGAGAAAGAGAAAGAAAGAGGAAGGGAGAGAGAAAAAGAAAGAATGAAAGAAAAATACAAAAAAGAGAAAGAGAAAGAGAAAGGAAGGGAGAGGAAGGGAGGGAGAGAGAGAGAAAGAAAGAGAGAGAGAAAAGAAAGAATGAAAAAAGTGACAAAGAAAAAACAAAGAAAGAGAAAGGAAGGGAGGGAGGGAGACAAAGAAAGAAAGAGAAAGAAAAAGAAAAAGAAAGAAAGAAGAACAGAGGAAGGGAGAGAGAAAAAAGAATGAAAGAAAAAGAGACAAAGAAAAATACAAAGAGAAAGAAAGAGAAAGGAAGGAAGGAAGAGACAAAGAAAGGAAGGAAGAAAAAGAGAGAAAGAGAGAAACCCTTGTTCAAGGACTGTAAAACAATTCCATGCAAGGACTATGCCACACAGATTCCCCATTTTCAAGTTCGAATTCAGAATATATTAGACACTTTAACATTGTACTGATACTTTATGCAGTAACTGAACCAAATGCAGGAAATATTTAATGAAATCATCTCCTAATCAAGGTATGTACTATTAGCCAAAGTGGAAACACGACTTAGGCAGAAACACACTATTTATGTCAGATGCATTACTTGGAAAGAAGTAGAAAAACAATGTTAAACTGCTATTAACTTCTTAAATTATGCATTTATAAATCCAAGAATGCAAGATTATTCAGTTAGAAATTTCATCCTTTTGATGAATTAACAAATTGCATTGTTGGTTCATAAAGGAATTTAATTAAAGTGAATTATTACTTTTGGATTCTTTCAAAAACACAGGATACAACATATTGAATTTTATCATGTTTGAAGGAGCTACAACATGCTAAAAATAAATAAATAAATAAAAACAACTGAACTTTATGTGTCAACATGGATACTTATGATGTTGCATATTGTTGTACTAGATAACTGCAACTGAAAAATGTAAGAAGGTTACAAGTTTTGGCATTCCTCTAAAATTCTTCTTTAATCCCTACAATTATTAACAGTCAATCATCACCTAAACAATAGCACAATTACTAAAATTAGCATAAAAACAGATAGAATCCTTTTCTTCTTCTGCAAAAGATATGATATAGCCATGATGGCAAACCTATGGCACATGTGCCGGAAGTGGCACGCAGAGCCATGTTACCTGGCACATGCAGTGTTGCCCATTCGTCTTCCGGGTTTCCAGGGCACACATGTGCACCAGCCAGCTAGTCTGCTGCTTACTGGCATGCATGGGTGCACAATGATCAGCTGGCCTTCACATGCCTGGGCAGGATCTGGCCTTCTGTGGAGAAGGAGGAGGAAGGCACGCGGTTCTGCAATGTGCATCGGAGAACCACAGAGGAAAGTGTTTGGGGGCAAATCCAAAAACGGGGCATGTGGCTGGCCATGTGCCCTTCTCCTCCTTCTCCACAGACTCACTTTCTCTTTCCTCCTGGCCAGATCCCAGCAGCGCTGCGATCCCCTCCCCAAATCCACCCGAAAAGGATTTCCTCCATGGTTCTCCGGTGCATATTGCAGAACTGCGTGCCTTCCTCCTCCTTCTCTGTAGAAGGCCAGATCCTGGTCAGATTTGCTGCCTGAAACACAGCACACTTTTTGGATTCGGGGAGGGGATCTCAGCGCTGCCACCTGAAAACCCTGTCCTCTCTAAATCCAAAAACCGGGCACATACAGACAAATCAAGAGCACCACAGTTTCGGGCGCTGCACAGGAGGCATAAGGCAAGGCGGCTAGCCACTCTGTCTGCCCCTTGTTCAGACAACCCAGGTGTAGAGCATTTGGCTTCTGCTCCTGACCCAGGAGAAAAGAGAAGGTGAGTCTGCGTAGAGGGAGGAGGAAGGCATGCAGCTCTGCAATGTGCACTGGAAAACCACAGAGGTAAGTCTTTTCGGGTTTAGGGAGAGGATCACAGCGCTGCTGCCTGAAAAAGCTTTCCTCCGTGGTTCTCCGGTGCACATTGCAGAACTGCATGCCTTCCTCCTCCTTCTCTGCAGACTCACCTTCTCTTTCCTCCTGGCCAGACCCGCCACCTGAAATGCAATCCATTTTTTTGATTTGGGGAGAGGATTGCAGTGCTGCCACCCAAAAACCCTTTCCTCTCTGAAACCAAAAATGGGGTGTGCATAGGCCAAAAAAGGGTGGCGGGGGCAATGGGGTGACAGCGGAAAGGATGGGCATGCTGGGGCTTCAACCCCCCCCCCGAGGCCTGGGGCCATGCCAAAAGGCTGCTCATGTGGGGAGACAGGGAAGCCCCAGCTCACCCATCCTTACTGCCGCCACCCCCTTGCCCCTGGGGGAGGCAGTTCTCAGGTTGCCACAGGGAGCTTGTCGGGAAGCCCAGCACCTGGCACCAAGTGGGGAGGATTCCAAGCAAAGCTGCATGTTCAGAGCTTCTTTGGCATGGCACTGCCAAGGTGGTGGGTCCGAGAGCAATGCTGCCAGCTGAGGAATGGCTGTCTCACCAGGAAACAGTTCGGTATCTGGTTGTCCTCCGGTCAGAGGCGCACCGACCCCTTTGGAAAAAGTGGGGGCGCATGTGCGGGGAGGCACACATGCGCAGTGTAGGGTGCATGTGTAGGAGGAGGGTCATGTGCACATGTGCAAATGGGGCGGACATTGCATTTTGGGTGCTGACACACACAAGCACAATAGCGCGAGGCACTCAGACTTTTGGCACGCAATGCAAAAAGGTTCGCAATCACTGTGATATGGAGATGTTATTCAGTACAGCATATAGAGAGACCCAGGAGAGTGTAATATTGAAAGATGTTGGGCTAGGAATGAGTAAACCTGAGAATTAACCTTCCCTTTGGCACAGAAACTAGTTGAGTGCCTTAGGCCAGTAAGTCCTAGAATTTTTTTTCTCAGTCCTAGAATAAAAAGATGAAATACATCTTGAAACTGTCAAACCATTTCTGAAAAAAAATGCCAAGAAGACTAAAAGTGAACAAACCTATTTGTATAATTACCAGGAGCCAAGGTTAACTGAAAAGATTATAACCACATATGATATACACCTATTGCATAATAAAATTATAGAAATTTTTAAAAAGAAATACAGGCAGTCCTAGAACGACAAACATAATTGAGGCCAAAATTTCTGTTAAGTGAGATATTTGTTAAATGAGTTTTGCCCCATTTTACGATCTTTCTTGCCACAGTTGTTAAGTGAACCACAGTAGTTGTTAAATTAGTAACATGGTTGTTAAGTGAATCTTGCTTCCCCATTGACTTGGTTTGTCAGAAGGTTGCAGATGGGGATCACATGATCCTGGGACACTGCAACTGTCATAAATATGAACCAGTTGCCAAACATCCAAATTGTGATCATGTGACTGTGTCAATGTTGCATTAGTTTGAAACTTTTGTTTTGACATTGTAAAAGCATTTTCTAAAGGAAAATAGTCCAGTAACTTAAAAAGGTCAAGGTAAAAGTTCCCCTCGTACATATGTGCTCATCATTCCTGACTCTAGGGGGCGGTGCTTATCTCTGTTTCAAAGCCGAAGAGCCAGTGCTGTCCAAAGATGTCTCCGTGGTCATGTGGCCGGAATGACTAAACACCTAAGGCGCACAGAATGCTGTTATCTTCCCACCAAAGGTGGTACCTATTTTTCTACTTGCATTTTTTACTTGGTTTCAAACTTCTAGGTTGGCAGAAGCTGGGACAAGTAACAAGAGCTCACTCCATTAGGCAGCACTAGGGATTCAATATATATTCAATATATATATTAAATATATATATATATATATTTAAAACTTACTGACACTTATATTTATAATTGATAACAAATGAAAAAGTCTAAAGAGACAATTAACACACACACAACAAAAACATGCAATTTTGAATAGGAAGTTCTTTGAGAATAAAAGGCCACTGCTCCACAGTTTAAAATGGAAAATGAAGGAAAAGGGCAGGGAGATAAAAATAGGAAGTTTGATACCTTGTTTCTAATAGCATATCTGGTCATATCTTTATTGGCAATAACTAGCACAAAATTTTATTGGATCTAAATTGCAAATATCCGCTATGCAAGCCTTGTGTTTGATGCTGACAACGTTGAAATACATTTCAACTTTCTGGTCAATGTTAAGTCTGTAAAATTTATTCTGAATTTAGGAATTTATTTATGGCAGTATCTTGCAAATACAATATTACATTACCATATTTTTGGAGTATAAGACGCACCTTTTTCCCTCCTAAAAGGGGGTGAAAATTTAGGTATGTCTTATACACCAAATGTAACCCTGCCCATCCACTGGCCCCCACCTTTTGGCCTGTGCCTCATAGCAGTTACCTCCTTGCAAGCAAACAGCAAGAAAAAACAGCTCCTTTCAGCTTCAGCATAGACTAATTAGCACAAGTTGATTAGATCGGCCTCCTGAATCTCAGCTGATTTGCTCTCAGCTGTTTTGCGCTGGCCTCTGTTGCTTGCTTCAAGGAAGAAAATTGCTGGAGCAGATTTCCCTTGTGCTAAACATGCTGAAAATGAAACTGAAAGTAAAGCAGGCTGTTAGCTGTTTGGTACAACAAGGCAAAATTAGGCAGAGGCAGAGGAAGTGGAAGAGGCAGAGGGAGATTACTTTTTCTTCTTTTTCCTCACCAAAAAAAGAGGAAATTTAGGGCAAAAGGGGAGAGTTCAAGATTTTAAACACAAAAGAAAAAAAAGGAAAAAGAAAAAGGCAAAAATAAAAATGGGAAGGGAGAAAAAGAAATGAAAGAGAAAAATGTTATACATATTTAGAATTGAAATATGAATAGTAGTAAGAACTAAATAGAAAATAATGATTGTAAAAATGAAATGAATAATAATTGGAAAATTTGTCTTTGTATTTTTGGATTTGCAGGATTATATGGGCAAAACTATGTGGGTTATTGGGAGAGTTTAAGATGTGAAAATGAGAAACATAAGAGGGGGAAATTATTTGGTTTATTATTATTGGTAAATATAATTAATTGATTTGTAAGAAATTGGATTGCATGGAAATAATTGGAATATTCATGTCCATATTGATTAATATACAAAAAAAGATAGTTATATAACTAATTGATTTATATTAAAATGTTGAATTTGTTTTAAACAATTGTAATATTACATAATTAACCAATGTGAGGATGGATATAAAATAGATGACAATGGGAAGGTATAGTATAGAATAGAAGGAAAAAATTGAATTTGATTAAAATTAGAGATGAGGATGAAGGGTAATATTGATTTTTTTAAAAAATAGATGAGGATTAAATATGGCAAAACGGAAATATAGAAATTGTAAATGTAATTGAAATGACTAAACACTGTTTAAATTTGTGAACCAGCCAAATACTCTGTTCAGAGAAAATACATTGTATGTTTACATATGTGTTTGCCTAAAAAAAACTTTTAAAAAAACCACCAAAAAAGGTAGGTGCGCGTCTTACACTCCGGTGCATCTTATACTCTAAAAAATATGGTAATTGCTTTGTTGCAAAGAAAAATGAAAAAGCCATATATAGGAAGTCCTCAATCTATAACTGTGATGGAGCCTCACTTATCAACCCTCACCCCTGCTCTTCCTAATGCAGACATTAAACAAATGTGTGATTTGTTAAGCGGAGCATGGGGTGCCTCAGGGATGGGGGGAGATCCTGGGAGGTTGGTGCAAATCCTGGCTGCCTCCCTGGCCCTCCCAATGCCTCCCCCTACATGAAACATTCCAGGCTATGCTTCCGAACCTTGGGGTCCCCATAACACTTGAGCTTCCATCCACCCACCTACACACACTATATGAGTGGCTCAGATCACTGCCAGCCCTGTTGTTTTGGCAAGCTGTAAATAATGGTCCCTTGAATTCTTGTTACCATCTTTTTCTGCTTTTTGTTTCTGCATCTTTGTTTTTTCTGTTTCTTGGGACTTTGTCTTTTTGGTGTGGGGGCTGTCAGAGACCTTACCATTATTGCTATTATATTTTGGGTTGGTTTTAAACTAACTACGGATGTTTCAGTTTTTAGTCATATAGGCTGTAAGACATCAAGAGTCATTCTGATGGCAGCAAAATAAATATCATTAAGTAACCATAAATAATCATAAATCCTGCCATAAATCTAAGAGGTTGTCCAAACAACAGTAAATTTGACTAATATTCTTAGGTATTACACAGTCTGCCTCATATGAATCACTATAGAGGGGAATACAATAATTGTTCTCATTTATTTCTGGGTCTTATTTGCCCTCCTGAGATATTTCCATACCCTCTGAAACTGCAAAAGCATTCATACAAAACATAACCCTGGGAATGCATCTTGTAGCTCCTGAATAAAGTTTGTAAAGGATGGCATAATCTATTAATCTCCTTTTGGAGCATGGTTAGTGATGATCAACTGAAAATGTTCAATGACGTGGAATGACTCATAGAAACCAGAGTCAGAGAAATTGGTCTGGCGCTCTCCTAGTAGCAAATCTTTTTTGATTTTTTTTTTATTTGATTTATATGCCGCCCTTCAAGCTTTTTGAAAAAGCTTGGATCCCTAGCAGTTTAAGAAATGATTTTAGACGCTGTTCATATGAAAACATAAAAAGTTATATGTACACAATCTGATTAACATCTGTGATTCTTCCCTGAGTACTTTCCTATAGAAATAACTCTATGGGTACCAATTTCATTGGGATATATGAAAGTAATCAAGACCCCAAAATGACATAACCATTTAAAATTAACTTTAACAACAAAAATTGAATAACTGGCTAGCCTTTTACTGAATAATTACTATTTAAACCTTTTCCTTGTCTCCTTCACCCTTTAGAACTTCCTCAAATATTCCTCTGTAAAAAAGCAAGAAAAAAAGGTCAATGTAATGCCAATTCAAAATGCAGTCAGATATGTAGAAGTCAGGATTTCAATCCTTAACTATTTTCAGCATACCTCTCAAAAAAAATCTGTTAGTCTCTATCTTGGTCTGCTTCTCAAGGATTCGTAACAGGTACAGCAGCTGTAAAACTTTCAGCTCTGCATTCCCAAACAAATACAAGATTAGATAAGTACTTTTATTGCAGATAATTATGAAGCCTTGCATACAGTGTTATGTCTCTAACAGCACATAAGAAACCTGAAATATATAAGGTTGATATGGGTATCAGTCCCAAGACTTTCTTTGTTTTTACATAGTAGACTTCTAGACTAAATAAACTTTTAGGGGCCTTCTGAGTCTCTGCCATCTGTCTTTTGTTTACATAATGATTCTTGCTACATGAGAAGAAGGGGTTGCTACTTCTCCAACTTCAATTGTTACATTGCATTCTGTAATTAGTACTCTGATTACAGGAACCTGGTCCAAACAATCAGATTCTCTATTATGAGCTCTTTGCCCAGAAATCTCTGTTGAAAATCTGAGAGATCTGAAACTGGCCTCCTACATAACTGCTATTTATGGATCTTGCACTGATTCCTCCCCCTTTATCTTTATAGCATCTGCAATAATTAATACCACTCTATATTTACTAACTTTCTTCAGTATCTATGGTATTCCTTTATGACAGTTGTAAATTGCCATCCATCCCTCATAGCTAGCTGCTTTCTGTAGCAACTCCCATGTACATGGCGCTCCCTGTAACACCTCTCCTGCGTGAGCTGCACTGGCTCCTGGTAGACTTCCGGGTGCGCTTTAAGGTGTTGGTTCTCACCTTTAAAGCGCTCCATGGCTTAGGGCCAGGGTACCTACGAGACCACCTGCTGCTACTGATAACCTCCCACCTGCCAATATGCTCTCACAGAGAGGGCCTCCTCAGGGTGCCGTCGGTCAAGCAATGTTGGCTTGCGGCCCCCAGGGGGAGAGCCTTCTCTGTGGGGGCACCTGCCCTCTGGAATGAGCTACCTCCTGGAATACAACTGATCCCAGACCTCCGTACTTTCTGTAAGGCCCTGAAGACTTATTTATTCCAGCAAGCCGGCCTAGCCTAAATGGTTTTTTAATGGGAATTCCTTAATTTTTTATAGACTTAAGGTTTTAAATTGGATGCCGATTGATTTAATTTATTTTAGCTATCTTAACTTTTATATTGTTTGTATTTTTAATTTTGGGTGTCCACTGCCCTGAGTCCCTTTTGGGAGAAAGGCGGTATACAAATTCAATAATAAATAAATAAATAAATAAATAAATAAATAAATAAATAAATAAATAAATAAATAAATAAATAAATAAATAAATAAATAAATAAATAAATAAATAAATAAATAAATAAATAAATAAATAAATAAATAAATAAAACCTTCATTAAGCCTAGCTAGAATTGACTGATTTCCCAATGTATCTATAGCTGAGAACTTTCTCCAGTCACCATCTTGTACTTGATATACTACTGCAACCATTTTTAATTATGCAGAATTCTCCTTCTAAGTGTCATCATGTCAGCTTTGTCTGCTAATGAAAGGAAAAAGAGAAGGAAGGGAAAGGGAAAGGAAGGATGCACTGTGCAAAATATGTATCCTACCGTTGAATGATATCCTTCATAGGTAGACATTCATTAAAGTGATGCCTTGCATTTGGCTGTTAACAAAGCAATTCTATCCTTTGGTAATGCTTTCAATTTATTGTATAGCTAATTGGGTCCTTTGTGGAAAAGGGCATTAAAGAGAAAATTGGGGGGCCCAATTTTTCTCATGTCATTTATAGCTGAATACTTCTGTGAACTTGTCCTAATTATGAAAACTGCTGATCAAATCTGAGGAATTTTGCATGCAAAACTGATATTCTAGGGTGGTAGAATGGACATAGACTGTGAAACTGCATGCTGAGCATAAGGTTGAGATAAAAGGACCATCCCTGCCCTACTGTGATGGATTGATAACCAACTGTAAATTCAATATGGTCAAAGTAAAGTAGTAATAACTTCCAAGAGACAAATTCTACACAGCAGTCAGGATGTCAAGAGCCTTGAGCATCAGTTTAAATCACATGAAAACGGGCTGAATGAGAACTTCTTAGAGAAGAAACCTTATATTTACATGAGTTCAGCTTCTACTCATCTTAAAGACCGAGCTTAATGATTTAAGGCTAAATGCTGCTTATAAGTCCCTCAAAAGTTTTGAGTTTTTCCTTACAAGCATGCATGCTGTTTATTTTCTGATAATGCTTCTGCATCCTAGTTCTGGTATAAAATTCAAAATTAGAGTCTGAGGAAGTCTGCAGAACCATTTGAGTAATGCCATGAGCTTGAGCTTTCTGTTATAGGCTGTTAGAGAGATAAGGGATCATTAGGGATAAATAAAAGCTCAATCTTCATCCTTTTCTATACCCAAGGAAGAAATATGTTTGGAGCATGAGATCTGATTGTAGCTAGCCCAGCATCCCATTCCTCTTTTGCCAAGGATGCTTATTGGCTATAGCTGTTTCCATTTTTCCAGTAGAGGAAGAGGTATGACTTTACTCTGTCATTTAACCATTATTATACTCTGTTTCTTTCATTGTGATTGATGGGAAGAAGCAGATGTAGAGGCTTCAGGAGTAACTGATCAGCCAACTCTACATTTCTTACATGTGGCATGTAGTCCTGCCTTTTTGTCTCCTTTAGTTTCCCAGTAGGAAATTAAGATGGTGAATTCAGCCATCTACTTCTTATAACAAATTGTCAGAAGTTGTTCCTGTATTCTCAGCGAATGGTGCTCATTGTGGATTGGTGACAGTCAGCTGCAGCGATCTCCTATGATTCCTTCTGGGAAGACAAGGGTAGCACAGCTCAACAATTAGTAATAGTATGTATCTATGTGCAACTATTGTCAACCCAGCAGCAATAGACTATGGCAGTGTTGCAATACAAACTCTGCTCCTTTTATATTAAATCATTATATTGCATGCTTGTATTAAAGGGACAGAGCTTGTACCATGATGCCACAATACTGTTCCAGAAAATTCATGCTGATGTCCATGATGAAGCAGGTGTAGACAATAGGTTTAGTAGATTAGATTCACTGCCTGATCTTCTAGGGTATCTGCAGCAGTTATTCTCAACTAGAGATATTTGTAGACCTCCATTGAGAATTTTAGAAAATATTCATGTTGATAGATATATTAATAAAATTAAAATAGCTAACCAGGATCTTATCAAAATGAAATCAAGATAGTAACTCCAAAGCAGTTAGAAGTGACATTTTTGAAACTGATGGCAGCACTCTTCTTTATAAAAGAAATCTTTGCATAATAATAACTTTGGGACAAACTGAGTCTGGGTTAGCTGCCCATATTTCAGGAACTAACATTTGGAAATCACAGAATTGGAAAAGACCCGGTAAAAATTACCAGCATTTGAGAACAATTTCAGCCTGAACAGTGGTCAGAAAGAGCCAATGACCAACCTGAACAAAAATAGTGCATCTTTTACTGACTAGAATGTGCTTATCATATATAATACAATGCAAAACATTTGGATGGTTTTGTTATAGCCTTAACAGCTAATACTGTCATGAATATCTCAGGATGTGGAAAGAGGACCATGATGGAGATCATGGTCTAGTGATCTTCTGTAACAGATGTTTATTCATGGATTGAAACTACAATCTAAAATGGGCGTTGGTTCTTACCTGATACGCCTCTTCTCTGACTGTCGGGCACGGCAGTCAGGATGGGTGGTGACTTGGTAGAGTTGATG
The DNA here is from genome assembly GCA_038048745.1 of Coluber constrictor foxii. Classification (NCBI taxonomy): domain Eukaryota; kingdom Metazoa; phylum Chordata; class Lepidosauria; order Squamata; family Colubridae; genus Coluber; species Coluber constrictor. Next base: position 121,548,851 of record CM075961.1, on the reverse strand, counting down.
CAGGACCGAGTTAGCAGAAAAGAGGAAGTCCCGCCTCCTGGCTGTAGCTGTCAGTTTTGAGACGAGGACGTATCTGCTGAGTGTCGTGTCTAGGAAGAGAAATAAACAACGTTAGCTAACCCTCCCCTCCCAGGATCATCAAAGCCCGGGGACGGCCACCAGAGGGCGGGGCTGACTGCCGTGCCCGACAGTCAGAGAAGAGGCGTATCAGGTAAGAACCAACGCCCATTCTCCTAAGGTCGGGCACGGCAGTCAGGATGGGACATACCAAAGCTTGTTGTCCTGTCGGGAGGGAATCCTGTCAGCCCCGGGTCTCGGAAGCCATATACACTCCTTGAAGGACCATCCTGCCAAAGGCCGCATCCGCCGAAGCAAATCTGTCCAATCGATAGTGGCGGATGAAGGGGGTTGGCGACGCCCATGTAGCCGCCCGACAGATCTCTTCGATGGAGGCCCGGGTTGACCATGCTGCTGAAGCCGCCGCACTTCGCGTAGAATGAGCGGTGATGTTGCGAGGAATTGGAAGAGAGTGGGCCTCATAGGCCGCCGAGATGCAGGCCCGGATCCAACGCCCCAATGTTGTCGCAGACACCTTAGATCCTAAGGAAGCCGACAGGAATGAAACAAATAATGCATCCGATCGCCGAAAGGAGGAAGTGCGGGCTATATAAATTTTGATAGCCCGGCGGATGTCCATCGTGTGCTATAGGCGTTCAAGGTGGTGGCGAGGAGTAGGGCAAAAATTAGGGAGGATCAGCTCCTGGGCTCTGTGGAAGACCGAATTCACTTTGGGGATGAAGGTGGGGTCCAATCTCAGCACAACCCTGTCCTGATGAAAAATGCAAAGCTCTTTCCAGACAGAAAGGGCGGCCATCTCGAAAATCCGATGAGCGGAGGTGACCACCACCAGAAACGCCACTTTGAGTGAGAGGAAACGTAACGATACTTCTCGTAACAGCTCAAATGGACGTTTAGTAAGAGCTGACAAAACGCAAGGAAGGTCCCACGACGGATAGCGGTGAGTAGTAGGGGGCCTTTTGTTCGTAGCGCCGCGTAGAAACTGCCAGACAAGCAGATTCCTGGATAGTGGATCAGATGATGCCCCAGATAAAACTGATGAGAGGGCCACTACTTGGCGGCGCAGTGTATTGGGAGAAAGTCCGGATACGAAGCCGTCCTGAAGGAATTCTAGAACCTGTATTACTGTGGCCAACTCCAGTGGTTGGTGGTGAGTAAGACACCACAACGAAAACGCCTTCCATGTGGCCTCGTAAATACGGGTTGTGGAGGCCCTCCGAGAAGCCTGAATTGTGTCAATGACTCCAGCCGACAGAGGGAGTCGGGTCAGGAGGCCCCGCTCAACCTCCATGCGGTGAGACGGAACCATTGAGGATTCGGGTGGCATAAAGGACCCTGAAGAAGGACCACTTGATCCACCGGAATCTGCCACGGGGGCTCCACTGATAGAGATCTGAGATCTGCAAACCAGGGCCTGCGATTCCAGAAGGGAGCTACCAGCAGTAATTCTGCCCGCTCTAGCAGCATTTTGCAAATCACCCTGGAAATTAAGTTGACCAGGGGGGAAGGCGTAGAGGAGCTGATTTTGAGGCCAAGGACTCCGCAAGGCATCCACTGCTTCCGTGTTCGGCGTCGGGAACCGGGTGAAGAAATGCGGGAGGTGGTGATTTGAAGCAGAGGCGAAAAGGTCCATTGTCGGAAGATCGAAGCGTCGCACTACCAGTTGAAACAGGTGCGGAGACAAAGCCCACTCTGCGTTGTCTATTGTCTCGCAACTGAAGGAGTCGGCCGTTTGGTTCTCTGTCCCTGAGATGTGGGCTGCCTGAAGAGAGGATAAGTGGACCTCCGCCCACGATCAGAGCAGACGAGTTTCTCGCATCAGAGCTTTGGAGTGAGTGCCTCCGAGCCTGTTCACATGGGTCTTTGCTGTCACATTGTCCGTCATAAAAAGGACGTCCTTGTGACGGACATGAGCCTCGAAGGCCTGAAGGGCCAGGAATATGGCCCGGAGCTCCAAGACATTGATGTTTAGATGTTGTCCTGTGGGGACCACTGTCCCTGTGCCAGATGAGGGCTGATATAAGTGCCCCAGCCCGACAAGCTGGCGTCTGTCATAAGGACCAGCTGTTGTTGAGGCTCTCGGAATCTGCTGCCCCGTAGAATTGCCTCTGATCTCCACCAAGCGAGAGACTGGAGGACGGGAGGAGGTAAGACAATCCTTGTAGCCGAATTGTTCCTGCGGGAATGTTGGAAAGGAAGGAGGAGCCATTGTAGATCCCGACTATGAAGGCGAGCCCATGGAACGATCCAGAAGGTGGAGACCATTTTTCCCAAAAGGCATGACAAGGTGAGGAGGGAGGAAGACCGTTGGGCCAGAACCCTACCTGTCAGAGCCCGAATGCTATCTACCCGGTCAGGCAATAGAAAAACCTCAGAAGATCTGGTGTCAATAACCGCTCCCAGGTGCTGGAGCCGAGTAGAGGGCACTAAATGGCTCTTATGCCAGTTGATTGAAAAACCATGTGACTGAAGGACCTGGAGAGTGACAGCAAGGTCCTCACGGCCTGAGCGACTGACCGGGACAAAATTAAAATATCATCTAAATAAAACAGGACTCTAACAGGCACGGAACTGAGATAGCCCACCAGAGCCGCCATAATCTTAGTGAAGACTCTAGGGGCCGAAGACAAACCAAAGGGAAGGGCACGATATTGAAAATGTTTCCCATTATAGTAAAAATGCAGAAACTTACGGTGTACCCATCGGGAAGGATGGGTACATGGAGATAAGCTTCAGTTAAATCCACTGAAGATAACCAGTCTCCCTCTCTAATGCAAAGTAAAATCGTTTGAAGGGATTGCATCTTGAATCGGCAATACTTAATGTGCCAGTTCAAGGCCTTTAAGTCAAGAATCGGTCGCCAGTCACCCGATGGCTTTTGTACCAAAAAAAGACGGGAGTAAAACCCCTGGCCGAACTCAGCCGATGGAACTGGCTGAATGGCCCTAACTGATAACAAATGGTGGATGGAGGCTTCCACCTGGGCCTCTTAGTTCTATTTTGGGAAACTGGGCAACGTAGAAAAAAAACTAGGAGGATGTGAATTAAACTCAAGGGGAAGACCAAATTTAATAACATTTTTTACCCAACCATCTGAAACGGTGGAATCCCATTGACGGGAAAAACAAGTTAAACGACCCCCAATGAACAAAGGGGAAGCAACACTAATGGGATCTCCTGTAGGGATGCCCCCGACCCCCATGAGCTCTTCTGGGGGGATAACGAGGGGCTTGTCTAACTGGTTGTCCTGTTGGAAGGTGGCCCTAGGCTGGAAGGGATGTTGGGATCTCTGGTGGTAGTAGGAGGCCTCTGAGCCACGAAAGGACTGGGCTCGAAAGGATCCAGCTGATCTGTGGTCGTTGCGGCGGGAGATTGGTGGTAAAATCTTCCTGTGGTCCCTAGTTTCAATCAAAAGTGGCTCCAGGGACGCTCCGAATAGCTTATCACCATCATAAGGCGAAGAAGCCAGACGCCATTTGTTACGTACGTCGGCTTGCCAGTTCTTAAGCCATAAAAGCCTGCGTGATGTAACTGTGGATTCGATGGCCTTGGCAGAGAACCAGGCAGCATTCAATGTGGCGTCTACCGAGAACTCCACTGCCGCCACAATCTTGTTAAGATCCTGGTGTGTACGCACCTCGGAGGCTGGAATGCGGGCTTGTAACTGCTTAATCCACAAGATGGAGGCTCGATTAAAAAAGGATGCAGCCAATGCCACTTGGACCGACCATGCCGAAGCCTGGTGTCCTTTGATGAAGGTCCTTTCTGCCTTCCTGTCCTCCGGGTGTAGGGATTCTTTCGGTGCACCAGAGGAAGGAGAAGGAGAAGCGAGGGCAACCACTGGTGAATCAACTGTTGGAATCTGCAACAACTTAGCGTACTCCACAGCTAAATTATAAAAGCGTCTATCAAGGCCATTGGGGACTAGACCCTTGCTTGGAAATTTCCACTGTCTCTGAAGAACATCGGAAAATAATTTCAGAGCTGGAACAATTTCGGCCTGGACCGATGGTTCCTCAAATAAAGAAGAAGCAGAAGGATCAGAAGTACCCGAATGATCCTGAGGTTTGGGTGGAACACCCAATCCAGTGGTAGTCTGGGCTTTAAACAATAATGACTTGAACAAATGAGGGTGAAAAAGCCCAACAAAGGAGGGTTGATCAGGCTGCAGACCCTTGTCATCTGATAAATCCTGGTCAATCATGGCAGGTTCTTCTTCCCCAGAAAGAGATCCCTGGCTGACCCCAGAGGGGGACATGGCTCGTTCTTGCCGCTGAGAGAAGGCTTCTAATGGCTGAGAAAGGACTGAAGGAGAATGACTACGTACATAATCAGAAACATGAGAGCAAGCCCTTTGCTGCAGGCCCTGGGCAATGCCCTGCTTAATGGATTCAGAGATCAGCTGAGCCAAAGCTGGGGAAATCTCCAAGTTCTGGCCCTGAGAGGGTTGGTCGCTATTGTTAAGAGGATCCTGTGCCCCCAGATTACTGACCTGGTTCCCCTGAGGAGAAGTATCCAACCCCGCCAAGGGAAATACTGAGGCAGTATCAGCAGCCAGAAGCTCTTCAATTATAGAAACATTAGGAGACAAATTGTGGCCAGGCTCAGATTGAACCACAGGGCCAGAAACCGTAGAGCCAGTAATTTGACCAGATGATGCCAATTGGATTGGTCTGTTTTTAAAGGCTGCCTTGTCAAAGGCTTCTTCTATTGCCTTGTGGCGCCTCTCTTCTGCCTTGGAAGATGTGGCTGTAAAACCAGAACCTTGTTTAGAGGCCTCAACAATTGTTGGAACCTTAGGCCTCTTAGTCTGGCTGCTCGAAGAAGGGCCTTCTTCAGGGCCTTGTTGTATAGGCCTTTTGGCTTTCCCGCTCTTTCCGCGGGAATCCTTGTCAGCCATATTGTCAGCAGAGTAATTAGCACTTAAAATGGCTGCCTGCCTCCCCGTTAAATCAAGTGACTCCCGAAATGTAAAATGCGCTAAGCGGTGACTCACTGCGCCTCAGGGGCTGTCAGGGCGACCCAGGCAATCCGGAGGCGTTCAGCCGTCAGCAGAGGACCAGGCAATCAGCGCCATTGGGAGCCGAAATCAGTTGCGGCGAGGGGCTTCCAATCGATCAACAAAATGGCGCCCGGACTCTGAGACTAGGTAATTAGTCGCAACGAGGAAAGGCCCTTTGCAAAGAAGTGCTCGCCCGCTGGCTTGAAGCACCTTAAAGCGCGGAATTTCCTTTGCGCTAGACAAGGCTGCAGGGGAATCCCCGAATCGCAGCTCAAGACCGCCGAGCAGCTGGGAAGCGGTTTTGGACCGGCGCGACAGAGTAAACTCGTGCGCGGGGCCGTTGGGATTGCCAGCCGGCAATCCTGCTGCTACGAAGCCTAGGATGATCTCAGCAGCGTTGAAGTGATTTTCTCTTTCCACAATATGAATAGCAAACCAAGTATAAATCACTAAGGTACGAGCTGTCTCCAGACACGACCGAGTCGAAAAACTGACAGCTACAGCCAGGAGGCGGGACTTCCTCTTTTCTGCTAACTCGGTCCTGCATCAACTCTACCAAGTCACCACCCATCCTGACTGCCGTGCCCGACCTTAGGAGAACTCAAAGTTACACATAAGAACAATTTCAATTAAGCACTTAATAGCACCTCTGGAAACACAGTATCTAGCAACTACATCATATGGATCTTAATTTAGGAGGAAGAGAATTTTCTTCAGAAGAAAATATCACAGGCCTTAGCATCAGTCATAATCCCGGATAAACACAGTACCATAATTTGTTTGAATAGAAACAGTATGAGTTATTTATGACATGATCCAAATCTCTGCCAAGATTCTTAAACAGAATTCTTCCCCTTGGCTTTACATATTTATTAAAGACTCTATATTGTTAATTTGTGTAGTACTATAGTCCAAACTGAATATGATAAATTTAATAAGCACATAATTAACACATATTTTAGACTTTTTGATTTGATAGTACTTAAATATACTTACTTTTTCTAGCTAACACAGGGATTGTAAAGTTATATAATAATAAATGTTTTATTTCATATTCTGTACTGCAAATAGATTGCTTAGATAAGGAAAATTTATAATTTATGCTACTTTAAAAGCAGTATATTGTAAGAAAGAAGGAATTAAAGATGTAATGTAGATTTCCCAATTCACTTTTACCCATTTTCAGGAACTTCAAAGACAACATGTTTGGAGAAAATGTTTAGATTAGAAGATATATATGCTAAGAAAATGCCAACTTTATTTTCCTGTTCAGTACTCAATAACTTGTATTTTGCCCATTGAGATTGGCTCCGGATGATTCTTTATAGTTCTTTGCTTTCTTTTCTAACATAGTGAATGGTTGCTTCAGCAATTGAGGGATACTTTACTGAATATATTTCTCTTTGGTAACAAATTCCTATATAGTATACAATCTATTATAAAACTATTCAACAACCTCTTAGAGAAGTGGTTATTTTGCATTCAAGTGACTAAGAATACCTATGGGACTATATACTACAGGGCTTACTACCTTATCTTATACAAGCATGTAGACTTAATCTACTTAATTGAATGAATTGATTTTTCTCATCATAGCCTTCAGGCTGTAACATATTTGATAAGTAAAAGAAAATATAACCGTGGAAATGTGGCACCTAAAAGAATAAAGCTACAGATGTTTTGGTTTTGAATTTTTTAAAGCACAGAACATTGCTAGATGGTATGTTCAACTGATATTAGATGCACAGAAGCATAACTTTGATTCAATAGAACTGAGTGAAGAGAAAGGTCATGCTGCAGTGACTTCATTTTGCTCACTATGTCACTCTTTAAATATATCTTGAATCTTATTCCAGACATAGCTTGAAAGCTTTTTGAACACAAAATCTTGATAGACCTAGTAAAACATTCCAATCATGGATGTACAATTAACCTAGCCAAATGAATAAAAGCAGTTATTAAATAAATAAAAGCAGTTATAAATAAAAGTTAGGATGCCATTCATTAGATTTCTTCAAATCATATTAACATTGCACATTTTCTTTACGCAGAATTATGGTACATGGAGGGAATACACAGATTACCAACTGTAAAATATACAGTGATATTGGTAATTAGAGTTGGCACGGGTTCAGGCGAACTGGTACTGAAAATTTTGAGTAGTTTAGAGAACTGGCAAATCCCACCACCAACTGGCTGGCTCTGCCACTCTGCTCTCCCACTTGCCCTGCCCCCCCCCCCCGCCTGCTCGCCTGCTCATCACCCACCGTGCCCCACCCAGCCCAGTCACTTCTCATCTTGCCTCCCTAGCATAGCTGTTGCTTCTGTTTGGTTCCTCACTTATGTTGACCACATGGTCTCTGCAGGCCAGTCAGCTTGCCTGCCTTCCCACACTGTGCCTGCGGCCCAACTGAGCAACTCTGATTGGCTTGGGTAAGCCTGCAAGTCGCAGCCTAGCTAGCTGCCTCCTACCATCCCAAGTGGTGCCGCCAGCTTGCCTGCCTTCATTGCAGCCTATCACACCAGCCACATGTCCCAGCTGATATCCACACCTCACCCATTCTGCTTACTGTGGCTGCCTACGAAGGTAGGGTGCTCGGACGAAGGGCTACCTCAGAGTGGACACGGCGAGGCTTGGCCACCTTTTTGGGCCTGGTTGTCACCAATTGCCATCCTTCTGCCCACATGTTGCCTGCTCTCCCTTAGCCCCAGGTTGGGGAATGTGCCAGTCCCCGGCTCTGGTCTTCCTGGGGCCTCCTCCTGCACGCCGCTCGCTCGCCTTTTGCCACGTGGCACTCCATTTCCCCTTCTTAAGAGACCCTGGCCCTTATTCAATCTCCCTGCTTCCTCCCCCATGACCGCCTCTTTCTTTGTCCCATGACCTTACCTTCCTCCTGTGGCTGGTGGCAGTGGGGAAGGACCTGAGCCATCGCCGCTCAACTCCCCTCCAGCCCACACCTCACCCTTGTTGCAAGATGCCAGCAGATGCTATCTCTTTTTTTTAGTGCGAGAAGCCTCCAGCTATTGCCCTTTGCTGGCACAGTCTCCAGCCACTGGTCCTAGCTCAGTTCCAGATGGGAAAGAGTGGTGGCTGTAGGCTGCTCACACTGGCAAAGAGGCGGCAGCTTTGGTCATTTTCAGACATTTTCCAGGCTCGAAAATGGCCCAAAAATGGCAGGAAAACGGCCTGAAAAATGGAAGATGGAAACACCCCATTTTCTACCTCCATTTGACTGTTTGTGCCCCGCTGGTTCATGATGGAGAAGTGGAGGGGGGGGGAGGAAAAAAGCCTACTCGGTCTTTATCATACATACTCACCAGCACAATGAAGAATCTCTCTTTCAGCTCACTGGTTCAGGCATTGGGAGCTTGAGGAGTAGATTGAACACCCAGACTTGCTGCTGCATTGCTCCAAGCCCAGCTCTGGCTGCAGCGTCCAATTTTCTTCCACGCTTGTGTGAGAAAGGCAGGGAGCTTAGCAGTAGCATATTGCAATTTGCATGCTTTAACAAGTCTGCTGTTAGCCTCATAGTGCCTTTCCTCTCTGTGGAAAATTTGGAAAATTTGTGCACATGGGGTACTAGGGGAATTGGTGCCTGGAGTGAGAGGGGAGCACAGGCTGACTGGGCGTGGAAGGCTGGTACTTCCAGCATCCACGAGGAACCCAGGCTTGGAGCAGTTTTGGAGCTTGTTAAGGAGCTTTTCAAGCCCAGGCTCCTTGGAGTGAAAAGCATACAATATGCAATAGCCCGGGCTTGAAAACACATGGCTGGGACGGATGAGCAGTCCTCCTTAACAAGCTCCAAAGATGCACTGAGGCCAAGTACTGGCCTTTCCCACCCAGTCAGCCCATGTTCCCCTCTCACTCCAGGCCCTGATTCCCTCAGTGCCCCAAATGTGCAACCCCTCCAAATTATCCGTGGGGAGGAAAGACACCGAGGCCAGTAGTAGGCTTGTTAAAGCATAAAAATTGCAATATGCTGCTCCTAAGCTCCCTGGCTTCCTCGCATGAGTGTGGAAGAAAATTGGATGCTGCAGCCAAAGCCGGGCTTGAAGCAGTGCAGCAGCAAGTCCAGGTGATCAATCTATTCCTCAAGCTCCAAATGCTTGAACCAACAAGCTGGAAGAAAGATTCTTCATTGTGCTGGTGAGTACCTACAATACAGACTGAGTAGGCTTTTTTCCCCCAACCTCCCCATTGCGATCCAGCCCGGCGCAGACAGCCAAATGGAGGCGGAAAACAGAGCGTTGTCATCAGCCCTTCTCTTTTTTTTCCCCTAGCCTCCTATGCCAGCATGCGCCAGGCAGGCTTGGAAGCAGTCACACTTTTTAGATGGGCTTTTATTTTGTCAGCCCGAGGGGGTGGGGGGAAGGGGCTCAGAATGGTACCTAGAAATTGCCCTGTCTCTGCAGCATCGGCCCGCCTGAGCTGCCCAACCTTGCCATGAGTGATGTTGAGTTGGCCATGTCCACTCAGTCACATGACCACCCAGCCACACCCAGTCACTCAGCCACACCCATCAAGCCACGCCCACAGAACCAGGAGTAAAATTTTTTGAATCCCGCCACTGTTGATAATGCTTATCCCAAGTGAAAGTATTTTCCTACAAAGCTATTACTTTCTCTGGCAAAAAAAAAAAAAGAATCCTGTGAATTTACAAGATTGATGACATAAGGAACAAAGCTGTTACAGAATCTATAGATACCTCAAAATCTCCTCCCAGAGGGGAGCAACAGAAACAGACTATGAAGTGGATGTGTGGGGTCTCTAACAATGCTTCAACCTCTAAGCACATTATAAGCAGTATCCTGAATAATGGGAAGTGAGCTTCCTATAATTTTATCAGTTGTCCTTACTAATCTTTGTATAGACCTTTTATCTGTGGCACTACTACCACCAAACCAAACAGTGATGCAGTTTGTTAAAATGCTCTCAATCATGCCTCTGTAAAAAAATGGCCAGGACAGAAAGAGAAAGATGTGCTCTCATTTGATGCAAGAAATGCAAACACTGGTTTGCACACTTCACTAAATATAACTATGAAGAGGCCAAATCAGATTGTTAGTGATCTGCACCCCTAGATATTTAATACTATTGACCACCTCCACAGCTGCAGCTTTGATACAAAGTGGAATATGACTATGCCTGCTCTTTGTAAAATCAACAATGATTTCTTTTGTTTCGTTAACATTCAAAACCAGTTTATTTTTTCCATATAAGAATATCATCCAGGATAAGACGCACCTTTGTAGAACTGAATCAGCACTCTTTGAGCAGTCTAAATTCTTTTTATTATTATTTTTTATTATGTAATTTTCTTTGTTATATTTAAATTTTCCATATTCACAATAGCAGTGTACTCTCTGGGTACAATCTCTTTTAAATATACATAATACATCTTATAATTATAAATATTATTCTCAAAATTTATTCACCATAATCTTTGCTAATCCTTATTAAACATTTAACATTGTTTAAACACACTGTTCAGTTTTGTCTATAATCAATTAATAATATCAGACATTCTAAAAATGTTATAATCATTATAACCATTATTCTCCAAGACTATTAATCATAATGTTTACTTATCCTAATTATTCAATATTCCTTATTTAATTACAATTACTTCATCTTTGTTTATCTATCCCCCTTAATTCTAAATTATTTCATTAATAAAATAGTTCCCAAGTTAAAAAATAATATTTTCATCATTTCTAGTTTCTACCTCTATACTAATTCTTAATAGAACTACTCCTATATTAAACAGTAATCTACATCTATCCCTCATCTCTTGCCTGTTTTCTTATCTCATCTTTTATTGACTTCTTGGCACATCTCCCATACTCCTCCCTTGGGGTCTCATATCTTCTTATATCATTCATGTTTAATCTAAGTATTTCATCTGTCTCTCTCGCTTCTTCACTCTGTTGAGCGTTCAGTAGATCTTTCAGTGATCCTTTCCTCATTTCAAGGGTGTCTTTCTATGTATACTCTTCTGCTTTTTGATCTCTTAAAGTGTAATTTCATCAGCTTTTACTATCTCTTCTTTTCTTTTTGTATCATTTGTCATTTTCCCTCCCCTGTCCTTTCCTCTGTCCTTTCTATTTTCTCCTCTATTTCCTGGATTTCATATTTATTATTCAGTGTCATTTGCTCATAATTTTCTGGTCTCACAACTACATCATGTATCAATTCTTTTATCTCCCTATGATTCCCTGTCATCATTTCCTGCATACCTTGGAACATCAATATTTCTTTTAATAATATACTTATTTTTCGCTGTTGTACCATTTTGCCTTATTTTAATGAATTAAAAAATTACTCAGTAATCTATCAAGATCCCAATGTCCCAATTATTCATCACACCAAGAAAGCCAGTATTAGAGCAGTTCACAAAATCATTCTGTTAAATAGTCCATTAGCAACCTCCACTTAGTTACAAAACAAATCCAAGCTGTTTCCCACTCGCACACTGTCCAGCATATTTGTAATCCTCAAAGTTCTAAGAATTGAATCTTTTCACAGTCTGTCTCCAAACACCAAGTATAATCAATTTGCAGGTATTGTTTAGGGTATTCCAGCTAATCTGTAGACTAAACAAGTTTCACTCCTTCTTCCACTTTTTTCAGCTCTATGATGTCTTCCCTGGCTAGTAGGTGTCACCATTACTCTTTTTCTCCACTTTTGCTGCGAATAAAATATCTCCAAAAATATTTTCCAATGATTTTCCAAAGCCCTTCAAATCAAGGTGGCAATAAAAGTACAATCCAATATTTTGAAATGATTTAAATTGCTAAAAACTAGCCAATCCAATCTATTCTTTATCTTTAAGGTTACTTCTGTGTTCAATTTCTTTTCTTTCTTTTTTCAAATCTGACAGTAGTTCCAGGTCTTAGTCGCTGCTATTCACCTCAGTTGAATCCCACTTTCCAAAGGGGGTGTTTTTTTAGGAGAAATCCACTGCAAAAGTTAGAAGGTTCTTACCTAGTCCAAACACACTTTTCCAGGATTGTTTCTTTCCTTTTTTCCGTTTCAGATGTTACGGCTTCAGTCCAGCCATAATGGCCATCTTCTCTTCCACCAGTTAAAGGGGCTTTCTTTGGGTCAAACGAGGAGAGTGTGCTCTCCTCGCAACCACCAAAGCATCCCCTCTGTCTTCATCACCCCTACAGGGTGACTTTTGACCCCAGATAGCCTCCTGGCTAGAAGAATTCAGTAGGATTTCATGGAGCTATCGCTTGCCCACACCACTTCACCATGATGTTGGCTGCCTTCTCCCAAGCAGTCTGAGCTTTCTGAGTTGGCATAGGAAGAATTTTTTGTTGTGCCTTTTTGATGACGTATTTGATGTTAAGTGTCCATTTTGAGATATTATAGAACCTAGAAACTTGAAGTTCTCTGCTGTTGATACTATGTTATCTAATATTGTAAGAGGTGTAGAATAGGAGGGCTTCTCCTAAAATCTACTATCATTTCTACAGTTTTGAGTGTGTTCAATTCAAGATTGTTCCGGCCGCCCCACAAGACTAGTTGTGCAACTTCCCATCTCAATGCAGATTCATCATCACTGTTGTATCATCTCCTGCCTTAAACATTATGTCCCCACTAACTAATAACAGAGACATTTCTTAAGAGATATATAGATTTGGCCTGCAGTAAAGTTTCTTCCTTTAAAGTTCTTCAAGATGGTAGTAATCCTTATTTGATTTAACTTAACCTGCTAAATTCGAGTTGCTTGTTATTTGTTTTTTAGATCAAGGTAAAAGAGAATTATGATAAGAATGCAATTTTGATTCAATTAAAATCATTCTATCAAAATCCTGATCACTAAGCAATGTAAAAGAGATAACAGTTGATTTCCCCCCAAAATTGACAAGAATAAAGTATTGTATTTTGTCAGGTTTCAAAATGTCAAAATAATTACGTTGCCTGTAAAACAAATTAATCTATCAAACAAAATTTCTTCTTGGCTCTTTGTTGATCAGACGTACACTGTTAAGGTTTACTGTAAAATCTTTGCTTTTATTTTAACGGACTAGAGTTTTTTCTTTGCAATTCCATTCCGGCTTAGAAAGTTACTGTAACTGAACACCAATATGAAACATCATTTTTAAGAACTGAGCATCTCATGAGGAAGATGGTAGCCAAATATTCAAACTATTTCACTATAATAGCAATAAGGAGGAAGATATTTGGGCAGAGCATCAGTGAATAAGAGATACCTGCATATAAGTAGGTTTTCACCATCGTCATCACCATCATACAGTTCGGGGGGTCGATTTGCAAAAACTTCTGCAGTCAGGGAAAGCCTTAATGGTGCCTTGGTGGTGTGCCTGGATCCTCGTTCCAGTCGTGCCTTGGCCGGGGGCTCTATTTTTGGCCCCGGGGTTCCACATGCTGCTGCCAAATGCCCAACTCCCCCACATCTGTAGCACCTCAGTGGACTCTGTGGGGTGGATGGCCTCTGGGTGGCCCGTGATGCTGTAGTTTCTGGTCTGGTAGACGGTTCCTGGTCCAGCTGGGTTTTCTCCTTTGCCTGTGGTTGTTTTAGCATGTTGTTGGCACGTAGCCCTCTCTCGACTTGCGTCGTTATCCAGAACCAGTCGGACAGTTGGTTCAGAATATCTCGATAAGCGGTCACTTGGGCAATTTGCTTATCTAAGCTTGTTCTAAAGAAGTTTACTAGCAGTCGTTCAGTTGTTCAGTCCCAACAACTTTTCTAAACTCACGGATATGTTCTTGGATAGGCTTCCCCCTCTTCATTAGGTGCCTGAGCTCATCTTCTACATAGGGATCGTCCCCTGTTTCTTCGAAGCGGGCTCGTAGCAGTTGTAAGAAACCATCTGCATCTTGCAGTTGGGGGGCCCTGTATTTGTACTGGGTCGCTGACCAGCTCCTTGCTTCTCCCTCCAGACTGTCTGCGATGGCACTGACCAGGGCCTTGGGGAAAGGGTAAAGGTGTGCGTAGCGCTCGATGTAAATCTCAGCTGCATTGAGAAATTGAGCTAGCAGGTCCGGATCCCCATCGAATTTCCCTCTGAATCAGGGTGGTTCTACTCCTCCCATTGCCACCCGCAGTGGCCACTCCTCCCATTGCGGGGGTCTGTGAGCCTGCCCATGGTGCCCTTGGGCTTCTTCATCATCTCCCATTTGGGTGCAGGGGAGTGATGCAGTGGCTGGGCTGGGTTGCTTGCTGAGCAGGGAGGGAAGCCCTGAGTGCATTTTGGAGCTTTCTTCTCTGATCTTTTTTTTTCCTTGTGTGTGTGGGGGGGGGGGGCTATGCTGCCGTTTGGAGAGCCATAGAACCTTCCCCCCTTACCTGCCACTTGATGGGAGTCCAGCAAAAGGCATCATAATTTTTTCCTTTTCTGAGGCAAACCTCTGGTGGAGATGGCTTTCTTCCATGGCCTCTGATAAGGTTGTTTACCTACGGAGACATCTGAAGGTCTGCCAACGTCGGCGTGGAGTAGCTTAGGAATGCATAAATATTTTTAGAAGAAAAGTTTTTGAAGAGAGCATTTTTTTAGATTTTATATTTCCTGACTGTCTGTCCGAGTTCGAGTTGTCTAAAGAAATAAAATGCCTCTCACATTTTGATAATAAAGAAAAAAAACTTTTATTTGTTAGAACAACGTCTTCACGGACTCATATGCAGTCAGGAAATGACCTCTGCTCCAAATTCCCTCCCTTTCCTGGCTTGCTTCCTTATCCTTATTGGTCAATATCTAAATCATTCTACGGTAGTCTCTCTTACTAATCCCACAGGAATTTAACCCCCTCTTTACTATGTCAGCCCTGAATGAAATGCAAGTTGAGAGGCTGACAGTTGGAACAGCGAGTCTAAAATGGACGTTCAGGTAAGACAACATCCCTTTTCCCCACTCGCTGTTCCCTTGATTGGAACATACCCACGTCTATTTTTGTTGGGTGGGTGTTGAATTCCTATCCTAGCCATGAGTGGAAATTACAGCATCTATCCTGTAATGCCTAATAAAGGAAGTTATTGATGACCATGCAGCTGCTCTACAGATATCATCTATTGAGGCCTGAGTTGCCCAAGCCGCTGATATTGCTGCACTTCTTGTAGAATGTGGCACGATGCCCTTTGATATCTGTGCCCCTTGTCTTTTATAAACTGCAGAAATGCATGACTTAATCTATCTGCCTATTGTTGCAGAAGATACCTTCTGTCCCATAGACGATGGTAGGTAAGAGAACAATAAGGCCTCTGTTTTAAGGAATGAAGCTGTTCTTTCTATATAATTTTTAAGTGATCTACGCACATCTAGTGTGTGCCACCTTTTTTCTAATTTATGTTTTGGATTTGGGCAGAAATTAGGCAAAATTATCTCCTGAGTCTTATGAAATATTGAATTAATTTTTGGAATAAACACCAGATCTAATCTCATGACCACTCTGTCTGTAAAAAACTGACACAGATCTTGACATATAGATAATGCTCCTAATTCCGATACTCTGCGAGCTGATGTTACTGCCAGCAGAAAAGCTAATTCTACTATAAGATGTCTTAATGTCACATTTATAATTGGCTCATAAGGATCAGATGTTAATGATTCTAGAACCAAATTAAGATCCCAAGTTGGGTATCTATGCACTGTTGGAGGTCTTAAATTAACAGCTCCATGTAGAAATGATTTAATTCTAGGATCCTGGGACAATGAATATCCCTATCCGTAGAAATTATTGTTGCTAATGTTGCTACCTGCCTACGTAACGTGGCCGGACTTAACCCCTTATTGAAACCAGATTGCAAGAATTTTAATACTTCCTGCACTGATGCTGATGTCGGATTTGAATGGTGATTAGCTGCCCACTGAACAAAACTGTTCCACGATGCATTATATATTCTTATTGTTGATGGCCTTCTGGCTGCTTGTATGGTGTTAATGACGTCATTTGGTAGATGGTCTTTCATTAGCCGTATCCGCTCAATCGCCATGCGGTCAACTTTAGCCATTCTGGGTTTGGATGATATATCACCCCTTGACTCAGAAACATTCTGCCCACTGGTAATTTCAATGGTTGTTCGATTGATCGCTCTTTCAGGTGGTTCGAAGAACCACTCTCTTCGAGGCCAATATGGGGCTACTAATATCAGATCCGCTTTCTCCTCTATCATTTTCCTTATTACGTGTGGAATGATGGGAATTGGGGGAAAGGCGTATAGAAGTCCCCGAGGCCATTGAGCCCTTAGAGCGTTGTAAGCCTCGGCTCCCTGTGTTGGAAATCATGTGAAAAATCTTGGAAGTTGTGTGTTCTGCCTTGTGGCAAAAAGATGTACTTCTGGTGGTCCAAACCTTTTGACAATCTTCCGAAAGATGTTCTGATACAATCTCCATTCCACCTGGTCTATTCTCCTCCTGTTCAGCCAATCTGCTTGCTGATTTAGAGATCCTGATATGTGTTCTGATCTTAGAGAGAGAATGTTTCTCTCTGCCCACTCCATCAGCCTTTCTGTCTCGTCCATTAATGCTTTGGATCTTGTGCCTCTCTGTCTGTTTAGATGTGCTTTTGTAGTCATATTGTCTGTTAATACTAACACGTTTGTTTGTTACTTGTTTTTGAAATAGTCTCAGGGCCAATCTGAATGCTCTCAATTCCAGCAGTTTATGTTGTGCTGTTTTTCTACATAAGACCATGTTCCTTGTGCTAATTGATTGCCCAGATGGGCTCCCCATCCTAAGAGACTGGCGTCCGTGGTCAGTGTGATCCTTGATGGCTCTAGGAACATAGTCCCTGCTTCCGGAGTGGGAGATATCCACCACCTCAGTGATAGTCTCACAGCTGATGGTACTGTTATTCTGATTAGTGAATTCGCTGTCCCCTTCTTTTGATACGGCAGTAGAAGCCATTGAAGCTGTCGGGAATGCCGACGAGCCCATGGTACTATGTTTATACAAGATATCATTTTGCCAACAATTGGGACAACAAAAGAAGGGAAATCTTTTTGTGTTTTAACACTTGTAATATCAATTCTCGAATACTTGTTTGACGGTCTTGTGAAAGATACACCAGTCCTTGCTTGGAGTCTATCACTGCCCCTAAATGTAATATCTTCGTTACAGGGATAAGGTGACTCTTTTCCCAATTGATTGTTAGTCCATGATCCTGCAATGTTTGGATCACTTTCTGTCTGTCCACATCCGCTTGCTCTATATCCTGAGACAGAATCAGAATATCGTCCAGATAACAGACAATTTTTACTGATTTTTCCCAAAGCATTGCTGCCATTGCTACCATCAGTTTGGTGAACGTATACGGAGCTGAAGAAAGGCCGAAAGGCATAGCTCGGTATTGGAAATGCCTGTCCGCGTAGGAAAATCTGAGGAATTGCCTGTGTTCTGGGTAAATGGGCACATGTAGATATGCCTCCCTCAAATCTATTGACTGCATTAGATCGTTTTAACGCACACATCCCAGAAGAGACTTGAGGGAGTGCATTTTGAAACGGCGATACCTTGTTCAACTGCTTCAAATTGAGTATGCCCCTCCAGTCTCCCGAACTTTTTGGGACAAGAAAAAGGATTGAATAGAATCCCGTGCGTAGTTGATATTGTGGAACTGGTTCTATGGCCTCTATCTTTAATAAATGTTGAATTTCCAATTCCATAAGGTGTCGTTTGCCCATAAGGTGTCGTTTGGCCTGTCGTTTGGCCTTGGATATGGGCATTATATAAAATGTGACAAAGGGGTTGATGTAAATTCCAGCTGTAAACCCTCCATCACTGTACGTGTGATCCAGTTGTCGTTGGTTGACATCTTCCACTGGTGGTAGTACAGCTGGATTTTGCCACCAATGGGGAGAGGGGTCAAAGAGTCATTTCCCTCTGCAGAACAAGTGCGAACCCATTCCTCTGAAGGGACGTTTAAAATCTGTTTGGCGTCTTCCTCTATCACGAAAGGATGATCTGTCTGAATAAGGACGGTATTGTTGATTGGCTGATCTTGGAAAGTAGGAGACCAGTCCCTGGTCTGCCCGAAAGGACTGTCTAGGATAAGACACAAATCTACGATCTGGTCGTCTGTAATAGGCTGGTAACACTTTCTTTTTGTCCCTTCCTTCCACTAATATGCCGCCCCAAACAGAGACTGACTTTGATACGGTGCTGTCGTTAGATGCCATTTTGATTTCATATCCGCACACCACTGTATCAACCAGAGGAGACGGCGAGATATTATTGCTGATGCTAACGCTCTAGATGCAAATTTTGCTGCATCTAGGGAGGCATCTGCTGAATACTCTGCTGTAACAATCAACTTTGCTAAATCCTGCTGAAGCCTAGCATCCTGAGTGGGTGCTCGATCTCTGAGTTGTCTAAGTCAGGTTAAAGAAGCCCTATTAAAAAAGGACGCAGATGTTGCTGCCCTGATAGCCCAAGCTGCCGCCTGATGGGTCTTTCTAAACGTCATCTCCGCCCTCTTATCCTCCAGATTTAATCCTTCTCCTGTCTCACTAACTAACACAGTAGGAGAAGTGAGGCTTGCCACTGGTTCATCTATTACAGGTAATTGTAACAGAGATTCCAATTCAGGAGAAGCACAATAAAGCTTTTTATCAAAACTATTAGGTCCTGACAAATAACCTGGCTTTTCCCATGGTTTCTTAACTACTTGTGAGAACAAGTCTGGAAATGGTACATAATCATAGTTATTGGATGGTACAGGAAATAGATTGCTGTTGGATTCTCTCTGACTGTTGACTTCCAAAGGTTTGTCTTTGGCCTGGTCCATATTAGTAGCTATTCTTGCCTTTCGGTGGAGGTATTTAAATAGGGAGGGTTTAAAAAGGCCCTGAAAGACCGGTCTGTCCACTGTCTCCTCATCATCATCAGACATCTCAACCTCCTCTAAATATTCAGACTCCTGTACATCCTCTTCCATATTGCCATAGCTAGGTAAGAAATGGTGAGTATTAACATGAGGAATATGGCCCAATGATGACGTATCTGTTACAGGCCCTGCTGACAATCCTGATTGCTCTAAATCAGGATTGGAATATGCGGGTAAAGGCTTGAGATAAAAATGTTTGGAAATCACAATTTTGGCCAGGTAACAGAACTTCAGCTACCCGAAGGCCAGCTGCAGTTGGTGTAAAAGTAGATTCGGGCCCAACCTGTATAAATGGTTGATTAGTGGTATCCACTGTATCCCTACTTTGTGTCTCTGTACGTGTATTGGTTCCTAATAATTGTGAACCATGCCAGTGTGTAGCCAACTGTGGGTTCTGGCAAGGCATATCCACTTCAGCTTCAGATTGTGATTTTAAGGTATCCAAACTTGAAGTACTGGTATTTCCTGCAAATTCCCCTGAGTAAGGGATTGATTTGCAATTCTTGCCCTATTAAATTGTCTTTCAAGGGCATTGTGTCTGCATTGGTCCTCTTTGGAAGGCCTTACTACTTTCTTAGTCTCAAATTGTCTACTCCTAGAGTTTCCTTTTTTACGCTTGTCAGGTTTGGGTGAAGGTGCCCTGGGCTGATCCAATTCAGAGGATAGTTCTTCCTCAGCCCTCATATTAATTATTTAATAAATATTGTCACAATATCAGTATATTAAGAAAATGTTACTTTCCTGTAGACCAGAATATTCAGTGAGTAATTACTCAGATAAGTCCTTCTCCCTATATCCCTCCAAAGAATTAGGCAATAATATAAGAATTAAATTTGCTCTGTCAAGGCAGCCTGTTCAAGTGACTGTTACAAAATATCAATGGGCGTGTTGTTACAATCACCCCTTGTTCCACTGCTACTGTATCCTATTTTTAACCAGCAGCTTTAACTTAGTTGTCAAGCGCTGTTTCCATCAACGAGTTTGCCGGCAAGGCAGTGACTCCAAAGCCATTCCAATTAGCTGCTGAGGGCTGTGAATGTTAAGGCAGTTTAATTGGCACTCCAGCCCAACCGCTATCACTCGCGGTTGTAACGGTTGTTCTAGGGCTGTTTCTAGGCCTCCCCTCTTTACTCTCAATCATTTTAAAGCCAGAAACTGCAGGCACCCTAGCCGGGAAACACCTCAGCTGTTTAGCGCTATTTACACGTGTTAATCACTTTCCGAGCAGTTTCAAGTCTCCCCTTTCTGCTTATAACCGCAAATGAGGGGAAAACTGCAGGCGTCCCAACAGGGAACCTCCCCAGTCGTGCAGCTCACTCCACCACTATTGTCAAATAGCGATCCTTTTCAAGGCTGCTCTCTTGCGCTGACAGAAAATTGAATGTAAAACAGCAAGCGCCCCAGCCAGGAAACGCCTCAGTTGCGTAGCGCTTTTTTTCTTTCACTCAGTTTTCGGGCTGTTCCAAGGCCCCTCCTTTATTTTGGCAACAATTATCAGTTAACCAATTCTGGCAATCGTTCCAGCCGGAACCACCTCAGTCGCCTAGCGCTGGCCACATGTAAATCACAGCCCTCCGGTTAATTTTTAGATCAAATTAGTTAACAATTGTCAATTCCCTATCGGGACAAAGAGCACACCAGTCTAATCACCCTTGACTGAGTGAAAAGACTAGACATGCGCAGAAGAAAGGGGAGTGACTAAGCTGTGGAGGAAAAGATTTGAAGAGCAGTCAAACCAATGAGAAGTGGATATTACCCAATCAAGGGACTGTAGGAACAGCGAGGAGGAAAATGTGATCTTGTTCTGCCCCAGCTACGGACCCCCAAAAATGTAGCACACACAAACTCTCTACAAAGCTTATTTTACTCAAATAACTTAGTCTTTATCAACCAAAGTCTGTTAATACTGTCTTAACAGCTTACCAGAATTCTAAGATAAGGTAATCACAGTCTTATTAGAGTTGGCAGAAAGCCCAGAAGCAATTTTGCAGACACAAAAGAGAGTGAACTAAAGTTGTTCTGTACAGCTTGTTGCAAGTGGCGTTCCTTCTTAAATAGGCTAAGGGAGTGGCCAATTAGCCCCAAGTGTTACTCTCAAGGAGACCTCCTCCTGAGGAGCCACTCCTGCCTTTGGCAGCTCTGCGCGCCCGTGCATTGAGAAGATGCTCCTCTTCATCCTCTTCATTTAAAGGAGCTTCTGGGGGTTCTGAAGACCCTGGCTTAATCCCTGCCTCTGGCACCACATCTTCTCCAGCCTCCTCACTTGAGCACCAGCTGCACAGGCTGCTGGCGCAGCACCACACCAGCCTCCTCGTTGTCAGGATCAGCTACAATCTGCACAGGCCGCTGATGGGCCATAACAGATCTTGAGGTAAGTTCAAATTATATTTTGAATTTGTTAAGTACCTTTATTTTAATATGTATAGTAATTAAAATGATCAAAGTATTACAGAAAAAGCTTTCATTAAAATTATTTTATATTTATGCATTTCAGTTCTCTATTATATGTTTTGAAACTTTATTTGCTGTTTTTTCATATACTTTCATACTATTATTTTTTAAATTCCTCAATACTTCTACTGACTTTCGTTCTTCTATTTTTATCTTTCATGGATGCCATGTTCTTTGGAACCTTGTTTAAACCACGAGTAGTTTATTTTTTGGCTTCCTCCACATGAGTAGTTCATTTTTTGAACAGTAAGAATTATACGTTACAGGGGGCATCAGGATTTTAGAGATGCTTAGGTGGGGTATGGCCAAAGAAAGGTTGGGAACCACTATTTTAGACAAAGCCAATTTACTATCAATAACTGCTTTGTCTTCAACTATCTAATTGCCAAATATGCCTGTAAGAGGAGACTCCTGTTTACTGCTTTTATAGACCTCACAGCAGCATTTGATATGATAAACAGAGAAGTACTATGGCGTAAACGGACATCTCTTAAAATAGAATCTAGACTGCTGGCTTTGATTAAAGCCCTTTATACAAGTACCTGTTTTAGGGTGTGGAATGGGGTTAATGGGACTCTGACTAATAGGACTCACACAAATAAAGGGTAAGGCTAGGATGTATCCTGGCCCCATTATTATTTAGTTTATATATCAATGACTTGCCAGAGTTAATGAAGGATCCCATGGTACATATGCTGATGATCCTAAATACATACTGTAACAGTTTGCTCTATGCTGATGATATGATTGATAAAAAATTTGTCAAAGTGCAGATTTCCTAAATACTGTCCAAAATGTTTTGATATGTCACAGTATGCCAATAATTACTGGGACCACAACAACTGGTTTAGAATTATAATTAGAATTCTTTATTGGCCAAGTGTGATTAGACACACAAGGAATTTTCTCTGGTGCATAAGCTCTCAGTGTACATATAACAATAGAGATAGATCTTTATCATAGTCATTGTAAAAATACATTCATCATAAAACATTACATGCAATACTTAGTGATAGTCATGAATACCCAATAAGCAATCGACATAAATCATTCTAGGATACTAAGTAAACAATATAAATCTTAAGATGCAAGCAACAAAGTTATAGTCATAAGAAGATAAGGAGACGGAATAGTGAAGATGAGAATAATGATGGTAGTACTGTCTTTCTAGATAGTTTAACAGTGTTGTGGAAATTAGTTGTTTAGCAGAGTGATGGCATGGGGAAAAAAATGTCCTTCTGTCTAGTTGTTCTAACAAGCAGTGCCCTATAGTGTCATTTTGAGGGTAGAAGTTGAAACTGTTTATGTCCAGGATGCGAGGGGTCTGTAAATATTTTCACAACTCTCTTTCTGGCTGCTGCAGTATAAAGATCTTCAGTGGAAGGCAGATTGGTAGCAATTGTTTTTTCTGCAGGTCTAATTATCTGTTGAAGTTTGTGTTTGTCTTGATTGGTTGCAGTATCAAATCAGACAGTTATAGAAGTGCAGCTGACAGACTCAATAATTCCTCTGTAGAACTGTATGAGCAGCTCCTTGGACAGCCTGAGCTTTCTGAGTTGGCACAAGAAGAATATTCTTTGTTGTGCTTTTTGATGATGTATTTGATGTTAGGTGTCCATTTCAAGTCTTGATATATTACAGAACCTAGAAACTTGAAGGTCTCTATTCTTGCTACTGTGTTGTCTAGTATTGTGAGTGGTGGTAGTGTAGGAGGGCTTCTCTAAAATCTACTATCATTGCTACAGTTTACAGTTTAAGCCTATTTTTCAATTTCAATTTTCAAATTTTGATACTTTATGATCAATTCTTTGTCTTCTCTATTCTCTCCTGGTATTGTCACATAAATTACCCGTTTTCTTCTTTTCAACCAGAGTTATATCTGGTGTCTTTTGAGTCAAGACTTTATCAATTTTTATTTGGAAATCCCACAATATTTTAACTTGCCCATTTTCTACTTCTTTTTTAACTATATATTCTTAGCAATTTTTCATTACCAGCATATGAAAATTTGTATAGTAGTTACAGTGAATCAGTTTGCAAACTGTGATTTTCTTGCATGAGCTGAGTATATGATGAGATATAGGCCTTCCAAGTTTCACTTAGGACTTAAGAATCTCCTGGGAAGAATACTACAATTCAATTAATATTAATGGGTGTTGTGGCTCCCCAAAATCTGAAAATTGTTATCTTTGACCTTGATAGCCACACACAACGTTCATCTTTCATCTAGGCCCTTAATTGGGATAGTGTTTTAATACTGTAGGGATGGAATGCTGCCTCCCTATTACTAAAACTTTCAAAAACCTCTGAACCCATGTGTAAGTTATTTGTATAAACTCTTGCCTTATTTGAAATCTGCAGTTCTGATCCCTACTGCCATACTTGTATTTCTCTTTTCTAATTTACCAGGTTCGCTGAGAGTGCACTTTAAACCCCTTCCTCAAAAAAATAGGCTCTAAAGAAAAGAATGACTATGATATTTATACAAAGAGACATCTGTCTTATTTGCAATTATATTTTCACCTACCCATCCCATCACCTAAGTTGGAGGCTATAGCTTTCTACTTACTCCAAAAATACAATCCACCAATCATAATAACTGCTTTACTTTTGCAAAGTACACCAATTGGCAAACTTCAGTTCAAGGGGGAAGGAAAGATTTGAGCTAGCTAGTTTATCTGGCAGCAATACTGTAATCACAGCAAAGTTCATGTTACCTAGTGTTGTGTCTGCATCTGACTTCATAACATGAAGTTGTTTCCAAAATAAGATGTTGAAAATCTTATATGGGTATAAGATATGTTTCACAGGATACAAGTAAGAAAGATAAAATAAATGGTTATATAAATGATATGAATGGTATAAGATCAGCTACATGAACACTGGAGGACCCTCTCTATTCACATTATTCAAAGAAAAAAAATATTTTCAGTTTTTAACTGAAAATATAAATAAAGATTATTTTTTTTAAAAAAGGTAAAATTATCTCATGTACTATAAATTAATATAAGAATTTAGTAATTAAAATGTGTCAATTCTCATGTAACGGATGTATGTTAACCATATATGGAAAATTGCTGTGTTAGCAGAATCCTTTGTCTTGAAAAGTATAAGAAGTCATGTCATCCCTGTCTCTTTGTTTAGAATTTTCAGATACAAATCTGGTTCTCAAACTTGCGCAAATAAACTGACTCTGGCTGACCAAGGAATGTCATTCAGACTCTCATTCCATAACATTTTATGGCGACTGGCACAAAGGGACTGAGGGACAGAGAAGTTTGAATCTGCCTGACGGCTGGCCCAGCAGGGACCAACGCCTTCCCAAGTGAAACATCCATTAGCCGGCCATTAGGACTCCATTGAAGTCCACGGAATCTTTCATTGGGGAAATGCCGTGAACTTGCTGGAGAAGCAGACCAGTCAAGGATCTTCATGGTCAGCCAGACCCAGAGACCTCAACAAAAGACCAAGAGGAAGATGCCTGCAGGCAAGTATAAGCCAGGAGTTCAAGTCTCTTGTGGGGAGTTCAAGTCTCCCTGTTAAGGGGTTCCCAGCAATTGAGTGGTGGAAGAGGGGGCCTGATCACCTCCCTAAGAGACAAGGTGGCATCCTAAAGTCTCTAGTAAGGAGTTCAAGTAAGGAGTTTGAGTCTCCTTGTTAGGATTGAGTGGTTAAACCGTTGCAGTCCCGCATTGTGACCGTTGGCAAATCCAGCACATCAGATCAACGGTAGTGTTCTTAAGATGGGTGGTTGTAATAGTGTACCCAGGACATCATTACAATGCATGTTAGCCAATTTTAAGACTCTGTTTGATGAAATCTGGAAGAGAGGGGAGAAAGAAAACCTTGGTGCCAAAGATTTTGAACCAGGCTGATAGGGAGGAATTTCAATGACCCCCCCCCCTCCGTGTTCTATCCGAGCTACCCGAGTGAAACCAGTAGCTCAACCAGTAAGTCCCCCTGAATAAAAGTTGAACCGGTTCCTGTACTACCAGAAGCAGAGAATCTGACGAAACCTAAGTCAAAGAAGAAAATAAAGAGAAGTGCCTCAGGGTCTTCAGTGAGCTCTGAAGATTTTGTGTCAAACCATATTAGAAGTAAAACTAAGGTCTCTATACAGTTTGGAACTTTAAAATTAAAATCACTGCCTGCTGGGAGATCCAAGCTAGAGAGAGCTGGACAGAATATCCAAGAGCAGAGTAAAGAGTGAGAAGTTTAACTCCACAGGTCTGGAAATGTTTGATGGTATGTGTGTGTATGTGTATGTATGTAATCATTTCTAAACCTGCAGGGAGGATGAGACCCTCTAACAATAGTACACAAAATTATTTAGAAAATGGAGCTCATTGGCTTGTGAAAAAGCTCCCTGAAATAATTGTAATGATTGGTTTGCATGGAGTGGAATTTTTGCATGAAGTGAGAAATTGGTGTACACAAGCAGTTTGATTGCAGCGTGAATGTGAGTGTGTTGAGGGTAAAAGTTGGTGTGAATGTACTTTGATCTCTATGTATCTCTCTTGAAATCTTTTTATTTTCCTTTTACTCAGAATTTTTTGTTGTTGTACCATGCTCTACATTTCTTTCAAATTTTGTAACTGAAATATTATGTTCTTATAAGAAATATTCCTAATCATTTGTTATTCATCTTCAGGCCTGAAAAATCAGCCCTTCATGATAAATCCAGTTTATTCAATTCAAATAACTTGGAAGATTGCTCTTTCAGAAAGGCTTGTTCACAGTTTAGGGATATTATAATCAGCTTTGTATCTAAAGATCCAAAAGATATTACCACCTGAGGCTTACCAGCCACAGCTGCAGAAAAACAGGTTGGTTATATTTTGGTTATACTGTTTCCTATTTAGGTTACCAGTATGTGTTTAATGCACAGCTATTATTGAAAAGTATTTGAAAATATTAATGGCAACACCTGTCACTAAGGTTTTGTGAGCTTTACATTCTGTTTTAGCTATTTATGGAATTCTAACCACAAAGTATTAGTATACTAATCTAAAGTATTAGTTTTGTCTAAAAATATGCCTTTAAATGGCATATGATCTGGCAATTTCAGAGAAATTTCAGAGAAATTCTGCATATGATCTGGTAATTTCAGAAAAGTTCAGATTCCAGAGAAATTGCTTTGTCTAATTTGTTACCCAGTTACAGAATCCTTTCTCAATCTTCCCAAGAAATCTGCCTGGCACCAAAGTACCTTATCTTCCTTCCTTCCTAGCTAAGAAGATTGATTAGTTCAAACTCACCAACTGTATGTTTTCATTCAACTACAAGCAGCCACTGATTTAAATATTCCTTAATGTTCCATTTATTAGAATTAATTTATATGCTATTCTAAGTTTTCCCTCTAAGAATAAATACTGTTTTATTAAATGAGCAATTACAAACTGGGCGAATGGGAAACTATCATACTATATTAGTACTTCCTGCTCTGTGAATTTGATACACTGAAAAGGATCCTGTACTTCAGTTTAAATATTATTACACGAACCTGAGCAGCAACTATTGTGTTCAGTCTCATTTTGTCTTTATCCCACGCATTACTGCTCCGAGGTGGCTATTTAGAATATCATTTCCCATTTTAAAAACTCAGGGATACAATGTGGACTTCAATTCCCAGAATTCCCAGCAACAGTCATTCCAAAAAGTTGCCGAGATTGGGAAAGATCTGTATATGGGTTATGCAAGCTTTCTCTCTCTAGCTCTAGTTGCTCTAAGTACCTATGCACCTCCAAGGGTGTGATTCTGTGTGTGTGTGTGTTTTTTTCAGACTTGCATTTTGCATTGAGCACGGCAATACTTTTAGCATCATAATAACTTTCTATGCCTTATTTCAGTTTCTTTTATAGCTTCGGAAAACAAATATACAGATTTCGACGGGTATAATCTTTAAACTTTACCATGACAACAGGAGGCGAGCAGAACGTTTGACAGATTCAAAGCAACAATGTCTAGAAACTACAAACCCCAATATGCCTCAGGCTTCCTCGCTAGGAATACAGTAACGTATCTACCGCAGCTCCTTCAACTCCAGGGGCTGGCCCAAAACGTCAGCGCTTAATTTCTCACGTGACGGAGAAAAAAGCGACTTTAACCCGTCACCGGTTAGCGTGTCAGCCAATCAAACGATTCCACTTAGCAGAGCTTTTTTTATAATTTGTGAAAAATGATAAAGTAACCGCCTTGCTGTAGCCGCGCCCGATGGTTGTCGATCGTAATTGGCTATCGCGTTGTCCTTTTGAAGTACCTGTCGCTCTCTGACAGGTTAATAGGAAGATCTTGACGAAAACGGGAGGAGGCGGCTCCTCGCCGGCTCCTCCCAATGAAGCGTCGCGATCAAGCCTCAATTTACCGTCTTAGCTTCTTCCCCGCCTCCTTTTCTCACGCGCCGCCCAACGGCTGTCTACGGTCCCGCGCTTTATTTCTCCTCCCATTTCGTTTCCCTCGACCTACTCGAACGCATTCTTGTGTCAATTCATTTTCACGCGGAAGCAACTTTTGTCTGTCTCTCCTCTTATTCTCATATCCACGCCTTATTTCCCTCCCCTCCCCATTTCTGTCGCGCGCGCTCGCGCTGCTTCAGTCTCGCGCTCGTTTTCTGGCGTCGCATTGGGATGTTGGCGGCGGCCGCCGCAACGGGCAGTAATTCCTGGGTCGCTCAAGAAGAGGCGGCGGCAGGGAAGTGCTTCCCCCGCCAGTGAAAAGAGCGCGGAAGAAGACAGTGATTTCAGCCGCTTCCCCTGTCTTCTTTTGCGAAGCGTGCTGAGGGATCGAGGCGGCTTCTGCTCCTCCTTCGCTGCGCGTTAGGCGGAGAAAAAGCGAGGAGTCCGGGGATCAACATGGCGGAACACTCAGCCCCCGACCAGAAGCACAAGTCCGGTGTTGCTGTCTCGTCGTCATCTTCAAATTCCCAAGCGCTGGCTAACAGTCGAAGTGGTTCACTGGCGGCTACCGGCCCTGGCACCCCAGCTGGAGGAGGCGGCCTGTCTGGGGGCCTGTCGCAACCAGCAGGCTGGCAGTCGCTGCTTTCCTTCACGATCCTTTTCCTGGCCTGGCTGGCTGGTTTCAGTTCCAGGCTCTTCGCCGTCATCCGTTTCGAAAGCATCATACACGAGTTCGACCCCTGGTAAGAATTAGAGACGTCTGAAACGGACTCAGGTGCTGCTCCATGCGGCGGTGGGCGACCAAGCGACCGCAGTAATAGGAAGCGAGTTAATGAGAGAGCTGCGTGTGGTCCTTGAGAAGATGGGGGAAACCGAGATAAAATAAGAGGTTTTTTTAATGCAAATGAGGAAAAATTATGAGAGTGTTTGGTGAGAGGCGGATATGCTGTGCTGTGGTGCAAATAAAGGCTAAGAGGGAGAGGTGGCGTATGGAAAGGTGACCCGGAGTTGTTTTTGAGGGTGCCAGGTGGGATGGTGGAAAAGCCAACAATTGTTATGGTTGAGATAGGTATTCTAATCTTAAAATTGTCTTGTGACTGCCAAAACACCCGAGACAGTCTTATCTAACCTTACGACTTGAATGCGATCTGATGTTAGGTCAAGAGGCCCCAAATCATTTTCATTTCTTCATTGGGTAAAACTTGTGCAGCGTTGCTGTAATCCTCGCTGCGGCATAGACGAGCGTGCGTTTCCGTTTCTGTATGGAAGAGAGGCCGGAATAGAGCAAGAGAACAGTAGTTAAAAAGCATTGAACGCTGAAGCAACGGGACCTTTTGCAATAAACTATCGGGAGATGAGCAGAGGAACCGGGGGGGGGGGGGGCATACTGTGTACAAATAGACCCTGTTCATATGCCCTCGATAGCCAAATTTCTTCAGTAATGAATTCAGTGTATTTCTTATGGAAGCTGTGGACTTTTAACTTTATGCTTCACCACCCAGCATATTGTGAACTAGTAATAATAATGCAGTGAATTTTTTAAAAAATGAGTAGGATTTTCATTTTAAGTAGATGCATAATTTTTTATTGACACTTATTTTTGTGATTACAAATGTAACTGAATTTAAACTTATAATTTCCATTTTATAAAGTATGATTTTTATATGCCTATATGACAGTTATAGAAAATATTACTTTGATGCACAAAGATGGAAAGATTTGACCTTATCTGCAAGCGAAGAATGGTTAGTGAAAATGATGGAACTTGCTGAGATAGCTGAATTAACTTCAGTAATAAGAGAAAAGACAATATCTACCTTTATGGCTAACTGGAAACCCTATAGATTTTTTATGTGAAACACAAATAAATGAATTTATCATTAATGGTTTTGATGAATAGACAGAATAGATTATAGAAAGCTATGTTGTAACCATAGAGTAAGCAATAAATTTACAATTGGCCTTATAACTGCCATAAAGAAAATAGGAAACTATTTATATCTTTTTCTTTTCTTTTTATCTTTTACTTTTCTGCACTTAGCTTTCTTTGATTTATTTTCTTTTTCTTACTTTATATTAATTTGTACTTCCTTTCTTTAAAAAATCTTTAATAAAATTTGATTCATTATACAACAGATCTTGGCCAGAATAGATTACACCAATTTGATGTAACTTCCTCCAGTTATATATGGGAATACTATTCTGCATTATTTGCCCTAAACATTTTCTTGATACAGAACAGAATAGAATAGAATCCAATTCTTGTGATGAGCTGCAAACTTGTAGAATTATTTCTGATCAATAAGTTTCTGTGTTTCTGATTCTATATTTTAATTACCAAACTGGAGATAGTTGCACCATTTTCCCCATCTTGCCCTTATAGTAGATTGCATTATCTATTTTATATCGCATTTTTCACCTGCCATATAGATTTTACATTAGGGCAGGTTGAATTTGAAGTATTGAAAAGATTACTGCATTATTGTACATACATGTAAAGATGTACCATACTTTTAATTTACATTAGACAAATACTATAATATAGAGGAGTTAAAATCCATTCTATTCTGCTGTTTTTTTTGGTCCAAAATTCTTGAACTTTGTACTGAAATAGGAATCAATGCTTACATCTTTGCTCCTGAGACTATTCCAGTTAGATCAGTGTGAAAGATGGCCTGTAGAAAAATACTTCTGACAATAGGTGTAGTGTTAGAACAGTTGGCTGAGGTGAGAAATCATTTATTTATTACCATTCTGTTCAAATAAATCATGCTGCAGCAAACTTAAACTTCCATTTTACCATTATACTGTTAGCATAATAAAGTAGACAATCCTGTTCTTTGTTTAATTTGGCATTTGAATTGAAA
Organism: Coluber constrictor foxii; assembly: GCA_038048745.1. NCBI lineage: Eukaryota > Metazoa > Chordata > Lepidosauria > Squamata > Colubridae > Coluber > Coluber constrictor. The sequence goes on along the minus strand of CM075961.1, from coordinate 121,518,206 downwards.
AATAATTATTTTACATTTTATGAAGCTATTAATCAGAGTTTTCACTATTAAACAAATGTACAATTGTTTTATTACTTTTCAGAAAACACTTTCTATAAATCTGTAATATTCAAGTAACAGTGTCAAAGTAAACATATCAAATAGTTCCCTGAGTACTGTGGATCGCAGGTAGGGAAGATAGTACTGGATGAATTAAAAGATACAAATCATTCCACTAATTTATTTCTAAATACTTGGATGCTTTTTTTTTTCCCTCCTAGCCTACTGCTTTGGTTGGAAGCATTAACGTTTGGGGGCTATTTCTCAACATACGGAATAACATAAAAGATAAGAAAGTTCTAATTCTGGATTGTATGTGGAAAAACTGAATGTTTAAAAAATGGATCTTTAATAAAACCATACATTACATTACTATGTAATCAAATATATCATATTTGACAGTATTTTAATAGGCAAGAATAATTGGAAACAGAAGATGATACAAAGCATAAGTATAGAGATAATCCAATTATATTTCAAAGCAGGAACAGTTACAAAGAAGCTGCCTGCTTTTTGCCTTAACGTTCTTCACATCCAAGACAAATAATTAGGTAAGTTCATCGTAGAAAATGAAAAAGGTCTGTCAGAAATCATATATAACAGTTTACAAAGCAGTTTACAGAGTCAGCATATTGCCCCCAATAAACTGGATCCTCATTTTACCAACCTCAGAAGGATGGAAGGCTGAGTCAACTATCTATGAGACTCAATCAGCTGAACAGCTAGCAGTCAGCAGAATTAGCCTGCAATACTGCATTCTAACCACTGCTCTTATAATATCCTTTTTTACAATTCTGTAATCCCTTAATTTGGGGTAGAGTCATGGCAACTGGATGGATGTATTGGCTGGATACCTATCCTAACATCACATAGGGTTTGGAGCAAATATTAAATATCAATCTTCTGAATCGGAGATGTTTCACCACCAGGTCACCAAGCTGCATAATAAAATGTAATGCAATGCTAAATCCAATCTGACTGCAACAAACCATAGTAATAATATAGGAGGCATGCTAATCAGTCAGTATGACATTCTCACAATAAACTTGGTGTGTTATAATGTGAAAATATTTAAACTAGGATGGTCACTTTTAGCTTCACTGGGCATCTTTGAACAAGCCACACTCTTATTTTCAGCAATGGTTTGATAAATCATGGTTTATTGAAAGTACATTGATGGATTGGCATAGCACCTTAAACCATAAATCATAGCCAACATAGAATGAAAGCTAGATTAACAATTCACACACTAGTTGATTTGTAACATCTGAGAAAAATGCAATGTAAAAATTTAAAATTGATTCCAAAATGTTTCTGTACTTTGATTTTGTGTAAGAGTTATTCAGAACTGCACTCTTGTATGTACAGAGATTTTAAGATTTTAAAAAATATTTATTCAATCACTTTTCCCTGCAATCATTTTAGATTTAATTGAAGACTAAATCTATGCAGCTTGTCAATGAAGACATTCTGTGTGTCATTTAAGAATTTTGGGGTGCCAGATATTGCCAAGCTCCTGATACGTATGATTGGATTCTTTCTTGGTTACCCAGTGTGAACTTTGGTATTATATTCCTGACATTAATTGGAGTCATCTCATAATGCAATCAGCAGACCAATTCTCCTAAGGAAAACAAACAACATCTCATAGATATTGGGGATGTTTAAATCAGGGAGTAGACTTAACTCTAATTAGCCATAACAGTTAAGATACCTGTTGATGGATTCTTTTCAGTATACAATTCAATCTTAAGTAGAGATAGAACACTAGCAGTGGGAAGATCTAATTTTCTAATACAGGAAACCTGATATGTTTGGATGTTGGCCAAACAGTATCGACTGGCGGCCCCCAGGGGGAGAGCCTTCTCTGTGGGGGCACCTGCCATCTGGAATGAGTTCCCCCTGGAGATACGGAGAATTGAGGACTTACGCACTTTCCGTCGCGCCCTAAAAACACTTCTATTCCAACAGGCGGGGCTGGCCTAACTCTCCCTTTTAAATTGGTTTTAAATTGGGTTTTTAAATGTTTATATAAATTGGTGGTTTTAAATTTTCGAGCCTAAATTTAATCTCTTTTAATTGTTTTTAACTTTTTGTATGCAAATTGTATTTTATTTTTGGCTGTTCACCACCCTGAGTCCCTCTGGGAGTAGGGCAGTATACAAATTTAAACAAATAAATAAATAAATATACTAGAGATACTAGAAGAGCATCTCTTGTTCATCCCCGTATCTGAAAAAGCAACAGCTTTTTCAACAATATTTGTTTCAACAGCTAAAGAATAGCATATTCATAAATATTTCGGTCTTAAGTCTTTTAAAGTGTTTTATATATTAATTGTAGGAAAAACAATCACAGTGGAAAAAGAATGGAACAATAATAAAGTAATTAGCATTTAGGTTAGCAATTCACAATTCTTTTCAGGTTAAGGACTGACTGCCTCACTTGCTAAGGGCCACATTCCAAAAAACAAATGGGCCAAAACATATCCAAATTTAGTTTGATTTCATTTATGTTTTTATAACATTGATTTACTATCGGAGAGGGCTTGCAATGTGGGAGTCCTCCTGGATATGCAGCTGTCCTTGGAGGAACATCTGACGGCTGTTGCCAGGTGGACCTTTTGTCAAGTTCGTCTGATACGCCAGTTGCGGCCCTTTCTTGATCGGGATTCCCTGTGCACAGTCACTCACGCCCTCGTCACTTCTCGCCTGGACTACTGCAATGCTCTCTACATGAGGCTCTCCTTGAGGAGACTTGGAGGCTCCAACTGGTCCAGAATGTGGCCGCCTGGGTAGTTATGGGAGCTGCATGGCGTTCCCATATAACACCACTCCTGCATGAGCTGCACTGGCTCCCAGTGTCTTCCGTGTCTGCTTCAAGGTGTTGATTATCACCTTTAAAGCCCTCCTTGGCATAGGACCTAGATATCTTTGAGACTGCCTATGCCCCCGACGACCTCCCATCGACCTGTGCGCTCCCACAGATAGGGCCTCCTCAGGGTGCCATCAACCAAACAATGTAGGCTGATGACCCCCAGGGGGAGGGCCTTCTCTGTGGAACCTACCCTCTGGAACCAACTGCCCCCAGAGATAAGGAGAATCCAAGACCTCGGTGCCTTCCGCCGTGCCCTTAAAACTTTCTTTTTTCAGCAAGCCGGGCTGGCCTAACACTTTTTAAAATGTTTTAAAATTGTTTTGTCGTTGGTTTTTTTTTTTTTACATATTGGGCCAAATTTATTTATGTCTTTAATTGTATTTTAATGTTTGTAATTTATGTTTTTACTTTGGCTGTACACCGCCCTGAGTCCTCAGGGAGAAGGGCGGTATATAAATTTGCTATAAAATAAAATAAAAAATATGTATTTAATTTCTTCTGTATTTAACCATTTTTGCTAATGGTTAAACTAAAATGGCAACTTGTTGAAAACTTCTGAATCTTTTCAGAACTTCAAAATTTTTGAAGACAGTATTTGGTTTAACAAGTCTATGTATCTCCAATAAAAAGCAAAGAGGGAACCTACTCAGGATTAATTCTGTTTCAATTTTGATATTAAATAATATGGTTTGTATTTAGAATAAAAATAGTGTCCTGCAGAGCTCCCAACAGAGATACAGATTTTTAAAAAATTCTGATCAAACTCAGTTTTTCCTAAGAACTAACCAGTTTACCCACAGCTGCAATTTGGAGGAAATAGTAATTGTAATTTATTAAAAAAAATTCAAAGCATTCTGCTGAATTGTCGTTTCATTCTAGACCCTCCTCCCCAGATAAAACATAACAAGGAAAAGTTACAGCACCTATATCACAATAATTCCATGTTTAATTATTTTGATTGAAAATGGACGTGTTTGTCTTAATAATTTACATTGTATAGATCAGTTTATACATATATAATCTATCAGTAACACAGTGCTCTTTTGTACAAGGAGAGTATTAGGTAGCTTCTATTTTCAAAGGGAAAATATTGAAAAGTTAACTAATTTTTATAAATGACTTGTTTTCTTTATAGTAGAAAATACAATAAACTTGCAACTATAAACTTCTCTTTTTGATTTTTCCCTCAAAATCTACGCATCTGATTTTGAATTTTGACCTTAGTTTCTCTCTATATTTGCTATATATTTGTGCCTGTGATGATTGTCCTGAATAATTTAGATCTTTTACTTATCCTTAAGTAGGTGCTTGTATTTAGCAATAGCATTATAATAGTAGCACTTATACATATACCGGTTCACAGTACTTTATAGCCCTCTCTAAGCAGTTTACAGTGTCAGCATATTGCCCCCAACAATCTGGGTCCCCATTTTACCAACCTTGGAAGGAAGAAGGCTGAGTCAACCTTGAGCTGGTGTGATTCAAACTGCTGGCAGTCAGCAGAAGTAGTTTGCAGTATTGCATTCTAACCACTGTGGCACCACAGCTCTTTAAGGTGAAGTTCATACCTATTGATTCCTTTGTATTTCTTCTGTTACCATTACCATTCCATAATGGTTGCTTTTGAATGTGTCATAAATCATGATCGCATAATACTTACAAGAAGGAATTCTCTTCTATTTTGATTAATCAATTTATAAATTTCCTGAACAGCAACTGAAATAAACCGGTTTGCTACTTGCAAATAGCTTCAAACCATGGTTTTTGAAGCTGACTTTTTAAATTAAGTTAACTACTTCAGTTTCAGAGATAAGGTAGCCTGCAGTTAATTGAATTAGAACATTTCTAAATGCCTCCTGGATATACTTAAGATAGTTATGAAAACTAACCTGAGCTGGAGCATCTTCCTATGAAGATGAATGTCCGTGTTTAAAAATATTAGTTCATTCAAATTTTAAAGTAGTGGCTTTGTAAAAAATGTATTCAGTTAATTGTTAAAAGTAAGATGTTCCATTATCTTACCTTTTTAAAAAAAATTCTCCATGGGATGCATCTTGGCAGTAATGGAAACTTTATTGATTGTTGCATTACTGTATAAGTCATTTTACACAAGTGAAATTGATTACATCATGTCAAGTGAGAAAACCATATTCTGCAATTGTACTGTCATCAATTGTTTTAACGTTGGAAGTGACCATAGAATGGTATGATCTAAAGTAAAAATAAAAAGAGCATATCAAAATGATACAGACATTACAGAAAACAAAAATACAGAATGATAAACGTTTAGAGGAAAGCAGCAATTTTGAGATTAATCTATCAAATCGCTTCAGTCTATTGCAAGATTTGGAAGAGATGAACATTATGAACCAAAATGAATAAATAGTCAAAAACATCCTTGAATCTGCTACATCTATATAGCATTGCTAGAAAAATGTGTGATCAAAAATCTCTGATGAAATTATTGCTTTAATGAAAAAATGATGTACAGTGAAGAATACCACAAGATTCACTAATAAACTGAAGTATGTTAAACTTTGCAAGATGATAAGAAAATGTATCCAAGAAGAAACACATCAATTTCACATGAAGCTTGTGAAAAAGACAATATTAAAACAAAGGAAATAATAGAAGAAAATACAAGCTTATAAATACAAGAAAGGTTTTTGCATTAAAATGTGACAATGGTTCTGTGTGTAGAACTAGACAGGAAATATTAGAAATAATTGGAAAACTCTATTCAGAGCTATACAAAGATCAAGACCATATAAAAGTAACAACACCTACAAAAGAAGAAATGTCAGATATCCTAGTAGAGGAAGTATCCTACCATAAAATCAATGAAAAATGGCACAGTTTCAGGAAAAGACTGTTTAACAGTTGAAATACTGAAAGTTAGTGGCCACAATTTACACAAGATACTAGCAAAACTATACTGGAGATACCTCAGAGAAGAAAAAACACCCAATGCATGGAAAAATGCTGAAGTGATTCTTATACACAAGAAAGGTACCCAAGATGATTTTAAAACTATTACCTAATAAGCCTTTCAGTCATCTACAAGGTTTTCACCAAGATAATAGCAATGTTCTACAGTACAGTGGATTACATCCAGGTTGTTCAGCAAGTCATTGAAAGGCATGAGTACACCATACCTCTGTGCATGGCTTTCACTGACTACCAAAAGGTGTTTGACTCTATTCCAGCAAGCAATAATTAATACATTGCTCAACTAAGGCATAGATACTGCTTACATAAATTTACTACAATCAATATATGAAAAAACAATGGCAACAATTTGCCTTAATGATCTTAAAATGGAAATAAACAGAATGAGGTGTACGACAAGGCAATACAATATCACCTATCCTTTTCTCACCCTGCCTTGAAGAAGTAGTTTGCAAATTAGACTGGGGAAAAGATGGAATAAAAATCAATGGCACCTAGAAAATTTTGTGCTGTTATGAGGCTGTCTATTTTAATTTTTTCCCCTGCCAAGTAATCAACATGCCTTCCGGCAATATCCATCTGAAAAGGATATTTTTCTTGATTAGCTGTATGGCTAAGAATCTGTAGTCCCTTAATTCCCTCACTCTCCTCGGAACTTGCTTTAAAATTATCACCTCTTTCCCCTTTTATGTCACCGGTTCTTCTCTTGCCATATTGTAGAACATATCTGACTTCTTTCCTCGCAAATCTAACATGCACTTCTCTGGGTAATTTATTCCTTCTGACATAATTGGTCTGCACTCTGTATACTTCATTTCGCTCTTTTATTATATCTTGTTTATCTTCTTGTAATATTTCCGCTATTAATTCCGCCGTTACTTGACCCAGGTCTTCCTCCTTATCTTCCACTATATTTTGGAAGCGTAAGTTAAAAAAATGCTCTATCCATCTCTAACTGAATTATTGAGTCTTCCAGCTCTCTATTTTGCGCCATCAGCTTCTGATCTATTGAGTCTAGGTTTCTCTCATTTTGTTCAATTCTGGTTTCCACCTTTTTTATCTTTTGTTCATTGTTATGTATCAATTCTTGTATCTCATTCGTTTTCTGATCTATGGCTCGAATGTCCGTCTTCAACTCTTCATGGTTATTTGACATCTTCTCTTGCATCTTCAACGTAGTATCTTGTATTGCTGTCAGGGTCAATTGAATGGCTTGTATGGTCGGTATCACCACAGATTTTTCTGTTTTTGTCAGCCCTTCTGTCTACCTCTGTTGCTGGTGAGGTCATTGTTTTTGTGGGATTTGAAGTAGTCGTCTTTCCTGTTTTTAGTACTGTAGATGAGAGATTTGTCATTTCTTTCAAAATCTTTTTCTGGTCTTTCACAATTCTTTACAATATTCCTCCAGATTATCATCAACTGATTACCTCTTCTTTATCTAATGCTTTCTTATTTCTTGTGTTGCTAAAGGTGCTAGAAATACTCGTTTGTATCCAAAGGAGTTCCTCTTTTTTTTTTTTTTAAACCTCAGGACTATGACTGCAATACTTATCAATCTGTCTCTAGCATTTAATGCTTGTAGCAAAAAATACTTAATTCACGATTAATTCAATGTTCAGAAATACTTAATTCTATTTTCCCAAATGCACATTAATTAACAAATTATTATTAATTAATTAGTACTCTATTGTCAGTTAATATCACAATTATAAAATGCTACCTATAATAAATACTTATAAGCAAATTAATAGAGAGAAATATCACCAATTTGAGTTAAAACTAAATTAAAACTATGTAAATATTAATGTAGTCATCTATAAATGTATATAAAGTATATAGAAATGTGCTATATATAGAAGTATATTTCTATACACTTCTATAAAGTATATAGAAATAGATATAGGTATATTTAAAGGTGTAAACATATATATATATATATGTTCCTGTGGATCAAAAGTTCTCCTTCTGTTAGTAGTTCATGGAAATCATTACAGTCTAATCCCCAGAATTTCAAGATCCTCCTAATTCCAGAGTCCGTTGACTTGGGTCTAAATTCAATGTTCCTTCTTCCGTTGATCTCCATACTTCAGCTGTCTTGATGTCCGCTCCAATTAATGGCTGCACTTTCAGTTTCTTTCCCCTCCACTGTCAACCAAGTCTCTGTATATGCAGCCGAAATTCTCTTGTTTATTGTTGCTGAAAGCGTCCCATTGGTCTTATATTTGCGACGCCTCTCTACTTCACCGATCTCCTCCTTCTTCTTCCTTGCCGGCTTGCCAATAAACCCATAGTGTTTTGATCTGCTCCCTTACTTCTGATCGCTGCTTATTCACTTTCCACAAGTCTTTTCACCCAACACAGCTCCACTTCTCCAATGTCGATCTCCACGGTGTTCAGGAAGAAAAAATAGAAATCCTCTTCTAACACCAGCTTCTCTGAATTTCTTTGCTTCCCGTCTTTTTGCTGGCTATCGCAGCCTCGGGTCCGCCATTAAGTGATAGACACACACATGCTGGTGACAGAGGCGTCCAGTCGAACGGAGAGCGCTTGCTCCTCGCTTCTCAGCTCGCCGGATGCCCTCTATTGTCCGCGAAGCTCTCCGGGATTCCACGCCTCAAAGGGATCCCAAAGCACGGTGGTTAAAGGCATTGGAGAGCAGCGATCATACTTGCAATGCTATGACACTGCAAATTGCCATCCGGAAGTCAATTTTTTGCTGCAATTCAATTAATAAAGTTTCCAAATATTTAGCTATATTTTGCCTTTATAATGTTTTTGTTGAAAGTATTAACATTTGAAAGTTGCTTATAAGCATAATGAAGGGTTTTTTTTATTTACGGGTGTCAGAAGTGTTTTTTTTTAAAATTACTATTACCTTCTAGCAGAAAGATATTTTAAACAAGTTACTGGGATTTATACAAATCTGTTCTCCCTCCCTCCCTCCATCTACATACATACATATATATGAACACACACACACACACATACACACACACATATGGATGATGCCTCAATGTTGGCAAGAATGGTTTGAAAATAGAGGTTAAGGATTAAAATGGTAGGGTGAATGAACAGCATGTTATAGCTGGCATACATGTAAAGGAATATGCTTCAAGAATCCAACTAGCTTTGTGAGACCATTGCTACAAGAAGGACTTTCAAAAGAAGTTAGATATGTCTGGTTTTGAAAGGAGGAAAAAAGGCTAGAATTCTCTTGGGTATTCCTTAAATCTTGTTCTTAGATATTATATGTAAATGTAAGTCTTCTAATCAGTTGTTTCTCATTTTATTTCTTGTTATGTGTAGAGTAACTTAACTGTATTTTTACTAATTTATCTTTCGTTATGCCAAATGTATTTTGACTAAGGTGGGTGGGTGGGTGGGTGGGAGAGAGAGATTACAACTGAACAGGAGGAAAATAGATATACTGTAGATATACAAATAGCCACCTGAATACTTTCATGTCATTAATTATTTTGACTAATCCAAATTTGCTTTTGGATTAATTGTTCCTTTGTTTAGATTTCATACCTCAATATTTTTTGTGAAGTAAGTTTCACACTCATTAGTGTGGCATACTTCCTCTGAGCCAAGTGTAAACTAGAATTTCAGTAATAATTGATTTGATGTTGCTTTGTAATTATATTAAAATATTTATCATTCCTTACTGAGAACCATGTTATTTCCTCTAAATACTTTAGAATTGGCAGCTTCTTTTTTTCTTTTTGACAAGTTTTATTGTTTTTCTCCCTCCAATACACACCCACATAATTTTTGAAACAGAGCATTGACCATATCACATATCATATACAGTTTATCATATTCAATGTATTTTATTTTGTTACCGTTTCTACCAAAGTGTTCTTTTTCCATATTTATTAATCAACTTTTAATTTTTCTTTTCTTATTTCTATAAACAGTAGCTTCTTCACCCTCAAATTCTATTTTTCCATTTTTAATCATTTTACATTCTCCTTTAATTTTTTTTAAGTAGTTCATTCTTTATCTTCATATATATTTAAACATTTTCAGGGATGCCTTTCCTCCATTTCCTCTTTTTTGTGTTACAGCAATGTTTCTTCTCTTCCTCTCTCTCCCTTCCTTCATCCTTTCTCCCTTCTTCCCTCCTCTCCTATTCTTTCTCTACTTCCCTTTCCTTTTCCCCCCTCTTCCCTTCCTTTCCTCTCTCTAACCTCTCCTATTCCTATTTCCCTTTCCTGTCTTCCTCTCCTCTTCCCTTTCTTCTGCTCCTCTCTCTCCCTCCCTTCCTTCAGTCTCCTTCCTTCTTCTTCTGTCTCTCTATTGTTTTTATTTTCAATTCAATTATTTTCTAGGGTGTCCAGGCATCCCCATTTTCTTCTCTTTATATCATATTTCCCAATATTTCCACCATATTATTAAAATTCTTAAACATTATATTTCAACTTACTTCATATTTACCTTAAAATCTTTTCAATTTAATTAACTTTCCACCCTTATTTCATTTCAGTAGTTATTTTTCTTTTTCCCTATCATTTCAATCACTTCCAATTATTTTTACATTTAGATCATTCTACATCTACTGGTCCACTTACAGCGTTATCTAACATTTCAATTTCATTTCTTACTTTCAACATATATTTCTTAACTTTCATTTCAGCTTTATATCTTAATTTCAATCAAATATTCCCTTTTACAATAATCAATATATTTATTCCAAATAGTTTCTTACATACAATTTCTACTACTAATATCATTCCCTTTAACATATTGCTACTTCAATTCCTTTCTGCTTTTTTTAATTTCCTTTCCCCTTTTAACCATTTTCTTTTAACCTTTCCTGTAATTCCACTCATTATTTTCTCCCCTTTCTCCCATTCAGTTATTTTTTTCTTCCTCTTCTTTATGTGTTTTTTGTATTCTCCTCCCTGCATTTTTTCTCTAATTTTTAACTTTATTACTCCTTTAATTTTCCCCTTTACGCTTTTCCTCTTTCCTTCTCTTTTATTCTTTTTTGGGAGATATTTCCCTCTGTCCATTTTTACTTTCTCACTGTTAACCTGAGTGTGATCATCTATATTTTTTCCAATTATTTTCTTTCCCACATTATAGTATTGCTTTTTTTCTCTTTCTTTTTATATTCTATCCATTTTTCTGCTTCTTTGTTTTCCTTAAACACTTCTTGCATCTCCCTCAACTCATACTCATACACTGAGTTTTCCATTTTTTATTTTAACTTATATATACTGTATTTTCCTGCGTATAAGACTACTTTCTAACACACAAAAATCTTCTCAAAATTCGGGGGTCGTCTTATACGCCGGGTCTCATTCTCCTGTAACCAGGCAGACCAGCCCATAAGGCTCTGACAAGCCTTAAATGGCTCTGAGGAGGGTCGCCTTATACGCCCAGTCGTCTTATACGCCGGAAAATACGGTAATTCAAATTCAAGTCCATTTGATGTCTTCTTTTTCTTTCTTCTTTCCAAATAGTGTCCAATTCAAATAGTCTGTTCTCCTTTTAGGACTTTCATTTTTAAAGTTCTTCTTTATTACTTTTTTTCCCCTTCTCTTCAAGTTCCGAAGTGCCAATTAGCCGCTTTTTTTTTTCCAGTTTAGGGTTTTTTTTCTTCTTTCTAGATATTATCCAATTCAAAATCGTCCTTTAAATCTCCCAGTTCAAGGTTTTATTTTCTTGGCTTCTTTTTGTAATCTTACTGCAGCTGTATAAATAAATACTCTTCTCACGTTGATTTAAGTGCAACCAGCAGATGACACTTTCCAATCCACAGATCCCCAAGCAAAAATATCAATTGTAGATCAATTATAAATCCACAAAAGTAGTGCTCTGTTCTTGCAATTAGTTCCTTTTGTTGTTAAATAAATACTTTCAATTTCCTTTTCTTTATAATTATTCTTAATTTCTTCCAAATCCAATAATCCAGGTGGTTAGCTCCTTTTAGGGCTTTCATTTTTAAATTTCCTCTTTATTTATTTTTCTTTCATTTTAAATTCCCGGATGTCAATTACCTGCTTATTTCCGGTTGAGACTTCTTTTAAAGTTTTTTTCCCCTCTTACCTATGAGTTGGCTAATCATTCATTAGATAACAATACTCCATTTCATCATCATTCCTCGATCTTTTTCTCTTATCTTGTGTGTGTGTGGTCGCCCGGCTTTGACAGTTCCTAAAGACTGTCTTCCCTTGCTGCTGGGTCGGAGGCTGATGCAGACACTTCAGGGATTTTGCAGCTCCCCTGTTCATGCCTGCCTGTGCTTCCTTTCTTCACTGTCCCTACAGGACAGCTATAATCCTTGGGGGTCCCCTAAAGCAGCTGAGATATCAGCATTTTCCAGGAGCCCTGGAATTTGCTGTAGCGCCGTTGGCCCTGGCCACACCCTTCTCCGGCAGCTTCTGTCTATTAAAATTAAGCAGTATCTTTATCCAGATGTTTCGTATTATAATTCTTATCATGCCATGTTTCCTCGGAATGATAGTTGGAATCCATCATGCTAAGGGCTTATCAAACTTGGAAGGTTAATCTGAAATAGCCATTCCATAATCACTGTCATAAAAGCATCCTTATTGAAAAGAACAGTATATCATTCTATTTGAATAAAATAATATTTTTGCTAGTAAATAAAATCTAAGAATCCTATATTAGTTGAAGTTTTCTGTAATATCTTGATTATAATCAGATTTGATTTATTTTTCAAAAATTTAACCTCTGCATTATATAAATCTAAATGATTCCATAAATATTAAAGTAATATTTTGCAAATAATAAATTGCAAATAGTAATTCTAAATTTATCATACATTTAAAAGTGAATTAAACTTAGAATTCCCTTTTCCCTAATAATATTCTTCATGCAATGATATTTGAAAGCTCAACTTCTAAGTTATACATAAGATCAAAACATAATTGCACATTCATTTATAAATCTTGCTGGTTTAGGATTCCTCTTTAATGTAATGAAATATATACCGTATTTTTCGGAGTATAAGACGCACCTACCTTTTTTGGTGGTTTTTTAAAAAGTTTTTTTATTTTTTAGACAAGCACACATACAAACATACAATGTATTTTCTTTGAACAGAGTATTTGGCTGGTTCACACATTTAAGCAGTGTTTAGTCATTTCAATTAAATTTACAATTTCTATATTTCCTTTTTGCCATATTTATTCCTCATCTATTTTTTTTTAAAAAAAAACAATATTACATTTCATTCTCATCTCTAATCTTAATCAAATTCAATTTTTCCCTTCTATTCTATATTATACCCATTGTCATCTATTTTTATATCCATCCTCACATTGGTTAATTATTTAATATTACAATTGTTTAATACAAATTCAACATTTTTATATAAATCAATTAGTTGTAACTATCTTTTTTATATTAATCAATATGAACATGAAAATTCCAATTATTTCCATGCAATCCAATTTCTTACAAATCAATTAATTATATTCACCAATAATAATAAACCAAATAATTCTCAGCGCGCTGCTTGGAGAATCCAAGAAGCTTGTGCTGTTTCCCTCAGTTAGGCCAAATTACTGAGTGACTGTGACTTTAAAAGTTGTTGACTCCGCCTTCCAGGCCTGGCTGAGGCTCAGTTCCTTTCACTCAGTCAGGCCTGATAGAGTGAATTTTTTCGTTCTCCTCAGGAACTTCTTTCAAAATTGTTTTTTTCTAGCTACAGCTTCTGTGACCTTTTTTTGCTATATTCATCAGTGAGGCGGTTCTTGACCGTGCTTGCCTGGTCACCCGTCTCCGCTGCTTCTTTTGCCGCCGAGCTCTGCCTCTATCATTGGCATCTCTGCAAGCCATTCGCCTCAGTTACTGACAGCGGGGCAGCTTCGCGCTTGGGGATCCAGCGCGCCTACCTCCGCCCGCCATTGGCGTTTTTTTCTGACAGCCGCCGAGCTCTGCCTGCATAGGGCATCTTTGCGAGCCGACTACAGAGGGGTAAGACTTTTCCAGCGGATCGCCGGCGTTGCAGCCGCCGCCCCCTCCCTAACCCCCCCCCCACTCATTTGACAAGCATCTGCTTCAAACGGAGCAGTGCGCCTCTGCATAGTCAACTCTACCCGCTTAAATTTCGTCTCATCGTTTTGCTGGGCGCTGAGGTTTATCGCCTGTCAAACCCCAGAGGGGGGGGGGTATTCCGCTTCTTACTAACTGCTCTAAGCGCTTGGGCCTGAGAACTCCCTGTGTTCGTGCCTCGTTTAGATCGCCCTTCACCGCCAGGCTAATTAGTGCTGTTAAGCACTTTGCCTTTCTAACGGCCGTCGCCTACACGCTTCAGGCAGCTCCGCCATTTTGTCTGCTGGCGTTTTGAGGAGGAGGCGCCATTTTCTGTCTGAAGCCATCAATTTAGCTGGAAGAAGTATCTATCGACATTCCTACCCTCTGCTGGCCTCCCGTTAACAGCGTTTCTTTAAAAAAAATAAAAAAATAAAAAATAAAAAAATAAAATAAAAATAAAATAAAATTCAACAAAAAAGGATATCTACTCGTATATCCAGATATGGGCGACAACGAGCTATCTTCGGACCTTGAGCAGGCTCCTAGCCCACAAGCTCCTCGGGCACCTGATCTATCCTCAAAAAGAGGGAATAAGAAAAGGTCCAAACGAACGGCTGGTTCTGGGCAGCATTCCACCTCTAAGTCACGCTCCTCTTCTGTTGCAGAAGATAAGGCAGCCAAGAGACGACATGATGCCCTTGAGCGCTGTTTTAATCAAGCTAAACGCAAGGCGCAGCCATCGACCCAATCAGATGCTCCTCTCGTTGCAGCATCTAACCCCCCTGTAACCATTTCCACCGTTTCTTCGGTAGCGCTGGATGATCCCTCGGGGGTGACTCCATTTCAACAACCAGTTGTGTCTTGCCAGCAGCCATCATCAGGGAGCAGTCAACCTGCACCCGTTGCAATTCCTCATCCCACGTTGCAACGCCCACAACCGGAGGCTACTTTTACGCCTACAGCGGCGGGACTGCGATTACCCGAGGGTCAACAGCCTTCCTATTACGATGTCCAGGCCATGATATCGGCCACCCTGTCTCGTATGTTGGCATCAGGATATCATCCCATGGTCCCCTCCCAAGGGAACCTAGTTCAGAGCTGTCCTCCGTGCTACCTGGTTGATGCTCCTCCGCCACCCCCTCCTCGTACGGACATCACGTCTAGCAGTTATTCCCATCAGGAGTCGATTCAGAGCGATGACTCTCATGGGGACTATGAGGACTCCAGGGACCTGAAGTTCTCTAAAGACGAGGATGCCTTACCCGAGAAGCCAACCTTTACGGGCTTATTCAGGCCCTCATTAGTCAAGTCCCTACTGCATAAAGCCATTGTTACAACCCAATTGGCTACAGCTCAGGCTCAGCCTACTCAAGAGGGTGTAATTTCTCCGCACGAGGCCCTTTTTGCAGTTCCCAAATCGGATCAAGAATTTATTCCCTGTCCACAATTATTTTCTGAAATTGTCCAAGGACCATGGTCACAACCGGGAGCTTTGGCTGCCCCAAACAGCTTGGATAAAAAGCTGTTTTGTTCCGCTCCTGCGCTCCAGGACTTGCTGACCTTACCCTCTGTAGATCTTCCCATAGCGGCCTTAGCTTCATCCGCTATCCTTTCCAGCGATGTAGCAGACGGTCTTCACGCCGAAGACAAGAGAGCCGAACTCGTTCTTCGTAAGTCCCATCAAGCAGCTTCCTGGGCCATACGTGCGGCCACGTCGACCTCATTTTTCAGTAGGGCCTCCTTGATCTGGCTCCGCCAGCTTCAAGACAGACTGCCGCCCGACGACCGTCGCCTTCACCAAGATGTGAATAAATTAATTGTCGCCACCGAGTATTCGGCTGACACTGCCCTGGCTGCCACGAGGTTCGCTTCCCGTTCGTTGGTGTCTACAGTTACATCACGTCGCTTCCTTTGGCTTCGCAACTGGAAGGCGGACACTAAATCTAAATGGAGGCTGGCATCCGCACCCTATAAGGGGTCTCAGCTTTTCGGAGACGCTTTGGAGCCTATCCTTATAGAGGATAAGGGTAAGAGAAAGATTATGCCTTCCTCCTATCACAGAGCGGACCGTCGCTACAATTCTTATGGACAGAGGCAGTCCTTTCGGGCGGAGTCAGGGACCAGCGGTTCCACCACCTATAGACCTTCATCATACTCCTTTGATCGACCCTCTGACCGGTCATCCTTTCGGGACCATGGCAGACGACAACAACCAGCCAAACGTCCTTTCCGTGGATCCAGTTCCCGTCCCTTCAGACGTGGCAAGTGACTACATCCCAGTTCATCCCATCGGCGGCCAGCTCGCCCATTTCATCCACCAATGGGAGATATCGACCTCCGACGCTTGGGTCTTACAAACGATCAGGCTGGGCCTGACTCTAGAGTTCTCCTCATCCCCTCCTCCACGATTCCTACCATGCCCTGTCTCACCCAACCCCGAAAAGAGACGATTGATGTCCGCAGAAATAAAACACCTTCTGGATATCTGCGCCATAGAACCGGTTCCCACAGAACATCGGGGGACCGGTTTCTATTCAATCTTTTTCCTAGTGCCAAAGAGCTCCGGGGGGTGGCGGGGCATCCTAGATTTGAAGGAATTGAACAAATGGATTTTGTACCACCAGTTCAAAATGCAGTCCCTTCATTCGATCTTAGGGTGCATTCGCAAATCGGATGTGATGACATCCATTGATTTGAAGGAGGCATACCTCCACATTCCAGTCAGGTCTTCCCACCGTCGATTCCTTCGATTCTGTTACGACAACCAGCACTACCAGTACAGGGCCATGCCGTTCGGCCTCTCATCGGCCCCTCGTTCATTTACCAAGATACTTGCTTCAGTCGCGGCATCCCTCTGGCTCATTCCCATCAGGATCATGTGCTACCTAGACGACATCCTGCTCCTATTGTCGTCCCATTGATCTGCACTACATGATCTCGAAATTGTGAGTACCTCCCTACAACGACACGGGTTCTCTCTCAATTGGGAAAAGAGCCATTTACAACCCACCACCCGGATACCTCATCTAGGCACTGTCATAGACTCAGCCACGGGCTATGTCTTCCTTTCCCAGGATCACCGCCTCAGCATTGCATCCCTGATTTCCCAGGTCTACATCTCCAACACTGTATCTGTTCTCACTCTGTCTCAGCTCCTGGGGAAGCTAATCTCCTGTATCAACATTGTGCCCTGGGCACGGCTACATTCCAGAACTCTTCAATGGTTTCTGCTTCCTCTACAGAAGTCATTCGGCAGCAACTC
Source organism: Coluber constrictor foxii (assembly GCA_038048745.1). NCBI lineage: Eukaryota > Metazoa > Chordata > Lepidosauria > Squamata > Colubridae > Coluber > Coluber constrictor. Next base: position 121,501,066 of record CM075961.1, on the reverse strand, counting down.
CACGACCAAGGTGTCCCTGCCTCAAGCTGTTCGTCGGTCCCTTCGTTGGTGGACTTCCCCAGCCATATTGAAGGGCTACTTCTTCCTCGAACCGGTGAGACTAACCCTGACAACGGATGCGAGCCTACTGGGCTGGGGCGCCCATCTTTCCTCCAAGGTAGCTCAGGGTCGCTGGTCGACAGAGGACTTATGCCACGACATAAATTGGCTAGAACTGAGAGCAATTCACCTAGCCCTCTTACAATTCCATACCGACATTGTGGGGCACCACGTCCTTGTGCTGACCGACAACACCACGGCCAAAGCACACATCAACCGGGAGGGGGGTACTCGATCCAAGCCCCTCCTCGACGAAGCAATGTCCCTTCTCTCTTGGGCAGAGATTTATCTTCTCTCCATCAAAGCTCAGCACATTTCGGGACAGGACAACATCCAGGCAGATTGGCTGAGCCGTTCTCACCTGGACCATGCGGAGTGGAAGTTGGATCCCTCACTCTTTCGAGAAATGTCAGCGAGATTCATAACACCAGCGGTGGATCTTTTTGCGAGCCAACTAAACACTCAACTTCCCCGCTTTTTCTCCCGGTTCCCCTGCCCGGAAGCGGAGGGAACGGATGCTCTCAGATGCCCCTGGCCTCAGGAACTATTATACGCCTTCCCGCTGCTACCGCTAATCCCCAAAGTTATCCGCAAAATCCTGGAGGAGAGAGCAGAGGTGCTCTTAGTAGCTCCACATTGGCCACGGAGGGCGTGGTACGCGGATCTTCTAGACTTGTCAGTCTCACGTCCTTGGAGACTTCCTCAGGACCGGATCTCTCTATGCCAGGGGGTCATCCACCACCCGGAGCCCCAGTGGCTCCAGCTGACCATCTGGCATTTGAGAGGGTCCTCCTGAGGAGGGACAACTTGTCAGGTGGCGTGATCTCCATCATGCAAGCTTCAAGTCGCGGCTCTACAAACAGGATTTACGACTCTACCTGGAGGTCTTTTTGCCGGTGGTGCCACATCCAAAGGGTCGACCCCACTGAGCCGTCCATTTCTGCCATCCTTGAGTTTCTTAGGGACGGTTTTGACAGAGGACTCGCTCCTAATACACTACGCCGTCAAGTGGCAGCTCTCAACACTGTATTACAATCTGTGTCACCTGTACCCCTATCACAGGATACGAGGATTCGAACTTTCCTCCGGGGGGCAACTAATCTTCGCCCTCCTGTCGTTCACAGATACCCCACCTGGGATCTTCAACTGGTCCTACAGGCTCTGATGACCCCTCCTTTCGAACCGCTATCTTCAACCAGTCTTCGATTTCTTACCTTAAAAGTTGCCGTCCTTGTGACGATTACCTCCGCCAGAAGGATGTCCGAACTCGCAGCACTATCAGTCCGCCCGGACCTTTGTGTCTTCCACCCGAATAAGGTCATCCTCCGATTGGACCCATCGTTTGTGCCAAAAGTAAATTCCATCTTCCACCAATCTCAGGAAGTAATCCTCCCTGACTTTTGTCCGAATCCTAAGCATCGATTAGAGGCTGCATGGCATACGCTCGACGTCAGACGTGCGCTTCGCCATTACATCAAGCGCACAACGCCTTTTCGCAAATCTGAGGCGCTCTTCGTTTCCTTCTTACCAGCATCAATGGAACATAAAGTCTCCTCTTACACGATTGGCAGATGGCTCAAGGCATGCATCGCCAGAGCGTATGCTATGAAAAACAAATCTCCACCCGGAAGAATTCTACCACATTCTACCCGGAGCGCATCCACAACGGCGGCTTGGGCTACCCAATCTTCAATTTTGGACATTTGCCGTGCGGCAACATGGACGTCACTCACGCCATTCATTAGACACTATAAAGTTGACTCCTTCGCCTTGGCTGAGGCATCCTTCGGACGACGTGTCCTCCAATCTGTTTTTTCTGATTCTACCAATGCCGAGCATCCAGCCTCCCGCCCTGTTTGATACTTGCTTGGGTATGTCCCACGCTTCTTGGATTCTCCAAGCAGCGCGCTGAGAATGGACGTTGCTTACCTGAACGTCCTTTCTGAGCGCGCTGCGGGAGAATCCAACCCACCCTGGCTTCTGATCCGGATTCCGATTTCTCTGGACTTGAGGTGTCGTTTAGAGCCTTCCTCGTGAAAGAAACTGAGCCTCAGCCAGGCCTGGGAGGCGAAGTCAACAACTTTTAAAGTCACAGTCACTCAGTAATTTGGCCTAACTGAGGGAAACAGCCCACGCTTCTTGGATTCTCCTGCAGTGCGCTCAGAAAGGACGTTCAGGTAAGCAACGTCCATTTTCCCCATCCAAATCATAATTTACCTATTTGTGCTTTCAACACAATATACAATTAATAGCATCTCAATTATTACAATTCCCTAGTTTTTTTCTTTTGTGTTTTAAAATCTTGAACTCTCCTCTTAAATTTCCCATTGTTTGTATCTACCTTTTTTGGTGAGCAAAAAGAAAAAGAAACCTCTCTCGCTGCCTCATTTTGTCACGTTGCAGCAGGAGCCTGCTTTACTTTCAGTTTCGTTTTAGCTAGGGGGGAAAAAATCTGCTCCAGCACTCTGCAGCAAGCAAAGAGCTTGCAAAAGAGCCTGTGCAAAACAGCTGAGAGCAAATCAGCTGAGAGTCAGGAAGCCGATCTAATCAACTTGTGCTAATTAGCCTATACTGAAGCTGAATGGGGCTGTTTTTTCTTGCTGTTTGCTTCCAAGGAGGTAATGCTGGGAGGCAGAGGCCAAAGGGTGGGGGCTACTGGGTGGGCAGGGTAACATTCGGTGTATAAGACACACCTAAATTTTCACCCCCTTTTAAAAGGGTAAAAGGGTGCGTCTTATACTCCGGAAAATACGGTATATGGATATTTTAGAGTTGGAAGCAAAATAATAATAATGAAATAGCAATTTTATTCTTTTTCCTATTTAGTAAAATTAAAAAATAAAGATTCTGGAACTGTTCCTTAACATTGGAATGGAATATTTATGGAAAAGTTACTTATCAGCGGTCAGATATATACAAGAGCACCTATACAGGTGCTGATGGCAATTCAGTCATACTAATAAATACTGCCTTCCTTTGACTTTCCTTTGACAGAATTAATCCTGGTACCTGCCAGAGCAAGATCCCTAAGCTTCCTTGACAAGATTTTGGAAGTGATTTGCCATTGTCTGCTTTTAGGCTTGAGAAAGACTAACTGATCGCATTTTATTTTAATATTAGAAATTCTTAGCATTAGTTCCTCAAGAGCACTATACTGATTTGAACATTTACCTGAAGTGACAGTTACTTAGTAGGGTTTTTTTAACATGTGATCTACTTTTTCTAGGTTTAACTACAGATCAACACATCACCTTGCATCACATGGATTTTATGAATTCTTAAATTGGTTTGATGAAAGAGCATGGTATCCATTAGGAAGAATAGTTGGTGGAACTGTGAGTATCAGAAAAAAATATTCAAGTTCTTGACATAAATCTCTTCAAACTGGACTCTAATTTAACTTTTTATATTACTATTTAAATTTCTAGTTTGCAGTCAAGAAGTATATGATAATCAATTTTGATTTTTTTAAAGTTAAATCGGATATGGACTCAAATTTCATCCATAACAAGTATTCCTTTAAAATGAATTTTAAATTTATTATAAAAACGTTAAAGATTATTCTCTCACCTTTCTAGTTCTCTTGTTCCTATCTATCAGATCTGCTAAGACATCAAATTACAGTATATACTCATGTATAAGCCGAGTTTTTCAGCACATTTTTAATGCTGAAAAAGCCCTCTCGGCTTATACTTGAGTAACGGTTCCACTTACCTGTATTTCACTGCCATATTCTTCATGCATGCGCATCCCATTGCTTTGCAACTCCAATGGGATGTGCATATGCGAAGAAGGCGGCGATGGCAGCAGCTTTCCTTGAGAGAAAGCTTTGCAGCAGCAGTGGTTGACTGGGGGCCTCGCATGCTTGCCTGCCTTCCACATGGCCTTCCCAGCGGTCCCCCATGCCTTTGCCTTCCGAGGTCAAGACACACATGTGGCCTGAACAGGAGATGTGCTGCTTCCGGCCAGTGGGTGGGTGGGTGGCCCTTTGGGGAGCCGTTGCGATAGGGCTGAAATGGGCTGCGGCAGGGCGAGCGGATTTCCCAGGGCTGCTGCACATGTGCACCGCATGTGAAGGAAGGCAGACACCGCAAAAGTCACGTAGGAAAAGTCCCGGGACTCCCCGCCGCCACCGCCAATGCTTGCTACAGCAAAAGCCGTGCAGGAAAAGCCCTGGGGAGTTCCAGGACTCCCTGCCGCTGCCACCTGCAGCAGCAAAAGCCATGCAGGAAAGGTCCTGTGGAGTTTCATGATTCCCCACCATCAATGCCTGCTGCGGCAAAAGCCGCGCAGGAAAAGTTTCAGAGAGTTCTGGGACTCCCTGCCACCGCCACCAATGCTTCTCTGCGGCAAAAACCATGCAGGAAAAGTCCTGGGGAGTTTTAGGACTCCCCGCCGCCAATGCCTGCTGCGGCAAAAGCCGCGCAGGAAAAGTTTCAGAGAGTTCTGGGACTCCCTGCCACCGCCACCAATGCTTCTCTGCGGCAAAAACCATGCAGGAAAAGTCCTGGGGAGTTTTAGGACTCCCCGCCGCCAATGCCTGCCGCAGCAAAAGCCGTGCAGGAAAAGTCCCCTTTTACACAAAAGCCAACTGATCGGCATGTGTGCATGCATGCCAGAAACCCGGAAGAGGAATGGGCGATGCCGCGTGCCAGGTGACATAGCTCTGCATGCCATTTTGAGCACGTGTGCCATAGGTTCACCATCACAGCAATAAAGTTGTCAATAGAGTTCCCATGCATTTCTAAGAAAAAGACTGTTTTGCAACAATAAAATAGAATTATTCCATATCTCCAGTGAGAGCAGTGAATGTTTATTATTATTATTTTTATTGATCAATTAGCCTATAGGCTAGGGGTGTAAAACTCAAGGCCCACTGGCCGCATCTGTTCTGCCGGGTGCTTAGATCTGGCCTGTGGAGCCTGTCTGGAATTAGCAAAAGATCAGCCCGCAGTGCCTCTGCTAGCAAAAATTGGGCAGGGCAGACACACATACGCCGCAACCGCTTTTGGCCTCCAGAGTGGTTCAGGAGGCCTTCCAGGCCCAAAATGGGGCCTCCGGAGTCATCCAGGAAGCTGTCCAGGCCCAAAACAGGCCTCCAGAGTCATCCAGGTGCTGCAGGAGGCTGTCCTTGACTCAGAAGGTTATAAAAGGGAGGAAAAGTAAAAAAAAAAATACTTTTCAGACTTGTAGGATTCTGCCACCACAGCCTATGTCAGTAATTTATAATTCTAGTATTCCTATGAAGTCTGTTTCTTGATCTGGTCTCTCTCTCTCATAAGGTGATCAAGTAGATCAAGTAAGTATTAAAAAGCCAAAATCACAGAAATGTACGCCTCCCTATTTTTATAAGTTTATACAACCATGTCTGTGGAGGTGCAGTTCTGTGTCATGGCCATGCCCACCCCACACTCCCACCTGCCCTCCAAGATGAAACTCAATCCTGATGTAGCCCTCAATGAAATCGAGTTTGACACTCCTTCTACAGGCCATACAGGTTCAAACACATATTACATTCCCACCAAAAGTCTCTGAGATAAAGAATATTCTTTTTTTTTAATTGAAAAAGTTTTACAAATACAAATTTTTCATTTTTCTCTCCCCCCAATTTCCTCACCCCTATATCCCCCCCATCCCCCCCTCTTGGCTTCCCTTGCAAAAAATATTATTTTTAGACAGTCTGCATATATTAAACTAGAAAAATACAGTGAAATCCGGAAGATAACATAACAAATAGACCTATAAATAATCCTAAAATTAACATCCAAATAGTAATAGTGTTTGCCTCATTTATCAACCATCAATATTCATTTATCAATCAGTACAACTCTCATCTAATAATATAATATTTAAATCCAAGTAAAAAATATCAAGCATTTCTCTAATCTAATAATAATAATTATTTACCTAAATCAATCCCCCATATTGTATAATAATAATAACAGGATATAATATCATCTATATCAAGTAATATTCTATATCCATATATCAATCTATATTCTAATTTTAATTACATACAATATATTGTAAACCCTCTTAATATCTATATCACCAAATCGTCTTCATACAACATTAAACCAATTTTTTAATCTTCTCTCCATCATGATTGAAGATAAGTATACTGTAACCAAATTAAGTCAATCTCTTCTTTCAACAGTTTTTAAGGACTTTAAATTCCAGCTGCCCCCATCAGTAAAGAGTATCTCTTTGTATAAAATCCCCCCAAGTGACTTTATATTTGTAATATGCACAAGATCCAACCACAAAGGTATTTTGTAATCCTCTAGGTAGAACGTTCATCCTAATTACTACTATTCTACCAAATAAAGACAATTGCAGTTTTTTCCAAGTCTTTTTGAATTTGAAGCTGCGGCCTGCACTCCTAGATATTTCAACTTTAAGACTATTTCAAATCCTGCCAACCTTTCCAGTTCTGTCCTTTGGGTTTCCGACATATTTTTAACTATCATCTTTGTTTTTTCATCTGGATGATTAATTCCAAAGACTATAATAGGGTAACCACCAGATCATCTGCAGATAGTCCTGTTCTGTAATCCTTTTGCCAAAAACACCACCACTGCAGGGATCTGTTTACTTTTCTCAAGATGTTCCAATAAACCTATGAGTTGCCTTACGTTGACCTTCATATATCTGCCCTCTATAAATCCAACTTAATCATGATGAATTTGCAGAAATTTTATAATCCATATTTATAAATAAATCAAGTGTAATCAAGATAAAGTCAATCCTTGAGAAAGATCTATAGCGGTCTGAAAAAATTGTCTTTTAAACTATTTCAAATAATAAAATATTTGCCATCTTTTCTGTGGAGAATTCAATCCATTCACATTCCAGAATAAAAATTTAAGTGTCATTTGAAGTTTCACAAAGCGAATCGAGCAATTGACGAAGTTTCTGTTGCAGAGCAGTGGTCTTCTGTCTAGGTCCTCCCTTGGCTTCTGATTTCTGTTGCTTGCCATTGCCCCCCTTTTCCTCTTGTGAAGTACTGGGCCTCTGCTGTTTCTGCTTTTCTAACATTTCCTTCTCAGCTCGGTTTATATGTTTATCTTTCGGTTCTTGCTTCAAAAGTTCAAGGTCCAGTACCTCTCTTGTACCTCTGGAGTGCTTTATTTTCGGCTCTGGAAGATCCATAAGAAAATCATCTGAAAAACCACCTACTGCTCCTTGCGTTTCTTCTATTGCTCTTTGAGTTTCTAATTCCATCTGCCTGCATTGTTCCTCAGTCTCTCTTTCAGGTTCTTTAATGCCTTCTTCTATAATTAACGACGTGGATGAACATGGAAATGTGGGAGCCCCTTTAAAGATGTTATTATAAAAGTGTTCTGCTTTTTCAATAGTATTTAAACGGTATTTCATATCTTCATATCTCAGAATTATACCAACCGGGGCATCCCATCTGAATGGAATCTGATTTCTTTTCAATTCATTCACCAAAAATCCAAAATCCTTTCTATCTCTTAACATCTTAGGTGGTAACTCTTTGTAAACACCAATTTGATTACCTTCTACCTGAACAGTAGCATGGTAAGACTTCTGCAAAATATCATTCCTCAATCTTCTGTCAGTAAAGTAGACAACAACATCTCTAGGCAAATTCCTTTGTCTGGCCACACGTGAGTTCACTCTGTAAGCTTTATCAATACAGCTAAAAATTTGGTTATCTTCCACCTTTAACAATACAGCTAATGCCTTGGCACAGACTGTTCTTAAGTCTTCTCTGTTCTCTCTTATACCTCTTAGTCTTATCGCAAATTCCATAGCTCTAAACTGAAGCATTATCACATCATTTTCAATTCTTTGATTTCTAAGATCAGCTTTAAAAAAATTTTCTTCTGTTACTTTCATCTTAGATTCAACTTCTGTGCTAAGTTCACCCACTTTTTTTTCAATCTCCATCATCACATCTGAAAGGGCAGAAACTACTTTAATAATATTTTGGTTCAATTTGTCATATTTTTCCTGTAGCAATTCCTTGATTTGCTTCTGAGATCTTTCTATCTTCCCAAAGCCTTGGTTATAAAGCCTTTCAAATCCTCATTTCCAGTTTCCTGAAACTGCGTTTGAGGCTTTTCTGATTTTTCCATTGTCTGATGGGTAGGGGAGCCCCCCCCCCTTGGTTTTTGTTTCGGAGTCATACTTCCACAGAGTCTTAGCTTCTCCAGAGAAGAGAATTTCCCTCCTTTTCCAACTTTCTTCCCCAGTTTTATAGGGCAATAAATGAATCTATCTTCTTAAGTTGTAAATGTCCCAATTAACCGCTACTAGCAGACAAACTTTCACACTTTCACTTTCAACTCTCCCTTCTTCCGTTCGTTCGGGTCAGTCGCCATTTTATATTACTTTATTTCTCTTTTCTCCCACTTAAATCCTTTTTTTAGAAAGATAAAATACTTGCAATTTTGAGGCTTTAAAGTCCGGATTTCAACTTGTTTCATCTAGTGCAGGCTTTTATTGGTTTGGTAGGTGTTACTCACGCCATCTTGCTCTGCAAGCAGAGATCCCCCGATGTCCGGAGCTCTGGCGAGTTGAAAGGGGAGCCTTTTTCCCTGATTCCTCCCAGGAAAAGAAAACAATCCTGGGGGCTCCTCAGGGGACTCTACCCTGTCTCGCCAGCTCCATCTGATCTTCCATATGGAGATCAGACTTTCTGAGCCGCCTCACAGCTCTTGAGGCAGCTCTATACGGACACCGAAGCCGGCAGTCATAAAACACTGCCCGACAACGGCGGAGACACCGCCCGGAAGCCTAGATAAAGAAGATTCTTGATCTCCATAGGTCTCCATAACCTTTAAAAGTAGAACCTGCACACAGAATACAACGAAGCATAATACTTTCTTCACCCTTATGAAAAATTTGGTCATCTGAAAATAGTCTTTTCCTTTCTTAACAAAATTATACTGAAAATGTTAAGGTATTTTAAACCTGTAATATCCGTGCTAAATATTTCTGCTAACACAGTACTAAAATAGTTACTACCGTATTTTTCAGATTATAAGATGCACCTTTTCCCCTCACTAAAAGAGGATGAAAATTTTCAGGTTATACACTGAATGTAGCCCTGCCCACCCACTGGCCCCCATTCTTCGGAGGTTGTTGGCCTCCGTCTGTTGCATTTTCCGGCAGTTCCAGGTGGCAGGGATCCCACTCTGATTTTGATAACGAGTAACACAGAACTTTTTAACCATTTAAAACAAACCCTATCATCCTACGCGCATTTAACTAGAGTGAATGAGGTGGGGGATGATTTTCATGGGGGCAGAAGAGGGACTTGGCATTGAAGGCTCCACTCTCGTGATACCCTCATCTTCCTATCTATTGCCATAGGCATTGAAAGTCTGACTTTCTTGCAGCAAGGCCCGATAGAGATGCAGCACTTCAGTCCTCCTGGACACTGCCATCTCATAAACATGGTGCCGGGCTTCCCAGCAAGCCCCTTGCACCTTTGCTGCCTCGGTCGGAGCCTGATCCTGGAAGCAGCCTGGGGAAGCACGGGGATCAGGACTCAGTTGGCGAAGCGGGTGCAGGGGGCGTAAAGCAAGGCGCTGCCACCCGAAAACACTGTTGCCACAATATCCACCACCTGGAACCGCCCAAAAACATGATGCTCTTATTTTGCCTCCGCACACCCCATTTCTGGAATTGGGGAGGAAAGTGTTTTCGGGTGCAGCACCTGCCACATGCCCCCTGCACTGCTGCCTGAAGACACTTTCCTCCCCAATTATTTTACAGTGGGCCAATGTAAACATCGGTCTCTGCTTCTGCACCCTCAGCTCCAGCAGGCTCTTCTCCCCCCACCTCACTTTCTGCAAGGGCGATGACACCGCCCCCTAGGCTGCCCCGCAAGATGCCTGGCCCCACCAGGCTGCCCCAATCAGTGAACTCTGTGCTGGGGTGACAGCGCGCGAGGCCACAGAGAGGGCCCCTCTGACACATTTGCCATAGGTTCACCACCATTGATCTAGGGTGTTGGCTATTCCTGCCAGCTTAGTATCATCTGCAGATTTGGTAAATTCCCCTTCTATTCCCTCATCTAAGTCGTTTATGAAGATTTTGAAGAGTACTGGGCCTAAGAAGGAACCTTGTGGTAGCCCACTGTTTACTTCCCTCCATGTATATGTAGTACCATTAAGGACTACTCATTGAGTACGGTTTGTCAACCAGTACAAAACTGTCTGATGGCAATGCTATCCCACTTTTTTCTAGCTTACCAAGAAGTACTGTATTTCCCTGAAAATAAGACCCTGTCTTTTATTTTTTTGAACCCTGAAATAAGTGCTTGGCCTTATTGCCATGTGCTCAAAAGCCCAATTGGGCTTATTATTGGGGGATGCCTTATTTTGGGGCAAAGAGGCTAGGTTGTGGTCTATTTTGTCGAATGCCTTGCTGAAATCAAAATATGTCAATAGTTAGACTTTTGTTAGACTACTAATCTAGTCACTATGTTGAATGAAATAAGATTGGTTTGGCATGATCTGTTTTTAACAACCTGTGCTGACTTCTAGCTATTACTTTACTTGTTTCAAGATGTTCAAAGATCTATTTTTTGATCTTTTTCAGTATCTTCCCGGGTATTGATGTTAGGCTAATTGGTCTGTAGTTTCTTGGGTCTGTTTTTTCTTTTTGGAAGATGAGAACCATATCAGCTCTTTTCCAGTCCACGTAATTTCCTGGTGCTCCAGGATTTTTGAAAGATGTGATACAATGATTCTTAGATGACATCTGCCAGCTCCTTTAGAACTCTGGGATGTAATTCATCAGGTCCCGGTGATTTATATTCATTAAGATCAGACAGGTGTTCTCTTACCATTTTTTTTGGCTTATTTTCATTTTTATTTCTAGTCTGTCTTTTACAGATACGTTTTTGGTAGATTGGATTATAGTTTCTTTTTGTGTGAAGACAGATGCAAAGAATGAGTTAAGCAGCTCTGCTTTCTCTCTGCTGCTTATTACTTCCTTGCCATCTTCTCTCCTTAGTGGACTGACTGTTTCCTTAATTTTTTTCTTGTTATTTATATATTGGAAGAAACTGGTTTTATTATCTTTGACTTTTGTTGCAAGTCTTTGTTCATTCTGAACCTTTGCTTTCCTGACTTCGTCTTTGCAGATTCTGGCTATCTGCTGATATTCTGCCTTAGTTATGTGTCTCTCTTTCCATTTTTTTGTACTTCGTCTGTTTGTATTTCAATTTGTCAGAGGCTTTGTGCAACAATTTGTCATGGCTTTGTGCAGACATACTAATTTCTTTTTGGATTTCTTGTTTTTCTTTTTCAGAGTATTGTGCTGGACTGGGCTTTTATGATCATATTTTTCAGAGTTTCCCAAGCTTCTTGAGTTGTTTTCCCCTTTAGGATTTTCATCCAAGGAATCTTTCCCAAGTTCTCCCTCAGTTTGTTAAAATCAGCCCTTTTAAAATAAAGGATTCTAGTATCATTATGTCCTATTGCTTGTGTTTGCATTGTGTTGAATTCTAGTATGACATGGTCACTTTCACCCAAGGTTCCTGCAGTTTAAACTCCGTCTATCACTTATTCTCTGTTTGTAAGAATCAAGTCCTGTATGGCTGTTACTCTAGTTCCCTCCTCTACCTTTTGGACAACAAAGTTGTCAGCTACGTTGGTGAAGAACCTGTTCAACAGGAAATCAGACAGTAAACACAAATAGATAAACTAATTTTACTTTATTGTAAGATAGAATCTTGTAACTTTGAAGGCACATGCTTTCCACTTTCACTTTTGACTGTTTGAACCATTAAGGCTAGGTCCTTCCTAAGTTTTTTTCTCTGACATTTAAGTAACTGTGGGCTCCTGCCCCTCTTGTCTGATTGTTTCCTAGGCAGCATCTCTTCTCCTCTTTCCAGGATCATTCATACTTTCCATTACATCATCTTTTCATCTTCTCCCAATAACTCATTGCCACCAATCTGCCCCACTCATGTTTTGGGTGTCTGCTGTAGGAGAAGTTGATTCATTGCCCCCAACTAAGTCTCTTGGTATAGTTGAAGCTTCTTCCATCCCAGAGATGAGTTCCTTCTGCTCATCATGGTCAGTACTTGATCTTTGCAGGATCCATAACTCCCTAGACAGTTTGCTTGGGTATTGGTTGTGAATATCTACCAATTGTGACGCATGAACATCTCTTACTCCCTCCCATGATCTTTCAAACTCTGATTATCTTTCCAGTTTATTAAATAATTAACTTGTTTCCCTCTGAGTCTCAAGTCTAATACTACTTCCAACTTTTCTATCTATTGGAATGGAAGGGGATACTTTAGAAAAGTAGATCAGCTAGTAGATCAGCTAGTCATCTTCTTTATTGGAAGCCAGATGACAGACAAATGATATGTATTTTAATATTTAATAATGGGAAGAGGATCCTTAAAAATTTGGAAGTAAATTTACTTCCTTTATTGTTATGAGATTGACCAGTCCTCTATACAGGTAGTCCTCCAGTTATGACTAGAACTGAGCTCAAAAGTTCTATTGCTAAGCAACACGGTTAAGTGATTTTTATCCATTTTACATCCTTTCTTGCCACAGTTATGAACTGAATCACTGCAGTTGTCAAATTGGTGAATGTGGTTTCCCCATTGATTTTGCTTGTTAAAAAGACACAAAGATGATCCCAAGACCCTGCAACTGTCATAAATATATGCCAATTGCCAAGGATCCAAATGTTCATCGCATGAGTATGGGGATGCTATAATTGTGATAAGTGTGACAAATGGTCATAAATCTCTTTTTTCAATGCTGTTGTAATTTCAAATGGTTACTAAGTGAATTATTGTAAAGTTGAGGACTACCTGTATCTAACAATCCAAAAATATTGAACCATTTCTTGAGCCTTTGGGAGACCCTGGCAAAGAAAGAAATGGGCCAAAAAATCCACTACTAACACTATGGTGGGTGTCGCCAACCCGCAGCTCCAGAGCCATATATGGCTCTTAGATCCCTCTCCTGTGGTTCCCTGCCGACCTGGTCGTGTGACCTGCTCTCCGCCCCAAGACACTGCCTGACCCAGTTGCACGACCTTTTCTCCACCCCAAGAAGGTGCAAGCCACGCGGCTGAAGCCCCCCTAGCATTATCTCTGCGACTTGCTGCTTTTTGCAATTCTGTATCCTTCATGGGCAGCTCAGCGCCAGCCGCAGTCCCTTTCATGTCAGTTTAGGATGGTGAGGAACAGGAAGGAGCAGCTGCTGCTGCCAGATGCACAGAGTGAAGAGCTCTGGCTCTCCTGCGCAACACTCCTGAGCATGCAGTGCTCAGGAGGAGTTGCTGCCACTGTGATACTTGCCCAGGAGGATATCCTGCTTGTGCTCACAAGAGAGATGAGAGATAGAAAAGGGGAGAAAATGATGGAGGGAGAGGAAGGAGATAAACAAATGAGAGAGAGAGAGAGAGAGAGAGAGAGAGAGAAGGGGGAGAGGGAAAGAGAAATGAGAGAGCTGGAGGTAGAGAAAGAAAGAGGGAAAAGAGGGAAATAAATGAGAGAAAGAAAGAAAGGGAGAGGAAAAAGAAATGAAAGAAAATGAGAGAAATGAGAAAGAACGGGAGAAAGAGAGGGAGAAATGAGAAAGTGATGGAGGGAGAGAATGAGGAAAAAGAAACAGAAGGGAGAGAGGGAGAGCTGAAGGGAGAGAATGAATGAGGGCGAAAAGGGAGGGAAACAAATGAGAGAAGGGAGAGCAAGGAAGAAAGAGAGGGAGAGGAAAAAAGGGAGAAAAACAGAAATGAGAGGGAGAGAGAAACCCATCTCCCACAGAAAACACCGGGAGTCACAAAACCTGGGTAGATGTGGGCAGGGGCAGGGAGGCAGGTCATGATGATATAGGAGGAGTTGAAAAATGAAGAGCTGTTTTAACTCTTGAATTGTCATTTGTTCTTGAGTTGAACAGGAGAATTGCAGGCCTTTTCTCAGGAATTATAATAGTGGTTTTGCAAGCTCAGCAAATTTACTTTCTCTACTGTTCTATATGTATGAAATTAGTAATTTCCGAGAGAACTAGAATTTCTTTAAGTCCAATTATGTCTGTATTGTCAATAATAAACGTAATATTAAAATGTTGCTGTAATGCTTGGTCTGTGCTCTTCTTCCTAACAGAGTGATCAACAACATTCCTTGGAATATTTCTTAATTTTACAACTCATGTATCTATCCTATAAACCGTTTCAATTTTTGTCTTAGTGTAATTTTCTTTCCAATCTAGGAAATTAGATAGTTTAACAATATTTTCTCATATATTCTCCATATATTTCTGAATTGCTGTAAACATTAAATAAAATTCTTTTTCTCTCAATTCCAGTAATGCCAACTAATCCAAATCATTTTCCATCTATTTATAACTTCTGACTCACTTTCCAAAACTTTTATTTTGTCAATAATTTGCTTTAGATCTCTAGCCCAATTTTGTACAGATTCTTCTGTCTTCTTCACTTCTTTCATATGATTTCTTTTTTTCCTGGCACATCCTTCTTCAATTTCCTTTTTAAAAGCTTTAAAACTTTTGGCAACTGGTGCAGTCATTTTTTTGCCAAATGCTTCAAACATTCTCTGCAATAAATCTAGTGAAATGCTCTTATCTGTAAATTGTCCTAGCAAATTTCTCCTTCCTTCTAATCTTGCATCTTTCCTTGTGTTTGCCATTTTGAGAAAGTGAAAATATGTCAATTACTACATAAAGTAAAATGCTTTTCCTTTTTGTCTGTTTTGCTTTTCTCTATTTTTAATACTTAGTTTCAGTTATCTCTCAGTAGTTACATTCATACAGCCTGGCTCCTATTATCCTCGTCATCTTATCATTCATCATTCACATAAAGGTTTGGTCTCTGTCTAATTAATGCTATGATTTTGAAAGGCACTTTCATTAAAAAAAATACTGTGTTTTCTAAAATTACTCTCATTTGTCCATTTAAAGCTTTCTTGAATCATAATCTTGTTAAGGTTTTTGCCTTTAAATTAAAAATTTTTAAGGAGGCAATTTTTTTTAATTCCAAAAAAAAGACAACTCACTAAAAATCTTTGTTCCTCTCTGCCATTTGCAATTTCTCTTTTCAATTGCGAAATATAAAAATATGCAAATGTGTTTCAGAAAGTAAAGTTTTTGCCCATAAAGTCTGTATAGGAGCCATTTAGGGGATATTGATATCCCCATGGCTCCAAATGCTCTCAGTCAATCACAAGCTCATTTACTCTACTTCACTTATGAGGAGCAGCTATCCAGAGCGTAAAAATGGGCGATCCGCTGATCTCCCTTTATTTCAGAAGTATTTTCATCAGCCGGTTGAAATATCTAATTTGCCATAGATCCTTAACCTTCTCTTTGCTGCTGAGTTAGGTAGGTTTTTCTGCATGATTTTATCTAGAATTTAGCTTATGCCCATTTGAACTTCTAAATATATCAATAGAAGAAATTGGAGGGAAAGTTTTCTTAATAGACAATTTTCTTTAATCTAGACATAAAGTTAGCATGCTTTATGTTCTTGATATGGAGAATAATACAGCTTTTTTAAAATTGAGTCTTGGTCTTTAGATTGTTTTGCTGTAGTGCTAAACAGGATGATTGATTTCAATTATACATGGGTTGGTAAAATTACTTGCAGTTTCATGTTTTAATAATAATCAATTTGTGTGTTTGTGTTCTTACTATTTGAAGAAGTTTCCTGTTTATTATCAATTGTGAGTATGCGTGTATTACAATATACCCGTGTTTTCCCAAAAATAAAACTTGGTCTTATTTTCTTTTTGAGTGTCTTATTTTTTTCCTCCATATACCACAGGCCCACTTCTGCTTGCTCATGACGGGGCAGGAGGCTGTGTGGCATGCCAGGGCCGTCACCACAAGGCAGAGGGGGTGGAGCTATCCCACACATCCCATATCAACTTACCTCAGGGCCCCAGCAGCCAGGCCACACACGCCTTGACACCTGCCTTGCCTCATGACTGCAGCACATCACTTGGCCACAGCCCACAACAGAGGTGGCCAAGTGGTGTGCTGCAGTCACACCACTTGGCCACAGCAAGTGGTGAGCAAGCAGGTGGGCCAGTGGACATGTGAGCTCCTGCTGCACATGGGTGCTGGTGCTGCCGCCGCAAGGCAGGAGTTGGGGCATGGATGTGAGGGCCCTGAAGTATATCAGTGCGGGGTGCATGGGTCAGCTCCACTCACCTCATCTCACCTCATGTTGGCAGCAACCAGACAGAAGGGGTGGCTGGCTGGCTGTGCAGGCACTTAAGTAGGGCTTATTTTGTGGATAGGATTTATATTAGGCACATAAAAATACCAGGGCTTATTTTCAGGATAGGCCTTATTTTCACGGAAATGGGGTATTAATTGATTTTTTCTAAACTTTTCTAGGTGTACCCAGGACTGATGGTGACAGCTGGCCTTATACATTGGATTTTGAATATGCTGAATATAACTGTTCATATAAGAGATGTATGTGTGTTTCTTGCACCAGTTTTTAGCGGCCTTACATCAATTTCTACTTTCCTGCTTACCAGAGAACTCTGGAACCAAGGTGCAGGGCTTCTAGCTGCCTGTTTTATTGCTATTGTACCAGGTTACATATCACGATCAGTTGCAGGATCTTTTGACAATGAAGGGATAGCTATATTTGCACTGCAGTTCACATATTACTTGTGGGTAAGTACTATTATATAAATTCTGCTTACTCTTCTTAAAATTCAAATATGTACAATAGTTTCAATTTCTTCTAATAATCACTTGAAATAAATATAGCTAATAAAGCTTTTCTACTGCCATTTGCTTTTCCTTTCAAAATAAAATGAATGAATACAAGTCTTCAAGATACAGTTCAAATATTTTTGTTGCATGATCAGCTGATTTTATAAGGTCTTTTCCTTATCTAGAAAAATGGTAAATTCTAAAAAACACTCATAGGATATTTTATATTTGCATGATTTGTCTTTTCTGTTATAATTAAAACTTAGACAACTTTCTTAGGTGAAGTCAGTGAAAACTGGATCTGTTTTCTGGACCATTTGCTGTTGCTTATCCTACTTCTACATGGTAAGTGGTAGAATATGTATGTATAATGGCCACATTTTAATTAGTACACTATTTTTATGAATAAATTAAGTATTAATAAAAGTATTTTAATGTGTTGAAAATTCAAATTTCATTTAATTTGAACCTGGATGCTTTAAACCAGGGGTGTCAAACTTGATTTAATTGAGGGTCATATACAACATCAGGGTTGTATTTGACCTCGGAGGGCCAGAAATGGGGCATGCTCGGGGTGTGTGGGCATGATGGGCATGGCACGGGACTTGTTGGGTGGGCACCTGTGGTGGCCAAGTGCTAAGGCAGGACTTCTCTGAGACTCTCTCTTTCTTTCATACAGGTAATCCTCAAGTTATGAAAGTAATAGAGCCTGCCAATTACATTTGTAACTCAAGGATTTGTTTGATTGAATCATGTTAAATGAACATGATCACTCCCTGCTTTCCCCAATGCATTTGTTAATCAAATGTGTAGGTCATTAATTGCACATCTCAGAGTGGGGAAGAGCATACGGGGCCTAGCGCTGCAGCAGGCCATCCAATCCACTGAGATACCCACAATTGCTTCCACCTCCCATTCTGCCCCGCCAGGTCCCCACAGACTGGGCCTGCTTTGCTAGTGTCCCAGATTCCACTTACTTCTCTCTATCCCATTTCCCATTGATTACTTACTTTTTGAAGAGCTGCAGAAGAGACTGACCCACTGGCAGAGAAGCTAAAGTGTTTTATTCAGATGACAAAGCTGTAAGAATGTAAACTCTTAAGGAAATCATTTTCACTAGTTTCTGAGTAAAAGACTTTATTTTGGGGCCAGCAGGACTCAGGTGGTAGAAAAGATCTCGTGCTTCAAGGATTGAGGCGGCAGCAGCAGCCAATCAACAAGGAGTTTTGTCTCATTGGGCTGAACTGCAAGCCTTTTGTTGATTGGCTGCCATGCCCCAATCCCTGAAGCTTCTCATTTGAACTAATCAGTCAGCAGCAAGCAGGAGGCTGCTCATCGCCAGCCAGACTGGACCCAAACTAAGCCTGCAGGCGCTTATGGCACAGAAGCTGGTCTTTTATTCACATGGGGAAAGCTGTTTTCCTTACATCTCACGTTCTTACAGCTTCATGGGCTTCTGAATAAAAGACTTTGGCCTCTCTGCCACGTGGGTCAGCCTCTTCTAGAGCTCTTTGAAAAGTAAGTACAATAAAGCTATGGGAAATGGGGTGTTGAGGGCCGGATCCAGCCCACGGAGTCTCCATTTCGGCCAGCAACAGGCGGGGAGAGCTCAGGAGGCCCCCATGGCCCATTTTAGCCAACAGAGTGCTGCAGGAGGCTATCCAGGCCAAAAATTGGCCATAGGGGGTTGCTAGCACTGTGGGCTAGTCCTTTGCTATTTCCAGGCTGGCCCTGTGGGCCAGATCTAAAGACCCCGTGGGCCAGATCCAGGCCAGAGGCCTTGATTTTGACATCCCTTCTTATTCTTATGATAAGTTAGAAAAACCTACCTAATGCAGAGATTAGGGTTTTTTTTTTCCTTTTCTCTTATTCTTTCCAAAATAATAGGTTAGAAACTGCATGATGGTTCTGTGCAAAATAAAAATTAATGGTAGCATAAATGGACACATCTGTTCTGAAATATAACTTCAATTTAGAAAATTGGTATGCTTTTATGTTATTGTGACTGTTCTTGTATACCTAAGTTAGCATTCTCAGCAGAAATGTAAATTGGTAAATTTTAATAAGAGGTCTCTGCAAATTAATTAGTGACAGATCTCTGTAGTGATGTTGGCCAGTAGTGAAACAAACAGTGAGATGATCTTACAGCAACTTCTTCAGGAATTTTAAAAAATTATTAAATAAGGAATTGATCAATAAGGGTCAACAAGGAATTGATAACTAAGTAATTTAAGCACTTTCATGCTCTTTGACTTGTTAATTACATTTGTTGAATTAATGAAAGGAGAAAGATTTCAATTCTTTTTCCATGTTATTTCATAGATATTTTATTAAAGTCATACTGCTCTATATTACAAGAAATATTGTACCTATGCTATTAAAATATAGTTTAAAAAAACCTTTCAATGAATCTTAGAAACATTGTAACTATTTTAAAAAATGGTTGTCAACTTATTCTTCACTACAGATCCCCTTTAAATACCTTTTATGGTCATGGGCCATGGCCCCGGACCCCCAAGACTTAAGATTTAAATGATAATTATTCTTCAAGTGTTCATGAACCCATTGTGACCACCTGTTGAGAACCACTGATTTAAAGCAAACTTATCACAGCAATTGCTATATGTGCTGCTGTTAAACTGTTTTACTGATTATTCATCAGAAGTATTTTAAATAAAAATCATTATGGTAATAAATAATTTTAATAAAAATGTTAATTGCATTGAATAAATATTGGCATTTATTTTTTCTTAAAATTGCTTTGCTGGCAAAATTTCAGTTGCAAGAGATCACTGCTTTTCTATTGGGAGAGATGCTTGTAAATATATAATTTAATAAAGCATAATAATGCTAATAGAGATAAATAAAAGTAATTAGGTATGGGCACCATTACTTTGTTACAAGCTTGTTCTTATAGTAACAAGTAAATAATTGGAGTTACTTCTAAGTCAGGAAAGGCATGTTTTCAAACAAATTAGTCGTGCTTATCCCATCTCTTTGTGTCCTTTTGAAATACTGTCGCTGTCTTAGAGAAAATTGGCAATGTAGTAAAAAGGGGGAGTTTTATTCTAGAATATTTTGGAAACAAAAGATAAACATAAAAGATGATAACATCGGGAATTTTTTTATGAACCAGTATTAATTGAATTTATAGAGTGCTGTAAACTGTACACAGGATATAATAACTGTGTCAGAAGATTAAAATATATCATTTTATGTAATACTTTGGCACTAGCCTATTTTATATATTACTTAATCTGTTTTCTGCTGGAAGTTCTTCAGTTTATAAATTCTTTCTGTGGTTCAAAATACTTTTTCATTATATATAGTTTGAATTTTCAGTGACTGATGTTTATCAAGATAACATTGTAAACATGAACTAAATCTTAATGCTTACTATATTTTTCACAGGTTTCTGCATGGGGTGGTTATGTTTTCATCATCAACCTTATTCCACTGCATGTATTTGTGTTATTGTTAATGCAAAGATACAGCAGGAGGGTCTATATAGGTGAGTATTTCAAGATGATGCTATTGGATGAAAAGTGATTTTTCATTTGAGCTTTACTAGCCTTTCAAATATCTATGATTTAAACACATTTGTATATATTAATCACAGAACAATAATTTTGAAATTTCTTTCGGTTTTTGCTATAGATAATATATTTTTAAATAAAATGTTTATTAAATAAAAGAGTAACATGAGGGGGATCCTTTGGCTTATCAGGGAATCTGTCATGGAATCGTTTTACTTATCTCTTTGCCTTTACATCCCAGCTCTTAACCCAAGTAGCTTTAGACAAAGGGTACCGTTTCCAATGAATTAAATATTGTAATCTTTATTTATTTTATTTTATGCAATTTGTATGCTGCTCTATCTCCGTAGACTCAGGGCGGCTCACAGCAAATAAAAACAAACCCAACAAACATAGAATACATATACAAGTATGTGCAAATATATAAATATTTGCAAATATAAGGTCAGGAGCCAACCGAAGCCCCAGGGGGAGTTGATTCCAAAGAGTGGGAGCACCCACAGAGAAAGCTCTGCCCCTGGAAGCCGCCAACCGGCATTGTTTAGCCAATGGCACCCAGAGAAGGCCCTCCCTGTGAGAACGTACCGGATGATGGGCAGCTGTTGCTGGCTGCAGATGGTCCGACAAATTTCATGTAGGGCTTTGTAGGTCATCACCAGCACCTTGACTCTCACCCAGAGGGTAACCGGTAACCAATGCAAGTTGCACAGGAGGGGTGTAACATGGGAATATCAGGACCCTCCCATCACAACGTACGCGGCCGCATTCTGCACCAGCTGAAGCCTCTGAGTGGTCCTCAAGGGCAGCCCCAGGTAGAGAGCATTACAATAGTCAAGACGGGAGGTGACTAGCTCATGAATAACTGTGCATAGAGCATCTCGATCCAAATAGGGACGCAACTGATGCACCAGACAAATCTGGGCATATGCCCCCCTGCTCATGGTTGTTATATGATCATCTAAATTCAACAGTGAATCCAGGAGGACACCCAAGTTGCGTGCTCTGTCTACAGGGGGCAAAATGTCACCCCCTATAGCCAGTGATGGAATCTCCTTCAGATTGAGATGTCGCTACCCACAGCCACTCAGTCTTGGCAGGGTTGAGCCGAAGCCTGTTCCTCCCCATCAGACCTGTACCGCTTCCAGGCACTGGGGCATCACATCGAGGGCATCACTGGGTTGGTTCGGGGTGGATATAAAAAGCTGAGTATCATCAGTGTACTGATGGTACCTCACCCCGAAACCACGGATGATCTCCCCTAGCGTTTTCATATAAATGTTGAACAGGAGGGGCGAGAGATGCAAATTCCTGAGAGCAACCAAATCCATGCTCGCATATTTTAAAACCATGCCCGGTCATAGAGATGGGTACGCCCATGGCAAGTATGGCATGGCCAGATCCATCCCAACAGCAGGAACCTACATCCCCGGAACATGACCTCTATACAATCTAGAGTCTAGGATTCTCTTAATTTCATAATGAGTCTCCCCTTGCACCACTATAGGCTTGGGTGCTGGTTGGTCCTGTGGTCTTAATCTTTACCTGACTGCCAGTTTTAGGAAATTGCAGTGAAAGACTGGATGCACTTTCCCTAGTATGTGTGGGAGGTTAAGCTTAACTGTTACTGGGTTAATTATTTTCACTGTTGGGAAAGGTCCTAAAAATTTTGGTCCCAGCTTTTTATTGGGCAACTTCAATTTTATGTATTTGGTGGATAGGTAAACCAGATCTCCCACATGGAAAGGGGGCTGGAGAGATTGGTGCTTATCCACTCGTTTTTTATACCCCTCAGCCATTTCCACCAGTGCTCTTTTGGTGTTCTCCTACCCCTTCTTTATTGATTCCACCTACTCGGTCAGAGTCATGGAGGTTGGTGGCTCTCTGGGCAGTTCGGGCATGGGGACAAAGTCCATGCTGCTGGTGACCTGAAAGAGGGTCAGGCTGCTATGTATGGGCTATGCTGCTATGTACAGCATTGTTGTATGCAACTTCTGTGAATGGCAGCAGGTCCACCCAGTTCTCTTGCTAATAATTCGCATAGCATTTGATATATTGCTCCACTGTTGTGTTCGCTCATTCCGCGGCTCTGTTCATACTCTGATGGAAAGTCAAGTTAAGTCCTTGAATGGACCCAACCTATTTCAGGAACTCCATTTAGAACTTAGCAGTGAACTGGATGACTCGGTCTGAGATCACCCGGCGGGGTACTCCATGCATCCAGTAAATCTGCTTAATAAACTTCTTTGCCAGTTTCTTAGCTGAGGGTAATCCCAAGCAGGCAGTGAAGTGGGCTTGGTTGGAAAACAAGTTGACCACTGTCCAAATCACTGTATTTCCTCCACACTCTGGGAGCTATAAAGTCCATTGCAATTTCCTCCCAGGGACGGCTGGGGTAGGCCATTTGTTCGAGGAGCCCAGGAGGTTTCCCTGGTCTCATTTCCATAGCTGCCACATGTGGCACAGCTTTTTACAAAATCTTCCACGTCGGTTTTCATCTTTGGCCACTAAAACTGTGTTAGGGCCAGGTGCAGAGTTTTCAAGAACCCAAAATGGCCTGCCAGTTGTGAATTGTGGCTGCTCTGTAAGACTTCCAACCTCAAGCTGGTAGGGACATATAGTTTGTACCCCTTCCAAGCCAGGCCATCTCTCATAGTCAAAATACCTTTATTATCCGTGAGCCATTGATTGGCTGGGAGCGCTGCTTTCAGTACGGCTGTCAGTTTGTCCCATATGGGATCCGGTTGGCGTCTGGCTTGATTCCTAGTGGTGACTTGTGCTGCTTGTTGTGAGCGGGGGGGATGGTGGGGTGGCGACTTCTTCCCTCCGTCTGTTGAACTGTGGTTTTCTCTATAAATAAGCGTCAGCTAACAGGTTCCCACCCCCACCCCCACCCCTACTGCCAGATGGATGTGTTTTAGCTCGAAGTTAAACCACCTGAAATACTGTGCCTAGCGGATTTGTTTGGGAGAGAGTTTTCAGGGGTTTCTTACGGCTTCAAGGTTTTTTGATCAATCCAGACATGAAAGGCTCTTTTCCCCGTTCAAGAAAATGCCTCCAGAACAGAAGAGCCCAGAGAAGGAAGAGCCTAGAGTCTCCCAAATTGCCCACCTCCAAGTGGTCTTCCATTCGTCATCTTCTCTAATCTGTATGCAGTAATAGGCTTCTCTCAGCGCCAGTTAGGCGAACACCATGCGTTTGGCTAAGTGACTTAGCCTATTGTATTCCGAAAAGTACGGTAATGAAAAGGATTTAATGTTTTCTTAAATGAGTTACCAATATGGGAATTTATCTAATTAAATGCCTAAAAAGAAAGGTTTTGTTTGCTTAGTTTTTAATTTTTCTAATATTGTTGGGATCCATTTGTGACATTTTAGAGCAAAACTTAGCATGAATATTTATATTTTCAGATAAACATCCTATTTTTTCCATTTGAATTTTAAGAAATTTCCTGTTTTTATTCATACATAACCTATATATTTTTCCAATAGCTTTTATTTGGAAAACTGTATCATATATTTTGAAAAAAGTGCAAATATTGTAAGAAATTTTATTGTTTTTTTCATGTTCAGTTCTGTAAGCAATGCATATTTGAAAATGTCACAATAAAATATGAACCAAATAAATTTTGTCCCAGACATTAAAATATCATTTGATATAAAAATTCAGAGACCCCAGGATGGTTGATTACTTACTTTATATTGTGTTTTTTTCCCTTGTAACATAAATCTGAAACAATATTTTGGTCAAGTAGAAAGAAGAGTTTTAAAAAGAGCTCAGTATGTGCAAACTAGAGGGCAAAAGTAGCAGTAGGATCAGTGATTAAACAATCTGGTTTTGCTTTACTTCCCAGATTTTAAAGTTAGGTTTTGATATATCCTTTGTAAGTAATAACGTCTTTTAAATGATAGAAGTTTTTAATGAACCATGTGAAAAATAATTACTGAAGGGAATTTTGAAATATTTATGAATAAAATGGATTAGGTTGCAACTTCCTTTAGAGAAACAAGAAATCTATTAGTGTTTTAATATGAACAAACACTAATTTGAGTAGTAGTCAAAGTTTAATTTTTCAAATAGAAGCAAATCCTTTGTTCTTTTTAAATTACTTAAAATACCTAATAGGACTCAAAAAGTCATAGAAATCTATTACTGTTAAACACCACAAGATGGCAACATTGCAGTTACTATATTCTTTTGCATTTTGAATTGCAAACTTTACATTAATTGTCAAACTTTACATTAAGATGAAATAATTCTCATTATTCAAACTGGAAATTAGGTAAAATTAGGTACTATATATATTGATTCCAGATTCTATTAAGATATAATCTCACCTGTGCCAGTTATCTTAGCCAATTAGAGACAGGAACCTTCAGAAAGCCTTTTCGTTTCCATGATGTCATGTGAAACTCTAGCCGTCCTGGACGGCAAATATAAAGGGATAACATTGGTTGAAAGACTCTGTCCCTATGATTCTGGAGAGATGGAAATCTCTGGACATGTCCTTCTTCACTGCTCTCTTTATAGAGACATTCAAAGAAAATTTATTTTCCTGATAATTAATACGTGTCCTGGCCATTCCAATACCATATATCTTCAATGGTTGCTTAAAGATGAACGGATCATACTCACAGTTCAGGTAGCTAGATTCTGCATAGCAGAACTTGATGAATAATCCATTATAACCATTTTATACAATTAATGCACCAAACTTTTGATATTATCACTCCTGTATTTTAGTACATAAAAATTATAGGCTTTTACAATTTAAGGATTAATATTGCATTATAGTTTAGGCCATGCTTTTGTTTATGTTCAGCTGACAGGCTGCAAATTATATTTTTAACACAGATTTATTTGATTTTTGTCATTATTTTATTCTAGAACTTTTAACTAGATACTCTTAGAGTATTTTTAATTGTACTGGCTCTGACTGTAATCAGTATTTTGAATTTGAATTTGCTGTATATATTAGTGACTAGATTTTTTTAAAATATGATAATGCTCAACTTCAATGTAATAATGATCAACCTCAAGACTTCCTGTAGTATCTGTGTCTTGTAGTATCTATAGTCTCAGGAATGAGTAAAGCATGAGTGACTATGAGCAAAACTTCCCAGTCTAGGAATAGTTATAATTAAAACATACATTAAGTTGTTGTGAATACCATTGCCACTTGCTCCTACCTTGGGATCTTGGCTGATAAATATCTGAATTTTAATGGACAAATATCCAAGAGGGACCTCACTGCCACCCCAATCCCAACCCAAGACTTAGATATACATGTCTAGTTATTCCTCTCATCTGTGATCAAATCATGGCTGAGGATGACCTTATTACAGATAGACCTGGTATTCACTTCCAGAAAGCAAAAGCCTGGCCCCTTAAAGATTTGCTAATTGGGATCTTAGGTTGAGATTAGGGGACTGGAATACATCACAGAAACAACCTACTGAGGACACATTCCCTGAGAGTTACCAACCCTGCCTCCCATCATTTCTCCCTCTATGTGTTGCTACAGTGATACTCAGGCTGCCCCAAACTTTTAGAAATCCCCTTTCTATACTGGAATTAATTAAGGAAGCAAAATGTCAGTGTACCAGTCAAGATTTGAAAACACAAATTTATATTACAGAAATGGCCTTCAAATATTCTGACAAATCCTAAAAATATGAGTATACCATTTTAAAAATTAACTTTTTTTCTTTTATAGTAATCTGACACTTTTTTTTATTCACAGCATATAGCACTTTCTACATTGTTGGGTTAATATTATCCATGCAGATACCTTTTGTTGGATTTCAGCCAATTAGGACAAGTGAGCACATGGCAGCTGCAGGTAAGAAAGAATTTAATGAATTCACAATGAAGTTTTAATTTCTTTAATAAAGATTTTAATAAAAACAAACTAATGAAAATGAATATTTAGAATATAGAAAAGAAGAAAGAAAATATAACTTCTGATTTTAGTTATAGTACTTATGTCATTTTATCTCTTATTCTATTGTTACAGTATAAACATAATTAGAAAAAATAGTTTAGAAGTTATAATTTTCTAACATGATATCCAGAAATATCTATTTGTGTTGGTATATATGTTGCCTTAATATTCTAAAAGAAAGGCAGAATGTAAATTAAATAAACAAAATAAGCCTTGTAAAATGGAAGTTCTTATTTAGCATAAGAACAATTTTGAACAATTTTGCCTAACTATTACAGATATTTACAGGTAGTCCACAAGCTGCAATTGTAATTGGGACAGGGTTTGCTGTGACCTGGTGATAAAGTACAACATTGGGTGACCAGAATGTAGGCCAATGTCCTAACCCAAGACTTGTTAAGTAATTTGGAGGGAGTCTCAGGTAAAGAGCATGCAGGTGCCGCACTGAGGTGGGGAGGACTAATGGAGAACACATTCAGATTGAAAGAGGAGAGTGCTGTGATGGAGCATAAGCATTAAGAAGGCAAGGAAGGAGATTGTGTGATGCCTGCTTGCATATAGTCACAGGGAGACTATGGAAAGAGGATGTAGAATGCATGTGTGCAATTGCAAAGAGGTTTGGAAAGGGGGTATGGGGTGCATCCATCTCTGGGAGGGAGCACATGGAAGGTGGATGTAAGATAAGGGGGATCACAGGAAAGTCAGGAAAAGAGGCCAAAAGGTGTGAGAAGAGGAGAAAAACTGCTGTGCATGCAAGTGGAGAGAAGATGGGAGGAAGACTCACTAAATGACTTTCAATCTTCCTTGACAGCTTCTCCATTGATTTTGCTTGTAGGAAGCCAGTAGGGAATGTTGCAAATTGTGATCTCATGACAGCAGACACTTAAAATTGGTCATAATTAAAGCTAGTTGCCAAACACCCAAATTTTATTCATGTGACTGCGGGGGCACTGCAAGGGCCAGAACTTCAAGTACAGGTAATTCTCAATTTACAACCATTCGTTTAATGACTGAAGTTACAATGGCACTGAAAATATGGCATGACCATTTTTCTCACTTATGACCATTACAGCATCCCCATGGTCACATGATCAAAATTCGGGCGCTTGGTAACTGGCTCATTTTTATGATGGGTGCAATGTTTTGGGTTATGTGATCATAACCCAACCTTATAAGTAAGACAACTGAGAAAAATAGATTCACTTAACAAGTATGTTACTAACTTAACAACTGCAGTGATTCACTTAGCAACTGTGGCAAGAAAGGTCATAAAATGGGAAAAACACATTTAACAACTGTGTCACTTAGCAATAGAAATTTTGGGCTCAATTGTCATCATAGGTTGAGAACTATCTATACTGATAGTAAATTCAGAACAACTGAAACTTTGAAGAGTTGCTGAAGAAATGGTCTATCTTATTTGTAGTCAGATTTATTTTACTCTTATTCCTCTTAAATGTTGCACAAATTTTCTCAGTAATAATCCTGGGCTGTGATTGTGTGTCATCATTCACTGTCAATTTTGCCGACTGCAAAATTTTATATAAGATTATCAGTAGTTATTTTGAATAGCAAAATGCACAAAAGCACCCTCCAAAGATTGTTAACTAATTTAGCAGCATAAAAGCATTTACCATTAGCACTTAGACCTATATACCATAGTGCTTTACAGCCCTCTCTAAGCAGAGTCAGCATATTGCTCCCAGCAATCTGGGTCCTCATTTTATTGACCTTGGAAGGATGGAAGACTGATCGTCAGGATCGAAGGAATTGAACTCCTAGCAGTGAGTAGAGTTAGCCTGCAATAATACTGCATTCTAACTACTGCACCACGGTGCAGATATTCTGCTAATTAGTAATGGATAAAGAGCAGTAGTAGGAATAAATTAGTAATTTTCTGTTTGGAAAAATGTTCCAAGTAGCTATTACATTTCCTGATCAAAAAGGAACTATGAAGGAGAATATGTGCAAGGATATCTACGAATTGGTGAATGGGTCTTAAAATGACAAAATGTACTTCAGGGTAAGTATAAAATGATATGCAGTGATAACCCCCCCCCCACACACACACACACACACCTTCACATATATATTAATGGGTTCTGAGCTGACAAAATTGATCATGTCATCAAAGAATGTTGATACATTTTAGCTGAACGAAAATGTAAACTATTATGGGAGGACTATTAATAAGCATACCTTGTACCTATTGGGATCACTAAGGAGATTGATAATAATTTTGTCAATGTACAGTGGATTTATATAGATCTGTGATGAGGCTTTATTTGGAATAGTCTGTACTGCTGTGATAATCACATCTGAATAAGATACTGAAAAGTAGGAAAAGATACAAAAATGGTGTAACATCAAAAACAATCAGGTTAGAGCCGGTTTTCAAGAGAAATATTATATGTTCTAATACAGGGGTGTCAAACTGGTGGCCCACAGGCCGGATGCATCATGCACAGGCCATGCCTACCCCAACGAAAAACATTGCAATATGTCGCATGACG
Source organism: Coluber constrictor foxii (assembly GCA_038048745.1). Classification (NCBI taxonomy): domain Eukaryota; kingdom Metazoa; phylum Chordata; class Lepidosauria; order Squamata; family Colubridae; genus Coluber; species Coluber constrictor. The sequence goes on along the minus strand of CM075961.1, from coordinate 121,472,274 downwards.
TCAACGTGACACTGCAAGTTTGATACCTGTGTTTTAATATAGTAATAGCATTTAGACTTACATACCATCCCATAGTGCTTTACTGCCCTCTCTAAGCAGTTTTACAGAATCAGCATATTGCCCCCAACAGTCTGGGTCCTCATTTTACCGACCTCGGAAGGATGGAAGGCTGAGTCAACCTTGAGCCTGGTGAGATTTGATCTGCCAAACTGTTGGCAGCTGCCAAGCAGCAAAAGTAGCCTGCAGTACTGCACTCTAACCACTGCGTCACACCACAGTTCAGTATGATAGAAATGCGTCAGAATTTGATGTTTTATCATATTGTAATTCAGGATTGTATTTTGTCCCAAAACATTTTAATTAATTCCTTTTTCGGATTCAGTTCAACTTGTTTCATGGAAATAAATAATTGAAAAAAATAAAATTAAGGATAAAAATAAAAATGAATTGACATCTTAAATATTTCAATGAGTAATAAAAAAAGAAAAATAAATTTCTGGGGGGGGGGTGGATTTAAGAGCTGCAGAAAAAATAAAAATATTACAGATAATGAACATGTACATTAGGAAAATAAGAACATCTTAAAATACTGTGGTCATACATAGGGCAACATATATAGAAATCCATGTAAATACATAAAATCAATAAAAAACATGCATAATGTGAACAAAATTACTTTAAATTAGCATTTGTTTAGAGCTAGGACTGTTCATTAAACAAAACACAGCTGTTTCTTTGCATTTTAATAGGTGTATTTGCTCTTCTGCAAGCCTATGCTTTCCTGCAGTATATGAGAGACAGACTAACAAAGCAAGAATTTCAGACATTATTCTTCTTAGGTATATCTTTGGCTGCTGGAATTGTATTCCTGAGCGTTATCTATTTAACATATACAGGTAAGTGGTATCCAGTAAATATTTCCTGTTGTCGGAGAAAACTTTTTGACAGCTCAAAATAATTATTGGGTAGAGATGTGCAAATGTTCCTTATATGAATTTTTCCATGGATAGGGCAGCTAGTTTGGGAATCTGCCCAGATATACTACATTATCTGAAATGATTATTTTATGAAAAAAGGCAGACATAAAATACAGTTTTGACTCCAGGAGCATATTCCTAATATTTTATCAAACTGTTTCACGCTAGACATAGTTTGGCAGAAATGAAACATTTAAAATTTATGTTAATTCTGGAATTTGTTCTTATTTCCTGCCACTATTTTTTGCTGCAGACCCTGTAATTCCCTTTTCCATTATGATCTTTTTTTTTTAATCCCATTTGTGATACCATTAAATAATCTACAACTAAAGGGAATTCTGTCTTTCATTCTTAGAGACCTCGGTGGTTTGTTGTGCAACGAAGATGGTTCAGTCAGTCAGTAAAAATAAGTATCAATACACAAAGAAGGAACAATTTACTTTAGAGTTGGGACTAAGGGAATTAGTTTAAAAGTAAAGTTGGAGACAAATATTTTTTAATATGGTTTGAGAGAACAGTTTGTTTTGAAGATTTGAAAGTGAATGTATATGTGCATGGTAGCTGCTAAGTTGCTGTAATATGTATTTTCAGGTTACATTGCACCATGGAGTGGCAGATTCTACTCATTGTGGGATACTGGGTAGGTATGAATATAAGGTAAAATTACATAATCTTTGACCTGTTAATGGAAAACAATTAACCATCAATCACCACTCCATCTCTCTCCCAGCAAGAAAAAAAATGTCAGGCATAAATAACAGCTTTTACTGTCTACACTAAATACTTTAAAATTTCTATTAGCCTCAATATAATTTTTTTATATTACAGTACAAAAACTTTTACTTTTTAAAAATGATTTTTATTTTAGTTTCTTATATTTCAATTTTGGATTCATCTATAATTTCAAGATTAATATTGAATTTATACTTACTATTCTATATTGTCTTTTTATGATTCATTGTATTAATATACACACTTTAAATTAGAAGGTAACATGTCATTGAATAGAATATGAATATGTCTTACTTTGTTAGTGTGATTTATAAGATGCAAAATAATACTTTGATATTTATGACATGCCATTTTTTTCATTCTTTGAATAAATGGCTACATTTGATCATATCATTCAGTTTTAGCAAGGAGCCAAAGATAGTTTAAGAACCAATTTTTCTCAATTTCTGAAATTTAACAGAAATATGTAGGACATATACCCACTCAAAAAAATGCCTTATATTACAAACCTTTAAAAGATAAGAATATGACTAGTATTTAAAAACATAATGTCTTTAATTTGAAATTTTTCAATAATCAGCTATTTTTTATTATCATTTTTTAGACTTTCATCACTAAAATAATTTGAATTTGTTTCTTTTTAAAAAGGTATGCAAAAATTCACATCCCGATCATTGCCTCAGTGTCAGAGCATCAGCCTACAACTTGGGTTTCCTTCTTTTTTGATCTACATATTCTCGTCTGTACTTTCCCAGCAGGCCTGTGGTTCTGCATTAAAAATATCAATGATGAAAGAGTCTTTGGTAAGAAGAAATAACTTTTCAAAATGAAACTAAATTTAATTGCTAGCATTATTATGTTTATTGGAACACATCTCTCATAATTAAAAATGATACTCAATGCATTTTTTATTTATGTTCATTAACTTTCTTTATGATCAATATCATTTTATACTTCTATTTTTATAATAGACAACCTACTGAATCATATAGGCTTGTGCTGTTTATCCTCCCCTTGCTATCTTCAGGAGAGCCCCAATGAAGCTGCCTTCTTCCCCTTGGCTGACCCACAGAACTGCCTGCCACTTTGTTGGGGGGAGAAGGGAGAACCAAGGGAGTATGGATCATAAGAAAAACTTCATCTCCCTAGCCTTCCTCTAGGGAGGAAGAGGGCTCACTCTTTCATTGTTGGTGCTAGCCCTATCACAATCAGCCCAAGTGCTAGGTAATCTTAGGCAGCCTGTCCTCTACCTCTAATTTTATTTCTTTCTGTTCTGTACTGTTGTGAAAAAACATTTTTGCATTTTATTGCATTTGCCTAGAACTGGAAGATAAACCTATAGCACGTGTGGCACAGGTGGCACACCTAGCCATATCAGTGGGCACTCGAGCTCAGTTCTGGTACACACACCAGAAATAGGGGAACAAGCTGTTTCCTGCCTCCAGAGGGTCCCTGAGGGTGGGGAGGCCGTTTTCGCCCTCCCCGGGTTCCTAGAAAAGCTCTGGAGCCTGGGGAGAGCAAAAAACTGGTCTTCCGGTCCCACCGGAAGTTGGCAAACAGCCATTTCTGGCCTCCAGAGTGCCTCGGGGGCGGGGCGTTTTCATCCTCCCCAGACTCCTAGAAAGGCTCTGGAGCCTGGGGAAGAGAGAAAAACAGGCCTACCAGGGCCATCACATGCCAGAAGCAGGGGATATTGTGGGGCGCATACAATTATGGTTGTGGGCATGCGTGCACATGACACCCCCACTCCCCACTCCTGGCATGCGATGGCAAAAAAGTTAGCCATTACTAACTTTTATGATGATGTTTATGATGTTCAAAATACTATTCTGTAAATAGTAAATAATTATAGCAGGTATCTTCTATTAGCAGGTGCACTCCCTGTTTCATTTTTGCTGGGCAAGAAACAATTCCTGTAAATTCCTAAATTCATTTGCCATATTAGACTGATATCTAGGCCAAAATAATCAATTGTGGGGATAAATTTGATATATTTTTCAGTTATTCCCCCCCCCCCCCTTCAAAGTTTTATCTTCCTATGTAACTTTTTTCCAGTGTGCTGCGTCTACACTCCATAGCTGGGACCAATCCTCTTTTCTGGCAGCAACTGAGAGAACTTTTAATCAATTTCCCACCTCGCTCTTTGCTCTAGCCACACCCCCTTTACCCTTGATTCCTCAGTCTTTCTCTCAGTTGCTGACAGACTGAGGTGGATTTCTTCCCTCTGTGCTCTAGGTAGGTGCGTTAGGCCTTTCTTTTTGAATAGAGTTAAAATAAAAAAAATTTCTTTCAGCTCTATTCGGGGTAGTTAGGCTTTGATTCTTTTGTGATTGGTGACCATCTGCCTCTGCTGTGCTGCCGATTGCGTGCCTGGTAAGCCAGGTCACGTCGTGCCTCTCGCCTCGCGCGCTCACAGTGGCTGGTTTCTGTCCCTGCGGGGCGGATCCGGGTAGAAGAAATTGCTGCCGGTGGAGGAAGGGCTGGGCGGTTCGCCGCCTTACCCTCAGGCTCAAACCTCAGCTGATTGGAGGTTTCCCAGCAAGAGGGGCAGCGGCGAGGCAAGTACAGGCCGATTGCGCAGAGCGCAAACTGCAGGCTCCGCTTCAATTACTTGTTTGCCGGCTCCCGTCCCATCAGGGCTTTGCGGGCGGGGCCGTGTTGATTGCGGCCAGCCGAACGAGGCCTTATTGTGGAGCGGAGCAAGGCGCTTGAGGGGCTGAGCGGCTGCTGGGGCAATCGTTAGCCCGCGCTGCTGTTTTTAAGGCTTGAAGCCTTCCCCACGTTGCTGGTGTGCCGGGAAGAGCGCGACTGGCGCAGCTGCCATTTTAGGGTGCCAATGCAGCTGTGCTGTGGCGCCAAACAGGTTTTTTTTCAGCCATTCCAAGCCTGATAGCTCACCCGGTCTGGGCAGGGCGTTTGGCCTCAATCTAGGCAGTTGGCGGGCTTGGCCTAATCAGGGCTGCTGAATATATCTTGCAGGCTGTGAGCCTGTGGTGTTTTAGGCCACGCCCTGGGAGGCCGCAGGCCTTTCCCACGGAGTTGAATCATGGTAGGCTTAGTATTACTGAGCCCCTTTGTGTTGTACCTCTTCTGTTTTTGATTACATAAAAAAATAAAAATAATAAATAAATAAATAAATAAATAAAAATAAGGACAAAAAAGAAAGGAAAGAGGAGAAGAAACTAAATAAATATACGATACAACACTTAACACAGTTACAGGAGCTTCAGGAACTGTATACTGCATAGTCTGCCATTTTGCCAAAGAAACCTTGTCTAAGTGGCCATGGCAGACTCTTCCCTCTCATCAGACCTAGAGCAGGAGTCCAGCGCTGCTAGGTCAGCCAAATCTCATAAAAAGAAGAAAGACAAGAAGTCTTCTTCTTCTGGTCACAGATCACATCACTCCAAAAAGGCCACGGGATGAGACAAAGATGCCCTTCGCCGCCACAAGACATTTGAGAGACAATATGAGAAGGCCAAGCAGGCGGCTGCTCTGCTAGTTACTCCTGAACCAAGTACTACACAATCACAGCCTCCTGCTCGTGGAGAGTCTCCATTGGGTCAGGCATCCCCTACTCCACTGGCATTGAGTAAGAGGGTATCACAGTCCATAACCGATGTTTCAGCTGCAGGATTGGACTATTCACGACTGCCTGCCAAACAGGTCCCGTCTGCTACCTTCACCCCTACAGCAGCAGGTCTGCGCCCTCCAGACCCCTCTCCAGTGGCTTCGCAGGTTGATTTTCAGGCCATGCTGTCTACTGCCCTGGCCATGATTATGGCTGTAGGAGCCCATCAATCGGCTCAAGGTCAATCAGCAGGGGTGCGGCAGGAAGCTACTTTCGTGCCCAGGGCACACAGGTCACGTTCCCCTCTTTGCCAAGGGTCAGATTCTTTGGAGGATTTGGATGAGGAGGAAGGGTGCCCTGAAAACCTTGAATTTTCCGAGAATGAGGGCCTGCTGCCTTATGTTCCCGCCTTCACTGGCTTGTTTCGGCCATCTCTGTTTAAATCCCTCCTCCACAAGACACGCTTGACTATGAACTTGGGTTCAGTGGGGGCGCAACTTCCTTCTCAACCTGAAGCGGGGCCGCATGATGCCTTGTTCAAACAAGCCAAACAGGAGAAGGATTTCATTCCATGCCCCCAGTTGTTCACTGATGTGCTGCAGGCGCCTTGGGGTCAACTGGGGTCCCAGACTACCCCTAACAATCAAGACAAGAAATTGTACTGCTCAGCTCCGGAGCTGGACACATTGTTAGACTTGCCTGCTGTGGACACTCCTGTGGCCAACCTCACTACTCAATCAGTGGTTTCGGCAGATCCGTTAGATGGTCTGAAGTCTGAGGACAGACACATGGAACTGACCTTTCATAAATCTCATCAGGTGGGGGCTTGGACCATCAGAACAGCCACAGCTACTTCATACTTCAATCGTGCCTCCTTAATTTGGCTGCGTCAGTTGCAAGAGCGTCTTACCCCTGAGGAAATGTGTTTACATCAAGATGTCAACAAATTATAGCCGCTACAGAGTATTCTGCAAATGCTTCCTTAAACTCAGTGAAATTTGCTTCCAGAGCCCTCACGTCCACTTTAACATCACGGAGGCTCTTCTGGCTTCGCCCCTGGAAAGCGGATGTCAAAACGAAGTGGAAGTTGGCTTCAGCCCCGTACAAAGGCTCGGCACTGTTTGGGGCCGCCTTAGATCCACTCCTTGTCGAAGACAAGGATAAACGAAAATTTCTACCCTCGACATTTCGTAAGCAGGACAGGTGATTTCATCCGTACTCGCAACCATGGACCTTTCGGGCCTTTTCCGGGTCTGGGGGACCCTCCACTTACCGTCAGCCCTTCAATGCCTCGGACCGTTCTTCGGACAGGCAATGTGTCCGGGACAGGGGCAGACCTCAGGTTCCATCGAAACGACCATTCCGTGGAGCCGGCTCCAAGCCCTATAGGCGAGGCAAATGACTTGCAGCTGGAAGGCCCGGGGGGGGGTCGCCTCTGGGACTTCCACAGGCAATGGACTTTGTCAACTCCGGATGTCTGGAAACGCCATACAGTCTCTGAAGGTCTTCGCATAGAGTTCATAGATCAACCTCCAAACCGTTTTGTCAGGTGCCCAGTTCCACAATCTGCAGAACACTTTCGTCTCATGTTGGTGGAAATAGATCATTTGTTAGAGATCAAAGCCATAGAGCAGGTTCCATTGGACCAACAAAGGACCGGGTTTTATTCAGTTCTGTTCCTCGTACCAAAGAATTCAGGAGGGGTCAGAGGTATCCTCAATTTAAAGCAGCTGAACTTAGCGGTTTGCTATCGCCGCTTCAAGATGCACTCCCTGCGGTCGATACTGGCCTCGGTACGCCAAGGAGATTGATGCAGTCGGTGGACCTTCGCGAGGCTTACCTCCATGTACCAGTTCAGCCGTCCCACCGCCAATATTTGCAGTTCGAATTTGCTGGGAGGCATTACCAGTATTGTGCCATGCCCTTTGGACTATCTTCCGCTCCCAGAACATTCACCAAGCTGGTGGCGGCAGTGGCAGCCACCCTTCATTCAATTCCAGTGAGACTATTATGTTACCTGGACGACATTCTGGTCCTGTCGTCCTCTCGGGAGCGGGCGGTCCGGGGCATAGGGCTAGTGCTCTCCACATTCCGAGCGCATGGCTTCACCATCAACAGGGACAAGAGTCACCTCGTTCCATCAACATCCATCTTCACCTCGGGGCCGTGATAAATTCGATAAAAGGCCAGGTGTTTTTGTCCCCGGAAAGGGTTCAGAATATCTCGACATTACTGGACAAAGTCTTGGCCCTAAAATCGGTACCGCTGTCGACACTATCTCAACTACTAGGGAAACTCGTATCCTGCATCCACTTAGTACCGTGGACTTGCAGGCATTCCCGTCAGTTACAGTGGATGCTTCTTCCGTTCCAGAGGGAGGGCTACGCAAATTCGTCAAAGAAGGTATTTCTGCCTCCCCAAGTTCGGCTGTCTCTGCATTGTTAGAAGTCTCCGGCCATTCTTCAGGGCTGTCATTTCCTGGACCTGGACCGGGTGGTGATCACCATGGATGCCAGTCTGCATGGTTGGGGGGGCCATGTAGCAAATCAGGTGGCCCAGGGTGTGTGGTCCCCGTTAGAGCGTCGCCACAACATCAACTTCCTCGAACTTCGGGCGATTCGGCTGGCACTGCTTCACTTCGAATCGGAGGTACGGGGCCATCACGTGTTGATCCTCACGGACAACACATCGGCGAAAGCGCATGTGAACAGAGAAGGGGCACAAGGTCTCAAGCCCTGATGTTCGAATCAGAGAAATTGTTCAACTGGGCTGAGCGTCATCTCCAGTCGATCAAGGCGGATCAAAGCTCCGGAGCAGCGAACGTTCAGGCGGATTGGCTCAGCAGGGAGCTGATCGACTCAGCGAATGGCAGCTGCAACCACGTCTGTTCCGGGAATTGTCCCTCAGGTTCGGGACGCCTGTGATCGACCTGTTCGCCAGTTCCTCCAATGCTCAGCTCCCTCGGTTCATGTTCCGTTACCCAAGTCCCTCGGCGGAAGGGGTGGACGCACTCAGATGTCGCTGGCCGAAAGGTCTGTTGTATGCCTTCCCGCCGGTCGCGCTGATCCAGCAGGTGGTGCAGAAACTGGTGGTGGAACGGGCAGAGATGGTGCTGATAGCTCCCAACTGGCCTCGCCGCCCCTGGTTCGCGGACCTCGTGGAACTATCCGTCAGCAGCCTGTGGGTCATCCCACCTCATCGGATCGTGTTGTGCCAAGGGGCCATTTTCCATCCAGAGCCTCAATGGCTCCAGTTGGCCGCATGGTATTTGAACGGGTCATCCTGAGGAAGAATCGACTGTCTGAGGATGTGACTGGCACAATGCAGGCGTCCCGGCGTCCCTCCACAACGAGAATTTATGAGGCAACGTGGAAGGCGTTCTGTCGTTGGGCGGCGGCCCATTGTGTGGATCCTACATCGGCGGTTGTTCAGGACGTGTTGGACTTTTTATAGTCAGAGTTGGCCAAGGGCTTGGCTCCGGCCACCTTGAGGCGTCAGGTGGCTGCCTTGTCTACGGTCATCTCTTGCCCGCCATATAGGTTCTTGTTACATCACTCCTGGGTCCAGAAGTTTCTTCATGAGGCTACTAATATACGTCTCCCCTCTGTCCACCGGTACCCATCTTGGGATTTGTCCCTCGTTTTGCAAGCTCTGACTGTTCCACCGTTTGAGCCTCTGGGGTCAGTCTCGCTCAAGTTTTTATCGTTCAAAGTGGCCTTTCTCCTGGCGATCACATCGGGCCATCGTGTCTCCGAGCTGTCAGCGTTGTCTTAGGAAAGATTTATGCATCTTTCATGCCAACACGGTGGTTTTGCGGCTTGATCCGGCATTTACTCCTAAAGTTAATTCTTGGTTTCATCGTTCTCAAGAATTAGTGTTACTAGATTTCTGTCCTAGTCCCAAGCATCGCCATGAAGTTCTGTGGCACACACTTGACATTCGTAGAGCTTTAAGACGTTACATCCGCCGGACTGAGTCATTTAGAAAAACGGAGGCGCTTCTGATTTCTTTCCACCCAGCGTCTTTAAGTCAGAAGGTGTCGTCGGTGGATTAAGGCCTGTATCTCCTTGGCCTATGAGCGTCAGGGCCGCCCTGTTCCGGCTAGGATTTTGCCACACTCTATCAGGAGCGCGGCTGCTTCGGCGGCCTGGTCAACTCAAGCGTCTGTTCTGGACGCTTGTCGAGCTGCCACGTGGACAGACATTACAGGATTGATGCCTATGCTTCTGCTGAGGCGTCATTTGGCCGGAGGGTCTTGCAAAGAGTTGTGACAGAGTCTGATTCTGGGAGCAGTCAGCCTCCCGTCCCTGAGGTTTAGGTTTGAGTATGTTCCAGCTATGGAGTGTAGACGCAGCACACTGGAAAACGGACGTTGTCTTACCTGAACGTCCATTTTCTGGGTGCTGAAGATACACTCCATTCCCTCCCTTTGTTTGGCTGCCTGTTTTGGTTGGTTGGAGTTGGATGTTTGCTTGTTGTCAATAAAATTGTGTTGTATCCAGTTTGTACTGCACCTTCGTTCAAGACTGAGGAATCAAGGGTAAAGGGAGTGTGGCTAGAGCACAGAGCGAGGTGGGAAATTGATTTAAAAGTTCTCTTAGTTGCTGTCAGAAAAGAGGATTGGTCCCAGCTATGGAGTGTATCCGCAGCACCCAGAAAATGGACGTTCAGGTAAGACAACGTCAGTTTCAAAATGGCTTGAGTATATCAAGAACATACAAGACAGGAAGGGTAAGACCCCTTTTCGTCTCCAGTGTTTCATAGATGTAGGCCCAAATTATGTATATTTAATTTATTCGTATTTAATTTACTTATGATTATTTACAGTGCATTCAGAAGTATTCAGATTCCCTTCATTTTTCTCAATTTTGTTATGCTGCAGCCTGATTATATAGTTGTTGAAATTCATTTCTTTTTCTCATTAATCTACATTCAATACTCCATAATAACAAAGTGAAAACAGAATTTTAGAAATGTCTATAAATTTGTTTTTTAAAAAATTGAAATATTACTGGCATAAGTATTCAGACTCTTCACTCAGTACTTTGTTGAAGCACATATGGCATCAATTATAGCCTCAAGTCTTTTTGGGTATGATGCGACAAGCTTGGCACACCTGGATTGGGGGATTTTCTGCCATTCTTCCTTGCAAATCCTCTCAAGCTTAGTCAGGTTGGATGGCAATAATTGTTGGACAGCCATTTTCAGGTTCCTCCAGAGATGTTCAGTATGGTTCAAGTCAGGCCTTGTCTAGGACATTCAGAGAGTTGTCCCTAAGCCATACCTGTGTTGTCTTGATTGTGTGTTTAGGATTGTTATCATGTTGGAAAGTGAACTTTCAGCCCAGTCTGAAGTCTTGAACGCTGTGGAACAAATGTTCATTGAGGATATCCCTGAACTTTGCTCCATTCAGCTTTCTCTCAACCCTGACGAGTATCCCAGTCCCTGCTGCTGAAAAACACTCTCACAGCATAATGCTGCCACCACCATGCTTCACTGTTGGGATGATATTGGGCAGGTGACGAGTAGTGCCTGGTTTCCTCCAAACATAACGTTTAGTTTCATTAGACCAGAGAATCTTGTTCCTTACAGTTTGAAAGTCCTTCAGGTGCTTTTTTGCAAACACCAAGTGGGCTCCACTGAGGATAGGCTTCCATCTAGCTCTCTGCCATAAAGCCCAGATCAGTAGAGGGCTGCATTGATAGTTGTCCTTCTGGAACTCTGTCCCATCTCCACATAGGATCTCTGGAGCTCAGTCAGAGTGATCATTGGGTTCTTGGTCATCTCTCTCACTGAGGCCCTTCCCCCCCAGTTGCTCAGTTTGACTGGGTGTCCAGCTTCTGGAAGAATCCTAGTTGTGCCAGATTTCTTCCATTTGAGAATTATGTGCTGTTAGGAACTTTCAGTGCAGCAGAACTCTTATTGTAGCCTTCTCCAGATCTGTACCTTGCAAGAATCCTGTCTCTGAACTCTGTTGGCAGTTCCTTTGACCTCATGGCTTTTGTTCTGCTACAGTATGCATTGTCCACTGTGAGGCCTTCTATAGAGAGGTGTGTTCCTTTCCAATTCAAACAGTGTAATTTACCACAGGTAGACCTCAATCAAGGTGTAGAAACGTCAGCAACAGTCAAGAAAAATGGAAGGCATCTGAGCTAAATTTCAAGTGTTATTGCAAAGAGTCTGGATACTTACGCCAATGTGATATTTCAGTTTTTTGAACAGCTCTAGAATCAGGATCAGCATAACAAAATTGACAAAAGTGAGGGAGGTATGAATACTTTCTGAATTCACTATATGTAATGCTGGATTCAGCAAAAATTACTCCAGTCAAAACATAAGAACAGTTTGAAAATGTTAAAGCTGATATGATGACAAAAGTTGACCACTAGAACAATTTCTACTTACTAAAAAGGTAAAGGTTTCCCTGTCAGTTGTGTTCGACTCCAGGCACAGTAATCTTCTCAGTTTCTTGGCTGAGGGAGCCAGCATTGTCCAATTTCTGTAGTCATGTGGCTAGCATGGCTATATGGCAAAGGCACGCAGAATTCTGTTACCTTCCCACCAAAGTAGTACCTATTAATTTAGTTGCATTTACGTACTTTCAAGCTTCTAGGTGGGCATGAGCTGCAGCAAGAAATTAGCAATCATTAAATAGCCCCTTCTTTTTAAGGATGATATAATTCAAACTGATAAAAGTTTTATTCATATGAACTTCCGGGAAATAAACATTCACATTTTAATTCAAGCTTATAATGCACTTGAAAAATTGCATCTGTGAGGAAACAAATATTAAAACTGAATGTCTGGGTCTCTTTGCAGTGGCTTTGTATGCAATCAGTGCTGTTTATTTTGCTGGAGTGATGGTTCGTCTGATGCTAACTTTGACTCCAGTGGTTTGTATGTTGTCGGCCATTGCTTTCTCAAATGTTTTTGAACATTATTTGGGTGATGATATGAAGAGAGAAAATCCTCCAGTAGAAGATAGTAGTGATGAAGATGATAAAAGAAATCCAGGAAACCTTTATGATAAGGTGAGCCTTGAAAAGCTTGATATCTATCTTAAATTAATTTAAACAGAAATATTTAATGTAGATAAAAATCATATAGATGGAAATAATGTTTATTAGCGGTCCCCAACTTTTCCACCTTGGCAGCCCACTGCGGGGGGGGGGGGGCCTGAGGAGTGTCAGGCACACGCACACAGCTTCATTGGTGTGAGTAATGGGCACAGCGTGTCTTTCTCTTGTGGAAATGGAGTTTCACATGTGAGCAGCAGGCGCTCATGCACAAGTGGAGGGCATTGGAGTGGAGGGCCCTTGCACTCGCACATGAAGCTCCACACCTTCAAACAGTCCGCAATCCAGTAGATTGGGGACACCCTATTGTTTATGATCTCTGCATTCTTCATCAAATTGTTCATTTTTTTTCTTCTTTTGTTATGATTTATATCATCTTAAATGTCCAAAACGTGATTGAATATATTAAATGAAGACGAATTTAGACTATTAAGTATCCTTTCATACATTTCATTTTGAAAAACTATTTTCATCTGAAATATTTCAATTTTTAAGTGCTTTTTAAAATCAGAAATTGTGAGATTTTCATTATTGAAAATGGGATATTTAAACTCTGAAATCTGATAGATTAAAAGGAAATGTTTAATTTGTTTTCTTTGCTCAGGCAGGTAAAGTGAGGAAACATATATCTGAGCAGGAAAAAACTGAAGAAGGTCTTGGGCCCAATATAAAGAGTATTGTCACAATGTTAATGCTAATGCTATTGATGATGTTCGCTGTTCACTGTACATGGGTAACCAGCAATGCCTATTCCAGTCCAAGTGTTGTCTTAGCCTCTTACAATCATGATGGGTAAGATTCACTATTTTTTATATATCCATTATTTATAATACATTGTAGTTAAAGCATTGCTAATACGTAGTGAGAATTATTTTGACACAATCTTAACTTTTATTTTTCTAATAGCACAAGGAACATTTTGGATGACTTTAGGGAAGCATATTATTGGCTAAGACAAAATACAGATGAACATGCAAGAGTAATGTCTTGGTGGGATTATGGCTATCAAATAGCTGGAATGGCAAATCGAACTACTCTAGTTGATAATAATACTTGGAATAACAGCCACATAGCTCTGGTATGTAGCGATTATTGATCACAGCTGTCACTATACATATTGGTTACATTGTAACATTGAACATTATATTCAATTATGCTCATCAAAGCTTAATTCTAAAAAAAAATTATGAGACAGGAATGTGCCAAGTTTACAGTGGGATTATATTAGGGTTCAGTTCACACTCAATATAATTTTCAAATTTTATGAAGAAAAATATATTGATATACTTAGACTGATTTTAGTATCTGTATTTTATTTTTCCAAGATTGGAATTTTTAAAAATGTTATTGCTATTTTAAACTGCATGTTTTCTTGTATGTGAACTTTACAAAGCACTCCAAATGAAGCTAGCATATAATAAGAACTGGTTATTTATCCAAATATTTTGCCTCGCAAATCTCAGCTGAGTTTATTTTTCTTCCAATAAAATAGGAGATGAGGAAAATTCATGATTATGAGGCTGGTTATATAATTGATTCATTCACCAGGAGTGGATGTAAGCAGAGGTGGGTTTCAGTAGGTTCTGACCAGTTCTGGAGAACCAGTAGTGAAAATTTTGAGTAGTTTGAAGAACTGGTAGTAAAAATTCTGACTGGCCCCGCCCAGTGGTGGGATTCAAGTAATTTAACAACCAGTTCTCTGCCCTAATGATTTCTTCCAACAACCAGTTTCCAAACTGCTCAGAAAGTTAACAACCGGTTCTCCCGAAGTGGTGCGAACTGGCTGAATCCCACCACTGCCCCCCCCCAAATCTATTCTCTGCCTCTCAAGTCCCATCTGATTGGGAGGAAATGGGGATTTTGCAGTAACCTTCCCCTGGAGTGGGGTGGGAATGGAGATTTTGCAGTATCCTTCCACCAAGCCATGCCACACCCATCAAGCCACAGCCACAGAACTGGTAGATAAAAATATTGAAACCCACCACTGACTGTAAGCCATTTGCACTTGCAGTCCTGAATATGTGTTGCTTGCAATTACTAAAAATCTTGTTTTTAAACCTTCAACGAATGGTTGAAGGTTTAAAAACATGAGGTGGTTAAAATGCTGGTAACCTTAATACATAAAATTTTTTAAATCATCATCATCGACATCATCATCATCATCAACCTTAACAAAAGTGAATCCCTGAACTAATCCTGCTATATTATAATAGTTGAACCAGCTCAAAATGTAATATCAGGTTTGGTTATGGTACTTCAATCTTCATTTTTTGCACTTTTGCTAGATTTTTTAATATATTAGTAACAAAAGTACTCCAATTTAAAAAAAAATAGTTCAGAAACATGATGAAGTTACATTATACTGATAACTGCTATAACATAAATGCTTACACCTGGCAAGAAGATGCAAGTTCCAGCCAGCAGACAGATAAGTTCCTGCTACTGGGTAGGGGATGGTGGAAGGGGGCAGAGGGGAGGTACAGCAAGGGAGAGTACAAGAAATGCAATAGGATTGGAAATGTAATGAGGGGGTGCACAAGAGGCACAGGTCAGGGAGGGTGCATTAGCAATGAAGGTTGGGAGAGATATATGAGAGTCCAGCATGAGTGGGGGAGAAATGCAGGAGTGACACACAAATTCAAGAAAATGCAGCTCATGTTGGGAGAGAGAGTGATGCCAATAACTGGTATGGTATATGCACAGAGGAGCTGGGGGAGGAGGTGGGGGGTACTTACCCCAGTGACTTACTACCTTCTCTGGCAGCTTCCCCATGAATAGTCGTAGATCAAGGATTACCCGTATATTAAATATTTGAATATAGGATTGTGTTTTAATGTATTTCGTGGGATGTGCAAGACATTGGGTTTTGTACTACTTGCAGTTCTGGATTTCATAGTATCCATACAGCCGTGGATGTTATGAAAGGGCAATTTTTAACCAATTAATTGAAAAATACCATATTTTTCAGACTATAAAACACACTTTTTTATTTCCTACAAGGGGGTGAAAATGTATGTATGTCTTACAGACCGAACATTGTCGAAGCCCCGCCCAGCCACTGGCCATTTTTTTGCCCCTGCACGTCCCATTTTTGGTCCTTTTTGTGGCCCATTTTCGGGGCTTATTTTTGGCCCATTCTTGAGGCTTCTTTTGGCCCATTTTTTTTAGGCTTTTTTCGGCCAATTATTTTTGAAAAAATGACATGAAAAAAGCCAAAAAAATGGGCCAAAAAAAAGACTCGAAAATGGGCTTTAAAAAGCCCCTCCAAAAGCCTAAAAATCTTGATTTCCTCTTCTATAGTCTGAAAAATATGGTAAGTCACCACAGTTTTAGCACCTATTAAAGAGTAGTGACAATTTCTTCTTTCCAAACTATTGTCATCTTGCCAGATAACATAGAGGATTGGATAGAAAATAGTATTCTTTTTTGAAAAGGATGGGGTTGATTCTTAGAAAGTTTGAATTTGGATATAATTTTTTGTTGTTTTGTGATGTAGAAGACTACTAAATTAATTTACCTTTTAGTTAGATAAGTTTCTAAATTGCATTGGGTTTATTTCATAAGAGATTAATAACCTGTTTGAGTATGCTAGGCTAATCTTGTGATTTAATAATAAAGATTTTTTTAGCAGAAATAAATAAAACACTTTCTTGTTCATATCGCTTTCACATATATTCAATTTACATGTCGTCCTAGGGCACAACATTTGTTCAACAACAGTTCACAATTACGGTAGCGCTCAACAAATGGTACTAACACCCGGTCCCTAAAATCATGGCTAGTACAGCTCCTTCGTGCTCATGTGATAAAAATTGGGTTGTTTAGCAACCTGTCTGCATTTATGACTATGGGGCAAATCAATTCCTATGGTCCACATAAACACCCCCCCCCCCAATCTTTTGTCACCCTACATAGTGCACTAAGGAGTAACTTTGGGATGTCTTCTATTTCCACCACAGAGCAATTTCAGCCAAGAAGTGATGCTTTAAGTTCCACAGTACAGTTAGCTAAATGCTGCAGTGCAAA
Organism: Coluber constrictor foxii; assembly: GCA_038048745.1. Classification (NCBI taxonomy): domain Eukaryota; kingdom Metazoa; phylum Chordata; class Lepidosauria; order Squamata; family Colubridae; genus Coluber; species Coluber constrictor. The sequence continues at coordinate 121,455,892 of CM075961.1, read as the reverse complement.
GCTCTAGCTGTAAGCACTTCTCTATGCACTATAAACCCTACTGCTTCCAGCTGACCTTCACTATCTTCATCCCACTGCTGACAAGGCATGAGTGGCCTGAATCTATGCTAGGCAGCTGTTAGCCATGCCTTCTTCTGAATGCTATTTGCACCACACCTTCTCTGGCCTCCTGCACTCACACCACAGCATTACCTTCTCCAACTTCTTCATCACCTGAGTTAGTTCTTCCCCATCGCTATGTGGCATTCCTGCACTCCTTACCTAGAACTCTTACCAGTCTTGCTTAAACTGCACAATTCTTAAATTACAATGACAATTCTGGCCTCAAATTGCTGTTGTAACTCCAGAACTACCTATACATGTACTTTTTCTGATGCACATATTTGTATGCAACTTTGGAATTGAAACTCAAGTTGTCAAATTTCAAATTCACAGCTGGAAACTGTCTATTAAACTTGAAGATGCTAGAGTGGCTTATTTAAAAAACACACAGACTTAACCAAATTCAAAATACCTAGAGTTAAGGTAAATTTAAGGAGAATATATTTATTTTTTAAAAAAATTATTCTAGGTAGGAAAAGCTATGTCATCAAATGAGACAGCAGCCTATGAGATCATGAAAAGCCTAGATGTGGATTATGTCTTAATAATCTTTGGAGGTGTAATTGGATATTCTGGTGATGACATCAACAAATTTTTGTGGATGGTAAGGATAGCAGAAGGAGAACATCCTAAAGATATTAGGGTAAGTCAAAACAGCTTTTAAAATGCACACATGCAGTATTCCTGCCTTAGCTTTTTGTTTAATCTGACAAGATCTTGTGTGTAATGCTTTCAGTTTTCTGTAAAAAAAATACCCCCAAATTTGTTTGATATTTTGATGGACACTTATATACATATATATACATTGGCTATAATTACATAGTATCCTAATTATCTAGCATATTAAGTAATAGGTGCTGATGTTTTGATACAATATAGGCAAAAGTGAAGATGAAATGAAAGTGTACTGTCACTTAGTCATATAACAATAAGATTAAAAGTAAAACAAGGAATTATGAAATGAATATTTAAAAATGAATGAGTAATCAAATCATTTTTACACTTGAATTGCCCACTATCTTTTTTAAGAATTCTTGAAGCACTATACAGATTGTCCTTGATTGACACTGTCATTTAGCAAATTTTCAAAGTTGCAACAGATTTCTCTGGGGGTATTTATGATCCAATTTGTGACCATATGTTGGGTGCTCGGCAAGCAGCCACATTTATGGTCCTTTGCAGTGTCGAAGGATCATATGACCATATCTTACGATATCTTTATCAAAAATCGGTATTTACTTTTGACTCATAACAACCCATTGGTTCTTTTAACAGCCACTGCATTCAGTTAATGACCAATGGGAAAAAAGTCATAAAATCAGGTTGGTCACATGAGTGATTTGATTTATAATTGCCATGATTTAGGACTGTGGTGGACAGCTCCATTATGGTTTTAAGTGAAAAACTACTTTAACATTCCTCACCATTGTATCCATTGTATGCTTCTAAAAATAAAAATGCAATTTCTATGAAAAAAATAGAACTACTCTGAATCACTTCGGGCTTTTTAGCAATTACTTGTTTACAATAACTGATTATTGTATTTTTAATTCTGTTTTATCATGTTTTTCTAATCTGACTTCGTTTCCTTCTTTTTCTTAAAGGAAAGTGACTATTTCACTCCACAAGGAGAGTTTAGAGTTGATAAAGCAGGATCTCCAACCTTACTGAACTGTCTTATGTATAAAATGTCGTATTATAGATTTGGAGAAATGCAGGTTAGTCCTAAAGTGGTTTGGTACATCTTAATAGTAATGTTTTTTTACATTTCTATGTGTATCTCTGACAATACATTTCACAGTTATTGTGATTATACATAAAATCATCATTATTACGCCTTTCTGTAATATGATACAAGTGAAGTAGTTCTTGTTATCTAATCCTAAAAAGGAAAAAAAAGGAAATTCTTCCTTGTAATGATGGATAAGCATGCAGGGCCACAAAATATTTTCTGTAGTAATCCTTTATCAACTGTACTAGTTACCATTTTACTATTGAGCTCAGTTCAAAGTTTGTTTTTTACCTCTCAAAATTTGAGGTTAGATTGGTTTCAAAATTCCACTGTGCCTTGTCAACTAAAATACAGCAAATAGAGACTAGTTAAAAGGTAGTCATAATGGCATTTAACTCTCACTGGAATATTTTAAAGGGACAGCAATTAATTTTATTTCAAAAACATTCTTGAAATAAAATGCTTCAAAAGCATTCTTAGTGGAAGTGCATGATCTGTATTTATAACTTTTATATATTATGATTATTAGCTTTTGATTATGATTATGAGCTTTTTTGGCCACAATTTGAAATAGAAAATCAAGATCTTTCTTAGAGGGGAGTGATTCTGTTGAAATTATTGATATTTTCTCCTGTTTTGTAGTGAAACTGCTTACTTATTTCACATTTAATTTATATAGTTTAATGCTGAACTTCTATACTGTGGAATAAAAGTAAGGCCACTTTAATCATGATTTGTTTCAAATTATAAATAACATTTTCAAATCTGTTACCCATGTTTTCAAGATAATGTATATACCTTCATAGTTTGTCTAGAATTTAATATACCTGCCAACTAATGGGTTGCATTAATTTTGTAGCTGGATTTTCGGACTCCCCCAGGATTTGATCGAACCCGCAATGCTGAAATTGGCAACAAGGACATCAAGTTTAAACATTTGGAAGAAGCCTTTACTTCAGAGCACTGGCTTGTTAGAATATATAAAGTGAAAAAATTAGACAACAGAGAAACACTGGACCATAAGCCTAGGCTAACCAACATTTTACCAAAACAGAAGTATTTGTCAAAAAAGGTGGGTTCTTAGTGAAATTTTCAAAGGAAATTTTTAATACCATGCTAGTTTTACCAGATATGCTGTTAGGTCTTTCTATTAGCCACATAAATGGACACTTTTGTTTCCAGTAAAGGAACAGCCAAAATAATAATGGTTAACATTTGATTAATAAAGCATGTGGGATTATATTTATCATTTGTGCTCATAGGCAGACTATGCCCCCAACATCCCAGCGAAGTGTAATAAAATTGACTATCTAAAATACATTAATAGTATTCTGGATATTATGTTGGTTCACTCAGTAAATGTGAAAATGTCTTTCTGAAAAATGATGGTTAAGACATTTCAGAATGACTTATTTTGTAAAGTAATTAAACCTGAACTTGTTGTTGACAGCTCAAGTGTCTGGCTTTTTCCTGTTTTAAAATCATTTCATTTGAATACATTTTTTCACCATTATTGTGTGGTCATCTAGTCTATTGGACAATCAAGTCTTCAGGAATGAAAATAAAATTCTCTTCGAACAGAAAAGTTTTACCTGATTTTTTTTAATAAGAAAGTAATCTACTGTAAACGTTCAAGCAGCAATTCTGAGTGTGTGCATGCGTGTGTGTGTATGTGTGTGTGTGTGTATATATATATATATATACATACATACATACACACACACACATACGCACACACGCACGTACGCGCGCACACACCACAATAACTCTTTTAAAGAAATTTTTAACAAAGAGGTTTATTACTGCAGTTTTTGGAATAATACTTCTTGTATTGAATGCTAAAAAGTTACAGTGGCATTAGCAGAAAGCAAAGAGCAACAAGAAATATTTTTCTTTGCTACAGGATAATATGCTAAATAACTGTCATTCAAATTAATTGGCAGCGTTTGCTGCAAATAACTGTAGTCTGAAATGTAAAAGCTTAGATTTCATTGAAAACAGCGACAATGACTAAAGGAAAACATGCATAGAATAACAAATTTGTGGTGAGGGATTTGGGGAACATGCTACATGTCAGAACTGGAAAAATCACATCCCAAAGTACCTGCATTTGCTACTTCCTACCTTTCTAACCTTGACTTAAAACATAATAATTAAGGATTCTGGAGCAATACAAAAACATGAGCATTGTCGCTAGGGCATTATAAATAACTAATAACTATTCTGTTTTTCTTTTTAGACTGCCAAAAGGAAGCGTGGCTACATTAAGAATAAACTAATTTTAAAGAAAGGCAAGAGACCCAACAGGAAGACAGTTTAAAAACACTGTACTGATTGCTAATATTGAAACAGTTGTCCTTGAGATAACCAGTCTTTGCCTTTAGCTCAAGTCATGTTTCACAGCAACATGAGGGTACAGAACCATCTTTGGTCCAGATTATTGTACAAAACTTTCAGGCAATGTCTGACTTAAATTTTGGCTTATTGAGAACAGCTGTTTTAGATTTGTATTGTGGAGCAAGACAGGACTGCTGTCCAGGTCTTCACGGCAGATTTTAAAAAAATGGGTACATATTATCCTTCATATTAATTGAAAATCGATTGCACCAAAGAGCCCTTTAATTCGGTCCTTGGCACATGCATACTTGTCAGTTTTTTTAATCTTCTGTTGAACAGCAATATCTCAACTGGATAATCCTAATTGTGACATTTGCAACAGTGTGGGTATTTTGACATTTCAGCTATTAGAACAGCTTTGAGATATTTATTTTATGAGACAACACTCATTGTTGCAGTATGTTGTGTTCAGGACTATATATCTAGCTGCAATTTCACTAATCATGGCACAGATTATGTGCTTGGATGAGGCCATTTATTTTGAGAAGAAGTGGTGTTGCTTCCCTTCAAGGGTATGTGGTAGATCTTTCATAGAAAAGATAAATACAAGGGCTACATTTGAACCTTATATCTGACACGACAGTAATGAATGCTATTGAGCACCATAGCATCTGGTGTTCTCAAAACCTTCTTGTTTAACCAGAAATTTATATTATACAATATTTTGGCCTATTAGGAGAAAAATTGACAAGTATCCAAACTTGTTTCCTGCATCTATTTACAGGCAGAAGGTTTATAAGTCTGCCTGCTTACCTGTCTTTTTCATGGGGTTGGGTTTCTGGAAATAACTAAGTTTTTCTCCATATTTTTATTTAGTGCTGCGGTTTATGGAACTTTTGCTTTGCATATGCGCTATCTTTTATAGTTTATGAAAAGATTTTATCAAGTGCACTAAATCATAAATGGAGACTGAACATGTTCAATTTCCAAGTATACAAACTTGAACATTATTTGTTATTTTATTAAAATGTATATGGGATAGGATTAATTGACAGCCACAGGATATAATTTTGATAACAAAAAAACAGCTTATGCCATCTTTGTTGGTGTAAAGCAGAATAGTATGTACCTTCCCAAAAAATATTATTTGATCAGTGAGAAAGTTACTGCTGATATTACAGATGTATACTTTTTATTTGTATTTTTTTCCCTTTTGGATTAAAGAGGTTATGAATCAATAATGCAGTAGCAACATTTTCACAAAATCTGGATTTCTGACCCTTTGTCACTGAGATTATATTATTTTGTTGCTTTACAACTCAATGCAAACCCATTGTTGACTATAGGGATAAATAAAGTTAAATCAAGTTTTTGTGTTAAATGGCTGGCTGCTATTTTTTATTTACTACCTTGCGGCTTCAAAAAGTTGCTGTGTTAAGGACCTGAACCACCGTTCATTCAAAACTATTTCTGGCAAATATTTTCCTTTCTACATTGAGAATTGTCAATTTGATTATGACTTGCTTACAAGTTTTCTTCTGCTATAATTTTTTCCATAAACATAAGCTAATAGTGTGTTAATGCTACATTATATTTAGATACAAGTTTAATAATTTGGAATATAATACGCCTCAAGCTCCCGTGTGGTATTTTTTAGATGTTTAATTTCAGTTCAGAATTCATTGGGAAATATTCAGACTGAATTACTGATTTTAACTATTTTACTCACTCATCTATTAAAAGAAGTACAGGAATATACTTAAAAAGTGGATGAAACCATTTATACTCTAATTTTTCAACAGTTGCTGAAACATTCTACAACCTTTCATGTTTGTTTTTCCCTTTTTTTCTGCTAATTTTATCTGTTGGGATTTTAATCAGAAGATGAGCAAGTCAACATCATAGGTGAAACATAATGGGACTACTATTCTTCCAGCTGTTCATGTTCAGTTGTGTTCTATTTCTAACTTTTCTTGATTAGTCCACAAATCTTGCTTGGGCTGACTTTTTGCTAATGAGAAAGGCACACTTTGATTTTTATTTCAAGAGACGTGCCAGCAGCACTATACATGAAAATGTGCTGGGATATGCCATGTAGTCTCAGTTCTGTCAAAAAATATTCACTTTCTTCCAGATCTTCATCACTGAATATCATTGGAGTTTCACACAGATCCCTTGCTCATACATAGGAATTTAAACCAATAATCTCCAGGTTTTTTGCTTGTCTCATTGATTTGTTGAACCAAATCATCTGACATGTGATATGCCAATGTGAAAAAGTATTGACTCTTAGATTATTTTAATTAAGTGGTTGCATCAGTGTTAGCTGTAGTAACTGTAATTAAATAAGTAAATGCTTCCTGCAGTAGATAACCAGTCTCATGTAGTGTATAGGATTTCTGGTCCGTTTGTCGATAATAAACTGCTTCCACAAAGCAAAGGGTTTTCTAGCATGAACTTGTTTGAGGGCATGCCACAATATTTCTGGGATGAGGTAATATCTATTCCAAAATACTGATTTCATTCTTTTTTTCTTGTAAACATGATTGTATATTAGAAATCATTGTCCTGCTGCACAAACTGCTTGTGCTCCAGTTTTAAATTTTTCTGATATAAAGTAGAATTCATTCTTCTTTCAGTGATGGCAAGTCATTCAGATTCTGAATGACTTGCAAAGCATTCCTAGACTATCTCACACTACCTTCTTGCATGACAATAAGTTCTACAATTTTAGAATTCAAAATGAAATTCAAGATGTGTTTAATGACTGGCAGACATAGTAACTATATTGCTTGAAAGATTCCATTTTCTTTTTTTTTCTTTTTTTAAAAATAAATTTTATTAAGTTTTCTAAGTTAAAATCAACATAAGACAAAAGCATTGATTATACATAAAAACAAAAACCATACATTCCCCTCCCTCCCTCCCCATTCATAACAGTAAACATACAAACACCTCTATCCCGGCAGATAATATTCCTGCCTTCATTAATAAATAATTATGCCCACAACACAGAATGAGGTAAATAATCCCAAATATGGTTTTCATACAATTATCTTTCAATCTAGATAAATATATCTCTCCTCATATTGACTTAGCCCTCATTTCATCTCAATCCTTTTATTCAACCACCGATACCAACTGTCCCAACTTTGAAAGAATTCAGAATCCTCTTTTCCTTTCAATCTATACATCATTCTGTCCGCTTCAGCGCACTCTAATACTTTATTTATAATTTGGGGACTAGCCAGAATCTCTTTTTCTTTCCACTGTTGGGCGAACACTATTCTAGTTGCAACTAAAATATGTAGAGTGAGATACCATTTTTTTTTATTCAGCCCCTCTGGGCAAATACCTCGTAAATATATCTCAGGTTTCCATTGGAGATCCACATTAGTAATTTCCTTAATCCAATTCCTAATCCTTCTCCAATACCTCTTTGCCATTATATTGTACAAGTCCACCATTGATGGAAATACGTACTTCTGGTTTTCCCACATTTCCAACATAACTCTGATGCACCTGGAAACATTTTTGCAATTCTTGCTGGTGGGAGATGCCACCTATACAACATTTTATATGCATTTTCCTTGAAAGACATTGCCATAGTCATTTTTATATTTTCCCCCCACATTTGTTGCCATTTTTCTAAAGGAATCAAGTACCCAAAATTCCTCCCCCAGGCAATCATAGTGTCTTTTACGACCTTCTCTCCTATCATTCGCTCAAGCAATTGTGCATACATTTTGGTTATGTATTTATGGTCCTCTCCCATTAATACTTTATCAAAACTCTGTTCCATTACATGTATCCTGTAATTATCTCTATCCTTCCTGTAACGAGATTGAACTGTAGCATAGGTCCACCAATCTAGCCTAATTCCTTTATCAGCCAAATCTTCCCTTGATCTTAATGCCCCTTGGGCATCCATAAGCTCTTTATATCTATAAATATTATCCTGTTTTAAGAGTTGTTGGATATATCGTCACTTCTGTTGCTGAGAACCAAGTTGGGATCTTGGTATAAAATTTCCCTCTAAATATGTCCCAGGTTTCCAGCAATATTCGCCTTAAATAATGTCTCTTAAAATACTTATACTGTTGAGCTTTCTCTCTCCATAACAATGTGTGCCAACTGTGCTGTAGGTTGTGTCCTTCTAGATCTAATAAAGACTTCCTCTTCAATAACACCCAATCCTTCATCCAGGCTAGCATGAAGCTCGATAATATAGTTCCCAGCAGGGGAGACCAAAGCCCCCACTCTCTCTATGCTCTTGTAAGATTTTGACCTTCACCCTAGGCATTTTCCCCTGCCAGATAAATTTCAGCACGTCTCAATTCCATTTTCAATTCATCTGTTCTTAAAAATATTTCTCTGAAAATCTAGCTTTTCCCTTTTTGACAAACATGAGACAATGTTGCTTTTAGAACTCAATAGCTTCCATTTTATCTTTCCTGTAAATTTTTACCTAATATTTTTCTAATGGTGGGATCATTACTAAGTAAGATTAGAGAGTCTTGCAGATCCCTGTGTTTTGTTCTGGAATTCTGTCTGCCTTATTTAATTTATTATGGTTTTGGAATGATTTTTTTAAACAGGAAAGTCAGCTTTAGAAAGATTCTTCATTTTCTCTTATTCTAATAACCTGTTTCCAACTTTGAATCAGTGACATTGTAGAGTTTTAGAAATGATTTTATAAATAATTTGAGATCAATAGGTACTTTTTTATGGAGGTTTTCAAAATATTCTTCAAGTGGGGAATGACATAACTCTAAATCTATGTGATTAGAATTTCACTATGATGGAAGGAATCAAAGTTTTGAAATTACAGGGAAGGAATCTGGTAACCTAAATCTGATTGGTAGCTTAAATTGTGATGAATTATTCACATAATTGACCCTAGCCGTTCTTTTAATTCCCTAAGTAGGACGGCAGCTATTTTCATACTGGCATACTGCGTATTGAATGACTTTGTTTATAAGTACATTAAATGAAAATGAAAATGTTACTGTTTACTTAAATTCTCTTAATATATCCTTTTGATAATCATTGGCAAAGATATGCTACTGTTCAGTAAAACTGAAATGGATGAGGATATGTGTTCATAATACTGTACAGTTAGTCCTTGATTTATGGCCACTTAAGTGATGCAGTCATTGAGTTGCCCTGATTTTACAACCTTTTTTGCCATAGTCAATCATTTAGTGATTCTGGTTTTCCCCACTGATTTTAGTTGTCAGAAGAATGCTGGGAAGGCTGCAAATTGCATTTACTTGACCAAGGGATGATTCAGTCATCATAAATACATGCTGGTTGCCAAGCACATGAATCTTAATCACATCCCTGTAGGGATACTGCAGTGATTATAAGTGCAAGGGCCACATTTTTTAAGTACTGGCATAATTTTGAATAGTCATAATTCAAAGACTATCTGAATCTGTTAGAAGCAACCTAATCTGACCCCTCGAAGATAATTTGAGAAAATGAAATACTAAATTAGAAGTTATTAAGAAACAGAATCTCGGTCATCCAGGTTATGGTTGTCCCAAAATTGCTTTTTCAAGAGGCAACTGGACTTTTCTTTGAAGACGTTTCACTTCTCATTTGAGCTGAAGAAGCTTCTTGGATGAAAAGTGAAACATCTTCAATGAAAAACCAGAAATTCCAGTTGCCTCTTGAAAAAGCATCTTTGGGACAAAAAAACATAGAAAGGCATTCTCCCATAATTTTGAATTAAAGTAGCAACAAAAAAAGCTTTGATCTATTCATCACCTCCTGAATTTAGATTTAGCTGAGATGCTGTTTTTCACTAGTCAGTTTCACAGTCACTTCTACCTACCTGTAATGGAAAGAAATGAAAACAAATCTCGTGCCGGCCTAAAAAAAGTGGGATATAGTCAAAAGGTGAGTCTAAAAGAATCTACAAAGAGTAGAATATTGGATATAGGAAAACAAAGAGGCTATATGTAGGAGACTTTCCAAAGTCTAATCTAGTGAATTAGATACTTATTGAGACTAGGTTATGGTAGAGATCACTGTCCAAAAAGTTTTAAGGATGGTTGCACAGAACCTAGCAAAGTTGTATTTTGTAGCAGGTTTAGTAATGGAGGTTTTTAGTACCCCTTCACCCACCTAATTCTTTCAAAGCAAGATTTTTGTGATTAATACTGTACAGTGACTTCAAATTAATGAGGAAAAGACATGAAAGCAGAATCTAGTTTAATGGCAGTATTTGGATTAATAAAGGTGCTATCTTTGTGACTTTGATGCATGTGTAAAGCTGGATATTCTTTGAATTTTAAAACAAGGTTCCTGCTCTTAACCACTTTTATGTTTTTCACAAGAAAACACAATTAGCATTCTGTACATCTATTAAAGTGTTAGCTTCTTGCAATTCAGTATTGGAATCAAGGTCTAATATTTTCTGTCATTAAAAGATATGCATACTTTTGGAAAACAAAACAGGAAATTACTATTAAATTAAACTGAAGTTCTTCATAATACTATTTCTGTTAATCTCATATTTCCTGAATTTTGGAAATTTGTTACATAATTCCTATATACTGTATAAAGAGAGCCAGTTTATTGGTTAAGGCATCTGGTGAGGAGCATGAGCTCTAGTTCTGCCTCAGACATAAAGCCAACTGGGTAACTGACAAAGCAAACTTCATTAACCCAACAAGATGTCAGCCATTTGAAGTGGGCCAGGTCAAGAAACAGATTCCACAAGTTTGAGTGTATACACAACAGAATTGTAAAACCATCACTGAGTGTATAATTCTCCGCTCCTTAAATTCTGGTGAATATTTAGTATCAGTCTGAGCTTCTTTCTCATGCTTGCTCTTTCCAGGGTTTAAAGCATAATTTTGTTAATATAATGGTCATCTCTACTTAGTTTTCCCCAAAGTCATCTTTGTGGTGCTGTCAACCATCTCACTGCATTAAACAGCAAAAGAAATTCCTGGGACATTTTTCTCCAAGGTATAACTACTGAAAAGCCATAAAGGTACAGAAGTAGAAAAGCCAGCTCTGACATTTTTGTGCACAAAAAGCATAGGAAAACTTCTTTTTTCATCCTGGACCTCCCATTGTCTATTAATTGCACTTGTTTTATTTTGGAAGTGGCCTATCTGCCTTGGTCAGTCCCAGGCAATGAACTTGGGATTTGGGGTTGCCTCATGCTTTCAGGTGGCACTTTTGCATTCCAAAGTTCTTTCCCACACCTTACATTCCAATGCCTTCCTCCCCCCTTCCCATTATTGTTGCGAGCAGGGCTGTGTAGCAAGTCAACCATGACATGCTGACCCTCCTACAAAGAAACATTTCTACACTGTTCTTTTCGCACAAATACTCTTATTGGGATCGGTCTGGGTACCTGGTGTGGAACCTCTAAATGACCCTAGGGGCATGGACATTCCTCACTGTCACCGACTCTGCCTCTGCCAAGGGAAACACCTTCTATAAGTCTAAATACTGCAACTTTCCCTTGTGGTATTGAGAGTCAAGGATCTCAAAGTGCTTCTCTCTGTCTACCCATGTTTGGTGAGGGAGGAGCGGGTAGGCAACTTAATGACCGGCCTCAGCAGTGAGGTAAGGAAGGGCTTTAGCAAACTACAATGAAACACTGGGTGAATTGCTCCTAAGATTTTTTGGTAATGAATTCCACCGTCACCAAATTTAGGATCCAGATGACAGTTTTTATTTACCTGGGATCCAACTTCTTGGAGGGTTGGCCCAACTGCAAGAATTTCATGGACTTCATCAGCTATTGTAAATTCCCTCTGACGTAGTCTCATCATTTTGTGCTTCTCTTGCTACTTCTAATGCTTTGTGCACTATCAGCCGGATGGCTTTCAGAGTACTCAGCCAATTAAATTGATGGACACTCTTGAGGGAGCTCTGGCATAGGCACAAATTCTGCACCAATGACCATTCAAAAGGGGGTAAATCCAATACTATTGTGCACTGAGTTATTTACGCCATCTCAGCAAAGGGCAAGAATTCAGTCCAATTGTTTTGCTGATAATTCATATATCATCAAAGATACTGTTCCAAGACTGCATTCGTACATTCAAGCTCCATTCGTCTGAAGATGATGGGCAAAGTTCCTCCTTAGGAGGAGCCTAACCTCGGGAATTTGTCCCAAAATTTTGAAGTGAATTGCATCCCCCAATCTGAGTTTATGCTTTTTGGAATGCCATGCAATCGGTAAATGTGCTGTACCAAGAGCTTAGTCAGGGCCCAAGCAGAGGGGATACTATAGTTGTCCCCCTAAGGGACCCATTTTCTTTTCTTTGAAAAACACAGGGTTTGCCATCTCAATTTAGCCAGTTGAATGAAGCTCCAGGTAAAATGTTTGTCTAAGAATGTGGAACTCTTCCATTTCCCTAACTGTCTTTGAATATAGTTTTGGCTTTGGCAGTTTAGCCCCGGGCACAATCTCAATCATACAGTCGGTGGGGTGGGGTGGGGTGGAGGCATGTTGGATTTCTCTTGCCAACAAACTTGGCCAGATTGCAATATTCCTTGGAATCAGTGGTTCTAAGCTATCACTTCCCTCTAGTTTTATTGGCAGGTTCCACTTTTGCTTTCTTAGCTGCAGGCGCATGACAGCTTCTTAGCACTTTTTCTAACTCTTGCCAGATGGATATTTTCCTTCGCATCTGTCACTTGTTTCTATCCCAATTGGCAGATGGGCTCTATTTTTTCCACTATGCCAGGCCCAGGACTATGGCCCTGAAATCCTTAGGGCCACAATAAATCTAATCATCTCTGTGTGGGTTCCAGCTTTTAGCTTCATAGGCTCGGTTACACTATGGTTATGATAACAAAAAAGATGGATGGGTGAGGGCAGAGACCAAGGTGGGGAGGTGGCATCTGCCATCAATCCAGCAGCCACCTCCAATGTGGAATCCCCCATTTCATCAGACCAATAGCAGAGCCTCAGGCACTTATGAAAAGAAAGGAAGTGGGCAGATTTTTCCTTTAGAGGCTAAAATGTTCTAAAACGAGTGCTGCAGCAGAGAAGGCTCTTTTTCTGGATCCTGATAGTTGGGAGTATTTTAACAGATGGGAACTGTTAAAGGAAGAGGTGGGTTTCGGCAGGTTTTGACCAGTTCTGGAGAACCGGTAGCAGAAATTTTGAGTAGTTCCGAGAACCGATAGTAAAAATTCTGGCTGGCACTGTCCTCATCTATTCTCTGCCTCCCAAGTCCCAGCTGATCAGGAGGAAATGGGGATTTTGCAGTAACCTTCCCCTGGATTGGGGACTGAATAGCGAGTTTATAGTGTCCTTTCCCTGCCATGCCCACCATGCCATGCCACACCCACTAAGCCACGCCCACAGAACTGGTAGTAAAAATTATGAAACCCACCACTGGAGGTAGGGCCTCTGCTGGCATGAGTAGGATTGGCTTGCCTAGTAGGACAAAGCAGTTCATCAGGTAACCTTGACCTATACCATTAAGGGCTTAATTCAGTTAATTATTCTATACATTTTAAATTGAATCAATCCCAATAATATGCTTACTGACCAACAAAAATGTTGAGGATGCCAACAAGATGTGCTTCTACCATAGTATTGTATTAAGTTCTTTTCCATGCTCAGTTTTTGTTTAATTCTCTTCGCGGAAAAATTCCCCTTGAATTTTTTCAATCATACTGATTTTGTTAGAAATTGCTGAAAATGTAGTGTTCACCAAACCTACTTTAAACTTAATCTACACCACTCACCCTAATATCTTACTTATGGATGATAAAATTGACACTAATTTTAGCAAAGATTATGAATGTAGATTTAATGATTAATGGTTTGTTTTCTATGCTGCTCCTTAACAATACCTTTGAGGACAAGAGTCTAATATGGTGTCATGTGGGGCGCATCTTCAGGTGTTTTCGTCCATCTGGTGTTCCGGGACGGTTGACCTTGACTGGGTATAAACAAGCCATTCAGCTGTGCAGTAGATCATGAGAGAAATCTTCCCTTTTTGTTCACACAGAGCATCTCTCTCCAGTTTACTTCCCCACTCAAATGCTAATCTTTCCCCCTCCCCATTACAATGGCAGCCGATAGCAAGCAAGCATCATAGAGGCTGACATATGGGACAGAAGTATCTCTGCAGTATATTTACAGAAATCTTGTGCTTTTTGCCATCTACTGCTCAGAATCAATCCTGCAATTTCAACATTCTAAACTCAGAATAACATAAATCTTAACTTTCTTATTTGGCTACAAATACTCAGGGTCAACCCAAAGGTCACTTTTCCATTCTAGATGTTGCCCAACAACTCAGCAAACTCATTGGTTAGGTCTGTAGTAAAATTTCTCTAGAAACATCAGGTGAGAATAGAATTGTTTGCCACTTATTGTGGTGATTAAAATAGCATAAAATCCAGCTGGAAATTCCAGTCAGCTGGAAATAGAGCATATGCTGTTCTTTTCTGCAGTTCGAAGTTCAAATACAATAGTTCCAAAGTTCCTAAACCATACTATGATATTCTACTGCATCAACATTAGTCAAGCCAGTGTGGGGCAATCCTGAGAATTTGGAGTAGCAGTGGGGATAGACCAATGGTGAAATCCTCTGGGGTTTGCCACAGGTTCGCTTCCCATACATGTGCAGTGCACACCGAACATGCACTATGTGCATGCATTTGCAGTGTGTGCCAAATGCATGCTGCACACACATGCTCAGTGCACACAAAACACTGTACGCACACATCTGCAGTGTGCACCAAATGCACACTTTGTGTGGAAAAAGGAGGCTTTTTTTCTTAAATAGAACAGTGAGGGTGGGGGGGAACAGCTGTGCTGCACAATTTAGATTTGTTAGAAAGCAGGATTTCCTGCTTTCTAGTGAATATAAATTGTGTGGCACAGCTGATCGTTGGAAATACCGGTTCAGAGGAACCAGTAGGGTTTTTTTTTACTAGAGATTTGTCTGAACTGGTAGTTTTTATTACTACCAGTGCGAACCAGTAGCATTTGATCCCTGGGACAGACCCAGGTTCATGTCTTTCTTCAGTCATGGAAATGCTCACTAGGTAACTGATCCAATCACAACTATGTAGCTATCTCACAGAATACATGGAAATATCTGAGGACGAAGTGTAGTTTGACACTCTGAACTCTCTTTGACACAACATTCATTTTAGTAGCCATTTCTGAATTACTTGTTATATATTGTAATGATTGAAACGTGTGCCAATGATTATACAATGATCCACTGAAATGCTGCTACTGAAGTTGATGTTTTGTAGTATCAAAGCATATTGGTGGTTGACCTGTGATTAGTATTAATATTTCAGAAAGAGAATTATGCAGTATAGCCAGAAAAAAACTGTACAAACAGTAATAAATTCAAATAAAATTTATTGTCTTTAGTTCATGATTTTCATTCCCAAAGTAGGAAAGCAAAACTAATTGGAAGGGATTACCAAAGAATTGGATCTTAACAATAAGTCTATTTTTTGTTTATGAACAATTATATTTAAGAAGAAATTGCATAGATCTTATAACTGGAAATACATCAACATTTATAATTTAAAGTTTACATCTAACTGAAAAGAAGCATTCAACCTTAAATGCAAAACATGTAATGATCTATAAATAAGGTATGTTATTGATTCAACTGTGAAATTCAAGGGGCACTTGGAAGGAGTAAATTATCTTGGATTTTATTTTTTATTTTTTTGGAACTCCTTATTGATTAGTACTTTCCAGATTTAAGGCTGTGCATAGTAGATCTAACTTCTCATAATTTTGGAAATTTTAATATTCACCACGTATTCAACTGCCAATTGTATTATGAACATAAAGTATTTATTAGAACAGGACTCACATGGTTTATTTTGCAGTGTGAAATATCCTGTGTATAAAAGAAATAACAGATACCTATTAATGAAGATAAATTCCAAAAACATGAGTACCTAGATCAAAATGACTAGGACTCAGGAGATTTGTTTCAACACAGAACTGATTAAAGAAATCTAAAAATAAAACCAGCTATTTGTACAATGAATAGAAAACATAATACAGAATTGCAGGTTCAGAAGTCTGTAAGAACATCTGTTAATGTGCTTGTTACATACCAGACTAATCTCAGCCTCCTATATATTATTATACAAGTAATGCAAATTATGTTTCTACTATTATCAAAGATGATTTACATGTAAACTTTGATACCAAAGGAGCTTTCCTTTTAGAAGCAAAGATTTACATACCATTATTTCCAGGATATAGCTTTATTTCCTTTTAAATAGTTATTAAGCATGATTAAATAAATTCAGTTTTTATAAATTGAATGCATTTCCATAAACATAATTAAATCACATTATTTATATACTTTGTTTTACTGTATATAGATAGATATGCATACTTTTGACTATCATCTTAAGATTTTCATTGAAAACAAATATTTTAAAAGCTAGTAAAATTTTAATTAGCCTTTCACTCATTATTAAGATATAAAAATTCAAGGAGACAAGGCACAAAAATAATCCAGGCGAGTTCAAAATGAATGTATTGAGGAAAAAAGCTAATACAATTTTATAAACTGAACAGAGAACTTTTTACTTTGATAGCTTTGATACTTTTAATTTAATTTAAATCTATGTTGATATTAAGAAATATGAGCAATAATATTGAAGCTATAACTGGGGGGATAAGATGCACATTTATGTTCACTGATCCATCTTACTGTGTACTATGAATAGGACTTTGCAATCTTCTGTAAGGATTCTTTATGTATGCTGGACTTCTCCATACATGACTAACGATCAGTTGGACCATTCTGAAGTTACAGGCAGTTTGCATCTCCCTCATCTTGAGGAAACTAAGCTTTCTCATGCACCGTTCTAGTTGGCTGGAATGAATATGAAAACCAGCTGGCTGGTACAACAGAATTTTAAATAGCACAAACCATTTTATGGAAAGTTAATTTTTTTTCCAAATCTTTTTCCCCCAATAATTGATAAGTATTATTTAGGTATGTAGTTAAGAGTTTTATTGCAAGGAAACACTTCATAGCAAATAACACAGTTTGAGTGTCTCTTGTTATAGCAACAAGTGATGTGGAAGAAGTCTTTCCTTCCACTTTTTGGACTTGTGCCAAAACAGTCATCTCAACAGCTAGCCTTTTTTTGAACAAATTATTTCAATGATCCTGTAAGTAAGTTCCGTATTTATGTTTCCCTCTTTGAGGAATATGGACAGTTTACAAATATGAAAACTAAAATAAATTGATGTAGTCAACAAAACTGGATCCAAATAACTATTTGTGCATGTGAAAAATTAATAGTGTTTCAGAAATCTCTGGTTCAATTAAATTATTGACTATCTACAGTCTCCCAAAAAACAAATATATCCATTAGATATACAAAGTACATAGTGAGAAGGATGGAGTCAATGGCTAACAAAATTGCTTAGATATTTCTATTTTCCTACATGGTGCCAGGAAACAAAGTTTCAGCGTGACTTACAAAGGCAGAAAAACCTGTTTTTACATGTTACATCCAAACAAACAAACAAAATATTCTTGTCAAAGTATGTTCTTTAGTCAGGCTCTGTTACAGCTGTAAGTTATTCAGTAGCTTTAAGTGCAAAACTTTGGCAGTGTGAAAAATACAAAAAATCATCAATACTAGAAAGTGATAATAATGTGAAGTCTGATCCTGCAAGCAATGTGGTATACATTGATTTCAGAGCAAAAGATCAGATATTTAATTACTGTCTGTGTGATATGTGTATTACATACAATATACACATGGTATCAACACACAGGAGCATATCCACTTCTAATATATGTATATAGAATGGCTCTTCAATAAACTTGAGTTTTTCATTTTGAGGTGCATTATTTACAAAATGCAGCTTTAATTAACAAGAAGACAATCACATCTGAAGATTAAATAATGCATCTATTTAATGCCTTTAAAAAATGGGCATTTGAATCCAGGTGAATTTAGCAATGACTCTTCCAGAGGGGATTAAAGTACATCCACCCATCGCCCTGAAAAGAATTACAGAAATTGCAGGTTAGCATCTATATTAATATAAGAACTTGTCAAAAATATAATAATAAATAAAGTGGTAAGATCTCAGTTAAGAAAATGCCAAGTGAATCCAAAATGTTTTTTTACATTCTTCTGGCAATATTTTCCAGTTATGTAAATTGAACACACTACTTAGTTTTTAAAAATGCATATTTTTGCTTTTTTATTTATTCTCTTTTAGCATCATCTTCTTAACAGAAAACTTAAAAAGGAAATTATAGCTCTAGATGTTCAGCATAATTGTAATAATGACTAATAATGCAGCCCGCTTTGAAAAATCTTAATATCAAAAGTAAGCTGTTATACTGGATGTATACTCCCCTACAAAAGAATATTTTAGCTTTTCATATTTCACTTTTGCTTCTCTGAATTAAAGCTACTCCACTGCCTCAAGCTAGGGCTGCTAGATGTAAACTATAAAAAGATGAATGATTAATTCACTTCTTTACTGTCATCTAATGGCTGTTGAGATTTGAAGCCTGGCTCTCATAGACCTATTTAGAACTTTAATGTTCCGGGTTTACTCCAAATTTAAATGTAGGATTAGAGGTTAACACAAATAAATTTTCAACATTTTATTCAGCAGTCTTCCTGGCTCTTGAAAATGTTAGACAAATTGGAGAGACTTGCTGAATGGTTTAAATCCAAAGTTGCTAGCATTGCTTCTCCTTGTACTCAACAGGTTTACTAATGTCTGATTTTTTTTAAAAAAATGGAAAACAGAAAAATGGCTGGTGCAAAACAAATCACCAGGCTCAGAATTACTACCAAGAATGCCTCTGGGCCTCAAATGAATGGCATAAGCCTGTTGGATAGTTGCAATCCCATACTTTTGTGTGGGAGTATGCCCACATTCTAAGAAACAAAATACAATCAGCAGGGATGGCACCTTCCATGACAGCAGGCATCAGAGAAGTAGCATTCTGAGAAATCAATGTTTTGTAACTTAGCAATTCTTCAAGTCAACATTTTGCCAGAATACATGTTCCACAAACACCAGATGTATCCAACTAAAAAAAAAGGACACTTAGAATAAGCCTGGATAGTTAAAAGAGCAGAGCCCTGGAACATGGTTCTACTAAACATTCATGAATCGGTTCCATTACACTACAGCTGGCCCCATTCAATTCAGCCCCAACTGTCTGTCCAGTATTTGCAAAGGGCCTGCTAGGAGAACCAGTTCCATTGCACAATCTACATCTAAATCTAACCATCCACCAAAATACAAGTTGAATTGAAAGATATTCAGCAACATGAGAATAAGCTAGTCTCATTGTGGGAACTCATTGGGATAGTTTATTATTTATCTTGGCAGTAGTGTTGGCATCACATTTCAGCATGGGACACAATAATAATAAAAACATCTATTATGTTGGCAAACCCACTAGTGTTCTATCCAGCTCATATTTCTCCTCAATTTCTATTCTTTATATAGCATCCAAAATTTCACTCAAAAGCTGATAGCTAAAATGTAGTTATTTCTAACACATTACAGCATTGTAGTTTGCCATGGACTGGCGGGGGGGGCAGGGAAAGGGGGGAGACAGGACAGATGCTTTCTGCAGCACCCTGCTGGCCAAAATGGAGTGCGGGAGGCCATATGTGGCCCATTTTCAGCTTCCATGGCCTCCTGTAGCACTCTGCTGGCCAACAACGGTGTGTCTGGTTGGCAGAGTGCTGCAGGAGGCCATGGAAGCAAAAAATGGGTTGCGTGGGGCTGCACTCAGCCCTCCCCCCCATGGCACATTTTGGTCAGCAGAGGCATCACAAGACGGTCCTTTAATATTTCCAGGCCAGCCCCGTGGGCCAGATTTAAGTACCCTGTGGACCGGATTTGGCCCGTCGGCCTTGAGTTTGACACCCCTGGTCTAAACAATTGTATAATTTAAAAAGACCTTCAAAACTCAAAAGTCATAAAGATATTCAAATGCAATTATTTCTGTTGTCCATTATCTTTCCCATTACCTCTTTGATAAAATATTTTGGTTTCCAAAGTATGTTACTAGTTGCTCGTTGCCTCTCCTCTTTTCGCTGCTTCTCCTCAAGGACATGCTTATGTTCTGATGCCACATCAATGTCACCTTCCTTCAGGGCAGCAGTGACATGTTGCCATAAATGCCTTAGATAGAGAAAGAATGAGAAGGCTTGATTTGAAAGCAAGCCTGTTGTAAAAGAGCTATAGCCTTGCCTGTTGGTTTGCATGGAAGGCAATTCATTGATGAAGTCCACTAAAGCCCTGAGGAGATAGGATCAAGCCATAGCTGCCATTGTGGAAATACTTTTTCAGAAAAGAACAACTAAGCACAGCACTCCAACAACTTTGTTTAAAAAGGGGGGGGGGACAAGCTTCATATGAAAAGCAAGCTTTATACAGGTGTACTTACTAATTTTTAATGTTAATAAAATGCAATATTAGAAATAAGTTGGTAATATTAATTTTACATTGCAGTAGTTGATAATTTAGTATTATATGGTTGGACTTCTGCTTATCACAATTTTTATTTACTTATTTAGGATGAGTATATGGCTACCTATTTTACACATGTATCTGAGCAGCTAACAATGGAAAACAAAAGCATTTAGTTATGTAAAACACTTTTTCTTTTCTTTTTCTTTGAACCATAATGTTTAAGAGTAGATATTGATTCAAGAGACTTCTACAACATTTCCCAGAACTATTTTTTTCCAAAAGTTTTTTTAAGAATCAAGTAAGGCATGGCTCTCAGATTTGCCATCTGGAGCACCTAATAAAAATAGGGGATGTGAATGGAAGAATAAACAAAGTCTTATATTTGCTTGCTCCAATCTGAGCATTTACAAGCTATTCAATATACTGGTGATTAAAATGAACTACAAGAAATTATTAAACCATGAAGAATACTGATATTGAAAGCATATCATTAGAAAAGGCTAAATTTATCAACTGTCTTGTTTAGAACTGTCATAAATTTGTTCTCTCTGACAACCCCGTACAATCATTTGACATCTTTTATATGGCTCAATTTATTCCATAGCAATTAATTAAAAATATTTTCAATTCACCTACAATTAGTTTTATGTAGTAGCCTTTACTCATAAGAAAATCCATAGGAAAGTAACCCTGAGCCATTTTGCCTTAAAACATGGGAGATTACGTCTATATGGCAAAACCATGTGCTCAGAAAAATCTTTTTGAAAAATGTTGTTTACGAAGAAACCCACTCTTTGATTAGCAATTGCCTTAAATATAATTAAAAGGGATGAGATTTCACCAAAATAATTCCACCTTGATTCAAAGGGGCCTTGTTTTGATATTGGTCTGATCTTCTTCCGGATTATGGGTAATTTGGTAGTATCAATTACTTTGGTTTCACCATTGCTATATGTGAATTCCAGAATGCCATTCCACTCTCCTTGTGCTTTACACACTATGGTATTGGTTGGATTATGCTTCACCTCTGCTGTAACCCTAATATAAATAATAAAGGTTTAAGATTACTGACAATTGAATATACCCTAAACACTTCACCATAACAACAGTCAGAAAGATGAGATTATGATTTTGCTTTTTAAAAATATATGTCAGATATATTTTTGAAGTAGATAGCATTCTTGATATAAGTTCAGTATGATTTAATTTAAATTTAAAAGAAACAATTCTTCATTACAATATATTGATCACATATTGATCTGATGCAATGGAGAACACAGAACAATAAATTCCACACTTCACTGTATTCTGGTTCAAATGTGTTTTTACTTCAAATCCATGAACATTTATATATAAAAAGTTATTTATATATTTAAAAAGTCACAACCAATTGCAGAATTGTAAGCAATAAACAGTAGACCAATCAATATTCTGTGCCTTACTATTTTCATAGATTAATCCAAGGAGAGAGCAGAACTTAGTTTTGATACCTGTGTAGTTTTCCTCCATAAAATGGCTTGGTGTGGAATGTGACCGTAGCAGAGTAACCACTCTTGGCACAGTGAATATTGACTTTGCCTCCAAGCTCTACCCAAGGAATAGTAAGTATTGAACGTGCATAGGCACAAGGCAATGTGAATATATATTCCTCTCCATGTTCCAAGAGATAAAGAATGCCTATGGATATGAAGGGACAAGAAGAGATTAGCATTCAAAGATTTGAAGAAGCATGATCATTGTTAAAATTATGCTTAAACAAAACAGTCTGAGAAAGATTAAACATTAATTTTCCTTGTAACCTCTTTTGAGAGGAAAGAATGCAAAGACTGGTGCAGGTAATGATAACAAATTTTTGCAATTGACCTTTTGTTGAATCAACTTTAGCTCTTGGGCTAGCCATTCAATCACACTATTACAATGAATGGGAGTTACATGAATTTGCTGACTGTAATAGGACAGCCTTGGAATGTTGTCTATCATGACTGAATATAACATTTTATAATCATATAAATATCCCTGATTAGAATGCAATATCGTACATGGCATAGGACAGGGATGGATAAGTGTCTAAAGACCATCAGCTTGCCTATCCTTACAATAGGAAATTCAAAGAAGATATCTTAACAAATAAGAGATACTATCAATCCTATAGGGCTCATTAATCTCAGAAGGTGCCGCTGGATACTTAAAGGCTGTCCATCTGTGCGGTATTAGAAAATTTCATCTTCTCCCCTTTGCAAACTATAAATGAGATTACCCCTTTATACTACTTGAAGGACCCTGAATAGATTGGAAGTGCCTAAATGTAAAATCAATGTAAAATCAAATGGAGATTCTTAGCAGATAACAATGCTATGCGAATGTATAGAGACAGGGAACCTAACCCATCTGATGTGTCGGCTACTACCAAAAATATGTACTAATAATGACTTATTTTTGGACAACAACAAAGCCAAGAAGATGGCTTCATTCTAGCAGTTTAAAATTTGATCTAGACACAGAGGAAGAAAAGTAATATAAAGGAGATGCACTATATATAAGAAATAATTACAGTACACCTTTACAGAAATGCCACAGAATAATGGTGAAAATCTTGAATGCATTTGGATTAATATAAAAGGAAAAAAGAATAACATTGCCATGGGTGCATGCTACAAACCGCCCAACCAAACAGAGGAAGTAGATGAAATATTAGCTGATCAGTTAGCCACCTTGTGCACAAAATACACAATAGTAATGGGACACTATAACTACTCTGACATCAACCAGGAGACAACCTCTACAGCTAATGGAATATCAAAGAGGTTCCTGACAAACCTAGCAGACAACTTTGTCTCTGAAAAGATAGAGAAGGGAGCTAGAGAGTCAGCCACACTGGACTTAATTTTCACTAACAGAGATGAAATGATAGAAGCAATCAAAGTTATAGAAACCTTAAGTGAGAATGACCATGCAAATATCAGAAGTCAACATAATGCAAGCTGAAGCAATAAAACAAAGTCAAACTAGTGTCTTGGACTTCAAGAGAGTTGATTTCAATAAACTTAGAGATAGAATAGAATAGAATATAGAATAGAATAGAATAGAATAGAATAGAATAGAATAGAATAGAATAGAATAGAATAGAATAGAATAGAATAGAATAGAATAGAATAGAATAGAATAGAATTCTTTGTTGGCCAAGTATGATTGGACACACAAGGAATTTGTCTTGATGCATACCCTCTCGGTGTACATAAAAGAAAAGATACATTCATCAAGAATCATACAAAACTTAATGATATCATAGGGAAACAGTCAATATAAATCTTAATAGTACCAGCAACAAGGTTACAGTCATACAGTCATAAGTAGGAGGAGATGGGCGATAGGAACGATGAGAAGATTAATAGTAGTGCAGACTTAGTAACAAGTTTGACAGTGTTGAGGGAATTATTTGTTTAGCAGAGTGATGGCATTCGGGAAAAAACTGTTCTTGTGTCTTGTTTTTCTGGTGTGCAATGCTCTATTGTGTCGTTTTGAGGGTAGGAGTTGAAACAGTTATTGTCCAAGATGCTAGGGGTCTGTAAATATTTTCACAGCCCTCTTTTTGACTCGTGCAATATACAGGTCCTCAATGGAAGGCAGGCTGGTAGCAATTGTTTTTTCTGCAGTTCTAATTATCCTCTGAAGTCTGTGTTTGTCTTGTTGGGTTGCAGAACCAAACCAGACAGTTATAGAGGTGCAGATGACAGACTCAATAATTCCTCTATAGAACTGAATCAGCAGCTCCTTGGGCAGTTTGAGCTTTCTGAGTTGGTGCAGAAAGAACATTCTTTGTTGTGCTTTTTTGATGACGTTTTTGATGTTAGGTGTCCATTTTAGGTCGTGAGATATGGTAGACCCTAGAAATTTGAAGACTCTACTGTTGATACTATGTTGTCTAGTATTGTAAGAGGTGGTAGTATAGGAGGGTTTCTCCTAAAGTCCACCATCATTTCTACAGTTTTGACTGTGTTTAGTTCCAGATTTTCTGGTCGCACTACGAGGCTAGTCGTTCAATCTCCCTTCTGTGATTCATCATTGTCTCAAATGAGACTGTTCACTGTTGTGTCATCTGCAAACTTCAGTACTTTAACAAATGGATCGTTTGAGATGCAGTCTCTGGTATATAGAGAGAAGTGGAGAGAGCACACAGCTTTGTGATGCCACTGTGCTAATTACACAGGTATCTGATGTGATTCTGCTTAGCTTCGCCTGCTGCTTCCCGTCTGTTAGGAAACTTATGATCCATTTACAAGTGTGTTCAGGTACTGCTAGCTGCTTTAGCTTAGTTAGAAGAATGTCTGGAATGATGGTGTTGGATGCTGAACTAGCAGAGGGGCAATATGGGCTGCAAAGCCTTGTGTTCCCTGATCACCCCCCACCCAGAGGCAGGTGAGGACTAGCAGCTGTGGAGAATCTAAGCAGAGGGCGAGATGCAGGCTGGGGGGGGAGTTGAGTGGCAACAGCTCAACCTTTGCTTGCCTTCCCCTCTGCTACCAGCAGCAGGAGGAAGGTAAGGTCATGATCGCAGCCAGCTGGGAAAGCTGAACCGCTGCCCAGTCCAGAGTTTCCAGTCAGAGTGGGCAAGACTGCAGCTCACACCTTGCTTTAAGTTCTCAGCCCTTTGTTTGAAAATCTCCCCCCAAAAGAGAGAGGGGTGCAAGTCCTGCTTCTGGACCCAGAAGACTTGATTGACAGCTCTCCAGGCAATGTGGAGTCAGGTGTGATAGCACAATCGTCCCTTTTGCACCCAGTTTCCGGGAGACTGGCCAGAAGCACCTGGCAGGCTCACGATTTTTCCTCGGGAAGGAAAGGCACACTCACTGTTTCGCTCTACAACAAGCCGTGGAAAAGCCCAACCTCGCAATTGGACTCCCTTTCTTCCAATACATGCAGGGAATCCAGGCCTGCAGCAGCAACAGTTTGAAGCTTGTTAAGGAGGACTGCTCTGCCCCAGCCATGAGTTTTCCAGGACTGCTTGGAGTAAACAGTATGCAATATGCTGCTGCTAAGCTCCTCCAGGGTTCCTTGTATAAATGCTGGGAGAAAATTGGCCAATGGTCAGCTGCAGCCAGGGTCTGGGCTTGGAGCAGCAGCAGACAGTGTTCAGGGAGCACAATCTATTCCTCCAGCTTCCAAAGCCCGAACCAGTGAGCTGAAAGAGAGATTCTCCATTGTGCTGGTGAGCACATACAGACCAAGTGGGCTTTTTGCTCCCTCCCCCCCCCCCCAACCTCTCCATCCTGATTGAGCATGGCACAGACAGCTGAATAGAGGCAGAAAATGGGCTGTTTCCATTGGCCCTTCTCTTTTTTTTCCCCAGCCTCCTTTTGCCAACATGCACCAGGCAGGCTCAGCAGGCAGTTACAATCTTTAAATAGGTTTTTATTTTGTCAGCCAAAGGGGGGAAAGGGGCTCGGAATGGTGCATAGGAAATCACCCTGTCTCTGCAGCAACTGCCCTCCTGCACTGCCCCACCTTGCCGTGAATGACGTTGAGTTGGCCATACCCACTCAGTCACATAAACCCCCCCCCCCAAGCTATGCCCACCCAACCAGTCAGTAGGCAAACCGGTTGTTAAATTAATTGCAGCCCACCATTGGCTAAGGCTCAGAAGGAACTAAGGCTTGCAACCAATGTCAAAAATAATAGAAGAAGTTTTTTTCAATATGTAAAAAGCAAGGAAACAATCAGTCTACTAATAGGAGAAGATGGCAAGGATAAGAAGCAATGGATGGAAATTAGTTCAAGGAGAGATCTAACCTAGAATTAAGGAGAAATTTCCTGAAAGTTAAGCAATTAATTAATTAATGCTCCATCACTGGAGGTTTTTAAGCAAGATTGGACAACCATTTGTCTGAAATGGTATAGGATAGGGGTTCGCAACCCTGAGCTGTGGACTGGTATCAGTCTGCAGTCCATTGAAAACTGGGCCGCACAAATGGTAGGCAAATATGCGAAACTTCATTTGCACCTGAATTGGAACTAGGCTGCACACACAAAATCATCCCCTCCCTCCCCCACTGTGGCCGCCATTGCTGCTGCCGATCTGTGGAGCCAGAACTGTTGGAGGCCACTAGTATAAGTTCTCGTGTTTGAGCAGGGGGTTGAACCAGATTTCAAGGTCCCTTCCAATTCTTACTATATTCTCTGTGTTTCATACATATCCATATATTTTAGAATTGAATATTAACACAAATTATACATCTTACTCACTAACAAAATGAAGCACAAATCAATACATCCGTTTTCCCCTTTCTGACCATAGGTAAAGGTAAAGGTTCCCCTCACACATACATGCTAGTTCTTCCCAACTCATCTCCATTTCTAAGCCAAAGAGCCAGTGCTGTCTGATGACAATTCCGTGGTCATGTGGCCGGCATGACTAAATGCCGAAGGTGCACGGTACTTTACCACCAAGGTGGTCCCTATTTTTCTACTTGCATGTTTACATGCTTTCAAACTGCTAGGTTGGCAGAAGCTGGGGCAAGTAACGGGAACTTACTCCATTATGCAGTGGTAGGGATTCGAACCGCCAGAAGTCTGACCTTTCTGATTGACAAGCTCAGTGTCTTAGCCACTGAGCCACCACATCCCCTTCTGAGCCACCGCATTATTCCCCCCCACCCTTTTTTCCCCCTTGACCATACATTCTATATATTGCCATCCAACCCTTATCTAAATAGCATTTCTACTGATTTTTCTGTTTGGAGGCTGAAGCGCTTAGTGCTTTTATTCCAAGCACTAAACTGTGGGGAGAGGGGAGTAATAAGAAATCTTCAGGTTTCCTTTTGTTTCTTTTTAATAAATAAGCATGCTATATAAAGTATAATCTGTTTGTGACACTTCTTACCTTCACCTACCATAGAAACACCTACTGACATCCCCATGAATTTGCTTTTGGTCCATACATGAACATTCACACACACTTTCTTCTCTTTGCACTCGCAGTAAAAACTGGTTACTGGTGGATGATGGGACACTTGTTCAGCTACAAATCTCAGCCTATAACATTCCGATGAAGCTTGCCCCTTGTGACCACAGGAGGCAGTGTTTGCTCTGACTGGTTTTACTCTGTCCTTAGGCACATTCCAAGAGCAATGAAATGTTTCTCCAATTATTGGATTATATGGCTTCTTGGCAACAACTCCTTTTCGGCCCTCATGAAAGGCTGTCAAATAGTACTCCACAAAGGAGATGATTCTTTCCTCAGGAGTGGTTCCACCCGAAATTGATAAAAATAGATCTGGATGGGCCAAGAAATTTGCAAACATCTCCAGCAGAGACCTCTTCTCTAAAATAAAGGCTGGAAGGACTACCTATATTGAACACAGTAAAAAGAAAGTAGTCATTTCATCATAACTGCTGAAAAGATCAAGTTAGCAGCAATTCTTTGCAGAATGCAAACAGAATGCTTTTCTCCCCTTTTCAGAATTCAGGAATAAAGACAAAAGAACAACTCCTGTGTTATAACTAGTCATTTATGCAAATCAATCTATTTCTACAATCCTTACTAGTTCTTCAAGTAACAAAATTATATTATTCAAACTGCCTATTTTTTTCTCACTACTTTCCACTTAAGTAGTGAATTAGACAACTACAGGTAGTCCTCAATTTACAACAATTTATTTAGTTACCATTCAAAGTTACAACGGCACTGAAAAAATTGACTTATGACCATTTTTCACACTTACAACCATTGTAGCATCTCCATGGTCACATAATCAAAATTCAGATGCTTGACAAATAGTTCATATTTATGATGGTTGCAATGTCTTGGGATCATGTGATCCCCTTTTGCAACCTTCTAACAAGCAAAGTCAATGGGAATCCAGATTCCCTTAACAATCACGTTATTAATTTAACAAATGCAATGATTCACTTAACAAGAAAGAAAAGTCATAAAATGGGGCAAATTCACTTAACAAAAGTCTCAGTTAGCAACATAAATGTTGGGCTCAATTGTGGTCATAACTCAAGAACTACCTGTAATGAATTCTTAGATATAGAAGAGTATTTATGGCTCAAGGTCAAATGACAGGTCCTTGGTAATTTCTGAGTGTGGTTGTTTTTTTGCAGATGTTTCATTATCCAAACTAGATAGCATCATCACTGCTGAGCACTGCTTATGTTATCTAGTTTGGGTAATGAAACGTCTGCAAAAAAACAACCATGCTCAAAAAATACCAAAAATTAGACAACTGTTCACTAGTGGCATTTATAATTATGCAAACTAACAGAACATCTTGATTTAAGTTAATTAAATTCCAGAAGAACCTGCCAATTCCAGCAGGTTGGCAGGATGGATGTTTTCAAGAAATCTGTTTATCAAAGAATGGCAAACAGGTGCAGTGATTCATTACTGAGAAAAATTAAGTTGATTGTAAGAGGGGTCTCTAACCTTTCCAAGTGGGAGAGCGGAGAAGATTCCACATAAGTGTGTGCAGTGAGTGCAGTGTGTGCAGGTGCATGCAGCCACACAAATAGAGTTTCCCACTCTTGCACAAGGGTCTGATGCTTGTGCAAATGGAGTTTCCCATGTGAGCACAAGCACCTGCTGCTTACACAAGTGGAGCTGCAGGCAGTGCGCCCACCACTTGCGTGGACTGATTCCAAACAGGGCACGGCCCAGATTTTGGGAATTCCTGGCTTAAATGATTCAATTGGTTCAATAACAAGTAAAATATTGTATTTTGAAAATAAATTCTTCTCCTTGTTCCTATCACCCATCTCCTCCCACTTATGACTGTATGACTGTAACCTTGTGGCTGGTATCCTAACAATTTATATTGACTGTTTCCTAATATGATTTGATTGCTTATTTGTTTCCTATGATTATCATTAAGTGTTGTACCTCATGATTCTTGATGAATGTATCTTTTCTTTTTATGTACACTGAGAGCAGATGCATCAAAGACAAATTCCTTGAGTATCCAATCACACTTGGCCAATAAAGAATTCAATTCTGTTCTGTTCTGTTCTGTTCTAAATAGAGTGTCAGGATTCTGACCAATGCCCTAATTAAATCATAAGCCTCAAGCCAAGCTTCAAAAGAAATCTAATTATTTAGTAGGAGCTTCATGTCAGCACAGTCCAAGTGAAGCCAACTTTGACTTCACTTAATTCATGCCCCAACTCTGACTCTGTTTCCCCCTCCCCCCAAGGTGTGTCATCAGTCACATTCCCCATTGAAGCAATATCGCAGGTTGTAGAGACCCTCCCTTTGGCCACTGTCGGTATCCCTGGAGATGGCCTTGACATAGAGATGGCCGGATGTGTTTTTGTTTTGACTGAAGTGCAATTCCCTCACTGCAGCTGTGAGGCTTCGTTTCCCATCCTTCTGCCTATGGCAACTCGAGAGCCGGTCAAGAATGCTTCACTAGTTGACATAGAGATTTAGCTAATTTGGAGTTACTATACTTTCAATTTTTTTAAAAAAATGAAATTATTATCAAAGAAAATATTAATAAGCACACATAATTAATTATCTAGGTATATTTAAATGTATTAGTGAGATAATTAAAATTATTAATTCTCACTCTATTGCTATCATATTATTCATTCTGACTGAGATGTTTTCCATCCTGTCTTCAATTAGCTAATAATACTTAAATATTATTTTATTCCAGCACGTGTAAGCAAAATTACACATTTCATTTGTATCTCTACTTCAAATAGCCCTTTCCTATTAAATTCAATATATGAGATCAAGCCAACAAGCTCTTTCTTTTCATGCATTATTCAGGAAAGTGTTCTAAACACTGGTGTATTCAATTTCTTCATTGATCAAAGTAAGTTATTTGCTGACCTTTCAATATTCCAAAGCACATTCAAGGGAACAGACCAATGTAATTAGAGCTTTTTTCAATACTCTATTATTAATGCACAGATTAAATACTAGGCTCGTTGTTTTTTATTTCTTACATTCTAATATATATTTTTCCAACAATCTCAAAATTAAAACATTTTAAAATACATGAAAATTAGACAAAATAAATGTTATTATTTTCATGCTGTATATAAATAGCTAATGTAAAAGAAAATTACATGAGTAGTCAATAGGCAGATTAGTTAATCACAGCTAACAATTGCACTTGGTTGCCACTATAGCAGCTCTTAGTGATTGGAAAGCATATGTGATCATTAGCACAAACAGAATGGTATCCCAGTCTGGAGTCCTCTGACATTTGCTAACTATTGAGGAAAAGGAATCTCTTTTTTGAATTTATTCAAGTTCTAATGAATGTACATATATCTCATTGTTTCTGTTTTGGCACAAAGAGAGATTAGTATTCAAAGAATATACCCCAGAGTCCATTTTCACAAGTTTGTTTCTGACTCAAAGAATTTGAGTGTGTGGAAATTTTGATGCATGGTAATAATTTTGATTGTGTGTGAAGGATGACCACATTTACCTAACCCTGAGTTCTTGTCTTCTATAGATCAAATTTAAATTGTTTTCAAAGGTTCAAGTTCACTTTGTCCCTGGATAAATTTCTGTTCTATGTATCTTGGTTGTCTTCAAGCCTCTCCTTGAGAAATCATAGAGCCTTAAAAACAATGTTCTAAATCAGTGAAAATGGTTAATTTGAGTGATTTGACTTTCTAATAAAACAAACTGTTATTAGTTTAATTAACTAATTAAATAGTTAATCGTGACTTTGAGCATTCTTCCTTGACTATGAACTTAAATGTTCAGTTATACATTATAGGTTAATAATATAAAGGGTTAAAATAAAATTTTAATTTTCACATGCCTAGCAAGCTGAAAAGTACATATGGAACACTTACACTATGTAAGTATAGATTAACAATGAAGAAATTATCAAAAGTTACAAGGTTAGAAGTTTATTCTATACAAAACTAGTTTTCTTCATTTCCCATAAATATGTTTCATTATTTTGTTTTTTTTTAAAAAAGCAGAATTCCAAAAGTCTAGTTTAGCATTTTCTCTTAATTTTTTCCCTAGAAGTGGATATATCTCAATAGCAAGGATCCACCTACTTCCCAGGAACAACTGGAAACACATACAGATACCAAAAATATTTAAAAAGCCAGTTTTGATTCTAGGACTGTGAATTATGAAGAATAGTTACTTTCACATTATAATGAGACTGAATGTAAAAGTTTTCTGTCCCTGAAAAATACATTAACTGTTTTAAAAGTTAATTTATATATATGCAACTGAAGCAAAAATCGGGAAAGCAGTAAACATCATGTTAGCAAGTATTACAGATACGGAGAAAAGTCAAAAAAAAAGGTTGAAACAAACACATACCCTAGTTAGATCCATCCCAAGTTTCAGTTGTGAGATAATATGAAGAATTACGCTACGTTGATCATCCAAGTCTCCTAAATCGTCCTCTTCACTGTCTTCAGTGTCTGTCACCTCATCTTCAACCAGAATCACTTCACGAGTTGTATGCTAAAAAAATAGAATACATTTAGTATTCTGGACATAAATAGAACAATATGGCATATATTCCAATAAGATTATTGTCGCATTGTTTAAAAACACTGTGATTACTTCTAAATAGTCAAGCAAAGCTAACCGATTAGCACGACCTGATGTTTCTATATATATATGGAATGGGACTACAATATGTTGACCAAAAATCTTAGAAACTGTGATTCCAACATATTTTTAGAGCACTAACCTCAGGAAAGCTTAATTAAAAATGTCAAAGAATATTAATAGGTTCTACGCTATAGGGTCATAAAAAGAATCATCAGAATGAATTTGAGCTTTACTAATAAAATCATCAAACCTCTAAAATAAATAATTGTATTCATATCAATAAGTATACCAGTAAATATATTCTTTTCCTTCTAATCTATCTGGAAACTATGGAAACTAACTAGGTAATGAATATATAAAAAATCAAATACATAAAAGAGTAAAAAATGAGTCTGTTATATTTTCTTTAAAAAGAAACTCTTTCAGTTGTGTTAAAAATGATCAATACCAGGCGTAAGACTCTAATGTACTCTTTTGTCTTATGTTGAAAATAATGGCAAACATAACCATTCATTCATTCAAGCACAAGCTAGTGTTTCAGATATAATGCTGTGTTAATTACTTTAAGAAGTGAAACATAAAATTTATCATCAGGAAGCAATAAATGTTATTTAAAAGTAAGCCTAATTTTATAAATTTGACATTTCCATTCCAGGATCAGAATCATTATTCAGAAGTATTCAATCATCAATTATTTGATTGTCCAGCTTGATCTTGGGTAGGTTGACAGAATAAGCACCTTCCTAAAAAAACTACAATTAATCTAATACATGGGATATTCTTATGCTCTTACATTTATTAAAAATGCAATGGTTCCATTGTAGTAGATGTGGTATTTAGCCAGTTCACACCAGTTCATGCAAACTGTTGTTGGAAATTTGGCAAAGGTCAAATATGCCAAATTTGACCTTTGACCCCTGAACCGGTCCCCTGGTCACTGCTTGCTTGCCCTGCCCACCATATTCATCGTCACCATGTTCTTCGCACATACGCATCCCAAGTTGTCACATGAACCCACCTAGCCACGCCCACGAACTGAACATTTTCGTAACCCACCACTGCATTGTAGCAACTGTTCTTGAATCTGAACAAACACACAATTTGAAGGAGATTTACCATCTACATTTTACCAAACAATCAGGCACCATTATAAAGCTGAAGCAATTATATTAAATGCAAGTCACTTCCATAAATCACTGTGTAAAAATAAGTTACCACTGAAAAATAATAGGACTCTAAATGTTACAGGAGCTTGACATATTCATTTAAAATGAATGAATTGCTTGACAGTGAAATGAGCAGCATATAAATTTAATAAACAAAAAAGCAACCAAATGAATAAATAAATAAAATTATTACAGTGTTTTTCAACCTTGGCAACTTTCAGAAGCATTGACTAATGGTCTAAAACAAAGCTGTACTTTAGCCTTACTATTAAACTTTTATATTAATAATATGGTGGCAAGAATCTCAAAATTAGAACGTCATCTTCCAAACTTGACTGGTAGACCCATCACATTTCTCTTACATGTGGAAGATCTGTCATTTCTAGTTCATTCATCAGTTTAAGGATAGTCCTAAATTCCTTCCTACTGTATAGACAAGTATTAATTATGAAAAAACAAAAAGGAAGCCTTAAGAGACAATCATAACTGGCAAATAAATAAGAATGATAATTGAACACATTAAAACATTCAAATATCTCTGAGTTCTTTGTCACTTCACAAGCTCACAGAGATCCCAAATTCAGTCTCTAAAAAAATGAAGTATAGTTGCTATAATAAGATTTTTTTCACACAACAGAAGTATATAGTATACAGCTATAGTATATAGCTGATGGATTCAACAGCTTCCAAATATGTCTTACAGCTTCCAGAAACATGCATATAAGAGTCAAGAATTATTAAAACTATACAATCAAGCTTCCTAAGGAACTGTGTGGTTCCTTGTTATGGTCCCAACTCAACCCTTCAAGTTGAAACTGGAATGGTTCCAATTAAAACTTGTACCTAAATCAATCAATTAATTTGTGCTCAAATTAATTTTCAACACATATTGTCCTGCTTCGGTGACTCTTTCAAGAGAAATTCCAGATCTGGGGGCAAAATTGACACGGTATTACCTTAAGTTATGGTGGATTCTCCCCCAATGTATTGATTCCAATGGGATTTGATGAGGCCAAAGCACCTTTTACCCAACATGCCAAGAGATATGGTCATGCAAAATAATCTTAATCAGGCTCCATGATATATAAATTAACTAGGGGAAAAAAAGTTGTTCCTGCGTATTCTATAACATTGCCCCCAAAATGCTAGAACAAAGATGTCAAACTCAAGGCCCACTTAGATCCGACCCACAGGGTTGGCCTGGAAATAGCAAAGAACCAGCCCACAGTGCCTCTGCTAGTAAAACCAGGGTGGGAGGGGCCACGTGTCCCCTCCCCCATGGCCCATTTTCAGCCTGGACGGTCTCCTGCAGCACTCTGCCAATTGTCTTCATGGGTTGCAACTGGCCCTCCAAGGCTTTGTTCGGCACTACCCGGCTTGTTACAGGCTGAAATGGAACCTCCATGAGCCAGATCCAGCCCTCTGAAGCTCTGTTTGGCACTCTTCGGTTTGTTAGAGGCTGAAATGGAGACTCCATGGGCTGGATCCAGCCCTCTGAGGCTCCGTTTGGCCCTCTCCACAGACGTGCCTGCTTTGCTAGCATCCTGGATTCCACTTACTCCTCCACACCCCATTTCCCATGGCTTTACCGTACTTACTTTTTGAAGAGCTCCAGAA
Organism: Coluber constrictor foxii; assembly: GCA_038048745.1. Lineage (NCBI taxonomy): Eukaryota > Metazoa > Chordata > Lepidosauria > Squamata > Colubridae > Coluber > Coluber constrictor. The sequence continues at coordinate 121,420,934 of CM075961.1, read as the reverse complement.
GAGACTGAAACACATGGCAGAGAAGCCAAAGTTTTTTATCCAAAAGCCTGTGAAGCTGCAAGAACATGAGATGTAGGGAAAACAGCTTTCCTCATCTGAATAAAAGTCTGGCTTCTCTGCCATGACAGCCTGAAAGCTTAGTTTGGGTCCAGTCTGGCCAGTGACAAGCAGCTTTCTGCTTGTTACTGACTGGCTAGTTCGAATGAGCAGCATCAGGGATTGGGGCATGGCAGCCAATCAACAAGGGGCCTGCAGTTCAGCTGCTGAGATAAAGGAAGTAAGCTGCTCATTCATTGCTGCTGAAGCTGTCCTGAAGCAGAAGGCCTTTTCTACTCCCAGGGTTCTGCTGGCCCATGGCCCCAAGTCGAAGTATTTTACTCAAAAGCTGGTGAAAATGTTTTCCTTAGATTTCACATTTTTACAGCTTTGCCATCATCTGAATAAAACACTTTGGCTTTTCTGCCAGTGAGTCAGTGTCTTCTGGAGCTTTGGAGCTCTTCAAAATTTAAGTAATCCATGGGAAATGGGGTAGGGAGAAGTAAATGGAATCTGGGATGCTAGCAAAGCAGGCCAGTCTGTGGGGCCCAGCAGGGCAGGACCCAGCAGGGTAGGATGGGGGAGGGGGGAAACAATTGTGGGGACTCCAGGGGAGCATGAGATATTTCAGTGGATTGGGGGAGGCCTTGGATGGCCTGCTGCAGCACTAGGCCCTGCATGCTCTTCCCCATTCTGATACACCTTATGTACATTTAATGACCTATGCATTCAATTAACAAATGCATTGGGGAAAGCAGGGAGTGATCACATTAATTTAACATGATTCAATCAAACGAATCCTCAGGTTACCAATGTAATTGGTAGGCTCTATAAATTTGAGGATTACCTATATAAGGTGAGGGAGGGTCTCAGGGAAGTCCTGCCTTAGCACATGGCCATCACAGGTGCCCCCCATCGACACGATTTCCATGTCATACCCACCATGACCATGCCCACCATGATCATGAGTTTGACACCCCTGCACTAAAAGAATTTTGCTTGCTGTAATATCCTCCTCTCCACCCACTTAGAGGATATTAACAGACCTGGGTATTTTATGGTCTGCAGGCTATATCTGACCCTTCAGCTATTCTTTTCCAATGGGGATAGAGAGGCAGTGGGAGCTGGGCAGGGATACAGGGGCATGGGGCAGTGGCTCTCTGTAACAGTTCTAGTCTGTCATGTTTCCCCTTGAGAAAAATTCCTGTGTTATACCAAAAAAGCTGAAACTCAGTCTTTGCTGTGATGGGAAAATGAAACTGTAGATCATGTGGGTCATGTGCTAGACCAGTGATGGCTAACCTTTTTGCCATCGTGTGCCAAAAGTGGGGGGGAGCACGGTGTGGTCACATGCATGCATGCCCACATCCATAATTCCATGCGCCCTGCCCACCCGTGTTCCCCCCTGCATTTGTCACGTGATGGCACAGTGGGCCCGGTAGGCCCGTTTTTTGCTCTCCCCAGGCTCCAGAGCCTTTCTAGGAGCCTGGGGAGTGCAAAAATAACTTTCCCCACCCCTCCAGAGGCCCTCCAAAGGCCAGAAACAGTGTGTTTCCTGACTTCTGGTGGGCCCAGGAGACCCGAAAATCAGCTGGCTGGTGCATGCATGTGTGTCGGAGCTCAGCTCGTGTTCCCACTGATATGGCTCCATGTGCCACCTGTGGCACCCGTGCCATAGGTTCGCCATCATGGTGCTAGACTATTGTCTTTAATAAAAAATCTACTAAAGATGTATATATCCCCATATATACCTGGTAGGATGGAGACTGATTACTTCAGTCTGTTGCTAGCTAACCAGGTGGCAGGGATTTCAAACAATAGCCTGGTTCTCTGTCAGAACTATGATGCAACATAATTCTGACAGCAGCAACAACTCCTCCAAGTGAGGAGAAGCTGAATCTTAACTGAGTTTCCAAAATTCAACATATTTTCTCATTTTTTCCCCTCCCTGCCCCTTTTTTTCTCATTTCCTTTTAAATATATGCATACCATTTTATGTTGCTGTTTCTTTATTATAATTGATTGGACTCTAATTGTGTTAATCCCAACTAACCCTATTAAGATTCTGGCAAATCTTAGACTTAAAACAAATTAGCACAGCTTTACATTCCCATTGTGTTTTATACATTCTAGAATTCACTTATATCTTTTTATAGTTTATACTGTTTATTTATAGCATTTAAATTATTCTTTGTAAAATTAATTGTAATTCTGCAATCTTTCACATTTTAACTCATATACTCTGTAATTTTATATTTACATTATTTTATTCTATCAATATTTATTTGTATTTTAGAACAATAATATTATTATTAGGTTTATGCTGGTCAATTAAAAAATAAAACTGAAAAATAAATAAAAATGTTAACGATAAAAATGAAATAAAACGCTTTCATCAGAAAGCATCAAACTGGTAAAAGTATTGAATGTGCTTAAATTTCTCATCCTTCTTTTGGTATCTTTTCCTCAAACTTGGATTAAGGATATCTATCTATCTATCTATCTATCTATCTATCTATCTATCTATCTATCTATCTATCTATCTATCTATCTATCTATCTATCTATCTATCTATTTAGTTTCTGGCATCATCAATGTTTGGTGTCAAAATGGCATCAAAAGGCCAAACAATTTCACAATCCAACAGAATAAGAAAATATCAAAGGCTTGCAATATGAATATTTTTTAAATGAACATTAAATTTTGTTCCACATGGATCAATGCAGCTCAATGAGATCATGCCAATAAGAGCTAAGTACATCAGTACAGAAAATGAGTTGGGAATGGGGATTTTGCATTATGATTGCTCATAAGCAAGTAGGAACCAATAAAAGAGGAATGGAAAAATCCCTATCTGTAGATGAGCATTTTTCAGTCTTGGCAAGTTTAAGATGGGCAAACTTCATGCTGCCTGGGGAACTCTGGGAATTGAAGTCCATGTACCTTAAAGTTGCCAAAGTTGAGACGCATATGTCTATACTAGAGCTTAAGATTTTCCATTTCTGTTTTATTTAGAGTTTGGTACAAATAAATAAATCAGTTGTGGTTTCATTAACAAATAGTGATTAAAGTGATATGAAACATTCCTGGACTTTCTGTGAGAAACTGAAATTAAAACTTGATCTGGGCTTTGATGATTAAGTAAGAGATTATGGAAATAATGTAGACAAATGTTAATCTTAGAGTAAGAGTTTGATATATTTTTTTTTACCTGTACCTGTACCAAAGAAAGTTGGAAGTCATTCTTCTTCAGTTTTCCTTCTTTTCCTCTTTCTTACACTTTCACTTTTTCTTTCCTGAGCATTTTCTTTTTTTCAATTTTTTTTGTTTATCCCTTAGCTTTGTATTTTTTTCATGTATTAGGGATCAAATACTCAGCCATTATAATTCTACAGTCCTTATTTATAGAAACCATATCAAAATTTAGAATGAAATCCACTGGGAGCCATCTCATATAACGCAGGCTCTGAGTCCTCTATCCAAAAATTGTTTATCAATAGAATATTTGTAGCTAAGAGTTGAAATGTGGGATCCTTGGTGCTCTCTGAGCTTGATGATTTTCTTGCAGATGCTTCATTACCAAACTAGGTAACATCATCAGAACTAGAAGGGAGTGGAATTTGCTCTTATTTTCATGTGCTACTGGCTTCCCCCTGTCAGTGTTGATCAGTTGCTTTACAAAAAGTGTTTTGATTGGTGCCGGGTCTCGACAGCCTCAGGCAAAGAAAAGCTATTCTACAACCCTCCCTCAAATGTTTTTTTAAAATACAGAGTTTCTCAGCATTCCTTTAGAAACCTCCAACATGCAAACTGTGGTTACTCATCCTAAGATGAATCCTTTTTACCTGGAGCTTCCAAATTTGCTGTTTGCTGGGGAGGTGTGTAGCTAAAAGTCAGTTTACATTTTGTGTACATATGACCTTGGGAATATTTCTTCATAACCAAACAAAAGTGTATTTTCTGTGCAGTTCATACTCCTTGCTTGCTGAATCTGGATCTTACAAAGCAAAGTCCACATTTTGTAATTAACCCCTGCGCCCCGTTTTGCCTGGTACAGTGCTGCAGGAGGCTGAGTGCTGCCATACCCCCTGGCCACACCCACCCAGCAAGTCATTAGGGCACAGAACTAGTTATTAAATTATTTGAATCCCACCACTGATTTCATCCCTCAAACAATAGCAGAAAAGTAAACCACAGTAAGAAAGCCTTTTATAGCACTTGCATATCGGTATCAATATCATCCAAAACATACAAATTTACGTAAGTTCTATTTCTATTTTTATGGTTCACTATCCTATATTATACTGTAATGAGTAAAAATTTGTGTTTTGTTTTTTAATGTTGAAAATGTTTAATAAAAATATTTTTTTTAAAAAAAGACTTTTATATCTCTGTTAACAATGAATTAAATTAAAATAAATTAAATTAAATGCTATTTAATCTTCTCAGATACAAACTACTGACACAATACATTTATTATTTATTTAATTTGCTATAAAGAAATGTTTGTTTTTATATCAACTACAAAGCACAACAAAATACTGATTCACACAATTCTCTGCTTAAAAATGCATGCAGTGAGAGTTCTTTGACATTTTAATTGACTTAATTTAAGAATTTTTAACAGTATCCTTTTGATTACAGAGATCAAAATAAAACCAGACTGCTTTAGATATAAATGATGAGTATATTTAAATGAATCTTTCTCTTTTGTTATTTTACTCCAAATATTAGTAGGCAGAATAATGTAGTCATACCTAAGAACAACACAGCTGTACTACTCACCTGAGCAGAATATGGAGATGCCCCTGGAAGAGAACTTGAATGGCAAGAGGCCATATAAAACTCTAGCACCATGAGGAAGAAGACTCTGCTAGAATGCTTTGGCCTGATATACTAGGATTATCCCACATTATTTTTGTTCCCTTGGGAAATTGGTTGCACTCTAACAATAGAAAGCAAAACCTGCAATCCTGACCATGTAGATTAAAACAGAAATAAATTAAGAGATTGGATAATTAACATAATACTATCACTGAAAATTACAAATGTTTCAGTAAACTAACAAAGCAGAAGAAAACAGGTGAAGAAAAGAACATAAGAATAATTAACACAGAAATTAAAGCTACAGATTTGATAAGAAGCTAAATGATTTAGCAGTGGTGTGAAAAAGAGTGATGAAATAAAGGAGAAAGGGATGAGAAATTATAGGGAGAAGAATGGGAAATTTAATTGTAAATGACTGCTAGAATAAAAAGCAGAGCAAGAGAAAAAGTTGAACTAAGATGTGAAAAGAGATAAGAGAGAATAATGGTCACACTGAAGAGCTGGCCTGTTTAAAAACAAAAACAGGATACTTTTATGGACAGGACACGTTGCATTTATGCTGTCATAATCATCTACAATGATGTATGCAAGTCATAAGTCATTAGTATTTCTTGTTCAGGATTGGATCTGTTGTTAGGATTTAAATTATGGCCAGTAATATCAAAGTTCATTCTTATAATATTGAAAGGATTAGAGCAGTGATGGTGAACCTTTTAGGGACTGAGTGCCCAAACTGCAACTCAAAACCCACTTATTTATCACAAAGTGCCAACATAGAATAGAATTCTTTATTGGCCAAGTGTGATTGGAAACACAAGGAATGTCTTTGGTGTATTTGCTCTCAGTGTACATAAAGAAAAAATAAAATATATTCACCAAGAGTCATAAGATTCTTAATGATAGTCATAGGATACTAATAAGCAATCAAATCATACTAGGAAACAATAAAAACAAGTTGTAAAGATAGAAGCAACATAGATATAGCAATTAAGTCGGAAGAGATAGGTACTGGTAAGGATGAGAATAGTTATACAGTCTTAGTAGTTAATTTGACTGTGTTGTGGGAATTAGTTGTTTAGCAGAGTGATAGCATTTGGGAGGAAAATGTCCTTGTTTCTTGTTCTGCTATGCACTGCCTTATAGCGTCGTTTTGAGGATAGACATTGAAACAATTTATGTCCAGGATGAGAGTGGTTTGTAGATATTTTCACAGCCCTCTTTTTGACTCGTGCAGTATACAGGTCCTCAATGGAAGGCAGGTTGGTAGCAATTGTTTTTTCTGCTGTTCTAATTATCTGTTGAAGTCTGTGTCTGTCTTGTTTGGTTGCAGAGCCAAACCAGACAGTTATAGATGTGCAGATTACAGACTCAATAATTCCTCTATAGAACTGAATCAGCAGCTTTTTGGGCAGTTTGAGCTTTTTGAGTTGATGCAAAAAGAACATTCTTTGTGGTGCTTTTTTGATGATATTTTTGATGTTAGATGTCCATTTTAAGTCTTGAGATATGATAGAACCTAGAAATTTGAAGGACTATACCGTTGATACTGTGTTGTCTAGTATTGTAAGAGGTGATAATATAGGAGGGTTTCTCCTAAAATCTACAACCATTTCTACAGTTTTGAATGTATTTAGTTCAAGATTGTTCTGGTTGCACCACAAGACTAGTTGTTCAATGTTTGTATGCAGATTCATCATTGTCTCGAAAGAGACCAATCATTCTTTTATCATCTGCAAAATCAGATGTGATTTTGCCTAGCTTCACCAGTTGCTTCCTGTCTGTTAGGAAGCTTATGATCCATTTACAAGTGTGGTCAGGTGCAGCTAGCTGATTTAGCTTAGTTAGAACAATATCTGGAATGATGGTATTCAATGCTAAGCTGAAGTCTACAAACAGGACCCTTGCATAGTCTTTGGAAATTCAAGACGTTATAGGATGTAGTGCAGAGTCATATTAACAGCATCATCTATCAATCTATTTGCTCAATAGGCAAATTGTAAGGGGTCTAACAGTGGATCTATTATGGTTTTCAGATAGGACAGCACTAGCCTTTCAAAGTTCTTCATAACAACAGATGTCAGAGCCACTGGTCTTAAGTCGTTCAGTTCCTTGATGGAGAGTTTCTTCAGCACTGGGATGATAGTAGAGCATTTGAAGCAAGAAGGAATATAGCACATCTCTAAAGATTTATTAAAGATGGGGGGGGGAATGGAGGCCAGTTGGTCAGCACAAGCTTTTAGCAAGAAGGAGTTGTCTTGTCTGGGCCTGGTGCTTTTCCTGGCTTTTGTCTATGAAATAGACCTTGCACCTCATTCTCTGTAATCACCAGAGGTGGTGGGCCCAATGGGATGTGATAGGTTGTAGGAGGCTTGGCTGATGTTGGTGTGTCTGAGATGGGCATTGTGGAGACAGGTGGCAGTAGTTTTTTCTCAAACCTACAGTAAAACACATTCAGGTCATCTGCCAGTTGTTGATTTCCATCAGCGTGTGATGGAGGTTTGCTGTAACCGGTTATATTTTTAAGAGTTTTCCACATGTTTGCTGGTTCATTTGTTGAGAACTGATTCCTTATCTTTTCAGAGTAGCTTCTTTTTGCTGTTCTGATCTCTCTTGTTAATATGTTTCTGGCCTAATTGTACAGCATTCTATTGCCTTTTCTATAGGCTTCCTTTTTGGTATGACATAGCTGATAAATTTAGTTGTGAACCAAGGTTTATTGTTACTGTATATTGCCAGGTTTCTGGTTGGCACACATAGATCTTCACAAAAATTGATGTATGATGTTATAGTATCTGTGAGTTCATCCAAGTCTGCAGAGGTATTTTCTAACACATTCCAATCAGTGCAGTCAACGAAAGCCTGTAGCTTTAGCTTTGCCTTCTCAGTCCATGTCTTTACTGATTTAATTGTTGGTTTCATGGTTTTAAGTCTTTGTCTGTAAGCAGATACAAGGTGAATCATGCAATGATCAAAGTGACCCACAACTGCTTGTGGTAAAGATCGATAAGCTTCTTTTAATGTTGTGTAGCAGTGGTCTAAAGTAATCTGGCCTCTTGTGAGACAATTGACATGCTGAAAGTATTTTGATAGCTCTTTCCTTAAGCAGCCTTTTAGCTACCTTGCTTCCCCCTCTCCTTAAAACAAGGCTAGGAAGGAAAGTCGGGAGAGGGGAATCTAAGGGGGAGGGAAGAAGAGACCAGGCAGATCCTTCTCTGAATAGCCTCACACACAGATTTCAACTCATTTCCTCTCCGATCCTCAGATGAACAGACACCACCCACTTTTTTGGACTCTGGATTACCGGGCCTTTATTTTCCCCATTTATTGGGGGAAATTGGATTTTTATTGGGTCTTCTCCCATCCCACGCCAAAAGGAAAGCCAGCTGGGCTTCACCTCCTAGAAGTCCCCATATCCTTCCCACTGCTTCCTGTTCCCTTCCCCCTATCCCCCACTCAATTCAACTTTGGGATAGAGGTGCGCGTGCTGGAAACGTGTGTTGGGGCAATGTGGGAGCATGCCTTCTGACCCTCCGACACTCAGCCTGCAATCCTCCGCGCTCCTCCAGTCCCGGCTTGCTGAAGATTGGGGGAGCAGCCCTGATGTCTCCACCTCTGCCTCCCCCGGCCATGGCCCCAGCCATCGCTACCTGGCTTCCTCAAAGGCATGGTGCGTTTCAAAGGCAGTAGTATGCATTGGTGGTGTCGAACAGTATCCCGCTGCAAGAGCTGGGCCAGGCTTCTCCACCATTTGACTTGCCAATGGGGGCACTTTTGTTGGGCCAGCCCCCCCCCTTGCCGGGCTTTTGTGCTCGGCTGGGAGAGGGGAACACTTCCTCATGCCACCTGCTGCTTTCTCTTGGCCCCGATGAGGAAAGAGGCTTGGGGGATGGCCCCCACCCCACAAGATCTGCCTCTGCCATTCTCTCCCAGCCCTATTTGCTGGCAGCAACAGCAAATGTACAACAAAGGCGGAATGTTGTTGCTGCACAAAGGCAAGTGCAAGGGCACTTCGCTCCTGCATTAAGGCTCCACCCATCACTACTGCCACGATGGGGCAACACCTCTTTTATCCATCTGCCGTGAGAAGGTGAAAGAGCCTCATGGGTCGCATTGTGTTTCTGCGTCAAAATGGGCTTTAGAAGGATGGGACCCTGCCTCCCCCACTGTGAAGCGCAAGAGTGAAAAAATTCACTAAATCAATTCTAACTTTGCGACATCTTTTTCTTTTACAAGAAGTTGGAATTGATTGAGTGAAACACGACAGAGAAATGTGATTGGAGCTGGGCTGGGGCAACTGCATGCGTGCCCACAGAGAAGGCTCTATGTGCCACATTTGGCACATTAGGTTCACCATCACAGGATTAGAGCATGTACAGAGTGTACCTGACTCAATTTTTGATATTCCTTGCTGCTGAGAGAAGCTCCATTGTAACCTAATGCATTATGTGCATAGATAAAGCATCCAGGCTGCCAAGTAGCCTAGCAAAGTAACACTTGAAATGCAAAATGTGAATTCTGCCTGTTGTAACTAATGTGAGATAGCACCCCCTAACAAACTCTGGGCTATATGGCAGAAAATTTATTCTTTTCCCCTTTCTGAGGTCCATTGTTTTCAGAGCGCTGAGAAAATCATGAGATTTGCATGAACTAATGGATATGAAATTATGTTTCTAACACTATGACGATCTGTGCAAGCTGTGTAAACTGTGTAAACTGTAAGAAGTTCGAGAAAAAGTTTTTGAGCATGGATTTTGCTTTTTCTCTCTCTACCTGCTCTATTTAAGATGGGAGAGCCCAGTTTTGCTTTGGCCATAAATAAAACTGATTATCAGTTGCCTCATATTCAGAGTTTCATTGGATTTATCAGATTCTTAGCTGACCCAAAAGCCTAACAGTATTATAGAATATGGCGTAGTAGCATAGTATATTATTTTTAAAATCATTTTTTAAATATATACACACAAACAGGAGAAGGTTGAACTTAAAAAGTAGGTTTTTTTAGGATGAGTACTTGAACTGCTATGGAGAGTAGAGGAACCATAACATATTTAAAAATTATTGTATTGCTCTGATAATGAGTAATAAAAATTTATTTATAATTCATCACTGCAAATGTGATCCAGTCATAAACAAAATTAGCACATAAATAGTAATCACAGCTGTAATTACAAAAATAATACATAAGAAAAATAGCACTGTACAAACTGTAAAATCTTAGATTTATTACCATGATATCCCTGCTGTCTAAATTTTCTAATAAAATTTATAAAATGGCTCTATGATCCAACTTTGCTAATTTATCATTCTCAATAACTGCTCATAAATGCTTCCACCAATTAGTCTTTTGAATTAAACTAAAGTTTAAGTATACATATAATTTCTAAAAGATAAAAAGGCATCTAAGTAAGTATTTTGTAATGCAGAATGAAACTAATGCATTAACAAAAAGGGAAAAACAGAACTGGATAAGGAAACAGGATTTGTCTAATGTTTTTTTTGAAAAAGGAAAATATCCCCAAAATTTGAAATTTTCTCATTTTTAAATTCTTATTTTCAATCTAAAAAGTAGAAGGGAACCATCAACCCAATTTAGCATTCTAAAAGTGTTTTCTTTTGTAAAGATTGTCTCATTTCAACTGCACATATACTTGAGTTTACAGTTATTTATTCAATGCTTGCTAAAGTTACTAATTAATGAAATATCTGCATCAATGCTTCTCATTTAACTTTAAAATGTTGAAACTTCAATTCCAAGAATTCCCCAGTAGTATAAGAAATTCTGGTAGTTGAAGTCCTGACATCTTAAAGTCGTTAAGGTTGAGAAACACTGACCTACATGGTACAGTACAGTTTGACTTATAACCATACTTGGGACAGAAATTCCTAAGTATGGGAATTTTTGTCCCAAGTAATGGGACTGAGTGATGCAGTCATTAAACACATGACTGCACATGATTAGACTGTATTTTATAACCATTTTTATCATGATGATTAAGTGAATTACTTGGCCTTTAAGTGAATCTGCTTCTCCAATTGACTTGTCAGAAGCTGGTTGGGAAAATTATAAATAGTTATGTGATCACAAGAGACTGCCATTGTAAATGCCAACTGTGAAGAGTCTGAATTGTCGTAACTTCAAGGACAGGTTGTAAGTCACTTTCTCAGAGGCTAAATATAACTTTGAAACCATCAAGAAATTAACAGTCATAAGTCAAGGACTACTATAATGAAGAAGGGAGTAGCCCATTATCTGTTTCAGGAAGGGATATAAAAGATCTGCAATATCCAGGTGAATAAGGAACCAGACATATATTGTCTTGCCTGAAAGTATATTGTCCTGCCTGAAAATTACATGACCTCTCAAGTAAATTAGAGGGAAGGGAATTTTGTCCCATTTAGAATCAAAAAGAAGTTACTGAAGCAACACCGAGATGTCACATGGAAGGATTGATGTATTATGTGTGTGTTTGTGTAAAAAATTTTTTTAAAAAATTTACACACACACACAAACACACACACACAAAGAAGCTTCCTGACATCATTTGCATTGAGGTTTGAATAAGGTAGGAAACACCTCATTAATTATCATAAATGGTCATGTGAATTGACAGTTTGCCATAAGCTGTTATGGATACATGGAGAAATCGTCCCTAAACATCTTTCATTCTACCCCAAAAAGTCATTGGCCTGTGTAAACATTTTTAATTTTAAAAAGTTCCAATCCATCTTTTTTCAAATGGAGGAAGGAAACAGGTTTATATCTCCAACTTTCACATCAGATAAGTGCAACAATAGTAATACATGTATAGTCCTCCTGAATACACAAAAAAATAAAATCAGGAATTTAAACTCTAACAAATATTTGCCTAGGAAGAAGAGTGCATTTACCTTCATAATATGCACCTGGGTAAACTAACCCCCCCCACTCCCAGAAGTTGATTAATCAAGTATTTTTATTTAAATCTTACTTGCAAAATATGTATCTCGGTTGTCTGCCAAAAAATAAAGAATCCTCCCACTCATGTGATCACTGATTAAAAGAGATGTGCTTCAAAGCAGACAGCAAGCAAATCTTGCTTTTGGGAAGAAGCAAGATGGTAGTCACTGCATACCATTGAAGCCTTGTTATTTTATGTGTGTTGCTGGTGAGGATTGCAAGACAGGGGTGGCCATTACATTGACTTTTTTAATTCTCCTGTAAACACCTTTGTTTGGAACCACAAAATGTGTTAAAAACTTTATTCAGCCCTCAGCTCCAGTTTATACCCTACACTATACAAATATAGGTAAAGGTAAAGGATTCCCTGTCCAGTTGTGTCCAACTCTAGGGCATGGTGCTCCTCCCCTTGGCCGAGAAAGCCAGCGTTATTGGAAGATATTTTTTGTGGTCATGTGCCAGCATGGCTTTATGTCAAAGGAGCATGGAACATTATTATCTTCCCATCAAAGTAGTACCTATTAATTTGCATGCTATTGAACTGCTAGATGGGGGGATATACACATACACACACACACACACACACATACAAATAAGCCACTCAGAGTCACCTAAAAGGAGAGATGTGCAGCATAAAAATTAAATAAGTACATAAATAAATAAATAATACACCAATAATAAACCAAGATTCAAAACAAAAACTATTGGAACTAAAGAAAAACAGGCAGCAAATTTAAATCATTAAAAACAATTCTCAATATACTTTTATGAATTCTAAAAACTTTTTCTGAAGCTTGAAATATGTAAAATTGTTGCTAAATAAACCTCTCTATTACTAGAGCACAACTGTGAAGTCTTCTCCTTCTCCATTCTAAACCCAAAACATACAACATTGTGGCTATTTCTGTCTTTTTCAGTCCTGGACAGTGAAGACATTCAATTCCCATTGATATGGGAATTGAAATCTCTTTCAATTCCCATATCAATATCCAGACTCTCTTGCCCATATTATCTAATCGTAGGGCTGAAATAACTGGAGAGAGGCAGTCCCTCTCAGATAGCCTGGTCCTATGTCATGAAGGAAGGAATCAACACAATGGCATAGAACATTGATCAACTCAAAGGCACAGAACATGGAGGCTAAGCAATTGGGAGTGCAAAAGTAGATCCCATAAAAAGTTCTTTTCCCAAAATATTTTATTTTATTGAAAAGTAAAATACAAAACTCCAAAAAAATCCCCAAAAAACCCAACAGAAACAAAAAAGAACTCAAAACATAAAACATTTGACATTAAAAAGGTGCATTAAAAAAACAATACATATTATCCCCAACTGAATATTGATTAATATATTACTACAATATTAATTCCCACCCCTCATGAAAAATACTTCCCTTGTTTAAACCATAAATCTATTTGCAAATTATTGATCTGTCTCTACATACTATATTAACGACAAAATAATTAATAGGAAGATAATAATAAAAAAGACAAGATTAAGAACTCTCTGTTAACAAACTATTATTGTAATCTACTGGTAGAAAATTTACCATGACATCTTATCCAAATCATCCCCCAAATTAAAAGTAATTCATCTTGGATCGAATATCCACGTTTGCTTCTTAAAGGCAGCAAATTCCTTCTTAAAGGAATTGAAAGGGCCGAATGCCATGATCTTAGTTTTTTTAATGTTGAGTTTCAAGCTAACTTTTGTACCCTCCTTCTTTACCCACATCAAGAGGCTCTTTAGTTCCTCTTCACTTTCTGCCATTAGCGTTGTATTATCTGCATATCTGAGGTTGTTGATATTTCTCCCGGCAATCTTAATTCCAACTTATGATTCATTTAGCCCCGTCTTTCTCATGATGTGCTCTGCATGTAAGTTAAATAGGCAGGGTAACAATATACAGCCTTGCTAAACCCCTTTCCCAATTTTGAACCAATCAGCGATTCTGTGTCCAGTTCTCACTTTTGCTTTTTGACCTGCATATAGGTTTCTCAAGAGACAAATAAAATGGTCTGGTACTCCCATCTCTTTAAGAACTTGCCACAATTTGATTTGATCCACGCAATCAAAGGCTTTAGCATAGTCAATAAAGCAGAAGTAGATGTTTTTCTGGAACTCCCTAGCTTTCTCCATGATCCAGTGTATATTGACAATTTGATCTCTAGTTCCTATGCCTCTTCGAAATCCTGTCTGTACTTCTGATAGTTCACAGTCCACATATAGCTGGAGCCTAGCTTGTAGGATTTTGAGCATAATTTTGCTAGCATGAGAAATGAGGGCAATGGTGCAGTAGTTTGACCATTCTTTGGCATTGCCCTTGTTCAGAATTGGAATATAAACTGATATTTGCAATCCTGTGGCCACTGTTGAATTTTCCAAATTTGCTGGCAAATTGAGTGTAGCATTTCTACTGCATCATCTTTCAAGATTTTGAATAGCTCAACTGGAATACTGTCACCTCCACTAGCTTTATTGTTGCTCAGACTTCAAATTCCAGGATGTCTAGCTCTAGCTCAGCGACCACCCCATTGTGGTTATCAGGGATGTTAAACTCATGGTTGTATAGGTTTTGTATTTTAACACTATGTTAAAATGTAAATGTTTCATTTATTTACCATACTTTATTAATTACTAAGAAATATATTGTAAGGACCAGCCTCTCCCCACTTCCAAGAAAGTACGAACTCTTGAAAACTTTGTATTTCAAAAGGAACCTTTTATTGAAAAGGGATGAAAGCAAGTCAAAATTCAAAGCAGGCTCTGAGGTCCCTCAGGGCATGCAGTCCAGGATAAAGGAAATTAGGAACTCCTCCCCACCATTGGATGTGGCTTCCCAAGTTCCCACCAATCCACCAGTGTGAAGATAATATCATACCGGCCTCTCTGAAAAGCAGGTAAGAAGAGCTTCTCAGGGCCATCTTGCAATCCACATGTTCCCCCACCCTCCTCTCTCATTTCCCAAGAGGTGAGAATTCTCCAGGCATTTCTGGTGCCAGGCAACAGTTATAAATCAGGTTAAAGTTTATACAAAGAGGACCAGGCAGGATATAGGATACTTAGGATACATAGGAAAGAGAACTAAATGTGACAAATCTAAATTCCACACTTCTTCCACGAAGAAGGACAGATACACTCATCTAATATATTGCCCTCCTTAGAAAAATGGAAAATCCACCTGAAAAGACATAAAACATGTAATACATTAAGGTTTAGGATGGTTTGTGAGGGTATTTCAGGTGGAATTTCCTTAACAGTGTGGGGGCTTTCACATGTTTTTTGGCTACACATTCATTCTGAGAGGATGGTAGGTGTTTCCATTCCATAAAATATTGTGTGGAGACAGAATCACCCAGAATAGCAATTTTAAATGAACCAGGTTTCAAAAGTCCAAGATCTGGACTGAGACCAGTAGGAAAATGCCACACTGGGTTTAAGCAAACTGGGTTTATTCACTGGACTCTGGCATGCAATGAGCTCATTCAGCAGCAAAACAGCAGTCTGTAAAGTCTGTTAGTAAGTCTGTTAGATGCAAAGTCAGTGCTGGGAGTGTCCTTAAGTAGGCAAGCCACACCTCTTCCCTGTGCTGGCCTCACCCCAGTGGTTGTCAGGCACAGAAGCTCCGGCCCAGCTGATTGTCGGGCCAGAACAGCTGTTCATCAGGTTCTTCATGTGGCCATACCTCCACGCTTCACAGCTGAGCCTTGTTGGTACCTCTGCTGCTGCTGAGGCCGCAGAGTCGATCGTGGCTAGGAGCAGCCGTCCACGCCATGCCTCCCAGCTGCACAACTGGGCCATCTATCACTGCTGCAGCCATCCCGAAATCCCCCGGTCATTGGTGCTCCATAGTTGCCGCGATCGCAGTCCCAACACCCCCCCTTCATCTGTGTTTCCTCCCACCCTACTTTGGCAAGCCCAGGCCTTGGGGCTTGACATCAGGTATTCCTTTTAATAACTATATCAAGCATGTTATACAGAAGATACCTGTCTGTTTGGATCTTAAAGACCTGCTCTTTTTCAAAATCCTTCTCAACTTGATGGCCCCAGTAATTTTTATTACATTTAAACCCAAACTATTATCATAGGTAACATACATTTGGGAGGGAGAAGAGGCGATAGGAAAATAAAATGGTATATAAAAAGATATGGTTGGATTGTTCTGTATTGGTATTTCATTTATTTCAGTACTAATATGAAAGAGAATGTGTAGAACACATATTATGGCAATTTTATAGCATAAGAAAGTCTTAAAATAACAACTAAGAAGTGCTCTGAAATAATCTATCTACTAAACACAAATACATACCTTCTAATTCAAGTATTAACAGGCAACTTGCAATCTAAAAAAAGGTTCTTGCTTAATATATTATAGGTTGCTAATAATTTTTTTTAAATCAGAAATTGATAGTCATTACATTTGTAGATCAGTTGTAGAATATGTTACTTTACATGATATATGATTAATTGCAGGCAAGCTTGGAAAACGCTTACATCAAAAGTTTTTGAGTGCTCTTATCAATCAGTGTGTAAAAATACTGAGATGGCATGAGCCATTGATTTGACTTTGTAGAAAGTAGCCTCCTATCTTCCTAAAATATAGGCTTCAGAAGAGAATAATAAAGACACTATTATAGAAAGCTATTATAGAAACAATTATATAATTAAATAAATGTATCAAAAATGTCATTTTGGAATCTTTCAAGATGTAAACTGGACATTGATATGATTAGTCCAATCCTCCCCAGCGGGATATTCTAATTTGCTGGTAAATAAATAAACCATATAAACTACTATGCCTAGATACAAGAACCTAAACCAAATTGCTATATGACAGTATCCTACCCCAAAACATATGCAAAGCCTTCAAATATAGTCTATAAATGTTTTAATTATATTCATATGCGACTTACCATAGTTTCATCTTGTATCATAGATGGTATGACTGACCATGAGAGATTGGCACTCGCTGTTGTTAAAGAACCAAGGGCACTATTTTTTAGTATCTCTGCAGAATTTGACTTTGATCCATGCCATACTAAGATATTTTCTAAAACAAGAAAAAGTAATCTGCAATATCTTTCCTGCAGAATGCATTCCATCTATTCAATGTGAGGACAGGGGCAATGACATAGACAGCCTAGATAAAAAATATCTCTTTCAGCATATTTCTATCTGGATACGTACCTGTGGAACAGCAGACCTAGCCAGGAAGTTTTAAGAGACATAAGGAAGATGTAATTTTAAAAGTTCCTGCTGCTGCCCTTTATAAGAACCTATGTATGTATATATTTTGAACCAAACCAATGCCATGTTTAATCACTGCCAAGAGCTTTTAATATAAAAATGATACCCAGCATGATACAGAATATCACTAGTAATACACCGTGTGGTTCTGCTAAGGACAGAAAAACGGAGGAGTTAATGGGAAGAGCACTTCACTGATCAGTTATTTTTTCACACACCTTGTTTTGCGCATGGCTATAAAAGTGTTACAAACCAGCCTCTTGCCATGGACATGCCATAGTAGAACACAGCATACATACCTGTTGTCCGATACAGAGACATTACATGTTTACTCCTGTAAGTATTTAATGAAGCTTGTGATGATCACATTGGCTTTTGGGTTCTCTTTCTCGACATCTCTCATAGATATAGTCTACTGCAGGGCTTTGGGGCATTAAATAGCAATGGTAGGCTTTGATGAATCAAAAGCAAGAACCCAGAGGAAATCGGGCAAGGACCTAGACAAAAGTTTCTCCTGCCATTTCTATCCCAACTTTTTTTTCTTTTGCCACAGCAGTCATCAAGACGTCTCTGTATTTATCTACTTTTCTGAATATCAGTTGTAAATGACAATTTTCCAATAAAAAATATTTCATACAATTGGGTCTTTTGAAATTAATAGAGAAAACTCCATTTCTGATTGGTACGTGGCATTTAGCAGTTTAGTATTTTTACCCAGGCTAACACAGATGCTCTGATACTTTTTTATTTCAGTGTGCTATTAATCATCTAAAACTGAATCTGAATATATTTATTTACTTTAAAACTTATCTTAACATTTCTTTACAAAAATCTGCTGGCACCTGAGATTTCTTCAGTCATTTGGCGTTCATAGCAGCAACCACAGCCAAGAATCTGCTTCAAATAGAACAATATAGGCATAGATGAACAAACTGTCTTTTAAGTTAAAAATAAAATTGAAGCAGTTTCTACTCCAAGGAGAAGACTATTTGATTGTACAGAATTCTGCAAGTGCCATTTGTTCATACTGCACTGATTGTGATGAAACAAGGAAAGAATTCCAGAAGCTGTGTTTTTTTGCTTGCCCAGTACTTTATGCCTTAAAACATTCCAATGGTTTGAAACCAAAGCAAACACTACTAGATCTTTGTGGCTTTACTTTAAATAATCTACAGTAGAGGTCCCCAACCTTTTGGACCTCAGGGACCACCAAGTTCATAATTTTAAATCCCGTGGACCACTAATACGAATCCAGCGCACCACTTGCTGAAGCTCCTGGACTCCCAGTGACAGGATGGGGTCCTTCAGGCACTCTCCCTCCTCTCTCTTTCTCTTTCTCTCTCTCTTCCCCTCTCTCTTTCTCTCTCTCCCATTCATTCTCTCTCTGATTCCCTGTCTTTTTCTTTTTCTCTCTTTCATTCTGTCTCTTACTCTCATTCTCTCTCTCTTTTTCTCTTTCATTCTCTGACTTTTTCTCACTCTCTGATTTTCTCTTTTTCTTTCTTTCTTTCTCTTTCTTTCATTCTGCCTCTCTCTCATTCCCTTTGATTCTCTCTCTGTCTCTGTCTCTCTCTCATTCTTTCATTCTGTCTCTTTCTCTGTGTCTCTGCCTCTCTCTCATTCTTTCATTCTGTCTCTTTCTCTCTTTCTCTGTCTCTCTCAATCTTTCATTCTCTCTCATTCTGTCCCTTTCTTTCTCTCTCTCATTCTTTCTTTTTCACTCTGTCTCTTTTTTTATTCTGTCTCTCTGATTCTCTCATTCTGATTCTGTCTCTATCTCTTTCTTTCTCTCATTCTCTCTCCCCCTCTTTCTCATTCTCTCTCTCCCCTCTCTCTTTCTCTGTCCCTCTTCTCTCTGCCTCTTTCTCATTCTCTCTCTTTCATTCTCTCTCATTTTCTCTCCCCCACTCTCTTTCTCTCTCTCGTTCTCCCTGCCTCTCTCTTTCCCTCTTTCCCTCTTTCTCATTCTCTCTCTCATTCTCTCTCTCTCTCTCTCTCATTCTCTCTCTCATTCTGATTCTCTCTCTGATTCTCTGATTCTCTTTCCCTCTCTCATCTCATGGGCCAGTCAGTGTCTTGGGGCTGAGAGGAAGTCAAATGTCTCCTGAGAGACCAAGGTGTGCGGAGCACCAACAAGGGCCGGAAGAAATGACCACAAGATTCAGCAAGAAATGAAGCTTCGCTCCCGCTCTGGAATATGGAGTGAATCTCCATCCCCTCTTCCTCTCTCTTGCCAGGCAAGGAGCGACTGGGAAGGGAGAGTGAGAGGCGGGGATAGCCACTATTGGGTACAGCTGACAGGAAGCTACAGCATGGTGAAGAAACAGCCCGGGGTTGCTGCCACCTGTTGTTTCGGCCTGCCTGCACTGCCATCCCCCCTTGCACCATTAGCTCATTCCGGCAAGCGAGGGCTGCGCTGCAAAGTTGCAAATTGGACAAACCTCCCTCTACAGCAGAGATTTACAGCCCCACCATGAGCTGCCTGGCCAGTCCCATATTCCAGAGCTCTAGTCACAGGACTGGCCATTGCTCATCCCAGAGCAGCTCCTCCACCCTGGTGCACTGCGGACCACCAAAATTTTCTCACGGACCACCGATTGGTGACCACTGATCTACAGAGCCAATGCAGTTGGCTCCAGAGTTCCAGATCAACAGTGAGAAAAAACATCTTAAGTCAAAATAGTTCAAAGCATACATAGGCAAGAAAGAAATATCAACACAGCTTGAAAACAAAGTTTTCATTTAAAATGACACGGCTGCTAAATCTAAGAATATGATTCAACACTACTGTAGGAGTTCAACCAGGTAGGTTTGACATCTGATTATTTATACTTATAGAATCAAAATTGCATATGCTGAGCCAAACCATACCAGTATGATAAACCAAGTAAGAAATACTTAAATATAAAGGCAGTGATGGTGAACCTTTTCGGCACTAAGTGTCCAAACCAGAACATGTGCATGGGCATGTACATGTACATGTGCAACGGACCCCTGAAAAGTCAAAGACCAGCTGGCTGGTGCACATGCACATGCCATCTGGTCTTGTGATTTTTGGCATGCACATGCGCGCTGGCTAGCTAATCTACGCATGCGCCAGAGCCCTGGAAACCCCCCCCAAAAAACAGCTGGTCTTCAGGTTTCCAAGGCTCCAGCATGCACAAAGATCAGCTGGCTGTGGCACATGCATGTGCCAGGAACCAGAAGAGCACTGGCGATTGTGTGCGTGCCCACAGAGAGGGCTCTGTGCGCCACTTCTAGCATGCATGCCATAGGTTCGCCATCACAGTACTAGGGTTTTCTTTGAATAGCAGGACTTAAGATTCATATGGTAAACATTGGATTTTTTTATTGTGCATCTCAAATACAAATGTTGTCTCAAACCATTGTCATGGTTGAAATTCAAAAATATTCAAAGAATGCTACTTTGCAGTACTGCATTTCTTTGATTTAAAAAAAGAATGCATATAATTTGAATCCAAGATAGTAAACAGACTGCGCCTTATGGACCTGCTTGGATTCCAGCAGCTGGGGGAATCTCCCTTGGGAGCCCTGGGAGGTTTTGGCCACAACCTTGAATCAGAAAGCAGCCGAGACCTAGAGGTTTTAATAAGAGATTGGACAACCATTTCTCCAAAGTCCCTTCCAACTCTGTAATTCTGACATGATTGCACCAATGCGCCTTCTCCTGGCCCATTGCTCCCAAAACTCTTTGTGATTTGTAGAGGAGCTGAGGCTGCTGAAAAAGCCCAAAATATTGCTAGAGTGCCGCCGGAAGAAAACTCAGAACAAATCCAACCGGACACAAGTCACAGCTACTATTAAGGCGTACATCATGATGGCAAGAGCAATGAAACATAGCTATTTATCTAGTCTTGTTGCATCCACAGACTATCACCTGACAGGCCTGGTCCTCCTTGGGAAGGAAAGCTCATTCAAACACTCACAGAACTGCCAAATACTTGACAGATAAAATTGCTTGGATCTGTTTAGTTTGACATCACGCATGGAGCAGGTCCATTAGAGATATCCAGGGAATAGATTTGTCCAGTTATCCAGGAATAGTTTGATCCTGTTGGACCTGAGGTAGTAGATAGGTTCCTTGCAGCTGTCCTTATTAGATCCTTTGTCCCTTCTGGCTGGTAAAAGCCTTCAGAGAGCAACGGGCAAGTGGGTCCAGGCAGTGATTAAAACATCATTGCAAAAGGGGTGTTTCTGGCATAATTTAAGGATGGCTTGGTCCACCCCCTCCTCAAGAAACCATCATTAGGCCCAAGCTACCTGCACAATTTCCTATCCAGTTTATCACCTCTCCTTTTTTAGGAAAGGTGGTGTAAAAGTTATTGAATTGCAGCTTCAGAGGGCCCTAGATGAAATAGATAACGTGGACACACTTAAGCTGGGTTTCAGGCCTGGTTATAGGATAGAAATGGCATTGACTGTGCTAGTGGATGACCTCTGGTGAGAGTGGGATAAGGGTCATGATCCAATCTTGCTCTTCTTGACCTCTTGGCAGTTTTTGATACCATCAACTATGGTATCCTTTTGGGCTAGCTGTGGGGTTTAGGGCTAGTGGCACAATACTGCACTGGTTTGGCTACTTTCTCCAAGGCTAGTTCCAATCAGTGTTGATAGAGAACAAAAGGTCCAGCCCAGGGCCTCTCCTTTGTGGGGTGCTACAGGGCTTGGTATTCTCTCCACTCCTTTTTAACATCTATATGAAATCAGTGAGTGAGATCATCAGACACCATGGGATGAGATAGTAATAATATGCTGTTGACATCCTGATGATCCAAATATGCTGTGGCTACCCTTTCTCAGTGTCTGGGGCCTTGATGGAGGACAACAAACATCAGCTGAATCCTGACAAGACAGAATGACTGTGGGTACAAGGTACCTTAGGATCATATTTAATTCTGGATATGGTGGTACTACCCCAGTGCACAACCTGGAGTTTTTCTGGACTCATGACTCCTGCTCATAGAGCAGTTGGTAGTCATGGCTAGGAGGACCTTTGCACAATTTTATGGGCAAAGGCCCTTCTTTGCATATAAAGGTTGCACCCTTAACTGAATCATAAGATGCTGAGCACAATGACTTATACCCATCTCTCAGTTGGATTACTGCAATGTAATCTAATGAGGTTACCCTTGAAGAATATTAAGAAGCTGCAGCTGTACAGAATGCAGTGGCATGCACAATTCCGGGGGCCTCTAGGGTGACACATATAACACTGCTGTTACACAAGCTGCATTGTTTATCAGTTTGCTTCCAGGTCCAATACAAGGTGTTGATTATTACCTTTGAAGCCATACATGACATGGGTCCAGAGTATTTGAGGAGCCATCTTATTCTAATGGAACTGGCCCACCCCACTTGCACCAGCGGAAGAGTCCTGTTATGGAGCCTGTCAGCTAAGGGATTCCAGCAGACAGAACCAAGGAGAAGAGTGTTTTTCACTGTGGCCTTTACCCTGTGGAATACTCTTCCACCAGAGAACTGCTCCCACCCATTTGGCCTTCTAGAAGAGCATTAAAATCTGATTTTGCCAGTTGTCTTTGGACTCCAAAGGGGTACTCGTTGCTAGAGGTAATTGTAAAAAAATCTTATCTCCAAACCATCCATCTCCTTGGTTCCAGGTTTCTGCATAGTTTTAAATTTTTAATTGCTTTTCTATTTATCTTTTTATGTTCTGTAAACCACCCAGAGCTGTCTATTCGGGAGACAGTATATCAGATGGATGATACTGTAGACAGATAGATAGATAGATAGATAGATAGATAGATAGATAGATAGATAGATAGATAGATAGATAGATAGACAGACAGACAGACAGACAGACAGACAGACGTACGTTAGAAAGATTCAATTATCTCATCATTTTAAAAAATTAAAAGCAAGAATAGCTAAATAACTGAGCACCTTCACATAAGCAATGGGGTACATTTAGAACTATAATACATTGATTCAACATCTTCATTATAGTTCTTTGAATTAATCTAATGTAAAAAATAATATATATTCATATATTATTGTCAAAAACATCTTTATGATTTTCTCTCCCAGGTACATGTGTAAATACTTTTAAATAACTTTCATGTTATTCTCAAGCTAAAAATAAAATTTAATATTGGCATAGTTTGTTATTCACTGAGATTCTATGATCCCTTTTGATATATTTTGACTAAAAACCACATGAAGTTTTAATCTACCATGTAGCTGGAAAACTCTAGTCATATGGCAACTACAACTACCACACGGTCTGTCAGGGACAAAATGAAAGAAAGAAACCAACCAACTTTACACACCTGAAGGTAATGTCCTGCTCCGGGATGCGCTTGCTTGGCTTATATTCTGTTGAAGCAAATGCAGGCATTCTCCCAGGCAACTGAGAGCAGCAGCAGAGGTAGCTTTTAAAAGCAGCAAGTCTTGATCAAAGGCAGAAAGAGGACCAGAACCTGGAAGGGATTCAATGCTTTGCACAAGATTCTTCTGTTGTCCTTCCACTTGGGCCATAATCTGCAAATATGTATTTTATTTAAATTTACATAAATACAAAATCTAATTTCACAAACAGTTAATTCCAGGGCATCCCATTCTCGAGATGCAATATAATGCAATATAATTGAATAAGAAGTAAAATATAGCGAAAGCAGTCTAATGGATAAGGAAATATGAGTCCTTTATAAAAAAAGTATTGAAGGACAGATTAATTTCCCAAGTGAATAAACAGAAAATGAATCCAAGGATAAAGAATGTGGAAATCGCTTGGAACAGAGTAAAGACAGCCATAGAAGTCAGAGAACTTATCCTAATGGCAAGTATGAAAATGGATCCTTGGTGAAATGATGAAGTAAAAGAGACTGTGAATGATGAAAAATATATATAAGAGAATGCTACAGAAATGAGGATAACAGAAAGTTATATAATGTGAAAATAGGTAAAAGATAGTTACAAAGAATATACTGAAAGAGAACAGAAACACTTAAAAGGAGAGAAAGGCAACTTTGATGGAAATAAAAAGTGCTATGAAATATGTGGAGAAAGTTAAATGTGCCCATAGTACAATGACTAAAAATAAAAATAAAGATTCATAATGATTTGGAATGAAATGAAGTGAGAAAATGCTAAAAGGACTATTACAAAGATTTTATGACAAATACAAGTGATAGACTCATAAATACTTGGAAAAGATAGAAAAAATAGTAATTTCTTTTACTATTTATTATTTTTTTATTTTTTTTTATTATTTTTTTTATTTGATTTATATGCCGCCCTTCTCCGGAGACTCAGGGTGGCTTACAGTGCGTTAAGCAATAGCCTTCATACTTTTGTATATTTATATTTATACAAAGTCAGCTTATTGCCCCCAACAAACTGGGTCCTCAATTTACCCACCTTAGAAAGGATGGAAGGCTGAGTCGACCTTGAGCCTGCCTGGGATTGAACTAGCAAGTAATTGCAGCAGCTGGATCTTAAATGCTGCCTTTGTAGGAGGCATTACTCCCCTATGCTACTCAGGCTCTATAATAGTAAAGAGTGGGAAACTGTTAAAATCTGGATATGGTTTGCTTATGTATGGAGTGGATTGGTAAACCGGTTTAATGTATGTGTAAAGGCTGCATTTTGGTCTAACAATTGGGAGAATGCTGTTACCAGGTAGCGAGATTAGTTTCTTCATTACCCCTAGAAAGTGTTTGTCAGAATCAAAATGTATACAAAGATTATAATTAGATGCATATAGAGTTCAAGGGTGGTATGAAAAAGCTTTTACCTGAATATTGTTACAATAAAACCAACTTCCCCAAAGTTTCATTATATTGTTTTTATTGTTCATTTGAGTTCATTTTGGTGTTTGGATTTTTAAGTAGTACTTAATGGATATAAGATTATACTAAAGGCAGTGCCACAGAAAAAGTTTAAGAACAATGGGGAAGAAACGGGCAAGATTGAAGTCGGAAAAGGCACGAGACAAGGATGCCCATTGTCCCTACTTTTATTCATACTTACACTAGAACCTTTCCTAAGGGAAATAAGAGGAATCAGGGAATAAAAGGGCTGAAGGTGAGATCTGAAGAATATAAAATTCAGGCTTATGCAGATAATCTGGTTTTTATTGTAGAGGACCCCCTAGATTCAGGTAAAAACTTACTTCAGGAGATAGAGAGCTACGGTAGAGTTGCAGGTTTCAGAATTAATAAAGATAAGAAGAAGATTATAACAAAGAATATGGCATGGAACCGCTGGAGTGAATTGGAGAGAAAACTGGGTTTTCAAGTGACTTAAAAAAATAAAATATTTGGGTGTCTGGATGTCTTCTAAAAATACATCCATTATGGCAGATAATTATATAAAGCTGTTAGCCCAAACAAAGACAGATTTAGAGAAGTGGGAACACCTGCAATTCTCCTTACTTGGTAGGATAGCTATATTAAAACCCATGTGCTCCTGAAATGGAACTATTTATTCCAGACTGCACCCATGAGATTGGATAGCGGTTTTTTTAAATGGTTAGATAATTATGCGAGGAAATTTGTTTGGCAGAAGAAGAAGCCCCAGATTAAATTTAAAATGCTTCAAGAGGCACCATGCAGAGGGGGATTTGGCTTACCAAAATGGGAGTTCTACCACCAAGAGGCTAATTTAACTTGGATTAGAGATTGGATACTTTTAAATAGGAAGAGGATTCTTATATTGGAGGGTTATGATTTGTGTCAAGGTTGGCACCATTTTATATGGAGAGAGAGGGGTAAAAAATGTGGACATTTTAAGAGACACTACCTTTGGAGAATCTTATTAGAATCCTGGGAAAGGGTTAGGAATAGGTATTATTCAATGATCCCAATTTGCCCCACTGGAAGCAGTAACATACTCCACACTATATAATAAGGAAATATCACTGACGTATAAGGACTTGCTTGATCCCCAAGGAGAGCTAAAGACTCATGAGGAGTTTATGAACCAGGGCAAGAAGGTAAACTATAGTAATTGTATTCAGAAATATTGGTTATGGGGTACTATTAATAAAACATCACAAGGTCATAACAATATACCTGATATGTATCCTGATAATTTTCCTATTTTTAAAACTCAGGATTCTTCTAATACTGGAACAAGTGGATCAATCTGTGCTGGATGGCAATTAAAATACTCTACTATGTGGTTTTTCTTTGATAAATATGCAACTAATGTACACCCTCAGAACTATCAATGTGCTGCAATTGGATATTTGTCTTTACCTGTACAAATAGGTGTTCCTGATACTTTATCAACTTGAAGATGAAGATGTGCAGTCATGGGATCAACATGTTCTGATGAAGTCATTATTGATACTCAATTATCTGCATTGCTTACTTTTGGACATGCATTAGCTGGAGCTATAACTGGAACTATTACCTACTCACATGTCAATTGGAGAAATCTATTAATGCTACAGTAGACTGGTGGGCTTATGCCCAAATACAGTCAAGAGTCAGAAGGGACAAAGGAAAGGAGGGAATCTATAGGTCATAACAGGAGTTAGATAAAATTTTACTGGAAATCAGAAAAAAAATACTTTCAAGGTGCTATCAATTCTTGGTATCACTATGGATTGGTGAGGAGGTGATTAAAAACACCATGATTGCTTGAGGGAGGAACCTTGGATCTTCTCCAGATCTGGACAAATAGGAGGTGATATGGAACAGGAATATGAAACTCACTTTGGCAACTCCCTAAAAGGAAAGTATTTATAAAATGGTCTATTGTTGGCACATACCCCTTACAAGAATTGCAAAAATGTTCCCGGGAACTTCTCTGGAATGTTGGAAGTATGGGAACAGTAATGGGACATACTACCATCAATGGTGGACCTGCTCTAAAGCAGGCAAATGTTGGTCCAAGGTCCAGAACTGGATAGTGGAAATTACAAGTTATAATATAGAGCTGAAACCAGAAGTTTTCTTACTGGGAATGAAACTAGATAAAATAAGTAAGGAAAAATGGTACTTGATCCTCCAAATTGCTACTGGAGCTAGGATATTATACGCGCAAGAGTGGAAAAATGAATTAATACCCACAGAGAATAAACTGATTTGGAAAATTTCAGAATGTGCAGAGGCTGATCGGTTAACGAAATTACTTAGGAACCAAAAAGACTGATTATTATGAATGTTGGAACCTATGGTATATTCGGGTGAAAGAAAAGAGTGGGAAATAAAATGGATCTTAACAGTGATTTAAATTGTATAGGTACACATTTGTGTACATTCGTTGCAATAACTTTGTATGTATATATATATAAAGCATGGTTTTTAAAAAATGGAAATAAACTTATTTTTTAAAAAAGAAAAAGTTTAAGAACCTTTATTTTTAAAAAAATATGATTTTTTCATGATCTTTATTTTCAAAAACCTATCTGGAACAACATAGATTCCATAAGTATCCTTAAACAAAAAAAAACAGATAAAATTGAGCTAGGTTAGTAGAAACTATTCTGAGAACTAGATAGGTAGCAGGAAGCCATCTTAACAGTCTCTCATCTGGGAAACGGATGCTTTTTTATTGGCTATCTCTAGATTACCAATTATTTTGGTTATAGACAGCTTCTTATGAGAACATGCATGATACATTCTAAAGTAAAGGTCATTACCAGCCAACAAATAATGCCGCTCATTTTCACCCTGCATTAAAACAATAACAACTGACATAATAGCTACTGCCTTGACATGTTGCTGACATATTTAATCTAACTTCAACTGCCAACGCTGTACTACTAAATAGATAACATGCTATAAAGCCTGAATTTAGCAGTCATAATATATAGCTTTGATTTTTAAGAGAGGCAACTTAACTTAGTTAGGTACCCTAACAACTTTAAAATTTCAAATCCAATTATAAGGTATGTTAGCACAATTTATAATTTAATTATTTTATAAGAAACTGGACTAATGGAAAATAGCAAAGACACAAAATTTATATGAAAGAGAATTGCCTTACCCAGTTTTTACTACATTGTGTGCTAGGTTTGAAATTCAACTGTTATGTAATGTGTCAAATGCAAATCCTTTCAAAAATTTTGTTAAATTTTTTCCCATTATATTTAAATTTTACCATCAATAACCTCAATGTTTTGATTCTTTATGAAGTATTCAAGCCACAGTTCCAGTAGCAAAAGCTTTCACTGTTGAGGCTTTCCTTTTTAAAAAAATAATTACCATATACATGTTCATTAATTTGCATTGGAAAACAATAATTGCAGTTTGGTTGGGTTTTTTTCTTTTGAAGTTTGAAAACATAAAGACATTTGAAACAGAATAGTATTTGACAAATTCATGAAAGCATGTAAATCTGCCTCAAAGGCAAAATATTAAATTGAATCCACATTATTCTAGTTTCTTCCTTCATCAAATACTGAACTTTATTATTATAAATGTCTAATACTGAAAGACAAAGGTTCATCTTTTTAAAAATGTAAAATCTACAGAATTAGGGCTTGAATTTCTCACATAACCTGCTAGCTGCCACAATGGGACACTTTTTTCCCTCCAAAAAGAATGAATACACACACACAAATATAGGACCATATTGGTTTTATGTTTGCCCACTCTTACCAAGGCAGAAATTTTGTGAGAATATGCCTAAAATGCACTTGAAGCTCCAATTAAACACTTCAAAACATTTGCTTTACATAAATCCTTTACCGATACAACTTAGTAAAAACTAGTAGTTAGCTTGTAAGAATTCCAACCATTAAGACAAATTATTAGTGTTAACTTTTATAGTATTCTATAGTACTAAGAAGAAAAAAGGTCTAAATAATTATGTAACCATGTACTCCCGAGATTACATCACATTTTCACCTGTAGAAGAATTTCACATTATTCTTACTTCTTTCACTCCATGAAGCTGGCAGGGATACTGAGGTTTGGTTTTTCGGGCTACCACAGGAGATTTGTGATGTGTAATGGTGACAACTGGAGGTCCACTCTGACTTACGATTTTTTGAGAATTGAGAGATGTGGAGTTAACAGTTGCAAGGGGCAACAAAGTCAAGCATTTTGCTCGTGAAGTCAAAGTGCTCTAGAAAAATGAGAAAGTTAAAGTAAAATGATATGAAAAATGAGGACTAAATAACAAAAATTGTACATGTGGAGAAATGGAAGCATTGTTATTTATTTATTTATTTATTTTTCTAAAGTAATATTTTTATCAGTAAGGCGTTCAAACAGTTAAAACGCAAGACATCTAATTCAATAAAATAAAATGTTATCTACAATTACTGTCAACTAAGTGCCAAAAATCTTGTTAAAGAGGAGTCGCAATCTTTTCTATGACCTCTTGATGAAAAGAATGGAAGTTCAGGTCTTTCATGGATTGATGGCCATCTAGAAAAAAGTTCTTTCCATATGCCCAGCAAGCACATTTTTGAAAATAGGGATAGCTTTAAGAAGGCTTTTCATGGTATTAATATCCGAACAAGCTCATAATGAGAATAAATGAACTCCCAGCTACTCAGATCCCAGTATGTTTAAAGTTTATGCTAAAATGAATAACTTGAATTCTGAAAGCAACTTTTTTTCTTTCTAGTTTTATTTTATTCAAAAAATTAGTTAAAATACAAAATACAAACACAAAATTTCAAAAAAATAATTTCAAAGAATAGACAAAAAGAACATAAAACAAGACTTTAAAAAACTGCTTAAAAAAAATTTAACACATATTATCTCCCCTAATTGAATTCTGATTAATATATAACAATATTAATTTTCACCTTTGCGAAACAGCCCCCCTCAAATCTTTAAATACTAAACTACTTGTAATACTAAATCTATTTATTAGCCTGTATTATACACATTATATTCTGTATATAGTATATACTGACCTATATACTATGTTAATGAGCAAATAATTAACAGGAAGAAGAAAAATAATAAGAAAGGCAAGATTAAAGTTTCAAAACTGTTAACTGTTACTAATTATCAAGTTGAAAATTTACCTTGGCATCTTATCTATCGTAAATCATCCAAAAGATAGCAGTGATTTGTCCTAGATCATATATCAATGTTTATTTCTTAATATCATCTCTTATTATATTTAACCAGGCAGCAATTGATAAGTCCAATCTCCAAAATCGGTCTAATCAGATGGAATTGTTTTGCAGTTTAATGTGATAAATCCACTTCCCAATCTCCCTTAATCTTCTTAGAGAAAAGTAATTTGTCACTTCTCCAAGCAGTCAGGTTTCTGCTGTTGTAAATGAATTCAGCTTGAACTTCAGAGAGGCATGTGAGATCAACTCAATCGCTCTAAATCTGTGAATTCTAAGTATATAGGTGTCTAGGGAGATTCTTAATCACCCAGGTCATGGTTGTCCCAAAGGTGCTTTTTCAAGAGGCAACTAGACTTTATTTTTTTAAAGATGTTTCATTCTCAGATCACGTTCCTTTTGTGAGTCTAGAATTTATCTATGATTAGATGAATCATTCCACAAGCATTATCATTTCAACAAACTTTTTTAAAAAGCTTTTTATCTGTATCATGATACATCATTGCTCTCTGTAGTTTGGCAACGATAGACAACAAACATAGGAATCCTCAGAATGAAAAAATAATTAAAAAACAGGATATTTTGGATATTTTGATCAAAAATGAAAGGAATTAAAAAGATAAGCAAAATTTTACAAATTAAAGAAGTCCAATATAGATGTAAATAAAATAAAAATACTTTCACTAGCCCAAGGCGTGCTTTCCTTATAAAAAAGCAGAAGTTATTCAGAACAACAACATAAATCAAAGGGAAGAGAAAAAAAAAACCAGATAAAGTCCAGCAAGGGGGTAAAATAAATCAGTATTCAATTAGCTGATTACCTTTCAAAGATTAAAAATAAAAATAAAACAAAAGCTTCAAAAGGTGAAGTTAAAATCCAAACATTCTTAAGAAAATGAACTGCTGGGAGGAAAGAGAGATGCCCATGACTTTCTAATTACTCCCAGAGGGAACTGGAATCTTCAAGCCCCCCCTTCCCAGGTGGATCCACGGACATCCAAAAGCTATCTTGGGTCATTCCTAAGTGTTCACATTCAAATCCAGGGAGCAGCTCTGCCAAAGAACCAGTTTTGACAGAAAAATTGGCAGATTGCCAGCAGGAAAAAGAAAAGTTCCTATCATTCAGCAGCCATCTTAGGGAAAAATCCACAAGTACACATTTTTCAATCTGGAAATAAGATGATTCTGCATCATTACCACTTAGCAACCTAGCTACTATATTTTGCAATGACTGAAGCTTTCAGAGGTTCTTCAATTATAACTTTATTATAAACAGAGCACATGTAGCTATCAAATTTAATATAATTAAAATATATGCTATTAACTTAACTAAATGTAAATGTGGATATGCATTCCTTCCCACTGCCACCACATGGAGATCCAGAAACACTCGGATATCTCAGATTGCAAACCTGCTTTTCCAAGGAGAATGCAACCCCATTCATAGCAGGCTAAAATAGAATCCCAGATTGTGGTTTGTTTTTTTTTAAGTATCTCCATCTTATTAAGATTTGATTTTCATTTGTTTATTCTTATCTAGTCCATAATTGAACTGAGGCATGCCAAAGGAATCAGCTGTGAGAAAGTAGGGAGCAATATAAATGGCAACAGTTCTAAACTTTCAGATAATCTGTCCCAGTAGTTCCTGTAGGCATGGAATAATCCAATGGAATTCTCTGGGCATCTCCAGGTTAATAACTTAAATGTTAAACAACAACACATTTGCATGACCTTCTAGACACGGCTGACAGAAAGAAAACATTTTGTATTATGTGACATATCTAAATGTGCTATAGAACAGGAATCTGAAGGCTTCAAAGAAGGTGAAGATGTTGAGTACCAAATTTCAGCAGCAAAATGACCGGATCTTTGAAATGTACCATTCATTAAAAAAAAAAAAGTAACAATAATCTTTGTGGCTTGCTACATATGAAGCATTTTATAATGTAATAATAGCAAAACACAAATAGCTAATTTATCATGAGACGAGAATTTTGTCAAGGGAATGTAAAATAAATCAAGAGATGAATTGGTGACAGAGATATGCCTGGTGGCCCGCGGGCTGGATATGGCCCATGCAGGCCATGCTCACTCCGGCTCTGCAAAGATATGGCTGGATATGGATATACCCCCCACCCCAAAGTCACATTAGCTTCATCTTCATTATCACGCTATATGCCAGCAAAACTTTGAGACCTAGCTTTACCACCATTCCACAGAACCAGATGGCTCCACAGAGGTTGATCTTTTTACTGTATGGTTTGTATGTTTTAATTTGATAGCATTTTTAACTTATAATAATTTTATATGTTTATAATTATTTTTATATATTTGTTGTTTTCATTTATTATTGTACATCACCCAGAGCCACTTTTTGTAAAATGAGCAGCTACATAAATATGATAGACAGACAGACAGACAGACAGACAGACAGACAGACAGACAGACAGTAATCAATGGTTCTCTTATTTTCAATTATTAGAAAGATCTAAAGTAGACAAAAGAATTTATGATTTTGAACATTGTTAGACTGAGTTTGAACAGAATCGTATACAAGTGATGAACATATAATTGATAAAACACAAACTTTTCTTGATGTGTGAAACAAGAATAAGTGAAACAATGTATGATAAAGAGGAGTAAAAATTTGATTACAATAATATACAGATTTACAATGGGAAAATATGTTGTAGAAAGAACTGAAATGTACACTATGTTATCATCTTAAAGACAATTTTATAAAATGATGTACTGTTGGTAAATATCTCCAAGTTGTCTTGAATATATAAAAACATCTCAAATTTATGTTGGAAATGTCAACAAGAAGGGAACATTTCACCATGTTTGATGGATGCATAAAAAAGCTAGAAAATTCTGGATTTAAATACATACACTGAAGTATGTGACAAACAGTTAGAAAAAAATCATGCAACTTTGTTTTTCTACACAAGCAACTTCATTGTATGTACAAAGATGGAAAGATTTAGTACTATTCACAAAAGAAGAATGGTTGGTGAAGACAATAAAACTGGCTGAAAAGTTGATTTCTTTAATCAAAGAAAATATCCACACGAAGTGTTGACTAGAAATCTTTAGGGACAGCAAAAGAGGAACTTATGATTTATGGTTTTGATGATTAGATAGGATAAATTATAGAATGAAGAAAGTTGCAACCACAGAGTAAGAGATAAATTTATAATTGAACTGAAGCTACTTCTTTGTATCTTTTCTTTTGTTTTTCTTTTACTTTTTTCCTTTCTTGCATTTTCAGTTTTCTTCTAGCTTGCTTTTTATTTCTTTCCCTTACTTTATATAAGTTTGTATTAGTTTCCATATTTCTTTTTTAAAAATCCTAAATAGAAATATTAAAAACTTAAAAATAGGGCTGAAAGTTGGAAACCTTCCAACATTTAAACAAAAAATACAAAATACCACTGCCTAGTGAGATTGTCCCATTATACAACCTCCTGAGACCATCCAGAAAACTGCAAAAAAGAAGCTGCAACTTTTTAAAATATTGTCTATTTTAGCAGAATACCAGGAGCTTCCTCCACTACAACAATGCTGACTTGTCACATTTAAAAACACTGTTTAAAATAGGTTGTCTCATAAGACTTTTAGAAGCAATTCTACCTAATTGCTTTATAAGCTATTATTATTTAGTATTAGCCTATGGCATTGTTACATTAACCAGACTACAATGCTATTGTAGTCTGGTTAATGTATTGACTACTGCCCTATATGGCTTAGGCCCAGGATATTTGAATAATTTCAAATAAAATTTAGATTGCCAAAAAAGTCTTTAAATCCATTCCAGTTGAAATATTTGTTGATTTCTCAGTTTGGATCTGATATATTGGCAGGCTCTGAAACTTTTAAACTACTTCACACACTTGAAAAGATTTCACTTGAAAAAAATCTCAATCTGAAGCTCAGTTATATAAACAACTGAAAAGGAAGTGTAAAATTAATGTTGATAACAAGAATTTTAAAATAAAAAATGGAATATCTTATTTCATCTATCAGTACTTTTGTGGTCTAAAGGATATCAAATATGTCTTCGATTTTCAGATGTAATTAACATAAAAATTATATTTACCGGATGACCTATGTATTATAGGTCATACATAGAATAGAACAAAACAGAACAGAACAGACCTTGGAGATCTTCCAGTCTAGCCCCCTATGTATGTATGTATGTATGTATGTATGTATGTATGTATGTATGTATGTATGTATGTATCTCTATATAATCTTCAACTTCTTAATTAATTATATGTATAATTATGTCTACAGTGTTACAGGGATTACAAGAGACTACAGTATATAGGCATGCAATGGGAAAATACTGATATTAAAACTTGATAGTTATCTTTTTATAGCATTTTTATTCTGTGGAAGTGAAACATTAACACTGAAGCCCTGCAAATTTAACCATTTAATCAGGTTTTATTATTACAACTTTTACCTGCCCTAACATCATGCAACTTTCTTGTCCTGTAATTTTTACCTTCGAATTATTTTCTGTGTGGTACTTGGCACAAGATCGAAGCTGAGTCACCCAGTACTGCCTCTCCTTTGTATCACCAGCTAGAAATAAACACACATGAAATAATCTGTAACATAATTTAAAAGCATATTAAAAGCAATTTGTTGCTTTGAAAATGCCCCATGTTGTCAAATGCCCTGTGTTAAAAGTATTCTGATGAGTGAAAATTAATTTGTCTATTTTGCTTTTAAATATGAGGTATATAAATTAATCCCAATATATCAAAATATTTACTTACAATTTAAATACATATTGATAAAACAAGAAGTCTATCTTCCTGTAAGCAAACATGCCCCACAATATGAAATGTACAATTCAGAGAATTCTATAAGATATTCTTCTTGTAGTTGACTAATTTAATTAAATCAATAGACTTTCAATAACTTTTTCAGGCTTAAAAGTTTTAATTCTAAACAATTTTTACAATACAAATACAAATATAAATCTCATGCCATTATACTAATTTACATGTGAACGTTAATAGGAGAAATGCAGAGCCTTACTTTAATTTTAGCAAAAGTGTTTATCACAATTAACATAGTTGGAGGATCATTAAGGGAACTACTAGAAAATACTATACCTCTCAGTTTATACATTTCTCCATTAGCAGAATATACCACCAACATGTTTGGAGCTTCATCAGTAAGAGAAACTATAGCCCCAGCTAAAGATAAGATTCCTCGAGGCTTCTGGTTTTTACTCTGCTCATTTACAAAGTACTGTAGAATTCCAGTCTCAAAGTCCAATATAAAATACCTGTTAATTAAAGAAAATAAAGATACATAAGTTACTTTTCTATGGAGAATTTATTTTGAAATTCAGAAAAATAAAAAGCTAAAATCAATACATGTAATAAATGTAGACATTTCATATATATTGTTGACAAATTAAAATTTGCCATTGTTCAATAAGAAATTTAAGGCTGAAAAATAAAATATTCTTGAAATACCTAGAAAGGGCAAAGTCATCTTGAGGTTACTCACTGGAATGATTTAATATCTAAAATACAAGGTACTGTTGGGGCACAAGACTATTCAAACAGAAAATAAATTAAAACTCTAAACCATTGCTCTGAAAACTCGAAGGTTTCAAATATACAGGTAGTCCTCGACTTACAATAGTTCATTTAGTAACCATTCAAAGTTATGGCACTGAAAGAATTTATTTATGACTGTTTTACATACTTACAACTACTGCAACATCCCCATGGTCACGTGATCAAAATTCAAATGTTTGGCAACTGGTTTATATTTACAATGGTTGCAGTGTCCTGGGCTCATGTGATCAGCTTTTGCAACCTTCTGGCAAGCAAAGTCAATGGGGAAGCCAGATTCACTTAATAACCATGTTATTAATTTAACAAATGCAATGATTCACCTAACAACTATGGCAAGAAAAGTCATAAAATGGAGCCAAGTCATTTAACAAATGTTTCACTTAGCAACATAAATTTTGGGCTCAGTTGTGGTCATAACTTGAGGACTACTTGTATTACACTGAGTTTACAATACTTTTTGATACAGGCAAATTTTCAAGAACTAAAAGTTAACTTGCAACTTCAGCCAAATCAGTCACTTTTGTGCTGATGAAATCTGCCACACAAACGTAATGAAAATTTCATTATCACAAATGAGCTTACCTATTGCTTCAAACATTTTAATCTCTCAGAATTCCAATTCAAACAAATGATTGAATAGTTTGCAGCTGTTGTAGTCAGTTTCCACTGAAATTAGCTGGTTATAATTAACTTGCCTTGATTTTTTTGGGAGGCAAGGTGCAACTTGTTTTAGTATGTGCTCTTTTTAAAATTTCACTTCACTACTGTTTCAAAACTAAAATATTAAATACAATTTCAAGTAGGAAAAGATTTTGGTTCCTCTTTTTATAGTCATTCTCATTTTTACACATTTTCTTGAAAATAAATTCAATGAATCAAATATGATGTATATTGAAATGTGACCTTAGCAACACAGCTTTACTATGAAAAAAATCATAGTAATCATAGTAATCATAATCTTATGCTTTATTCAACAAATACAAGCTGTAAAAGCATATCCTGGCACAGCAAAACTTGAAATGATAATTGTATCCATTATTAAAACAATTAAATGTGAGAATCAGGATGATTTAATCAAATTGAAAAACTGCCACTGCTTATAATAAAATCTTTAACTTTTCTAAACAGCAAATTAGGATTATATAATTGCATTTTTCTTCATCTAAGTATAAACATTATACCGCTTATTGCTACTCAAAAAGATACACCAGAAATTAAATATTTCGATTTATTCTCAATTTGATGTCTTTCTAAAGACCAATCAAGTCCCAACATTTTCCTCTTAAATTGTTGAGAGTTTCAGAGATCAACAAATGGTAAGCCAAAGGTGATTTTCTTTTCTTTGAAGATGTTTTGCTTCTCATCCAAGAAGCTTCTTCAGCTCTGACAGGAAAATGGGGAATGGAAGGATTTATATTCCTGGAGACAGCTGGTAATTTTTCCATTTGCCTCCTGAAAAAGCACCTTTGAGACAACCATGACTGGAAGACTGAGAATCTCTACAGACTTTTAACAAATAGCAACATACCCACATACACCCACATACAAAAATCACATGATTTTCACTCACATGGTAAGTATCAAAATACTTTTCTATCCAGGAAGTATTCATATTCAAATATCCACATTCACATCAATGTGGGATTGCTAGCAGTTTGCCCCGGATCAGGCAAATTGGTAGTGACGGCGGCAGGAGGCTCCGCCCACCCACCCAGACATCTCTGCGCATGCGCAGAAGCTTTTGCACATAAGTGTCATGCACACCAACCAGTAGCGACCAAAATTAAAACCCACTACTGATTCACATGTTCTCAAAGACCAGAGGCAAGTAGTAGCTTGGAGAGGCATCTGGCAAATACACAGCTTCCTTCTGTCTCCTGGATCTTCCTGCCCTGCCACCCTCAGTCCTGCCCCCAAATCTTCTAACTTTGCTCCCAGGCCCTGCTCTACCCTCTTTAGGCCTAGCTTTGCAGCACTTCTACCCTACAACCTCTACAATTTCCAGCTCCTCTCATAGACAAGAAATATGCCTGTACAAGTCATTTAAAATTTTCAACCCCATTTGGGATTCCTCCAAAGAATTGCAACCTATAATTTGGGAACCCCTGCTCCAAAGCATTCCAGTTTACCTTTAGTCTATGAACGTGCAAGATTATAAATCACAGTAAATCAAAACTTATCCATGGAATGCATGTGTGTACATTTATTAAGGCTTTATTATGTATGTGATAGGAATAAGTGAATGGTCTTCAAAATGTAAAATTGAAAGAAAAATTTAAAATTGAATCTGCAGTGTAGTGGAAACTTACTGAGTGGAGAAACAAGCCTGTCAGAAAAATGCAATAGATGGGAGTAAGGAAATCATAGTATAAAGAAGGCAGGATGTAAGATAGATGTGTAGGCAAAAATTAGCTGGGTCTTCAGAGTGGGAAAAGAAAGAATACAAGCTGTAAAAACAGCTAAAAGAGGAAATGGCTAGTCAGAGAGAGATAACTGAATGGGATAACAGGAAAGGCAAACCAAACTAAAAAACAGGGAAGAACCTACTATTAGGGGCCATAAAATATCCCCGGAACTCAGAACTGAACATGTTTAATAACTGAGTAATATTAACTGACACACCTTGCATAAATTTTCTCCTAATCTTAATGTACAGTATATATGATGAATGAATCAGTATGTAGCAGGAAATATGTAGGAGGCGGTCGGAAAAAGTGTAACGTAGTACCTCAGCCAATGGGGAATGAGGAGGGATGTGGTGGCCAGGACAGGGTTGTATAAAAAAGGGAATGTTTTGGGTTGGAACTTTAGAGCGAACCAAGTTTTGATAAGCTTCTCTCCCCATTTGTTGCAATAAACAAAACAAAAAGCCTTCACTGTGTCTTGGCTGATTATTGGTCAGTCGAAATTGCCTCAGGTCATGAAGGAAAGTAGCCAGGAGTATATAACATATTGAACAAACGGGTTTGTCTTTTTTATTGGCTAAGCTATTGTGATTTGTTCTTGGTTTATACCACTGTAAATCTTCCACTCAGCCTGCTCTACCCTACTAAGGCAGAAATGATGCAGCAGCTATTGCCTTCATTATTTATTGCAGTAAATTCTTTTTTTCTGAACTTGCTGCTTTGGATCCAGCACATTACAGTATATCCAAGTCTGGGCTATCTTTTTAAGAAAACTGATAAATAAAGGCAATAAAAGATTGATCTATAAGTATAACCAAAAATTAAAAATAAATCAAACAAGCAAACAATGCAATTTATCTTGATGGTTGGAATCTATTCCAAGGATTGTAAAATAACCAGTGTATTTCTGGTTTTTTAAAAAGGGATTGGGATGGCAGAAAATTGGATAATTTTTGTTCCAGACACCGTGACAGAAAATGATTATTAAAAAGTAATAACCATACACAGGAATGAACTCTGATGAAAATGAGATTCCTTTTTGAAGGAATCAAAAGAGTTTGTAGATACAAGTGATAAAATGTATACTATATACCGTGTTTCTCCGAAAACATGACCCACCCCAATAATAAGCCCAACCCTAATTTTTGGGAGGTGGGCCTAATATTATGCCTACCCCAAAAATAAGCCCAGGGGGATGGGTGTGGCCAGCATGAGTGGTGGCATGGGTGCAAGGGAGGCAACTTTCTGGCTGTAGCCCGCTAGCCCCTTGGGGCAGTGCAAATACCACTTTTGCCCTTCTCTTTCTAGGCGCAGTGCTTCTGCTTGTTGGGCCGCAAGGCAAGAGACAGTGGGACAAAGGGGACAGTGCATTGGGATCACCTCTGCTTCCTTGATGCCTCTGCCTCCCTCTGCTGCTGATGCTACCACACAAGCCTCCCACGAGAAAAAAGGGAAAAAGCAAAGTGGCTGGCTGAGCAGCTGCCGGCTTCAGGAAGTGACCCAACAGGCAGAAGCGCCACGCCCAGAAAGAGATGGGCGAAAGTCATTCTGTGCTGAAGCAGAGGCATGGGGGGAGGCAGAGG
This sequence comes from Coluber constrictor foxii, assembly GCA_038048745.1. Taxonomy (NCBI): domain Eukaryota; kingdom Metazoa; phylum Chordata; class Lepidosauria; order Squamata; family Colubridae; genus Coluber; species Coluber constrictor. The sequence goes on along the minus strand of CM075961.1, from coordinate 121,381,266 downwards.
CGATCCAAATACACTGCCCACTTTGTCCCATTGTCTCTCAGCTTGTGTGCGGCTGCGCCAAAGAAATACCAGCACAGGGCATCTAGATCCCCTGCCTCCGCCATGCCTCTGCCTGTGCTGCCGTGCAAGCTTCCAGCAAGGCTCCCATGAGCCAGGCAGCTGGGATCGCCTGTCTCCCCCACCGCATACCTCTGCCTTCCATTGCTGCCAGTGGTGCAGCACACAGAAAGAGGGGGGGAGGGAGGGAGGGAGGGAGGGGGGAGAGAGAGAGAGAGAGAGAGAGAGAGAGAGAGAGAGAGAGAGAGGTCTGATCCAACCTCCGAGAGTTATACCAGGGCTGGCAACTATGTGCTCTCTCTCTTTCTCTCTCTCACTCTCTCTCTCTCACACACACAAAAACAGAGATCTTTCAACCCCCCACATAACCTGCTTTCTAGCTCCGTTCTCCACTGTGCTTGCAGGGCAAGAAAAGTAGTCTCTGGGACTACGGTTAAAAAAAAAAATAGTTCACACCTTCCAACTTCTCACGAAAAAAACAAAAGATCTCGCAAAGTTGGAAGCTAAAAAAAATACAGTAATTCAGACTTTGCAAATTCGCGAGATCTTTTTTTTTTTCCTTGAGAAGTTGGAAGGTCTGAACTATTTTTTTTAAACCATAGTCCCACAAACTACTTTTCTTGCCCTGCACGTGCAGTGGAGAATGGAGCTGGAAAGCAGGTTAGTGAAGGGATGTGGCTGTCCTGGGGGTGGACTGGGGATGAGGGTTTGGTATGGGTGGCCTGTATGAAAGGCCTTCAGGTAAGCTAATGTGGGATGCATGGGGCAGCTCCGCACCTTCTGCTTTGCTTCGTCCTCCACCCCCACCCCACCTCCACTGCCTCGCTTTGTTCTTCTTTGCAACATACAGGCTCTTACAGTAACAAAAATTGCAGCACAACAGCTTCCCACAATCTTCCAGAATTGCCTGCAACTCTTGTTACTGTGAAAGGCTGCACATTGCTTTTGGGAGGGGGAGGCTTTGTCCCCTTACCCGGTTTCCCTTTGCTGTTTCTCTCTCTCTCTATATATATTTGATTGCTTGAACTGCCACACACTTTCTGCCCAGCTCGCTTCCCCCACCTCATAATGGTACATGGCGAGTGGGTCGCTCCTTTCAGCCACAAAAGAACCAGCCCTGAGGTCAGGTGAGACGCGTCACTCACTCTTTTTGGCCGTGAAACAAGTGGCCCAGCGGCCAGGCAAGGCGTGTGGAGGGAAAAAAACTCCGTTTTTTCAGGGATCAAAAGAAAATAACCCTGTCGTATATTCGAAGAAACACAGAATTTGGACATTCAAAAGTGTTTCATAAAGTCTTTTTCAATGGCAAATTCAGTAATGATGGGAAAAGATTCTTTTGTGGATGAAATAAACCTAATAGTACTTTACCTAATTGTGTATAATCGTTTAACCAGATTTTGCTTAAAAGCCTCTTTTAAAGTGTATACTGCAACTGATGGCCTTTCCAATTCAGATCCTTATCAGAAAATCATCAGGGTTACTGTGTCCTTATAAAAGGACAAATTCAATAATACAGAAAGCTTTCTTCCAATATTTTTTTAAGTGATTCATAATAATCAGTACAAGCATCAAATTACATCCCAAACAAAAATTATATAATGTTGCCTCTACAAGGTCATGACTTCCAAATCTATGTATGTTATTTGTTACTTGTATTAACTTTGTCTCTTAAAGTAAAATATGCATGACTAGACCTGCAACTGGAAACAGAAATCCAATGGATTTGTGTTATTCAATGACAAATATGTTAACATCTCAAAATTATTATAGAGCTAGTAGAAAAGCTTTTCTTTTGTATATTTGGCCTTTTTTATAGTTTGCTATGCAATAAAAATTAAGCTTAATTTTTAAAGAAAAAAAGCCTAACTAATTTGCTATTTATGAAATAAAGTACATATACAAATGGGTTAAAAAAGAATGTGAGCTGAGGGAATTATTAAACATTTTTAGAACTAACCATTCTGTTAAAGACCAAAAATCTATTCCTGTTAATATCATGCAACATTTTAAACTCAATTCCACACTAAAAGATTGGATTGGTAATATATTTTTCCCTCATACTTTTGGCATTTTTATTTTAGCAATATTCTGCTACAGCAAGATTTACTTAAATTATCAGGTTTAAGTATGCACATTAAGTATGCACATTTACCTGTAATATATGATTCTGGGTGATTTACAATATTAATGTAAAAATATATTAAAAACATAAAACCCATAGCAACCAGGAAATCAACATTCAACATAATCATAAAAAGGGAATCACACATCCAGGGCCCCAGGTTGGAGCCCATTTCTTGGAAAAGGCCAGAAGGGATGGGGCGAGCCTGATCTTGGGAGGGATGATATTCTAAAGGGCAAGGGCAATGACAGAAAAGGGGCATTGGTCTTACCCGAGACGCACCTTCTGGTTGGGTGAAGACAGCAGCCAGGCATGGATTGTACTCGTCTGTTCAGATGAAGGACTGAGTCTGTCAAAATTGTTAAGTACCATCCTTGTTGCTAGGGGCTTCCAGCTTTTGGCGAAGATGATGAAACAGACTCAATGTATCGGAACAAAATAGAGAAAGTTAGCATGATGACCAGACTGACCATGGGAGGCTGGCTGCTGTCTCCACCCAACGAGAAGGTATGTCTCAGGTAAGACCAACACCCCTTCTCCATAGTGGTGGAGACAGCAGCCAGGCATGGGACATACCAAAGCTTACTGTCCCTAACTACGGGTGGGCCCAGTCTGGTCAGAAGAGTCCCCATCAGTATGAACCTGCTGTAGAAACCTACGGCCAAATGCTGCATCAGCTGAGGCAAATTTGTCCAGTTTATACTGTTTTATAAAAGGTGAAGGGGAAGTCCAAATCGCCACCCTGCGGATCTCAAGTAAAGACGCTTGTGTGGCCCACGCCGCCAACATGGCTGCACTGCATGTAGAATGTGCTGTCAGATAAGCTGGCCTCAACAAGGAACATAGCTCATACACCTTGGTGATCGTTTGCCAAATCCATCTGCCGATGGTAGAAGGAGTCACCCTGCAACCTAAAGAGACTGGGGTAAAAAAGACAAACAATGACTCTGTCTTTTGTAAGTCAGCAGTTCTCTTAAGGTATATCTGAAGAGCACTCCAAATGTCCAAAGTATGCCAACAGTGTTCTAAGGGATGAGCAGGGTGAGAGCAGAAATTGGGCAGGATCACTTCCTGCATCTGATGAAAGGGCATATCAACCTTAGGCATGAAGGTGGGATCAAGGCGAAGACCACGCGATCAGGATGGAAAATGCAAAGGTCACTTTGCACAGAAAGGGAAGCGATCTCCGAAATCCGCTTGGCGGAGGTAATTGCCACTAAAAAGGCAACTTTGCATGACAAAAGGCAAAAGCTGGTAGTCTGTAAGGGCTCGTATGGGACTCCCTTAAGATATTTCAGTACAACCGACAGATCCCAGTTGCGGTACCTGTGCACCATGGGGGGCATAAGTTAATGGCGTCCTTCAGAAACTGCCATATAGTGGGATGCTGCAATAAGGAAGTAAGGAACCCATAAGCCAGGACAGAGGAGAGAGCTGCCACGTGCCTTTGAATGGTATTATGAGATAGCCCACTATCAAGTCTGTCCTGGAGGAATTCCAGGATTTGGGCTATCAAGGGCTGAAGACGGGAAACACCCATTCGGTCACACCAATTACAAAATGTCTGCCAAGTGGCAGAATAAATACATTCTGTGGAAGGCCACCGAGAGGCGTGGATAGTTTGGATGACCCTGGAGGAGAAGCTGTTCCCACTCGGAGTGTGCCACTCAAGCACCAGGTGGTCTGTTGGAGCCATTGTGGGTCCAGATGGACCAACACTCCCTGGCTCAGCAAAGCCACATCCTGAGGGATCCTCCAGGGTAGGGCCACTGACAATGTCTTGAGGTCGGCAAACCAAGCCCTCTGGGACCAATGAGGTGTGAAGAGGATGATCTCCGCCTGCTTCTCCATAATCTTTCACACCACCCTGGGAAGGAGTGGTTGAAGGGGAAAGGCATAAAGGAGCCCCTGTGGCCACGGGCTGTGGAAAGCATCTACTCCGTCCGCTCGTGGAGCTGGAAAGCAAGCATAAAAGCAGAGGAGCTGTGCATTCTCTGGGATAGCAAACAAATCCACCTCCAGGAGGCCAAAATGGTCTATCAGGTCCCAGAAGAGGGACAGGTACAGGTGCCACTCCACATGGTCGATGACTGTCCAGCTGAGCCAGTCCACCTGCACATTGGACATCCCAGAGATGTGCTCTGCTGCCAAGGAGTGTAGCTGCCGCTCTGCCCAGAGGCATAGTCTGGAGTCTTCCAACATCAGACCCATGACCCTGGTGCACCCTTGGCGATTTATATGCGCTTTCATGGCCACATTGTCTGTAAACACCAGAACATCTTTGTCAGAGACCAACGTTCCAAAGTGCAGGAGGGCCAAGTAGACTGCTCGCAGCTCCAGCCAATTGAGGTTTTGTTGCAGGTCGTGGCCCGACCATCGGCCTTGAGCAATCTGAGTCTGGAGATGTGCCCCCCAACCGAAGAGGCTGGCATCCGTCGTCAGCACCAGATGGTGAGGTTCGTGGAACATCCATCCTTTGGATATGGCTGGAGACCTCTACCAAGTGAGAGATCTGCAGATGCTGGGGGGAACCTGGACCCTGGCAGGAGAATTACCTTTGCCCGCCTTCTGAAAAGACAAAAGAAACTACTGAAGGTCTCTTGCATGAAGGCATGTCCATGGAGTGATATGAATGGCCAAAACCATGTTGCCTAGGAATGCTGACAGAGCACCAAGGCAACTTTACATTCATTCTGAATCTTACCAACTAGCTCTCTGAGGCTGGCCTGCTGCTCCTGAGTCAAATATACCTTACCTTCCAGGTAATCAATCACAGCCCCAAGATGGAGTAATTGGGTTGAAGGTGTCAGGTGACTTTTCTCCATGTTAATGGAAAAACCATGTTCCTTAAGACAACAAATAGTTACTTGGAGATCCTTGATGGAAAGGTGCCTCAAAGAGGACTGGATTAAAATATCCTTCAAGTAAAATGGGACATGGACAGGTTTGGGCCTAAGGTGGGCCTCCAAGGTGGCTAGCACTTAGTAAAGGTGCGGGGTGCAGAGTAAAGTCCAAAAGGTAATGCACGGTACTGATAGTTGAGTATCTGGCATAACAAAATCTAAGGAATCTACGGTGGGGAGGAAAGATTGGAATATGCAAATATGCTTCAAACAGATCAATAGAGGTAAGGAAGTTGCCCCTCACTTCTATTGTAATGACTGCATTTTGAACTGTTTATATACAATGTATCGATTCAGCCGTTTAAGGTCAGAAATAGGTCTCCACTCTCCCAAGGACTTAGGAATGAGAAATAGAAGGGAGTAAAACCCTTGCCCTGCCTGATCCTCAGCAACTTGCTGGATAGCTCTAATGTCCAGAAGATGTTGCATGGCCAAATCCATGAGGACCTTCTTGTTCCTATCCTTGGAGACTGGACAGCGGATAAAGAAACTCGGGGCAGTGGAGAAGAATTCCAGGGATAGACCAGATCTTACTGTATCCCTCTCTCAGGTGTCCAATGTAAGAATGTCCCATGGGGGGGGGGGGTAGAAATGAGGTTGCAATGATATGACGGAGGATTTTGGCACTCTTGAGATCACCGTCGATATCCCCACCGCTGGATGGTCCAATTTGGACCTCACTATCCCGTAGAGACAGTGATAGAGGAGGGCACATCCTGCCGATCCCAGGGACACCGCAAAGTCCCTGGTTGATACAGGAGAAGCTCTTTTTTCTGGCGGTGAAGAGGCAGCCATTAAGCTGCTGAAGTTGGGACAGCTCCGGAACGAAAGTGTGTCAGCTTGGTGAGAGACTTTTAAAATAGACTAATTAAGAACACACTGGGGTGAAAAGATAATTAAAATTGAAGATAGATGAAGTTAAGCGGTGGAATTGAGCCCGAGTCTAAGTTAATTTTTCCTACATTTGCAATTTATTTTTATTTGTGGATGCCTATGGAGGATTTTACTTTTAAAATTTGACTGGACTGGATTGGATTGGAGATTTCCTTTTTATCTGCCTAATTATTAAATTTTTAGTGCCTTTTTAATTGTATACTATTTTGGTTTAGTTTTGTTATTTTTCTTTTCTCTATATTTTTACTTTTTTATTTTGTTTCATCGTTTATTTGACATAGAGAGAAAGTGGAAGGAACAAGAAACACTGCCATCTAGTGCATTGAAACATTGTTTCTTTTTTCTCTATTGGCAAAAGAAAATAGCAACTGTGTTACATTTCAAGGACTCTGAGCCTGCTCATAGATAACAGAGTTAGAAGAGCATCAAAGACTGTCTACTGGATTGTTTACTCAGGTGCTCTTCTGGGAAACTATTACTGACAGGCAAATGAGACTTGAAAGAAGAAGATTGCAGTGACTCTGGAAAGAGAGTTGTAAAACTTGGTGAGAGTTATAAAAGAACTTTTGGATAATACACAGTTGTTGATTCTTCTTTTAAATAGAAATTCTTTTTTATTTTCCTTTTTTGGGTATTTTTTTATTATTCCACTTTTCCCTCTTTTAATTATTTTTAATTGGATTGTGTTTGCTCTTAGAAGACCTTTAATATTTTTAAATTTTTGATATATATTTATCTTTTTTCTTTTTCTTTTTCTCTTTTTCTTTTTCCTTTCTCCTTTTTTGATGGGAGATTATTAATGCATTCAATATCCCTTTGTTTAATTGCATTAAGGCATATAAGAGCCTGAAGAAATTATTTTTTGTTTTTCTTTTTTTTAACTTTCCTTTTTTTTTTTTTGATTGGCGATTCCTAATTTGGTTTTTATCTTTTTATTCAATTGGATTAGGGCACACAAGAACCTGAAGATTTTGCTTTCTTTGGACCTTCCCTTTGCTTATTGTTATTTGGGATAATATCTGTCCTCTATAAAAATGAATTAAGGTATAGAAGAACCTGAAGATTTTTTGATTGTTTAAATATTTTTTAACCATTTTATAGACATGAGTAAAAAGGCAGCAGCTATTAGTTCTTCTGCATCGACTCCCTCTTCTTCACCATTGGGAGGACAATGATCAATACAGACGATGTTGCAACAGGAAGAGAAGAGGGAACATAAGAAGGAAAAGGATGCAACAATGCAGATGATTTTGCAAGGAATGCAAGACATACAATCAAAAATAGTGAGCATCGAACAGAGAGCAGAAAAGATTGAACAAAGAACAGGGAAAACAGATGAAAGAGAACATACAACAAATGATGAAGAAATATGAGGACAGGCTTCAAAAAATTGAAGAAAAGGAAGAACAAAGAGACAAAAAAATTAGAGATATGGATAGCAGATTAGATGAGGTTGAACGAGATAAGAGTGGAATAGGATGGGAGATGGACAAATCAGACTTCTATTTAAGATTTTAAAATATAGAAGAAGAAAACGGAAAAAATTTGGCCGAAAAAATGATAGAAATTTTAGCAGAAGCATTAGAAATTACTAAAGAAAAGATGATGGATGTCATAAATGAGATATTTTGAGTATATACAATATATGCAATGAGAAATAAACTACCAAGAGAAGTTCATATAAGATTCACCAAGAAATCAATTAAAACGCATATATTGCAGATTACAAAAGAGAAAACACTGAAATACAAGGGCAAGGAAATTGTGGAGTAATTCTGAAGCAAATACCGAGAAGAGTTGAGGGAGATGAGAAGAGAAGAGAATATCAATTTTTGATGAAAATATTGCTCCAGAAAGGGGTGAATTATAGATGGGTGATACCAGAAGGCCTGGTGTTTACATGGCAATTGCAAAAATTTAAAATAGATTCAATTGATAAAGCTAAAACATTTTATGCTGAATATTTTAGCGAGAAGGAAGTAGAATTAAGAAGGGAAGAAACATTGGTCAAACTATAAGAGGAGTGTCTAGCAACGAGTGAAAAGGAAGAACGTGCAGTAGGGGGCATTGTAGAATATAAAGAACAAGCCTGGTTTAGCTCTGCAGATTAAAGCACCGTAATTAACATCCAGCTGTCTGCAATTACACCAGTTCAAATCTCCCCAGGCTCAAGGTTGACTCAGCCTTCCATCCTTTCTAAGGTAAGTAAATTGAGGACCCAGTTTGTGGGGGCAATAAGCTGCCTTTTATAAATATACAAAAGTATGAAGGCTATTGCTTAACGCATTGTAAGCCGCCCTGAATCTTCAGAGAAGGGCGGCATATAAATCAAATTTAAAAAAAAACATGAACTGAGATCTACTAGAGCAACAAATCCTTCATATAAAGTATGAATATAGAAGAGAAAAAATTGATCACAATGAACATAAATGGACTTAATATAGCAACTAAAAGAAGAAAGCTATATCATAAATTAGAGAAATTATAGTGGATATAATTTGTCTATAAGAAGTGCATATTAAAAAACAACATGAACAAATGTTGGTTCAGCCAAAATTAGGAAAATTATTTGCTTCATTGCTGCAATGTAAGAAAAGAGGAATGGTTTTATATATGAGAGACATAGTATCTGCAGAAAGAAATTATGCAGATAAAGAGGGAAGAATATTGATGGTGGAAATGATAGAAAATAATAGGAAAATACTCTTAATAGCAATATATGCTCCAAATGGCAATCAAGAAGGTTTTTATAGAAAATTACATATGAAACTAATTGAACTGGACTATGAAAATATTTGTATGATGGGAGATTTCAATAGCATAGTAAATGGGAATATGGACTATAACACTCAGAAGACAACAAAGCAGACAAATTCTGTCGAAATCCTTTTTTAAGATGATAGAGGAAACAAATTTAAAAGATGCATGGAGAGAAGGAAATGCAAAAAATAGACAATATTCTTTTTATTTTAACAGACATTTATCATAGTCTAGAATAGATATGATATAGATGACAATGGAATTGACTTCTAATATAGAAGAAATTGACATAGAAGCTAACACCTGGCAAACCATAACCCAATGACAGAGATGGAAAGGACAAAGGAGACGGTCTTGATGGACTTTAAACAATATAGTATTTTTAAAAAATGATTTTCTACAGAAAATGGAGAAAGAATTGGCTTTCTTTTTCAAAGAAAATAGAAAAGAGCATACATCAATGCAAAATCTTTGGGATATTATGAAAGTTTAGGTCAGAGGTCTGATAATTGACTATAGAAGGAAAAGAAATATTAAGAAAAGGCAAATTTATAAAACATTAGAGGATGATTATAAGAAACTTGAAAAAGAACTACAGAAGTTCCCACAAAAAAAGGATATTAAAATTAAAATGGATACAACTAAACATAAAATGGGATTGATAGAAAAAGATTTAGCACAAAAAATTAGAAGTGCTAAACAGAATTATTTTGAAGATGCCAATAAACCTGGTAGATGGCTAGCATATAAATTGAAAAAAGAGAGAGAATCAAGGAAAATAACACAATTAGTGGATGACCAAGGACAAATTAGATTTGGGAATGAAGAGAAGAAAAATATTATACAAGATTATTATAAAAAATTATATGAAAAAGAAAATATAGAGGAAGAAAGTGTCAAACAATATTTATACAAGGCGAATTTACCCTAGATTTCTAAAGATACTGAGATGATGCTAGAAGAAAACATAACAATGATGGAATTAACTGAAGCACTTAAAAAACAAAAGAATGGGAAGGCACCAGGCCCGGACGGACTGCCAGCGGAATATTATAAGACTTTATAGGAATCATTGAGTCTTCCATTGTTAGAAGTTATGAATGAAGTAATGTCAAAGATGGAAATACTCAAATCATGGTCGGAAGTATATATCACACTTGTCCCAAAGGAGGATACTGACCCACAACAAATTAAGGATTATAGGCCTATATCCCTGCTAAATTCAAATTTATTTATTTATTATTATTAGTTTGATTTATATATGCTGCCCTTCTCCAGAGACTCAGGGCAGCTTACAATGCATTAAGCAATAGCCTTCATACTTTTGTATATACCTGCTTAGTAGGACTTTTTGGCCCCTCTGAGCAGTGTTCTATTTTATACAAAGTCAGCTTATTGCCTCCATAAACCAGGTTCTCATTTTACCTACCTCAAAAGGATGGAAGGCTGAGTCAACCTTGAGCCTGGTGAGAATTGAACTCGCAGTAATTGCAGACAGCTGGCAGCTAAGTACTACTTTAACAGCAGCAGGCTCTTGGTGGTGCAGTGGATTATAAAAGATTATAAAATCTTTGCAACAATATTGTCTGTTATTAACATTCAGCTGTCTGCAATTATTGCAAGTTCGAATCTCACCAGGCTCAAGGTTGACTCAGCCTTTCATCCTTTCTAGGTAGGTAAATTGAGGACCCAGTTTGTGGGGACAATAAACTGACTTTGTATAAAATATACAAAGGCTATTGCTTAGCGCATTGTAAACCGCCCTAAGTCTCCAGAGAAGGGCAGCATATAAATTTAATTAAAATATATATATTGGCAGAAAGACTTAAAAGATACTTAAACAATTTTATACATTCTGATCAAAATAGATTTCTACCAAAAAGGCAGATTAGAGATAATTTGAGGATAATTCTGGACACTCTGGAATACTATGAGGCACATCCAGAGAAGCAAATGGCTTTGATTTTTTAGATGCACAGAAAGCCTTTGACAATGTGAAATGGCGATTTATGCTACTACAGCTGAAACAGATGGGCTTTGGGAAGAAATTTATTCAAGCCATAGAAGCCATATATCATAAACAAACAGCAAAGTAATGATAAATGTAGAATTGACAGAATCTATTGAAATACAAAAAGGAAAGAGACAAGGTTGTCCACTGTCACCTCTGTTGTTCGTGTTAACACTAGAAGTATTAAATAGAAATATTAGAGATGAAAAAGAAATAAAAGGAATGAAAATTCAAAATGAAGAATATAAATTGCAAGCATTCACTGATGACCTGGTGTTTATTCTTGAAGATCCATTTGAATCAATAAATAATCTGATAGACAAAACAGGAGAATTTGGAAAGGTAGCAGGTTTGGAAATAAATAAAGACAAAACGAAGATTTTGACAAAAAATATATTAAAAAAACAAAAAGAAGAATTGGCAGATATATCAAAGATGCAGATCGTGAACAAGGTTAAGTACTTGGGATATATTTGGCAGCAAGATGCAGTATACTTAAGGAGAATAATTACAATAAATTTAAACAACAGATAGTGACAGATTTGGCTAAATGGGAGAATTTGCAATTATCATTGATAGGGAGGATATCAACTATTAAGATGAATATATTGCCTAGAATTTTATATTTATTCCAGACAATTACAATTAGGTTGGGAAAAGATTATTTTGAAGATTTGAATAAAATAATGTTAAAATATATTTGGCAGGGTAAAGAGGTGAGGATAAAATTAGAACTGCTGCAAGATGCTAGAATAAGAGGAAGTTTTGGTTTGCCGGACTGGGAACTATATTATCAAGCAACTAATCTGATGAGGATCAAAGAATGGATGTTAAGAAATACTAGGTTGTTGACTTTAGAAGGACGTGACTTGTTGTTGGGTTGGCATGCTTTCTTATCATACAAGGGCACAAAAACACAGGGTTATTTTAGAAGACATGTTATTTGAGAGTCTTTGTTATCAAATTGGGAGAAAAATTGGGAAAAGACAACATTATTTAAAAATTCCAGTCTGGTTATCTACTATTGAAGCATTCTCATATTCAATAACATTTAGAAAGGAACGAATTGTTAGATATAGTGAATTATTGAATGAAAAGGGTGAACTTAAATAGAAGCAAGAATTAGAAAAATAGGATATAAAGATGAAGTGGTTTTCATATATGCAAAAACATTCTAGATATGATAAAGATTCTAAAACAGAGAGTTTTTACAGTAATTTGTCTAACTTAGATAAAATTTTAATAGGTTCCGATGATTATGTAATTAAAAAATTGTTGGTTATTTATTAGAGGTAAAATTGGAAGAAGAACAAGTTAAAGAAACAATGATTGCATGGGGGGGGGGGAATTTTGATTATGGAATTGATTTAGAGAAATGGCAAAAACTGTGGATGCAAAATTATAAAATGACAATGTCAACAGATATAAGGAGAATTTGTATAAGATGTTTTACAGGTGGCATCTACCCACAACAAGAATAGTGAGAATGTTCAAGAATAAATCTGAGAAATGTTGGAAATGTCATCAGATACCGGGCTTATATTACCATATGTGGTGGACATATGTAGAAGCTAAAAAATACTGGACTAAAATCTACACATAGATGGAAAAAATGACAAAAAAACACATAGACTTTAAGCCAGAGATTTTTTTATTAGGGATTGTGCCAGAAATATACACTGGAGAATTGAGAAATTTGATTGCGAATGTTTTAACAGCTGCTAGAATTGTGTTTGCTAAAAACTGGAAAAATGAGAAAATACCAACACAAGATGAAATTATTAAGAAAATCATGAATGTGCTGAAATGAATAAATTGACATTTGAAATTAAAGAACAAGAAGATAAACAATATTACAAGATATGGGATTCATGTTATCAACAGCTAGATAAAAAAACATGGAAATGAAATATGAAACATAAAATGAATGTTATAAATATAATATTCGAAAATAATTTTCTTTTGAAGCGACAAAGCCATAGTTAAATAAATGATAAATGAGGATGTTGATTTGTTTGACAATATGAGAAATTAGATAATTAGTAAATTCTGAATATGGAAATGAAGCACAAAAGATTTGTAACTGACCGACCCAGTTTACAATTGTAATGGATGATGGATTTGTTTTATGTTTTGTTGAAAAAATAAAAAAATTCAAAAAAAAAAAAGAATGTCCCATCAGTTGGCAAAGAGAGCTAGCCTGTCGCCGATGGAAGGATCGGACATACAGTCAATAGTGGCGTCGGAGTGAATAACTTCCTCCCCCTCAAAAGGGCTGTTTACCTGGGAAATTTCTACTGCGGGGTGGCCTGTCCTGTTGTCCCCTTTGTCTAGACTCAAAGGCACCCTGGAAACGGAGGGCTCTGCACCCTACTCAGATCCCCGATATTGAGGTCTGCTGTAAGGAGAAGAATATTGGAGATCACTCCTCTGCTGAGTGCTTGGCAGGATCTTGCGCTTGTCTTTCATTTCAACTAACAGCGGGTCCAAGGCTGGCCCAAATAATTTGGCCCCCATAAATGGGGCGGAAGCCAGACACCACTTGTGGTGGGTGTCAGCCGGCCAGTGTTGCAGCCAAAGCAAGCAACACATTGCCACTGCAGAGGCTAAAGATTTGGAAGTGAAGCAAACAGAATTCAGTATTGTGTCTGCCGAAAACTGGACCGCTACAATTTTATTCAAATCTTGCTGCAGCCAGACGTCCTCTGCTGGCAGCTTATCCCTGAGTTGGTGAAGCCAAAGCAAAGTGGCCCAGTTTAAAAATGATGCAGTAGTGGCCGAGCGAATTGTCCAAGCCGCCCCTTGATGGACCCATTGGAGAGACTGGTCAGAACAATGTTCCTCAGGTGGTAAGCCATCCTTAGGCTCCTGTGGAATAGTGGAGTTAGGCAACAATGCCCCAGTTGGGGCGTCCACTGAGGGAATTTGGAGCAACAACGCCAATTCTGGGGCCATGTTGAAATAATGTGATCAGTCAATGAAGGCAGAACTAGGAGCTACCAATTGTCACTGTACAACATTAAGAAACAGGGGTGGCGCGGGTACAATGTCCACTGCCCTGTTTGGTTCTGAGAAAAGAGCATCAGAACGCTCCCGAGAAGCTTGAGGCTCATCTCCAGCTGGGGAAGACCCCAGACGCGTGGTGTTGGTAGCTTTAAACAATAAAGATTTGAATATTGCCAGCGGAAAAAGACCAGTAAATGCAAGTGATTCTGGCAATAATCCCTCATCATCAGATAGATCCTGCTCCTTACGGTCGGCTTCCTCTCCAAGAGAGGGATGGCTGTCTTGTGAGGGAACTAGGTATCCTGGATCCCAAAAGGAGTGAAGGTCTTCTGGGCAAGGGTCAAGGTGGGAACCTGACACCACGGATAGAGCCGGAGAATCCTGGCCTGGCTGGAAGAAGCCAGCAGAAAGCTGGCTTGTTAGAATGGCTCTAACAATGATGTCTTGAAAATTGTCAGGCAAGGGAAACCCTTGACTTACAGTAGATGCCAAGCTAGCGGCTATGGGAGCAGCCTGGGTAGATGTTACCACCGGAGATAATGAATGGCCCCACAGGGTGTCAGTTGGGATGTCCAAGGGGCAGTCCCGCAGTGAAACTTAGTCCGGGGTAATCCCTGGTGACCTGGGACAAGAGGCTGGAGTGGTCAAATTGCCAGACTTCTCCCCAGGGAGCAATTACAGGGCCTTGTCCTTACTGGTCTTAGAGCAGATCTTTTGCAGGGCCAGACCCCTGCACCTCTCATCTTGAGTGGATGCTATAGAGCGATGATCAGAGTTTGAATGAGGCCGGGCCACCAACTGGCCCCCAGACATGGTCTTCACGGTCACAGCCTTGAAGGTTCCAGGATTGGACTCCATGTGGTCCTAGTCCGGGTAGTTAGTGTCAGATGCTCCCCTCTTGGACTTGCACAGCACCTTTGGCATTGGGCTATACAATAATCTGGCCCTCAGTGCGGGCAAAGTCAAGCCCAATAAGGCACCTGCTGACAGGCAACCACATGAACAGTGGCTCAGAAATGTAGGCCAAGAATAACTGTTGACAAAATGGCACCAACAAGGGAATCCCTTTGGGAGAACTGCCGCTGTTCAAAGAGGCAGCAAGTATGACCGTCACGCTCCGATCGCTGCGCTACATCACCCCCCATGGGTGGCCTAGCCGCTAAAGGAGCACGAAGATCCTAAAAATGGCAGCCAAGACGCTAAAGGAGCGCGAAACTCCTGATACTGGCGGCTCGGGAATGGCAGTGTTAAGCCCCTGAATCAGCCATGGATGACAGGCAAGCGGCTCAGGCAGCAGGATGACAACCCTTCAAAGGGCCCAGTGACAAGCTCCTGAAACAGCCGGTGCTGGCAAGCAAGTGGCTCGGACAGTGGGGTGACAAGCCCTCAAGGAGTTCGTGTTGGCAATGGAGCGTGAAGCTCCTGACAGTCACAAACTCAGCTGGTGTGAGGCACCCAAAATGGTGGTCCAGCTACTGAGAGAGTGCGCGGCTCTTGAACATGCAATCCCAGCTCCCCAGGAGGGCACAATACTGCCACTGGAGCCAGGAAATACTGGGCTGTTAATGTTGGCTTGACCGAATCTGCTAAGCATGCAAAGGATCCAACCTTGGAATCCTGAATATGTTGGGCAGCTACCAGATGAACAAAATGGCCAGCCGACAAGCCCTTTCAAGCCTGTAGCGGTTTGAAATCAAAATGGAGCACAAAGCTCCTGCAAATTGCTTCACCCCCCTGAAAATCCTCTTCACTGCTCCGGAACGATGTAATTCAATGGAAAGCACGGGTAACAGAAGTCAAAGAAGCCAGGTGGCTTGAGTAGAGCCAAATAGGTGATGATAGGCCAAACAGATCAAAGCTCTGATATCAGGGAGCTACCAGAGGCCACCAGAGGCTCAACCAGTCAGGAAATCCACTCTTGCAGTACTCACAGTTATGCAGAAATTAATAATAATGAAAAATAGTCCGGAAATGATGAAATTGGAGAAAGCGGCTAGAAAGGGGAGAGAGGTAATTTAATACGTCTGTCCAGTTTGAAGGACTGAGTCAAAAGCTGGCATATAAATCAAATCAAATCAAATCAAATCAATAAATAAATGCCCCTAGCAACAGGGGTGGGACTTAAAAACTTTGACAGACTCAGTCCTTCACCTGAACAGATGATTACAACCAATGGTGGGTTGGCCCCAGTTCGCACCAGTCCTATAGAACTGGTAATAAAACCGGCGGGAGGCTCTGCCCACCGACCCTGACATCATCAAATTTGCGCCGTCCCACTGCTGTTTGCGCGGCCCCACCCCGTTTGCGTGGCCCCACTGCAAACCAGTAGTAAAGATAAGTAGAACCCATCGCTGAGTACAACCCTCTTGGCCTGAGGAAGATGGACAATGTAGAAATGTGAAATAAATAAACAAACGGTTGCAGCATCTCAGGGTCATGGTATCACCTTTTGCAAACTTCCAAGCTGGCTTCCAACAACCAACAAATCAATAGGGGATTTCGTTAATGACCATATGACTCACTTAACAACCATGACAAAAAAATTGGGCCCAATTCACTTACCGTATTTTTGGAGTATAAGACGCACCGGAGTATAAGATGCACCTTAGTTTGGGGAGGAAAATAAGAAAAAAGCTGATTGGTGGTGGATTGGCCTATACTCCCAATCAACTGTTCCCAGAGGTGAATTTTAGCAACAGGTTTGTTAACCTCTGCGAGCTCTGTGCCTTGCTTTTTTTTCAGTTTCTGAAAGCCTCCGAAACAGAGCTTCAGAGCTTTTTTTTCTGAAGCTCTGTTTGGAGGCTTTTTTTCCCGAAGCTTCATTTCTGAGGCTTTTTTCAGCCTCTGAAAGCTCTGTTTGAGAGCCTGGGAGGGGCTACATTTGGAGTATAAGACCCACCCAGATTTTCACCTTCTTTTGGCGGAGGGGAAGGTGCATCTTATACTCCGAAAAATACTGTAATGACTGTTTCACTTAGTAAAGGAACTTCCAGTCCCAGCTATAGTTGTAAGTTGAGGACTACCTGTTATGATGAAAATAGTGAACAGCAGCAGAGCCAGGGCTTCAGTTGGGAAATCTAAACCCATAAAGGACCTGAAGCAAGAAATAATGGATGGAAACTGATCAAGAAGAAATTCAACCTAGAAATAAGGAACAATTTTCTCACAGTGAGAACAATCAAGCAATGGAACAGCTTGCCTTCAGAAGTTGTGGGAGCTTCACCACTGGAAGCTTTCAAGAATAGACTGGATTGCCATCTGCTACTATGCTTACTATTGGGTTGGACTACAAGATCCCATCCATCTCTGTTATTCTATTACTACTACTACTACTACTACTACTACTATTACTACTACTACTACTACTACTACTACTACTACTATTATTAACCCTAAAAAGCCCTTACATATACCAAAGTTGTTGCATGAACGATTAAACAACAGAAGGCAAAGGTGAAATAACTTAAGAACTTAAATTCTACAAGCCAGAAAGTTTATTTCTATGTACTATTTTGGATTATAAATGTAATTACATTCATGAATGCTTATTATGTTAAATGAATATGATTGTTAGGATAAGGTCTGCTTCTCTTCTTTGTTGTGTATTAGATATGAGCCTATTGTAAATTGGCCTCTTCTAATTAATTTAATGCCTTAATACCTAAATAGCTCACAATTCAAAACCTGAGAGTGCTTGAATGGGAAATAAGCTGCAAATACCAAAAGTAAAGCCAAGAATCTCTGGAATCAAAATCTGAGATAAAGAATTAATAAATACATTTCTAAACAGATTTCAGAGCCTCTCACAGATATGCAGTAAAAAATAGGTTTCTTTGTCAATAGCTATACTGTTCGCACCTGACTTTCCAAAAAAGAATTCCATCCACATGATAGCTACATTATTCCAAGATCATCCATAATGTGATATGTTACCCCTTAAGCTCACAACAGCTATTTCATCTGGTGGTGGTGTTTGTTTCTTCTGGGTTGCTCACCTCTGTTACGTGGATTGGATATTTTTGAAAACAGATGTAGAGATTTTATCTTTAAAGCCCATGTCAAGACTGTATAGATTGATAAATAGAATTTATTAAGACTTCATTTGCTGGGACCGGATGAAATGTAAAATCTTTGATGGAAAAACTGAGGGCCAAGGATTTCATTGGATTTTGGATTTATGGTACTCAAACCATATGGTAATTGAAACATCACAGATGTGAGGGCATAAACTACTTACCAATTTCAAAGAGTGTAACAAAATGCACCTCAAACCATAGCTCAAACTGAAAACATCAGCCAGCAAAACATCCTACTTCACTAAAAATAGTGCACTGACAGTATTAGTGAGATAAGAAGCTGGTACCACTGGCCCACCATATTTCAGAAATGTATAGGAGGCTAGGAGAGACTCACAGAATATTTTATAGTATGTATATGGCATATACATTGCTCATGCTCTGCTAGTATATTTTATTTTATTACTGACAAAAATACAACTGGAATTACAGATGGAATTAATGGAAGGAATATATATAAAAATTCTAAATAATAAAAATACAAAGTATAAAAATACAAAGGGCCTGGTGGCTCAGCATACTAAAGCATTGTGATTAACACCAGCTGTCTGCAATTACTGTAAGTTCGAATCTCACCAGGCTCAATGTTGACTCAGCCTTCCATCCTTTCCAAGGTAGATAAAATGAGGACCCAGTTTGTGGGGGCAATAAGCTGACTTTGTATAAATATACAAAAGCATGAAGGCTATTGCTTAACACATTGTAAGCCGCCCTGAGTCTCCAGAGAAGGGCGGCATATAAATCAAATTTTAAAAAAATCTGAAATCCATGAACTTATCTATCCCCTACTCAAGCTACATGCTTATTTTCCATTGATTTCTGGGATTTTTTTTTCAACAGCAAGAGGCAGAGCAGGATTTCCTGGTCTTCCTCTTGAACATCCAATGTCAATAGGTCCCTAATAGTCAGTAGCCTAGATGTTGCAACCAGGGACCACATTACTTTTGACCAAAGAAAAACTCATGCTGTGCTGGCAATACTAAATAATTAACACAAAAGAGACAAAGGTAAATACTAGGTGATTTTAGAATGATTTTGTTATAACTTGAAAACATGGCAAAAGGAACCTAAATAGCATGCAGAAGTTTTAAAGCCTTTCCCAACAAGAGCCTTCCAGACAAAGGCTACATCTCTCCCAACCCCATCCCAGCAAATATAAGAGCTGTAGCAGGATCCAATCTGGATCTGTCACCGGCACCAGAGGTTACGAGTTCCAACACAAATCCAAAGCTCAGAAGACAAAACCTCCGGTCCCAATGACCGACCCAGATTGAATCCTGCAACATTATCCTGGGTCACATATATTCACCTTCATTCGTGATAAGAGCTGTAATTCAACTATATCTGAATACCAAAAGTGGAAGATCTTTTTAAAGAGTTCACCAGAGATTCTCCCCCATACCATTCTTTAAAAGCAAACATAAATCTCTTCTGTAATAATTGGCAAATGTGCTACACCAGGAAGCTAGAATACCAGTCCATACCTATGTCTAAACTTCAGTTCAGATCCTGGTGCCAAACTTAGTATTAACTATTCATAAGTTTTCTAATATGGGTTTATGCCAAATATTATTCTAGATATGAAGCCAATGCAATGATTAGCCTATTCAATATCAGCCTCAGGAAATTCAACTGTGTGTTAGCATTCCAAGTAATGCACCCATAGAAAGCAGAACTCTGAAGCAGGTAGATTCCTCAAACAACTATTTATTGGATTCGTCATATTGGCACAACTGGTGAAAACCGATTCTAAAAGTTCCCATGTTTTCACCTAATTAAAAAGTGAAAGTTCCCTCCTGTTATCAGTCACATTGTCCAATAGAGGTGCTGGTCAGTTGCTTGATTACTCCACTCCTCCTCATCCCAGCACCTGTTGGAATGCCCTTGGGTTTTCACAGGAAAACTTTTTGTTTTGACTACAAACTCCCTCTATCTATTCTCCCTATTTATTTACTTCCAAATAAATATACTGGGCACAGCCTTAATAACAATATCTAAATACATTACTTCACAGCTCATCTTTTGTGAGCTTTAAATAAATTGACTATCAAAATATTCTAAAACTACCAAATTTATCATATTTCAAACAAAGAAAGTATTTATCTTTATCCATGAAAACATTTTTCATACCCCAAAAATCCATTGAAATAAGAGAGTTGCAAGACTTGATCCCCCATATGACTAAGCTGTGAATAAATATAAAAATTTACCGTATTTTTGGGAGTATAAGACACACTTTTCCCCCCCTAAAAGAGGGTGAAAATTTGGGTCCGTCTTATACACCAAATGTAGACCCGCTGCTGGCCCCCACACTTTGGCCTCTGCCTCCCAGCAATTTACCTCCTAACAGCAAACAGCCCGTTTCAGCTTCAGCACAGCCAGCAATTTACCTCCTTGCAAGCAAACAGCCCATTTCAGTTTCAACACAGCCTGATTAGCACAAGTAGTTGATTGTCTGTTGGATCGGCCTCCCGACCCTCAGCTGTTTCAGGCTGCAGGGATTGCCATTGCCTATTTCCATGCAGGCCTCCACTGTTTGCTGCAAGGAGACAAATTGCTGGGAGGCAAAAAAAAATTTCTTGTGCTAATCAGACTGTGCTGAAAACGAAAATGAAACTAAAGCAAGCTGTTTGCAGTTTGCTGCAAGGAGGCAAATTGCTGGGAGGCAGAGGCAGTTTTTTCTTGTTTTCCTCCCCAAAAAGGTGCATTTTATAACCCAGAGTGTTTTATACTCTGAAAAATACAGTATATTATCAACTAAGAAAAGCAAACATCTATGTCAATATTTCCTGTATACTCCACGGTGCTGTTGATCATAAACTGGTAGATAGATTAGGACAGTCTAATCAATTTCCGAGATTTACACAGCACAATTGTATAAGCCTATGGTATTTTTTTTTCATTTGTATCTTGCATTGTTTGAGTTTGTATGAGTTCTTGCCAATCTTTCTTCATGGATAAATCCAGAAGAAATTATATAAACTCTCATTCTTTTCGATATAAACACAATATCGTCACCTTTCTTTGATACTTTTTTCATTATTATTATTAGATGAGGAATTATAACTATATATTTTAATATTAAAAATTATCAGAATACTATCACTAACTGCTACTAAGGTAAATATGTCACACTATCTCTATTTATGAAGTACACCACACCTTCTTATAATAGTAATTTCAGAGAATACAATAATTATTTTCCTGAAAGAAGTTCTACCAAGGGCCTTTTTCCTGGTGTACTGGTGCTCACCGACAACACTCAGCCAAGGCCCACATAAATCGCCAGGACAGCACCAGGTCCAGGTCTCTGATGCAGGAGGCCAAACGACTGGGACTTTGGGCGGAGCACCATCTGGCTTTGTTAAAAGCAGACCATATATCGGGAGATGCGAACGTGATGGCGGACTGGTTGAGCCGCCAAAGGATAGATCACACAGAGTGCAGTCTCCATCCTCTCCTCTTCCAGATGATGGCAGATCGCTTTGTCATGCCACAAGTAGACCTGTTCGCCTCCCAGCAGAATACCAAACTTCCCTGCTTCTTCTCCTGTTTCCATTCTCAACAGGCGGATGAGTATCCGCCTGGTGAGGATAAGTATCCTCAACAGGCGGATAAGTATCAGAGACCTTATGAGTTTTCCCAGAAAAAAGGAAGGTTTGTTCTTCAGAAGTTACTGGAAGGAGCAAATCTCCATCCCATGCAACCCAAAGGATCTTTTTGCCTTTAAACCGAAAGCCCTGTAGGGTTATTACAGTGTTAATCTGTATGGTTTTTGGAACTGCGGCTACACGTAATTGCAAACTTCAGCAATTCTCTGCTCAAGCAGTGTTCCCAAGCATGTACAAGGACACAGGATGAAACAATGTATAACCTGTAACATTTGCTGCTTTGAATGTATAACATTTGATTCTTTCATTGTGTGTGAATACATGCATATTCTCATGAAAACCAATGATGTAATTACTAACCAATCACTGTATCTTGGAGATTTGTTAACCAATAATGAAATAACATGCATAGTAGGTGAGAACTGAGAAACTAAGAAACTATGTCTGATGCTTAATAAAGTGCTGTTGATTCTGCCATCCGGGAATGTGTTCCTTTATTTCATCTTCAGCCTCCGGGAACAAATGCAACATTTGGCGCCTGAACAGGGACCCTATACTTCGTCCGGCAAGGACAGGCACGCCGTCAGCCTTTGGGCTTCTCAACCTTTTCTCTTTAAAGTAAAGTACTTTCTGTAAGTATGGGATCTTCGCTTTCACAAGGTCAAAGAAAGCATGTGGAGGAATTGGCTTATCTTCTTAAGAAGTCTGAACTTTCTGTTTCACAGAAGGCTCTTTGTCAGCTGGTACGAGAAATTGCCTTAACTTGTTCTTTCTATCCTGAAAGGGGTTCTTTAAAATTGTCAGATTGGGAAAAAATTGGCAAGATTTTGCATTCTGAGCTAAGGTCAGAGATAGATATTTTGCATGCTTGGCATTTATGTAGACATGCTGTAGAAATGTTTGGTCAGAAGTAAGAGAAGCTTTCTCTTTGAACACCTCCGTCTCTTCAACCTCCTACCACTGTGATATATCCTCCGTTGTCTGAAAAGGAAGTTTTATCTTCTGATTCTAAGGCTAAGGCTGTAATACTTTCTTCTGAGTCTCCATTAATACCTTCTGCTCCTTCTGCTTCTTCTGACATTGAACAAAAGTTTCCTTCTACTATTGTTCCAAAATCTTCTTTTCAAAAAATGGTGGAGAATTGTAAGACAGATATTAATATTTCTGGGGAAGAGTTAACTGAATTGTTGTAAATCTGTCCAGTGCAGTATCAACAGGGACCACAAGCTGGACAACAGATAACAGAATGGGAAGGTTTGCCATTTCAAATTTTAAGGGAGTTAAAGAAGGCTATTTCTGATTATGGAATTACTGGAAATTTTACTAGAGGTCTTTTAGAAGGAATTAAGAATGGTTATGCTATGATACCTCAAGATTGGAAGCAGTTGTTTCGTATGATTTTAACTTCTATGCAATATGTGGTCTGGGAAAGTGAATATTTGTGTCTTTCTCATGCAGCTGCTTTAAGTGGTGGTGGTGCTTATACAGTAGAACAGTTATTGGGATCAGGTCAATTTGCAACTATTCCTACACAGGTTGTCCTTCCCCCTGTACATTAGCTGTAGTCTCTGAGTGTGCCTTTTTTAAAAGTTCCACAAGCTGGTTAGCCTAAAGTTAGTTTTTCTAACATACATCAGGGAGCAACTGAGCCATATTTTGATTTTGTAGAAAGACTTTCAAAAGCTTTACATCTAGAATTGGATAATCAGGAAGCAGCAGCAGAACTACTGCACCAATTGGCTATTGAAAATGCTAATGTAGATTGTAAACATGCTCTGCAGCCTGTAAAAGCTACAAATCAATATACCTTAGCAGACATGTTATGTATTTGTCAGGATATAGGATCTCAATTATATAAAATGCATTTATTAGCTGCTGCAATTCAGAAAGGAAGAAAGCCTGTGGGGAATTGTTTCAAATGTGGAAAACCAGGTCATTTTCAGAAAAACTGTCGTTCAATGCCATCTACTGGTGCTGATTGTCCTACTAAGAAATGTCCTATTTGCAAGAAAGGTTTTCACTGGGCTGATCAGTGTCATTTTCGTTTGGGAAACTTGCAAGTGGTGCAGCACCCACCCAGAAAACAAAGCATGCCTTTCCCGTAAATCTTCCTCCTCCCTCTCTGGTGCTTCCTCAGCCACAACAGATAGTGCTGGAATCGATTTAATTACTTAAGTAGATTTGGATTTTAAATTTCCTTTAGAAGTTAAACTTGTTTCTTCTCAATACACTGGTCCTCTTCCCTCTGGATTAGTTGGTATTATTTTAACTCGCTCTTCTGCTCATAAATTGGGATGTTTTGTAGTTCCAGGAGTGATTGATTCTGACTACACTGGAGTTATTCTTATACAAATTTAGGTTAATATTCCACAATTTCTTCCTAAAGGATCTTCTGTAGAACAACTTCTTTTTCTTCCCTATGAGGTACCTAACCCAGGTACTGGACAACATGGTAATTCCGGATTTGGTTCAACTCTTAATTTTCTAGGACTTCTTCAGTCTATTAATTCTTTTAGGCCACTTTTTACTTTATATCTTAATAAGCAACCTTTTCAAGGTTTGTTAGATACCAGTGCCGATGTTACCGTCATCTCCCTTTTACAGTGGCCTGTGCAATGGAAAAATTTGCTTTCACTGTACCTGTTTTAAACAATAGCCAACCTACAAAACTATATCAATGGTGTGTTTTACCACAATGTATGCTCAATTCTCCTACTGTCAATATTTTGTAGATCAAGCTTTGCAACCTTTTCGTGATCAATTTCCTTCTTGTTCAGTTTATCATTTCATGGATGATATTTTAATAGCAGGTCCAGATCTTGATGAAGAACATGTGCTACAAACATTGACTACTATTGTAGCCAGCAGAGGGCTCTACCTAGCTCCTGAAAAAATATGGCACTGTACCTTATTTGTATTTAGAGTTTAAAGTTTTACCATCTTCTTCCATTCCTATCTTACCTGAACTTAAAGTGCAATCTTCATATACTTTGGTTCAATGGCAAAAACTTTTAGGAATGATCAATTAGGCTCATCCATATTTTCAAATTTCTACAGGAGAAATGTTACCTCTTTTTTCTTTGCTAAAAGGTTCTAACAAGCAACCTAGGGATTGGTGTCTCTTACTGTTTTGCAACAGAAATGTCTCCAGGATATTCTAAATAAACTTAAACTGAGATATGTTGATAGAATTGTTTCTATAGATAAGAAATTATGGTTAGCAATTCTTCCTACTTCACCTCTACCTACTGGTTGTCTTTATTCTCTTTTAGATGAAAAAGTGATTCATATTCATGAATGGTTGAATTTGTCTGCTTCTCCTCCTAGAAATATTTTTCCTTATCAGCAAGCTTTGGAAGAGTTGATTATGAAAGCACGACGAAGATCTTTGCAATTATGATTTGGATGGTATTGCTTTCACTCGTACTAAACTTGAACATGAACATTTAATGACTGTTTCTGATTCATATCAAATTGCTTTTTCTCAATATCTTGGTGAGATTCAGTATTCTTTGCCTAAGGATCCTAGAATAGTTATCATAAATACATTAAATCTTTCATTTTCTTCTATTTTTACTCGTTCTCCTCTTTCTGAAGCTTTAACAGTTTTCACAGATGGATCACCTACTCGTGGTGTTGTGGTTTGGACGGATGGTCAACAATGGTTTTCTAAATTCACTTCTGTTCAAACATCTGCCCAACGTTCTGAGTTGGCAGCTGTTATCTTGGCTTTGAGATTGTTTTCTGATCAGCCTATTAATTGTTGATACAAAATATGTCTTTCTTGCAATGCAATCTCTTCCTTATGCTTATTGTGCTGTTTCTCTTGATGTTAATCTTTTGTCTTTATTTTTATCTTTAAAACATGTTTTGGAAGAACGTGTCTTTCCTTTATATGTTGAGCACATTAGGAGCCATACCCCTTTTCAAAATTCTTTGACAGAAGGAAATCGACAAGCTGATGAAACTTTAAAAGATGTCACAACTCTTTTTTCTGATCCTGTTGCTAGTCATTCATATTTTCATCAAAATGCTAAATCTTTGGCTAAGCAATTTTCTGATCCTTTTTCTCAAGCTCGTGATATTGTTCAAGGATGTACTTCTTGTCAACAATTTGCTGTTCCTTTTCCTATGGGAGTAAATCCTCGAGGAACAAAAGCCAATCAAATTTGGCAAATGGATTTCACACAATTTGCTACCTTCAAATCGTACACTTACTTACATGCAACCATTGATACACATTCTCATTTTTTATGGGTCACTGCTGCTAGACATGAGCGCACTTTTGATGCAATGTCTCATTGTCTTTCTGCTTTTTCTGTCATGGGACGACCAGTTCAGTTAAAAACTGACAATAGTCCAGCATATACAAGTAAGGAATTTACTTCTTTCTGTTGGCAATGGAACATTCAATTGATACATGGAATTCCTTAAAACTCTCAAGGGCAAGCTATAATTGAGCGAGTTCATCATACATTCAAAGCTATATTGACTAAATTAATAAAAACTGAATCTGGCCCATACAATTTGTGAAAGATTCAAAATTTGATATCTATTGCTCTTTATGCATGGAATTACTTAATATTTTTAGATTCTTTTTTCAGACATTCCAGTCAATTTACATTTTCATATTCAGGATACTGTTTCACGACCTTTGGTACTCTATTGTCAACTTCCTGATCCTGCCTGACGTGGACCTACTAAACTTATAACCTGGGGTCGTGGTTACGCTGCAATTGAGGATCTGCAAACAAAACAAGCTGTGTGGATTCCAGGCCGATGTGTTCGTCCTTATCATGGAAAACCATCAATGGAAAACTCCAAGGATGCAACATCCTCCAATCCTGACTTGGAATCACACTGAAGCTCAACACCAATTGAAAAAATCCTTTATTCTTCTGTATTTTTTTTCTTTTGTTTTTTCTCTTCAGTTTCTACTAATTCTGAGACAACTCCTGCTTTTTCCCTTAGTCCTAATCTTTGGATTCGTCATGTTCAATATATGTTTTTGATTCATGGTTGTAACATAACTTTATATTATGAACCTCCTATGGCTCTTGGTCAAGTTGCTTTTATTCCTAATCTAATTCTTCTGCTTTCATTGTTTCGCAACTTCAACATATTTCTTCCTGGTTATTTTCTACTCCTCCACGTGAATTAAATTTAGTTAAATGGAATTATCTTCGGCTCAATCAGTTTACTAGAGGTTTATGTTTTTGTTGTTATGCTTGTCATAATTGGTTTAATACATGGTCTGATTACCCGAAAGCTAAACGTATTTTAGATAAAGTAAGGAATTATAGTTATTGTATTCAGAAATATTGGTTACGGGGTACTGTTAATAAAACATCACAAGGTTATAATATTATACCTGATATATATCCTCATAATTTTCCTATTTTTAAAACTCAGGATTCTTTTAATACTGGATCAAGTGGATCAATCTGTGCTGGATTGCAATTAAAAGACCCTACAATGTGGTTTTTCTTTGATAAATATGCAACTAATGTATACCCTCAGAACTATCAATGTGCTGCAATTGGATATTTGTCTTTACCTATACAAATAGGTGTTCCTGGTAGTTTATCAACTCGAAGAAGACGACGTGCAGTCATGGGATCAACATGTTCTGATGAAGTCATTATTGATACTCAATTTTCTTCATTGTCTACTTTTGGACGTGCATTAGCTGGAGCTATAACTGGAACTATTACTTTGGGATTGTACCCAGGAATAATAGCTCAAAAAAATAGACATTCTATTCTAGGACTCACATGTCGATTGGAGAAATCTATTAATACTACTCCTGCAATTATTTGAGATTTGCAGAATGAAATTGAAGAACTAAATCAAGATTTGATTCAACAACGCTTTGCTATAGACTATTCGTTAGCTCGTCAAGGTGGATTTTGTACCTTGGTTGGTCAACGTGCTTGTGCTGTGCATTTTCATTCACTTAATAAAACAATTTAAGATGAATTAGCTAATTTACAAGCTTCTATGAAAAATAATGTACATGAAGAATTTTCTCCTAACTAATTGGTTACCTGATATTTCTTGGTTAAAACAATTGTTTTTATATGGTGTGTTTGTAACTGCATTACTTATAAGCTTGTATGCTTATAAGCAATGCATTCCTTCATTTTTTGCAATGTTTCGTAAGCCTCCTGCACCTACTTTGAATTTAATTCAATTGTGTGCTCTTGAAAAATCTCTTTTCTCTTCATTAAAAACAAAAAGCGAGGAAATGTAGGGTTATTACAGAGTTCATCTGTATGGTTTTTGGAACTGTGGCTTCACGTAATTGCAAACTTCAGCAATTCTCTGCTCAAGCAGTGTTCCCAAGCATTACAAGGACATAGGGTGAAGCAATACACAGTCTTGATGATTAATTAATGAAAAACTGCTGCTTTAAGGAGTTTAATCTTTAACAACTCCCTGATAGTTTATAAATCAGATGTTCTTCAATCAAGTTGCACTCCTGAGGTCTATACCAGTACATCAATTTATTTGGTAGCAGTATGGAAGTGGTTTACCACTGCCATCTTGCAGATATTTTTTTACTTTCCAATTCAGTCTACAACCATGGAATTCCCCAGTAGTTGCCTATCTAAGTAGTAAATCTTGACTTTCCTTAGTTTCCAGTCCAGAGTGTGTCTGTTAATCTGTAACTCTAACTGAATATGTGGATGGCCTTGGGTAAGGAGGCAAAGAGATGCTGCCTAGGAAACAATCAGACAAAAGAGGCAGGAGTCCCTAGTAGTTCAACAATCAGAGAAAGAAACTTAGAAAGGACCCTCCCTAATGGATAGAACAGTTAAAAGTGGCAGCCAGGAAGTCTGTACTTCCAGACCTGTAACATTATTTAATGTAATATTTCAATAAAAATTAGTACAGTGTTTTCCCGAAAATTAGACCGTCTTATATTTTTTTGAACCCTGAAATAAGCACTTGGCCTTATTGCCATGTGCTCAAAAGCCCGATTGGGCTTATTATCAGGGGATGTCTTAATTGGGAGGAACAGGGTATTTATTTACTTACTTATTTACTTACTTACTTACTTACTTACTTATTCAATTTATATAGAAATGCCCCCCCCCCAGTTCATCTCAACAAATGACTCTGCCCAGCTAGTTCATTTAGTGATGTCTCCTAGTAAGTTTACCTAAGAAGGCTGATAGCCACTTGCTGTAGAAAAATGAAAATATTGAATACAGCAAGGACAAGTCGGACAACAGCTCCATAAAACCAACAAATAGACATACCTAAATTCATCCTATTAAAATCAATACAATCTAAAAATGCCTATTGAAGGAATATGATACAATTGTGATTTTAAAAAGCACAACCCCCATAAAAAATTTTAAGGATATCAAGTTGCTAATTTTTTCTCTGTAACAAGAATGGATAATATTTCTGGAACTGAAGATTGAAATTCAGCTTCAGAAGTTTCCGAAGAACCACAGAAGATTATTTGGTGATGACACAGCATCATCAGGTCTTTGGATGGAGGAAAGCTAAGATAGGAATGAAAGCAGAAAGTACAGAAATCCTTAATTTATGATCACAACCAGGATTATAATTTCGGTCACTAAGAAATGCTATCCTTAAGCAAGTCATCAGGTGATCATACCTGATTTTACAGCCTTTTTACCATGGCCACTAAGAGCATCCAGCTTCTCCCATTAGAAGCTGGCTGGGAAGATCACAAAGCACAATCACACAACTGCATGAACCATTATAAAGCAAGCCAACTGTCAAGCATCCAAACTGTGATCATGTAATTGTGAAGGGGGGAAGGAGGGTGACAGTTGTAACTTTGAGAATATTTTGTAAGTATTTTTCCAGTACTATCATAAATTTGAACCAGGGCTGTAATCTACTTACCTTCCTTACCGATTTGGAAGCGCATGTGTTGCGCGCACATATGCTTGCTTTACACCCGCACACACACATCACATGCTCGTGCAGACCTTCTGTGCATGCGCAAAACCTTGTGCGCATGTGCAAAAGGTAAAAAACACATTAGTTCCTGGTTAAAACCAGGAAGTAGTGACACCTGGGCGGGTGGGTGGAGCTTTGCTCCACCATCGCTACCGGATTGCCAAACCAATGGCCAAGATCGCTACCAAACCAGGCAATCCGGTCTGAGCATTTCACCCCTGGTTTGAACTGTTATTAAATGAATAATCATAAGTCAAGGAGACAAACCCTTCTATCATCTTTCACCACAGCAAAGATATGGCTGTTCTGGGCTTTGTGGTCTGAGGTACCTGTTACATGCTGCAGTTTTTATGAGGTATGCTGTTTTAGTTAACCATTCCGGCATATACAGGTGAAACTCGAAAAATTAGAATATCGCACGAAAGTTCATTTATTTCAGTAATGCAACTTAAAAGGTGAAACTAATATATGAGATAGATTCATTACATGCAAAGCGAGATAGTTCAAGCCTTGATTTGTCATAATTTTGATGATTATGGCTTACAGCTCATGAAAACCCCAAATTCACAATCTCAGAAAATTAGAATATTACATAAAATCAATAAAACAAGGATTGTACATACAACAATATCGGACCTCTGAAAAGTATAAGCATGCATATGTACTCAGTACTTGGTTTGGGCCCCTTTTGCATCAATTACTGTCTCAATGCGGCGTGGCATGGATGCTATCAGCCTGTGGCACTGCTGAGCTGTTATGGAAGATCAGGATGCTTCAATAGCGGCCTTCAGCTCTTCTGCACTGTTCGGTCTCATTTCTCTCATCTCTCTCTTGATAATGCCCCATAGATTCTCTATGGGCTTCAGGTCAGGCAAGTTTGCTGGCCGATCAAGCACAGTAATCCCATGGTCATTGACCCAGGTTTTGGTACTTTTGGCAGTGTGGGCAGGTGCCAAGTCCTGCTGGAAAATGAAGTCAGCATCTCCATAAAGCTCATCTGCGGAAGGAATCATGAAGTGCTCCAAAATCTCCTGGTAGATGGCTCCGTTGACCTGGACTTAATGAAGCACAGTGGACCAACACCAGCAGATGACATGGCTTCCCAAACCAACACAGACTGTGAAAAATTTCACACTGGACTTCAAGCATTTTGCAGTGTGTGCCTCTCCATTCTTCCTCCAGACTCTGGGTCCTTGGTTTCCAAATGAGATGCAAAAGTTGCTCTCATCAGAAAAGAGGACTTTGGACCACTGAGCAACAGACCAGTTCTTTTTGTCTTTAGCCCAGGTAAGACGCTTCTGATGTTGTTTATTGTTCAGGAGTGGCTTGACAAGAGGAATATGACATTTGAAGCCCATGTCTAGGATCCGTCTGTGCGTGATGGCTCTTGATGCACTGACTCCAGCCTCAGTCCACTCCTTGTGAAAGTCCCCAACACTTTTGAATGGCCTTTTCCTGACAATCCTCTCCAGGTTGCGGTCTTCCCTGCTGCTTGTGCACCTTTTTCTTCCACACTTTTCCCTTTCACATAACTTTCTATTAATGTGCTTTGATATAGCACTTTGGCAACATCCAACTTCTTTTGCAATTACCTTTTGAGGCTTTCCCTCCTTATGGAGGGTGTCAATGCTGGTTTTCTGCACAACTGTCAGGTCAGCAGTCTTTCCCATAGTTGTGATTCCTACTGAACCAGACTGAGAGACCATTTAAAGGCTCAGGAACCCTTTGCAGGTGTTATGGCTTAATTAGCTGATTAGAGTGGGACACTTTGAGCTTAGAATATTGAACCTTTTCACAGTATTCTAATTTTCTGAGATTGTGAATTTGGGGTTTTCATGAGCTGTAAGCCATAATCATCAAAATTATGACAAATCAAGGCTTGAACTATCTCGCTTTGCATGTAATGAGTCTATCTCATATATTAGTTTCACCTTTTAAGTTGCATTACTGAAATAAATGAACTTTTGCACAATATTCTAATTTTTCGAGTTTCACCTGTGGTTCTGAATCTGGAGTGCCTATTTTTATTTTATATTTTTCTCTACAGTTAGCCGTCCAATCATATAATTAATCTCATAAATAAATTAAAATGTTTTATGATCTTTATATGAATCAGCTGTGAAATCATGCAGTTGTAAATAAATAAATATGCAAATAAATAAACAATCTCTCTGTCTCTCCCTTCCTCCTTGCAAGTATCCCAGGAGAATCTGGTCAGCCACCACTAGAAAAATAATCTTTCCCTTTATTACACAAGCTATGTTTAACAATTAATGAACTGAATACTGTAGTATTTTTACTAAATATTCAGAAGGCCATGCTGTACAAATTAACTTTAAAATAAATGGAAATTATATAAGAATTTTAGTTTCTTTTTCCTAGTTAAGGAAGCGGAAAGTGTCGAAAGGGTGTGTTTTCATTACATTCGACAACTGAGTAACTCACTGAATCAGTGGCTTGCTCAAAGTAGCAAGATTAAAGATGAAATACTGTTTTTTTCTCTCAGTATAAATTTTCCAATATGCATTCTAAATTTTCTCATCTCCTTAAAGCTAACATTTTGACTTTTTTGCAGAACTTCACAGATATCTTTCAACTCTATTATGTATATGTGGCATACATTCCCTCCAGTGATGAATCAAAACAACCTAAATCAATAAACCACATTAGCATCTATAGAATTTTCTAAATCGTTTTCTATTTTAGCTCACTCGTCTCAAATCAGGCTTAGAGCTAGAGGACTGGAAGTAGCTAATGTGACACCAATTTTTCAAAGGAAAGCTGAAGAGATTTTAAAACTGAAGGTTCATCAGTTTAACATTTCTTCAGAAATATTAGTAGAAACAGTAATCAGAAAAAAATAACTAGTTACTTAGAGGAACATTAATAGCTATTATTAATAGCTATTATATTAGACTAGGAGCAAAAAAATAAACCCTCCCTCAGGAGTGGAAGCTTGCAAAGTGACTTTGGGCCAGCCAATCTTTCTCTTACCTGGCAAATTTATTGTGGATATCAAATACAAATAAATAACACATTTTTAAAAATAGAAGGAAGGAGCACTCTGTGCACCATCTTGAGTTCCTACATAAAAGTCTGGATGTCTTCAAATTGATCAATCAAATGTCAAATGCACTGCAATTTAAGTAAATATGCAATAGCTATTGAGGCACATTAGCACCACTTTAAATTTACTTAAACTGAAGCAGCCATGGCAAAAAACCAAAATGTTAGACTAATGTAACAACTGGTCCTGATCCAGCAGAACTGTTCTTATCTTCTTATAAATACCAGAAGAAAACATTCAGGGAAAACAGAATGATATAAATACAGAAGAGTCCTACATTCTGTTGCTACAGTGGCCAAGAGTTGCTTGAAAAAAGCCTCCACAGTCAGCTGTAGTAAAACATTAACTTTCTTCCAAAACCAACTCTTTAACTTAGAATCATACCATGACAGATAGTCATCAATGTCCAAAATTTATGTTAAGTGAGAAATTTGTTAAGGGAATTTTGCCCCATTGTACAACTTGTCTTGATTCATTTGTTAAGTGATTCACTGCAGCTGTTAAATTAGTAACATGTTGTTAAACATGTGAATTTGGTTTCCCCATTGACTTTGCTTGTCAGAAGGTCGTAAAAGGTGATCACTGCAACCATCATAATTATGAATCAGTTATCAAGCATCCAAATGTAAAATCACATCACCATGGAGATGTACAATGATCGTTAAGTGTGAAAAATGGCCATAAGTCACTTTTTTTCAGTGTGGTTGTAACTTTGAACAGTCACTAAATGAACTGTTGTAAGTCAAGAACTACCCTGTTTCCCCAAAATAAGACATCCTCTGATAATAAGCCCAATCAGGCTTTTGAATGCATGGCAATAAGGCCAAGTACTTATTTCAGGGTTCAAAAAAATATAAAACAGGATCTTATTTTTAGGGAAACATGGTACCTGTAATACCAAGAAAGCACAGATGTGTAATTTTTGTTAGATAAATGATTAAACTAACATTCAAAATATATAACTATTTGAACATAAAAAAGTTGCTGTGGATTTTTCTCCACTATTGCTTGCTAACTATGGGGTATAGTGTTTTTCTCCATTTCAAAGGCTTTGAGCCAGTGCTGTCTGAAGACATTTCCACAGTCATATGGCCAGCATGTTGTCATGGAGCACTGTTACCTTCTCACCAAAATAGTGTCTATTTATCTACCTGCATTTGACTGCTTTTGAATTGCTAGGTTGGCAGGAGCTGGGGCGAGGATGGGACCTCACCACATTGTGTGGCACTCGAGTGTCAAACCTGGCTTGCCGACTTTCCAACCAAGTCCAGTATCTTAACTGCTGAGTCACTGTGCCACCCTCTATTTGAACATAGGACAATGTTTATCTAGAACCAAGTATGCCATTTTCATGAGAATGCCTAATCTCAATTATTAATGTACTTCATAAACAACTTACGAGGAGAAATTTAGAGAACATGGCATAAAGGTAGTCCTCAAGTTATGATGGCAATTGGGCAAGTAGGCAGTTACCAGGACAATGCTAGCAGACCCTGTTGCTATCATAACCCCAGGATTGTGTGGATCATTAAACAGGAAAAGGTGGTAATCCAATATAAAGAGCATACAGGGATAAAGGCTGCCAGTGGGAGGCACTAGAAAAGATGCGTAGGCTAATAAAGGTAGTGGATGGGTGCTGGGAAATATAGGTGGCAGCAGGGTGCCTCAAAATATAAAGATCCCTGGGATCTCATATTTTATAATAGGGTTTTTCAGAAGGGAGTTGGAATAATTTATGGAAATGACTTGCAAGCTACCCTTTTAACTTTTGAGAGAGAAGGTTGTAGTGATCATATTGACATGGCTTGCTGTCACATTGTAATCTCAAACTGGGTGCCCAAGGACAAGCATCACAATCAGGTGACCTCAAAGACAAATTGACACTGCTATTTTGCAGGTTAATTGCAAGTCCCCTTCATTCAAAGCAATCACCAAATGAATGGTTATAAGTCAATGACTACCTGTATTTGATTTGCACAGCGCTTCTGAAATGGTTCCATATACAGGTAATCCTAGAATTACGACAGTTCACTTAGTGACAGTTTGAAGTTAAGCAATAACCGCCCCCCTTCCAAACATTTGCAAGCCAATCGGACGGTGGGAGCAAAAAATATGTCCTTATTCAAGACAACTTCAAAAAAGGCAGCAATTGCAGCATAAAGAAGAAGTGGTCCTGTGGCATCTTAAATAACATCAAGTTACAGCATAAACTTTCATGATTACTATATAGTCTGTGCCTTCAGGTGAATG
Source organism: Coluber constrictor foxii (assembly GCA_038048745.1). Classification (NCBI taxonomy): domain Eukaryota; kingdom Metazoa; phylum Chordata; class Lepidosauria; order Squamata; family Colubridae; genus Coluber; species Coluber constrictor. The sequence goes on along the minus strand of CM075961.1, from coordinate 121,346,565 downwards.
TTTATATTTAACATACTAGAGCTGAATTAATAATAAATAGTGAGATAACCATTCATTATGGTTATCTAGTGAAGCTCAAGCCTTAATATCTTCGTTGACTTTATGAATCTGAAACAGAGATAATGCCACAGAACAAAAAATATTTAACTGGTATTTTAAAATTACATGAGAATTAATAGAAACCAAGTTGAAAGAAACTACTTTATTTAAAGTTAGGGCATGTAGTAGTGCTATCAGAACAAGGCGGCTGTGAACAAGTCATGTAAAATCTGGAGTATCATCATTGCCTCTTCCCCACACTGCTCTGTAGGTAGTCCTCAACTTACAATCATTCATTTAGTGACTGCTCAAAGTTACACTGGCACTGAAAAAAGTGACTTACAAATGATCCTTGGCCGTAGACTTGGTAGCGTCCCCAAGGTAACAATAAAATTTAGGCGCTTGAGCATCTGGCACGTATTTATGATAGTTGCAGGGTCTTGGGGTCATGTGATCACCATTTGTGACTTTCCCAGTTAGCTTCTGGCAAGTACAGTCAATAAGAGAAGCTAGATCCACTTAACAACTGCAGTGATTTACTTAATAACTACAGTAATTTATTTAACAACGTTGGCAAAAAAGAGCCATAAAATCAACCGTGACTCACTTAACAGCTTTATTTAACAATAGAAATTCTGGTTCCAATTTTGCTTGTAAGTCCAGGATTCCCTCTATAGATAGTCCTCAACTTACAACCACAACTGAACCCCAAATTTCCCTTGCTAATTGAAACATTTATTAAGTGAGCTTTGTCCTATTTTATGACCTTTCTTACCACAGTTAAGCAGTTGTTAAATTAGTAACACAGTTGTTAAGTGAATCTTGCTTTCCCGTTGACTTTGCTTGTCAGAAGGTTGTAAAAGGAGTCATATGCAACTGTCACTGCAACTGGGTCACTGCAACTGTCATAAATATGAGCCATAAATATGAGCCATTCTGATTTCGTGACCATGAGGATTCTGTAGTATGAAAAATGGTCATAAGACACTTTTTTCAGTGCCACTGTAACTTCAAACAGCCAGTACACAAATTTGTAGGTCGAGGACTATCTATAGTTCTTTCCTCCTACTTAAAGAAATTTTTAAAGTACCTCCTGTATCTTTCCTATGTGCTGCTTCCTAACAGGAATGTACATTATTTTGTTTGTAAACAGAAAGAAAAACAATCCACTATTTAGATATACATATCACTACAGACCTTTACATAAGGAATAACCTGACTCATCATTCTGTACCTGACAGTTTCCTGAACTTTTAACAGTGTTTGCAGATTGCTTAGTAAACAGTCTGCTACAGAAAAAGAACCCATTTGTTTCCTTCCTGCATAACAATTAGGAAGCAGGGAAATGGAAAACATAGGACTTGCTTTGGAATAATTCTTCCTAGATATTTTAGGGCAAATCCATTTAAAATCAGAGTGCAGATTCTGTGAAACACTTTTATTTAATAGCATTAAGATGAAACCAATTATAAAATCTCAAAACCCTATGAAAATAATACCAATGGTATAAAGAAGAGAATCTGACTGTTCCTGTACCTAATTAAGTTTTATGAAAAAAGGGCCTTGATGTTCCCACCAGCTGTGACATCATGCAACGGAACTGATAACAAATTTTATTAGTCCAGGAAGACAATGGGGTCTGGTCTTGGATCCTCTTCCTAAAATCTATCTCCACTCAATTTATTTATGGACCAAGTTCATTAAGGATATACTGATGTACTATATGTCTCCATCAATTTAATTGATCAGTTAATAAAATATGTATCTTTTCTCCATTGTATTATCAGAAAAACAAAACTTCAACTGTACAAGTTAAAAAAATCATCTACCAGCAATTTGTAATATGAAGATGTAACAGACAATTGTTGCACCCAGGCATAATTCCTCCACAATCAGAATGATTTTGCCAATGCTATTCCACTTGGAAAAAAAATCAATACTATTCAACTCTGTATATTATACATATAAGAGAATACTTCTTTATTTTTCTTTATTTAGTAAATATTTTAAAAAGGCAAGATTTTAGATATCAATTAAGTTTTGTTTCTCAATACACAAATCATATGATTTTTATTTCAGTTCCTTCTATTTCACCTTCCAAGAAATTGGTAGAGCTTGTAACATCAACAATCATAAAGATGGGTATGGAGTAAGATCAAAGGAATGATGTATAGTAAAGTTCCATATTGATTTGTGACCCTTGAAGCAACTATATACCCACTCTATATAACTTGGATAAACCTACGATGTATAGGGAACTGCTGGACGGTGGAGGTAACCTTAGATCTAAAGCCAAATTATAAATACGGGGAATCAATTTGGACTGGTGGGCATATGCACAAATTCAAGCAAGATACCAAAAAGATAAAGCCAATGGGGGGATTTTACTTCACCACAAGAGTTTGATAAGACCCTCTCCTGGAAGGTGATAAGAAATGTATCACTAAGGTATATAATCTCCTCCTGTCCCGATCTGTAGCTGAGGAAATAGTTAAAGACTCAATGATAGCCTGTGGGTGGAACTTCGGATATTCATTAGATCTGGAAAAATGGCAACAAATATGGAATAGAAATGTAAAAATGATAATGGCAGTGTTTTTCAAAGAAAATATATTTCAAATGTTATATAGATGGCATATACCACCAGCAAGAATCGCAAAGATGTTTTCTGAAATTTCAGCGGAATGTTGGAAATGTGGGTCAGCCAGGGGTACTTTTTACCACCAATGGTGGACATGTCTACAAGCCCAAAACTATTGGAATAAGATAAAAGATTGGCTCATGAAGATTAAAGGAGTCAGCTTTCAACTGAGACCAGAGTTTACTTGTTAGGAATAAACCATGGGGGCATAAGGAAAAAAGACTGGTATCTTTTCATACATATTACCACTGCGGCTAGAATTGCATATGTGCAATTTTGGAAAGGGAAAGAAGTACCATCAGTTCAGATGATTATTAACAAAATTTTGCAGTGTGCAGACAAACATAGTGGGGCAAAAAAATATTTAGTCAGCCACCAATTGTGCAAGTTCTCCCACTTAAAAAGATGAGAGAGGCCTGTAATTGACATCATAGGTAGACCTCAACTATGAGAGACAAAATGAGAAAACAAATCCAGACAATCACATTGTCTGATTTAGAAAGAATTTATCTGCAAATTATGGTGGAAAATAAGTATTTGGTCACCTACAAACAAGCAAGATTTCTGGCTCTCACAGACCTGTAACTTCTTCTTTAAGAGGCTCCTCTGTCCTCCACTCATTACCTGTATTAATGACACCTGTTTGAACTTGTTATCAGTATAAAAGACACCTGTCCACAACCTCAAACAGTCACACTCCAAACTCCACTATGGTGAAGACCAAAGAGCTGTCGAAGGACACCAGAAACAAAATTGTAGACCTGGGAAGGCTGGGAAGACTGAGTCTGCAATAGGCAAGCAACTTGGTGTGAAGAAATCAACTGTGGGAGCAATAATTAGAAAATGGAAGACATACAAGACCACTGATAATCTTCCTCAATCTGGGGTTCCACGCAAGATCTCACCCCGTGGGGTCAAAATGATCACAAGAACGGTGAGCAAAAATCCCAGAACCACATGGGGGGACCTAGTGAATGACCTGCAGAGACGTAACAAAGGCTACCATCAGTAACACACTATGCCGCCAGAGACTCAGATCCTGCAGTGCCAGACGTGTCCCTCTGCTTAAGCCAGTACATGTCCGGGCCTGTCTGAAGTTTGTTAGAGAGCATTTGGATGATCCAGAAGAGGATTGGGAGAATGTCATATGGTCAGATGAAACCAAAGTAGAACTGTTTGGTAGAAACCCAACTCGTCGTTTTTGGAGGAGAGAGAATGCCAAGTTGCATCCAAAGAACACTAAACCTACTGTGAAGCATGGGGATGGCAACATCATGCTTTGGGGCTGTTTCCTGCAAAGGGACCAGCACAACTGATCTGTGTACAGGAAAGAATGAATGGGGCCATGTATTGTGAGATTTTGAGTGCAAACCTCCTTCCATCAGCAAGGGCATTGAAGATGAAACATGGCTGGGTCTTTCAGCATGACAATGATCCCAAACACACCGCCCGGGCAACGAAGGAGCGGCTTCGTAAGAAGCATTTCAAGGTCCTGGAGTGGCCTAGCCAGTCTCCAGATCTTAACCCCATAGAAAACATTTGGACGGAGTTGAAAGTCCTGTTGCCCAGCGACAGCCCCAAACATCACTGCTCTAGAGGTAATCTGCATGGAAGAATGGGCCAACATACCAGCAACAGTGTGTGCCAACCTTGTGAAGACTTACAGAAAATGTTTGACCTCTATCACTGCCAACAAAGGATATATAACAAAGTATTGAGATGAACTTTTGATATTGACCAAATACTTATTTTCCACCATAATTTGCAAATAAATTCTTTCCAAACCAGACAATGTGATTGTCTGGATTTGTTTTCTCATTTTTAAGTGGGAGAACTTGCACAATCGGTGGCTGACTAAATACTTTTTTGCCCCACTGTATATTCTTAAAGATAGACAAGAATCAATTTTCAATCAAAGTTGGGATAAATGGTACCAATGAATAGAAGTAAAAATGTCATGAGATAGATGTTAGAAAAACATGTAGCATAGATATGTAAATAGCAGGCTAAATATAAATAAGGTAATATTAGATATAAGAAGACAAATAAGTGCAAGAAATAATATGATAAACCTGATCAAAGTTGTAATATGATGATATGTAATGTTACTTAGAAACTGTATATATGCGGGGGTTGAGTCAACTGTCAGTCTTCTTTATGTTTTTCATTTTTAATTTATAATAAAATGTTTATTAAAAAAACAATCATAAAGGTGTTATTTACAGAAAAAAATACATAACATTTTCAATCAACTTATCACCAAATCTTCCATCTCTTATGATCTGCCAAAATGGCAATATTTCATCGTTTTAAAGCAATTATTATTCAAAAATTATTAAATAAAATGTAGAAAATTAAATTAGAATAGTAAACAGCACTTCTGTGATTTTCTGTACTGATTTAAAGTCTAGATGAAACAATATTTATTGAAAGCACTAGAATATGTTTTCTGTCAATGCATTATTCAAGCAGATACAGCTAAAATGGGAATGAAACATTATTTTTTACCAGGGGATATATGAGCAGTCTCACATTTTTGTAATCTGTCAACTTGTCAGTTTTATATTCTAGGATTATTTTTTTTAAAGTCAGATTCACTTTGCCTAGTTTGTATGTATTAGCCATGTGGAATGTTCATACTATCTTCTCCCCAGTTAACTTATTGAAAAAACTAGGTAGATATATCTCCCCGCAGATGAATAGTTTTTAATTAACCAAAATACCAAAAGCACCAAATGCTTGAATCATTGATTATTCAATGACTGAATAATCATCTAAGTGGTAATGGTTGGTACTTCAAACTTCTTTTCCTTTAACTTTCCTTCCAAACACATTACTACAGTATTTCACTATTTTGATTTATCTTTATGATGCTGTTGTCCAACTGTATATTCCTCATTTTTGTCTAATTTTTTAAAAAGCCAATAGGAAAATCTACACTATAGCCTTTACACCTTCAGTATATACTCCTAAGCAGCCAGCTATTTACCAACTTACTCATTTTTGGCATACTGTGTCCATTGCAAGAAAATTCACAAATGGCAGCCAATAGCTTTTTGGATTTTCAAAGGCCTTAATACGACATTAAAAATTAAAGTTAAGCCTGTACAGGCAATGTCAGAAGGCAGGTCTCCAGTACCTAGATGGACACAGCCAATTTAACAACCAGGCTTCAGAAACACACCATGAAGCAGTGAGGGAAAAAATACAATAGGCAGGAGAAGGAGTTTTTAGTGAAACTTTTTGTGGAAGTACTAACTTTGACATCTTAAAAGCAATCAGAAATCTGAAGTGCTGCGAATTTCCACAGCAGCAGCTGAAGAAGAACTTCAGAAGGAGAGAAAAGATACTTTGAGAAAGTCCTATAAAGACGTATAGGAAAAGTGAAAGATTATATGCTGGGTTCCATAAACTTTAGGATGAGCATCAATCTTTAAAAAAAGAATTTGTAAGAGTGGAAGAAAGAGAAATAAATGATCGTCGGCGCCACATTTTAGCAAGTCCGCTGGGTTCGAGAAACCGAAGGCAGAACAGGGAATGGGGAGTTAGTCTGAATTCTTTCCCTTAACAGTGAAGACCGAGGGTTGTTTTCACCACCGTGCAAACTACCTTCTCTCCTTCGTACCTGCTTTGCCAACCTTGGATGAGGTTGGTGTATTTGCTCAAGGTCCCCTCCAGAACTGCCTCCGTTCTCCTACCAGCTGCCAGTCCCCCCGGGGCACCTCCTCCGCAGTCTCCTCCTGGACTGGCCGCAGCTGAACTGGGGCTGCTGCTGCTTCCTCCATCCCGTCTCCCTGCCGGCGCTGCGGCCGCAGCTCCTACTTGCCGGCCCGAGAGACCCCGACTGGTGGAAGTGGAAGGCGACGAGCCCCCCGACGTGGGTCGACTGCTACTCCGGCTGCTACTGTTACTGCCTCCGCCGTTGCTATTGGCTGTAGCCACGGCCGCTGACACGTTGTCCCCGGGGCTTTGCGCCGCTGTAGCTGCCTTCTCCATGGAGTTCGCGGGAAGGCTCTGAGGTAGCCCCGGCCCTCGCTTAGACTGTAGCTGCTGCCGGCAGGTTGGGAAATCTCCGAGTCATTTCGCTAAGAAAAAGGGAGAGGAAGGACTGAGCTATTCCCGCGGGCGCCACCCACTCAAGGGCTTTTTGCGCCCACAAAGCGGAGGCGGCGCCGGCGCTTTGTGTCCAGTGGCGTGGAGAAATCCGCCCCGCCTGCGATTCTCCCTTGAGGCCGCCCTCTTGTTCCAGCCCTAGTTGTGAATCTCTGCTTGAGGCCCGGCAGGAAGGCCGACCGCGAGGAATTCTCAGTGCTACGAATTTGGGAGGAGACAAGAGACATTCGCGCCTAGCTCTTAACTGCCAGCGCCGGCTGCCTCTGCTCCGACGCATACGCTTTTTGGAAGACTAGCCCAAGGAGTGTTCAGCCAGAATAACTTTTGTATCAGAGCTCCGGAGTTGAAGGTGTGTGGACCAGCCACCGCGCTGAATGTCAGGATGGTTGATTTTATAATTTGTCTTAAACCGAAGGCTATAAGCCATGCTGAATAGGCAATTCTGCTCAATGTGAATTAGACTGTCCTTAAATGGCATTTGGCAGAAGAGGCCCTGGCGGAGACCTGTCTGACCAGTGTATCCCACCTTCTGCCCCATCGTGGGAGAAGAGCTATCAATGGTAGCAAATAAAACTTGTATATGCGGATTTTTAAAGCCTGCGCCTTGGCAGATGGAGTAGGAACTAATCTTTTGATTATTTATGCCACATGATATAATCTATAATTTTTCAAGATTAAGTCCCAAGAAAAACTGTTCTACTTATTCAGTAAAGTAGGCTTTTCTAATCTGGGTCCATCTGAACTTCTGATTTGTAAATTGCATCATGGTTTGCTGCTTGAAATGATACACTTGTGGTATATCACCACAAGTGACCAATAAGGGGGACCTTATTGTTCCATTTCAGGCTAAAATTTTAATCCAGTCTTGATTTTTAAAAAGTAAAAAGTCCACTAGAAAGAATTGGATAGGAACATGTTTTTATTAAAGGCTAATTTTCCCCTTCAGGTTTTTAAACAAAGTCTTTCTATATCTAAAATTTTATATAATTTCTGAAATTTACTGAACCAATTTTCTAACTTCACATAAAACTCTAAACCATAAAATGAACACTAAACTGAGTTAGACTCCAAAAAACACTGTTCCATCCATGAACCAAGTTTAAAAATTAATCAAACTTATTGTATGAATACAGCCAACAATATGGCTAATATTGGGGAACATCATTTATAGTAATAGAACAGTACAATACCCAAAACTTTAGTTTCAAATTTGATGCTTTTATATCACAGCTGCTGTCTGCCTACCAACTTAAGGTCATATCAGACATCTGTTTGGTTCAAAATACTTTGATAATTAAATTAGATGCACAGGAAACAAATGTAAACTTTGCTTTCCTGATGTATTTATGCATTCGCTGCTCACAGGAGCATCAATACTGAAATGGCCTTTTGTGACAAAATAAACAGAAGTGAGACAATGTTGGAGGTAACGCTTTCCTTCCAAGCTCATAAATACAATATGTAAATAGGGGAAATCCATTCCTATTTTTTATATAAATTGATTATGTACTTTAAATACATAATCTGTTATGCAATGCCAGGTCCGTTGTAAATAAGGCCCCCCTCATCTGTGACCTTCTTCAAGAGGGGGGTGCGGACCTGGCCGGTATTACTGAGACCTGGTTGGGCCGCGAGGGCGGGGTTCCCCTCGTGGAGATGTGCCCGCCAGGTTTCCTTGCATTTCACCAGCCGAGAGCTCAGGGCAGGGGTGGGGGAGTGGCGGTCATTATTAAGGAAGGTCTGGATCCGAGGGAGGCCACTGTTCCTCAGATAGCCGGGTGTGAGTCCATCTTCGTGAGGTGGGGTCCTGGTGGGCAGATGGGTTTGTTAGTCACGTACCTGGCTCCCTGCCGCGTGGCAACGACTCTGCCCGAGCTCCTCAATGTTGTAGCCGATGTGGTGATTGGCACCCCCAGGCTTATGGTCATGGGGGATTTCAATCTGCCATCTATCGGCGAAACATCTGAGATAGCTCGGGAGTTCATGGCTTCCATGACGGCCATGGACCTGACCCAGGTAATTCAGGGCCCAACTCACATTGGTGGACACACCCTGGACCTAGTTTTTGTCTCTGGACAGTGGTTGAGTGGTCTTGATATTGGGGATATAGGCTTAGAACCCTTGTCATGGACTGACCACTCGCTCCTTCGGCTCGACTTTCTGACCGCTGTACCCCACCGCAGGGAGGCGGAACCGACCAGATGGTTCCGCCCCAGGCGCCTGATGGATCCTGATAGGTTCCAGACGGAGCTTGGGCCATTCCCTGAGACACTGACACACGACTCGGCCGAGGACCTGGTGGCTGCCTGGAATAGAGCGGCCGGTGGGGCCTTGGACCGTGTCGTGCCTTTGCGGCCTCTGACCCGGTGCCGAACTAACTTAGCTCCTTGGTTCACCGAGGAGCTGAGGGAGATGAAGCGCCGGAAAAGACGCCTAGAGAGTGGTTGGAGGGCCAGCCGCTCCGAATCTGACTTGACACTAGTAAGAGCTCATATTAAGACTTACTTAGTGGCGATAAAAACGGCCAAGTCTAATTACTTTGCCGCTCTTATCGCGTCATCAGATAATCGCCCAGCCGCCCTGTTTAGGATGACCCGCTCCCTCCTCCATTCGGGAGCGCGGGAGGATCCCTTACAGGGACGTGCTGAGGATTTTGTTCAATATCTGGATGATAAAATAACTCAGATTCGGGACGACCTGGCCGCCGACTGGGTGGGTTCAGGCGGGGTGACTGAGCCAGGTCTTGAGAGTGTTATCTGGGCTGAGTTCGATCCTGTGGCTCCCGAGGACGTGGACAGGATTCTGGGAAGACTGAACGCAACCACATGTTTATTGGACCCGTGTCCCTCCTGGTTGGTGCTGGCCTCCCGGGAGGTTACACGAGGCTGGCTCCAGGAGATTATAAACGCTTCTTTGAGTGAGGGTGTCCTTCCGCCTGCCTTGAAAGAGGCGGTGGTGAGGCCCCTCCTCAAGAAGCCCTCCCTGGACCCAGCTGTTTTAGCAAATTACCGTCCTGTCTCCAACCTTCCCTTCCTGGCGAAGGTTGTTGAGAGTGTGGTGGCGTGGCAGCTCCCCCGATACCTGGATGAAGCCGTCTATTTAGACCCGCTCCAGTCCGGCTTCAGGTCTGGGTACAGCACCGAAACGGCATTGGTCGCGTTGGTGGATGATCTCTGGAGGGCCCGGGGTAGGGGGTACTCCTCTATCCTGGTGCTGTTAGACCTCTCAGCGGCTTTTGATACCATCGACCATGGTATCATATTGCGCCGGTTGGAGGGACTGGGGGTGGGGGGCACCGTCTTACGGTGGTTCTCCTCCTACCTCTCCAACCGGTCGCAATCTGTGTTGACAGGGGGGCAGCGGTCGACCCCGAGGCACCTGGTATGTGGGGTGCCGCAAGGGTCGGTCCTCTCGCCCCTCCTGTTCAACATTTATGTAAAGCCGCTGGGTGAGATCCGTGGTTTTGGGGTGGAGTTCCATCAGTACGCTGATGATACTCAGCTGTACATTTCCACCCCAGACCACCCCAACGATGCCGTGGAAGTGATGTCCCAGTGCCTTGAAGCTGTGCGGGTCTGGATGGGGAGAAACAGGCTTCGACTCAACCCCTCCAAGACCGAGTGGCTGTGGCTGCCGGCTTCCCGATATAGCCAGCTGACTCCATCGCTGGCTATTGGGGGTGAGTCATTGGCCCCCACGGAAAGGGTTCGCAACTTGGGCGTCCTCCTGGACTCACGGCTGTCTTTAGAGGATCATATGACGGCCGTGGCCAGGGGGGCTTTTTATCAGGTCCGCCTGATTCGCCAGCTGCGACCCTTTCTAGATCGGGACTCCCTACGCACGGTCACTCATGCTCTTGTCACTTCCCGTCTGGACTACTGTAATGCTCTCTACATGGGGCTCCCCTTGGGGTGCACCCGGAGGCTCCAACTGGTGCAGAGTGCGGCCGCGCGGGGGATTATGGGAGCGACGGGACGCTCCCACGTGACACCTCTCCTGCGCGAGCTGCATTGGCTGCCGGTGGACTTTCGGGTGCGTTTCAAGGTGTTGGTAATCACCTTTAAAGCGCTCCATGGCTTAGGGCCAGGGTACTTACGGGACCGCCTTCTGCCGCCAATTGCCTCCCACCGGCCGGTTCGCTCCCACAGAGTGGGCCTCCTCAGGGTGCCGTCAGCCAGACAATGCCGGCTGGCGACCCCCAGGGGGAGAGCCTTCTCTGTGGCAGCACCCACCCTTTGGAATGATCTGCCTCCAGAGTTAAGAATAATCTCTGACCTCCCAACCTTTCGGCGGGCTTTAAAAACCCATCTCTTTCAGCTCGCCGGCCTAGCCTGATCCCTATAACATTTTAGTATTTTTAGAGTTGTATTTTAAATATGTTAATTTTTAAATTTTACGGCCATTTATATTATTATTATTATTTTAAGAAATTTTAACTTGTGTATGTTGTATATTGTTCTTAATTGGCTGTACACCGCCCTGAGTCCGCAAGGAGAAGGGCGGTATATAAATCCAAATAAACTAAACTAAACTAAACTAAATAGTAGGTTTAACCCTAATTAAATCCATGGATCAAATTATCAGTTGAATTATCTGAAGATTGTGACTGATTTGGAGTTACTTTTGGGTGCAAAAAAGTCAAATTATTAAAGTAATTTCAATAGGCAAATGAATTTTTTCCTTATCAAAATAATTTGGAACATAGTATAAAGTAATACCCTATACTTCAGTAAAGTACCTTTTGAAAATTACTATTAATTTACAACAGATTTAAAATCCTGAAGTATTCCAAAACAACAATAGAGAAAAGAATGAAGAACAAAGCTGATACATTTAAAATCCTAAGAAGCAAATGTTCTAATGACTAGTGTGAGACACAAAGATGATGTCAGTCTAAGGTACTGTTACAGAGAAAGCTTACCTGTACTTCCACCAACCTAAATGCCATTAGCCTAAAAGCCATAAGAGAGAGAATTCCAGCCTTTATGACAATAAAACACATTTAATTTAAATGACACAGTAAATCACATTAAATATTTTAACAATTGTTTAAAAGCATGGCCAAATCATACACAACATTTCTACACTGATAGAAATGGAGCTGGGAAGAAGAGCTGTCTGGCCATTTTGCCCTCTAAGGTCTAGCCCAGGCACGCATTTACTGAAGTTATCTTGCCAGACTGTCCCTTATGTGCAGATTGAAATTGTTACCTCAGACTCTTGTTTTGCACTGTTTGTTGATCAGTGACATTGGAAAATGAAGTTACCCACAGCAGTGAAAGGTTAGGTTGCTGAGCATTTAGGTTCAGAGGCAGAAGTTGAGAGGTTGCTAGAATCTTGGGGATGGGGGGATATGATTGGTTTCTTAGTGGCCCTACAGTCTGGTTGCCACTACTAAATGTCAGGTTGGTATTTAATAAAATTCTTATCCATGACATGATTATGAATGAGGCAGCCATTTTAGCATATATGGGTGTATTCAGAGATATGAATATAAGACCTTGTTGTTGAAATGGGCTCTAAGGAGAAAGTAAGTTTTGTGCTGAACTTCGTCGTTGGATTAGCGATTGAGTCTCCACACTGATAACTCTTGGGAATCTTTAAATTATACATGGATAGCATAGAATCTTGGAGTAGCTCATTCATTCATAGCCCCTGGTAATCATGTGCCTGATCATTAACCTGACACATACCAGGATTGCACACTAGATTTGGTTTTTGTTTCAGGGCAATTGCAGCATGATCTGGTAGTGGACAATATTACCATCAATTCTTTGCCATGGTGTAAACTCTCAGAATGCTACCTCATTCTGCAGGGAGGTAGGACTCTAAGATTGGTTCACCTTAGGCTACTGAGATACTTTGGAGTTTCCCTAAGGATCTCCTGGGCAGTTGAATCAAGACATAAGCTGTGACCTGGAATGGGCATATAAAGAGGACCTTAGATTGAATTGTTTCTATATGGCTTTCACTTTGTGACAATCCTGGTTCTTTGATGGATTCCAAAAGATGAAGCACCAGAAGAACAAGTAGAATGCCATTGGAGAAAGATGAAAAGTGACGTCTCTAATCATAAATAAAAGCCACAATTAGAATAAAAGTGTAGGATAGAAGCAGAAAATATATTTTACACTCTTCTCATAGAAAAATAGCCATCCAACCATCTTGTTTAAGATAACTCATTTCAGTTTGGAAAGGGGTAACTCACAGATCATCTGATGAGCCACTCTTATTTAATTATCTGACAAAGTTAGGTGGATTCACTTGGAGTTGAACTCCAACTGGGAAAATCCTTGCATAGTTCCATGGAATGGAATTGAACCTATGACTTCTAAGGAGCTTGACAAAATCCTAAAAATTCTGAAACCAATCACCTGTTTATTGGATTTATTAGATTCATCTCCTTTTGGCCCATAAAGACCAGATAGGAAATTACATTTGGTGGGATCTATGCAATAGTATCAGTTTTCCTAAGCAGGGAACAGTTCCTTCTCTTAAAGCCATAATTGAAGCCATTAGTCCTACACAACTTTAAACCAGTCTCTAACTTTCCTTTTTTGTGGGAAAGGTTGTTGAAAAGGTGGTCAGGAAAATTTGGAGGAAAAAAACTTTCAGTTAGATTTCTGGGAGAAGAAGGCATTAATAACATGGATGATACTTACTGATGATTTCTATTAAGCCAGCATAGGTGGTGCAACCCTACAGACACCCCTTGATCTCTCAGTAGCTTTTAATGCTATAAATCATGGTATTTTTCTGAACCACTGTGGAAGGGGAACCTTCAAAAGTCATTCTTTCCCTGTGTTGTTTTGCCTATTGAGACTTTAACAGAGCAAAAGAGGTAAAGGATCAAACCTAGAGTTCAAACTGCAAAAGGAAGACACTTTTAGCACCTGAGCTTTGGTGGGTGTGTTGGAAAAAGATCTTTGTTGTGTAGAAGAAGAGAAGAAGTTGAAGAGGATAATGTAGGACAGATACCAGGATAAAATGCAGCACAGCAAGCAACTGAAAGCAAAGGAGGAGCAGGCAGGTATTTTAGCAAATCAGCAACAGAGGAGCTGAAAGAGGAAGTACAGCCTGGAAGCCACTCTACTCCAGCAGAAGATATTAATAGCCTAGGGCCTGTCAGCAGCTCACATTCTCCTGCCTCTGTCTTCCAAATACAGACTTTTTTTTTTTTTTTTGCAAAATTAGTGCTTCAGAAACAGTTCAGAATGACAGCCAGTAGTGCTGAAGCTGACACCGTCCAGCAACACAAGCCAACCAACTCCAATGGTAGCTAAATAGCTCAGAGAAGCATTTCTAAATGTATAAGGAGAAAATAAGCATATATAGGGCATTTCATTTTGGGGATTTAGATATATGTTACATGTAGAAATAGACATACAGTATATTACTATATAGTATGTAATATGGGTTTGAATTAAATTAGAAGTTAAAAAGTCAGTGTCATAAAATTTGTTAAGCCCTTTTGATATGATTAAAAAAAGCTTTCTTGAAATACAGGGAACAAACTAGCCTTATAGGTTGTCTATATCATTTCACAACTACTTACCTTGATTATAGGGCGTACTGTGTTTGTCGGGGAAATAGCGGGCTCTAATGAGCTCCGCGAAAACCCAAATTGACAAGCCGCTGCCAAGGGATTTTCGGACCGGAATCATCTCATAACGGGGAAGAAGGAGGGATACCTCAGACGACCAAGAGGAACAGGCAAGTTTCTTGGAGGTCAGAGGGAACCCTCTGTGAGTTGGCAGTGGAGAGCAGCAGCCATGGAGGCTGCCATGAAGCTGGGACAACCGGGCAAGAAATGTGCTGGAGGAAAGTGGATAGAAATGGAGCTTTTTGAAGGCGGGTGAGTGACAACCAACCCAGGCTAGAACAACGCCTAGAGCAAAATTAACATCTAAGACCCCTAGCTATAAAATAGCAGCTGAATAACAAAGGGGCTGAAAGTTTAAAATGCTATGTTAAAGAAACAAAGACCCAATAACTAAACTTTGAACAGAACTAAAGGAATTAAATATTGAGATATGGGACAACTGGATATTTTAAATTTGAATTGGATTCAAAAGAAGAAGAAGAGGAAGAAGAGGAAGGAGAAGGAGAAGGAGAAGAAGAAGATTGGACATTTTTAAAATTAAAAGAAGAAATAAAATGGATTGTTACATAATAGCACAAAATGGATACTCGCATATGTTGATTGTAGAGGGACACCGTCTGGTTAAAAAAGAAACTTCGTAAGTCCTTTGTGCTATGGGAAATTTTGAGTTCTACAGATAAAAGTTGTGGGATCTTGCGGAGGAGGTGTCTTTTCCTGTCTGCAGGCAGCTTGACTTTTGTGAAAAGAAAATTATAATGGAACTCCTATAGTTGAAACAATAATAACTTAAAAAATTGGTGCAGGAATAAAAGAAGGAATAAGCGAAGGCCCAAGAGAAGATTTGATACATTATATCCAGAAAAAAAATAACAAAAAGATATAATATGACTTATGGAGGACAAAATTGAAAACTTTGAAAATGGAAGGAAATATACATTTGGAGATGAAGAAATAAGATAAACACGACTGGAAAAAGAAAAAAGAAGATTGAAACAATGTGATTAAAAATAAAACAATGTACAGGTGGATTGTAGTAATAGGAGGTTTTTACAGAAATTAAGAATGTTAAAAGGAATTTATAAACATATTTAAAGGTATATTTGAAGCAAGAATTATATGTTAATGTTAAATTGGTATGAAAAAGGATAAAGATAAATATGGTTAATTTAAAATGTTAAAAGGAATTTATAAATATATTTAAAGGTATATTTTAAGCAAGAATCATGTCTCAATATTAAATTGTTATGAAAAAGGATAAGGATAAATATAATTAACTGAAAATAAGCAAAGTATAGATGGATGGAAACAATAAAGAAAGGATTAAGTAGGGATAGTTAAACCAACTATGATTATACTGTGTTTAACAGCCAAAAAATAAAAATAGATATGCTGTGTAACGGCCAGAAAATAAAAATGACTATGCTGTGTTTCACAGCCAAACAAAATGGATATGCTGTGTAACAGCCAAAACATAAAAGGATATGCTGTGTAACAGCCAGAAAACAAAAATGACTATGAGGAGTATGTTGAGATTAATAGTTAAAATGAAATAAATAAGTTAGGTTTAATAACAGAAATAAAGACTATAAATGTTGAGTTCATTAGTAAAAATAAAATGATTATGTTGGAAATAATTACTTTATAAATGTTTACAATTATTGTGAGGATTTATATTGTTAAAATATATCCATCTAAGCAAATGAAAGAGAAAAATGGAAGTATAATTGATTAGGATTTAAGATTTAAGTAATGGGTTTTTGGGGATAATGGCATAGTTAAATAGATAAAATTGAGGGAAATAATTGAGTAAAATATTAAGTTGTGTTAATTAAATTAAGATTTGTTAGTGATTTGTATTAATTTATGACCGGATCAAAAGCTTTGTTTTGAAAAAATGTGTTTTATGTTTATGTTTTAAAAAAATAATAAAATATTTTATTAAAAAAAAGAAAAGAAAAAAACTAATAAAAGACTGTTAATGTGGATTGAAACAAAATGGATATTTTTTCAGGCTGCTGATTGGAATTGTGGATTCTAGAGAGACACCTTCAGGAGAAATAAGACCATTACAACACTGAACTTTTGCTAACAGTCATGAGAACTTCTAAGGAGGATTTGTTTGTCTACAAATGGCTTGACTTTGATTTTAAAAAAAGAGGAATATAACAAAACTTTTAAATGGAACAATATCAATTTGGAAAGAATAAAATGGCATAGGAAATTAGGGAAATGATGAAAATGATGTATTTGTCACTGAAAATGGAAATAAGGGAAATAATTACAATGTTACACGAAGAACCAAAATCTGATGATCCAAAAATTGTGTTAGAGTATAATCAAGATGGCAAGGAAACAACGACTCAGAAGCAAGACATAGAGATTGAAAATAAAGAAGACGACAAAGACAACGAGATTGACTATGGAAATTTAAATGAGTATGTGGATAGTAACAATAAAAATGAGAATTTTAAAGAATACATTGGGATTAATAATAGAAAAAATGGAAAGGGTGGAAAGAGACAAAGAGGAAAAAAAGGCTGGAGAAAGAATATAAAAAAACTAAATGATTACATTGGAATTAACAGTGGAAAGACAAGAAAGAGGGAAAAGAAATAGAAAACAACAGGAAGTTCAGGGCAAAATAGAAGAGTCCGTGACTGAGATACAAAATGATTATACTGGGATTAGCAGGGAAAAATAAGAAAAAGAGAAAAGAGATGGGAAATAATGGGAAATACAGGGCAAAATAAGAGAGCTCAGGATTTTAAAACACAAAAAAAAGGGGGGGAAAAATAAAAACGGAGAAATGGTGAAATTGAGAAAGAAATGAAAGAGAAATATGATATATATCCTTAGAATTGAAATATGAAGTGAAGTAAGATTTATAGATGTAATGAGTATTAAGAAAAAGTTGAGGATGAAAACTATATGGATCAGGGGTGGGTTCTAAAAGTTTTTACTACCGGTTCTGTGGGCGTGGCTTATTTTATGGGTGTGGCTTGGAGGTCATGTGACTGGGTGGGCGTGGCTAGCTGGGCATGTGACCCGGTGGCCATAGCTATGTGTATAGGGAGTACTCAGAGGTCCTCGCACTTATGACTGGTCCTCACACTTATCCGCACATTTATGCCCGTGCAGCATTCTTAACAACCATGTCACTCATTTCACAACTGCTTCTCTTCACCATGGTCATAAAATAGGGCAAAAAACATAAAATGTGAAGACAGTCGTAAGTTTGAGGACTGGTGTGAGGACCAGTCAAAAATAACTTTTTCAGCCCTCTGAGTAGTCCATATGCACAAAAGGACTACCCAGAGGGCTGAAAAAAGTGATTTCTGACAGGTCCTTGCACTATTGACCAGTCTTCGCACTTATGACTGGTCATCATTTATGCCCATTGCAGCATTCTTAACAACGGTGTCACTCATTTCACAACTGCTTCTCTTCACTATGGTGACAAGATAGAACAAAAACGTAAAATGTGAGGACAGTCTTAAGTTCAAGGACTGGTTAAAAGTGCGAAAACCAGTCAAAAGTAACTTTTTCAGCCCTCTGAGTAGTCCATATGCATAAAAGGATACAGCAATAGAGAGGGATGAAGGAAGGGAACGGAAATTAGAGTAGGAGTGAGAGTAAGAGAGGGAGGCAGAGAGGAGGAGAAGGAGAAGGGAAGAGGAAGTAGGGAGGAGAAGAAGGGGGGGAGAGAAAGTAAGAAGGAAAGAAAAGAGAGATGGTAGGTTTGAGGAGAAAGATTGCTGTACAATAAAAAGATGAAAGGGAGCCCCAAACAAATATACAGATATTAAAATAAAGAATGAATTGTTAAACTTTAAAGAATAAAAGAAAACAAATATGAATAAATAGCAATAATTAGAAACACACATAAAACATACAATGTGTTTTCTTTGAACAGAGTATTTGGCCGGTTCACAAATTTAAACAGTGTTTAGTCATTTCAATTAAATTTACAATTTTTATATTTCCTTTTTGCCATATTTATTCTTCATCTATATTTTTAAAAAACCAATATTACCCTTCATCCTCATTTCTAATCTTAATCAAATTCAATTTTTCCCTTCTATATTATATCCCTTCCCATTGTCATCTATTTTTATATCCATCCTCACGTTGGTTAATTATGTAATATTACAGTTGTTTAATACAAATTCAACATTTTAATATAAATCAATTAGTTATATAACTATCTTTTTGTATATTAATCAATATGAACATGAATATTCCAATTATTTCCATGCAATCCAATTTCTTACAAATCAATTAATTATATTTACCAATAATAATAAACCAAATAATTTCCCCCATATATTCCTCCAAACCACAACTTAACCATTTGTGCTTTCAACACAATATACATTTTTCTTAATGCTATATTGCACTTAATGAATTAATTTATAAATGTATTAATTGAAGGAATGAAAGAAATTGAGCCCATTGGATCAGATAAGGATTATTAATAGGCCTGTGCGTATCAGCCCTAATTTTATTTTGATCAAAGATCTGAAATTCAAAGAAAGCATGATGCCAGTTTGCAGTTCAAAGAATAAATCTATTTGATCTGAGATTCAATTTATTTTTTAAAAAAAGTCTAGAGGCAATCAAGAATATTAATAAAACGCAGATACAAATTGCTTCAGTTTTTAATAGGAGAGATTAAGTTTGCAGCAATGATAGAATCTTTTGAGTTTATTAATACAATTAATACTACCAAGTTTCAGAGGCAATTCTTCAAGGATTTTATTGCAATAAGTTGTTGAAATATTTCCTTTGCATCTTTTTTGAGACAGAGATAGAAGGGATTAGGAAAGAACCACACAATAACCTCTAATTTGTCTAGCAAAGAGCCTCTTTCCTGCTATTAAAGTACTTTCCATCCTTGGATTGGCAAATATATTGCTGCTTGTAGTGCCAGTGATTATCCTGTCTAGATTGCCTCTGTTTTGGCTCAGTGCTGAATGTATAGTCTTGACTATGGATACATAGTCTGTGATGGGCAAAATGATTGGTTACATTTTCCATCTTTGCTCTTCTACTTCTGTACATATTTTTTTAAAAATATTTTAGTTAGGATTGCATTTTCTTTCATTTTCTTTATGTATATAGAGAACAGCCAGCCAGTTCGTGATTTTTCTATGGTCTGTCCAGGAGATAATTTTAGGGAGCAGATATTAGTCATTCCATAGTTGGGCTTGCATTAAGATCATGCCAGACCAGTCTTGTCTTCTATAGTTTTGACAGACAATTGACAGAACAGTACTTATCCAACTCTTTAGGAAATGATAGCAAAGCAGTTGTAGAACAGGCTGGCAGAGGATTGAAGAAGAAGGCACAAGTGCTGGAAGGCCAATAACTGCTTCTTTAACCACTACTCAACCATTACTAGTAACTAGGCTTCATTTTCAGCATTAACACAATATAATTTTATTTATATTATTTTAAAGCTAAGGACAAGTTAAACCTGACTCATTCATAATTGGAAATAAGATGAAAGTAATATGGGGAAATTGGAGGAAATTGCCAGGACATGTTTTTGCTGTGGTTAGCAGGTAGTGAAAATATAGTCTACTGTAAACTGTGTGGAACAAATAAATAATTTATATTACTCAGAAGTTTTCAGAAATGGACTATAAGGGACCATTTACTTTTCCAGTTGCTTTATTTGGAAAACCTCTACTGACTTGTCCTTTTGGGGTAATTCGGTTTGCTGCTTCCAATTATTGGATTTTCTGAGGCAGTAAGATTGGTCTCTATTGGAAAGATACCTCCACCCATCCATTACTAGCAGGATGCAGTTATATTAAGATTGTGGCTTGCTGTCAATGCTTGTATGTTGCTTAGTCAGCAAGGCAGCAGAATAGGCTGATGTATGAAATACAGTGCCACAAAAATACAATCAAGTGGCACAAAAAGCCTAGCATTTGGAGCCTTACTGATCCTTATTCTCAAAACCAAACATATAAGACAAATGCACTAAGTGTTAATCTTTCATTCATTCATTCATTCATTGGGTCATAAGGTCGCAATTGTACAAAATTTATAAATAAGATTTGACTGAGGAGCATGTATCAGATTGGTTAGCTAAGCTGAATTCCCAGCTATATTAAGAGGATCAAAGGGAAAATGTAACATTCTGTTAGCAGAAAAGAAATCAAAATTAAGATTTGGAACTCTATTAAAGAAGCTGAGAAAGTGACTAAAAGAAACATGATAGGCGTTTATTACTGAGATGATAAACCTTATTGACCACTTACTTAATCTGTATCACACAACCCACCATAACACTCTCAAGTATTCTCCAATTAGTGGGAAATGAAATTGCAATACCATTGTCTGTAACAACTTCAGAAGCAGCAGAAAAATCTTGAATCTATAATGCTATTAAGTCTATTAAGTATTTCACAGCAATATTATTTAATTCTACCAAGAATAGATCTTTATTTCATCAAGCAATTAGATGGATGTGGAAAACACAATATTATTTACCTGTTAGTGAAAGATGTGGGAAGAGAGGGCAATGTATTTGGATATAAGAGATTGTAAAGTTGAAAAATCAACCTTAACTACCAAAGACTCTTAACTAGTAATAAAGATTTCAATCCTGCTGTTTACAATACAGATTTCTGTTGCACTTAATATTCTTGTTTTATTTCTAGGAAACTTCAGCAAATATTAGGAGTTTGACATTTATTTGAACTATTTTTAATCTTATATTTCATAGTACACATTAATCTATTCCAGAGATTTACAGTTACTGTATATGAAAGAAATCTCCAAGAACTGCAGAAAGATGTCAGGAGCACAGAACTGATTTAGAGATGAGAATTCCTTAACAGGCATATCTACTGAAAGAATCAAGACCAAGTACAAAAAGTGATCCATTTTAATTAAAAAATTCTAAAGAAAAATGATTGATTCATTGAATGAGTTGAGATTCAGTTCCTGACATTTCTTGACAGACCTGGAAAAGATCTCTATTTAAGCTGTGAACATCGCCATCAATGACCCTACAGCTTCCAGGCATTGTGAGGACAGAGGTAGCATCACTCATGTTCCACGTGTAGAGATGTAGAGCTGAATACCATCAGCAAATTGATGATACCGCAACCCATAGTGATAGTTGATTTCACCCAATGCTTCATGTAGATGTTAAATGGAAGAGGAGAGAATACTGAGCCCTGTAGAACACATAAGTGAGGTGTCAGGGGGCTGATCTCTCACTCCTTATCAACACCAATTGGCACGAAGCTTGGAGAAAGGAGTGAACTTGCACAAAACTCTTCATGTAGCCAACCCAAAAGGATATTACAGTCAATGGTATCAAAGGTTATTAAGGTCAAGGAGAGCAAAGAGTTGCACTACTTTATCTTGCTCTCGCTGGAGATCATCCATGAGTGCGACCAAAGCTGTCTCTGTCTCATAGCTTGACCTGATTCCTGATTGAAAAGGATCCAGGAAATCCATTTCCTCTGGGAGCTTCCAAATTATCTCTTCTACAACCTTCCCCAAAAAGGGAAGATAAGAGACAGGACAAAAGTTACCCAGACAAGTGGGTTTGAGTGATAGTTTTTTTAAGGGGAGGACAAATCAGACTTCCTTAAAAGACACCCTCCCCCCCCCCACCCCACCCCCTTTGCCTGCATGAACCACCCATGGTCACCATCCTAGAGGCTTTCACCAGTCAGGAAAGAAAGGACGTACTTGACAGGTTCAGACTGTTCCCAAATTACTGGGCAAGACATCTCCCTAAGGCATCTCATTGCAAAGGTTCTAACTGGGAACAAATCCAAGCAATTTTAACTGACAGATGTACTACAAATTCTTCTGCACAGCTTGAATATGTTCATCCTAGCTCTCCCCCCAGCCTAGGAGGTGTTGGCTGATCTGAAACAGGGTCAAAGGGTGGCACTCTGCGGATGCAATAAGAGCAGAGAAATAATGTTGTTTCACCACTTTTATCACCATGAGATAGGCCTAAATAGCGGTTCTAAGAATGTTCAGTCAGAGTCAATTTCCGTTTTCCTTCAGCAACATTTTAGGCATCTCCTAATGAGAGTGAAGGTTTGTGAGAGGTCACATAGGTGCAATTCTGTCCAGAGCCTCAGTGGCATTTTGATTCCAGGCCATTATTAAGGCTTCAGCAAGACTGTGCAGCAAAACCTTCAGGATATTCCCAGTTCCTACTGGAACCCATTTGAGTCCATCAGTCTGAGATGGACCACTCTAATGGATCCAGTCTCCTTGTGGAAGGAGCCGTGTAAGAGAAGCTCAGAAATATCAGGGTTGTAGCACAATGCAGGTCTTGCCCTTCATTTGTTAAAACCAGATACACTAGTTTGTGATTTAGGAACATGTTAAATACCGTAGATTACTCAGCTTTTGTGACCCATTTTTATGTTTAAAAACTCTCCTGTTAAAAGAGCTCTGCTAGTATGCAGATTCTGGAAATTGTCCAAAATACTAACTAATGCAAATGTTAACAGTCTTTTTTAATGAAAGAATAAAAATATAAGAGTAAAGAATGGCTCAAAGTTAGGGGTGTCAAACTGGCGGCCTGCTGGCTGGATGCATCACATGCAGGTCACGCCCCCCCAGCTCTGCAAAGGCAAAAACGTTGTGACACATCACATGACATTAAAGTGATGCGGCGAGTTTGACACCTGTGCTCCAAGTTGAATGCTGCAATAAAGTACATAAATAGCAGCTCCAAATTTCTTAGATGCTATGTTTGTATTCCTCAAGTATAATTCTTTAAATTCAGTAAAGACAAGTTAAATAAAAATCTACTGGGAACTGATGAGTTGGCAAGTATATTCATATGATGCAGTGTATCAAGATACTTCCCTGGGGTATAATTTCCTGAGCATAACTGTATTCTTGCTTATGTTGCTAATTAAAACAATGATACAAAAATTTGTTAAATAAAGATAGAAAATATGGTAGCATTTTACATTACTTTTTTTGTGTGTGATGCAATGCATTTCCCCAAATTAGGCAATCCAGATGTATTAGATTTCATTCCCTAAATTCCCACTCTGAATGTCCTTTGTTGGCTGGGAAAGTTAAAATCTAGCACATCTGAAGGACATCAAGTTATAAAAGGGTGTTTGTTTAATGAGCAATAGAAATGTCTTTGTTTAATCAAAATAATAATTGAAGTAAGGAAATGCTGATAGAATGGCTAAAGCACCATACCTCAATATAGGGCAGAAAATTGTAATTCCCCAGAGACGTTTGCACATTTCTATATCCACATGAGAAACCTTCCTTCAAGCATTACCTCTGCCGAGGAGGTCCATACCTGCCACATAATTTTTGCATATATTACAAAAGATACCCTAAAGACTGAATATTTTTTTATTCCTGGGGAATGTTTTAGGAATCCATTCTTGAAGCAGAAAATGGCAAGGAATATCTACCCTTTCTTTCCCCATCTCTTTTGGGATATAAACAAATCTCCAAATAAAGTTATTTAAAATGGAAAGAAAAAATGCAAAATTTATTTTTAAGTAGTTAAATAAAACTACTTTGTTTGTTTATTTGTTTCTTTAATTTCTATATCTGCCTATAAAAATGCAAACAAATATAGGGCCCACCTGAAGATGGTGCTGATCTTTTCCTAATTTAGACAGAAAGTGTTTACAATTTCCATAAAATATATCCTCACAGAGCTTCTATAAGGAATGTTAATAGCAGGGATAAAATATTAGGTTTATACACAAAAAGAATACAAAATAATCTTATGCTGATTTTTAATGCTATTTTTAACTCTAAAAATTACCTGTTTTCTTAAAAGCGATACCCAATGACTTAGTAATTCCTACATTTCTTCCTGTGTCTTTGGGATCAACTTCTACATGAAGTGAAGATATCTTTTTGAAAAGATAAAATAAACCCTACTTCTCTTTTCAGCCTTGGTTTCCAACTTTTTTGTTTTATCATACTCCATTCAAATGTGTATTGGAAGTCTTCTATTGATGGTTGATGGTGAATGTGAGGTAGGAGTTTCTTAGCTACTCTTTCTTATAAAATACACATGTACACATATTATTGATCTAATGATAACTAATGGGACATACATTTAAATAAATCCTATGCAAATTATCTTTTATTCTCTCAGTATAGAAAAGTGAGACAGAAACATATGGAAAAAAATTAACTGCATTAATTCTTAAATCGTTTAGATTTTTTTGTATACTCATATCTAAATCTTAAAGCACATTTCAAAATTCAAGAAAAAGAAAAAGAAAATATGTACATGTATACCATAAAATAACTCTTCCATAGAATTCTGCACTGCTAGGCTGGCTTCCAGTTTCTTCCAGGTACACTTCAAGGCTGATCATCCGCTTTGAAACTCTACATGACACAAGACCATGTCTATCTGCAAGATTATCTTTCCCTAAGGACATCTATGTGTCATACCAAGTCAGATAAAAGAGGTGTACACATAGTGTAAATATTGCTATCTGATGGGAACTAAGAAGCATACCTTTCCTGTGGCAGCCTCTGCTTCATAGAAGCTCTACGTTTGGCAGGTTTCTATGCCATAAAGCTTTGAAGACCTGGCTTTTCCCCCAAGCACTGAAATAAGATTAAGTTCCACTTTAAGCCAAGTGTTTGATGTTTTAAATGTGTTTAATTTTATAGCTTTAATATGGTTTTATGCTGTTTTGACTTTGGAGCTACCTAGATTTATAAGATAAGACAAATGCTTTATATAAATAAATCTTATTACAGTGCAGAATACGTATTCTTTTATTTTAAGATGCTATCTGGGAAGGTTGCAGTGTTTTGATCTGGTAAATCCTTTGGGCAGCACAAAAATAATGAAGGTAGTCCTCAACTTAAAACTTAGCAACTGTTGGAAGTTACGATTCCTCTCTCCCCAAAAGGTACTTATAATTCAGTACTGAAATTTCAATAGCCAGCCTACCCCACTCCCCTCAATCACATGGCTGCATTTCGGATATTCAGCAATGGTCTGCAGTTATGGTTATTTGCAATATCCCATGGTCACATGACCACAATTTATAAAGTCTTTGCTGAAAACCAGCACTTACTTCCAGTTTGAGGCAAAAACATCCCATTTGTTTAACAAGCACTATAAAAAGTCTTGTAAAATTGGGTTGGTCACATGATAATCTGCTTTACAACTGTCATGACTTACAACCATAATAGGAAGGCTCCACAATGGTCATAAGTTGAGGACTACCTGTTAAAATACATTTCACATTGATTGAGTGGACTAAATGTATAGACTGCATTAGTGAAGGTTGCTTGGCCATGCTGGATATCAGCAGTTCAGCAACAGCATCAAGTCAAAGTGGCCCTGTCTCAGTTGCTCAGCAAGGGAAGAGCCTGCTCCGAAGCAGCAACAACCCCAGCAACAGCCACACTCAGTTGAGCTGCAAAGTGGTGCCAGGATAGACAGTTCAGCAGTGGTATCAGCAAGGCTACCACTTTAGGAGACACAATCAGGCTGAGGCTGGGGTGGCCTAGAGCAGTGGCAACAGCAGAGGACATACTTGGCTCAGCTGCTTGGCAGTGCTGGAGGTCAGTTATTCGGCAGCAGCATTAAGTTGAAGCCACACCCCAGACATTCAATGACAATATCAAACTAAAACTGGCTCCCCAGGAAACTGAGGGAAGTCAGGGACAGAAGGGAGATTAAATCTGGAGCGAGGATTTGATTATGGAGGCAGGACGTGGCTACAATAGCAATGGTGAGAGTTGGGCTGTGCAGCCAAGTGGAAGCTAGCACCACACCTAAGGAAATGGAGTTTGAGTCCGTGGCTGGAGTGGCAAAACACATGGTGTAAAACCCCGTGGTTGAGCACAAAGCCAATGGCTACTGGGGTTTCTGGCTTCAACATTCCACTCAGAGTAAGAGTTGGGTAGAAGGCTGTGTGAACCTGCCTCCCTCTGGCTGACCAGTGGGTCTCACTTAGGAGGGGGGTTGTTGGTTTGTGTGTGGGCAGTGGAGGGGGAAGTCCTGCTAGCACCGAGAGTGAGCTATGGTGTCTCGGGGCCTGCCTTTCTCAACCACTTCCCCAGGATATCTGAGCTAGCGGTTATGAGCAGTCTTGAAAGGGCCAATAGATAGCTGGAGCACCACTAGAGAAAAACAAAGAATGAATCTGACCAAGCATAAAAGCTGCAATTAACACCTTCCTTGTAGAAGTAAGAGTGGCAAAACATAGTTTTTCTCCACACTTATTGAACTTGAAGTATTGTCAAATGGACCGTAGCAAATGTCAATAAGTAAGACAAAAAGTCTGAATGGTGAATATGGCAGTACCTGGGGACAGCAAAAGAGAAGAGAAAGAACTAGAGAAGATAAAAAAACACAGAGGTCTGCAAATAGAAACAGAAGACTGTGGCAAAAGAAAGCAAATAGGCACTTTGGGTGCAATTGCAAAACAACTGGAGTACTACTTGAATACTATTGGTATTGACAAAATGACCATTGGACAATTGCAAAAGGCAGTTTTACTTGGAACAACTTGTGGTAATTTAATTGTGCATTGCTGCCACTAAATTCCATATGGAAATAACTGTAATAATCAGGAGTGGAGTATAATTCACAATTAATATCTTTTGTATCTTAGCATATGGCATACCACTAGTTGATAAACACATAGGCTGTGGAATGTATTGTACCAAAGGGGGAAATACTGCATATAAAGTTTAAAACAAACTTTAAATGGCCAATACTTCTTTTAAAAAAAACTATCTTGGTTACAGGTAATCATAATAAAAGGAAGTATTTCTAACCTGTACTTTCCTGTTCTTTGAAGAGAAATAATTCCAACTAATATTTCTTGCTCTTCTCAGAAAATGCTCCATTAAGTCTTCAATGATCCATGTATCACATAATTCAGGGCCATTTGTGTTTTTCAAGAAGTGAACCAGCCTTACACTGCATTCTCAATTGAATTATGGATCTGATTTTTTTAATGGCACTATGCAGAAGGATGGAAGAATCAATAGACCTAGAATTCTTTTTCTTATACAATAAGCAATCATTCTCAAAAACAGAAAATAAAGCTGTCACTCTAAAATATCATTGGACCTAATCCTTTAGACCTTCAGACAAAATTATTTTTCTGTCATAGCTTCATCCTATGTTCCCTTTTTTGATTACAAAAACTTCCATATGTATGGCAAGCTTTTGTCCACTTAATCATGGTTACTGAACGAAACAATCTGAGTTCACACTGCTAAACCATAAATCATGGTTATATTCTATAATGCCTTGGATCATTCAGTGTGCTAGATAAAATTATTATAAATGTAACTGTGTCTGCACAAAATACCAAACTTTGGTTAATTAATCACAAAGGCTGGATCACAGTAAGCTAAATTTAACTACCACATTTTGTAATCAAAATCTATGAACTGAGTCGATGGCACTTTTTTTCCACACATCCTCCTCCAAACCCTAAACTATATAAAACAACTCAAATTATTGTTCTATGCAGACATAATAGCATTCCTAAAAAAATTATTGTTGGAATATTTTTATTTCTTTTTTATTTTGCCCTTTAGCAGGAAATACGTCTATTTAAACTTCCTCATCATTCCTGAATGTTCTCTCTAAAGTGGTATACCTGTAGAACTTTCCTCCTTATTTCTGCTTACTCAATTTACACATCAAATATACATCTTACCCAATGGTGGGATTCAAGTACTTTAACAACCGGTTCTCTGCCCTAATGATTTCTTCCAACAATCAGTTTGCCAACTGCTCAGAAAGTTAACAACCAGTTCTCCCGAAGTGCTGCGAACAGGTTGAATCCCACCACTGATCTTACCATTAGAAAGTACAAAGTCTGAACACTAACCGTTTGCTGACTCTCCATATCCACTTACTTGGGTGTATCATTGAATTTGCTAAATTAAGGTAAATTAAGGTGTTGCACTAACACTTACCGAATTTTATTGGATTTGGCAGAGTTGGTATGTGAATCGAACCTCTGTGAATTAGAAGCTTAGTTTTATCAGTGACCCAGATCTCCATGTAT
The DNA here is from genome assembly GCA_038048745.1 of Coluber constrictor foxii. NCBI lineage: Eukaryota > Metazoa > Chordata > Lepidosauria > Squamata > Colubridae > Coluber > Coluber constrictor. The sequence goes on along the minus strand of CM075961.1, from coordinate 121,318,127 downwards.
TTTTCAACAGACTATGAATGATTAGGATAAACCATACCACAGAGTTTTAACGAAAGTAGTTCAATAGGGCTTAAGATTGAGTAAGTACACATGCATGCTGTAACTCTGCACTTGCTCAATTGATAGTCAAAGATCTAACTTTGTATAAATGTGCTGTCATCAGCCAGCTACTTTCTGTTGCTGACTGCCCTGCTTCTGTATTTAGAAGACACCTTCTCTTTTTGGAAAACTATTATGCCTTACAGAAATATTATAGGACCGTGATGGCAAACCTATGGCACACGTGCCACAAATGGCACGTGGAGCCATATTAGTGGGCACGCCAGCTCAGCTTTGGGACGCATGCGTGCGCCACCCAGCTGATTTTCGGGCCTTCTGGGCCCACCAGAAGTAGGGAAACAGGCTGTTTCCGGCCTCTGGAGGGCAAGGGGTGGGTTGGGAAGGCCCGTTTTTCTATCTTACTTGGCTCCAGATCCTCTCTATCTGGGAAGGGTGAAAACAGCCTTTCCCACTCCCTTGGAGGCTCTACGGAGGCTGAAAGGGCCCATTTCCCAACTTCTGGTGGGACAGGAAGTGACTTTTTTGCTGTCCCAATCCTCCAGAGACTCCTAGAGAGGCTCCTAGAGGGATTCTGGAGGCTGGGAACAGCAAAAAATATCACTTCCTGTCCCACCGGGAGTTGGGAAATGGGCCCTTTCAGCCTCCCTAGGGTCTCCAAGGGAGTGGGAAAGGCTGTTTTCGCCCTTCCCAGATAAATAGAGAGGATCTGGAACCAGGTAAGAAAGAAAAACGGGCCTACCAGACCATCATGTGCCAGGAGCTGGGGGGGGGGGCAGGTGTCTTCGAACCACAACCGTCTTGGAGGGACTGGGGAGAGAGAGAGGTGCCTCGGAAGATCAAGAGGAACAGGCAAGTTCCTTGGAAGGTCGGAGCTCTTTGACCTGGCAGTGGGGGAGGCGGCCATTACGACCGCTACAAGTTGAGGCAACCGGACTAAGATCTGAGTAGGAGTGGAGATTGAACAGAGTATTGTTACTGGGTGAGTGATTGGCCAACTCACAGGTAAGAAGAAAAAAAATTTTTTAAACCTTGAAAGAAGTCCCAACGCGTAATTAGCGGCTAATTGGCACTCAGGAATTCAAGTGAAAAAAAAAAGAGGAACTTTAAAACTAAAGCCTGGATTTAAAACTGGACTGGAAAAAAATTAAAAATAAGATAAGAAAAAGAAAACAGAGAAGTATTTTTTAAACTTCTTTGAGCGATTGCGTGCCCCGGTCCCCTTAGCTCTTCCTGTTCCCCAGGCTGTTCAGAGTCTCAGGACCCGAGGCTCTGGCTGCTGCTGTGCAACGCTAGGTCCGTTGTAAATAAGGCCCCCCTCATATGTGACCTTCTTCAAGAGGGGGGTGCGGACCTGGCTGGTATTACGGAGACCTGGTTGGGCCATGAAGAAAGGGTTCCCCTCGTGGAGATGTGCCCATCAGGTTTCCATGCATTCCATCAGCCGAGAGCTCAGGGTAGGGGTGGGACAGTAGCGGTCATTATGAAGGTCTCGATCCGAGGGAGGCTACTGTACCTCAGATAGCCGAGTGTGAGTCCATCTTTGTGAGGTGGGATCATGGTGAGCAGATGGGTCTGTTGGTCATGTACCTGGCTCCCTGTCATGTGGCAACGACCCTGCCCGAGCTCCTCAATGTTGTAGCCGAGGTGGCGATTGGTACCCCCAGGCTTATGGTCATGGGGGATTTCAATCTGCTATCTATCGGTGAAACATCTGAGATAGCTCAGGAGTTCATGGCTTCCATGATGGCCATGGATCTGACCCAAGTAATTCATGGCCCGAGTCACATCAGTGGACACACCCTGGATCTAGTTTTTGTCTCTGGTCAGTGGTTGAGTGGTCTTGATATTGGGGATATAGGTATTGAACCCTTGTCATGGTCTGACCACTCGCTCCTTTGACTTGACTTTCTGACCACTGCACCCCACCGCAGGAAGGTGAAACCGACCAGGTGGTTCCGCCCCAGGCGCCTGATGGATCCTGATAGGTTCCAGACGGAGCTTGGGCCATTTCCTGAGACACTGGCACACAACTCAGCCTAGAGAGCCACCTAGAGAGCGGTTGGAGGACCTGATGGCCGCCTGGGATAGGGCGGCCGGCGGGGCCTTGGACTGCATCGTGCCTTTGCGGCCTCTGACCCGGCGCCGAACTCATTTAGCTCCTTGGTTCTCCGAGGAGCTGAGGGAGATGAAGCGCCGGAAAAGACGCCTAGAGAGCGGTTGGAGGGCTAGTCGATCCGAATCTGACTTGACACTGGTAAGGTCTCATATTAAGACCTACCTAGTGACGATAAAAGCGGCGAAATCTAACTATTTTGCCGCTCTTATCGTGTCATCAGATAGTCGCCCAGCCGCCCTGTTTAGGGTGACCCACTCCCTCCTTCATTTGGGAGCGCGGGATGATCCCTTGCAGGGACAAGCTGAGGATTTTGTTCAATATCTGGATGATAAAATAACTCAGATTTGGGAAGATCTGGCCACTGACTGGGTTAGTTCAGGCGAGATGACTGAGGCAGGTCCTGAGAGTGTTATCTGGGCTGAGTTCGATCCTGTGGCTCCCGAGGACATGGACAGGATTCTGGGAAGACTGAATGCGACCATATGTTTATTAGACCCGTGTCCCTCCTGGTTGGTGCTGGCTTCCCGGGAGATTACACGAGGCTGGCTCCAGGAGATTATTAACGCTTCTTTGAGCAAGGGCACCCTACCGGCCGCCTTGAAGAAAGTGGTGGTGAGACCCCTCCTCAAGAAGCCTTCTCTGGATCCAGCTGTTTTAGCTAATTATCGTCCAGTCTCCAACCTTCGCTTCCTTGCGAAGGTTGTTGAGAGTGTGGTGGCATGGCAGCTCCCCTAGTACCTGGATGAAGCTGTCTATTTAGACCCACTCCAGTCCAGTTTCAGGTCTGAGTACAGCACCGAAACGGCATTGGTCGCGTTGGTGGATGATCTCTGGAGGGCTCAGGGTAGGGGGTACTCCTCTATCCTGATCCTGTTAGATCTGTCAGCGGCTTTTGATACAACATGATACCATCGACCATGGTATCATGTTGCGCCGGTTGGAGAGATTGGGGGTGGGGGGCACCGTTTTGCGGTGGTTCTCCTCCTTTCTCTCCAACCGGTCACAATCTGTGTTGACAGGGGGGCAGCGGTCGACCCCGAGGTGCCTAGTGTGTAGGATGCCACAAAGGTTGGTCCTCTCGCCTCTCCTGTTCAACATTTATGTAAAGCCGCTGGGTGAGATCATCCGTGGTTTTGGGATGGAGTTCAATCAGTACGCTGATGATACTCAGCTGTACATCTCCACCCCAGACCACCCCAACGATGCCGTGAAAGTGATGTCCCAGTGCCTTGAAGCTGTGCAGGTCTGGATGGGGAGAAATAGGCTTCGACTCAACCCCTCCAAGACTGAGTGGCTGTGGCTGCCGGCGTCCCGATATAGCCAGCTGACTCCATCGCTGGTCATTGGGGGCAAATCATTAGCCCCCATGGAAAGGGTATGCAACTTGAGCGTCCTCCTGGATCCACGGCTGTTTTTAGAGGAACATACTACGGCAGTGGCCAGGAGGGCTTTTTATCAGGTTTGCCTGATACGCCAGTTGCAACCGTTTCTAGATCGGGACTCCTTACGCACAGTCACTCAACCGCTCGTCACTTCTCGCCTGGACTATTGTAATGCTGTCTACATGGGGATCCCCTTGAGGTTCACCCAGAGGCTCCAACTGGTGCAGAATGTGGCCGCGCAGGGGATTATGGGAGCGACAGGGCACTCCCATGTGACCCTCTGGGGGAGCTGCATTGGCTGCCGGTGGACTTTCGGGTGCACTTCAAGGTGATCACCTTTAAAGTGTTCCATGGCTTAGGACCAGGGTACTTACGGGACCGCCTACTGCCACCAATTGCCTCCCACCGGCCGGTTCTCTCCCACAGAGAAGGCCTCCAGGGGGAGAGCCTTCTCTTGGTAGCTCCTACCCTCTGGAACGATCTTCCTCCAGAGTGGCAAACGATCTCTGACCTCCGGACTTTTCGTTGGGCCTTAAAAACGTACTTTTTCCATCTAGCCGGCCTGGCCTGATCCTTTTTAGAGTTTTTGATATTAATTTTAATTGAACTGTTTTTAACTATGGGCCAAATTTATATTAGTTACTTTTAATAATTTTTTTAACTTTTGTAAGATCTGCTTTTTGTTTCTGGCTGTTCACCACCCTGAGTCCGCAAGGACAAGGGCGGTATATAAATCTAATAAAATAAATACAAATAAATAAATAAACAACAAAAGGACTTAATTTGGAGAATAGGAAGTAATTATTTTTGTGGATTTACAACTGATACTTTGTTGTCAGGGAATTTGTGAATTGGAGAGAGATATCTACTGGTGAAAAGAAAGCATCGCACCAAGTTTATTTAGACCATCATGGAAAAATACTGGAGGAGAGTTTGTTTAAACAGCTGGAGCACGATTTCAATAGAAGTGGAAAGAACAAAGACTGAAACTGGAAGAGTTGAAATTAATATTTGAATTGGACACTATTTAGAAAGAAAAAAGAAAAAAGAGACATTATATAGACTTGAATTTGAATCATATGCAAATAAAAATAATAAATTTAAAAATTCTTGCCCTTTAAATTGGTAACATGGAGAGTTGGGAGGATGAGTATGAGAGACTAAGGGAAATGTTCCAAAAGATAAGAGGAGCATTTAAGGGAAATAAAGAAGCGTAGGGTTGGTTAGAATGATTACAAATGATTACACTGGGATTGACAGTGAGAGAATGAAAAGGGATAAGGGGGAATATCTCTCAAAAAAGAAGAGAAAAGGAAATGGGGAAATATTGAGAGAGAAAATTAAAAGAGTAAAAATTAGAGAAAGGGGGCAGAAAGGGAGATATAAGAAAAAGATAAGAGAGTGGGAGAAAGGGAGGAAAATATCAAGAAATGAAATTGTGGAGAGATTAAAAGAAAATGGTTAAAAGGGGATAGCAGAAAAGAAATTAAAATATTAGTATGTTGATTTAAGAGAAGGATATTAGTAGTAGAAATTGTATGCCCTCTTTTGAAGAAAGCAGAAAAGAGATCTCCAAATCCCAAGCCCTGACTGTGATTCACAAATGATGCTGCCCAGTTGCCCAGTAAAGAAGCAGGGTATGTTGCACTGATGGTCTCATGAGTAGAAGTCCAAGGGCTCATTGTGTGTAATTTTAAAAATACTAATTAGCCTGGATTGTACACTGGCTAGAGCTAGGGCAGGTTTAGTAATCATTCCTTGGAAATGGGCAACTGGTAATTTAAAGGAAAACCATGGCTGTGAAGAACTTTGGGATTTGTGCTTGCTTGAAACCTGACTGGAAGCTCACAGAAAGTTCATCAAACATCTGAAAATATTTGGCATGGAAATTTGGATACTGCAAATTTATTTCCAGAACTTTTCCCCTGGCTGTTAGACCTTCATGGTTGAAAGCTTTTGGAAGCCACTGGAGGAATCCTTTTCTGTTGCCTCTATCAATGCCTTCCCCTTTGTATCAGAAAAATTAAAAGCACCCATCAAGTCTCTCTGATCTGATCAATTTTTTATCTTTTGCCAAGAACATGTGTGTCCCACTCACATGTTCTTGGCAAAAAAAGGGGGGGTCTGTAGGAAGTTAGCACCCACCTCTCTCCTAGGAAAATGAGATATTTTAGGAAATATTAAAAGGCAGAATATTTCTACTAAAAGGGAGGCGAAAATTCAGCCCCCCAACTTTGTCAATGGGCCATTAAGACCTGAGCCAAAATAACAAAGATCTACCTCCTTCAGGCAGAGCCAAACTGGAATGCTCCAAAGCCAATTCCTACATCATCACCCAGCAAGATTCAACCAAACTTAACACACAACTTAAAAAAGCTATGACCTCTGACAACAACCAATCAGGATACTCTTCCTGTGCCCCAGGAAGTTCAAAGTCAGAGGAGTATAAAACTCAGAGACTCTCAGCATCTCTGCCATTTTTTTTGCCCAGGCCCTCAAAACCATGAGGTCCTGTCCACCATTAAATCATCTTTCCAAACAGCCACCATGCTTTCAGTTCTTTCTCCCCACTTGGAACTGAACCCAGATGAACATTTCTTCCATAAATGTGAAGAGGATTTTTAGTGGAATCTAAAAGAGGATTGCATCCACACCTATTCAGACGTTGTACTGAATACAGTGTGGCTTATACTCAGATAAATTGAAATAATTACAGGAGGTTAAATCCCTTGGACTTCTGGATTCGCCATGAATTGGATTGTACGTCTAGTCCATACTCAAAAGCAGCAACGAACCTAGGCTGCAGGATGAAATATTCTCCACTCCAAAAAGTGCAGAGGGAAAAGAAACAAGTGTCGATTACTAATCGACGTCGACTACAATTCCCAGCAAGCCCCGGAAGAGGGGGGGTTTCGGCTGTTTGTGGAGGCGGGTTTGATAGCCTCGCTTATGTCGGTGCTTCATGGCCGCTGGAGGTTTCTTTGCCGCGGCCAATTGGTGGGATTCCTGAGCTCCTTTGCCCAAGACTTTTTCGGCAAGAGCGTGCCCTCAGCGACTTCCAATGGCTGCAGTTTCGGCACCCTTGAAAGTGTGCATCGTGGGGTCAGGAAACTGGTGAGTGAGAAATGCCATTCTCCTGAGAGTTGGCAGGGCGTCAGCAGAGCTTGTACTTTGCTATGGATGTTTTTTGTGAAAAAATCCCCGCATATTTCATCCCTCCACGAAAACTGACAGCCTCCCTAAACTGGGTGTGGACAGATTTTCGACTAAGCCCTGCTCGGGTGCTGCTATGTCGGGCAAGTGGGACTTTTGCACCTCACTCTTTTGCAGACGGCTTTAGGAGTTGAAGGTTGCCCTTTCTCCGCTTGATTTGGAGATGTGGCTGTTCCAGGTCAGTCTCTTCGTTAGGAAAGGGGCGCTGAGCTTGATTGTCCAGTGATGGCGGTGGAATTTCGCCTCCCAAGAGTTTAAACCTAATGCAGTTATCTACGATGGCATTCTGTCAGCCAGATCCCCCACCTGAATATGCTGGGTCTGGAATGATTGTAGATACTGTCTAACAAGGCCAATGGTCATCTGACCTGAGGGGGGGGGGGAACTTAAAAGCATTTCTCTTGCAGTGATTGCAGTGCAAAAAATGGTGTCCTTGCTGTATGGCACAGTAATTTATCTGTTGTAGTTACAGACCAATAACTAGAGGATACAGCCAATTACAGAATTGGAAGGGACCTTTGGCTGTAAAAGAGGCAAATTCCATGCTGATAACCATAAAAATGAACATAAAAATAAAATCTTGTAAGTGCCCTTATATAAATGTAAGTTGTAATTCCCATCTGGAGCCCCATGTACTCATGTGGCAGTGTGCTGAAATAATTCTTGGAAAATTTTTTAATAGATTTGGGGAAAGATGCAAAAGTCAAAATTATTAGGAGTCTTTAACTCTTTTCTCCATAAATATTTTGATGTTTTAGCTTATAAAAAACATGATTATGGGGAAAATGAAATTGAGCTACAAAAATCATGGGTGGCAAGAAGAAAGAAAGGCTTCTCTCAACACTTTAGGGCTTGAAGGCATCAAATGAAGCTGATTGGAAAAGAAGCACTTCTTCATGCAGGATATATTGTGAAATTCATTGCCACATAAGAGACATGATGATGGCAACAAACCTGGACATCTTTAAAAATGGTTTGAATAACTTTGTGGAATACAATTCTATCAAGAGCTGTCACTTGTGAATGCTCAGTTTAGTTCCGGGTAGGGCAACATCCCTTCAGGTATCAGGTGCAATAAGCATTGTTGGGAGAGATGTGTCTCTGTTTCACAAGCATTGCAGAGACCTGTACTGGTTGGTCCCAGTGAGAAACAGAGGGCTTAAGACTGGACCACTCTTTTCCTGTCCCATTAGGACTGTTCTTGTGTTCATCAAACTTTCTGTTAGAAATGAGGATGCTTGTTAGGGAACACCACTTATTTCTTCGTTTTTTTTTCCAAAACTTAAAAACCTAAATTAATCCCTATATTTCCTAGGTCTAGAATCTGTTATATTTAAATTAACGGGATCAAATATTTGTTTGAAAAACCTTCAAAATTTTTCGGTTCTGCTTTTTCTCTCACATTAGCAACATTCCAAATAGTTAAGTTAATAGCTAAGAATACCAACTTTAGGAACAGTAAAACTCTCCATTCTTTCTTCCCCATTCTTTAGAGAGAGAAAAATATCTTATCAGTTCATTCCATTCTCTATTATGTAGTTGGCTGAAGATAAGAATGAGGTCTGAACATATACAGGCAATTATATGGATAATGCAGATAGACCTCAATTGCAATCGTTAAGATGAGACCATAAAGTGCAACATCAATGACTACATCTCTTAGCTACCACATTCCAGGTAGTTTTGGTTGTTATAACTTCAGATGCAGGTCATTAAGCAAAAGTGGAGGAAGTAAAGAGAACAGTGGTGCTACAGGGGAGAAGGAAACCTAGCTCAAGCGAGGCATAAATTGGATGAGGGAGGTGCTGCTCAGAAAGGCCAGGGAAAGGAGCCTGTATAGGTCAGCAGACTAAAGCATTGTAATTAAACACCAGCTGTCTGCAATTACTGTATGTTCGAATCTTATCAGGCTCAAGGTTGACTCAGCCTTCCATCCTTTCTAAGGTAGGTAAATTGAGGACCCATTTTGCGGGGGCAATAAGCTCACTTTGTATAATATACAAAAGTATGAAGGCTATTGCTTAGCGCATTTTAAACCGCCCTGAGTCTCCGGAGAAGGGCGGCATATAAATCAAATTTTTTAAAAAAGAGTGAGAGATTGAGGGATGTCTGCCTGAGTGCAAGAGTAGGGAAAGAGTGTGTGAAGTGAGTGTGGGTGTAGATGTGTAGATGTGTAGGCAGGCCAGGGAAAGAGGGAGTGGGGTAAATGTTTATGTGCAAATGCAAGAAAGTAAGAAACAGATGGTGTAGGGCACATGCAAGCAGAGGGGGAAAGGAGAGCATGTTTATGTAAGCAAGCGAAGAAAAGCTGGGGATGGGGAAGACTTAGCCAAGCAACTTGCATTTTGCCTTGCTAGCTTCCCCATTATCTTTGTTTATGAGAAGATTGTGGGGAAGGACACCCACTTCAATCACATGACTAAGGGATACTGCAACTGATCATATGTTCAAGCTGATTACCAAGCATCCCAATTTTGGTCATGTGATCATGGGGGCCCTGCAACTGCTAGAGCTTTGAGGATTAGCTGTTAGACCCTTCATTCAGTGTCAGCATTTGAATAGTTGATGAATGACTGTTCATAACGTCAGAACCACCTGCTTATCCGTATCCATTACAAGCCTATCCCTGTTTCCAAATGTAAAGAAAACAGCTGTATTCATATGACACTAAATAAAAAAAAATAACCAATTTCACTTTAGCTTAGTGTAACAATTGTGACTTGCTTATAGTCCATTGAGCCACATAAATCAAGAAAATTGAGTTACCCTCCTAAAATATAAAGAGATTATTATTATTAATGCAGAATACAGAAAGCTGACACCAAATATGGTAGTTCTCTTGAAAGTATCAAAGGCAAGATTAATTGATTTAGAATCTGAACGATGAATTAACTTGGAATGCTTTTTGATCTAATTTTCCTCCGATCAGTTTTAATGAACCAGCAAGTACTGAATATAGAAATAATAACCATAACATTCTAAAAAATTGATACCAATCAAAATATTTCTAGACATTGTTGGGGAAATTATAATCAGATTGATCATCTTGGTAATGCCCATTTAGTTGTTTTGGTCTAATATATTTGATGAAATTGGAAAAATTGAGTAATTTTGTAAGTTAATTTTGTTGTCAGTTTATTTTCTATATATCTCAAAAATTAAAAACAATTTTAACATTTTTGTTAAGGGCTTAATTACCCTTTCTTTTTCTTTTCTTTTTTTAAATTTTATTTATTTAAAAATACCAACAGAACAAAACAAGTCACAACAAAACATACAGAACATGTAAACAAAAATTCAAATATACATCTTATCAAAGTTGTTGCAACTGTAATCTACTATGTGTTCTTATTTGTACTTTTGACTCCTCCTTGTTTTGGTCTTTTTCTTATATCTATCTTTGTAAGTCACTGTTAACCTACATTAATGGTTTATGTTCCTGTTTCTATATTAGGTCACACTAATTGCTTCCTAGTCCTTTTTTCTCCCTTTTCTATCTTCCAACCAAGTGTATCACTTTTGCCATACTAAATAGTAGTCATGTTCCTCTTTGTTTTGTAGTTGTTGAGAGTGTGATGGCACGACAACTACCCCGATACCTGGATGAAGTTGTCTATCTGAATCCATTCCAGTCGGGCTTCAGGTCACGTTACAACACAGAAACGGCATTGGTCGCGTTGGTTGATGATCTCTGGAGGGCTCAGGACAGAGGTTGTTCCTCTGTCCTGGTCCTATTAGATCTCTCAGCGGCTTTTGATACCATCGACCATGGTATCTTACTGCCCCTGCTGGAGGGGTTAGGAATAGGGGGCACCGTGCTTCAGTGGTTCTCCTCCTTCCTCTCTGACTGTTCGCAGTTTGTGTTGGCAGGGGGGCAGAGATCGACCTCGAGGCACCTTATTTGTGGAGTGTCGCAAGGGTCAGTCCTCTCACCCCTTCTGTTCAACATTTATGTAAAACCGCTAGGCGAGATCATCTGTGGTTTCAGGGTGAGTGTTCATCAGTATGCTGATGACACACAGCTATACATCTCCACCCCAGACCACCCCAACAATGCCCTTACTGTGATGTCCCGTTGCCTGGAGGCCATGTGGATCTGGATGGGGAGAAACAAGCTCAGACTCAACCCCTCCAAGACCAAGTGGCTGTGGCTTCCAGTGTCCCGGTATAGTCAGCTGGTACCATCACTGTCAATTGGGGATGAGACTGCTCCCCAAAGAGAGGGCCCGCAACTTGGGTGTCCTCCTGGATTCATGGCTATCTTTAGAAGAGCATTTGGCGGCCGTAGCCAGGGGGATCTTTTATCAGATTAGCCTGATCCGCCAGTTGCGTCCCTTTCTGGATCGGGATGACTCGTGCACGGTCACTCATACCCTAGTCACCTCCTGTATGGACTACTGTAATGCTCTCTACATGGGGCTCCCCTTGAAAAGCACCCGGAGGCTCCAGCTGGAATGTATCTGCGCGGGTGATTATGGGCGCAGCTCATTGCGCCCATATAACACCTCTCCTACGCGAACTGCACTGGCTTCCGGTGGTCGTCTGTGTGCGATTCAAGGTGTTAGTCATCACCTTTAAAGCGCTCCATGGCTTAGGACCTGGGTACCTACGAGACCGTCTTTTGCCACCAATAGCCTCCCACTGACCAGTTCATTCTCACAGGGAGGGACTACTCAGGGTACCGTCAGTCAAATTATGCCAACTGGCAACTCCCAAGGGAGGGCCTTCTCTGTGAAGGCTCCAGCTCTTTGGAATGAACTGCCCCCTGAGATACGAAATATCCCTGATCTCCGTGCTTTCCGCCGTGCCCTCAAGACCCTGATGTTCCAACAGGCGAGGCTAAACATATGAACATGTGAATGATTTTAAAATATTATCCAATTTTGGGTTCTATTTAATTGGGCCAAACTATGTTATAATAATAATTTTAATTAGCAATTTTATGATGTTTGTGTATCTATATTTTTTCTTGACTGTACACCGCCTTGAGTCCTACGGGAGAAAGGCGGTATAGAAATATAATAAATAAATAAATAAATTCCTTTGTGAGTCTGTCCATTTCTGCACATTCCATGATTTTACTAATTACTCTGTCTTCTGTTGGTATGTCATTACTCTTCCAATTACCCTTTCAATATATAGAAAACACATATTGTTTTCAAAGATGTTTGGAACACCTTTTGTTCAATCAAATGTTTGGAAAATTGTACAGGTAGTTCAGTGACCGTTCAGTGTTATGGCTGATCACCCCTGGGCTACTTATCAAAGTTAGCTCCCCTACAGTCATGTGATCCAGTCTATGTTCTTGGCAACTGCCCCACATTTATGGCTTTATCAGTGTCACATAATCTATTTTCTGTTTCCAGCAAAAGCTACCCATTGTAGAAAATGGATTGCCTTAATGACTGCAGCATTCACTTAACCAATATAGTAATTCACTTAACAACTGCTGCAAATGTCATAAAACCAGGGACAGTCAAATGGGGACCTCCTTAAAATTCAGGAGGAGCAGTCTTACCCCTGTAATTGCAGGTTCAATTACAGTCATAAATTAAGGACCTTCTATTGTGTTCAGTAGAAATGAGAGAGAAATTAGGAGTGCCTATGGTTTACCTGTTTAAGCCTCTATTGGTTGAATTTGTTAACAGTTTTCTAAACATTTGATAACATAAGAGGCAGGTTCGGTCTTCCTAATGAATAAACATTCTGTCACCAGAGCAGACTTCCAGATGTTGAGCAGATCTAATGTCCAATGCTAATAATTGGTGAAGGAAGTTCCAAAATGTATTTAAATTACATTTTTGCATTTATTAGGGTTTTTTCCCATGGAAAAATTGATATTTCATTGTGTTGTTTATTGTACTATCAGAAAGAGAAACACATTAGGTTCTACACTCTATTTGAATAAATTCAGCAATTAATAGAAAGTTTCTTTTGGTCTGTCTTTCTAACATTCAAATGCTATTACAAAATACTTCACTATTGTCTTAGTTCTGTTGATGTATCTTCTGCAACACAAGCTGATGAAGATCATGTAAACTGTTTTAATATAATCAGTGGTTTGTTAGTTCTGACTTTGCTGCTTCAAAGACATAAGATTATGTGAGTCCAATTACACATTTGAAAAAAAAAAGTATGTGTTTCTATTTGTAGATGTTCCTGGAACTAAAACTAGCAGAATTCTTTCAACACTCAGGAAATGGAACAATCTGTTCTTTTACAATTCTGGTTCCCTTTGTTAGCTGTTAATTGGATCAGGAAGTACAATAAATTATTTACAAGGGAAGCACCTTGTAGTGGTTAAGATACCAGGCTGGAAATCAGGAGACTGTGAGTTCTAATCCTGCCTAAAACACAAATGCAGCTAAGTGATCTTAAACCAATTTCTCTGAGTCTAGGCAAAGAGGCAATAGCAACCTATTTCCAAAATCTTTCTAAGAAAACCACAGGGACTAGACCAGTGATTCACCAAGAGTCAACACCGGACAGAAATACTGTACAGAACAAAATAGAGGAGCTTTTTCTGCAAAGAGAAAGGTGAAAGAGTTGCAAATACTTGAAATCTGGGGCCCTGATATTGTGGGTGAGCCCATTTTTTAATTATGTTGATTGTAGAGTTTTTATTGTTCTTTATTACTTATATTTTGAATTATTGGATATGCTTTTATTTTGTCAGCCATCCAGAATCATGTGTATGAGATGGATAGCCACCAGGGGGAAGTATCACTTTTTTCTTTTGTTCAATTGTTTGATTCTCAGAGACTGTCTGGACAAGTCCCTGCAGTTTTCTTGACTAGATTTTTCAGAAGTAGTTTGCAACTGTCTCTTTTCTAGGGCTCAGAGATGGTGACTGGCCTAAAATCACCTACTGACTCTTTGCTCAAGATGGGATTGGAACTCATGGTTTCTCAGTATCTAGCCTGATGTTTAGGCCACTACACCAAACTGGCTGTAGCATACATTCACTTTTATTCTGTTTGAAACTTGGTGAGTTTAAATGGCCATTGATGTCACCGTGGGGCTGAAACAGGAATGGGACTGTGGCATTTGAAATATCTATAAACAGTGCATTAGCTTTAGGAGCTTTCCTGACACTGGAGCTTAATGGTGTTGTCCAGAGTTCAGTTCCCAGTGTAGAAATTATGTAAAACCTCATAAAATAAAAGCATGGCATAAGATAACAACGGTATATCTCTTTAAAAGGAAGGTAGATGGTATATATCATTATAAAGATAGACTCTGCTATAAACCATGTGATGATTTGTAGATAGAATACATGAAAGGGAGATGTGTATGACAAGATTAATCCATATTGAGCACAGCATAGGACATTTGCCTTGTGAATTTAAGTTATATGTTGCTTCGTGGCCTCATAGAAATTAGCAAAGTAGTTTGAATGAGCTCTACCACCAAGACATTTCTCTACCACCAGGACATCTCTCTACAATTGAAAATTATATGAATTAATTGGAGCTATTATCTGATGATTACATTTCTTCCTTCCTCATTCTTAAATTGCATATTTTATAGTTTGCATATTTTGTATATTTTATAAAATGTATATTTTATAAAGCATATGATTATTTTTTTTTCAGGGGGTCTGCCGTGGCTAAAATAATAGGCAACAATGTAAAAACAATGCAGAAGTTTGCTTCTACGGTGAAAATGTGGGTTTTTGAAGAAACTATTAATGGGAGGAAACTTACAGATATCATAAATAATGATCATGAGAATGTGAAATATCTTCCTGGATATAAACTACCAGAAAATGTGGTAAATATCGGAACAGAAATATCTCAATACACTTTATCTTGATATCACATGACATACAATTTCTGAAAGTAAGAAAACTCCTTTGGAAATTTCTGGTCTTTCGTGAATAAACCAATTATGGAAAAATTGGCTACCTATCCCCTCATTGAATCTCAGACTTGTCTTATTATTTTTACCTCATGGGGATAAATTAGATATCTTTCCAGAGATTGAAGAAAATAAAGCAGTTTTCATTGACATATATATATTGTTCTGACCTAGAGCATGAAGCAGACTCCTTGTCCCGACAAAAATCTTTTTATTAAGTTACTGTGAATTCCTCTCATTCACATCCAGCAAAGTCTTTCAAGGGAGAATTTACAGTCACAGACCTTATCTGGCTTGGAGAGCTGCCAGGCTGATATCTTCAAAACTTGGGAAGAACTCTCTGAGAGTCACGAACCAATTAAGTGAACTAATGGTCTCCTGCAAACTCCCGTCCCCTTTCATTCCTCTTTATTCCCTATGGGAGGGGCGATTCACCGTCCACCTGTGGCTTTACTCCTGAGTTGACCCTTGTTCCTTAGCTGTTCCCTTCTCCAGGCAGCTCTGTATATGCACACACTGGGAACAGGCTCCAGCTGTTCTTTTGCCCCACTGATGTCCGACTCCTAAGGCAGCTGACAACTGTCAGACAGCCCTGGCCCCATCTTTGCCTCCAACGCAGAGCACTCACCAGAGTCTTCCCCAGTTTCCAGGACTGGCCCATGTTCTTCCCCAATCTCCTCACTGTCTGAGTCTGCCACCAGCTCCATTAGCCGCTGGTGGGCCACAACATATATGTTAAAATTCAAAAGAACAATTGCCATCTACCACAAAAAGTCAAACACAGAATGTATTCCTTTGAAGAGTTTTTCTAATAATTTACTTAGAATGCTGTGGTTATACTTTTAGCATAGCTTTTATTAAAATACTTTAAATCTATAATAAATAATTTAAGGAAAAGATATAGTAAATGTCAAAGAGAAAATAAAGGAAAAGAAAAAAGAAAAGAAAGATAAAACAGAATAGAAAATATGAAAAATATACAAAATAAATAGTTTGGAAGCTTCCTCTTTTTTTCTGTGTCAACTGCCTTTATTATTATTTTTAATTTAATAGAAAGAGCAACATACTCAAAATCCATATAAACAGTGTGTTGTCTGATTACAATTCTTTTGAGTAATGCACATCATAGTAATAATAATGTTCTCTAGTAGTAATCTCGTAACAACAGTGCTTTTCCCCTCATAATATTAATACATATTAATTATTAATACTAATCAAAATTAATAAGTTAAAATAATCAACCCTAATAGTAAAATTAATCTTTCTCTTGTGTTTTTAGAAGTTCTAACTTCTGTTTCTCTTATTTAACCATTGATAGAACAGATCCCATATCTCAAAATATTAAGTGTTTTCCTTTTCTTTAATTTCAAGTGTTAGTTTATTCATTTCTACACATTCTAAGATTTTTGTTATTATCTTTTCTTCTGTAGGAATCTCCTTGCCCTTCCAATGTTGTGCAAGCATTATTCTGGCTGCTATTAATACATGTACTATTAAATATACATTCCTTTTACTGTATTTTTCTGGGTTAATGCCCAACAGAAATATTTCCAGTTTAAAATCTATATGTTTATCATTTTTTCTATCCAGTATGTATTTTAGTCCAATACTTTTTTGCTTTTGGGCATATCCACCTCATGTGGTAGTATGAGCCCAGGGTTTGGTTGCACTTTCAACACTTGACAGACATATTCTTAAACATTTTAGCTACTCTTGCTGGAGGGAAGTGCCACCTATAAAACATTTTGTATAGGCTCCCAATTATACTCAAACATCTCTTTCTAAGATTACATCATATTTCCATTCTATTTACAACCTATTGTTTCTAAAACTTTCATCAAAACCATATCACAAAATTATTTCTTTTTACACAAAAAGTCTAGAAGGCTTTGGTTATAAGTACTGTATATTCCAAATTTTCTTGTTTCTTTATTTATTTCTGTATTTATAATTTGCTACAATGGTTAATTAGATATGTAGATATTAATATCTTGGCTATTCAATTATTCATTCTGGAAATCTACAATTTTCCAGTTCCATCTGCTGTAATACGATTTATCAACACATTTTGCAGGGTGTGTGTATTTTTTTAAAACAATTATTTTCAAATGGTTTTCTTTTGACCTTACTATATAAATTTGCTATTTCTATTAATTAAATGCAAAATAAATAATAGTGAATTGGGTATTGTTGAACATGATTACATATTTCTTCTTTTTTTCTTTCCCAATTAATTTTGTTTTCAGGTTGCAGTCCCAAATCTGACTGAAGCTGTGAAAGATGCAAACTTGTTGGTTTTTGTCATTCCCCACCAGTTCATTTATAAAATCTGTGATGCAATTACTGGGCATTTAACAAAGCAAGCTGTTGGTATAACTCTTATTAAGGTACAGCAAATAAGATACAGTTATTTACTTATGTATTCAATTTCGGTTAACTGCTCTTAATTGAATCATGGAGTACAACTCAACTAAAGTCATTCTGGGGAGGCTTATTAAATAGTATTCAATAAAGGTGTAGATAAAGATTTCTATAGAAATATAAACTAGGGAATCTTGGTGGTGAAATGTTACGGATAGCATTAGGAATGCCCCTTGGCCATAATGATTCAGACTATGGGCAGAAGTCTCATTCACCCAGCCCACAGAAGCACCAAAGGGCAGCCCTTCCATGTTAAGAGAGTAGGAAGGTGAAAAGTAGAATATTTTCAGGAGCAGCCAGATGCTGGGTAATAGATCAAGCCAACATATGCTCAGGAAGAGGCTGACATTCCTGTAGTTATATTCCCACTTGTATATAATTTATTTATTTAAAACATTGCTATAGTTACCCATCTTATATTCATCTCTGGGCAGCTCCCAATCACATCAAAACAACATTTAAAAACCATATTATAATTATAATAACTAAGTGCAATAAAAACAACAAAAGCCCGGTTCTGTTGTGTGGTCATTTATTATTAGAATTGCTGTCCTTGACAGCCAAACCTTAAATGCGTTGCTGTGAAATGTTCTACATTTTTATTGTACATTTTTTTTGGAAATTAACTTTCCTTTTACTCAGATAATGAATGCCCACTTGCCCAATGCACTAGGGCTACTGGTATGAACTGTGTAGGTTTTGGCCTTGGACTGTAATCATCTCCTGCTGAATTTACGACCTTAATGTTGCTTAGCTAACTGATTTCAGCCTGAGGGATTCAAAACAAGACATATCTAATTTTATTTGGCTTCAATTTTGGAACTACATGTAAAATCATCAACTACTTCTCCAATGTATATGTGAATTCCTTTTAATCTCATCATTGAATTCTAAACAATTTTTAAAGAAAAAAAATCATAGTTTTGAGTTGCCAAGTCTCCCTTGAATCATGAGCAGCTACTTCAGAAAGGAAAAATTGGCTCCCACCTACTACAAGTCAGTTTCCACAGTTTTCCTTTGGTCAGAGTTCAATTCAATCTAAAGTGGAAAATGTGATAGATTATTGGTATAGAAAGCAAAAACTAGATTTGAATTAATGTTGTTTACATTTTAAATTTACTTAATTAAAACTAAATATAGTCAGTGTGATTATTCTCAATCATATATTTAAGAATATTTTTATGTTAAAAGTTAGTTTAGTAGTAGCTCCTTGAAGTTTCTAGAGCCATAACTTTCAGAAATCCTGAATGTTCCTGTATGTCATGAAGATTGTACATCTCTTTATTTCAGTTATTCAATAGACTTGTCTAGATTCTGGTTTTTATTATATCATGGTGACAACTCAGCATTTAGTTCACAAATTATATTAATGGGTTTTGGGAAAGAAAGATTGGTATAAAACCAAGTTGTAGTTTTCCAACCTCTATTTTTTAGCTGAAATAAATAATGTGGAAAATATTTTCTTTCTTTCTAGATTTTGCTGCTTTTCACTAGATTTTAATTGAGCCCTAACTGAAAAATTAAGTAGGCCCAGAAATAGCTATACTTTTGGCAGTCATGGTGTTCTAGTAAAATAATTCAATATGTTTCACCTTAACTTTTGAATAGTGATTTTAAAATGTTGAAAGGAAAAAATGCTAAATGTTGATTTAGAACAGGACAGAAATGTGTGTAAATCAGAATAAATTCTAAAGAACCATGTTTAAAAATATCATAAACTGAACATGTCTGATTGTAAGCAGATACTGCATCAGTAAAGATTAGATAACTGTATGCTATGAAAAATGCCATTGTAAAGACCATCCAAATCAACTGTAATCACTGCTTTCCTATGTTTCTTGCAGGGTATAGATGAAGGTCCTGAAGGACTCAGACTCATCTCTGATGTAATTCGGGCAAAAATAGGGATAGATATCAGTGTGTTGATGGGAGCAAACATTGCCAATGAAGTAGCTGCAGAGAAATTCTGTGAAACCACAATAGGTAAATTTCAAAAAATAACATGATGCTTTTCAATAAATAGCTTCATTTCAGTTTTGCCCAACCCCCAGTATCTCCTGCATTTGTTCATATTTGGTATGTAATCCTATCCATGGATTAAGTAGATGTCATTGAATATAGTGATGCTGAAATTTATAATATGATATTGCACACAATCCTTGGTAACAAGAATAAGTAGCAAACATTTCCTTTGTGAGGAAAGAAAGAAAGGATATTCCCACCTGTTATTCTCCTTTAAAAAAAAAGAAATTCCTAAAATTCCAGCTTGTGTTTTTAAAAATGTCAAGAGAGTTGCTATTCATAACATTTGGGTTGGTTCAGAAATATCTACAGCAACGATCATTGGCTTCAAAATGACAAATGCAACTGGGTAATTAAAGCTCTGCTCCTTATAACTGACCACTGCATGCATTATATAGATATAAAAAGAATCAAGAGTTTTGATTGCCAAATCATGCCTCCATTTTAAAGCCAATGATTATTGCTGCAGATGCCTCTGCCACTGCTCTTCATGCCAGTGCAATAATCTTTTGCTCTCAATAAAGTTGCATTTTGTTTTTCATTTCAGTAACATTGTAAAGCCAGGGAAATGATTGAAGCCTGGAAAAGGGCCCCTTGTCGGTTAACAGGAGTGCTGGTTTACTACCAGTTTATCAAGTGCATAGGAGTCAAGGGCTTGGCCATACAAGGAAACAACAGCCAATCACCAGCCACCAACAATCAATCAACCAATAGGAAGGCACCACATAAATATGACTCACAGAATAGCTGAAAACACATATTCCAGTAGAGAGAAGTTCCCTGAAGATGGGCTTGAGTCCAAAAGCTCAGCAGAGTAAATCTCTGGTCCCAGTGACCAACCCAGATTCGATCTTAAAGCAGATTTCTTCAAGCAGAAGCCCTCCAAATATTTTGAGACTATAATTCTAAAATGTTCAACCAGAATTGAAATATTGGAAGTTGTTGGGCCAAGGCATCCAGAGAATATCAGATTGAATTGTATGAGTAATAGTGTAATCCAAGATAAGTCTACTTAAAATGAAATTCTATAGAGATTTAATGAATCTAACTATCAGACAAGCAGTAGCAATACGATACAATAGCATGACATATATCAAGGCCTTTCAAATTCTGCATGTGTTTTTTGTCTTACAGCTGAGAAATCATGTCTTATGTATTGCTCTTGTATCTCAAGTATGCCTGTTTTGTCAGTGGTGTGATTCTTTGATAAGATAAATCACGATGCTAGAGGTATGAAATATGTATCGCCTTGGTTGATTCTGTATTAGCCAAAGGGTAAATTGGTTTTCTCTATATTTTACTCACTATAATACACAAAGAAAAATAAAGATGCCTTTATTGGTAAGAACCTACATCAGATGCAACCACAAATAAAATATGAGTAAACAGCCTAGAATTGAACATATATACAAGAATCATCAGGTGCTAATCTCTATAGATTTTCCCCAAAGGTGCTTTTCCAAAAGGCAACTGGACTTTTTGAGGTTTTTTCCTTGAAAACATTTCATTTGTCATCCAAAAAGCTTCTTCAGTTCTGACTCTTCTAAACCCCCTTGGATAAGTGAACATTTTCAAGGGAAAGTCCAGTCCAGTTGTCTTTTGGAAAAGCACCAGTGGTGGGTTGCCCCTGGTTCGGTCTGGTTCGCAAGAACCGGTAGTAAAACCGGCGTGAGGCTCTGCCCACTGACCCGGACGTCATCAGGAAGTTTATGCGCATGTGAGCGTGCATGTGTGGTCCCATTGCAAACTTGTAGTAAAAGTAAGTAGAACCCACCCCTGAAAAGCACCCTTGGAACAACCATGACCTGGATGATTGAGAATCTCCATTGACCTTTAGAGATTTCATGGTTCATTTCTCATCTCTCAGTAGAATCCTATTTTAACCATTCTGGTATGAATTAACAATTGCTCTGGAATCAGGAAGGATTTGGAAATACAGCATGCTAAAGATTTAATAGGTTCATCTTTAATTGTGTTTTGTAAAAGTTTTATTTTGCTTCCTGCTTGGAAATGCAGAGATGATAACTAAATGATATTAGCAAATTTTCCCCTTTCCTCTCCCTATTTCCCAACAAAAACAGGGTGCAAAATCTTGGAAAATGGCCTCCTTTTCAAAGAACTTCTACAGACTCCAAATTTCAGAATAACTGTTGTGGATGATGCTGATACAGTTGAGATTTGTGGTGCTCTTAAGGTACTTTTTTGTTTGTAAAGATGGCATTAAAAAACTAAATTGCCTCCCACCTACTCATAAGACTAGAGAAACACTTGCTGAGGAGATTGTTACCAGAACTGATTTCAGTGTTTGCTTCTTCTGTAATCTTCAGTAACATGTTGGTGCCAAAACTACCTTATTGGATTTAATATAAAATTTCTCTCAGTATACAGGCACTTACATCTTCTCATTTCAAAAGCATTTTGAAATATGAGTTTTAGATTTTTATTGTTGGTTGGTTTAATGGTAGGCAACAAGAACTAGGACAGCTTTTCCCTTTTTAGCCAATTACGATATATCTCATGGATAAAGTTGGAATTGGACTGAGTTCATGCAAAATTCACATGGAATTAAGATTGGTAGCCAAGATTTGTAACCATGGTGAATTAAGATTTTTATAACTTTGTTTATGATCTTAAGTGATACTGAATGGTATCACATCTTTTCATCTCTGTATGGGTTTCCAGACAAAATACAAGGCACTGAAACTTAGAATCTCAGCCAACATGGCCACTGGGATATAATTCACTACATAAAGGTGATAGACAACTAGTTTGTGCCCTATTTAAATGCATTCCCATCACAGCAAAGAGTGCTGATAAAATGTAAGATGAATTCTGGAAATTGGTAATTGTTCAAGACTCTTCACTATTATCATATAAATCAAACTTACTTTCAGAAATCAGAATTTCCTTTCTTTGAGATAATTCAGTTGCTTTACCACCAGATAATACTAGTGATTTATACATAAGGACATACATAAGGGGTAGCTTACCAGTTTGATTTAGAAATGTGCCTGCCCAGGAAAAAACTCCAAAAAATGGACTAGGCATCCTATTGGTTAAAGAGGATGATACGAACAAGTGTAACATAGTTCCTGTAGGGCACAGGTGTCAAACTTGATCGCCTCACATGATGTATTGTGACATATCACAATGTTTTTTGCCTTTATGGAGCTGGGGTGAGTGTGGCTTGCGTGTAATTCATCCGGCCTGTGGGCCGCCAGTTTGACACCCCTTCTTTAGGGGAAATGGCTTTTCCCAGCAAACTATTAATGAAAGATAGCAATGATATTAATATCATTTTTCGCTTGTAACATGTTTTCAAATTTGCTTGCTGGCACCCAATCACCTTTTGTGACTTTCTGACAAAGTGAATGGGGAAGCCACATTCTCTTAACAACCATTTTAATAATTTTACAACTGCAATGATTCATTTAACAACTGTGGCAAAAAAGGTCGTAAAATGGGGCAAAATTCACTTAACAAATATTAAGATTCAGAAATTTTAGGTTAAATTGTGGTTGTAAGTCGAGGACTATGTGTGTGGGTGTGTGCATGTATGTGTGTGTGTGTATGTTGAGAACTTTAAATTTATGTAGCATGCATGTAACTGTAAGTTCAATGAGTTCTTCCATCATCCTGCAGTCTCTTTGCCTTTTCCATGTCATTTATTTAGAACATAGTGGCAGTAGGAGCTGGCTTCTGTGATGGTCTTCACTGTGGAGATAATACCAAAGCAGCTGTCATTAGACTTGGATTAATGGAAATGATAGCTTTTGCCAAAATCTTCTGCAAGGGGCAGGTCTCAATTGCTACTTTCCTGGAGAGCTGTGGGGTTGCAGATTTAATCACAACCTGTTATGGTGGCCGAAATCGGAGAGTGGCTGAAGCATTTGTTAAAACAGGAAAGGTATAGTACTTGCAGTGTTAGGGGCTACTTTTTCTCAACCCATGAAGCTAACATATTTGAAATGATTCTTTTGTGACTGTATTAGACAGTAATAAGGTACATTTTTGCACTTAGTTATAAATTATATTATAGAAACATAAACCCCAATAACTCCAAATGTACTTTTAAAAAAATTTCTAAACAGTACTGAAATTACAGAAGAGGCCAGTTTCCTTTCTTTTTATAATGAATTTCTTAGTAAACATTTTAGAGGACTCTTAAATTGTGTGAAAATGAAAAGAAAAAGAAAACAAATCCCACCCAAAAGTTAGTGACCATCCTGAATCAGAACTTCTAAAAATGCATCAGGCAATAACTAATTTATTAAGAGTAATAGTAGAGCTAGGCAAAGTCATAACCACAATGTCAGTGTATTCACAGACTGTGCTAATAGCAGATTAACTGCTCATTATAATAAGAGTAGGACTTGCTAATTGCTTGCTTTGGTAGATTGGTAAAAGACTAATCAACTAGGAAGTAGGATTTCTATCTGTTAGAATAGAACAAACAATTGACAGTATTAATCACATTCTTATCTATATCAGTGAAAATTAGAAATACTTATTTTTAACATTCAGAGTATTGAAGAACTGGAGCAAGAGATGCTGAATGGGCAGAAACTTCAAGGACCACAGACTTCTGCAGAAGTGTATCGCATTCTTCAACAGAAAGGTTTGGTGGAAAAGTAAGTGAGCCACTAATCTAATGATTTCTTCTCCCTATTTTCAACCCCAAATACCTCCCAAATCTGCTGTACCTTTTGGATCTTTTGAGACTGCATTAGGAAGTAGGGACTCTTCTACTCAGACTGTCTGCTAGGACTAAGGTACTAATGATTACTGAGATATATATCTAAATGATCTCTCAATAATAATATTAAAATACAGTCTCATTCTGCATGTTTTGACAGAAAATCAAACTATAATTTTATCTACCTTTTAAAATTGTGTGCATGTTTAAAAATATTTGCACACTTGATTACCTGAAAATTCAAAGTGTTTATCCTAACTTCCTGCAGTAGTTTTCCTGTAGTTTACTTTCTTTAATCATAAGCAATATACCGATTTGTTTAACTGGCAGTTCCTTTTAGGAGTTTCCTTTATATTTTCTTCCAATTTTTGCTTCTCTATTTTATTGTAAAAGTATCGTTCACAAAGAGGTTAAAAAACTCCTACAAAATTTGATTTTCAGTTCTTATGACTTGTGAACTTCTTACGATTTGAAAACAGAAATGGTTGGAAAATTTTTGGCTTTCACATAAAACAGTGATGGGGAACATTCCTGAGCTAAGTTGAAGTCCACAAGTCATAAAAGGGCTATAGTTGCCAAACTGTGCAAAAAGATAAACCAGTTTTGAATTTTTGATATCTGGTTCCCATTTTTAACATATCCATAACAGGGACAAATAGGATAAATATACATATGTTGTTACTTTTTTTAGCATTGATCCTGCATGGTTGCAGGGCCCACTTGTTTTTGCACTGAACTCATCTAGTTCTTACAAGCAAAGCTATCAAGGCATGATGCAAGAGGGATTTTGTTAATCATAGAGCAGAAGCCTATTCGGGCTGAGAAAGAATGACTTGTCAAAGTTATTCAGCTGGCTTCCATGCTGAAGGGAGGACCAGAATCTGGGTCTTCCCATTCCCAACATGTTGGCACTCAATGAATACATTGTAAAATGATCGGGTAACCTTTGCCTGCAGAATGCAGTGAAAGGAAAAAGATGTTTCTCCTCTAAAATTTTTGTGGATTTTTTTAATGCACTGTACTTTGTTAATTTCCATAGTCCATTTAAATATATTTGCCTCAACAGAAAAAGGAGATACAAATCAAATAAATAAATGGTATCTCAGATGTGTTTTGGTCATCAGAACATTAAAAAAGTTGAACACCAATAGCTGTAATTGTCTTCCCTAGTAAGATAATTGCTTGTCTTATTTTTTAGGTTTCCACTATTTACTGCTGTTTATAAAATCTGCAATGGAGAAAAGCCTGTCCAAGAAATGATCTCCTGCCTCCAAAGCCATCCAGAGCATATATAATGCACTTTACCATTGTCACATTTCCTGCCTTCTCCTACTCATTCATGAGTTCAAATTAATGTCATTGGCTTCCCTAGTCCATGAAGAAATTGCAGAAATATGTGTGTCTATGGATTTCTCTAAATTATGTATTATACAGCTCCTAGAATACTAGCTGTTATTTTTAGTGGCTAAGATTTAGTTGGCTTTCAAATATACTGTGCAGAATTAGCACACTCCTCAAACTTCCTAATTCTCCTGCCCTATTTGAAATGCTTGATGTTCTTTTAAGCATAATTCTAATGCTTCCTTTTCAAGCAGGGATTCATCTAGACTTCCCAATGATTCAAGGGAAAGATGCAATTAGAGCAGAAATAAGGTACTACAGTACTCCAAAAGTTTATTGGACTAAAGATCCTATCAGTGTGCATTAATAGCATCAAGGAGAGCTTTAATTGTCGATTTCTGGAGCCCTATAAATTGAGCACATCATATCAATATCACCTAGAAACTGTTTGCTAAAGTATAGTAAGCTTCAAGAACATGCATTCCAATTTTTTCAGATTTGCACATCTTGTATGGCACAGATTGCCATTTAATGAGAATTATTTTGGTATCATTTAATTAGTGGGAAGTGGCTTTAAGATTTTTAAAACTTAGACTTTAAAAATAATTTATTCTTAAAAGTAATTTAAAGAAATTAAGATTTTTCAAATGTGCTTTTAAAATGATTGTGGCCTTTTTAAAAAAAAAACTGGTTTGCCAATCCAGTAAGTGCATGGAAGTACAGTTCCTAAGGACTCCTGCTCTATCAGGATGTGATGGAAATTGTAGTCCTAAGTGATAAGATTGCTGTTTAAAGCAAAAATTTGCCCTCCAATATTTATCCCTTCTCTAATTCAGCTTTTTCTATTTTCCCTGCCTAAGCTAAGAATTTAAGATAACAAATCAAAACTTTTTTGATCTAGTTGTGATGCTTAACATCACACATTTTTAAGCAATGCATAATCCTGTGGATTTATACATGCAGCTCCAAAGCTGCTCTTATCCTAGCTGAATAATATTAAGGTGATGATATAGGCATATGCATGAAGATATGCACAGCATAGCTGTGTGAAAGTTTCTACATAATATGTTACCAAGACTGCAACCCATTATCACTCAGGTTGGGCTGCTGCCCAGAAGTTCTTTCAGGTGGCATTTAACAAGTAATCTGCTGTCATGCTCGGATGTGTCAAAACTGTGAAGGTCAATTGAGTTTGGTATAGAATCTTTGTTTCCTCAGCATATTGTTTGTCCATTTGTGGGATTAAATTAGAAAGAGCCAAAGAGTTCTTTTTTCCAGGAAGGTTCTGATATGGGAGTGTACAGCTTTTTCAGTGAACAAACAACTGCATGTGTGCTTTGTGTTTACATTATCCAGCAGTCCAGTGCTTGAGACACAGAATCGACATATACCAGCCTTTAACCACCTGGAGAGTGATAGACCAGTAAAAATCTGAAAAGCGTGGTCTCCACACATTTGAATTCTACCCACTTGAGAAGGCTAATGCAGATAACTTAAGAGGAGTTGTTCTGATTATATCCAAAGTGAATATACTACAAAACATAACTATTTTAGCTGTTTTTATTTTGGTGCCTTTTTTTTTTTGTTTCTGTTCCAATTGTTATTTGAGTTGCCTTTGGAAATCCATTAGCAGGAGCCCACTTGTTAGATATGAATGTTTAGAATGGGAATTAGATATTTTTTTTAAAAAAATGACAAAAATCATGTTGGCTAAGTAAGTAATAGTCTGATTAACAAACTATGTAAAGCTATCCTCTCAATTGCTGCCTTCACATCTCTGGAATTATTGCATCTGTCATTTGTGACCAACATGGGTAGTCCAGTACTTCTGGAAGGCATTTGATTGGGGAAAATTGACCTAACGTATATGAAATTAATCATGTTAATAATCATCATTAGTCTTCTTGATTATTATTAAGCTAAAATTAATACCTTGTCTTAGAATAATAGAACGATAGAGTGAAAGGCAGTAGTGGGCTCCACTTACCTTCGCTACTGATTCATAACTGTGACCGTGTGCGCATGTGCTTCGCTTACGCACAGCGCTTCTATGCATGCGCAGAACCTTATGCACAAGCACAGAGCGTCCATGATGGATGTCTGGCGGGTGGGTGGAGCCTCCCGCCGCTACTACTGGTTTGCCTGAACCAGAGCAAACTGGTGGAAACCCACCACTGGTGGAAGGGATCTTAGAGGTCTTCTAGTCCAGCCTCCTGTCTCAGACAGGACTCCTGGTTGTCCAGTTTTTTTCTTGAAAATCTCCAGCAATGGAGCACTCAGAACTCTAGGAGACAAACTATTCCATTGACTAATCATTTGCATTGTCAGGAAATTCCTTATTTACAGATTGGAGCTTCCTCTGAAGAGCTCCTATCCACTGCTTTTTGCTCTGCTCCCAGGTTTTATGAAGAATAAATTGAAGCCCTCTTCCCCATGAAAACCCTTGAAGTATTGGAAGATTGCAATCATGTCTCCCCTGAATTTTCTCTTCTTTAGGCTAAACATGCCTAGTTCCCTTAGCCATTCATCACAATTTAGCTTCCAAACCCCTTACCATCTTTATTGCTCTTCTCTACACTCTTTCTGTCTATTCTTCAAAAAGCAGAGTGGCAGAGTGGTTCCCCTCCAATTTATCCTTATAACAACCTTAGGCTGAGGACAATGACCAGCTGAAGGTTATTCAGTTTACTTATAGGCTGATTGGCAGGACTTGAATCAGAAACTCCACTCATAGCTTGAAATGTTCATTTGGACTGCATTTATTTTACATATACTCCCTGGCCTCAGAGCATTAGGATGGTTTATTCTTCTGTTGAGCTCGTTCATTTCCTCAGTCACTTTTATTATGAATTATCTGTTTTAAGTGGCCTGAATAAGATTATTGCATGATTTTTGAAATAGAAGAAGCTGACTCAAGCACAAACATTTCACAGTTGGGATCACATTAAAAATTAGGAAATCACTCTTAACATAAAAGGAAAGTAACTCCTTCTTAAAGCACTCCAAATAATGCTCGGAATTTGACCCAAATCTTTCTCAACTTGGATGCTTCCACGTGTTGAAACTAAATGTAGTCCTAACACATCTGGAAAGCTATCAGTAGGGGGTAGCGGTTCTACCCCAATGAAAATCTGATATATTTTGCTTTAAGCAGTTAAAGCAATTTTCCTAATGATGATGTTCATAAGTTAGAATGACAGGAATACAACATGGTAATGAAAACATGTTTATACATTTGGAAAAGCACAATTAAGAAAAGGCTAATATCGTAATAGAAAACACATATTTCTCTTTACAGTATCAAAACCTCCTGGGCCTAATATGAAGTGACTACTTTTCTTTTAATATTAAATCTAAACTAATATTTCTGCCTTTTCTAACATTCAATATGTGTAACCATTTTGTATATGTGTTTGTAATATGTAAAGGGCTCTGTAAACTGAATGTGATGAGTTATGCATATTGTCAAATTGTTTAAAACTATTTACTCCTATTTTACTCCTTTTTCCCCACTTGATTTTTAAAATCAGATGGAAGGGTTAGTAAAAGATTTATCTATGTCACTCATTGTTATTGTTTTCAATAAAACATAATATTCTGTGTTTCTTGTACATTCAGTGCTTAGGGCTTGTTACTCTCTCAGTTGTATTTGTTATCTTAATTTCTTCTGAAAGGGAACAGGAAAACAAAATGTTAGAAACTGCTACTGTCTTTGTCCTAATGCCTGGGTGATTAATATAACATAGTCACTTACAAACAGAAATTCAGGTAACAAAGGAGTTAACTAATAGTATTTAATAGGAGTATTTTTATTTGGTATGTACGTATTTAATAAGTACAAAACCTATTTTCCTGACAAGAATTTGAATCTATGCAACTTTTATTAATGCCAGATAAAATGTGAAAAAGTAGAATAAGTTGGGGAAAGGGTGTAAGGACATCTGCACATATGTGCTTAAATGTAGCATATCTATGTACAGTATATCTCCAAGGCTACAACATGAAGTACACTTACTTTTTTAATGGTTCTTATTTCTGAGTAAACATACATAATGTAGCTTTAAGTATAGCAAAGGGGTATATTCCAGTTAATAAGACTTTACTTACCCTTTATCATGAGAAGGTGTAGAAATTCAAAATTAGTAACAGCTTTAAATGCAATGGCTTCTAGCTAAAATAGCAAAATAATTGAATCTACATATTTTGAATGCAGTTATTTTCATTTCATTTTCAATTCAGTGGTGAAATGCAATTATCTTCACTACTGGTTCGAGAATGTGAGCGTGTGCCTCTTCTGCACATGTGCAGACCCTTCTGCGCATGTTATGTCAAAAACAGGACATAATGATGTCCCGGCAGGTGGGTGGAGCAAGCCAGTTTGCACAAGCCAGATTGATCCGGCTGGATTTCACTGCTGTTTTCAATTCATTTTGAAAGAGTTTTACAGGTTGTCCTCAACTTACAACCACAATCGAGCCCAATGTCTGTTTCTAAGCAAGGCAGAATTTAAATGAGTTTTGCCCATTTTATGACTTTTTGCCATAGTTGTGAAATCACTGAAGCTGTTAAGTGAACCCTGGTCATTAAGCAAACCTGGCTTCTTCCATTGACTTTGCCTGTCAGAAGCCAGCTGGGAAGATTACAAGTGGTGCTCACACCCTGGCACAGTGCAACTGTTATAACTACATGCTGGTTGGCAATTGCCTGAATTTTGATCATGTGACCATGAGAATGCTGCAATTGTTGTAAGTGAAAAACGATCATAAGTTTCTTTTTTTCAGTGCTGTTGAATGGTCACTAAAAGTAGTTGCAGGTTGAAGACTACCTATATATCGCATTCTAAATTGCATGTCTACTTTTAGTGCATTTGAGACTCCTAGAGATACTTGATATTATTTATTTGCAATTAAACAATCAACTGTATATATTCCTGCTACAAGTACCTTGAAGTAATAAAGAGCTCCATACAAGAAGTAAAACCTCCACGTGGGAAACAAGCTGCAAATCAGTCAGAGTAATGGAAAGGGCTATTCTTCATAAAAGGAAAATATGAACAAGCATATACGGACTGCTTTATGCCAGGCTTTTGCCCAACACCACATTGAATATAGACAGTGGTGGGATTCAAGTAATTTAACGAACAGTTCTTCCTAATGACCAGATGGGTAGGTGTGGCTGGGTGGGGTCATGTGACTGAGTGGACGTGGCCAACTCTACGTCACAGCAAGGCCCACTCAAGGCAGCCCTCATCTCCCGTCACTTCGGGCTCAGAGTTGTAACTTTAAGCTACAGCTTAAAGGTATGTAGGAAACTGCCGTGTCTCTGTAGCATCTATTGTTTGTCAGCAGACAGACAATGAGGCAGCGGCCGTGGCTGGCCTGTGTCTTGAGGAGAGTAGGTTGCTCCCCAAGCGACAGTTATGGCCAGTTGAACCAACAAAGGCCAGAAGTAGCCGCCCATTTCCTACTGCAAAAATCTTTTAAATACCCTGACTGTCGGGCAGTGAGACCCAGCAAGACATGAGGTGCCAGAGAATCAGTCCTGGCTGCTTGTCTCAGCCGCAGTGCTTCCTGAACACCACTTACAGCTCTGAGCCCGAAGTGATGGGAAGTGAGATTTAGAAACTCAGTAAAATCAGCAAAGACATACCCAGGCACAGATGTACCATCCAATCATAATTTACTACTTGCCAAAGTCCAGCTGAAACTAAAAAAGATGAAAAACCCGAATCCTCCTAAACTAAAAATTGACAGTGACTTCATCATTTAACATGGAGATAAGATAAAAAAAGAACTAGAAATTCATTTAAGAGAAACCAACAACCTAAATAATGATGAAGATGTAGAAGTGAACTGGAATAAATTTAAAAATGCAATAGTAGACGTAATAAACTCAAAACAAGGAGATAGGTACCACAAGAAACAACAGTGGATGATGGATGAAATTCATCTCATGGATGAAAGACGGTCTTATAAAAATAAAAACAAAAAATACAATGAATTGCAGAAAACAATTAGAAAAATTGTTTTTTCCAATTCATTGTATTTTTTTGTTTTTATTTTTATAAAAATTCAACTGGCAAAAGAAAAGTCGTTTGCAAAGAGATGCAAAGAAATAGAAGAGACAGAACGTATTCATGATAATTTCAATTTACACAAAAAAGTGAAAGAAGCAGCAGGTGTCTACAAAAGAAAACCAACAACTTAGTTGACAAGGAGGGGAAAATCATCTTGGATGAGGATGAAAAACTAAAAAGATGGAAAGAATATATTGAAGAACTTTTTCAGGACACTAGGGATGATATTGATATGGGAAGTATAACAACTGTACCAAACATCACTATGGGAGAGGTTGAACATGGAATAAAAATAGCAAAAATAAGAAAAGCCAAATGATTGGCTAAAGTCAACTTTGTGACAATCCCCAAACAAATAAATGCAAAGAATTCTGTATACAGAACAATAAGCTTAATGAGTCATGCCCTGAAAATCTTCCTGAGAATAATTCACACAAGAATATACAATAAAATTGAGGAGCATCTAAGTAACACACAATTTGGTTTCAGAAACCATCTTGGTACATGGGATGCCCTATTCAGCATTCAAGTTCTTGTACAGCGCTGTAGAGATGTCAATCGCTGTACAGTGTTTATATGTGCTTCATCGATTTTGAAAAAGCATTTGATAAAGTAAGACACAGCAAACTATTACAAATTCTGAAACAAGAGGGGCTAGATGACAAAGACGTCCGAATCATAAAGAATCTATATTGGCATCAGGTAGCAAATGTGAGACTAAGCCAAAAATACTCAGATGATGCAGAAATACGAGGAGGGGTCAGACAGGGCTGTATTCTGTCTCCGCTTTTATTTAATATCTACTCTGAGTCAATTTTCAATGAAGTACTGGAAAACATTGATGCTGGCCTCACAATAAAGGGTATTCAGATCAACAATTTAAGATATGCTGATGATTCAGTTCTGCTTGCTAGTAAGCATGAAGACCTTCAGCTCTTCATCAACAGTCTCAGAAATATCTGAAAAATATGGCTTGAAGCTTAACACCTCAAAAATCAAGATTATGGTAATCAGCAAACAACCCATTAATTTGCCACTGATAAATTTGGAAGGAATATTGCTAGAAAAACTTGAAAGGATCACATACCTCGGTTTTAATTTACATGAAAGCTGGGACATAATCAGTGAAGTAAAGACAAAGATAGAGAAAGCTCGAACAGCATTCTTCAAAATGAAAAAGGTCTTCTGCAGTCACGACATAAGCCTATGACTGAAAATCAGGCTTGTAAGATGTTACATTTTTTCTATTCTGCT
Organism: Coluber constrictor foxii; assembly: GCA_038048745.1. Lineage (NCBI taxonomy): Eukaryota > Metazoa > Chordata > Lepidosauria > Squamata > Colubridae > Coluber > Coluber constrictor. The sequence goes on along the minus strand of CM075961.1, from coordinate 121,285,686 downwards.
CTACGGTCTCTGACAGAAAACCACTTGAAAAAACTAGAAGCATTTGAAATGTGGATTTACAGATGGCTGTTATATATAAACTGGGTTAACAAAATCACAAATGAGGACGTGATAAGCTGCCTGGGAAAGCAAAGGGAAATAATCAAAGCCATTAAAAAGCAAAAGTTAGAATATTTTGGACATGTGATGCAACACCCAGAAAAATACAACATCCTTCACTTAATCCTCTAGGAAAAATTGAAGGCAAATGAGGCCCAGGCAGAAGAAGAACATGGCTTCAAAACCTAAGGGACTGGTTTGAACAAAACTCAGCAGCACTTTTTCATATGGCTGTTGACAAAAATAGGATTGCCAACATGATTGCCGACATCCGATGATAGATATGGCACAAGAAGAAGAAGAATGCTTTTTATTTATTTTTTGCAAAAATATTTGTGTGCCAAACTCTTCCTGCAAGCATGAAACAATGGAGTACTAGAACTTAAAAAATTAATATTCTAACTGGACCTCAGTAAAAAAAAATGGACATATGATTCATTTCATTTATCCTCTGTGGAACTCAAAGCAGACATTCCACTTTGTTCTACTCTCAAAACTATCCTGCAAGTACAAGTCAATTTAAGAATTAAGAATAAACAACCAACAGCTGCCAAATACAAGCCCTATGATAATAGTTCTTATCAAAAGCATATAGAAAAGTACAAGCTAACGCAGTGAGATAAGACAGTTGAACCATGGACCATATCCTTTTTTAGCTGTAGGTCCTGTAACTACTTGAATTAGGGATGAGCCACATTATATCACCTACTAGCAACACCTAATTTTCTAGGACAGCCCTAGAAAATAGCCTTAACTATTCAAAATTAGTTAAATATATACTAGGTTCCAAGTTTAATACACAGTAATTCAGGTTGTAGAAATCCCTACTAATCTACACTGTACTGATCAGAAAGATATGGTTATCTATACTGTATCTACAGAAAGTCCTCAACTTACAACCACTCATTTAGTGATCATTCAAAGTTACAGCACTAAAAAAATACTTATGACTGTTTATCACACAATTGTTGCAACATCCTCATGGTCACATGATCAAAGTTTGAGCACTTGCCAACTGGCATTAATTTATGTCCTGGGATGATGTGATCACCATTTGTAACCTTCCCAGTTGACTTTCAACAAAGCAAAATCAATATGGAAAGCCAGCTTTACTTAATCATTACATGATTCACTTAACAACTACAGACATTTGCTCAACAGCTGTGACAAAAAAGGTTGGGGCAGAACTCATTAAACAATTGCCTTCCTTAGCAATGGAAATTTTGGGCTTAATTGTGGTTGTAAATTGAAGACTAGCTACAGCTGTATATATGTTCAGATTAGATAATTTAGGCCTTTCACTACAGCTTTAAAGCAGAGCAGTAAAGCCAGTGAGTTCTTATATTTTTGTTTTACAAGAAGATGACATTTTTAATTTTAACTTTGAAATCCAAAAAATATTTTCTTTAGGAAGTTTTGTTGTTGAATTGATAAAATAAGTACATTAGAAAACCCCCTTTTTATGATCCCTTAATTTGGGATAGAGTTGGGGCAACTGGATGGATCTGAACATTTATTGGGGAGATCCCTTCCTGATGCCATGTAGAGTTTGCAGAAGATATTTTTTTTCTTTGTGCCCTAGGAGAGAAATATCTGCCGCTATTTAGTATTGAACTCTCAACCTTTCTAATTAGAGGCGAGCACCTTCACCACTAGGCTACCACACGGCTCATGATAAAATAGATACATAAATGAGTAAATAATATAAGCAGCAGCTAATTCGAGTTAACAATTACATTCTTTTGAGCATTATAAAATTACACTTGCTGTGATATCAATTTAAATTACTTAATGTGAGAATGTTTCCTCCTCAAAGAACTGTAAGCATTACAATCCTTTAGACACTAATGGAATTTAAGGCAGCTATTAATGAATATCTTACAATGTTCAACAATTTAAAGCAAGAATGGACATATTTGAAATTTTGAGACCATAAAGGGGCTCAACAAATCACAAAGACTCATATACCGGAACTGGTGGAATTCATCTCCTTTTAGTCGTCCATGATGCTCTTTCCCACCCATGATGTCCACAGGGTGACCAAAGAAATGATAATGGCACCTGCAATGCATGTAAAAAAGGACAGAGCTTTAGATGTGCAGTCACAGACTTCCTATTGACTTTTTTTGACCCATGTTGCCACTCAAGTTTAATTTGGGGAGAGGGATGGAATATATTTCAAATAAAGCACTGGGTTGCAGTCTCTCATTGCTGCTATTTTCCAAGAATACCTGAAGTGGTATAATGGTAAAGCAGTCCCTGCAGATTTTTACTTCACTAGTCACTGCTGTAGGAGGGATGTTCACCTGTTCAAGGCCACTGAGTCAGCACTGTCTGAAGACATTTCCATGGTCATGTGGCCAACATGAAATTACAGAGCACAGTTAACATCCCACCAAAGTGGTACCTATTTATCTACTTGCATTTGCATCGGGGTGGTATTCACTTACCTTCACTACCGGTTTGTAAATGGGAGCGCATGCACAGAGTGTCAAAAACGGGATGTGATCACATCTGGGCAGGTGGATGGAGCCTCCTGCAGCTGCCACTACTGGTTCGCCCAAACCGGATAGAACAGACTGAATAGCACCACTGATTTGCATGCTTTTAAACTGCTAGGTTGGCAGGAGCTGGTGAGGATGGGAGCTCACTCCATTGCATAGTGCTCAGCTCTTGAACCTGGGCTGCTGGCTTTCCAGCCAATAAGCCTAATATCTTAACCACTGAGCCTCCATGCCTCCTGAAGAGGTGTATGTGAAGCTTAAAACATTTTTGTAAATAAAGATACTAGAAGCTTAAGTTTTGTTTTTTATTAGTTAAATAGTTTTTAAAATTAAAAGTTAGGTGAAGAAGGTGGCAAGATGTTGTCTTCAGACACATTAAGGCCAGGATGTGCTATTACTCCTAATAACTAAATTGAATCCGGAGAAGAAAGATTTCCTTATTTGGATTTTATGGAGATTCTATCTTTGTTTCCACAAAGCAGGAATCTTAAGAGTCTTTTCACCAATCCTCATTATTTACACATCAGAAGTAATTATTTTCCTGTGTTGACTGGCAGAAAGTAATGAGGAAACTGGAATAAGCTGCAATGAAATTCTCCAGTGCACCATCAAAAGTCACATGTGCTTTTGACATGGTGATTTAGTTAGCTGTTATATGGCTCTTAACTTTCCATGCTAAACCCAGTTGCTAAGTGCTTTGGGACAATGTTAGCTTTGTATAGAAAGTTTCCATTTTATTGAAATCATTCTTCCCAGTAATAACATAATATTGGTTACTATTATTACTCTCTGACATATACATATATTCAGTAGCATGCAAATGTTTTGGTACCTGAGTCAAATTGTATATTTCAAGGGTTTCTCTTCACCACAGAAACTTTTGCTGATACAACTTCTGCTTGGGAGAAAGTTAAATATAACACATTTGGCAAAGTTGCATGCAGACTATTGCAGCTGTTCGTAAATTGAGAATAAGAAAAGTCAACATAACAGGTATAAAAATTTGGACATTTCCCATTGATTTAATGCAATTTAAAAACAAAAACCTGTCTGTTGTTAATAAGGCCCAAATAATGATGGTTAATTACTTTGCCAGGCAAAAGGAATTCTGACTCTTCTCACCTGTCAAATTGTGGTACTTCCGTAATTTTCCACATTTATTGGGTCCTCTTAGCAGCTGACTGGACATTTGAAAATGAATATTATTTATGACTATAAAATAGAGGAAGGCTATTACCACAGGCTTTCATCTATTACACTGTTAAATATGAGTGGTTTTATTATATTTTCTAGGGGAGCAGTGGCAATCAGTGACAAAGGAAATTTTGTGAGTGAAAAGAAACGAAGATTTAATCAAAATCAATTCACCCAAGTAACTAATATCCCAGAAAAAGAAATACAATGTAATAAGTGATTCTTGAAGAGAATAGTTAAGGAACAAAGTTGGCATCCTGTAGGAGATATGCTGCTATTTATGAAGGGGATATTTTAGAATTTCATCAGCACAGTTCAGATCATGTTTTGGAGGCTGCAAAAGTAGTGCAGAGAGTCTGCATAAAATTTATGTTTATATTTCCATTAATTCCAAGAAAAATCAAGGAGGATTGCAGAAAAGTGATACATAAGTGAATTTAAAACATCATGTTGGCAACCAAGTAGAAATACAATTTAAGTGACTTTCTATAGTTAGTCCTCTAGATATGATAGTTCATTTAATGACTGTTTGAAATTACAATAAGTCACCCAAAAGCTACATACGACCCTGTTTTAAAGTTACAACGTGTGCAGCGCATCCGTGGTCATTTTATTCTTACAACTAACTGCATCCGCCCACTTATTTTCCCTCCATCCTGTCCCACCAGGTTCCTACAGGAACTGGGCTTGCTTTGCCACCCCACCGGATTCTACACACTCCTCCCCATCACCATTCGTTCATTACCTTTTGAAGGTATTCAGAGATCGGAAGGATAGGGAAGGAAGACTCTATTGCTGGATTGTTGGGCCACATGATGCAGGAGAATAAATTCTGCTGGTTTTCCTTTTATCACTAGCCTTAGCTTCCTCAGTGTTATCTTTGCTAGCTTTACACTACTAACATTTGGGAAGCAAACGCTGGCAATGAGAAAAAAAACATTGGGAATTGTTCTCTTTGCTAGCACAAGTTTTAGCTCCCCAGCATTAGCAGTGCTAACACAGCTAATACTTAGAGAGCTAAGGCTAAGCAACAAAAGAAAACGCAGGATTTCTTCTTCTCAAATGTGCCACATGGCCCAGAAACAAAATGGCCTGTCCTCTACCTGGACCTCCTGAACTGAGGAGCTTCAAAAAATAAGTGCAGAATTGTGACACGATGGGGTAGAGAGAGGTGTATAAACAGTGGTGAAATTCAATTTTTTTTTACTTCCGGTTCTGTGGGCATGGCTTGATGGGCATGGTGTGATGTGGCTTGGTGGGCATGGCAGGGGAAGGATACTGCAAAATCCCCATTCCCTCCCTACTCCTGGGGGAAGGATATTGGAAAATCTCCATTCCCACCCCACTCTGGGGCTGGTTCTACAAACTACTCAAAATTTCTGCTACCAGTTCTCCAAAACCTGCTGGATTTCACCCCTCCATATAAACCTATGGGGCAGGAAGGAAAGTATGGGATATCTCAAGGCACATGGAAAGGCTTTGGGAATCCCCATGCAGGCATGTTTATACCTACATTAGGCTTCCCAGACACTTCCCCCATTCTTGTGGCATTCCATGTTCCACTTAACGACCCATGAATTCATTTAACAAATGCATTGGGAAAGCAGGGATAGTGAGGTTGTTAATGAGGTTGTTCACTTAACAATCATCCTGACTTCTGACAATAATGGTCAGGCTTCATTACTGTAATAACTCAAAGATTAGATGTGGGAGATGACAAATAGAGCCTGAAGGAGGGTCTCCTACCTTCTCCCGCAGTGAGTTGTCCTGGGGCAAGTTGTCCATGGTGAGTTGTACGTGATGAGTTGGCTGGGACCAGCGGGGTGGGATGGCGGCAGTGAGTTGTCATAGACCCTGTGGACAATATTCTTGATTACCAGTAAGATTTGTCTTGAATCAAATGGAAAATGTTGTGAAAATATAACAATGTTGATGGAGGTGATATTAGATCATTAGGAGCTTGTTTGATATGGTCCTTGGTGCTTCTCTGATCTTAACAGTATATTTACTTATAAATAAAGCTATTTTCAGAAACTGACATTTCTCATTGCAGCTGTTTGTCAAACACATATCTACTGTATAATAAATATTACAAATTCTTCTGATGCCTATCGGTAATGAAGAAAACTGGCTGATTCAGATTTTCATGGCAACTACTTACTGCTAGTATTTGTGTTGAATCTTCGTTGATACAGGGCCTATAAATATGGATTTGTATATCAGTGTTTCCAGGCTTGGCACCCTTCAAAGATGCAAGACTAGAATTTTCATCACCTCTTGACAAATGTTTTTGCTTTCTTTTCCGACATATATCATGAACACAAGTTAGAAAGGAGTATTACACATTTGGCAATGGACAATAAAGCCATTGTGCATTTTGTTCATTTTTAGTAATTTTTTCAACTATGTTCTGCCCTGTAGTCTTTAGAATTGTAATCTTCTTAAATTGTAATCTCTGGTTTTACTGTATACATTTGACAACGTATTACAATAATATCATTTCCACCTACAAGTTGGATCAAATGTAGATATTGGAAAATTGTGAGGGATATTTCAAATATTATGTACTTTCCTTTATCCAATGATAAAGTGTGCAGAAGACATAGTGGTCTTCAGTATCAATGTATTTCTAATTACCAATCCAATCCAGTGGTACATCTTCCTTGAATATTGCATAATAATACCTCTTTTACAAATTGCTGAAGCAACTAATTAGCAATCTGGTTATGATATTTTAAAATAATTCAAAACTTTAAATTGATTTTGTAATAAATACAGTTGTATTTATTGTAAAACATAAATTAGAAGCATATATAGATTGACCTTCACTGATCAAGAAGATATAAAAGGAGTGAAAATGACAATGATAAAATCCTGGGATTTTATGTTTAGATCCTCAAGAAAGAATCAAAAGCTATAATTTTGGAACATTGCAAGATTGTAAAGTTATCTTCATAAAAATGAACATTATCCTAACTCTTCAAAATGAATCTTACTGCCAAAGCAGTGCAGGACACTGGGCTTTAGTGGTCATGCATGCTCATGTATATATCTTGGAGAACTAGAATCAAAGTACATTTAATCCTGGAGTTAAAGTCTAACAAAGTTAAAACTGGAAAAACCTGGAAAAACCTGGAAAAAAGTGACAAATAGATTGTGGGTGCATACATAGATTCACTTAATTTAAAAATGCACTTTTACTATCTCTATAGGTACAGACAATAAAAGGGGAGAAATCCCAAAACAGCAATCAGAAAATTAAAACATGGGAAAATAAAAATAATTGGCTGGGGTATACAATATATTTATATTTTGACATGTCCTTTCAGTACTCATCAGCATTTCAAGTGAACTTGTTATATACAGTGGCACCTCTGTACTGGTCGTTAATTGGTTCCAGGAGGCCCAATGAGTACCAAAAATGATGAACACCAAATAAATTATTCCCATAAGGAATAATGTAGTGAGTCACAAGATAGCCAACACGAACAAGTTCTATCTTGTGTGTCGAGTACCAAACAAACAATGATTACCAGGACTAAATTTTGCCATCAATATGTATTGAATACCAAATTCTATGAGTTTCAAAGCAGTTAAGTACTAAGGTACCACTATATAATAATTCTGAAGTATTCATAATGAATGATTCTGTTTTAGTACAGATTAAAGGTACACGTATTCTCAGTTTTTGTATTCCTTCAGTTAAATTTTGTAGATTTACATAACCATTGTTCACACTTGTTGGTTCCAGTTTTAACTTAACTTAACCTTCCAATTTTATCAAAACATAGCATCATTTGCTAGTTTTTAAAATGTTAGCAGAGCCTAGATCATTCATCTGAAGTTAGCTTCTTGTTGTTTTTTGCTCTGTATTGTACCAGCCACTTTTAAACCTCTGCTAAAAACCAATACAATATATTGAAGTATATTCTTCGCTGTTTCATATTTGTCACATTTATAGATATGTATGTCTATTTAATGGAAGATGTTAAGAATATATTAACAGTGTGATCAAAACTTAAATATAAAGATCTTTTATGCTTTGTAAATATAGCAGATTGAGTCAGTACTTCTCTCTCTCTCTTCTCAGGAAGGTGCAAGTCTAGATGAATTTCCTTCTTGAAACAGAGTCTGGTTTAAGGTTTCTTCCAAATCAAGGTAGAAAAGGAAAAAACAGGATGGAGGTGGAACTAAAATGGAATCTGGAAGAGCAGAATGAAGCCAGAACAAATCTTAGTCAGTTGCAAGTACAATTTAGCAGATTCTAGAAATCACTAGTTTTTGTACATTAGTACCAGTTATTTGAGAGGGGATATTTCCTAGCCATGTTGAGCAATTTATATCCATTTTTTTCTTCTAATTCATTTTGGTAATGAAGTTTTCTTGCCTGATTTTCCTAAAATTATATGATTGCTGGGAATATAATATAATGTGAAGCCGCTGGGTGAGCTCATCCGTGGTTTGGGAGTGCAATGCCATCTTTACGCTGATGATACTCAGCTTTACATCTCCACCCCAGACCACCCCAATGATGCCCTTGCAGTGATGTCCCAGTGCCTCGAAGCCGTGCGGATCTGGATGGGGAAGAACAGGCTCCGACTCAACCCTTCCAAGACTGAATGGCTGTGGATGCCGGCGTCCCGATATAGCCAGCTGATACCATCGCTGACTATTGGTGGCGAGTCATTAGCCCCCACAGAGAGGGCTCGCAACTTAGGTGTCCTCCTGGACACACGGTTGTCTTTAGAAGAGCATATGACAGCCGTGGCCAGGGGTGCTTTTTATCGGGTTCGCCTGATTCGCCAGTTGCGGCCCTTTCTAGATCGGGACTCCTTACGCACAGTCACTCATGCCCTCATCACTTCCCGTCTGGACTACTGTAATGCTCTCTACATGGGGTTCCCCTTGAAGTGCACACGGAGGCTCCAACTGGTCCAGAATGCAGCTGCGCGGGTGATATTGGGAGTGACATGGCGCTCACATGTGACACCACTCCTACGCGAGCTGCACTGGCTTCCGGTGGTCTTCCGGGTGCGCTTCAAGGTGTTGGTTCTTACCTTCAAACTCCTCCATGGCTTAGGACCTGGGTATCTACGAGACCACCTTCTGCAACCGATAACCTCCCACCAACCAGTACGCTCCCACAGGGTAGGCCTTCTCAGGGTGCCATCACTAAAGCAATGCCGACTAGTGGTTCCCAGAGAAAGAGCCTTTTCTGTTGGGGCACCTACCCTTTGGAACAGGTTACCCCCAGGGATACGAATGATCCCAGATCTTCGTACTTTCCGTCGTGCAGTTAAGACCTTTCTTTTTCACCAAGCTGGTCTGGCATAAATCTTTTCAAATTTTTTAAATCTTATGCTGAAGTTTCTTTACTGTTGAGCCAAACTAGCTTAATTATTTATATTCATATGTATGTCATTTTAACTGTTCACCGCCCTGAGTCCTTCGGGAGAAGGGCGGTATAGAAATTGAATAAATAAATAAATAAATAAATAGTTGGCTGGCATGGCTTTCTCTCCTTTTCGTGGTCATGTAAAGGAAAGTTTTCCCCTGTCCAGTAACATCCGACTCTAGGAGGCAGTGTTCATCTCCATTTCTTGGCCAATGGAGCTAGTGTTGCCCGAAGACATTTCCATGTCATGTAGCCAGAATGACTGCATACTGCATACTGCATACTGCAAATGACTGCATACCAAGAATGGAGTTACCTTCCCACTAAAGTAGTACCTATTTATTTATTCGCATTTGCATGCTTTCAAACTGCGAAGTTGGCAGGAGCTGGGGCAAGTAACAGGAGCTCACCCCATCACATGGCACTTGGGTTTCAAATCCAGGCTGTCAGCTTTCCCACTGACAAGGTCAGTGTCTTTAACCTCTGAGCCATTGTGCCCCTTCATGGTCATGTATAGCTTGGTAATTATCTGGGAAGAATATTAAAAATGCTGCCAATAAGTTTTATTGGGATTAATTTTGAGTTATATCTGTCCCTTTTCATGAGAGTATTATATACATTGCAAATTAATAATATATAATTGTGTCTTTGTTGTTTTAGTGTTTTTTTCCTTAACTTATGTCTTTTAGAAAATGTTACAGTAATTTCTTAGTATTCTAGTCTACAGCCAGCAGGTTTTTTTTAAATAACAGCTTCCAACTTGTTCTCTAGATCAGTGTTTCCCAAACTTTTGACATATGTGTACCCCTTCTATAATTTTGTAACGCTGAGTACCCCTCATAAAAAACATATGCTTTAATAAAAATCAAAATATATTTATTTTTTATTTTTTTGGTACATACACAAAATAAACGAAAGTTATTTTGTTCCCGTTTCCCAGTTTCCCAGTTTCCGTGTAAAAACTGCGATACGCGCCTATTTCTTTCTTTGTTCTGTGGGCGCAGCTAAGCACGGTGCAGTGGATATTCCCACGTGATCCCCATTAAACTCCGGTGCAAAGCATACCCCCACCAAACTCCTCCCATACCCTTGGGGGTACGCATACCCCATTTTGGGAAACACTGCTCTAGATGTAATGGAATACAATGCTCACCAATTGCTAACTAGAATGACAATAATTTGTGATTTTATACATATGGAGGGAATCGGGTTGGAAAAGGATAACATATGTAACTCTACAATACTTAATGTGGAATCCTTTGTGCTGAGTTTGTTTGTTCATTTGCAGACATTTCATTATCCAACTAACATCATCAATGTGAGTGGGTGTGGGGTTTGCTCCTTGTTTATATATATTAACTTGCCCTGCCAGTTTTGAAGAGTTTAGTAATTTCTTGTTTAGTGTACAGTACACAATGAACATGAATTTGGCAAACTTCAGGAGACAGCAGAGGACGGGGGGGGCCTGGTTTCTATGGTCCATAGAGTTACAAAGACTCAGACACGTCAGTGACTGAACAATAACAAATACAGTTTCATTCAATGTGTCTATTAATGGCTGATTTGTCTGAATGCCAAGCTCTAGGAATATTCTAGTGGTTTTGTACAGGATTATTATCAACATAATGTACTTGCATTAAAAATATTTAAAATACATTCTGCTTCCATTCAGCAGGGAATAAAACTAATTTCTATAAAAAGCTATGCAACTTGTACTTTTCAAACCAAGAATTTTTCATATTCCTTTTCATCATACATATATAAAATCTATCTATATATATGTGCTCTATAAAATATCTCTTCTGGATAAATGAATTCAGGATTAGGGATTATGGTGTTAGAAGAAATGTTCATCTAGGTTCAGTTCCAAGTGGGGAGAAAGACACTGGAAACATGGAAGCTGTTTCGAAAGTTGGTTTAATGTTGGACCATATGGTTTGAGATCCTGGACAATCAAGCACATGGATGTGTGTGTGTGTGTGTGTGTGTGTGTGTGTGTGTGTGTGTGAGAGAGAGAGAGAGAGAGAGAGAGAGAGAGAGAGAGAGAGAGAGAGAGAGATTTATACCCTCTCTTGGGTCCTGCCTTGGAGCTTCCTGTTCCTGTGTAAGAAATGTACTCTGATTGGTTGTCAGACTCCCATGGGGTTATGCAGGCTAACTTTGTAGGTTATCTTGAGTCCCAGGCTTGGTTGAATCTTGCTGGGTGATGTAATGAAGGGCTTTGGTTAATTCCTATTATGGCTTAATGGCTTTGTCCTGGTTTGGATCATGAGTGAGGACTAATCCTATCACCCTGAAGCTGATAAGACGTCCCAGGTTTTTGTCTTGTCTTGTAGATAGGTTGGCACCAGTCTTTCTGGGGCTATTAACAAAGGTGGGGCTGCTTTCCAAGAGCATGTTTCGCCTTTTCTCATCCAGGGAGGTATAACATTCTGCCTTTTTAATATTTCCTAGAATATTTCATTCTTCTAGGAGAGGGGTGGGTGCTAACTTCCTACAATGACAATCACATTATAAGGGCATATACATAAATGAATCTATACATGTAGAACTTGCTCTCCAATGATAGTCTTATTGAAACAAATATAGGTGAAGCATTGACTGACTTACTATAACAGCTATGCTGTATTTTTATTTGAATGGTTAATTATAATAATAAGGTAAATGGTTTCTTTTTTTTCACTGACTATATGACAATAAAAGGGTGATTGTTTAGGTGGCAGCATTTAATTGTCTGTGATAAAGAAAATGTCACTTTTGTCAGTCTCTCAGCAACTTTCAATTTTATTTGTCAGAATAAAGTTGCAGTACAAAAAAACAAGGTTCTTGGTTTGAGTTCTAACAAAGCTAAGATGATTGGGTCCAGTGGTAAAAGTATTTCTTTACTATGTAATTGCAAAGTGAAGTATTACAATTGTACCTGACAGAATTGATCTGGGAAAAATTGACCCATTGTGGGATAAGAGGAATTCCTTAAGTTAAAAAATGCTACCAATGGGTGCAGTTCAAAAAGAATAACAAAGGGAATGTAAGGAATTTAGTCTATAGGCTGAATTTCAGCCATTAAAATGCAATATGGCCTTTTGGTATGAAATGATGTCTTTGTGAAATAACAATCTTGATATGTTTAAGAAATCTACATTAATCCTGGCCAATTTGCCAACTGGTGGAAATGAACAGTAATGTAAAATAGGTGTGAAATTTCCTTGTGGGGGGATAAACAAATGATAGCTGTTTTGTTCTGAAAGCAATTTATTTTTGTATTTTAAAAATGAAGTCCAATAGTAATAAATTATTTTTGCAACTAAATTCTTGAAGACAAAATCCTTGCTTTCTGTTTTACCCCAAAAGTGTAATTCTGGAAGACTGGTTTGAGAGATCCTGGTCAGAGAGAGACTGGCCCCGAAGTACCCATTGAAATTCATGGCTGAAAGTGAAGTAATACTTGGTATTCTTAGTGCCAGTCCAACACCTTAACTATTACCTATTCCAACACATGTAGAAAGCATTAAATTGGGACAACCTGCTTAACAAAATTAGCCCCATAAATGAATCTTGACTTCTTTATCATTGTTCTAAGTACATTTCCACAAAAATAACATGTCTCTTAACAAGAATTTAAAAAAGAATACATTTTTGTTGAATTGTAACTGTATAAAAATCATAAATGCATATGAATGTATATAAAATAGGACTATGTCCACTAGTTCTAGCCTCTCAACATGACCAGTGACCACAAGCAGAATGCCAAATCTGTACAGGGACTTCTCTGCATAGATTCCAGTGCACAGAGGCACAAAGTACATGATCTCTGTTCCCCAATATTCTTATATAAAAATTAACCAAGATTATCCATCTTTGGTTCTGGCACTTAGACCCAGGTGCAAATCTATATCCCAACACTGAGATGACATTTGGATAACAGGTATGATAGTAATAGCACTTCACAGTGCTTTACAGCCCATCTAAGCGGTTTATAGAGTCAGCATATCCCCCCCAACAATCTGAGTCCTCATTTTACTGACCTCGGAAGCATGGAAAGCTGAGACAACCTTGAGCCTGAGACTCGAACTGCCAAACTGCTGGCAGCCAGCAATCAGTAGAAGTAGCCTGCAGTACTGCTGTCTAACCATTGTGCCGCCACAGCTCCTCGTCATGGATACAAATTAAAATCTGCAGAATGAAGAGCTGATTTTAAAAATATCGGATGACTTAGAAACAGCATAGTACATCAGAATATCAAAATGGGAATGACATGTTGTTTATCCCCCCATAATAAACTGTCCATATGCACAGCTTTTTGATTAAGGCACCAGTCTAGGAAACAAGAGATTGCGAGTTCCAGTCACACCTTACGTATGGAAAACTGGCTGAGTGACTTTGTGTCAGTCACTCTCTCTCAATTCAACTCACCATACATGGTTGTTGTTGTGAGGAAAATAAAAGGGAGTATTAGATATGTTATCTGCCCTCAGTTATTTATAGAAATAATAAAGGTGGAGTTAAAAAAAATCTTTATTTCCCTTCCCGGCCAATAATTCCTAGCCAGCAGAAGGGAGGGCATTAGGAGGAAACTGCAAATCCTTGAAGGATTATAACATGTGTCTTTTAAATATTAGTCATGAGATAAGCAACAATGAACTCCAACTGCTATGATGCATACACTATAGGCTGGATTCAAGCCAAAATACAGTATGTTTGCTTGTCTGAACCAACAGTTATACATTCAATAAATTGTTGTTGGGCAAATTTAGATTAGCTTATTGCGGGAATTTTATATGTAAAGATATTTGATTGAAAGCCATCAGTGTGAAAATTGCTACATATTGCAAGTAGTTTATTTTTATTTAAACCCAACTCTTAGTGACTGCATGGGCGGGATCATGTAGTTTCTGTGGGAAAAATTAAAGGGGTAATTTCTTTCAGAAGTTTATATTTTTCTTAACTTCCAAATATAGCTTATAGCCATAGCACTGTACACTGTAAATTTGTTAAAGTCCACAGTTCTGTTGAATATCAGCCCGTTTAATTATCCATGTACTAGGAGTGCCACATGATAAATTGGGAATTGGCATTACATCAGGGGTAATGTATTAGTGTCCATTTTTTAATGCTGAGTTTGATCAAATATGTAGTCTTTGTATTGACTGCTTGGTTTGCCAAGCATACAGTACACGCCTATATTCAAAAGACAATCTGCTTCATTAGCTACTATTAAAATGTTTACAAACTATTTAAAACTCAAAATGGCTCACAAAAATGTTCAAAAGTTATACTGAAAGTCCCGCATAGATTCTGAGGGGCTGTTGTTCTATTAACAAAGCAAAACCAAGAGTAATAAAAATCAAAGAGTGTAAGACATTTATGTTTTTGTAGAAAATAAGGGAGCCTGTCTGTATCTGCAACTGGTTTTGAATTTGTTATTCTCGTCGCTAACAATCATCATGAAGAATAGGAGAAGGTGGGGGAGATGACTGATTAACGACAATTATGCATTTTCTGATGTAATCCTTCAAGGTCTCTGTTCGACCCAACTATTACCTCTTTCGGAATTCGATCTGACTTCAGAGGCGTTTACCCAGTTAAGTGTTCCCAGTCAATAGTGAAGTCGGTCAAGATAACGTTTCTTATTAGCCCGAAAAAATTCCAAACCAACCCAATTTGGAGCAGCCAACCATAGCGCTTGGAACTAGCGTAACCCTCTTTTTCCTTTTCCCCGACCCCTCCCCAACTGTACGGCCCCAGGTGACGGAGGCCTCTCTCCTCCCCTCCCCTCCCCGCCCGCCCGCGTGCGTCCCCTTAGCTCTGCCCCCAGGGCTCCCGCCGGCGGGGCTTTTCACAAGCGACTCTTGCGGACGCTGCGCTAAAACCTGCACCTTCCTAACAGCCCTGGGTGTAATTTGTTACTCCGGACACCAACCTTCGGCCGCAAGTCCACAGCCTTTGGTTTGAAGAGCCTGTCTCTGGCAGCGGCAGCTGGCAGGCAAGTTCTCGACTGTGTCCTGCTGCCGCTGAAGATGGAACAGGCGCCCCGCGAGAGCCAGCAGGAGCGCGCTCGTTCGCACATGGTGACCACAACCAGCAGCTCCTTTGCGACTACTTTCCCATCCAGATCCAGCACGCTCGCCTACGACAAAGAATTTCTGAAGACGGTTCCTGGAATCCTCATGGTGGTTGAAATAGTAAGTCTAGCACTCCCAAGGGGCGGTCATAAGCAATGCAAATGTAAGTTGGGTAGAAGTAAGTCTTACAAACTTGGCTTCTGGAATATAAACATACGCGCCAACAAAAGCCTGTTTTCGCACGTTACTTCAAGCCCATTTTGCCTTAGGGGCTTTGCGTACGCAGCTCACGTGCTTACCTTACTGGTCAATATGGCTTGCAATTCGGAAATCTGGTTATTTGTTTTAACACAACTGCTTGAATTTGAGATTTCACCTTACTCCTACCACTCTTCACTCAAAGCAGAACACAAATATGTTCCACAGCCAAGATAGCCAGCAAGAAAGGGCATTTGGCTAAAACTCAGGAGGAAGCTTTAAATTTAGGCAGCCTTCTCCCTCTTCATCTAAAACCATTCAAATTACCCTTGTGTCCTTTTGGTATTTTCATTTCTTTTCACATATCGTTTTTAGGTTTTTCTTACAGGTGAGGCCTCAAAATTCAGAAGGATGTTTTAAACATCTAAGCAATATAATAAAGTCAACATAATATAATGATACATTTTCTGAAAACCTAGCCATATTTAAAATTATGGAGGATTTTATTTATTCATTTTGCTTGTGAAATAAGCCAATTTGGTCTAGTAGTTAGGGTGCTGGACTGGGAGCACTTTACTTGTTAGGAAACTAGCTGAGTGACTTAGGACAAAGACAATAGTCAACCCCTTCAAAAATGTTGCCAAGAATAGGAAGTTGTTCTTGAAGTCATCAAGACTGATTTGGAAGAAATTCCCCCTCCCCAATTTATAGTCAATTCACATTGTGAGTACCCTGACTATGTGCAAAACTTTCAGATTGTTTCAGATATGCCAGGGTTATTGATGGTGAAACCATTTTATACTGCCAAGCCTTGTGCAAATTATATAATCAAGCAACATATAATTTATTTCTAAATCTTATAAACAAATACAATTTCCCCTCCAGAAGAATAGCTCTATTTGTCAATTACACCAGAGACAACGAAGAATATAGATATACTAGCAAATTAAGGATTAATAAACGTATTCAAGTCCACTCATATAATTTATTTACCTGAAATTTTGTAATAAATAGGTTCCTATATATTTCTCCTCTGTCCTGCAGAAAACAAAGATAAGAGTTATTGCTTTATGACCCATCACTGAAAAGCTAGAAGAGTTTTCCTCTTCCCATAAGATAAGATCTGTAGGCAGCTACTATTAAATTGGCTCCTTTTCTGAAGTGCTACATCTGATTTCTTAACTCTGCAGTTTATCATGTTTCCCCGAAAATAAAAACAGGTCTTATTTTCTTTTTACCCCTGAAATAAGCACTTGGCCTTATTTTCGGGGAGATCTTATTTTTTCCCCATGTACTGGGAGGTGGGGCGGCAGGGGAGGAAAGCAGCCCTTCTTACCAGCAGCTTGGCCTGTGGAACAGCTGATCAGCGGGTGACCTGCCGCTGCCTCAAAGAATCCCAGCCGCTCTTGCAGTCGATTGAGGGTGCAAAAGCAGCAGTAGGCCCCACAAGCCTTGTGCCCCCTTCAAGAACAGTCTTGCCTCAATCGGCTGCAATGGCCTAAGTGCTTGGTGCGCCCCGGCCTCCACCTGCCCTGCTTGCTGGCCCTGCTGCTGCTGGGACACTTTTGGCCACTGGCAGCCGAGCAGTTGCCTGTGCTGCTGCTAGCCTCGCAGGGGCTCTTCGCCCTTCTGACAGCACTGCTTTCAGCCATCCTGCTGGACTGCTTCTGCCTGGTGTGGGGTGAGTTGTCCCATATCTACCATGATGGGGTGGGGCATGGAGCTGCAACCATCGGAGCTGGGGAGTCCAACAATGAGCGAGGCTGCAGTGGCAGGACATGTCAGGACAACGCAACCAGTCGTTCATCAGCAGGCCACTCTCCTGGCCGGGTCTGGCTGCGGGTGGAACTGGCAGGCAACAAGGTGCATGGCCAGTGCGAAGAACAGGGCGGCAAGCAGGCTGCTATCCTGGCTGGGTCTCCCCGCAAGCAGCAGTCATCAAGGTGCACGGCTGGTGCAAAGAACAGGGAAGTGACGGCAACAGAACATCCAGTTGTAGCAGTGTGGCCAGGCCGACGGCATGGTGCAGAGTCCTGGGAAGCATGGCTGGAAGCCCGGGCATGGCCGCAGGGTCGAATAGCCGACAAGCCGCTGTGTTGCGCTGCCACTGGAAGACCCGTTGCCTCCCTGTTCTTTGAGACAATCGTGTACTTCGTTCCCTGCTGCTGCCACTCGCAGCCAGACTCACCCAGGAGAGCGGCCTGCTGACGAGCAGCTGGCTGGTGCTGTCCTGACGTATCCTGCCATTGCCTCCCTGTTCTTCGCACTGGCCACGCATCTTATTGCCTGCCAGTTCCACCTGCAGCCAGACCCGGCCAAAAGAACAGGCCGCTGACGAGCGGCTGGCCAGCGTTGTCCTGACCTGTCCTGCCACTGCAGCCTTGCTTGTTGTTGGACTTGCCAGGTCTGATGGTTGCAGCTCCCTGCCACCCAACACCCCCAGGTGTGGCAATCCCTGGATTGAGACTCGACAAGGGGCCCTTGGCTGTGAAGTTGCCTGGTGCTGCAGCAGGGCCGGGGCTGGCAAGAGTGTGCAAGAAACACCTCCAGGCACCAGAGAGATACAATGAGAGGGAGCTCCCAATCAGCTCAGCTGATCTGCTGCTCGCAATTAAGGGGCCCAGCCAGGGGTAAAATGCTCCTGGTTCAGACTGGCTCGGGCGAGTAGGTAGCGATGATGACCGGTGGTTTGGAGAACCGGTAGCAATGGCAACTGGAGGCTCTGCCCATCCTCCCCATTCCCTGGAGTCAGGGAATGCACCATTCCCCAACTCCGGCCTTGCCGCGGAGCTGTTGCCTGCTCACCCTTTGCCACGTGGTGCATCCTACTGCTCACCTTTCTCCCGCGGCTGGCTGTCAGGGAAGAATGAGCCACTCTGGTCCACGCGCCGACTGTGCAACTGTACACCGTTTATTTAATTCAGCGGCATGTTGGGTGTGCGCTTGTGCAGCCGGCGCGTGGACCAGAATGGCTCATTCAAGAATGAGAATGAGCGACTCCAGTAATTTTTGGGTGCTTGCCTTCCCTGACAGCCAGCTGTGGGAAAAAGGTGAGCAGTAGGAGTCAGGGAATGGGGCGGGTGAGCGGAGCCACGGGAGAAAGGTAAGGACATGCTGGCAGAATAGAAATTTAAAAATTTTCCCTAGCAGGTTACGTGGGCATGGCTTGGTGGGAGGGGGGTCTTGTGACTGAGTGGGTATGGCTGTGAGTGACATCAAGTTGGCCATGCCCACTCAGTCACAGGTGGGCATGATTGTGAGTGACATCAAGTTGGCTACGCCCACTCAGTCACAGGACACACCACCACCACCAAGCCACGCCCACAGAACCAGTAGGGAAAAAATTTAGATTTCACCGCTGGGCCCAGCGGCCATTAGCTGACCTGGGAGGGGAAGGCTGCCTCTTGTGCTGGCCACACCCAACCCTTCAGTAGGGCTTACTTTGGGGGTAGGGTGTATATTAGGCCGACCTCCAAAAAATCAAGCTTGGACTTATTTTCTGAATAGGTCATATTTTCAGGGAAACATAGTAGTTCCATTCTATATGTCTAGTTGACCAACTTTAGTAGTTGGTTGTCTCCATTTATTGAAAACCATACAGGTTCAAGACAGTTGAAAGTCTACAAAGAATATATTCAGCTGGCTGAAGCATATATAAACAGTGCTGGAATGAAAAAGTTGGAAAGTTCTTTGGGTTTCATTTCAGCAGTTTTATTCAAGAGGGAATATAGGATGATCAAGTGATTGCTATTGATATTTGATTAATAAGGACTGTTTCTGAAACTCAGCATCAGGTGAATCCTGTTGTTGTTCCTGGAGCAGAATGACACTATGCATGCAGGGCAGGCTATGTAAACACTTTAGTATGCTGGTCATACGTCATTCTATTAACATACTGACAGAGAAGAGGTAAAATGATGCTAAGGAGTGCAGACTTCAGCCTAGAAAACCACTCCGGTAATGTGCACTGTAGGAGAACAGCTGGAAAGAGAAGGGAATATGGAGATGTTTGGAGTAATTTATTATGAGAATTACAGTAGAAAGCTGGGGATATGTTGTACATTAGCAAAGATTTATGTTATCTACTTACTGGTTTCATACAGTATACTAAAAATAATGGTGGGCCTTCTTAGCCAGAGCTACACATTTTTAAAAGACTTGGGTCCTCAGTGTCGGGGAACATGATGCCAAATGAGGCAGCTGCATCAACATGTAGATGGAGCCTAGATTTTATGGCATTTTGTGCTGGGCTGATGTTTTTTTTTTTATCCCCTCCCAATTGTGAAAGTCAATTTAAGGCTTTAACTTTCTATGTTCTTTAAATATAAATGTTAAAATGTTAAAATGAGAGGAAAGAATAACATTTTTTTTTGTCAGCAGCACTCCTGAAATATAGTGCATTCAGAGCAGGCTAAAGAAAGATAAATGGAAATTGCAAGGGGGGAGAGGAATTATAAAATGAAACCATGGGACTCGGGTTATCCACCCCTAATTTAAATATTTTTCTCCCACAGCCTTAGTATTTGCAACAGGCAACATAATGAGTAGTGTAATTTAAAATAGTTATAACATTTAAAAGATCAGCAGATAACCATTGCATTGCAGCGTACTATATTTGTGTTTATAATTAACAAATGTATTTGACTTATTTTTTATTTTAAAAATATTTTTTTAATTTTAAAAATGCATTACCACTATAAAAATGCTGCACAATATATATTGGTGATTAAAATTAGCAGCAGTAAAAATTGTTACGATAAGACTCTCAAAATGGAACCTTACACTTTATTCATGTTTTTGTCTGAAATTTAAATATTATTGTACGCTTTCTTATTACATTTCTATATTAGCTAACAGAAGATACCTGCTTCTCTGGATGGCTTCAAAATAGAATCCATGAACTTCATAAACATATACAATAATATATATTGGTGTCTAAAATTAGCAGCAGCAAAGAGGAATTCAACAATAGGATGAAAAACTAGCAATAAATGATACTAGGAGTGTATGGATCAAAAATATAGAAATGATTAAAAAAAGGCGGAAATAATATCCAATTTTTAGCAAAGATAGGCTGCTAAAGTGAAAGTCTTTAAACAGCCATTCATACAGAGAAATTGAGGTCAAGATTTGTCAGTATAAATCAAGGGTGGGACTATGGATCTTTTATGACTTGTGGACTTTAATGCTGGCTTTGAAGCATTTGAAGGGCACAAGTCAAAGAGACCATAGTTCCCCACCTATGGTATAAATGGAAGGAAAGACATTTATCTGCAACCAGCTCTACATTCACTCTCACTATCTGAATTTGATGAAGGTCAAATGAAGTGAGATCTTCACAAGAAATCTGAACAGATGGGGAAAAATCATGTGAAAGCAGGTGATCTTTTTACGTAATCTTGAATCCAAGGTTTTTTCCCCTATATTCAGGTGCTTTCCATTAAGAAAATATACACAGGATAAATTCAGACATTAAACTTTTTTTCACATAGTTAACTAATTATGCTACATTACATTATACATTGGTTCACAAAGAAATCAAGTCCAATCTTCGAGTTTCATTGCAATCCTGGTGGCTTTGTGGTTATGTTTTCTTTTTTAATTATGTGGCAGTGGTTTCTCATTGCATTTTTCCAAGATATATTTTTTTTAACATAGTCTAACCTACTGCCCTGGGGGTATCTGATACTATCCATCCAAATATTAATCAGGTTTAATCCAATTTATTTGACTGGTCCAGACAAGGTGAAGCATAGTATCATAATTTGATAAATCACAACTGGCTGGATTAACACAGTATATTAAGCCATAAATAATTGTTTATGAATAGTTAGAGTCCATAATATACTAATCCATCCCAGTCCCTATGACATTATATGTCTGGACATGCATTCCAGTAAACAAAATATAGAGAACCTTCTTTTTTTATCTCACTTTTTTTTTTTACTAAATGACTCATGGTAGTAAACATATCTAACACTACAGGTAGTCCTTGACTTAATTCCACAATTGAGCCCATAATTTCTGTTGTTAACTGAGACATTTGTTAAGTGAGATTTGGTCCTTTTTATGATCTTTCTTGTCACAGTTGTTAAGTAAATCACTGCAGTTGGTAAGTTAGTAACTCATTTGTTAAGTGAACCTTGCTTCTCCATTGATTTTGCTTGTCAAAAGTTTGCAAAAGGTGTCTGATGACTCTGGGACACAGCAATGGTCATACATATGAACCAACTGCCAAGCATCTGAATTTTGATTACATGAGCATGGAGATGTTACAATGGTTGTAAGTGTGAAAAATGGTCATAAGTCACTTTATTAAGCGCCGTTATAACTTTGAACAGTCACTAAATGAACTGTTGTAAATCAGGGACTATCTACACTTCTTGCTCCTATTTTCCTCACAACAACCCGTAAATGAGATGGAGTAAGAGGGAGTGACTAGCCCAAAATCACCCAGATGGCTTTCATGGCTAAAGTGGGACTAGAACTCATGGTCTCTGGCTTTCTCCTGGTGCTTGAGCCACTAGATCACTGACTCTGTTGTTCTGGAAATCTGAAGCTAGAAGTTAAGGTGAAATAATATAATAAATACAATCCAATTTGAACTTATTAAAGACATACAGAACCAAGTCATATACTGCACCATACCCTAGCCTTATTTGTTTGATGTTTATGTGTTAGCGATCAGGTACCATATTTTTGGAGTATAAGATGCACCTTTTTCCCCCCTAAAAGGGGGTGAAAATTTAGGTGCCTCTTATACACCGAATGTAGCCCTGCCCACCCGCTGGCCTGTGCCTCGCAGCAGTTACCTCCTTGCAAGCAAACAACAAGAAAAAAACAGCTCCTTTCAGCTTCAGCATAGACTAATTAGCACAAGTTGATTAGATCGGCCTCCCAATTCTCTGTGCAGGGCTCTGCTGCTTGCTGCAAAGAGGTAAACTGCTGGAGCAGATTTTTTTTTTCTTGTGTTAATCAAGCTATGCTGAAATCGAAACTGAAAGTAAAGCAGGCTGTTTGCTGTTTGGTGCAAGGAGGCAAAATTAGGCAGAGGCAGAGGGAGATTAGGGCAAAAGAGGAGAGTTGAAGATTTTAAACACAAAAGAAAAAAGGAGAAAGAAAAAGGCAAAAATAACAATGGGAAGGGAGAAAAAGAAAAAGAAATGAAAGAAAAATGTTATACACATTTAGAATTGAAATATGAATAATAGTAAATAAATGGGAAATCATGATTGTAAAAATGAAATGAATAATATTTGGAATCATTGTAAAAATGAAATGAATAATTGGAATATTTGTCTTTGTATTTTTGAAATCTAGACAATGATAAGTTTTTATTTTTTTATTTTTTTTTAGAAATATGAATAAGTATAAACTGTAACAATTGAAATACCTTTAATGGTATATGGTGGTGAAAGTAAAAAGAATTAAATTATAGCTTGGATAACAGCTAGAACATTTTTAAATTTAATTAGGGAAATTGTAGTGATTGAAATATTTTTAATTATATATTGTAATGAAAGTAGAAATGATTAAGTTGTGATTTGGAGGATATTCATGTTCATATTGATTAATATATAAAAAAAGATAGTTATATAACTAATTGATTTATATTAAAATATTGAATTTGTATTAAACAATTGTAATATTACATAATTAACCAACGTGAGGATGAATATAAAAATAGATGACAATGGGAAGGGGTATAATATAGAATAGAAGGGAAAAATTGAATTTGATTAAGATTAGAGATGAGGATGAAGGGTAATATTAGTTTTTTTTTAAAAAATAGATGAGGAATAAATATGGCAAAAAAGAAATATAGAAATTGTAAATTTAATTGAAATGACTAAACACTGTTTAAATTTGTGAAGCAGCCAAATACTCTGTTCAAAGAAAATACATTGTATGTTTGTATGTGTGTTGTCTAAAAAAAATTTTTTAATTTTTTTTTTAAAAAACCCAAAAGGTAGGTGCATCTTACACTCTGGTGTGTCTTATACTCTGAAAAATACGGTAGTTTATTCAATGTAGTTTATGGTTTATCCAGAATATCTATCCAATAAATTGGAGCATATTCAACAAAATAACAAAACCAATTTTGAGTTAATGTGTTATGTGAACTTAGCTGTTTGTTGATTGGGTTGTCTGAAGCAGTTTTATAATTTCATTTCATATTAAAAAACTGAATGATGTTGCCCTTTGGATAGCAAGACTGAAAATAAAACATCAGCCTTAGTAGAACAAAGACAATTTTAAAGTCCAACCTTGTATTTATTTATTTAGAATTAACAAATAAATTTGCATTCATTTGCAATGAGTCCAAAGTGGTTAGATAATGAAAACTGTTCTTTTATAGAAGTTTAGTTTTGATTGTAGTCACACAACCAAGTTCCAACTGAACTGTTCCTGCTTCAGCTGCCTCTGGTGAAGAGGTTCGAGACAGTTCTGGTTTTTAAAGAATAGTCAGTGAGTGGGGTTGTTCGCTCCTGAAACACTCATTAGCTGCCACACCCTTAGTGTAGTGTTCTGCCAAAGTTCCTGTAAGAGATTGGAAATTGAGAGATTATTGTTGTTCTGCTAATATAATCCTAACATCTAGTATGTACAATGGAAACATTTTTTAAATTTAATTTTTTAAACCTTGCCTCCATTGTATTTTTTTTTATTAAAAAAAAAACTCGAGGCAGCAAACATCTTTCCTCACTACAACCCCCCTGTGAGGTGGGTTCAGCTGAGAGAAAGTGACTACCCTAAAGTCACCCAGCTAGCTTTCATACTTAAAACAAGAATAAAACTCACATTCTGTTGGCACCTTAAATTCTAAACCACACTGGGTCTCTTTTTAATATGTAATATATTTAACGATATCTGTATATTAAAATATGTTAAATATTTTTAATAGCAGAATATACTTTTATCAACCAACGGTAAATAGGCCAAAGCTATTTACATATAAAATAGAAATGTCATTTATCACTACGATGATGAATTTTGTTTCAAAGGATTATACAGATACCATAGTAATTTTTGGGCGAGTGAGTATGTGCATGTCTTTCCCCAGTACCATTGGCTTTTAAGTGATTAATCATTACAAGAACCTAAAACATTTTATACCATTTGCTTTTTGGTGAGCGTTTTGCCCTACCTTTATAAATTACTGTGGGTTGATTCTTGAAAATAAAAATAGAATTTTTATTCAATGCATCCTTTTGCCATTGTTTGCAAAAATAATTAGAAATAAGAAGTCATCATAGATTTTGGGGAAATAGCTTCATATTGCAGGAAAAGCATTCTGGTAACAGCAATTTAGAATTATCTTTTGTGTACAGATTGTATGCTGTATTAAAGATAAAAGTTTTTGGCTAGAATCCACTTTTCTGTTATTTGGGAGTAAATCTCACTCAATACCATAGAACTTATTTATCAGTAAAAAATGTAAATTGCATGCTATACATTTTTGGCAATGTAAATGAGAGTGTACTTTAAATATCAAAATATTCTGAAATCTTTGAGGCCAAATATGTTATTTAAATGATTTCCATATTACCTTATTGCAGAAGAAGTGATAAAGGGTAAATTTTCTAATTAGCCTTTTTTGTCCAAAAGGATCAAAATTGGAGATTATAAAAGAAAATCCAAGAGAAATGTGACACAGAAGGTATTCCGCATATAAAGAACTCAGAAAAATTGATCATAAGAAACTGTTAATTAATTGTTCACACAGAGAGAACTTCCACACTGTTAGTCTTTTAACTAGCCCTAATTGTCATCACCACTGCTGACTTTGACACACCAAGAACACCAGAGCAAAGCAATAGTCCTTCCTACTGATCAAGAGAGACTCCAAAAATCAACCTCTAGCCAGTGTCCCATCCCCACTCCATAGCCATATTTCATATAGTTAATTAAATAGGGGTGGATGGGTGGGACTAAAGTGTTTATTTGATGAGAAGCTGCATGGCTATTTATTTATATATACTTCAGGGATCTCTGAAATGGTTCCTTAGCACTTTCTTTATTTGTGTCAGAAGCACCTACAAATTATAGACATTGTTCAACATTGAACAAATAAAATAGGGTCTTAGAAATATAGCATGTGTAAAAAGTATGTAGAATAAATAGGGTTAAAACTAAAGGACATTCATCTAGCATTTGACCACATTGAAACATTTTCTCTTGCCAGCATGAGTCTTCCTCCATGGATGTTGAAGAACATTGTATGTCCTGTAGCATATGTGAGATGGATTGTTCTCCTCCACATTCACATAAAGTATCTTCAATAAGGAAGCCCCATTTTCTTAGATTGTCCTCTGATCTTCCTACTCCTCTAATGACTGTAATTGCAGTCTATTTACCTTAACACTGAGGAGGCTTCGCTTCCACAGGGAGGGTAAGGAGCAGTGGTGGGATTCAGCCAGTTTGCACCATTTCGGGAGAACCTGTTGTTAACTTTCTGAGCAGTTTGACAAACTGATTGTTGAAACAAATCATTAGGGAAGAGAACCGGTTGTCAAATTACTTGAATCCCACACTGGTAAGGAGCCAATGTTCTCATCAATGGGAAGGGCTGTTGCTTCTAACAGTGAAGTATTCTCATTTTCCTGATCCAAAATTTCAGTCACATTAATTCCATTGACATTGTACTGAGCTGTATGTAAAATGGAGACAATGGCATGGAATTAAATGCTACTGATCTGAAGTTCAAATGCAGTATGTAGTAATACCCTTGTCTGAAATGAAGATTTGCAGAACAAACAAGAACAACATAAACTCAATGCTTTAAGGAATTCTCTTTTGTCTTTTAAAAAAATGTTTCCTTTATATAAAAGCATCATTTAAACTCTGTGAGCTTGGAATAGTTTACTAAGATTTTTTATTCTGTTCCATTATGTATTTGTTTCTCTTAGTACAGTATTTGTTTTATACAGTGCTTCCTGTCATTTGGGAGTGATGT
Organism: Coluber constrictor foxii; assembly: GCA_038048745.1. Classification (NCBI taxonomy): domain Eukaryota; kingdom Metazoa; phylum Chordata; class Lepidosauria; order Squamata; family Colubridae; genus Coluber; species Coluber constrictor. The sequence goes on along the minus strand of CM075961.1, from coordinate 121,259,277 downwards.
TTGCTTTGTATTCTATATTTATTTTTCCTATGCATTGACTTTTTTGAACAGTAATAATCCTGCATCCCCAGTGCTTCCAAAGTTTTATATTAATGCAAATACTTATTACAGCTATTTCAATGTTTCTAGTTCTCTGGATTTTAAAATTAGAGCAAAGCATGAATCCAGCTAATTGTATTTTATTAACTAAATTATTACTAATAAGATACAGCTTAGTGCAGGAATCAGTAATTTTTGATGGTAGAGGAACATTTTGGTGTGAGGATTAATGAGGGTCCCACTGAATAGATCAGTGTTGGTGAACCTTTTTGGCACCAAGTGCCAAAATGGGAGCATGTGCACTCGTGTGCTGGAAACCAGATGATCACGCACTGGCCACCTGGTCTTCTGGTTTCTGGTGCACATGCATGCACAAAGACCAGCTGACCAATATGCATGTATGTGCCAGAAACCAGAAGTGTCAATGAAGCATCCCCCCAGCTTGGCACCAAGAAGAAGCCAGCGCAGCTCCCTCTCCCACCATTTCTGCCAAGGGAGTGCGACCACTTCCTGGTCGGCGCGCCTCTTATCCTGGTGCCAGACAGATGTTTCTCCTGAATAGACTCTGCTCCTCCACAGCCCCGCTGCCCCAGAAGAGCGGCAGCCGCAGGGTGGGGGGCAAAAGCGGCTGGCTGGCCCCCGCAGTTGCTCCCCTGCCGGTGAGTCGGGCCCTTGGCAGTGTCTCCATGCATGAGGAACTGTGCTCTCCTCCAGCCCTCCTGGGGAAGCTCGTCTCTCTGATGGCGGCTCCTCCAGCATCCCGTCTGGAAGCAGCAGCCCAAAAATCACTGTTGCCCCTCACCCTCACCACCGGAAGGAGCAGCAGGCTGGGGGCAGCATCAGTGCCACGGGTGGAGGACTGGGGCCTCACAAGAAGCACGGATGCAGAGAGAGAGAACCCCTGGCCACCCATCCTGGCTGACAGCTCTGCTCCCCTAGGAAGCAAACACCAGGATCCCCTCTCTGTGTCCTTGGGCACGCGAGCTGTTGCTCTCCTGGGTTCCGGTATGCTGGCCAGCTGGTCTTCACGCATGCGGGAGTGCCAGAAATCGGAAAAACAATGGGCAATGGCTCGTGTGCCGGAGAGATGGCTTGTATGCCACCTCCAGCACGTGTGCCATAGGTTCGCCATCATGGGAATAGACCAATTATGATATGTAAGTAGGGCTGAATTTCCTTGTTTTAATGGAGAATTTTGGTTAAAGTTAGGGTTATTCATTTTTTTATGCCTTCCCAGTTATGCCTCTTTTCATCTATCTCTTTGTATGAACAAGACACTTTGATTAAAGTTCATATTTAATGTTAAGCTATAGTGTGATTAATTCACCTTTATATTAACATCAAATGTGAGCAAATACCCTGTATTTTCCTTTCTGGATTAGATTGCATTAAAGTAAGACAAACATCCAAATAAACTACATTAAACATAGCCAATACGTTTAGAGATAATAGTGCACTTGTAAATTCATCTCAGCAAAGAAATTGGCAAATATTATGCAGTGAAGTAATTAGAATAGAGTTTCCTACATCTGTTTCAATTTCTATATATTCTATACTGTCAAGTGAATTTTGGGATCTCCTTTAGGCAGCAAAGGTATGTATCTTATGATCCTGAAGCTTAATATGTCTTAATCAATGATATAAGACTATAGAGAGATCAGCGAGGGTCAATTTGGATTCAACACCTCCATCCCAGTTCCACCACAGGTTTTCAACAACCATGACCAGTCCTGTTTCTGTACTTTGCCAGCTCTGAAATAGTGGAAAGGGATCCGAATAATATGCTTCATCTAGGGCTCTTTAAAGCTTCAGTATAACTTTCTCAATAACCTTTCTTGAAAAGAATATATTGGAGACAGATCAGAAATTATCCCACAATGGTTACTTAAGAAGGGGTTGAGTTACTGTTTCCTTAAGAACAAATGAGACCATCTTGTCTCTCTGGGAAGATTGTCACCATTTGGAGCCAACTACATGCTCCCAAATAGGCCTGGGTCTAAAATGCAAGTATATCCACTCACAGCTCCAAGGAGCCAGTTTCAGGGGTGAAATGCTCCCGGTTTGGACCGGATTACCCGATCCGGTAGTGATGGCGGCAGATGGTTCAGAGAACCAGCAGCAAAAATCCCTGCCCCCCCCCCCCCCATGCCCAGCTGAGCAGCATGGTCATCAGAAGCTGTTTTTTTTTAACTTTTAAAAGCATTTTTTCTACAATGTCTTCAGCCGAAAAAATGCTTTTAAAAGTAAAAAAAAGCCTCTGATGATCGCGCAGCTCAGCTGGGATCATCAGAGGCTTTTCTACAACTTCATCAGCTGAAAAGGCTGAAAAAAATGCCTTTAAAAGCCTCTGGCAATCCCAGTTGAGTTGCCTGATCGTCAGAGGCTTCTAAAAGCATTTTTTTTCTACAGCCTCTTCAGTTGAAGAGGTTGTAGAAAAAATGCTTTTAAAAGTTTTTTTTAAAAAGAGTTGGCCATGCCCACCCAGTCACATTACCCCACTACCAAACCATGCCCACAGAACTGATAGTAATAAATTTTAGGTTTCACCCCTGGCCAGTTTACTTCAGATTCAACATCAAACTCTTTCCAGATAACCAGATCATGCCTTAACTGCAACAGGATCTGCACAATCAGAGTGCCTATTCAAACTGTTTTAAATCAATAGATTCATTAAAAAAAATCCTCACAGCTTGCAGGGGATCTTACAACCTAGTCCTCCCCAGTAAGGATCAAATCACCTTTTAAAAGGTCATTGGATGGCAGTCTGCTGGTATCATAAAACTAGCTAAGCATATATCCTTTTTTTAACTTATAAACTTTATTAACAAATTAAAAAAAAAATAAAACACAAATGACAAAAACAAAGAAAAATACATTATACAATAAACAATTATAAATAATCAATCATTAAGTTTATATTCTTATTACTGCAGTTTGCTCCCTAACAAAGGCTCTTACCTATTAATTCTTCATTTTCCTGCAGTATAGTTCATGCTGTCTCTTTGTGCTGCCCCACCCACACATAAGAGTGGTTTAAAGAGTTTATTAATGTTCCTCAACAATTCCTTTTACCCAGCCTCAGAACTTTCCCAAATAAATCCAGCTACAAGCAATGGCCAATTGTCCATAAAACAATAGAAAGTCACTCCAACAAATAAGTCCACCAAAAAACTTAATCCACCAGGCCAAATTGAAATATATGCACAAGAGTTCACTTGGCAAGAGAAGTTCAGAATTTCCAAAGTTCACCAGGAAACATGAGGAACAAAGACAGCCAGAAACTAAACACATTGTTCCCAGCAACGCCTCCCTCTGCCTGTTGTGAAAAATAGGTTTCTGGTGCAGCCCATCAAGATGGGTGAGGCCTTCTCCTGAGTAATATGGCAGATCTCCATTGCTCTTGTCTTTTCTCTGCCCTGCATGCCCTTGAATCCACCATGGAAGGCAGCTCCACCTATTCTTCACTGACCATCTGCCCCTGCAACCTGTCCCCAGCAATTGTCCCCCTATAAATATCTTTTGGCTCGCCATTCAGAGTCATTAATAACCCAGTTCCTGATGTTCCATAAGCCAATTTCCGAGGAAGAATCTGAGGATTGTCCAAGGGAGACATCACACTCTTCTGCCATTTCGTCTGCCAGATCCACTCTAAAAACCTGGGATTCTCCAGGATCCACAGAGACAAACCATGCAGGCAGAATCAAGGCTGTCATCACCCATTGTCTTAATCTCTGAAAGCTGGTAAAACGTCAGAGATAATAACAGCCATTTCTCTTTGATCTCAGCTGTGCCATTCAAAGCCAAAGAGAGCACATTCCTGAAAGGCTCCTGAGTTTCCCTTCTGTGCCACACACAGATTTCAATAATACAAGCCCTCCAAAATACACTTTTGTATGAAAAGAGTCTTATTACAAGTGGGAGTGGAATAGAATGATCAGGAGAAATCACTTCTGTCCTTCTCTGCCTCTCACCCGAGAAATAATAAAACTGTTTCCTTTAGCTCTCCACTTCCACCCATCTAACTCTACAATCAAAAGCCCTTAACTTCCAAAATTCAGTTCTCTGGCATGCACAGCAGTGACAAGCATCAAAAGTACACAAAAATCTTATTAGGTCAGCTGAGGCACTGAAGTTTCATCACCCTGTGGTCCTAATCGTCAGTGAAGGAGAAAAGATGACAGCCACTTAAGATCATAAACCCTGCAGAAGCCACAGGACTTTGACCAGCATTAATATTAGTCACAGTATTGATCCCACTCCTATACCTCACCTGATGAAACACCCAGGAAATACTGATCTGTGCTATGTACAAGTGTAGTTTCTTTGAATATAGCCAAATTTTGTTATACTATATGCAAAATTACACAGAGTCTTAACTGCTCACTGACAATCCACCACTAATAATATATTATCTTGTTTGTTGTTAATGTTTTAATTATTTTATGCTTTTATTTGTAATGCTGGTATGCCTAATAATAATGGAATCTGTTCTCATTCCTGCTGTTGCCTACTCACATCATCCAGATATCCCCAGTGAATACAAAATATTTGGGGTGGTTGCCACCAATGCTACCAAATAGTAGGCAGGAGGAACAAACCCTAAGGAGTCATTTGTCACCTCCACAGAGCAAATTCATATTTATCGACAAAGAAAGGTGAAAGTGGAAGCTGTATGGTCCATCCCATATATGAGTAGATCAGGTTGCCCTGATAGAAAAAACACTCCACAGAGCAAGTTCACATTGCCCCAGTTGCCCCAGTTGCTAGCCAGCAAGCCAGGTATCTCCCTTCACATTCTTCTCAGCTGATCACTGGCATCCAAAAATGAATGCAGACCATTCTTCACTTGATCTGCAGATTTTCAGATGTTGAGACCAAATTCAGGCATCCTTGTGTCCAGCATCTCTGACTCTCTGCTACTGTCTGTTCCTCTTCCAATGGTCTCAGCCAAGAAGTAGCCAGTTACTGCTACCGCGTCAAAGTACCAGTCGCTGTAGCTCTTGCATGCCAAAATCAGAATCCTTAGCACTATGGAATCCTCCACTTGCACAAACTTAATACAACCCCCAACAACATTCATGATTCAGCAATACTATCATTTCCTGTGCCAGTGATGGTGAACCTTTTTGGCACTGAGTGCTTAAACCAGAACATGTGTGTGTGCATGTGCACGTGCAACGGACCCCCAAAAATCTGAAGACCAGCTGGCCAGTATGCACGCATGTGCCGGCCACCTGCTATTGTGGTTTTTGATGCACGCCAGCCAGCTAGTCTTCGTGCGCACCAGAAACCCAAAAGAAACAGGTGGTCTTCGGATTTCTGGGGCTCCAGCATGTGCAAAGATCAGCTGGCCAGGGTGCATGCATGGGCCAGAAACCAGAAGAGCAGCTGGTGACGGCGCATGTGCCCACAGAGAGGATTCTGCGTGCCACCTCTGACACACGTGCCATAGGTTCACCATCATGGTCCATGCAATGAAATTGCAACTCTTGAGCCATTACAAAAAATCTATGTGATACTTGTCAGGGCTATTGAGTTAGTGCAAAAGTCTGCTTTAAAGTACAATTTTAATGAGAGAAGAATAGAAATTCCTTTCAACTTTCATTTCGTTTCATTTTAAGGATTTCCCCATCACAAGTCCTCTTATTTGAAATAATTTATTATGTGAATTTCTGTCTCAAATTTCAATATGGTATTTACCCAGTTTTCACACTGTAGAAAGAAGATAACATTGTCACATAACACTGCTTTTGGAAAAGGCATATGTCTAACAAAATAATTTAGATAGAAAAATATTACCAAAGAAAAATATAGGGAGTACAAAATAAATCTGATAGATGCACTTTTTGTTTTTGTTGTTTGCTTTTGTTTAACCCAAGATCTACACTCTTTGTAATATATTATCAAAGTTCATGTTTCTTAAAAAGTTGTATCTTTCTGAAGTCATAACAAAAGAATAGTCAATAATTTCCACATTTATAAACAAATTGTTCTGTATTCAAATATAATAACATAAATACAAAATATCATTATTTTATGATTTATGGTAGTCCAAGATGTATCTATATATTTTAAATTTCTTCCCTCAAAACAAAAATTTTACTGATAATAAGTAATTGTTCTAATAGATTACTCAATCTATTAAAATTTTATATGAAATAAGAACAGATCCTGATACTGGTTTTAGTAAAAGTCAGCTTTTAATCATATATTTTAAATGACAAATTATTTGGTAATATCAATAATGTGTTAAAAGTTTATTTTACTTCTATATTTTGAAATAAGGCATACTTGATTAATTATTACAATTTGAAGATTTCTTTCCAGAGTCTAGTTATATTAAAAGTGTACAGACACATTGTGCTAAGGTAATTTCTTGTCCCTTTGTCCTGCAGAAGCAGCCTTTAGGGACAAATATTTGCAGAACAAGATGAATCTTTAGAAGGTCAAAAGTCTGCCTAGAAAGTGCCATTGTTGAGGCCAGTTTAAAAACTTTTCATAACACTCAATTGATGAATGAGCTGGAATTTTTTCAGTTAGTTACATTTTGTCATTTACATTTTTCTTACAAGACTGAATTTTAAACCCACACAATTGATTTTAATAAGTGGCATTTTTTCTGATCAAGTATTTCAAGCAAGAGATGTTGCTAAAAGGGTTTTTTCACAATATATTGGAAAGTTATAATTCTTACTTCGATTGTCAGATTGGGAAGATTTCCTATCCTTAATCTGGGGCATAAAAGGAAGAATAAATGTATTAAAATTGTCAAAATCTATGTAAACAAGATATAGCCTAACCTCTTTCCATAAAATATAAAACTCAATAGATGTTCAATATACCAGGTTTATGCCTTAGATTTTTAGATGTAACAGAAATCAATTTCTGGAATTATCTTTTTCTCTTCCCTGACAGAGATTTGGGTTCCTTGCTTCCTTTTTAAAAAAGTCAGTGTATGCACTGTTCCTGGCAAAGTGATTTAATAAATAATACCAACATTACCAAAACTAACTTGGAAAACCCACTAATATATTGCATTAATTACAGTGAGAAGTTGCGGTATTCTACCAGCTCTGAGTTGGAAAATTCAGTAGTTTTTGTATATTGTTTTATGTGGGTTTAAAAAACAGTGATTGGGTATGATCGTTTATATTGAAATGTCCTTGTTCTATTCATCAAATGGTTGAAGGATAATGCTATGTCATCCCACTGCAGTACAATGTATCGGTTATATTTTTGACTTGGTCTTCAAGTCACCTTTGACTGTAAAATTCATAGATTCATTTTAAATTATACTTCTCAGTCTACCCCAGATTAGATGTTGTGGGGATAAAATTAGGATACCCATGTATAAATCTTCTGAAGTTAGAATAAAAGGGGGTAGGGCTTCAGTCATATGACTATACCTGCCACATTTAGTGGAGTCCCCTTCCTGTGGCTCCCCTGATCCAAGAATAAAATAAAATAAAATCCCATTTGCAAAGCAGCTTCGGTGGAAGGAGGGGCCCTGGATGCTGCTCAAGAAGAGTCGCTTGTCTTCCTTTCTGGTGCAAAGCTAGCTCTCCCTCCTATGACACCTTGGGAAGTGCATGAACATGTACCACAAAAGAGCTAGTAAATTGGTAGCCAAGCTACTACTTTGATTAACATTGTACTCTCCTGGCTAATATAAAAACTGCCATACAATAATAACAATATCAACATATAGACAGAATCTTGCCAGACTGTTTGCATAAACTGCTTCTTTGTCCTCTGAAAAGCAGTCCTTTGTCCTGGGAATCCAGACTACATTTCACCACAATAACAGATCATTACGATTATGCAAATTATTCAGGCATAATTGCCATTTCAGGTGTTCTAAACTTGCACAAAAGTCTGGGTTCCAAAAGTTTTATTCTGAGGCCAGAATAGAGCCTTCTTAAGCTATCCCGAGTTTGTTTTGGAGGAATACAGACAATGGTGGGATTCAGCCGGTTCGCACCACTTCGACCAAACTAGTTGTTAAATTGCTGGCTGACCCTGCCTTGCCCAGCCACTATTTATTGGCCTTGCGTGCCTTGGCTAGTGCCTTAGAGTCACACTACAGCATAGCTGCAGCTGCTCTTCAACTCCCTTGCCTCAACCAAGTGGCCACGTGGCCCAGCCTGCTTGCTTGCCTTTGCTGCGGCAGCCTCCCACTTGTCTTGGTCTCCTCCCGGACCCCCGCCTTCAGCTGCTCCAGAACACTCCAGCAGCAGGACAGATAAGCACAGCCGGGTGCCCCCTCAGGGAAACGGGACTGGGAAGGTGGTCGACCTGCACCCACCCAGCTGCCTGCTGCGGCCTACCCCTGTTGGGTCAGATCGCCTCGCCCTGCACCCAGCCCCATAGGCTTGCGCCTGCCTCCCACTCGGGGCAGCAGCCTAGCCCGGTCGGATTGCCTCAATGTGCAGTTGGCCCCCTCTATTGCATTGATGACACACTCTCTGCAGGCTGGCCAACTTACCTGGCTTCCCCCAGCCCAGCTGGTCCCCTCACCCGCTTTCCTGGCTTCCCAGCCATCACAGCTCACCTAGGCCCTAGCCTAGACCATGTGGCACCTGCAACCCAGCTGCTCTCCAGTTTCCTAACTCCCAACCCAACCTAAGTCTTCACCACTCCCTAGTTAGGTAAGTTTTGTTTTACTTACATCTCACCTCTGGGGCCGTTGGATGCCCTGGGAAATCTATGCTCACTGCCCACGCTCGCCAAGAGAAACCTGCCCTGACCCCAAACTACACCCTCCACCCCAAGCCAAAGCAATTTACCCAGCGTGCAGCCTGCTATACTTAGCCGAAGGGCCATGGAGGGGGCAGCGTGAGCAGGGGGACAGCAAAGGTGCAGGTGGGCTGAAGCAGTTTGGGTAAGGTTCTTACCTTACTGTCCCATCCGTAAAGCACTGCGGTGGAGAGAAGCAGCCTGGTTGAGCCATGGTCTCAGGAGAACACGTGGAGCATCTTCCCAAGTGCCTGAAGCTTGCTGTACTGTGAAAAACACTCTCCCAGCAAGAGTAGCAGTGGAGAGAAGCAGTCGCAGACCCAGAGAGCACATGGAACCTCTCCATGTGTTCTCCAAGTCGACAGCTGTTTTCTCTCCACTGTTGCTCTTGCTGGGAAAGCGTCTTATGCAGCATAGTGAAATTTAGCAACCGTGAGTTGCCACTTTGGGTCTGTAAGTCCCATCCAAAAGTACTGCGGCAGAGAGAAACAGCATTCAACCTGGCTGCTTCGCTCTGCTGCAGTGCTTTCTGGATGGGAGTTAGAGGAAAACGGCAGCTCACGGCTGCTAAATTTTGCTGTGCTGCGCAAGAAGCTCTCCCAGCAAAAGCAGCAGTGGAGAGAAACAGCTACCAACCCAGAGAGGATGTGGTGCATCTCCCTGAGCACCCAAGACATGCACAGTATCAACAAGGACCGCAAGAAGCCGGCGCAAGATTAAGCAACATCTTGATGGGTGGGCAACATCTTGAGAGAAAATTCCTCCCCCAAGGCCACCCGCCCTAACCCACTGCTGCCACTCTGGAGCTTTTTTTTTAAATTTGATTTATATGCCGCCCTTCTCCGGAGACTCAGGGCGGCTTACAATGCGTTAAGCAATAGCCTTCATACTTTTGTATATTTATACAAAGTCAGCTTATTGCCCCCACAAACTGAGTCCTCAAGCTGGGTCCTCAGCTTACCTTCGGGATGGATCAGTAAATTCTTGCTTTGCTCCCAGGGAAGGGCTCTGTCGTGGAGGCTATGTGCCCAGACCAGGCGCTTTCTCTTGGGCCTCCCGCCTCACATGGGGCAGTGGGAGGAGGAAGTGTGTGGTGAGGAAGGCTCCTGCAGTTCTTGCAGCTAAAGCTGGGATGTCTGCGAACTGCAGTATGTATGAGGTCTTCTGCCTTGAGCAGAAGGTCGAACTATAAGAGCTCCAAGGTATCTTCTGATTCTAAAGTCTTCAGAACAAGTTAATTTGCTTACATTGAGGGAGTGTTCGTGTGTGTGTGTGTGTGTTTCTCAGGAATAATGGCATAATAGGATACCAAAATCTGAGTGGAGGGCCTTGGAAAGGTGTCAGAATAACAGAATAACACTTAGAAGGGACTTTTGGGTGGACACTATACCATTTCAGAGAAATGGCTATCCGGTCTTTTCTTAAAAACTACCATTGATCGAGCATCCAAAATGTCTGGAGACAAATAGCTCCACTGGTTAATTGTTCTTGCTGTCAGGAAGTTTTTCCTTAGTTGTAGGTTGTTTCTCTCTGTTCAGTTTCCATCTATTGCTTCTTGTTTAGCCTTCTGCTGCTTTGGAAAATACATTGCCTCCCCTTTTTGTGGCAGACCCTCAAAAGCCTGTTTTGTGACCTGCCTATCACACTCTTGGGCAAAGCATGTGAGCCATTTCCTCCTTTCAGTGGTCCATGAAAGTACATCTATAGTTTGTAGATGCAGATAATAAAGTCAAAAAAAGGTGAACAACATATTTACAGAACTATAGATACATTGAGATTGGGCATGACAAGGAGTGACTGGGAATGGAGGGATCGGGTGAGGCACACTTCAATGTGAATAATTTATTTATTTATTTATTTTATTTATGCAATTTATATACCACCCTATCTCCGAGGACTCAGGGCAGCTCACAACAATAAAAATGCATAATCCCTCATTAAAACAGTGAAATTTAAAAATTTGAATTTAAAACAATTAAAATTAATTAAGAAATCCCTGTCAGTCCAAACTGCGAAACAACCAGGACTTCAAATCACGGTGGAACGAGCAAAGGTCAGGAGCCATCCGGAGCTCCAAAAGAAGTTGGTTCCAGAGGGTGGGTGCGCCCACAGAGAAGCTCTCCCCCTGGGGGTTGCCAGCCAACACTGTCTGGCCGATGGCACCCTGAAGAGGCCTTGTCTGTGGGAATGCACCAGGCGATTGGAGTTTGTCGCTGGCTGCAGGGGGTCCAACAAATATCCCAGGCCTAGGCCATGAAGGGCTTTGTAGGTGATAACCAGCACCTTGAACCTCACCCGAAGGGCAACCGGTAACCAATGCAGGTTACCGGTTGCCCTTCGGGTGGCAACCGGTACCAATGCAGGTTGTGCAGGGCAACCAGTAACCAATGCAGGTCGTGCAGGAGGGGTGTAACTCCCGTGTTGGGACGCTCCCATCACAACCCGTGTGGCTGCATTTTGCACCAGCTGAAGCCTTCGAGTGGTTTTCAAGGGCAGCCCTAGGTAGAGAGTGTTTCAGTAGTCAAGACGGGAGGTGACCAGCGCATGAGTAACAATGCGTAGGGCATCTTGGTCCAAGTAAGGCCGCAACTGGTGCACCAGGCGAACCTGGGCGAATGCCCCCCTGGTCACGGTTGTCACATGATCTTCCAAAGACAACTGTGAATCCAGGAGGACACCCAAGCTGCGAGCCCTATCCACAGGGGGTACCACCTCACCCCTGATTGTCAACGGTGGAATATCGCGATCGGACCCAGATGCCGGTACCCACAGCCACTCGGTCTTGGCAGGGTTGAGTTGAAACCTGTTCCTCCAGGTCCGTACTGCTTCTAGGCAGCGGGACATCACGTCGAGGGCATCACTGGGCTGGTTTGGGGTGGATATAAAAAGCTGGGTATCATCAGTTTACTGATGATACCGCACCCCAAAACCACGGATGATCTTCCCAAGCGGCTTCATATAGATGTTGAACAGGAGAGGTGAGAGGACTGACCCGGGAGGCACCCCACAAGTGAGCGACCTTATAGCTGACCTCTGCCCCCCTGTGAACACCGCTTGCGTACGGCCCGAGAGATAGGAGGAGCACTACCATAGAACAGTGCCTCCCACTCCCAGTCCCTTGAGCCGTCGCAGCAGGATACCATGGTCAATGGTATCAAAGGCCGCAGAAAGATCCAAGAGGACCAGAACCGAAGGTAATCCCCTGTCCTGAGCCCTTCAAAGATCATCCACCACCATGACCAATGCAGTCTCCATGCTGTACCCCGGTCTGAAACCCAATTGGTATGGATCCAGGTAGTCTGTATCCTCCAGGGCCAACGGGATAATGTTGAGTTGGCCACGCCCACCCAGTCACATGACCACCCAGCCACACCCACAGAACCGGTTAAAAATGTTAATCCCACCACTGAATACAGATGATGTGATAATTCCAGGTGGGGCTGCTTTTCTCTGAGCTAAAAAAAAAAGTGAGCAAAGAAAAAAAGTGAGGAAATCTATGAAATACTCTAGTGATTTGTTTCTGATTTCTGCTGGATTTGAGAAACTATGAATGAAAAGAAAATGGATATAGTATGTCACTATAGAATTCCTTTCCTTTCTGTTCACCAGACCTCCTTAAATTATAGTGTCCACTTTCTGGATTGAAAGGAAATGTTCTTGTTGGGCAACATTAGAAGAGCTGCAAGCTGCCAAGCAGCACTTAAGAACCATAGCCTACAATTGGCTAATGTTGTATTGATGGACTACTGCCAATTAATACAAATGAAGAACTACATTCAAACATGCATGATATTAAAAATGTAATGACTTTATTGAAGTGATAGAAGATGTCATTCAGAGCTGTTTCCACCTGAATGACTATGACTGAAATAAAATCAGGAAAATTGTTACCAAAAGCTAACAATTTTAAAAAGCATTATTTTGGTCTTGAGAACTGCAGGTATGGTTAGTAATTTTATAATGTTGCCTGACTGATTTAGAAGCTTTTATATAAGCATTAAGGTACCAATTTTGGTCATTAATATGTTGGGCTGTCAACTCTATGGTTATATTTGGGTGGGAGTGGGAATACAAAAGAATACTGGATGAGTTTGTACAGTTATTCTGCTTACTTTGTACCATACATGAATCTGAATTGCTAACAGTCAAAATGAATTGGCAGTCATTTTGGACTCTTGATAAGAGTAAATGGAATTCAAGGTGGGATGGACTTAAATCCCTTGAGAGCATGGAGGGACTGGAGAGTGATGACATGCTTGACCCCGCCCTCAGGCTCAACCTGGTTATCTATAATTTCATTATAATAGTCCATATATAATCTGTGTTTTCAATCTCTTAGAAATGAGGAGGATATGGAAAATCTATTCCTATTATCCAACCATCAGTATACACAGTAGTTAAAAATAACATGGATATGATAATATTAAAATATTTCTCCCAAGTCAGATTAATATGTGTAAAGTGAATTTGAAATACATTTTTTCAGTAAGTCGTAGTTTAAATCAATTGAATTTTTTCATACATTAAGACTATCTCTCACTGTATAGATAAAATGGAGTCTCCAGTTCTTTATTCCAGGCAATATTTAATATTTTCATATATAATTAATTTATTGACAATAAGTATTTATAACAATTAATGGTGGGTTTTTCGTCTCATATCATTTAGTAATCATTCCTAATAAATACAGGTATTTATGTGCTCGATTTATGAGCACAAATGAGCCCCAACTATATTTCTGTTGCTAAGCAAGACATTTGTTAAATGAGTTCTGTCTCATTTTATGACTTTTCTTTCCACACTTGTTAAGTGAATTACTGAATTATTAAGTTAGTAACATGGGTTGTTAAGTAAATCTGACTTCCCCATAACTTTGCTTTACAGAAGGTCACAAAACATGACCCAAAGACAATGCAACAGTCATAAGTATGAATCAAATTCAAGCATCTGAATTTAGATAATGTGACCATAGGGATGCTGCAACGGTCATAAGTGTGAACAGTGGTCATAAATTAGTTTATTCGGTGCTGTTGTAACTTTGAACAGCCACTAAATGAATTATTATAAGTCAAGGACTATCTATAAGGTGTGTCTGCAATAGAAATGCCACTGATTCAAATCAATATGGAACAGAAATTATAAAATATTGCTAGTTTTTTTTTAATGTATTTTCTCTATAACAGAATACCAGTATAATAAAAATTGTCAAGTCCTTTATGTTATCTGAGCTTGGTTATTTGTTTGCAGATGTTACCTGACTTGGTAGCATCATCAGCAACATGGGCTTCACAGTTCAACCCTGTTATATTCTCTTCAATTGTAGTAATAAAACCACATTATCATTCAATAAATCACAATATCAATTCAAATGATTCAAATAACAGACTTTTAACTAATTTTAACTGGCTTATCCCATAATATCAGTTTAACATAAGCAAATGGATAAAAGTGCATTTTCCACAAACAGTACTCTATAATCTTCGAATGGACATAATGGTATTAGAAGCTGCTATTCTATCCTATGAACTAAATATATAAATACTAGCTGATAAACCGGTATTTATTTATCCCAATCCTGTATTAGACAGGAAAAGCCATCATTCATTGTGGTGAGAATTAGAGACCTAATTGCCCTGGCCAACAGCCTGGAAAAAATTCTACAGGAAACAGCCTTTGAGGTGATTATCTGCATTAGCCCGACAACTTGCCCTCTTTGCCCTCCCCCGACAACTTGCCCTCTTTGAAGAACCTGAGGGCCTAGGGGGTTTATTGTTTGTTTGTTTGTTTAAAAACCAATCCCCCTTACCGGAGGAAGCCCCTTGTGGAGTACTGTGAAGCCGTTGCCATGGCAACTCCATTGTGATGTACACTAGAAGCCATTTTAAGGCACAACAGGCTGTATCTTAACAGAACGTGAATACAAAATGCACACTATTAAAAGTACTGTGATTTGACACTATAGATATAAATCATTCTTTTCATTTCAGCAGCCCAGGCATTCCAGAGTTATGCTGTAACACACACACACACACACACACGGGATGTTAGGTGTGTCTTACCCCCATAGTATTTGTTTCCAGAGAGTAAGTCATCTGTGTACCAAGTTTGGTTGAAATTGCTTGAGCCATTCCAGAGTTATGGTTGAACACACACACACACACACACACACACACACACACACACACACACACACACACACACCAAGGGGAGTTAGGGGTTTCTTACCCCACAGTATTTTTTTTCCAGAGAGTAAATCATCTGTGTACCACATTTGGTTGAAATTGCTCGAGCCGTTCCAGAGTTATGGTGGAACACACACACACACACACCACATGCATATACAGCTTGAGGTTCATGGATAAACTCTCATCACAAAGATCTACAGTTTTGATCTTTGTAAGGAGTCCAATGTAAGCATTTGAAGTTTTTGTCAATGTGAATTAATAATACTTAAATTCTGGAATGAGAAAGAGGAGCTTAGGGATTTAGATGGTGTACATTATGTTTAATAATACTGTGTTTGACTATTTTTCTAAAGTGTTTTTTTAATGTCAGATGAGGTCCGGGGGTCCAGTAGTCAATATAATTGACTAAATGCCTTGTTTATGGCATTTATTTTCCTTTCCTATAGGATAAACTTCCTACATTAGCAACTAGAAATGTGTTTTAATATAACAGAGTGTTAGTTCTCATTTTAGAGAAATGATGGAACATTTTTAAAATTTTTGTACCAGATTCTATTGCTAATTTATGACATGCACTTGTATAGATGTAAAGTATTGAATATTCTATTTTAATAGCACATTGGCTTTTATTCTTGCTAACAAAATTGTGTATTAAATGCACCACTGAAATATTTTCTTGTATGATCAGTGAAATAGTGCAGACGTGAGTATATGGACTTTGGAGATTGCCCAGCCAGCTATACTCTAAAAGCAGGCTGAAATTCTAGAATGTTCATTTTCATAAGTTGACTAAGTAATTTGACCCATCTATTCTAGCATCATTTACATCAGTTTTGATGTCAACATTGACATCAGTAATTATCTTAATATTGCATAAAATAAAACTAATTATATTTATAATATATTGGACTATATTGGCTATATTCTGGCATTGCTGTTCTCATAAGAACTTGAACTTGGATCTCTGTGGTCCAGTGGAAAACTTAAATGACTAAACTCAACTGCCTTTTAGTTGTTTACATGCAAGGCTGACTAAAACAGGAAGGCCCAAAAGCTGATTATTTTCATGCCTGCTATCAATTGTATCATTGTTTACTATAGTTATTTCCTGTCTTTTCTCTTGAAAGCTTAAGGAGCAATACCTGAGAATATCCTCTAATTCTATACCTACAGTAACTATGAGGTGGGTGAATTTAGTTTAAAAAGAGTAATCTACCCAAATACATCTAATGAATTCTGTAGACAAGTAATGAACTGAATATTGGCTCTTCTCACATAACTCTATAAAACAATATTGTTTTACACAAGGAGTAGCTCTGTTTTTTCATGACCAGCGTTTCAACTGTCTTTTTGGTATCTGGTAGAAAGGGAAGTTACAATAATTGCAGTCTAACAGAACTTGATGTCACCAGGTTGAAAATGTTAGTGGCACAAGTAGGCTAACAGAAGATGGTATTGGGCATTTTATGCATCTTCTCAACACAAATCTTGCATTGACTGGTTCACACATCAAGCCATTTTCTTGTTTTAACTAAGAGTTGTGGAATAGTAACTGAGTTGACCCATCATGCTAAATTATAAATTAGTGTAAACAAATCAGTTTGATTGGAAATGCCTGACTATATGAGAAAAATGCAGTTACGATTTGTTTATAATGCAGTGTCCAAATATATATTGTTATCTTCAAAATACTCTTGTCTTTTGACATTTAATAACTGGGCCCTCCCTGGGACTCACCAATTTTTCATTTCAGTTTATGAATATATGGACTTAATTTTGCAATATATTTTAAAACTTTGAATGCTGATATGCTGCTAATTGTCAAAGAAGAATTTTCCATGTTTTATGTTGTTTTGCTCATAATATCTGAAAATTCTGTACAATAATTCATAAGCATTCATGAAGTTCATCCAGTCAAAATCATGCTATTGCAAAAAAGTAGGAACATAGGAAATAAAATGATTTTTTTTTAAAAATTGCTACTTCCCATAGGAGAGCTGGATATGCTTTTTCTGTTGTCCAATCTCAATCTTTTTTTGAGACAGTAAAATTTTAGTATAATAGGAGCCATTGCAATTTTCATTTGTTATTTGCATTAGGGAGACGGTTTCCTATATTTAAAAAAAGGATTCATAGAACAATGCTGCTGCTATCTATAAATAGAGGGAGTACAACCATAACAGGAAGATGGAGATTTTAAAACAACAAAGTTTGTCTTTATGAGCAAAGAAGCTATATACAGCATTGTTCTTTTGAAGCAGTTAGAAAATCTTTAAACAAACTGGCTTATGTAAATAAGAGTTTTGGTTAAGAAGTCATAGGCATTGTTTAGTATTCTTTAATAATGACAGCAACAACAAGGATGTTGTATGGATTATTCAGGCATTGCATTGACTAAGCAAATAACACTGCCATTAGAAGTATAATTTGGGATACTGCAGTATTTACTCTTAACTTAAAATATTTTCACTAGCAGGGGCTAATTTTCCACCTGAAAATTGCATTGAACTTTCTATTTAAAGGGAAATATTTCTGAGGTTGCTTTTTGATAGAGGAGCTTTTCCCATCTGCACACATGTCATGGTACAATTGGTAAAATTTGCAACCCAATTTTCTACCTTTTTAAGACTTAAAATACAAAAGCTATCCTGTAAGCTATTAAACATGGTTAGCACAGATTTTAAAAAATGAAACATTCAACTCTTCCCAAAACTTGGAAAAAGAAATGTATCTGTGTGAAAGACCTGTCCATTGTGCATTGTAACCTGCCTACTGCAACTCTCAGCTCTTCCAAATTATCTATCTAGATTTATCCAAAGCCCATATTTTAAATATTTTTCAATGACACCCCCCCCCCCCAACTTAGAATAAAAAAGAAGTTGAATTCAGATGTCCACAGTAAACCTCTTGATCCAGAATCTTTTCATCCACGCTGCTGGAATCTAAACCAGAGCAAAGGGGAAAGAATTGATGAAGTGGTCTGAATACTGAAGAAGTGCCAAGTTCCTTGGGAGTAATTATTTGTCAGCAGTAAGTTAACTATACATCTGTTAAGCTAAGAGGGTGCTTGGCTATCTAGAGTTTAAGTAGGCACATGGCTCACTGAGCAAACAGAATGCGTAGTTTCCCACAATACTGCTGTGTTCTTAAAAACTTATGGGAGCTAACTAAACTCTTAAATTTTTAAGAGTCTACTGACTCTGCTTTAATTTGGCAATGTAATGCTGGCCTCAATTGGGCAAGAACTGACTTACACTTTTTCTTATTTCTTTTGTGGTAGCCCAATTGCTGTTCTTTGAATTTGGGTCTGTCTGATTGCCCCAAATACAACGTGGAGCTACCCAGCCTGAAAGATCTTCAGCATGGGAGGGGGGCTCCAAGGTTGCTCAGGCTCCAGAATTCCATGTGGGATTCTTTGCAATATGTACCAGAACCACCTTGTTTGGGAGATCTTAGGTGTGTTATACTTTGGGCAAGTAGTCTGAAATGGTTTTCAGATTAGACATATTTGGTGCCCACCAGCAGAAAGCCTGCATAGCATGCCCAAAGGCTGCAGAATTCTAGGGGATTTTCTGCAGTGTTTGCAGCATTTGCCAAAGCTACCTAACTTATTCTTAAGGTTTCTTATTTCTTCTACATAATAATTCAAAACCACATTAGTATAGTTCAAAGCTACTTCTTTATGAATTCCAGGCAACAACCTCTTTACATGCATCCTTTTCTTTCTTACTACTATGTCAGACAAGATTACAATAAGAAACTAAACAGATTCCACAAACTACCAAAGCAACCATGTGCTTGCAACACAAAGAACAATCAGGTTATTATGAGACAAGCTTATATAATTGTGGTAGTAGTTCTTCAACATACCTACCAAGCAGTGGCTAAGAATGAAAGGATTGTTCTATTGTGTGTCCTAGATACCTGTGGTATTAGCCTAATGTATTTCCTAATTTGGCTGGGCCTGTGAATCTTAAATCAATTTGCAAGAGACATTTAAACTCTGTGGAAATCTGTTCACTGTATTACCTACCTATTCAGTGCTATGGATTGGACATAATTTATCAGAGAATATCCAGCCTGACCTTTTAAAAGCTAATCAAGAAATATGTAATATTATTTTGAAGTTTGTCAGGCTCAGGAAAATGTGGTCCTCCATTTTCCTGAGCAAGCTGAAAATGTTAACTATCTCTTACTCTATTATATCTCAACACTGTGACCAAAATAAATGAACAGTGCCTCAGACTTCACACCATGCCTGAAGTGATATTATCTGGGTGTTTTTCTTAGGAGGGGAAAACACAATTCTGCCACTGATAAAAACCTGACAGCAGGTTTTTAAGACTACTACTCAGTCCTGTCCTTTAGCATAGCAAAAAGTACTGTGGTATTTTAATATATTAATACATTTAATATGCTTTTTGTAATTGCAGTTTCATTTAATACGTAGAGAATATCAACTAATTAAGCTAATAAAAAAGAAAGTTATATAAAAACATTAATCAAAAAATTATGTTATTCTGACAATCTTAACTTTTTATATCTATAGCCTTTTCAGAAGATGAGAGTTTAAATAACTAGTCAAACTAGAGTCTTGGACTTTAAGAGAGCTAATTTCAATAAATTTAGAGCTTGGGAAGGATTCTATGGATGAGAATCCTCAAGGGGAAAACAACTCAAGAAGCTTGGGAAATTTTGAAAAGTGAGATTATAAAAGCCCAGTCTAGCACAATGCCAATGAAGAAGAAAAATAATAGCTCTCAAAAGAAACCAGCATGGCTGCATAAAGAACTCTCTGACAAATTGAAAGACAAAAAGAACAAGTATAAAAAGTGGAAAGAGGGGCACATAACTAAGGCAGAATATCAACAAATAACCCGAGCCTACAAAGATGAAGTGAGAAAAGCCAAGGCTCACAATGAACAAAGTCTTGTGACAAAAGTTTAAAAAAAAAAGCTTCTTCCAACATGTTTTCCAGTGAAGGCTGTGGCATCATCGAGACATGGGTTGTTTCAGCTGGATCTGCTGAAACTATGCTGTTTTTTGACCAGACCCCTTGGTCCTCTCTTTCAGGCCCAGTTTCGACTCAGTCAGCCTGAGACAAACATCTCCTGCAGATCTGGCTTTCAGCCTAGGTCTGTTTGATTCCCTTTGCTAATTGTAAGTTTTTTGACCTTTTATTTTTATTTTTCTAAATTTATTTTTCCAAGGATACAGGTCTACAAGGCTATTTAGCTATTGGAACCTACCGGTCTACCCAGTCTCTTTGGAGCGGCCTGGTCTACCAGGCTCCTTCTTCGCTTCTGGTAGCTGCCATTTTGGGAGCTCCCTTCACGTGATCTTTCTTTCTTTTTGGTGAGGCTCTTTGAAGCACTATACCACTGACGAAGGCACAGGGGCTCAGAATGCTGTACCACCAATATTTAAACAGCGAAACTTGGCAGCAGCTCCAGAATTGCTCTTTTCAGCTGCAGCCACCCTGAGGATAGCAAATACCGACGAACAGCTATAGGGCGGCCCCTTGAAGTGCTGCGGCACTTTTTAAAGCAATTTTTTGCCACTTTGCCACCAACGAGTTCAGAGGAGTGGTTTGGAAGCCAATTTTAGCCTTAATCCTCATATACCATCAATGGAGTTTCTTCTGGTGGAGAGTTGCAAGGTCACTCATTGCACTCTCCATGTGGCAATTATCAGCCATCGGTTCCTTGAATCATGGATGTGGGCGCTAGATAGTGACTGATTCTACGGTTACCTGGAGAGTCACTCCTTGGGCAGAGAACGTCCTGCTTATGTGTGTGCTGGCTGACATCGGTCTTCTCCGACATAGCCACCACCGTTTACTCCTCCACATGGCGAAAGTGAAACTATTCCAGCCGACATGTTGGTCGCAGCGAGTATAAATTCAAGATGGCAGATTGCTCTTCCCAAGGGGAGGGAGCTGGCAAGCCCACGGGAAAGAAAGCTACTTGCAAATGCAAGCACATTTCTAAAGCGGAGGAAAAAGATTTGGAAAGAAGGCACAAATCCTTAGAGAAACAGATTACCAAGGCTGTTACAAATGTACCTGATAAAGAGGTTTCTACTCTTCCCACTACCCCTTCCCTCCCAATTCCTGCACTTAACCAGGCTTGGTCTTCAGAAGGGGAGGGAGGAGTTCTTCTTCATGAAGAACAAGGCACAATTCAAAATCCTTTTTCATGTCAATTGGTTACTCCTACAACTCCTAAATCTGGTAGGATTTTTACAACAGCCGCCTCTGCAAGGGAATCCCTTGCCACAAAGACCTCCAGAAGACCCTTTTAAAAATTTACTAGAAGGATTACAAATCCTTATTGATCAGGCCATTGCCTCGCATGGCTGCTGCTTTCCAGGCTCATCAGTCTGGCTCAATAATTTCAGAATGTTCCGTTCAAATCAGAGGCTCTCCTTCAGCTAGCCTAACTGGTTCACATTTTCCTGAAGCTTTCAGAGCAAGTAAGGCCTTTGCCTTTGACAAAGAACGTCATTCTGACTTATCAGATGATGAAGGGGTGATTCCAGGCACACCTGCCTTTATAGATTTATTTCCCCCAAATAAATTCAAGTCCTTATTGCATAAGGTACGAATAACTGCTGCATTAAAAGAGGATTATTACCTCAAAGAAACTCAGGAAGCCCAACAGGGACAACCACAGGGTCTTTTCTCTGAGCCTCCTCCTGAACACTGTTTTATTCCAACCCCACAACTGTTCATAGACGTGGTCAAAAAGCAATGGTCAAGTCCTGCAACCCTATCTTCTGCACATGGTACAGATAAAAGGTATTATTTTGTAGCACCTAGGTTTGCCCAATTATTGCAGGTTCCCCCAATGGACAGTCCTGTTGCAGCTCTTTCTTCTTCCTTTTCCTATGTGGCAGGGATACATCAGAAGGTCTACGACAGGAGGATAAGAAATTTGATATTCTCTTTAAAAAGAACCATCAAGCTGCAGCATGGGCAACTCAAACGGCCTCCTCGGCCTCCTTTTTCAATCAAACCACCATTCTGTGGCTTCAGCAGTTGCAGGCCGGAGTACCCCCTAGTGAGGCTCGCCTCCATCAGGATATTAACAAGATCATCGCTGCCACTCAATTTTCAGCTACTTTAAATTCAGCCAAATATGCATCTAGGGCTCTAGCTTCTACAGTGTCAGCCCACAGGCAGCTTTGGCTTCGCCAGTGGCCAGCAGATCTTAAGGCAAAATGGTGTTTGGCTGCAGCTCCATATTCAGAGAAAATGTTCGTTGAGTCGCTTGAACTGCTTCTCATTGAGACATGTGACAAGCGGAAAATTCTGCCTTCAGCGACTAGACGTGCTGATAGAAGATCTTCCCCATTCTACAGGAAAATGTCCTTCCGTGCCTATTCCCAGGGAAGCCCCTCCCATCAGGTTTACCTTCAGGGGTTGAACCTGCCATTGGACCGTCAATCCTTTCGGGACAGGCCCAAACATTTCCTGCAGTCTAAGCGATCCTTTCGCAGCTCTATCTACCGCTAGGAACCCCAAGTTAAAATAGAGAAGAAAATTGTAAGTGAGCACCTGTCTATCCTAGACAAGTTCAAATCACCAGGACCAGATGGACTACACCCCAAGGTTCTGAAGGAACTGGCAGATGAGATATCAGAACCACTGAACTATATCTTTCAAAGATCTTGGAACACAGGGAAACTGCCAGAGGACTAGAAAAGAGCTGATGTAGTTCCCATCTTCAAAAAAGGAAAAAAATACATCCAGGAAACTACAGAACTATCAGCCTGACTTCAATATCAGGAAAGATTCTGGAAAAGATAATCAAGCAACGAATCAGCAAACACCTAGAAGCAAACAAATTAATAACCAAAAGCTAACATGAGTTTGTCAAAAACAGATCATGCCAGACTAATCTCATTGCATTCTTTGACAAAGTGACAAAGTTAGTGGACCAGAGGAATGCTGTCAATATAATTTACTTGCACTTCAGTACGGCATTTGATAATGTAGACCATAACCTACTATTAGATAAAGTAGAAAAATGTGGATTAGACAGCATCACCACCAGATGGATTTGTAACTGGCTGACCAACTGCACTCAATGTGTAGTCCTCAATGGAACTGCATCTACATGGAGGGAAGTATGCAGTGGGGTACCCCAAGGCTCTGTTTTAGGCCCAGTACTGTTCAACATCTTCATCAATAATTTGGACAAGGGGATAGATGGGGATTTTATCAAATTTGCAGATGACACTAAGCTAGCAGGAATAGCCAACACTCCAGAAGATGGGCTTAAAATAGAGAAGGATCTTGACAGACTTGAATATTGGGCGCTATCTAACAAAATGAAATTCAGTGGTGAAAAAAAGGTTTTACATTTAGGCAAGAAAAACAAAATGCAAAGGTACAGTATATGTGGTACCTCGCTCAATAGTAGTAACTGTGAGATGGATCTTGAGTCCTTGTGGACAACCATTTAAATACCCTGTTTCCTCCAAAATAAGACATCCCCTGATAATAAGCCCAATCAGGCTTTTGAACGCATGGCAATAAGGCCAAGCGCTTATTTCGGGATTCAAAAAAATATAAGACAGGGTCTTATTTCCCACGAAACACAGTATGAGCCAGCAGTGTGCAGCAGCTGCCAAAAAAGCCAACACAGTTTTAGACTATATAAACAGAGGGATAGAATCAAGATCACATGAAGTGTGAATATCACTTTATAATGCCTTGGTAAGGCCACATGCGTGTGCTCACATTTACGAACCGGTAGGGATGGTAAGTGAATCCCACCTCTGATTCAGCATATGTGGACATGTGCTGTTAAATAAAAAAATAGTTTATTATTAGCAGGGCGGATCTGCTTCCTGACTTTAATTTAGAACCTCCAAATGATAATGTAGAGAACCAGAATTATATCCATAGTTGGATTCATAAATCTAGCAATTCAGAAAAAAATTAAGATAAACATACTGAGCTCAATCACTAAACTGACTGAGCTCAGTAATGTTAAATGGCGAGAGACAATTGTAGCCATGTGTGCTTGGGACTAGACTTCAAACTGTGCATTGTTACGGATTAAGTAGAAA
Organism: Coluber constrictor foxii; assembly: GCA_038048745.1. Taxonomy (NCBI): domain Eukaryota; kingdom Metazoa; phylum Chordata; class Lepidosauria; order Squamata; family Colubridae; genus Coluber; species Coluber constrictor. Next base: position 121,235,239 of record CM075961.1, on the reverse strand, counting down.
ACTGTAAAAAATACTTTATGTCCAATATTATTTATCATTTTGGACTATGCAGAACTTAAAATATTAAATAACTGAATTGCTGTTATATACAGCACAGAAATTAAAACATCAACCCAATTTCATCAAAGGATATTTTAAAAATCACTTTAGAGATTTGCAAAACAATTATCTTTGTGGACCAGTGGTGACCTCCAGTGGCTGCAATTGCTATTTTGTATGAATTTGTAGTCAAGCTGTAGTCTACCCAAGTCCAATTCTGCTTAGTGTTTTCATGATTGGCTAAGATCACTATAGGCTATATTTTATTTCATAGGATGAGATTTTATTTTAATGGAGCAGGGAGGAAAAAAGAAAAATTAAACCTGAAAATTCATATTCTGGAATCAGATTTTATTAAAGTTTTTTAAACAATTCTTACTATAATGACATCTTTCTTGATTTATTTGTATGCATTCAATAATAATACCTTATTTTTTCATATATTTGTAGGTACTAGGTTTGCTAGTGTGGATGTTGATTGCTGGAACTGACTATTTCCTGTACCCTATCTTTGGATGGATAATGTTTGTGGCTGTGTTTTACTGGATTCTTACACTCTTTTTTTTGATCGTCTATATGACAATGACCTATACGAGGATACCTCAAGTGCCATGGACCACAGTTGTGAGTACATGTTCATTTTTTACAGGCAACTCAAATATATACTGCAGAAAAGAGGGACCTGTGACCTTCATACAGATCTATAGCAGCCTTTTGACACTTCCCAAAACAAGTACAGTGGATGAGGCTATAACATTTGGCTTGGCATTGTTAGATTAAGAAGATGGATGCAGAAGCTTATGCAGTTCCCTTAAGTAAATGCACAATACATTCTAAGTGGAGCTGTATTTTCCATGTTGCAGGGAGAATCACAAACATCTTTTATTTGCTTGACCAACTTACGTCAAAAGTTCTGCTGGCATAGCATCATTTTATGAAATACTCCATACCAACTCAGCCAGGTTTTTTTTAAAGCCACATATTGGTTTGACAAGGGAGGATTAGTTAAATGGAGATAAACCTTTCTCTGTGTATTAGCCACCAAAAGAATATCTGCAAGAAGCTTGCCTTTCTCTCCCTTTTCTGATAAATTAGTCTGTAATTTCCCTGGCACTAGTGGGTTGAAAGGCAGCATACTTGAATTTGATCCACTGTTATACATGCCAAAATCGATTGTTGCTCACTCAAAATCACTGTCATGGAGCCGGCTGATATCTCGGCCATTGTGATCTTCATCCGTGCCAGAAATCCCTGCCAATAATTCAGGAGTGTCAAACTCGAGTCGTCACGGCAGCATCATGTGATGTATTGGGACTTTTTTACTCTTTGCTGAAATGGGGATGGGCCTGGCTAGTGGGTGACACATCCGGCCCACAGGCTGGAAGTTTGACAGCCCTGCTTTAATTGTTTTTCTTAGCCAGCTCTTGATTCAACTAAATCACGGTTACCGTTTGACTATTCTGTTGCAATCACCAGTGTCTTAGGCCATTCTGGTATCACATGAAGCTGTGTACGCAATAATGGGAAGGGTACAGCTTGTATAGTAAATCTTGTGTAGGAGAAAGGTTTTCCTCTTCTTTTTAATCAGTAGTTTGGAGGCTTTTTTCACCAGCAAATCTAGTTTGAGAAATTATGTTCCTTAAGGTATTAATTCAGACAAATATTTAGCCACAGTGGCTTTCTCCCCAACTTGATACTTTCTGGATATAAGGGAATACATCTCCTTCATGTCCAGCCAGACTGTCTTAAATTAGGAAATGATACAATTGTGCATAGAGAGGGAGAGAAATGCTGATCTTTTTTTTTTTCCTATATCCTATAGGGCCTGTATTTTAATGGCAGTGCCCTTCTCTTGTACTTAATTGCTGCTATTTCAGAAGCATGTGCAGTCACCAAAGAATCTGACTACCACAATTACAATAGTTGGGCAGCATCTTCGGTAAGATCACACTTAAACTTATTATCAGTAGTGAGGGAAGAATGTGTTTTTGCTTTGGTTCATTTACCTTCAGAATCAGATATAAGAAGATTCAAGTTAACTGATAAGACATTCTTAAAATTGTACTCAACTTTTGTTTAAAGTTCTACTTCAATCCTGCTTTTTTTCACCTAGCAGCATGCTAATGGCCACTTCATGTAAGATTTTTGGATTATATCACAAATAAAATAAATAATTTCGCTTTATTAATAAAGAGAAGAATTTTCCTTATTTAATCGCTCTGCTATTTGGACCTTGGAATGTAGAGCCAAAATCTGAAAAAAGAAGCCAGTGCAGATAGTTCAGAGACTGGCAACCCATTACATCTGATTTCTTCTTGCACAGTAACTCTCCTGACCACAACTGTTGACACATTAACCTATCCTGGAGATGAGAATCATATGAAAATTGTAATATGAGTTGTAAAGTAGGCAAATTGCAGTTAAAAATCAAAATGCTGGAAAGGAAAAAAAAAAAAAGCTCTGTCACTTGGCTATAAGATGGTCCCAACCATATTACAATTTTTGGTCTGCCCCGCTCCCCAACTAAATATAGCCCTTGGCTGAAGTTCTCGATGAAGTAGACTGCCTTTATATGTGGAGTGTACTATAGCCAGATATACTATAAAACTAAATTCCTCTGAGTAAAACTAAGCTCCTCATAGAGACCCAGCTTAGTATAGTGTTTAAAGCATCAGGTTAGAAACCAGGAAATAGTTCTAGTTCTGCCTTAGTAACTGGTTAATAATTCTCACAGCCCTAGAAAGGAGGCAGTAGCAAACCACTTCCAAAATATCTGGTAAAGAAAACTGCAGTAATAGTCTTGGCCCCTTAACGGCGAACCTATGGCATATGTGCCCAAAGTGGCACACGAAGCCATGCTGCCCAGCACACAGGGCCTTACCTGTTTCTCTACTGAGTTTTTGGCGCTCATGCGCATGCCAGCCAGCTGATTGTCAGGAGCACATGTGCACCAGAACCCAGAAGTCCAGCTTTTCCAGAGTGTGATTCCTTTGTGCGCACGGCAGTGCCGAAAACCAGCCTGCACATGTGCAACAGCCAACTGATTGCACGCTAGAACCCAGAAGTTCTGCTTTTCTGTAGCGAAATCCCTTCACGTGTGTGACAGTGCCCAAAACAGGCCTGCTCATGCCCGCCGGCCTGCTGATTGCCAGGTGCGCATGCACGCTAGAACCCTGAAGTTTGGCTTTTCCAGACCATGGCCCTGACGAGCGCATGGTGGCATGTGCAACATTTCCATGTGACATTTTTGGCACTCAGTGCCAAAAAGGTTCACCATCACTGGTTTAGGCAGTTGCCAGGAGGCAAAAACTGACTCAGAAGCATTTTAAAAATGCTGCTGTCTTCAGTCTTCACTTAAGCAAACCACCAAGTCTCCTGTGATTTTTAGCTAGTCTCCTGTTCAAGTACGGATTGTGCCTGAGTTTGTAATCTTAGCACTATCGATTTAGGTTAAGTATATGCTAAAGTTTAAAGTGGCTGATTTGATTTTGGTTTAGCAGATATTGTGATTTGTGGTAGAATATTAACTAGGCCACTATGGTTTGTATAACAAATTGTAATGAAGAATGATGGAAGCAAACAGGTGTGCTCTTACTTTCCTCCCCTTATCTTTGCATGGAGGGAATATTAAGATGGTTAGATTTACACAATTTTGCCCCTGCAACAGATATATATGCCCAAGCCATTACTGTTCTCAATAGGTTATGCCTGGGTACAATAAAAATGTTGCCATCCCATTGATGTATTTCATTTTCCAACTCCCTTTCATATCTTTTATTCCAAGGCAGAAAATCTTCTTACTTAAATATTATTTCTCCCAAAGTAATTTCTAAAATTAAAATTGCCTAGAAAGGCCAAATTCTTATGTTGAAGTTATGCATGAAATTCAGCATTTGGAAAACGCTTCAGTCACATGGTAATTAGGCAGCTTTGGAAATCAAACAAGCACATAAAATCTTTTGTTTTCTTCTTGAGAAAAAAAGAACATTATTTTAGTCTTTCATGCTATAAATATATGGCTGGGAATGTATGGAAACCTTTGATAAAATTTAAGAATCTAGGTATAATGGAGCAATGATAGACTCTATAGACGATAGTTGTTTTTCAGTAACATCTAGGTTTCAATTTACTTTTTGTTTATTGAGAATATTGGTTCTCTAACCTATTGGACTGTTAGATACAAGACCATTTAATATTTCATTTCATTTCCCTTGCAAATGAAAAAAGCATTTGCAGTACTATTTTTATGGAATAAAGCACCATAGAAATAAACCTGTCAAATACATTACAAAACAGTAAAGGAGCAATATTAGTTAACTACTCAGTATCCTCCAGTTAACAGCAATCAAAAATGTCACTTGTTTTCACTAATGTCACCATGAAATTGCTTCTTGCAAGGATCATCCTAATATGAATACATTAAAGCCCAATATTTCTTCCACAGAATTTAGTGTCCTGCTAGGAATGGAAACAATGCAATTTTTAATTTATTTTTGTACTATCTCTTCTATTATATTTGGATATAAATAAAAATCTGGCTGAAGATTTTTACTGTTTTCTAATAATTTTGTTTCTCTCCCCTCCCTCCATGTAGTTCTTTGCCTTCGTTGTTGCTTCCTGCTATGGTGGAAATACCTACTTTAGTTTTGTATCTTGGAGATCACGGACCTTGCAATAAGTATTATCTTCTAATAAAAGAGCTCTGTATGTAAATGTTATATAATTTTGTTGAAAATATTTAGGTAATACCGTTTTCACTCAAAAGTAAAAACAAATAGTTCTTTTTACAAATTATGGAAAGGATAGCTCACCTGACAGAAATAGTTCTACACACTGTTACCTTATTAATTTCATTTGAATTAATTGCTGTGACATAGCTCAGTTACTAAAAACAAGCAGAAGGAAGAATTGATGATATAGGAGGGAAGAGAAGAAAATATGGAAGCGGTTCAATGTTGTTTGCACTGGGGGCACTTCCATACAGTATTGTGCCTCTTTGAAAGCTGCTCCAGATCTCAGGATTCTTGTCAATAATGTTGGAGAGCATTGTACAACCAGGGCCATTATCTGATGGGACTGATTTAAAATCTGAAAACTTTTGTAACATGAAAAACATGTATCCTCAGATAAAATACTGTAACTAGAACATGTTACTCTTTGTATCAATTCATATTATTTCCTTAGGTAGTGTATATTGTAACAAAATCAGCGGACTTCAGAGTTGTTTTCTTCATAAATGTTTTTGTTTAAGCATGCATTTATTTATTAGAAAAATATACTGTTTATAGAACCTTCTATTTCTTGCAAATGTGTATAACTTTTCAAGGCTGTAGATTTATTACAGTTAGATATCGATGGGAGTAGTTAATTCATTAGGATACATGCATTTAGGGAAGCAACTAAATAAAAAATGAATTACTTGCACAAGTCTGTAGTATGATCTCTCTTAAAATACTATGTTTCATTCTAATAACTGGATCTCACTTTAGATCTGCAAAAGATGCAGAAAAAGATGCAGGGACATGAATAATTTCATTTAAAAATGTATTTTTTTTAAAAAAAGTTTTAAATTAAAATAAAAAACAGCTTAAAAATATCATCCTTTACAAACAATTATAGACAGCATCACGATCGATTAAAATCATTTTGTGCTTACAATTTTCCGAATCTCATCATATAACAATTATTCTTCAATTGAACAGAAGATAGATGTTTAAACATTTCATCGAAGTTTCATTATATATATGCTACCTCATCTCCATACTTTTTTGTCAAACCATTGATAAAATATCTCCCAAATCAAATAATATTGTTTATCTTCCTGTTCTCTTATTTCAAATGTCAATCTACTCATTTCAGCCCAGTCCAACATTTTCTTAATAATTTCTTCATCAGTAATTATCTTCTCTACAGGTTCGGCAAATACAATTCTAGCCGCTGTTAAAATATTCACAATCAAGTATTGCAATTCTTTATTAAATGTCTCTGGTAAGATCCCCAATAAAATATCTCTGGTTTAAAGTCAATATGTCTCTTTGTCATTTTTTCTACCATGTATGTATCTTCCACAATCTCTTCGCTTCCACGCATGTCCACCACATATGATAATAAGATCCTGGAGTTTGATGACACTTCCAACATTTCTCCAATTTATTCTTGAACAGTCTAGCTATCCTTGTCGGGGGTAAATGCCACCTGTAAAACATCTTATACAAATTCTCTTTATATGCTGTTGACATTGTCATTTTATAATTATGTAACCATTTATCAAAAACCATTTTGCCATTTATCTAAATCAATACTATAACCAAAATTTTTCCCCCGTGCTATCATTGATTCTTTAACTTGTTCTTCTTCCAATTTTACTTCAAGTAAACACCCATATAACTTTTTAATTACATGGTCATCAGAACCCATTAATATCTTGTCTAAACCAGTCAAAACACTATGAATACCTTGTTTAAAATCTTTTCGATATCTGGAAAGTTTGCATGTATGAAAACCAATCCATCTTAATTCCCTGATCTTCTAAATCTTGTTTCAATTTAATTTCACCCTTTTCATCCAATACTTCACTATATCTAACAATTTGTTCCCCTCTAAATACCACTGGATAAGAAAAACCTTAAATTGTAGATACCCAGACTGGAATCTTCATATAATGATATTTTTTAATTCTCTCCCATGTCAGAAAGAGAGCTTCACGTATCTGGTGTCTTCTAAAATACCCCTGAATTTTAGTTCCTTTATACAATAAGAAGGCATGCCAGCCCAACAACTAATCATGTCCCTCCAAATTCAATAATCTGGTGTTTTTCAATGTTATCCATTCTTTAATCCACATTAAACAAACCGCTTGGTAGTATAATTCAAAGTTCGGTAAGCCAAAACTACCCCCCATCTTAGCGTCTTGTAACAATTTTTTCTTTCCCTACCAAATATATTTCAAAGCCATTTTATTTAAATCTGCAAAGAATCCCTTATTGAGCTTTATAGAAATTGTCTGAAAAAGATATAAGATTCTAGGTAAAATATTCATCTTAATAGTTGCAATTCTTCTAATCAAGGATAAATGCAAATTCCCCTATTTTACCAAGTCTTGACCTATCTGTTGCTTAAGCTTATTGTAATTATTTTAAGAGAACTGCATCTTGTTGTTAATTGAATCCCCAAATACTTTACCTTATTTGTGATCAGCATCTTTGAAATCTCCCTCAAATCTTTTTTGTTTTTTTAACATATTTTTTTTATTTATTTATTTATTTATTTATTTATTTATTAGATTTGTATACCGCCCTTCTCCTTGCGGACTCAGGGCGGTGGACAGCCAAGTAAAAAACAATACACAAAAGTTAAAAATTTCTTTAAAAAGCATATAACCCTGGCTAAGAAATTAAAACCATTAAATATTAAAATACCCAACCATAAAATACAAAACTTTAAAAATTTAAAAAACTTTAAGGGGGTCAGGCTAGACCAGCAAGCCGAAAGAGATGGGTTTTCAGGGCCCGACGAAAAGTCCGGAGGTCGGGAATTCTTCTCAGTTCTGGAGGGAGATCGTTCCAGAGGGAGGGGGCTGCCACAGAGAAAGCCCTCCCCCTGGGGGTCGCCAGCCGACATTGTCTGGCTGACGGCACCCTGAGGAGACCCTCTCTGTGGGAGCGCACCGGCCGGTGGGAGGCTATTGGTGGCAGAAGGCGGTCCCGTAAGTACCCTGGCCCTAAGCCATGGAGCGCTTTAAAGGTGGTCACCAACACCTTGAAACGCACCCGGAAGTCCACCGGCAGCCAATGCAGCTCGCGCAGGAGAGGTGTCACGTGGGAGCGTCCCGTCGCTCCCATAATCCCCCGCGCGGCCGCATTCTGCACCAGTTGGAGCCTCCGGGTGCACCCCAAGGGGAGCCCCATGTAGAGAGCATTGCAGTAGTCCAGGCGAGAGGTGACGAGTGCCTGAGTGACTGTGCGTAAGTCATTACCTTCACCTTTTCTTTTATTAATTTTCAAGCCAGCAACCTCCCCAAATTCTCCAATTTTTTCTGTCAATTTATTTATTGATCTTAAGGGTTTCTCAATAATAAAGACCAGGTCATCAGCAAAGGCTTGTAATTTATATTCTTGTTTTCTAATTTTCATTCCTTTTATCTCTTTTTCTTCTCTTAACATTTCTATTCAACACTTCCAAAGTCAATATGAACAGCAACGGGGATAAGGGACATCTTTGTTGAGTGCCTTTTTCTATTTCAGTATAACCAGTCAATTCTCCAATAATCATTACCTTTGCCGTCTGTTTCAAATATATAGCTTCAATTGCCTGGATAAATTTTCTTCCAAAGCCCATCTCTTCCATTTGTAGTGTCATAAATCGCCAATTCACATTGTCAAATGCTTTTTGTGCATCTAAAAATATCAAAGCCATTTGTTTTTCAAGATGTGCTTCATAATATTCTAGAGTATTCAAAATTATTCTTATATTGTCTCTAATTTGTCTTTTTGGAAGAAATTCATTTTGATCTCAATGTATAAAATTATTACTCTTAAGTCTTTCTGCCAGTATTGAGGCAAAAATTTTATAGTCTGAATTTAGCAGGGATATATGCCTATAGTTTTTAATTTGTTGTGGGTCTGTATCTTCTTTGTGAATCAGTGTGATATAAACCTCAGTTCATGATTGGGGTATTGTTTTATTTATCACAACTTCATTCATAATGAAGCCTTGGATAGCTCAACAGGCTAATAAGCAGACTAAAGCCTGTTATTAACACCCAGATGTCTGCAATTGCACCAGTTCGGGTCTCACCAGGCTCAAGGTTGACTCAGCCTTCCATCCTTTCTAATGTAGGTAAATTGAGGACCCAGTTTGTGGGGGCAATAAGCTGACTTTGTATAATATACAAAAGTATGAAGGCTATTGCTTAATGCATTGTAAGCCGACCTGAGTCTTCAGAGAAAGGCGGCATATAAATCAAATTAAAAATAGAAAAAAATAATAAAAAATTCATAACATCCAAGAGTGGAAGGCATAGAGATTCTTGTAACGTCCTATAATATTCCACAGGCAAACATCTGGTCCTGGTGTCTTTCCATTTTTTTGTTTCTTATGTGCTTCTGTTAATTCCATCATTGTTATATGCCCGTCTAGCATTTCTTCAATATCCTTAGGAATCAAAAGTAATTTTGCATTCTGTAAATATTTTTTGACTTTTCCATCTTCAACCAACTGTCTTTTATAAAGTTGCCTGTAATATTCTTGTATTATTTTCCCCATCTCTTTATTTCCAAATTTACTTTGTCCTTGATCATCAATCAATTGCATTTTTAAAAATTCCCTTTCTTTTTTCAATTTATATGCCAGTCATCTTCCTGATTTATTCGCATTTTCAAAATAGTTCTGTTTAGCACTTCTTATTTTTTGAGCTAGCTCTTCCTTCTCCAGTAAGTCCATTTTATGTTTCAACATGTCCATTTTCATTTTTACATTTTTCTTATCTGGATCTTTCTGGAGTTCCTTTTCAAATCTCTTATATTCATCCTTTAATAAAAGTTTGTCCTTTTTCACATTCCTTTTCTTTGTATAGTCTATCATTATACCTCTAGCATAAGCCTTCATTGTTTCCCAACGGTTTTGTATCGATGTATCTTCCTATTTATTCTCCTTAAAGAGAAACCCCAACTCTCTTTGCATTTTCTGTACAAATTCTTTTTCTTTTAAAATTGTATTATTCAAAGTCCATCTAGCTTTTCTTTTTTGGCCTTTCCAGGTTACTATCACTGGATTATGATCAGCCCACAGATTAGTATCTATTTCTGCCTGCTCAATTTTCGGAATCAAGTCCATTGTTGTCCATATCATCTAATCTGGACCACGATGAATGTCTGAGTAAAAAGTTTATTGTTTATTCTTCCCATTTCTGACTCTCCATATGTCTTTCAAATTTGTTTCCTCTATCATTTTAAAGAAAGAATTCCGCAGTGTTTTCTATTATATCCTCCTGTTTTTGTTGTTTTATAATCCAGTTTTTCATCTACTATTCCATTAAAATGAAGAGCCTGTGTAGTGTAGAGGGCTAATGCCTCCTACTAAAGGCAGCAATTAACACCAGCTGCCTGTAATTTCTCTGAGTTCAATCCTAGCCAGGCTCAAGGTCGACTCAGCCTTCCATCCTTTCTAAGGTGGGTAAATTGAGGACCCAGTTTGTGGGGGCAATAAGCTGACTTTATATAAATATACAAAAGTATGAAGGCCGTTGCTTAACACATTGTAAGCCGCCCTGAGTCTCTGGAGAAGGGCGGCATATAAATCAAATTAAAAAAAAAATAATTTAGGCTAAAGGAAACTCATATAAATTATACAGTTAGCAGGTGGTAGTATCTAGCTAACCATGTCTGAATAGAGAAGCCAACCAGGGTCTGTCTGTCTTTTTTTCTTTTTTTCTTTTTTTCTTTCTTTCTTTCTTTCTTTCTTTCTTTCTTTCTTTCTTTCTTTCTTTCTTTCTTCCTCCCTCCCTCCCTCCCTCCCTCCCTCCCTCCCTCCCTCCCTCCTTCCTTCCTTCCTTCCTTCCTTCCTCAGACATAAAATACAACACATAAAATACAAAATTTAAAACAGAGTAAAATCGAATTAAAGTAATTTGGCCCAAGACAAATTTAAAATATCCCAGAAATTTAGAATAGATTAAAATTTATGTTTTAAAATATAAATGGAAAAAGGTTAGGCCAGACCCGCCTGATGGAATAGAAAGATCTTGAGAGTGCAGCGGAAAGTGCGCAGATCAGGGATTTTCTGTATCTCTGGGGGGAGTAGGTGCCTCCCCGTAGTAGGTGCCCCCAGAGAGAAGGCTCTCCCCCTGGGGGTCACCAGCTGACATTGTTTGGCTGACAGCACCTGGAGCAGCCCCCTCTCTGTGAGAGCGTACTGACCGGTGGGAGACCATTGGTGGCAGTAGGCAGACCCGTAAATAAACGGGTCCTAAGACATGGAGCGCTCTAAAGTGGTAACCACAACCTTGAAGCGCACCTGGAAGACCACCGGCAGCCACTGCAGCTCACGCAAGAGGGGTGTCACATGGGAGTGCCATATCGCTCCTGTAACCACCTCGCAGCTGCACTCTGCGCCAGCTGGAGCCTCCGAGTGCTCCCCAAGAATGCTCTCAAATCAATTCCCAGATAGCAATTCTTTTATTTAATCCTTATAGTTGGGGTAAGGGTCTATAATTTTGGGACACCTTGAGAAATTCATTTCCTGAATTCTCAGTTTAAGTTTTAGCTATGTTGGAATCCTGAAGCTTCTTTTAGATGTCAATACAATGTAGTGAATCTCAGTAAGAGAGCATTGCTATTTGATATAGAGTTCTGTGACAGTAAAATGGTTGGGTGAATAATTTTAATAAATAAATAAATCCCTGCAGTGGACTATACACATTCACTGTCCTACCTTTCTGCAGACTAGCCATTTCCAAAGGTATGACTGCAATTCCGAGTTTATAATTGGAAGATCCAGAGTTGGAGAAGGTCTAATTCACAATCTATGAGATCAGGCCAAGGATCTGTTTCAACATCGGGTTCCAATTTTATGATAAATCTACTCTATTAACTTGTATTGACTTTTCTTTTAAAATAAAGTGCACCGTTTGAAATCACTTCTAGATTTCTTGGTATTCAGAACTATTTGCTTTTGATTTCTATTTGTACAAATATATATTAAGAACTTCTACAAGGCATTTAGGAGAAAGATTCCTTTTAACATCTGCATTATAATTAACTTTTCTACGAGTTATTCTTGTTTATTTGTACTAGCAGGCTTAAGGATACTCTAGATCAGTCTTAAACTTGCAGAATGCCTATAAAACCTTGCAACGGCTGTTTCTTTTGCTCTTCCATGTTTTGCTTTCCATGATCATGACGAATTCTAAAAATACCTTTTAATATTTTATTAGCCTAATGATGTAGCTCTGGTTTTTATTTTCTCCCTTATAATCTAAGACGACGATTTTGCAAAATAATTACCCACCCTCTTTCGAAAGACTTTCGCAGGAGTAGCCCCGAAACATTTCACCACTTCTTCCCTCGCCACCAATTTAATAGACTTCCTGTTTATCGTATATGTGTGCGGAGAGAGGAGGGAGCCCTTTTCTTCCATCTGCCACCTCCTCCTTCCTGTTTTACCTTCTTTCCCTCTTCGCGCGTCGACCACCGACGCAGCACTGGGTTAAGGGTTCCAGAAGCCCACTCCCCGACATGATCCCTTCCCCAAAGCAGCATCTCCGCCCTTCCACCTTACTCCCCTGGCTTTAGTGGGGCGCTGGCCCGGCCCTATGTCGTTGCCCGGCTCTAACTTTACAAGACGCATCCTAGACAGATAGCTGCCGGGCCCCGCCCCGCACTGTCCCGCCTCTGGAGTTAAGTGTCGCAATAGTTTGGGGGGAGGGGGGTGGAATTGCACCCTGTTCGTTAAGGAAGGTGTTGGATAGATCACGGCATGCGGGTCATCCGCACCGATGCCAGCAGTGGGGGCACTCCCAGCTCTTCTGCTCCGCCGCCACTTTCCTACGGGCCGGACAACGGACTACTCGACAGAGGCTACGCGGGCTCTTGCTCTGCCATGCTGAAAGTGGCCCAAATGGTAAGGATCAAAGGAGACAAGGGGTCCAAGGGAAGCGTGGGGGAAATTTGAATGTTTCGCCAAGCTGCGGGAGCAACTGCGCTTTCTGTCAATTTAAGTTTTGCTAGGATTTGTTTGCCTGTTGGGCGTTTCCCAGGAAAGGCAGCAAGATTTTGCATCGCCCAGCCAACAACAGCTGGCGCTGCTGGCTGCGTTCCTCAGGGCGGGCAACACGTTGCACGTGTTACCTATCCTACTTCCCGCCAGGAATTGATTGGCGACAAAGGGGAAACTCAGGCGAAGAGCGGTTCTGAGAGAGCGCCCCGACTGGGCGATCTGGGAACGATCCCTTGCAGCTGGCGCGCCTTCTTCCTGCAGATTTTGGCCAGAGTCAAGTTGTTTTAGCTCTACCTTGACTGTCTCTAGGCTGCCCAGAACAGTGTGCCCAGAACTGCCCAGAACAGTGTGCCCAGAACAGACTTAATTTACACGCTTGAGAAGAGGGCCGGGTAAGATTTTTAAAACAAAGTTAATGGAGACCTTGAATAAATAAAAGAAATCGCAGCACCGCGAGGAAGAATATTCCAGTTTATTAGTACTCTTTCTATGATCGCAGTCTTTTGAATGACTAACTTCAGTAATTATTTGTAGCCTGCATAGATTTGTTATTTATTTATTTGACTAATTCAACTTGAGAATTACATTGAGCTTGAAAAACTCTTTCAGGAGCTGAAAATATAATCTCTAAATTTAAATTAGAAATGCAAACAATTTTGGACAGGTATGCATCCACACAAATTGCATAGTAGGGAGGTTCAACAGGTGTTCAGCCATCTCTGCTTGATTATTCTTATTTACTGATTTCCTTCATCTGATTCTGGCATAAAAAGGGCATTTTAATATTCCATTAACACTTCATTTACTTGCTTGAAGAAAGGGGGCTTGTGAAATACTTTCATGCTGCAGCAGAGGCTGTTCCAACTTCTCTTTGGAAAAAGGCTGGATCTGCACACCGAGTGATTTACCAGCATTAACCACTGGCCTAGCCTCTGCCTAGAATCCATTTCTCCAGTGTACTCTGGAATGTTGGAATATGAATCGTGTCTCCCTAGCCAGTATGGAATTTGGAATTAATAGAAATATGGAGAAATCAGAGGATTCTGATTCTCTCTGATTCTAGATCTAGACACTGAACAGTTCATACATTGTGCTAAAATATGGACTGTTTAATTACAGTTGATTGAATAAGCTTATGCAATATTTCAAGCAGAACCAAATAAATCACATTATAATTTAAATCAGGAATAGGTAGGCAACTCCAAGGACATACGTGCCTCTTCATTACAAACAGATGGTTCCGTCCCAGGCACCTGATGGATCCTGATAGGTTCCTGACGGAGCTTGGGCCATTCCCTGAGGCTCTGGCTCATGACTTGACTGAAGAACTGGTGGCCGCCTGGGAAAGGGTGGCCATTGGAGCTTTGGACCGCATCGTGCCTTTGCGGCCTCTGACCCAGGGCCGATCCCAATTAGCCCCCTCATTTTCAGAGGAGCTGAGGGAGATGAAGCACCAAAAAAGATGCCTAGAGAGTGATTGGAGGGCCAGCCACTCCGAATCCGACCGAACACTGGTGAGGTCTTATATCAAGACCTACCTAGTGGCAATAAAAATTGCAAAACCTAACTATTTTTCCGCTCTTATTGCATCTGCGGAAAACCGCCCAGCCATCCTGTTTAGGGTGACCTACTCCCTCCTTCATGTGGGAGTGCGGGGAGATAGGGAGGACAGGGCTGAGGATTTTGCGCAATTTCTGCATGATAAAATCGCTCAGATTTGGGAAGGCCTGGATTCTGATTGGGTGGGTCCAGGGGAGGTGGTGGGGGCATGCCTTGAAAGTGTTACCTGGGAGGAGTTTGACTCTGTGGCTCCCGAGGACGTGAACAGGATCCTGGGTAGGTTGAGGTCTGCCACATGTTTATTGGACCCGTGTCCCTCTTGGTTGGTGCTGGTCTCCTGGAACGTTATACGAGGCTGGCTCTAGAAGATTATAAATGCTTCTTTGAGTGAGGGTGTCCTCCCCCCTGCCCTAAAAGAGGTGGTGGTGAGGCCCCTCCTCAAGCCCTCTCTGGACCCAGCTGTACTAGCAAATTATCGTCCAGTCTCCAACCTTCGCTTTGTGATGAAGGTTGTTGAGAGTGTGATAGCACAGCAGCTTCCCTGGTACCTGGATGAAGCAGTCTATCTGGATCCGTTCCAGTTGGGCTTCAGACCAGGATACAACACGGAAACCACATTGGTCACATTGGTTGATGATCTCTGGAGGGCTTGGGACAGGGGGTGTTCCTCTGTCCTAGTCCTATTGGACCTCTCAGTGGCTTTTGATGCCATTGACCATGGTATTATGCTGCGCTGGCTGGAGTGGTTAGGAATGGGGGCACCATGTTGCGGTGGTTTTCCTCCTTCCTCTCCGGTCAGATGAAGTCTGTGTTGGCAGGGGGACGGAGATTGACCCCAAGGCGCCCTGTTTATGGAGTGCCACAAGGTTTGGTTCTCTCACCCCTGTTGTTCAACATTTATGTGAAGCCACTGGGGGAGATTATCCGTGGTTTTGGGGTGGAGTGCCATCTGTATGCTGATGATATCTAGCTGTACATTTCCACCCCGGACCACCGGAATGATGCCTTTAACATGATGTCTTGCTATCTGGGGGCCATGCAGATCTGGATGGGGAGAAATAGGCTCAGAGTCAACCCTTCCAAGACTGAGTGGCTATGGCTCCCGGTATCTCGGTATAGCCAGCTGCTTCCATCGCTGACTATTGGGGGTGAAATACTGGCCCCCTCGGAGAGAGAGCACACAATCTGGGTGTCCTCCTGGATGCACGGCTGTTATTAGATGAACACATGACGGCTGTGGCCAGGGGGGCTTTTTATCAGGTTCACCTGATGCACCAGTTCTGTCCCTTTCTGGACCGGGACGCCCTGCGCATGGTCACTCACACCCTCATCACATCCCGGCTGGACTACTGCCATGCTGTCTACATGGGGCTCCCCTTGAAGAGCCACCTGGAAGCTCCAGCTGGTCCAGAATGTGGCTGCGTGGATGATTATGGGTGCGACTCGACGCACCCATATGACACCTCTCCTGCACGACCTGCAGTGGTCTCCCAGTGGTCCTCCGGGTGCAGTTCAAGGTGTTGGTTACCACCTTTAAAGTGCTTCATATCTTAGGGCCCGGATACCTATGGGACCGCCTTTTGCTATCAATAGCCTCCCACCAATCAACATGCTCCCACAGAGAGTGGCTCCTCAGGGTGCCACTGGGATATGTACGATTCCCGAACTCCGTATTTTTCGCCGGGCCCTCAAAATCTTGTTATTTCACCAGGCGGGCCTGGTTGACTAAAAAAATTTGGACGGGGTATTTTAAATAATGAGGTTTTTAATTAAGGCCAAGATTTTTAAACGGATTTTAAATTTTGTACGGTTTATTGTCTTTTTATCATGGCTGTACACTACCCTGAGTCCCTCGGGAGAAGGGCAGTATATAAATCTAATAAATCAAATCAAATCAATCAAACCTGATAATCTCTTCTGTTCACTACTGCTAAAAATGGATGGCAGTTTCGTATTTTTGATACAGAACTCGGTCTAGAGTTTAATCTATTTTCTAATTGATTAAACATGATTGAACAAAATCCTATTCAAACAAATACTGTAGTAAACAATGGATTAATCTTCCAACAAAATGAATGGATGATAGAGTGTAACGGGAACAGATGTGAAAGTAAGGCTGAGTTTATATAAGACAAGAGGTATGCAAACTACATTTTTTGCTTTTCAGGGAATAACTGAAATATGTACAGGTAGTCCTTAACTTATGACCACAATTTCGGTTGTTACATGTTTGTTAAGTGAGTTTTGTCGATTTTACAACCTTTCTTGTCACAGTTGTTAAGTAAATCACTGCAGTTGATAAGTTAGTAAGACGGTTGTTAAATTAATCTGGCTTCCCCATTGACTTTGCTTGTGAGAAGGTCCCAAAAGAGGATCACATGACCCTTGGGACACAGCAATGGTCATAAATATGAATTGCTTGCCAAGCATCTGAATTTTGATGACATGATCATGGATATGCTACAAAAATCGTAACCCTGAAAAATGAAAAGTCATCGGTCACTTTTTTCAGTGCCATTGTAACTTTGAACAGTCACTAAATGAACTGTTGTAAGTCAAGGACTACCTGTATCAATGTGAGGGAAATGGCAACGTTTGTCCATTTAGAGAATGCATATACAGTAATACTGTGGATTTAGAGAATGCATTCTGCAGGGGAGTTGAATTTTGACTGCCAAATGTAATAGGCAAAATATATGGAGGAACTAAAAATCCTGTGTGAAAAAAGTGGAAATAGAGTATTGAGCAGGAAGTAAGGTGAATGTGTGATATCCTACTGATTTATTGATTAATTAATATATAAGAAATACTTGACTTGATGCGTTGGAGTTTTCTGTCTTGCAAAGATTCATGTATAGTATATACCATATTTTTTGGACTAGAAGCTGCATCAAGATTTCGAAGAGGTAAGTGTTGTGGCCCCGTCCTCTGAGCGTATCCCATTGGAGGAAGGAAGCTCTGAGCATGAGGAAGAGTAGCCAGCCAGATCTCCCAACCCGCCCCCCCTCTGGCACCATCTCAGGTGCCAGCTGAAAGAGAGCAAAGTAGTGGGGAAACAGGTGTCTCAGATGAGAGTGAGGGAGAGACGTCATTCCTGGACGCACGTCAACAAAGGCGAGATAAGCGCTTGCAGCAGCTGAGGAGGCATGCGAGGGAATAGACCTGAGTCACTGGACTTGAGTTACAGGACCAATGAGTCACTGGATCACACCCAGAGACAATATAAGAGAGGGTGGTGGTCAATGATCCCTGTGACAAACAAAACTCAATCTGATAGTCATTGAAGCCTGAAGCTGCTAAAAGAACGGATTTTGGCAAAGCTACGTATGTGATTTTCTTTCTGTGAACAATTAAAGCAATTGGCAGACGGTGTGAATATCGCTGCCAAGTTGGAGATAAGAACTGTGGTGTGTGCCAAGTGCTTCTTTAACCCTCGACTGGCTGTGTTTTTGTGGGTGTGTGTAGAGGGAGACAGATCAGTAAGCAAGAAAAAAAAGTTTTTGCCCTCCCTCGCCCCCAGGAGCACTCTGCAGGTCTCCCAAAGCCTCTGCGTGTCCTGTTTTTACAAAAATATGGGGCCATTTTTCACAAAAACAGGACATGCGTGGCAGGGCTTTGGGGAGGCCAAAAATGTATAAGATGCTCCAATATTTCCACTCTATTATATCATAAAATACAATTAAGGTGAATGCAGGATGGACAAAAACTGAAGAAAAAAGGATTGACTTCTGACTATTTTCAATTCAGTAAAATACTACTACAATTATGACTTCAACTTTTTACGTTACTTGCAATTATTACAAGTCAGTTCTGTAACAATACAATTATTAAATTTTCAAACTAAATTTTAATTTCATTTTTTTTATTTCAAGACTAAAAACCAGAAGCCATATCCCATTATAAACAAGACCAAATAAAATATTTTTCTTTGAAACAGTTTAGCCATCTTAACCAAATCCAAACCAAAAGAAGCTTTTTGATTTTTGTCACAAACTTTAGTTCATTTTGAGCCTTAGCTTTTCTGATCTCATTTTTACAGATTTGGCCTATTTGCCAATATTTTGCCTTAGTTACCATATTTTTCAGAATATAAGATGCACCAGAGTATAAGATGCACCTTAGTTTTTTTGGAGGGGGGGAATAGAAAACAAAATTCTGCCTGCCAAGTATTCACCTGACTAGTCCTTAGCCTGGTCAGGTTCAGCACATTAGTTTGCTCACTAGTTTTGAGGTTGTGGCTGGTTGTGACTAAAAAATAGTTTCTAAAGTACAGCTGATCATCGGAGGGAGCTCCAGTTACTAAAGCAGGCAAAGCGGAAGGAGTAAGAGAAGGCAGCAGCTGTTCCGGGTAGCTATTTTGGGCACTGTGTGTCGCATTTTCAGCCTCCAAATGCATTGCGTTTTCAGGCGGCAATGTACTTTGGCGATCCCTGCAGCCTTGAAGAGCTCTCAAACAGTGTTTAGAGGCTGAAAATGCAATGCACAGAGCCCAAAATCACAAGCCATTGTCGGTGGCAATCTCTGCAGCCAGGAAGAGGACACGGAGAGGCCAAAGTGTAGGGGCCAGTGGGTGGGTGGGGTTACATTCAGAGTATAAGACACACCCAAATTTTCAGCCTCTTTTAGGAGGGAAAAAAGTGTATCTTGAATGCTAAAAAATACAGTATGTGTTTCTCTTTCCACTTTTTATACTTGTCCTTTTTTGTCTTTCAGTTTATCAGAGAGTTCTTTGTGCTGTTCTGCTGGTTCTCTTTTCTTCACTGGTATTATGCTAGACTCTGCTTTTATAATCTCACTTTCAAAGTTTCCCAAGCTGCTTGGGTTGTTTTCCCCTTAAGGATCCATGGAATCCTTCCCAAGCGCTCTATGGGTTTATTGAAATCAGCTCTTCTGAAGTCCAAGACTCTAGTTTGACTTTGTTCTATTGTTTGAGTTTGCATAAAGTTAAATTTCAATATTGCATGGTGACTCCATTCCCCAAGGTTCCTATAACTTCATTGCCTTCCATAATTTCATCTCTGTTAATGAGAATTAAGTCTAGAATGGCTTACCCTTTACTTCTTTCTCTACCTTTTGGGAGACAAAGATGTCTACTACACTTGTCAGAAAACTACTTGATCTTATTTACAGCATTTGAAAATTAAAGTATTTGAAAGTTTCTGCATTAACAAATAATTACCAAAAGATAAAACTTTGTCAGTAAAACAAAATTACTGGTAATTTTCTGTGATTGTTATCAAGTTCAACTTGTTAAAACAAGAAGCTTAAATATATGTTTCCTGTTGCAAAGAAAACTTGAAAGTGATGAATTTTATAGTCAACCACTTCCTCTAAATTAAAAAATTAAAAAAGCATTGCAAAATCTAAAGAAACACCATCTTTGGCATCTTCAAGAATTCAGTCTGTTACTATGGTCAAAGACCAGGCATTTGAAGATCTAGAAATTGTATGCTGCTGAAAATTGTAGTTATTGCATCATTACTTTCTATTGAAAATCCATATTGCTATGAGCCCTGAGCTAAATTCAGTCTCTTTGAGATTGAAGGAATGAGTTAATTTCTCCAAGTCTCCACCTCTTTCGATTGTTTTTAGTTCCTCCAATAAAATATGCACAGCAAGGGGCAGCATCTAACCAACTTTACCTGTCTTGAAAAATTTAAACCAGATTAGCGATGATGGCCTTTGCATGAGAGCATCTGAAAATCTTAATGTTGTGAATTAGATGAAGTAAGTAACAATCTTAGATGAGGACAATGTCATAATACATAAAAATATGTTCATCTAGTCACTTGGATCTCAGCCATTCTTCAGTAGGCTCTTCAATAAAATAGAAAACCCCCCTTCATGGATTACTGCCTTGTCGTGGTGAAGGGGCTTGTGTAGCTCAATGAAGCTATGTGCTATGCCATGTAGGGCCACCCAAGACGGACAGATCATAGCAGAGAGCTCTGACAAAATGTGATCCACTAGAGAAGGAAATGGCAACCCACTCCAGTATTTTTGCCATGAAAACCCCATGGACAGTACCAAAAGGAGAAAAGATATGACAGTGGAAGATGAGCTCCTCAGATTGAAAAGTGTCCAATAAGCTATTGGGGAAGAGCAGAGAGTAGCACTAGTAGGACAAACAAGATGACAAGACTAAATATTGACATAGGAATCGATGAACTAAAATGGAAAGAAATATGTGAATTTAATTCAGATGACCATCAAATATACTACTGTGGGCAAGAATCCCTCAGAAAAATCCCTCAGAAAAAAATCCCTCAGAAAAAAAAAGTAGCCTTCATAGTCAATAAAAGAGTAGGAAAAGCAATACTAGGATACAATCCCCAAAATGACAGAATGATCTCAGTTCAAATCCAAGGCAAACCATTCAATATCACAGTAGTCAAGTCTATGCCCCAACCACTGGTGCTGAAGAGGATGAAATTGACCAATTTTCCTGTGCGCTGCTCCCACTATCCATGCATGGGTTAATGCTTCAGCCTTTGGCAAACAACTGTCACTTTAAGAAGAATAAACTTCCCCTCTCCCAGCTGTATAGCCACTCCCCCAATCCCATGTTACCCAATCTTCGCTCAGTTGTTTGGCAAACTCTGATGTGTTTTTGGGAGCTCTTCAGCTCAGGTAATCCTTGCCCACTCCTGTGGGATTTTTTTGCTCTCTTTTCTCCTTCCTTTTCCCTCTCCTGGGACTCCTAGGCTTTTCTTAATTTTTGATTATTTTTTTCACTCGGTCTCGCTGGATTTTTGTTTTTCTTCACTGCGTAGAGCGGCAGCAGCGCTAATCAGCTGGGCTTCGGATTCTGAGCCTCAGACCGCCCACGCTGCTTCGCTTAGGCTCGGCGCCAATTTCAAAGCTGCTCGTGGGGTTGCCTTGCTCCCGAGCAGCCAGCACATGCCGGAGGAGACGCAGGAGCGCTATCTAGCCTCCGATCTCCTAAACGAGCTGGGAGGAAGCAGCGGCAGCTGCGGTTTGTCCGGCTAGCCCTGCGGGTAGCCCTGCACTACAGAAAAGCCTTGGCTGCAGTTTCCTTTACAGCGGCAGCTGGTAGGACCCTCGGGCCACCAGTGTAAGTCCGCTGGGCTCCCCCTCTCTCCCTGAGCACCACGTGGCGCCCGCTATCTTGAGGGATCTGTGGGCCGCCATTTTGGGACCAGGCTCAACCGGCACAGCAACAGCCTTACTCCCAGCCTGCTCTGAATAGAGGCAACAGAGCCCAAGCCTAAGGGGCCCAACGAGCAGGGAGCAACTGGTGAGACCCTTGGGCTCCCAGTAACTGCCTTTCTGCCTGGCTGGCAGAGCACCCGCATCAGGAAAAGAGGGGTCTTTGTCTGGCTTCTACCTCCCCCCCCAACTCTAGCCACATTATGTCTGACTCACCTTTGTCATCAGACTTGGAACTAGAACTGAGCCCACCTCACAAGGGGGCCAAAGCATCAAAAAGCAGCCCTCGCAAGCGGTCTGGCAAATCCAGTCGTAAGTCCAAGACAGACAAGTCCACGTCTGCCCAGGACAGGGATGCTCTGAGGCGCCACAATGCCCTCGAGAAGCAATGCGCTAAAGCCCAGAAAGCAGCGGCTACAATCCCTTCCACAGCCTCTCCCACCACAAGGGAAGCTACCCCGGCTGTTGCAAATCTGGCTGACTTGGCTCAAACTCCAACCACACCAAGCAGGATCAGCCCTGGTCCTCAATTGGAGACGACCTCCTCCCCAGTTCCTGTGGCTCCCAACACACCTCCTACAGCTCCAGCTATAGGACCCCGGGGGAGGGGCATTTCCAGGCTCACAGCTGGATTTTCAAGCCAAGTTCTCCTCGGCTCTATCATCATTCCTGGCAGCAAGTTGGCAACAGACGGCCCAGCCCCCTCCTACCCTCCCAGCCCACGGGTCACATCGTCAACCTCAGTCCCAAGGGCACACCTCCCATCAAAAAGAATCTTCATCAGATGAGTCAGATCAGGGTGAGGAAGCACCTGATGACCCAGAGTTTTTGGAGGACGAAGGGCTGGCTCCTGACACACCCGCCTTTACAGGTCTTTTCAGGCCAGCTCTCTTTAAGTCTCTTCTTCACAAGGCTAGACTCAAGACTAACCTGGGGGTGCCAGGGGATGTAAAGCCAACGTCAACTGCTACATCTGGGCCACACGATGCCCTCTTCAAATTCTCTAAACCGGAGAAGAATTGCATCCCCTGCCCACAGCTGTTTATGGATGTGATCCAGAGTGCTTGGGGCCAACTGGCTGCATTCACTTCACCCAGCAGCCTCGACAGGAAGCTGTATTGTGCAGCTCCAGAACTGTTGGCCCTTCCGGCAGTAGACCAGCCGGTCGCATCCCTTTCGTCCAGCTCAGTGATCACCACAGACCCCCTAGATGGTCTCAAGGCGGAGGACAAAAGGATGGAGGGGGCCTTCCACAAGGCACACCAGATGGGATCCTGGGTGATTAGAACCTCCACAGCCACCTCCTTCTTCAATAGAGCAGCTCTCATCTGGCTGCGACAGATGCAAGAACGTCTACCCACAGATGACACCAGGCTGCAACAGGACATTAACAAAATCATTGCAGCCACGGAATACGCCTCAGACGCCTCCCTTAATTCCGCCAAATTCGCTTCAAGAGCCCTATCGTCCACAGTCATGGCTAGGAGACTCTTCTGGCTGCGCCCCTGGAAGGCCAAATGGAAGCTCACAGCAGCCTCATACAAGGCTCCAGAACTCTTTGGATCAGCTCTAGAGCCAGTTTTAGTGGAGGACAAGGACAAGAGAAAAATTCTTCCCTCTACCTATCGCCATCAGGAGAGGAGGTACTCTCCTTACCCCCTCCAGCAGCCCTTTCGAGCCAGCTCAGGACCCAGGGGGTCCAACTACTAAGGAGGCGACAGAACCCACGATAGATAGCAGTTCCAGGACCGAAACAGAAACCAGCAGCCAAAGCGCCCCTTCAGGGGAGGCAGATTCAAGACGGCCAGGAGAGGGAAGTGACTTACCGACCCACGGGCCAGTGGGGGGAAGGCTTCTCATCTTCTACCACCAATGGGCCCATTCGATCTTGGACTCGTGGGTGAGGCGCACCATTTCATCGGGGCTATCCATCGAATTTGCAGGGAGACCGCCTCATCGCTTCGTTTGGTGCCAGATCCCAGAGTCCACAGAACTTCAAGCCCTGATGTCACAGGAACTCTCACACCTCTTAGACATCAGGGCCATAGAACTGGTACCGCCAAGCCTCCAGGAGTCAGGGTTCTATTCAAGCATCTTTCTGGCCCCCAAGCACTCAGGGGGATGGAGGGCCATCCTAAACCTAAAGAAGTTGAATCTCTCTGTGCAATACCAAGATTCAAAATGCACTCCCTTCAGTCCATCCTGATGGGAGTAAGACCGGGGGACCTCCTCTAATCGGTCGATCTCAAGGAGGCCTACCTGCACGTCCCCATTCACCCAGATCACAGACAGTTTCTGAGATTCGAATACGGGGGCCAACATTTTCAGTACAGGGTGATGCCATTCGGACTCTCCTCAGCTCCCCGCACGTTCACCAAACTGGTGGTGGTTGTGGCAGCCAGATTAAGGACCATACCAGTAAGAGTCCTATGCTACTTGGACGACATTCTGATCCTCTCTTCCTCACAGGATCAAGCAGACAGAGATTTGAAGTTGGTCTTGGAGATGTTCTGAAGCCACGGGTTTACCATAAACCTAGAGAAGAGCCACCTGCAACCGTCCACCAGGATTCTCCACCTGGGGGCATTAATAGACTCCACCAGGGGTCAGGTCTTCCTGTCCCCAGACAGGGCCCAGAGTATCCAAACACTAGTTCAGCAAATCCTGACAAAGAGAAGGGTGTCTCTCCTGAAGTTATCATGCCTACTGGGAAAGATGGTCTCATGCTTCAGCATTGTTCCGTGGGCACGCAGACACTCCAGGGCCCTGCACTGGTTCCTCCTGCCCTTCCAAAGATCGGGGCAAGCCAACTCATAGCGCAAAGTCAAGCTCATCCCCAAGGTGAGAGGGTCTCTCAGGTGGTGGACTTTGTCATCACTCCTCAAAGGGGCAAACTTCCTGGAACAGGATAGGATAGTCCTTGTTCTGGCCCCGTGCCCAGAAATAACCCCCCCTCAGACAACCAGAGGCTAATGAACTGGCAGGCAACCAAGTGAGATGATAACAAAGGTCGGCAGCAATCCGCAGCTGCTTGCCAACATCTTTATTAAAAGGTACGTCACATACACACCAAAGCTGAGACGCACGGCCGATTCAAAACCGGGATCCACGTATCTTTGTTTTGTTCGTCACAAAGATATGGCTACAATTCCTCACTTATATAGTCTGGTAGGAGGCGTGGTCCACCAGCTAATCACGACCACGCCTTTTCCTCTGCTGGGCTCTCCTGTCTCTCCGACGCTGGCGAGGGTCCAACCAAAACACACTCCCCTCGTCAATGTCCTCCTGTGGCTGCGGGGACGAGCTTGGCTCTGGGCCTATCTCCTGCCCTTCGGTATCCTCCGGAGGCATTGCCAGAGAGGAGAGTCCTGGAGAAGGAGGCCTTGCCAACTCCTCTCCCTCTGTCTCAGAGTCCTCCCCTGCTGATGACGCAGGCTCAGGCAATGGAACCACAACAGTCCTCACCACAGATGCAAGTCCTAAGATTCCTGCAGGGGGGGGGCATGAGAAAGGACTGGCACCTACTACCTTAAGACGCCAGATCGCAGCTCTGTCAACGGTCATCCCATGCTCGCCTTGCTGGTCTCTTTCACACCACCTCCTTGTCCAGGATTTTCTACACGGGACCAGGAACTTGCACCCACCAGCAGTGCATCGTTGCCCAACTTGGGACTTATCATTTGTACTGCAGGCCCTAACGGCCCCCCCCCTTCGAGCCGCTAGCGTCAGCAGCACTCAAACACCTGTCCTTCAAGGTAACCTTCCTTCTGGCCATCACCTCAGCAAGAAGGGTATCAGAACTAGCGGCACTCTTGGTCCGCAGGGACCTCTGCATATTTAGAAGTTCCTCGGTGGTTCTG
This sequence comes from Coluber constrictor foxii, assembly GCA_038048745.1. Classification (NCBI taxonomy): domain Eukaryota; kingdom Metazoa; phylum Chordata; class Lepidosauria; order Squamata; family Colubridae; genus Coluber; species Coluber constrictor. The sequence continues at coordinate 121,209,896 of CM075961.1, read as the reverse complement.
TGGCTGGACCCTACTTTTATTCCAAAAGTGAATTCATGGATCCACTGGACACAGGAGCTGGTACTGCCGGACTTCTGCCCGTCTCACAGAACCCCAGAGAGAAACTCTGGCACACTCTCAACGTGCGCCGTGCACTACAAATCTATATCCGCAGGACGTCTCCTTCCACCGCACAGAGGCTCTACTTGTTTCATTCAACCCATCCTCCATGGGTTAGAAGGTCTCATCGGCCACGATCAATAGATGGATCAAGGCCTGCATCACGCTAGCATACGAGCTTCAGTCCAGACCACCGCCAGGAGGCATTTTGGCTCACTCGACCCGATGTGCGGCCACATCAACGGCCTGGGCGACTCAAGCATCCATAGCAGACATAAGCAGAGTGGCGACCTGGTCCTCAGCTTCACCATTCATCCGCCACTACAAGATTGACTCTTACGACTCAACTGAGGCCTCTTTTGGGCACAGAGTGCTTCAACAGGTCCTATCTGATGAGGTCACTACGGGCAGTCAGCATCCCACCCAGGGAGTTTGAGCTTGGGTATATCCCATGCATGGATAGTGGGAGCAGTGCACAGGAAAATGGACGTTGACTTACCTGAAAGTCCCTTTTCTGGGCGCTGCAAACACTATCCATTCCCGCCCGAAGCTAGGCCTCCTGCCCGTTTTTGGGTCTTCAGGTTACTGTTTTACTGAACGTTTCAAGTTTGTTATTAATAAAGTTTGATTCAGTTACCATCCTGTTGTCTGTGTTCATTCGCCACTCCTTCGCTCAGACTGGGGTATCATGGGATTGGGGGAGTGGCTATACAGCTGGGAGAGGGGAAGTTTATTTTTCTTAAAGTGACACTCAGTTGTTTGCCAAAGGCTGAAGCATTAACCCGTGCATGGATAGTGTACGCAGCGCCCAGGAAAGTGACATTCAGGTAAGTCAACGTCCATTCTATGAAGCCCTACAGCACCTTATAGCATTAGCACCAATAAATTGTGTTCTTATCATCGTGGGGAATTGGAATGCTAAAATAGGAAGTCAAAGGAAAACCAGAATAACAGGCAAGTTTGGACTTGAAGTACAAAATGAAGCAAGGCACAGGCTAATAGAATTTTGTCAAGAGAATACGATGGTCATAGCAAACCCCCTTTTCCAACAACCCAAGACATCATCAGATGGTGAACAGTAAAAACAAGGAGCTGACTGTGACCCAGATCATGAGCTTCTTGTTGTAAAATTTAGACTTAAATTGAAGAAAGTAGGGAAAGGCACTAGGTCATTCAAGTATGAACTGAATGAAAATTCAAAATACATTGAATTTTCCGTGTTTCTTCTTATTCCCAACCAATTCCCAATATTCCCAATTCCCAGTATTCCCAATTTTCTAAATACTTAAGTGGTGTTTGGAGCCAAAACTGCAAGAGTACCCAGGCCAGAAATATTGGAAATCTTGAAACCTAGGGATGGTATTAGATTCATGATGCATGAATATATTGTTGTATTTAAAACAATGCAGTTATGTCTTGGGTTAATCCAGTAATTTCTTAACCAGTTTATTTTATCTTATATGTTGTGTGATCCATTAAAACATGCAGTTGTTTCAGATTTCAGTGCTTGGGCTAATGATAATGAATTGAACCATCACTCTTTTTCTGTTTAAAAAGGAGATGCAAGTTGCAGCTGCAGCTGCTGCTTTGTTCCAGTCTCCCCGATCTCTGTATCTTGAGTGATCTAATATATTTCACAGTTCACTCCATTTCTTCAAACTCAAAGACAGAAGTGAGGTTCAGAGGGTAGAAAGATGCTCTTATAATGCTAGTCTGCAATTCTTTAAGGAAAACATTTTCCAGGGATTTGTGGCAACCTTCTGTAGCAATAGCAGTAGCAGCTGTGCAGGTCTTGATTGTAGGAAATATGACTTCTGCTATAGAGTAGTAAATGCTTAGAACACTCTACCTGATCCTGTTGTTAGTCTGTCTAACCTCCATACCTTTTACTTTAAACTGTCTACCGTAGACCTTACATGTTTCTTTAGAGGTCCCTAAGCGCACCAGCGTGCCTACCATCCCTGTCCTACAGTTCCCATTTATATGTACTCATTTTATGTATTTATGGCTATGTTTTGCTTATTTATATCCTTTTATTTCTGCCAAAAAAATTTCATGTATTCATGTCTATATCTATACTGTTACTTATTTCCTTGTACTTGTTGAGAAAGAAAGAAAGAAAGAAAGAAAGAAAGAAAGAAAGAAAGAAAGAAAGAAAGAAAGAAAGAAAGAAAGAAAGAAAGAAAGAAAGTCTGAAATAAGATTCATTTGATTTAAAAAAAAAAACTGCACATCAATACTACATGCAGTTTCCCCCATTAATTCAGAAGCACTTTTTGTCCAAAAAGTAGACAAAAGCACTGCACTGTAAAATTTATTTACAGCACTAAATAAATAAATTTGCTACTGGCCAACTTAGAAGTATATCTCACTGACTTTCTCTCCCAGGTAAAGAATGATAAAATATATTAATTTTTATTGATGTTTAAAAATCTTTTAAACATTGTCTTTTTTTTTAATGCAAATATTCTGGGCAGATTACTGAATACATACATATGCACACTCTACATATGGGTAATCCTCAACTTAGGACCACAATAGAGTCCAAAACTTCTATTCCTAAGTGCAACAGTTGTTAAGTAAATCTTAACATTTTACAACCTTTCTTGCCTTATTTATTTATGGTTTGATTTATATTCTGCCCTTCTTCAGAGACTCAGGGCGGCTTACAATGCATTAAGCAATAGCCTTCATACTTTTGTATATACTGCTTAGTAGGGCTTCCCCCCCCCCCCAGCGGCGTTCTTTTTTATACAAAGTCAGGTTATTGCCCCCAATAAGCATTTCACTGCTAATACGGTTGTTAAATGAATCTTGCTTCCCCTTTGACTTTGTTTTCAGAAGGTTGCAAAAACTGATCACCTGGCCACAGGACACTACAACTATCATAAATATGAGTCACTTGCCAAGCATCTGAATTTCGATTATGTGATGATGGGAATGCTGCAACAGTTGTAAGTGTGGAAACGATCATAAATCACTTTTTTCAGTGTCATTGTAACTTCGAATAGCCACTAAATTAACTGTTGAAAGTCAAAGATTACCTGTATCATCTCTTCTCTTAAGAAATTTATAAATGCCAACTTGAGTTTTTATCATCTTCAACAAACTCACTCTTCTTTATTGTGTTTTGCTTTTTTATTTTTACTTATTCACAAAAATAAATATTACTGCTTTCTAGGAAACTCAAAACATTGCTTACTATATTGAGGTCTTACTTAGTTCCTATGACTATATATTTCTTCTAACGTATTTCCACTACAGGTAGTCCTTGACTTACAACTGGTTGCTTAGTGACTGTTTAAAGTTACCAGAGATCCTGGAAAACTGGATTTGAAGTTCTGTCAATCACTCATCTTCCCCTCCCCAAGATCACATGATTATAGTTTCGTCAGTATCTGGCCATTGACACTGTCCTGTGGCAACACAACTGCAATTTATGATATTATTCCTAGGGATCTGAATTTATTTTCTGTTTCTGGAGAAAAATGCCCCATCGCAAATAATGTATGTGTTTATAATCCTCACAGAAAATGTCATAAAATCAGGCACAATCATGTGATGACCTACTTTATGACTATCATGATTTATAACTGAAAATGTGTACTAAATTATGGTAATAAATCAAGGATTACTTATATTCCAATTATCGCATAAGAACAACTTATAGGTACTGTAGATTACTTTTTAGAGTACACTGTTTTAGTCCAGAATGAGAACTAGCTAGAATGAATTCTCTAAACTTCTAAAAATCCATTCTAATTTGGAAGTATCTGAATGCTTTCTCTTCTCCAGTTCTGAATATTTTTAGACTTTTAGTTGGACTTTTTTTTTCCTTTTCAAAATTGTTAACTCTGAACATTTTATTATTCTTGGAATGTAGTCTTTCATGCATTCTTCACACAAACATTTCATTTTGTTCTGCTATTTGTCTTACAGTTATTGTTGCTGATTGGATTCATTTGTGTAAGATCTTCACAGTGGACAGATCACAATGCATACAGTTACTTTGAAATTGTCTGCATATATGACTTAATTATGATCTTCATCTTTTACATTATCTACATCTTTAGAGCCTATCGAAAGTTGACTTGCATCAGTTGGCCACTTGCGGTAAGTTCCTATCCATAATTAAAATCTTCTTTGTCAGCTTCCAGAAAGATTACTACTTGCATTAAATTGTTTTGTTACACTTGTAACTGCACAACAGCAATTCCTATGTAGCATTTTTATTTCTTTTACTTATTATTTAGAATTGCAGCTTCTGATGTTACATAGTTTCCTGGAGCTAAATAAATTATTAACATAGAAACAGGAACCACTGAATGTCTTCTTTTACGTATAAAGTTAAAATGGTCAATTTTTTATCAATCAGTTTGGGAAGATCTGATTGAAGACTTCTGCAGCCTGCATTTTTAGCAAGGTATTGGGAATAGATGTAGACATTTTGCTACTCATAATTTGCTCTGATGTAGTTATTACCCTTGCAGATTGTTAAACATAACAATGTTATGTTTAACAATCTTAGCAATGTTAAACATGCTTAAATGTGTAATGGTTTCTGTATTTCCTGATTTTAGTTTAATTTTTTCCACTATTACCTCTATAAAGTATCCATTAGGCAAACAAGCCCACCTACCAGTGACAAGAAACATACTCATCAAATAAAGGACCACTGTATCTTACTGTACAGCATATAGAATATCCCAGGCTTACTCTTAGACATCTCTAGATGGAAAAACCTGAAATGCATCTGCCCATGACTATTAAAGAATGAGATTAAGTTCTTAGCCATCCACCCTCATGGAAAGCAAGATTCTTCCAGAGTGTTTTATCCAAGATCTACTGAAAGAGGGTAGGAGAGAAATTTCAACACCTTCTCCCCTCAACCATTCTATTTATTTTCAAGGTTCCTACGGCATAAATGTAAATAGCTAAAAGTTTCTTATTCATGGCTCCTGTGTGAATTAATGAGGAGGAATGTCCCACTTGTTTGAAAGTGAATGTCTATATCCTTATAAAAATATCATTATACTCCATCACTGGTCAATAGGCAAAGCTAAGCCAGGTACACCAAGTGTAAGGCAACTTCATATTTACAGAAATGTCCACCATGCTGAATACATTATTTTTAATTTATATACTACTAAAACTCTTACATCTGTAACCTTTAGGTGAAACATTCTGAACCAAAGTACCTCAAATGAGCTAACAACAAAATGCCTCCAAAATCTGGGATCCATGACTCCTGTGGAATTGAAATTTGGCAAATTTGATAAAACATTTTACAACACAATAGTATCGTAAAACAGTTTATCACATAATACAAAATGCTATAAAACATTTCTTCTGGTCAGCTCTACAGTTCAACGTGGGCTATTTCCAATATGGTGGTTGTTGTTAGTTGCAAAGTCATGTTCAACCCATTGCAACCCCATGGACAATGTTCCTCCAGACCTTCCTGTCCTCTACCATCCTCTGGAGTCCATTTAAGCTTTACTGCTTCAGTGACTCCATCCAGCCACCTCATTCTCTGTTGTCCCCTTCATCTTTTGCACTCAATTTTCCCAGCACTAGGCTCTTCTCCAGTGAGTCCTTCCTTCTCATTAGGTGGTCAAATATTTGAGTGTCATCTCCAGGATCTGGCCTTCTAAAGAACAGTCAGGTTTGATCTCCTCTAGGACTGACCAGTTTGATCACCTTGCAGTCTAAGGGACTCGCACGAGTCTTCTCCAGCACCATCAAATGGTTCTTTAATTCCTCTTCACTTTCTACCATTAGAGTGGTATAATCTGCATATCTGAGGTTGTTGATATTTCTCCTGGCAATTTGCAAAGCTGCCTCAAATAGCCATTTTGCTTTCTTGCGTTTCTTTTTCTTTGGGATGGTTCTAGTTGCTACCTCTTGTACAATGTTGCAAACCTCCATCCATAGTTCTTCAGGCACTCTGTCTCTCAGATCTAATTCCTTAAATCTGTTTGTTACCTCTCCTGTATATTCATCAGGGATATGATTTAGTTCATGCCTGAGTAACCTAGTACTTTTCCTTATTTTCTTCAATTTAAGCCTAAATTTTGCAATGAGAAGCTCATGATCTGAGCCACAGTCAGCTCCTGGTCATGTTTTTACTGACTGTATAGAGCTTCTCCATCTTTGGCTGCAGAGCACAGTCAATCTGATTTCTGTGTTCACTATCTGGTGATGTCCATGTGTAGAGTCATCTCTTGGGTTGTTGGAAAAGAATGTTTGCTATGACCACCATATTCTCTTGACAAAATTCTATCAGCCTGTGCCCTGCTTCATTTTGTACTTCAAGTCTAAACTTGCCTGTTGTTTCGGTTATCTTTTGGCTTCCTACGTTAGCATTCCAATCCCCCATAATTATAAGGACATCATTTTTTGGTATTAATTCTATATGGTGCTGTAGGGCTTCCTAGAACCAGTCAATTTCATCCTCTTCAGCACCAGTGGTTAGGGCATGGACCTGGATTACTGTGATATTGAATGGTTTGCCTTGGATTCAAGCAGATCATTCTGTCGTTTTGGGGATTGAATCCCAGTATTGTTTTCCCTACTCTTTTATTGACTATGAAAACTACTCCATTTCTTCAGAGGGATTCTTGTCCACAGTAGTATAACTGATGGTCATCTGAATTAAATTCACCCATTGTCCATTTTAGTTTGCCGATTCCTACGATGTCGATGTTCAGTCTTGTCATCTTGTTTGACCACATCCAGCTTGCCTTGATTCATGGATCTCGCATTCTAGGTGCCTATGGAGAATAGATCTTTACAGCATCGGACTTTCCTTTCATCCCAGATACATCCACAGCTGAGCGTCCTTTCGGCTTTGGCCCAGTCATTTCACTCTTTCTTGCGCTACTATACTAGCCCTCTGCTCTTCCCCAGTAGCATATTGGGCACCTTCTGACCTGAGGGGTTCATCTTTTCATCTTCCAACATGGTTAGAGAGTGTCAATGAATCAATGAACGTGGGTTTGGGCAAACTCTGGGAGACAGGAAATTACAGTGAATCCTGGCATCTTCTTAAGAAAGAAGAGTGGATCAACCTATTCTTCAAAGCACCAAAAAGCAAGAGAACAAACAATGGATGGAAACTAATCAAGGAGAGAAGCAACCTGGAATTAAGGAGAAATCTCCTGACAGTGAGAACAATTAAACAATACATTTCCAAATATTTCCTTGAATCTTTAAAAAAAAAACTTTTCAAGTACATTAGAAGCCATGCCATTTTTGAAGGCATTGAGGAATCTGATAAGGAAATATCTCTGCAAAGATGAACAAAGGGATCATGGGTTGTCTGTTGATCTCACAGAGCAGTCATTGGCAGAGGATGAATAGTAACTGTCCAAAGAGAGAAAAGTGATACGTGCTTCCATAATTACTTTTAAACAAGGCAGTGGAGTAACAACCATATCCATTTTATTAGAAAGGTATTTTTCCTTTCTGCTTTCATTCAGGAAAGAGTAACTAGAGGAAAATGAATAAATACTGAACTGAATACTGAATGAATAAAATGAGAATACATCAATATGATAATAAAGCGATGGATGGGTGGAGACCAAGAGCCTGAGTAGCGTAGGGGAGTAATGCCTCCTACAAAGGCAGCATTTAAGATCCAGCTGCTGCAGTTACTTGCAAGTTCAATCCCAGGCAGGCTCAAGGTCGACTCAGCCTTCCAGCCTTTATAAGGTGGGTAAATTGAGGACCCAGTTTGTTGCGGGCAATAAGTTGACTTTGTATAAATATAAACATACAAAAGTTTGAAGACTATTGCTTAATGCACTGTAAGCCACCCTGAGTCTCCGGAGAAGGGCGGCATATAAATCAAAATTAAAATTAAAAATTAAAGAGGAGGAGACGGAATTTGTCATCAATCCAGCAGCCACCTTCAGAACTCCCCCATTTGGTTCCAGGACAATTAGCAGAGCCAGATCTTCAAGCTCCTACAGTGCCCACCCTTTGGATGTTCCAAAGGGTGGGCACTGCAGCAGAGATGGGGCAGTATTTGCCCTTCTGAATTCTGATAGTCAAAGTTCTTTGATAGACAGTATCCAAAATAGACTGTTTGCCAGCACAAGTAGGACAGGCTTGCCTTAGTGGGATGGGACAGTTCATCAAGTAGCATGGATCAATGCCATTAAGGACTTTAAAGATCATAATCAATACCTTGAGCAATACTCAGAAGCAGACCATTAGCCAGTGAAGTTTGTTTGAGCAGAGGAATAATATGGATCATCCTAGAGTCCCTGTTCTCACTTCCCCACTTTGCACCAACTAAAGCTTCCCAATAGATTTAAAGGGTAGCCCCATGCAGAGTGCATTGCAGTAGTCAGGATGAGAGACAACTAGGATTTGAATAACTGAGCACAGGGATTCATAATCCAGGAAAGTTTGCAGCTGGTGCACAAACGGACTGTACAAAAGGTCTCTCAGTCAGGCCTGCTACTTGTTCTTTGAGCAGGAAATGTACATCCTGGAGAACCCCTAAGTTGCAAACTGGGTCTGAATAGATAGTGCAACCCCATCCAGGACTAAGGATGACGAAAACATAGATCCAGAGGCTCCATTCACTCTGAAGGCATTCAGTCTTGCCAAGGTTCAATCAAAGTCTGTTGTCCCTATCCAGGTCGCTTCAGGCACCATGAGAGGAAGAGCATAATTCGAGTCACCAGGTGTAGAGATGGAGAGCATATAGATGCTATATATGATGACATAGCATATAGGTGCTATATCATCAGCATATAGATGCTATCTCAACCCATGGTGACTGATGATCTCATTCAGTAGTTTCATGTGTAGATGTTTAACAGGAGAGGAGAGAGTACTGAGCCCTTCGGGATGCAGCAAGTGAGCAGTTGGGGGCTGGATTTCTCAATCCTATTTACATCAAGTGGGACCGACCTTGGAGAAAGGAGTTGAACCAACACAAAAGTGTGCCACCCAGTCCCAGCTCATGTGACTGTCCCAAAAAAATATCATGGTCAATGATATCAAAGGCTACTAAAAGGTCAAGTAAAGTGAGAATGGTTGCACTACTCCCTCCACCCCCACCAGAAATAGTCCATGAGTGTGCCTAAAACTGTCTCTGAGCCAGAGCCAAGCCTGACTGAAAGGAGTCCAGGAAATTTGTTTCATCCAGAACCCCCAGAGCTGTCAAGCAACCACCTTTTCCACCACCTTCCCCAAAAAGAGAATATAGGAAACTGAATAAAAATTGTCTAAGCAGATGGGTTCAATTGAAGGTTTTTAAAGGAAAGGACGAACCATGGCATCTTTAAAATGTCCTGGGAATATTTCTTCTTGCAGTGAGGATTTTTTACTGCATGAAGCCATCTGTTGGTCACCATCCTGCATGCTTTCGCCAGCCAGGAAGGACAAGAGTCTGATTGACAGGTGGTTGCACTGAGAGCACAGAGGATCACATGGAGAATGGTTGCAGTAGTTGGGTATGTCTAGTTTAATGAAAAGAAACATTAAGGTGATATAACAGCAGTGTTCCAACACCTAAGGGGCTGCCACAAAGGAAATGGATCAATCTATTCCAAAGCACCAGAAGGCAAAACAAGAATCAGTGGATGGAAACTAATCAAGGAGGAAACCAACCTAGAACTAGGGAGAAATTTCCTGACAGTGAGAACAATTAATCAGTGGAATGACTTGCCTCCAGAAGTTGTGGGTGCTCCAAAACAGAGATTTTTAAGACAACCATTGGACAACCATTTATCTGAAATGGTATAGGGCAGGGGTGTCAAGCTCAAGGCCAGAGGGTTGCAGGAGAGTGGCAACTGAAAACAGAGCTCGGGAGCCTGTTTTCACTGGTAGAGCACTTGGGCCACCACAGGCGCCCCCAACACAAGTGACGTTGAGCTGGCCACACCCACCCCAGCCCCCAGAGGTCAAACAGCCCTGATGTGGTCCTCAATGAAATCAAGTTTGACACCCCTGGTATAGGGTCTCCTGCTTAAGTAGGGGGTTGAACTAGGAGATCTCTAAGGTCCATTCCATTTCTTATTCTGTTACATGTATTATTCTGAGCTAATGAGTTACTTGTTCTGTAACTCATTAGCTATACCTGGGGCCTCAATCACACTGAAATGTCCCTTTGATAAGCTTCTGGTGTAAATTACAGAATCTTTGTAACATTTCTTCTAAACTACTTTGTCGTTGTTTCACTTTAGGAGTTTCTTCATTACCTAATAGGTACTATTCTGCTTCTTATTGCATCCATTGTGGCAGTTGCAAAAAGTTCCAATTCAGCAGGCCTGGTAGCTGGAGCGGTGAGGCTGTTTGCCATTTTTTGTTATATATAAGCAACTTTATTTATCAGATTTTAAAATATACGTCAAGTTTTTTTTCCCATAATAAGCACACTAAAAGAAAGGAGAGTCCATATGTACATATTTATTGAGGATTGGGTATTTAGATCTTTAAAAATGCTGAAAAAGATATTTAACATTGCTTTTTCCCACTATTGCTCTAATCCTCCATTATCAAAATCTGCAGAGTGCACACAATTATCAGGCAAGTTATATTTTGGAGGATTAATTTTATCATTGAATAACTACAGTGCTCTCGGTCAATCCAAAATGTTAATAAACCTGGATATTTAATAAGCAGGCCTGGTAATACTAAAAATGAGGTTTTGGCTTTCTTAGGAAAATATTTATTTGTGCACAATTATTGGGCAACTATTAGTGTAAAGGATTATTATGCAACTAAATGAAAAAATCAGTTGCATAAAAATTTAGTTGCATAACTAAATGAATTTGTCTATCACACTTGTTTATTTGTATCTGTTAAAATTAGAATAATAAACGACTCAAAATGTGCAAATAAATATTTCTGACATTTCAAAAAAAAATCAGTGATCAATATAGTCACCCTCTTTGATAAACTGAAAGAAAAAAAGGACAAGTACAAAAAATGGAAAGATAACTAAACATAACTAAGGAAGAATATCTGCAAATAGCCAGAATCTGCAAAAACAAAGTCAGGAAAGCAAATTCTCAGAATGAACAAAGGTTTGCAACAAAAGTCAAAGATAATTTTTAAAAAAGTTTCAACATATAAATAACAAGAAAAAAATCAAGGAGTCAGTCCACTAAAGAGAGAAAATGGCAAGGAAGTAACAGGCAGCAGAGAGAAAGCAGAGCTGCTTAACTCATTCTGTGTATCAGTCTTCATGCAAAAAGAAACTGTAGCCCAACCTACCAAAAACGTAACTGTAAAAGACAGATTAGAAATAAAAGTTAAAATAAGCAAAATAATGGTAAGAAAACACCTGTCTGATGTTGATCAATATAAATCACCGGGACCGGATAGATTATATCCCAGAGTTCTAAAGGAGCTGGCAGATGTTATCTCAGAATCACTGTAAAGTATCTTTCAAAAATCTTGGAGCATTGGGAAACTACCATAGGACTGGAAATCAACTGATGCGGTTCCCATCTTCAAAAAAGGAAGAGAAAAAACAAACCCAGGAAAACACCAATCATCCTCACATCAATATCTGGGAAGTTATTGATTGGAAAAGATAATAAAAAAACAGATCTGCGAAGATCTAGAAACGAGTAAAGTAATACCTAGAAATTAGCACGGGTTTGTTAAAAACAGATCATGCCAAACCAATCTTATTTCATTCTTTGACATAGTGACTAAATTAGTTAACCAGCGAAATGCTGTGGACATAGCATATTTAGTCTTCAACAAGGCATTCAACAAGGTAGAAACCTACTTCTTGGTAAGCTAGAAAAAGTGGGATAGATAGCATCACCATCAGATGGATTTGTAACTGGCTGAAAAACCGTACTCAGCAAGTAGTCCTTAATGCTACTACATCTATATGGAGGGAAGTAAGCGGTGGGATATCATAAGGTTCCGTCTTAGGCCCAGTACTGTTCAGTATCTTCATAAACAACTTAGATGAGGGAATAGAAGGGGAACATATCAAATCTGTAGATGATACTAAACTGGCAGGAACAGCCAACACCCTAGATAATAGGCTCAAGATCCAGATGGATCTTGACAGATTTGAACACTGGGCCCTTACTAACAAAATGAAGTTCAATGTAGAGAAAAGTAAAGCCTTGCACTTAGGCAAGAAAAACCAAAAACACACATATAGATTGGGAGAAATAGTAATTGTGAGAAGGATCTTGGAGCCTTAGTGGACAGCCAATTAAATATGAGTGAATAGTGCGTGACAGCAGCCATAAAAGCCAATGTAATCCTAAATTGCATTAACAAAGGTATTTAATCAAGCTCAAGTGAGGTACTAATACCACTTACTAGCCTTATTAGCCTTAGTAAGACCACACCTAGAATACTGCATCCAGTTTTGGTCACCACACTATAAAAAAGATGTTGAGACTAGAAAGTGCAGAGAAGAACAACAAAGATGATTAAGGGAACAGGAAACTAAAACATATGAAGAACGCTTATAGGAACTGGACATGTCTAGTCTAGTGAAGAGAAGGAGACACATGAAGCAGTGTGCCAATAGTTATGGGGCTGTCACAGAGAGGAGGGGGTCAACCTATTTTCCAAAACACCTGAAAGCCAGACAAAAAATAATGGATGGAAACTGATCAAGGAGAGATTCAAACTAGAAATAAGGATAAATTTTCTGACAATGAGAACAATCAACCAATGGAACACCTTGCCTTCTGAAGTTGTGGGTGCTTCATCACTAGAAGCTTTCAAGAAGAGACTGGCTACCGTCTGTCAGAAACTGTCAGACAATGGAAAGGGGGATGGGCCTGCAGTGCCCAGTCGCGACTCTAAGAAGCTCAGGCCAGTGGGAAAAGGGGTTTGGCCCTGCCAAACCTTGCAGACCCAGTCTGGGGGTCAGTGTGTGTGTGTGTGCGCGCTGAGGAATGAGCGCAAGCAGCGATTGAGGCTTCCTTTGGGCAATCTTCCTCCTCCCTCATCGGTGGGGGCAAGAGAAAGAAGAGGATGGCATGAGGAAGAGCTCCCCTCCCCTGGCCAAGCACAAAAGCCCAGTGGGGAGGGGAGGCTGGTCCGGCAAAAGCACCCCCATTGGTGAGTCAGACAGAGAAGCCTGGCCCAGCTCTCACAGCAGGACAATGTTCAGCACCTCCAGACGTGAGCTGCCGGCTTTGAAGTGTGCCGCACCTTTGAGGAAGCCGGGCAGCAGTGGGCCATGGAAGGAGGGGAACGGAGGCATCAGGGCTTCTCCCCCCCCCCTCAGCAATCCAGGCCTGGAGGAGCATGGAGAGTTGCGGGCCGAATGCTGGAGGGTCAGAAAGCGCGCTCCGATGTCGCCCCATCACACGTTTCTAGTGCACACTCCTGTCCTGAAGTGGGATTTAGTTGGTGGGTAGGGAGCAGGGGGAAGGATAGGGAGGCTTGTAGAAGGAGAAGCCTGGCTGGCTTTCCTTTTGGCATGGGGCAGAGGGAAGACCCAATACCCGCTCCATGCCCTGCCCACTGGTCTCACAGCACCTTGTGCAGCATAGTGAAATTTAGCGTATCTCCACAATCACCCAAGGTGCGCCCAGCACTCTTCACTTTATCCTGCAGTGGAGTGAGCCCTGACACTCATCCTGCCAAATTTGGACTGAAGGCAAGCTTGCTGTGGCAGAGGCACTAAAGTCACAGTAGAGAATCCCCCAAGTCTCTGACTCTTGCAAGGAAATGAGTCCTGAAAGGGAAGAGACTTGAGGAGGTGCTTTTGGGAGGTGCGTAGTGTAAAAAGGGAAGAAATGCCCTTTCCTCTTTCCTAACCATGTGAATGGGGGCAGCATTGACAGCCGGCATTGTGGCTGCTAAATGTGAGGAGTTTCCCACAGAGAGGCCAGGGCATGAGTAGTACGTGGGAAGAGAAAGGTAGCGAGACTCGACGACTGGGGTTAGTGGTGAAAAAGAGAGAAGGGCAACCTGTAAATCTAGGAAGGGAGAGTGAGAGACAGAGAGAATGAGAGGGAAAATGAAAGAGGGACAGAAAGAGAGAATGAGAGGGAGGGTCAGGGGGTAAGAGATACATAGAGAGGGGGAGAGAGAGGGAGAGATACAGAGGGGGAGAATTATTTGACATCATTTTAGATGTCAAAAGGGTTTTGTGGCTCCCGGTGTTTTTTAACAACCAATTCTCTGCTCTAATGACCAGCTGGGTAGGCGTGGCTAGGGTGGGCCATGCAACTGAATAGGAGTGAATGATGTCAAGTTGGCCATACCCACCCATGTTTTGTGGCTCCTGGTATTTTCTTTTCTATGGGAAATTGGGCTGTAATTTTGGCCCAAATTAAATAATGCCATTCTTTAAAACTCCATTCTGTTACCAGATTCTGCAATATTGTACAGAGTTTCTGAGGTCATGAAGATTTCAAAATTTCTGAGTAACAACTATTTGTGGTTTGGTCTTTTACCTAGTATTATAGAGTGCATGCAGTACTGCAGAGTACATGCAATATTAATAAAATAGTTAAATTTGAAGTCTAAACTTAATGTTTAATGAATCAGCTTGCTGAACACATGCTAAATAATCATTGGTACTGGACACGTTTTAAAAACTGGACACGTTTTAAAAACAGATTTACAACTTTTTGCTCTAAGTGCTGAGCAGCCTGTTACAGGGCTCTCATAGCCTCAATTTCTCAATCTCATGACAGATAATAGAAATGGATTAAAAGAACAAAAATTCTCTCCCATCCCTTTCAATCACTGTGTTTTCATTACAATTATACTGAAAATGCATTCTGCTATTAATTGATACAGAACATTTCTGTTTCCAGAAATCTAAAATTAATAGTGTTATCATTGCATGTAAATGTTTGTGTGGGTAAGATTATCAACCTTGCTGTCAAGTAAAACCAAGCATTTAATAGTGAGTGCCATACCATGTGCATTAATCAAACAGGTGGCAAGAAAGTAGGAGCAGTCAGGCACAATACAGGATATGTAGACAGCAAACACAGGGTCAATCAAAATGGACACAAATGTCTGTACACAATGCATAGGGTATGAGGAATAAACAGGGTGAATTAGAAATTCAAGTAAATGAGGACAGATATGATATTGTTGCCATTACTGAAACTTGGTGGGATGAAACTCACAAATGGAACATACAACTACAGGGATTTAAATTATTTAAAAGAAATAGATCAAATAAAAGAGGAGGTGGAGTTGCATTACATATAAGAAATAACTACATATCTACAGAAATAGAGCACAACAATGATGAAAATTATCTTGAATGCATTAGGGTCAATATTAAAGTGGGGGCGGTGTCATTGCCATAGGTCTGTACTATAGCCACCAAACCAAACAGGAAATAGATGAACATTTTGCTAGTCAGCTAACTAAGGTATGTAGGAAGCACATCACAATAGTAATGGGGGATTTTAACTACCCTAACATCAACTGGGAGACAAACTCTGCACCAAGTAGCTAAGGTTCCTAACAAACCTAGTAGATAACTTTGTTTCCCAAAAAGTAGAGAAGGGAAAAAGGGTATCAGCCATATTGGACTTAATTCTCACTAACAGAGATGAAATGATAGAGGGTGTTGAAGCTACACGAACCTTGGAGGCAACATTATGCAAGCACAAGTAGTAGAACAAAGTCAAATTAGAGTCTTGGACTTTAAGAGAGCTAATTTCAATAAATTTAGAGCTTGGGAAGGATTCTATGGATGAGAATCCTCAAGGGGAAAACAACTCAAGAAGCTTGGGAAATTTTGAAAAGTGAGATTATAAAAACCCAGTCTAGCAAAATCTCATCTCTGACTCTCATCTCTCTCAGTCATTATTTCTCTCTCCCCCTCCTCTTTCTCCCTCTTCTCCTTCTCTCTTTCATCTCTCTCTCATCTCTGTCTCTCTCTCTCTCTCTCATCTCTCTTTCTCTCATCTCTTTCTCTCTGTCTGTCTGTCTGTGTGTGTGTGTGTGTTTGTTCCCTCTTGAACCATTTTTAAAATTGGGCAAGGGTTTTTGTTTTTGTTTTGCTGCAGTTGTTCTTTCTTCTTTTTTGGGTGCTTTTTACCATATGATTTAAATCAAGAGTCATTTCAGGTTCCCAGATAAATGAAGCTGTTTCATCCCCCTGCTGTGGCTTCCTGCTGGCTAACCACTCCCCTCCCCCTCACAGTCACATCTTGCTTGAGAAGGTCAGGGCGATGGTGGCAGATGGAGACTCGCTCCATATTGCAGAAAGGGAACGAAGTGGCCCTGTACTTGCCTCTTCTTCTGGCCCTTGTTGGTGCTGCGTGCATCTTGGTTACTTGGGGAGATGTGCGACTTTCTTTCCACCCTGAGGCATTGATGGCTGACACAGGTGCTCCTGCTGCCTCCATGGCCTGCTTGCTGCTCTTGCAGCATCTTGCGCAGCACACTTAAATTTGGCATGCTTCACAACAGGGGAGACAGTGTCTCCTGCTCCTCCTGGAGCCCATTATGATGCACAGCATTGGTCGCTCAGGGAGATGCATGACTTTCTCTCTGCCCCGAGACACTGGCCTGGCCAAGCTGCAGCCGATGCTCCGCATTGTAAGGGGCTCCAAATTTAACAGTGAGCAGGCCATGGAGGCAGCGAGAACAGCGGCATCAGCCACTGCCGGGCCAGACCAGTGTCTCGGGGCAGAGAGAAAGTTGTGTGTTTCCCCGAGTGACCAAGGTGTGTGCAGCACCAACAGGGGATGGAAGAAAAGGCAAATACAGGGCCACTTCACTTCCGCTCTGGAATATGGAGCGAGTCTCCATCCACCGCCATTGCCCTTATCTTCTCAGATGAGGAGTGACAGGGAGGGGAGGCAAGAGGTGGGGCCAGCCAATGGTGGGATCTAATTCAGCAGGGAGCCACAGCAAAGGGCCCAAAGAGCTGTATGAGGTTCCAGAGCTGTGGGTTGCTGACATCCGGTCTAGTTTAATGAAAAGAAGGACTAGGGGAGACATGATAGCAGTGTTCCAATATCTCAGGGGCTGCCACAAAGAAGAGGGAGTCAAGCTATTCTCCAAAGCACCTGAGGGCAGGACAAGAAGCAATGGGTGGAAACCAATCAAGGAGAGAAGCAATTTAGAACTAAGGAGAAATTTCTTGAGAGTTAGAACAATTAGTCAGTGGAACAACTTGCCTCCAGAAGTTGTGAATGCTCCAACCCTAGAAGTTTTTAAGAAGATGTTGGATAACCATTTGTCTGAAGTGGTGTAGGGTTTCCTGCCTAAGCAAGAGGTTGGACTAGAAGACCTCAAAGGTCCCTTCCAATTCTGTTATTCTATTCTGTGGCTTACATGGGGGAAAAAAAGAAAATTTGTTTTGGAAAGGTGATAGCAGACAAAGCTCACTCTTTCCAATTGCTACTGTACTTAAAGCAGTAATTTGCAAGCAGATTTCTGCTGGTTGGAATAATAGAGTGGGAGGACAAAAATTATGCATTTGACAGTACTTGCAGTAAATGTCTATTTGGGTATTTATTACTAAACTCTGATCACAATTGATACATTCTTTGAAATGTTTAATATTACTTAGAAGCTATAGAAATTTAATGTAAGGTATTTTTATGTATGGCTCCTTTGTTGATGTTTTTTTTTAAATAGGTCTTCGGATTCTTAGCTACATTTATGTGCTTCCTAAGTATATGGCTCTCTTACAAAGTCTCTTGTAACACTCAGTCAGCAGGTAAGATTCCAATCAATCAGTTTGACCAACCAGCTCTGTGTTACCCATTTTCCTTGCATTATTTACACCAAAGACAGAGCCATTACATTATTTTTTCAGGCTCTGTAATTTATTTATGTTTATTATTTAATCTGGGGAATAATGGGGAGTTGATAGTGATCTGTTCCACTTATTTATTTGTTATATAGAGAGAGCAAATGAAAGTGACCCATTCTTTGCTCGGGCAGCTAAGGGTGGCATGCACAGTATTTTCATTTTCAATTTTATCCCTAAAACAATCTAATGGGAAATATTGAGAAAAAGACAGTGACATCCTCACTTCCTCACTACAGTTGTAGGAAGAATCTTGTGTCCAACTGTGTGATGAAGTCATATTCAGATTTGAATTTTTTAATACATATTTAAAGCCATCCAATTACTTCCATGATGACTATGGTGTGATATGAATTTGGGTTTCTTAAATTCTGTCTTAGATCCTAACCATTATTCCAGTTTTGCTTACACGTATTTGCATTGCTGATTTGGCCTGTGTAGAGAATAGCCAGGGATGAGAGTTTTTTTCTTGGTTATACTATACTCCGGCAATGACATTGCAAACTGCTCTGGTCCTAAGAAATTTGTTCTTATTTCCTTCTGCTCTATGCAGAATTCTGCAGCTTACTTGTATATACAAAATTTATGAAATAAGACAGATATAGGTACTCTATGTTTGATGGCTGTAAAATTCAAGAAGTAGCCATATTGCCAAGCAATTTATACTTAATTTGTTGATTGTTCAAAACATTTCTAGTTTCTTCACTAATCTCCTTTAGTTTAGGATTTTCTTGACAAAAAGTAAACTCCTATCCCAAATATTCCATTTTACATATACATAGTTGATTTTTATTATTTGAAATACTTTAGTAAGTGATTGTTTCATTTTATCAATTAAAGTATGTTTGCTTGTCAGTTGCTATGAGCCAGGACAAGTGGTCTAAAATATTTATTTTTAAAAAATAATTTACAATTTACTGGATAATCTTGATTTCTCAAAGCATTGAGAATTTTAAGATTACCTCTTGTAATACGAGAGAAAAAGCCCCAATATGCCTTTTTAGTTAACTACAGTAAATACTTCAGGTAGAGCACATCAGATTTCTATCACATGTTTATGGGCTTATCACTCTCCAGATTTTAATGCAGGCAAAATTCATAATTGGCTGATTATCTTGCCCCCACCCTGGATTTGATGTAAGGCACTCTGTGCTGCTCTAAAGTTTTGCTATTTGAGATATTTTGGAAACCTTAAATTTAATGAGACATTTACCATTAAAATTGCAGTAAGTTCATTTAATTTTTTCTCTTCTCTCCTATTTTTAGATGCTACCATGTGAGTCTTTTGTTACTTCAAAATGTGCACACCTGTTGAGGGAAGTCCTTAGAAAAACATGCAAGATGGAATAGTATACTGAGATATAATGACTCTGAAAAGCATTCGTACTAGGCATAGAGTGCCAACTTTGGCACTTTTCAGCTATTCCTGGGGCTACTGTACTTTTTGGATCCTGGAAGACAAGAAGGGCTGCAATAAAAGATCCTGTCGGAAGGAAAGGGTCTGCCTTTTAAACAAAAAGAAATGACCCTTTTTTAATTCCAGCTGTCAATATTTCACAGATTGTAGACAATCTTTATGACCTATGTCACTAAGGAGAATCCAAATTAAAAAAAACAAAATGGAAAATATATTCTGCATCAACCCAGCTATGGCTGGCAAAGGTTGGAAACATTCACCACGAACCAACAACCAACAACCGTTGCATCTCAGAAATCATTTCCTTATCTCTCTGCATTTCCTGCCTTTTGGTTCTAGCTCTTAAAATGTGGTCTCATTTAACCTGCTGTGAATATGAGTTTGCTTTAATAAGATGGTTCCACCTCAATTTTTGGATTGTGCTCCCCTTAATTAGTATGAATTTCTTTTGTGGGGCAAAATTTTAAATGTTCTTGTTCAAACATACAGTTTAAATTTTTATATTCTTTTGATTTCTTTGGTTAGTTTTTATTTCTCTAGCCATGTATTTTTATTATATTTTTATAACTGTATGCCTATCAATATAAGAGCCATTAAGAATGAAGAATGTTTACTAAAAATCCACTGCATTCTGCTGTTCCTTTTTCATATTGTGATACACTACAATCAATTTACAGTTATTACTACTGTACATGGAGAATACAATTCTCTACAAGGGCCCACAGAAGCAGTATCACATTATCTACAAGAAGTTAAACACAAATTCATTATATATATTATTGGGGAGAATGAAAAATAGCTATATTGATTGATTTTCCAATACTATTATGCATTTATAAATGAACACACAATGCTTGGGGAAATTTCTAGTATACCTATTCCCCCCCAAAAAATGCAATTTTACCAAGGATTTTTTTAAATAGTAACAGTTTCCCCTGCGCAGTCATGTCTAATTCTAGGGAGCGGTGCTCATCTCTGTTTCTTAGACAAGGGAGCAAGCATAGTCTGAAGATGTTTCCATGGTCATGGCTGCCATGACTATACTCTGAAACACATAGAATACTGTTACTCTCCCACTGAAGTGGCAATGATGCATCTACTCACATTTGCAAGCTTTTGAACTTGAGCTAGGGCAAGTAATGGGAGCTATCCCCTCAAACAGTGCTGTTGGACTATTACATGAGAACATGAACGACTATCCTTGGCATTAAAATGTATATTTTTTTTAATGATTAAATACTTTATCTATAGAATAGCACAATATATAGGAAAGATTGGATAAATGAAAGTCTATAATATGCTAGGAGCAATTTTTCAGTAGATATTATCTCCACAAATGCAGAGAGCAATACATAGAAAAAGAGCGTACATAAAACAACTCCTGTCCAAGAGAACAGAACCAACTTTCCACCCTTCCTTCCACTTAAAATGGTCTGCTCAGCCTCAAGGCTTGGAGGAAGAGTCATTTAAAGACTGGTTAAAGACAGGCAGGGTGGGTCCATATGAATATCCAGGGGAAGATGGGTGCAGCACAATGATTCCTGTTGTTTGGCTAGTCCAAGGAAGTGCAGTGCATCCAAAGCTACAGTGGTATCTTGCCTAAATAGTCTTGGGCTAAGGAAAAGCAGCAAAACTAGCCTGCACTAGGGCAG
The DNA here is from genome assembly GCA_038048745.1 of Coluber constrictor foxii. Classification (NCBI taxonomy): domain Eukaryota; kingdom Metazoa; phylum Chordata; class Lepidosauria; order Squamata; family Colubridae; genus Coluber; species Coluber constrictor. The sequence continues at coordinate 121,188,979 of CM075961.1, read as the reverse complement.
CCAATTCCCTATTTCTACTCAATATACTTATCATTTTGATTTTGAATGGCTTGGCTTTTGTAGACTAAAAATCTTAATTCATATTTTTATTAATATAATTAAAAAATTAATTTACTGTTTAGTTAAAAGCCATTTAAGGTTTACACCTGCCAAGCAAGCGTTATGTAGGCAGGATTCACAAGTAAACTTGAAAACTTGAAATGGATGGATATCCCTTTGAAATTTGTTCTAAGATACTTAAGCTCAAAACTTATATGTAGTTTGTTAATGATATGAGAAGCCAGGGCTCGGAAATATAGATTATTAATGTTATATCCTGAGGAGAAATTCACTCAATATTGAATACATAGCAGTTACATCAAGCAAAACCCCAAAGTAATTATCTTCAGGATGGATCTGGCCTATGCAAGCAACAAACATATAAGCAACATTTTAAAAAATGGTAGTGTTTCTTCTGCCTATGAAACAATGAATTGTCTTGAAGCAGATAAATGTTACATGTCAACATTTCTTTCTCTTTGGGTTCTGTCAAATTAACAATTGAGGCTTACTGGCGATGACAGAGAAAATAAAAAGGTTTAAATAGCTTAGAATCACTTGCACCAAAGCCAGGGAAGGAATCTGCAGAATCCTCAGAAAGAAAAGCACAATTATGGACGGTAGATGGCAGCAAAACACTAGGTGGTTCAGATCCTGGAGAACTGGGTCAAAAGGAGAGAGAATAGCAAACTAACATTTGGGCAGGCAAAGATGAATGTATTTGTGGGAGGACGGAAGAAACCAGCAGTTAAGCATGTTATGATACTCCTAATTCAATTGAGTGTTGTTTAAAATACCCCAAAGTGGGTGAAAATTCATATATGTTATGCCAAACAAATTTGAGTACAGGAGTATGCAACCTTGTACTGGGGAGCTTGGACTCACATTTTTAAAAGCTGAATAAATTTTCAGCAACCTCAATAAGCATGGCCTATGGTGAACATCCTGGAAATTGGTGCCTCAGCAATTTATGCTGGTTGCAGCTGGGACATTTCTATTTTAGAACTTATTGGGGTTTTTTTTTATAAATCTTTATTAACATTTAAAATCCAAAAATACAAGTTAAAATACATTTATTACAAAAAAAAAGATCCATAATTATAAATTCAATGTCATTCTAACTACGTAATTCTTAACTTTGTTCATCTATTCCCGAGATATTTAAACACATTTTGTATTTTATTTTATTCTATATATTCCTTATTTTTAATTTCTATCCATTGATACCAATTTTCCCAAGTTAAGTAGTATTCTGAGTCTTCCTTATTATTTAGTTCTAAAGTAAGTTTGCCCATTTCTGCACATTTGAAAATTTTCTGGATTATTGCAAATCTGTTGGTATAGCGGACATTTTCCAGGCTTGTGCGAGTACAATGCTTGCTGCTGTAGTTATATGAATAATTAAATATTTAATCCTTTTAGGTAATTTCCTTTAATAATCCCCAGAAGAAACAGTTCAGGTTTCAATTCTATCTTACAGTGTGTGATTTCTTTTAGCCATTTTTGTATTTTAATCCAGAATTTTTAAACTTCGGGGCAGAGCCATCATTCATGGAAATCGGTACCTTATACTTGATTGCATTTCCAGCAATTAGGTTTTAGGTTGGGGTACATTTTTGTGAGTTTTGTGGGGTTAAATACCACCAACAGAACATTTTATATTGGTTTTCTTTATATGCAGCAGATTTTGTTAATGTATAGTTTTTCTCCCGAATTTTTTCAAAATTTTCTAACTCAATGTTGTGCCCAGTGTTTTTAGTCCATGCTATCATTGATCCCTTTGCAATTTCTTCTTTTAAATCAAAATTTAATAAATAATTATATATTTTAGATAGTAATTTCTCTTCTGGGCCTGTTAATAATTTATCTAATTGTGTAAATTTCTGTTCAAATTCAAATCCAAATGCAAATTAGAGCATTGGTGGTGCAGCAGTGCTGTTAAGCACTGCTGAAGTGCTGTTAAGTAGCACCAGTTGCCTGCAATTATTGCAAGTTTGAATCTCACCAGGCTCAAGGTTAACTCAGCCTTCCATCCTTTCAAGGTAGATAAAATGAGGACCTGAATTGTGGGGGGAATAAGATGACTTTGTATAAAAAAGAGCACCACTTGGGGGGCCGAAAGCCCTACTAAGCAGATATGTACAAAAGTATGAAGGCTATTGCTTAACGCATTGTAAGCCGCCCTGAGTCTCCGGAGAAGGGCAGCATATAAATTGAACTAATAATAAATAAATAAATAAATTCCTCTAAATCTTTTTTGTATCTAGATTGCAATTGAAGATACGGCCACCAATCTATGATTATTCCCTGTTCCTTTAATTCTTAGTTAGATTTTAATCTCCCTCCATTGTCCAAAATTTCATTGTATTTTACCATTTTACCAATATCTAATGTGTTGGGGTAGATCATTGCCTCCATAGTGGATAACCAGCCTGGTATTTTGAGATAATGTTTCTTCCTAATTCCTTCCCCAGTCTGTATCAGTGAATCTCGCAGTATATGTCTATAAAAATATGAATGTGAATGTTACTTATTTCTGGTGTTCCATATGAAGGCATGCCACCCATCTGAAGATCATGTCCTTTCAATGCTAAAATTCTCCTATTCTTTAAATTAATCCATTCCCTAACCCTAACCAAACTAGCTGCTTTTTAATAAGTTTCCCACGCAGGGAGTCCAAAGCCACCTCTGCTTCTTCTATCTTGAAGTGAAATTAATTTTATCCTTGCCTTTTTTCCTGCCCATACGAACGTCATAATCATTTTGTTCAACTCTTTAAAGAAATTCTTATCTAATTTTATAGGAATTGTTTGGAATAAATAGAGTAATTTTGGCAAAATATTCATTTTAATTGTTGCAATTCTCCCTAATAGTGACAACTGTATTTTTTTCCATCTTTCTAAATCTTTCCCTATTTGTTGTATTAATTTTGTATAATTATCCTTTTTTAATACAGAACATCTGGCTCTTAACCAAATACCTAAATATTTCAGTATTTTATAGTTTGAAGTCCCATTTTTTCCTCGAGTTCTTTTTGTTTTTCCATTAAATTCTTAACTAACATTTTAGTTTTTTCTTTGTTAATTTTAAGGCCTGTGACATCTCCCCCCTCCCTCATATTTCTCTATGTCTTGCAGTGTATTGGTCCAGAGCCCAATGGGTCTTCTATAACAAATGCCATATCATCTGCATATGCCTGCACTTGAAATTCTTCCTGTTTAATTTTGGTTCCTTTTATTTCCGTTTTCTTTCTAATTCTCTGTAATAGTATCTCAGGGGTCAGGATAAAGAGCAGAGGTGATAGAGGACAACCCTGCCTAACTCCTTTCATTATCTTAAATGAATTCAAGAAAATATACAAAAGTATGAAGGCTATTGCTTAACACATTGTAAGCCGCCCTGAGTCTCCGGAGAAGGGCGGCATATAAATCTAATTTTTTTAAAAAAATTTAGATTCCCCATTTATTCTTACCCTTGCCTTTTGCCTGGAATAGATTGATTCAATCATCTTTTCAAATTTATCTCTGAATTTCATGGCTTTAATTTTGTGTATCCAGGAAGACAAGGGCAACTTGTTTTTCTAGATGCGCCTTGTAATATTCCAATATATTAATACTATTCTGGTATTGTTTCTAATTTGTCTCATAGGAAGAAATCCATTTTGATCTGTGTGCATCTTATCATTTAGAATTTTTTGTATCTGTTCTGCCATAATGTTCATAAATATTTTGTAATCCGAATGTAAGAGTGAGATTAGCCTATAATTCTTGATTTGTTTATTATCTGTGCCTTCTTTAGGGATCAAGGTAATATATGACTCCTTCCATGGTTCTGGTGACTTTGCTTCCCTCAGGGCTTCATTATATACTTCCAATAATAATAATTCTATTGAATCTCCTAAGTGTTTATAAATTTCCCTGGCAACCCATCTGGATCTTGTTACTTTCTGTTTCCGAATTGCTTCTTTAATTTCTAATAATGTTATGTCCTTATTCAATGTTTCTCTTTCTTCTTCCATCAATAAAAACCCCGTCCCTTCCTTCAAATAATCACTTATTTTTCCCTGTTCTGTCTCTTCCTTTCCATAAAGCCTCTCAAAGAATTCTTGTGTGATTTCTTTTTTCTTCTCCATATTACTTTCCACAATTTCATTTTCATCCTGCAGTTGGTGTATTGTTCTTTTTTCTCTCTCCTTTTTTAATTGATAAACCAGCCACCTCCCTGGCTTGTTTGCATGTTCAAAGTAATTTTGTTTTGCAAATTTACGTTTCTTGCCAATTCTTTTTGGTCCAAAGTATTCAATTTATTGTGAGAGAAAAGTTATTTCTCAATTATTGTGCTTATTAATGATTTTTGGAATGGACAAGTAAATAAGCCAATCAGAAAGCAGCTAATAGGTTGACTCTCCCAGGCTTTTATATTCCGTTCCCTAACTGTCCCTAACTGTGACAGTATAAAAGGAGATTCTTGACAGAAAACCGTGCTCCTCTGTTAGAAAATTGTGGGCAGTTTGAAAGTCAGTTAGAAGGGCAGTTCTGATGCAGTTTTGATTGTTTACAAGACTCTTTCTTCTGAGGAAGAATAGCCAGAACTAACATCACTTAGAGCGAATATATATACATACATACATACATACATACATACATACATACATACATACATACATATATATATATGACAGGATATTTATTTTTATGTAAATAAAAAACATTTATTGTTAACTGCTTCAGAGGCTCATTTGTTAAAGTAGATCTTAATAGAGGTAAAGGTTTATAATACATTGATTTATTTCCTCCATTGACATTTATGCTTGACTAGGGTCATTTTGTTTTTAATTTGTTCATCCCCTGGATGATTTTCTAATTTTTTAATTTCCTCAGACAAAATGTTATGTTCTCTCCACTTAACCTTTATTTATTTTTGCAATATATGCTATTGTAATCCCCCTTAAATATCCTTTCATAGTGTCCCAGAGATTTTGTAATGAGGTTTGTGTTTTTTGTTGTCTCTAAAAAATAATTCCAATTCTTTTAGAATCTTTTGAATATATTCTTTTTCTTTTAAAATTTGGGGATACAATGTCCATCTGCCTTTCTTTCTTTTTTGCCCTTTCCATATTATTTTGAGAGGATTATGATCAGCCCAGGTGTTTGGCATAATCTCTACAGTTTCAACATCTTTAACTAGATCTCCATATATCCAGGCCATATTGATTCTTGACCAGGATCTATGGGGGTTGGAACAGAAAGTAATTTTTGTTTCTTCTGGGTTATGAAATCTCCAGATGTCTAATAGATTTAATTCTTCTGCCATTTCAAAAAAACTTTGGGTAAGATATTCCTTTTTATTTTTGTTCTTTGGTTATTTAATGTCACTATTGCATTATAATCAAAGAAATATTGTCATTCCCTATCTCTATTATCATACACATTTATATAAAAGTCCACTTGGTTCATATTGGGCGCATATATCACCACTAGCAAAATATTTTTTGGCCCATTACTATTTCAATTATCAACATTCTACCTCTTATGTCTGTATATATTTGTTTAGCTAGTATCCCCTCTTTAATGTATACCACCACTACTCTTTTTTTCTTCTTCTGCCAATGTTAAATAAAGTTTTCCCATATTTTTCATCTTGTTTTTGGATGTGCACCTCCTGGAGGCACCCAATATCTACCTATTGTTTAACTAATTTGGAAAATACATGTCTTCTTTTGGACAGGGAATTTAAACCATTCACATATAATGATATTAATTTCAGTTCCTCTTCCATTCTTAATTTTGTGTCACTCATTGCCTTCTTTGGATCCTTGTTCTTACTCCCTCTTCTCCTCAATGAACTTTCTCCTCTTTTCTTTTATCCTCTTGGTCTTTCTCTTGTGTCTCCTGTCATTGTTCATCTTGGCTGGCCAATTCCAATTGCTCCCTGCTACTATCGTCTTCCTCTGAGCCACCTAGCTGGTCATACAGTTCTTGAGCTTTCTCCATACTATCAATATTAATTTTTTATCATTCCAGGAGACTAAAATTCCCTTTGGAGTAATCCATCAGAACCGTATATTCCTTTTATTTAATTGGGTCGCTAAAAAGCGGTAATCTTTCCATTGTTTGCGGTCCTTCCTATGGATTTGTTTCAGAGTAATAATTTCTTTTCCTTTGTACATCATCGGTTCCTCTCTTGTGATTTTGTATATAATATCTCTCACTTTCTTGCGAGCAAATCTTATCTGGACTTCCCTGGGTAGTTTGTTGCATCTAGCATAACCTGTACAAACCCTGTACACATCGTCCAATTTATTTACAGTCTCTCGCTTGTCTCTTTGCAGTGCATCTGCAATTAAGCCGGCCATCAGTATCCCTAGATTATCTTCTTTTATCTCCATGACGTTTTGGAACCTCAGAAAAAAGCCCAATCCATCTCCAAATGTAACAACGATTCTCCTAATTCCTTATTTATCCCAGACATTTTCCGATCTACTATTTCTCAGTTTGCTCTGTTCTATTTTCATTAGTTTTTATTCTCTGTTCATTCTACTGGATTGCTTCTTGAATTGTGCCCATTCTTTCATCCAATTTGTGTAACTCTGTCTTCGTCTCTCCCATTTCTGATTTTAAATCTAATTTAATTTCTCCATGATTTTTTGTCATCTTTTCCTGGAGTTTTACCATCATTTCTTGTATTGTCATCATGGTAGCTTGCATCACCTGCATATTTGGAGTGTCATTCGATTTTCTAGTTGTTAACCTTCCTTCAATTAGTCTTTGGTTTGATGGAGAAGCAATTGGTATTGGGACTAATGGTGTAGCCTTCTTTCCTGTTTTCAAAGTTATAATGGTGGTCATTTCTCTTATAATTTTATGCTGTTCACCTAGAATTTTATATATATTCTCCCAAATTACCATCTAGTTTTATTAATCTAGTTTGTATTTAGATATGTTATACTTTCCTGTAAATTAAGCTAATTCCCTTCTAATCAATGTAATTCTATCTCTATAAATCAATATCAATTTTACTATTATGTGTCAATAAATAGATTAGTTGATAATAAAAATAGTAAAGATAATTAATAAATATTAAATATTTATTAAATATTTATTAAATATTATTAAATATAGTTTATAGTTAATAAATATTAAATATTGGATATTAAGTACAATAAATACAATATATAGAATAAATACAGTAAATACTTGTTAATCTAATTGAAAAAATCAAGTTATTAACAAATCCAGTTGATAAAGTTAATAAATACAATAAGTACAGTTGGTATTGGGTACAAGAAATATGATTATATTTCATATAACTATCACCACAACTCTATATTGTCAATTTACTAAGTTTCTTAAATAGATATATTTTTGTCAGAGTGGTTAAATATATATATTTCTAAAAACTAAATCTGTAATCTATAGCCAGCTCAAAAAATACTAAATAATATTTTAAACATATAGATGTGGGAGAATGTTAAGCTATAAAAATTGAAAAGAGAGCAAAGAAAAAGAAAGGTTATTTGTGGAATGTGTGGGAGTAGGAATACAGATGAGAAGCCAAACTTCCAGCAGCAATGTTTATTGCAGATAATGACTCAGTAAAACAAAATGCAACTTCCGGCTGATAGCCCCTTTTAAAGAAAAACTATCAGCCTTTAACCAATAACATTAAAATATGTCCCGAACCTCTGTGACAGAAGAAAAGTCTCTGCTCATGCCTGCCCGGACATAACACTCCTTCCCCCTTCCTCAGGGAAACTTCATGTACTACAAATATAATCATCCAGATACATTGGTCTAGGGCGGCTTTGTGTCAACTGGTGGATCTCCTGCATTTCTGTCAGGCCTCACATGTCGATGATTCTTCAACTACATCAGATGGCTTACACATACTTTCTGGGGGCCCCTCCTGAACATATCCTTCACTCGGAGATGGAGAAAAGTGAGATGAGCTTCGTGGCAACGGAGCCTCAATAACAGGTGTTTCATTCTGCACTGGCCTCACCCCTTCAGATACCCTTTCACTGTTGTTGTCCCTCTCGCTCTTCTAGATTCCCACCCCAGTTTATTTCTTCCATCTCTCTAATGGCTGTCCCCCTCACTTGGCTCTGAAGCTGATCAAAATGTTGGCGCCCATCCTCGAGCTCCATCTGGTATGAATGGGGATCCATAACATCTGTAATCTGTGCTGGCACCCATATGGGTTGACCAGTATAATTCTGGGCATATACTAGGCCAACTTGCTCAAAGGTTCTGATCATACTTTCCCAGTCTGTGAGGGTTTCTGTCGAATAATCGGGGTGTATACTATCTAAATTTGTTCTCAGCCAACAACCCATAAGTAATTCAGCTGGGCTCTTTCCGGTGGCTACACAGAGAGTGATGTGTTGGCTGAACAAATATTTATCAAGTTTCACCTGATAGTCCCCTGGACCCATTCAAATCAAGGCCTCTTTTATCGTTTGCACCATTTGCTCCATCTACCCGTTACTCGCGGGGTGAAATCCATCGTGGTCAACCTCATTATGGCCACATCCAGCCATTTGGAATAGGCATCTGCAACAATTAGGAAGGACAATCCCTTTATTGGCCCTGCAAAATTGAGATGTATTCTAGACCAGGGGTCTTTTGGTGTTTCCCAGTCTCGTGGTGGTGCTGCAGGAGGTGCCGGTCTCGATTCCTGGCATGCTTGACACAACGCCACCCACTCCGCAGTATCTCTATCTATATTTGGTCACCACAGATAACTATGGGCTAATGCCTTCATCCTTACAATTCCAAGGTGGCCTTCATGTAGAGTCTCTAATAATGATTTCCTTAGCCTTAAGGGTATCACTACCCAATTCTCCCACAATAGGCAACCCTTCTGCACTGAAAGTTTGTATTGCCTTGCCCAGAATGGCTTAAACTCTACACTCACTGTCTCTTTAGGCCATCTGTACCCAGTTTAACACTTGCGCGATTGTTCGGTCTTTTCTCGACTAGGTTGCCACTTCTGCAACCGTAACAAGAATAGATGGCATGGTCTCAATCAGCAGTACTGATGCTGCTGGAGCTGGATCCTCCATTAGATTAGGTAGCGGACATCAGTTTAGGCTGTCACCATGGGCCAGTTCTATGCCGGGTCAATGTATAAGTAGATAACTATATGCTGCTAAGAACCCTGTCCAACATGTCATTCTTGGGGACAGAACCTGGGGTGTTTGCCAGTCCCCCATGATTAGTCCCAAAAGTGGTTTATGATCTGTCACTAAATCAAATCTCCTTCCATAACCATATTTGTGAAATCTCTTAATTCCAGCCACCGCAGACAACGCCTCTTTATCAAGATGGCTATATTTTCTCTCGGCAGATGATAATGTCCTGGAAAAGAATGCTATTGGAGCCTCATGATTGTTTGGGAGGCAATGACTCAAAACTCCCCCAACTCCAAATGGGGATGCATCACACGTCAGGACTAGCAGCAGACGTTCTAAGACGCTATCCGAGGAAATTAATTTTTTACACTATAATTTGACCGACGGCACCCTGAGTCCCTCTCTGTGAGAGCGTACTGGCCGGTGGGAGGCTATTGGTGGCAGAAGGCGATCTCGCAAGTACCTAGGTCCTAAGCCATGGAGCGCTTTAAAGGCAGTAACCAACACCTTGAATCACACCCGGAAGACCACTGGGAGCCAGTGCAGCTCGCACAGAAAAGGTGTTACATGGGTGCATCATGTCGCCCCCATAATCACCCACGTGGCCACATTCTGGACCAGTTAGCTCCTCCAAGTGCTCTTCAAGGGGAGCTCCATGTAGAGAGCATTACAGTAGTCCAGACGTGAAGTGATGGGGGTGTGAGTGACCATGCACAAGGCGTCCCGGTCCAGAAAGGGACGCAACTGGTAGATCAGGCGAACCTAATAAAAAATCCCCTGGCCACAGCCATCATATGGTCTTCTAAAGATAGCCGTGTATCCAGGAGGACACCCACGTTATGAGCCCTTTCTATGGGGGCCAAGATCTTACCCCGATAGTCAGCAATGGAGCCAGCTGGCTATACTGGGACACCGGAAACCACAGCTACTGTGTCTTGGAGGGGTTGAGTCTGAGCCTGTTCCTCCCCATCCAGATCCGCATGGCCTCCAGGCTTCGGAACATCACGTCAAGGGCATCACTGGGGTGGTCTGGGGTGGAGATGTACAGCTGTGTATCATTAGCATACAGTTAACTATTAAACAATAAAGTTAGCAGCAAAAATTGAATAAACAGTTTTACACATTTTGCAGTGTGTGTTACTTATGCAGCCACAAAAGAAAGAGATCTTACATTCAGTTAAGGCACTTGAAGCTTAGCTTTTTGATCTGCATAAAAATATTAACTAGGATTTTTGCCATTCAAAATCAAAATACTAAATATATTGAGTGGAGGTAAGGCAATGAGTTGACTATGCTGGTGCAGGTTATCATTTTTTTAAAGACTGACTCTTTTCCCAAGCCATGAAAGGAAGGGAGGAAAGATGCTTTTGTCCTCACGGACAGGACTTATTTTATATATGGCTCTTTTTTCATATATTGCTCTCTAAATTTTGTGGTTCTATTGAAAAAATGTTCCCAACATATTGTGGACTGTAATTTTCTCTGTCTTCCCTATATATTGTGCTGTTTTATTCTAAACTAAAGCATTTCATCATTAAGATTCATTAGGGAAAAAAAATGTATCTACACATTTAATGCCGAGGATAATCATTCATGTATTCATGTAATGGTCCAGCATTCCTAGTAAATGTGTACTTTGCAGAAGAGTTACTTTCCTTAGAATAGGTGTACTGCAAATTTCTCTAAGCATTATGTGTTCATTTATAAATGCACAGTAGAATAAATAAATCAATATAACTATTTTTCATTCTCCCCAATAATATATATATTAAATTCATATTTAACTTATTGTAGATAATGTGATACTGCTTCTGTGGGCCCTTATAGAGAATTGTATTCTCCATGTACATTAATAATAAGTGTAAATTGATTATAGTGTATCACAATATGAAAAAGGAACAGCAGAATGCAGTGGATTTTTAGTAAACATTCTTCATTCTTAATGGCTCTTATATTGATAGGCATACAGTTATAAAAATATAATAAAAATACATGGCAAGAGAAATAAAAACTAACCAAAGAAATCATAAGAATATAAAAATTTGAACAAGAACATTTAAAATTTTGCCCCACAAAAGAAATTCATACTAATTAAGGGGAGCACAATCCAAAAATTGAGGTGGAACCATCTTATTAAAGCAAACTCATATTCACAGCGGGTTAAATGAAACAGACATTTTAAGAGCTAGAACCAAAAGGCAGGAAATGCAGAGAGATAAGGAAATGATTTCTGAGATACAACGGTTGTTGGTTCATGGTGAATGTTTCAACTTTTGCCAGTCATAGCTGGGTTGATGCAGAATATATTTTCCATTTTGTTTTTTTTTTAATTTGGATTCTCCTTAGTGACCTAGGTCATAAAGATTGGTCTACAATCTGTGAAATATTGACAGCTGGAATTAAAAGAGGGTCATTTCTTTTTGTTTAAAAGGCACACCCTTTCCTTCCGACAGGATCTTTTACTGCAGCCCTTCTTGTCTTCCAGGATTCAAAAATATGACTTGATGAAACAGGCTACTGTACAGTAGCCCCAGGAGTAGCTGAAAAGTGCCAGAAGATGGCACTCTATGCCTAGTACGAATGCTTTTCAGAGTCACTATATCTCAGTATACCATTCCATCTTGCATTATTTTTCTAAGCTCTTCCCTCAATAGCAGTAGTGGGATTCTGCCAGTTGTAGGAAGCTCGGCCGAACCATTTGTTAAATTGCTGGCTCACCCCACCCATTGCCCTGCTCCTCCACACCACTATTTATTGCCAGTAAGCAGTGGTGGGTGTGAGGTGGTTGAGCCAGCAATTTAACAAACGGTTCGGTGTTTTTTTATAATTTTATTGGCCTTGCAGCTGCGGCAGGGCTTCAAAGGGCCGCCCTACAGCTGATCAGTGTTAAAAGAAAACAAATGAATAGACTGTTCAAAGAAAATACATTGTATGTTTGTATGTGTGTTTCTAATTATTGCTATTTATTCATATTTGTTCTCTTTTATTCTTTAAAGTTTAACAATTCATTCTTTATCTTAATATCTTTATATTTGTTTGGGGTTGGCTTTCCATTTCATCTTTTTTATCGTACAGCAAAAGGTGGTAGGTTTTTTCCTCAAACCTACCACCTCTCTCTTTTCTTTCCTTCTTACTTTCTCTTCCCCTCTCCTTCTTCTCCTCCCTACTTCCTCTTCCTTTCTCCTTCTCCTCCTCTCTTCCTCCCTCTTTTACCCTCACTCCTACTCTAATTTCCCTTCCCTTCCTTCATCCCCCTCTATTGCTGTATCCTTTTATGCATATGGACTACTCAGAGGGCTGAAAAAGTTATTTTTGACAGATCCTCGCACTTTTGACCAGTCTTCGAACTTACGAATGTCTTCACATTTTATGTTTTTGCCCTATCTTGTCACCACGGTGAAGAGAAGCAGTTGTGAAATGAGTGACATGGTTGTTAAGAATGGTGCACAGCCATAAATGTGAGGATGATCATAAGTGCGAGGACCGGTCAAAAGTGCAAGGACCAGTCAGAAATAACTTTTTCCAGCCCTCTGAGTAGTCCCTATGCACATAGCCATGCCCACCTGGTCACATGACCAGCTAGCCACACCCACCCAGTCACATGATGAGCTAGCTACGCCCCACCCCAGTCGCATGACTACCAATCGACACCCCCAACTAAGCCATGCCCACAGAACCGGTTGTTAAAAAAATTGAATACCACCACTGCTCAACAGGTGTGCACATTTTGAAGTAGCAAAAGACTCACATGGTAGCATCTAAAAAATAAGAGAGAAGAGAAAAAATTAAAATGAACTTACTGCCATTTTAATGGTAAATGTCTCATTAAATTTAAGGTTTCCAAAATATCTCAAATATTAAAAGTAGAGCAGCACAGAGTGCCTTCCATCAAATCCGGGATGAGGGCAAGATAATCAGCCAAGTATGAATTTTGCCTGCCTTAAAATCTGGACATGTGATAAAAATCTGATGTGCTGCAACTGAAATGTTTAAATCAATTTTTAAAATAAATCTTTTTAGAGCACTTGTGGCTTAAAGCAACTGATATGTAAATATACTTTAATTGACTCTTTTACATTATTTTTCTAAGGGCAAATAAATAAACATTTACTGAAATATGGAAAACATTTCCCAACTCTACATGCCAGATGGGATATGAATTTATCCTGGTTGGTCAAGAAAATCAAGAAAATCTTAAACTAAAGGAGATCAGTAACTGCAAATGTTTTGAACAACCAACAAATGAAGTATAAATTGCTTGGCAACATGATTACTTCTTGAATTCTACAGCCATCAAACATAGAGTGCCTATTTTGGTCTTTGTTTTGTCAGATAAAATGTCTAACTCTAGCACTTATTCTGCATTCCACAGTTCAGCATGGGTTAAACCCCTTAAATCCATCCCATTCCCAGCTCCGCCTTATCTTTGACTCCTCCCTCCTGGTATATAAATCCTTGTCTGTTGTACTTCTCCCTCAGATTTAGATGAATGCCTAAGAGACACAGAAGCAAGGTTATTGATGTATTGATGTATATATGAATAGGTTAAGGTACATTATCAATAATAAATAAATAAGTTATTTCTGATATTGAAGAAGTACTGAGAATTATTGGGCTAGATCCTACAAGTTCAATGAATATGGTAGCAGAAGATGGTTGCCCATAACTCCAAATAGAAATATGTCAGAGACTACTGAATGTTTGAAAAAAAGAAATAGAATAAATACCAGGGTCTTAACGAAACAAATGGCTGCACAGCTGTCACCAAATAGAAACCTACCAAAAATCACCTCAGAAGAGAACGAGCAGAGTCCTGGGCCATATACCTCACTCAAGAGCGGAGAACAATGAGAAGAAGGAAAGAATGAATCTAAAACAACAATACAAGAAAGGGAAGACCTCAGGCTAACTGTTTTTAAAATGTTAGAGTCGCCTGTCACTGACAAAGATCTCGTCACAAACTTCCAGAGCTTACTCAAAAGCCATGAAGCAGTGACTGAAGAACAAAAATCAACCCAAGTGAGCACCAAGTCACTGAGGGAAACGCCATCTTGTCACAACACAACAGGATCTAGTTTCCCACCTTTTTTTCAGCAGCCATCTTGTACGAACTACCACAGAAGACAACAAACCAGCAACCAATGAGAAAACAAGATTCAAATGATTTGGTGGGAGCTAGTCTTGACATAAAAAAGAACAATGAATTCACCAAAAATAATAATGAAAAACAAACACAAAATACCATAAGTGTCCCAATGAACTTGAAATACAAAAGGCCATAGAAACTCTCACTGCAGGATTTGGCTCTAATTTTGAACTACCATCATCCCTCCCGCATATACAAAATACTCTCAAACCCCAAAATAACATCCAAACACCAACTGCAGACCTTCTGAAGAACAAAATACCCGCAGCTCCAATACTAACTCCACAATGCTCCTCGAATTACCTTCCTGCCATGCTGCTGCCACAAAATCTAAGATCCAGAAACCAAGCCAACTACTTACCAATCATACAGCCTCCACCAGGCTTCCAGATTCTCTCTGCAACCGATGCCTCCAATACAGAGCAAACCACCATGCCAATTACCCAGCCAAATTTCTGGGAGCAACACCCAGCAACTGCAGCTTTTCCGGGCTTCCTGCTGATGTATGGTAAGGATCCAGTGATTCAGACCCCTCCAAGGGTAAGTCTGAACTTTCCCTAGCAGGGCTGGGCCTAAATTCAGAGGACCAAGAGCTCCTCACCCGATGGCTTCCAGTGAAGAATGAGCTTTGCGCCTGCACAGAACCCTCCAAATGAGACTGAAGAAAAAAAAATCGGAGTCTGTCTGTTTAACCTAGCCGCTGCAATACCAATCCCTTACTGTGAATACCTACAATCCAGGACCATGGACAGCTGCTTTCTGCAAATAATCATTCTCATCAATCTGGAACCCTACCAATTGATTTTCCTAAATTACAAATAGATGGAAAATATCTTCTAGAGTGGTTCCAACAACTTCAGATCATATTCATGAAAGAAAATGTATTATTCATGATCTTAAATCCACCAAAGAAACCATGGTCCTTTGAAACTGACTGCATACATCATAAAGCTTACTGTCTATTGTTAGCCAGTATTACACCTGCCATATATCCCAGTATTGGTAATCACATGACTGTATCAGAAATTATACAAAAAAATTATGGTTTGTTTTACAGCAAGAGCAGAGCTACCACTACAAGAATCTCAAGGGATTTTCACTCTACTAGGCTCAGACCTGGGATGTCCATGAGTGAACATTTACTAAAATTAAATGCCACTAGAGTAGAATTATTACAGAGGGGAGAAATAATTTCTGAAGAAAGCATGATGAGCATCATCATTAACTCTCTAGATCCCACCTGGAACAATGTCATCACCCAATTAGATAGTTTATGTATGGAAAATATCTTACTAGATAGCCTCACCAATAGGCTAACTGTACTGAAGGTTTGAAAGTAAAAAGTTGTGAAAATGACCTCAAATGCTCTGTCTGTAAAAGTTCAAAACTTAAGGTAAAGCCAAGACCAAAAAGGTCAGGACGAACCACTAACTCTATTTTTCAATTAGTGCATTTTTTAAAATTGAATTTATATACCGCCCTATTCCCGAAGGACTCAGGGCGGTGTATGGACCTAGTAGGCCCACTTAGACCTTCTATTAAATACAAAGAAAGATTCTTTTTAACTATTGTAGACGATTTCACTCGTTACGGTTTTGTATACACTCTTAAGCGGAAAAGCGAGACATTCCAGAAATTCAAGGAGTTTTATAAAAGAATAGAAGTCCAACATAACATTAGAATTAGAAAAATAATGACAGACAGAGGCTCAGAGTTTATGTCCAGAGATTTCTCAAAATGGCTAAAAGAACATGGCGTGTTGCATTTCAAATCTTCTCCTTTTTCAGCATTCCAGAACAGGGTGTCAGAACGTAGAAATGTAATTCTCCAAACCATGATGAGATGCGTTCTGGAAGACACAGGAATGAGTCAGGTTTTTTGGTCCGAGGCCCTCTTTTACTCTAATTATACACTAGACTATGGTCCAGCACAATAAACAAAATACCATATGAAGTAATGCACAAAAGGCAACCCAACCTAGCACCTACATGTATTCAGTGTCACCACCAATGTTCACATACCCAATCAATTAAGAAGAAAGGAGACAGAGTCTCCAAGAGACTGAGATTCATAGGATATCTCAAGAACAAAAGGTTTTAGATTCATAGATAGTTACAACAAATTCATAGTATCACGATCAGCAAAATTTCACGAACACTCCAACTGGTCAAAAATACACGTAAACAATATTTTCTTTAAACAAGAACATTTTACTCTAAAATAAGATAACATAAAACATGACATAGACAATACAAAAGAATATTAAAAATATAGAATTAAACATCACAAAGTTAAGATCAAAGAATGGAAGGAAGGACACCCCACATTAAGGCTAGACAAACTTACTGATAAGGAAGCCAAATACCTACATGAAGAAGACACCCTCAATAATAAATAAATAAGTTATTTCTGATATTGAAGAAGTACTGAGAATTATTGGGCTAGATCCTACAAATTCAACATGTATATATATATAAGCTGCAGAATTCTGCACAGAACAGAAAGAAATAAAATCCAGTTTCAGATTCCAGTGTCACTGCTAGACTAAAGATATATGGAAAAACTTCCATCTTTCTGATTATTCTGTACACAGGCCAAATCAACTATGATGATTTGTGTAAAATTCAAAAAAAAAATCTTCCTTCATTAAATATTATTTTAAAAGCAAAGCTGCAATATGGTTAGGATCCTAAACTACAACCCAGATTCAAATCTCACATAGTGATGATGGACGTGGTTGGCTGACTTTAAATCTGGCACTGCCTTTTAGCAGAATTTCTTCCATCAGGCTGTTTTAGGGTAACATTGACAGGACAAATATTGTTTATGCTCCTATGACTTCCTAACTGATCAAATGAAAAAATCATTTGCTGCCAGACTTGTTTTGATGAACAGTATTTCTTCCCATATTGCATATCCCCTTCAAATAGTAATTTGTTTGTGTGCCTGAAAAGGGCAAACAAATATAGTTTAAAAGTTTATATTCTCACTTTTACTTTGATTCAAATAATGCCTACTGAAAGGAAAAAGTACTATCTGTAGTTTAATAGTAATAGAAGGAATACATGAATTTCAGCAAAAATATTTATATTTCAGCCATTAAAGTTCAAATTTCAACATAATCTTGAACTCTCAATAAATACATGCAATTTCCTTTCTTGAAACCTGGGATCTAAAACAAAGTACTTTTTAAAAAGACTATGCCTTCTAAGATAAGAAAGAAGGGTTTGTTACATAGAATTGAATCACCCAATTTTGACTCAGTTTTGACTGAGGTTGACTCAGCCTTCCATCCTTTCTAAGGTGGGTAAATTGAGGACCCAGTTTGTGGGGGCAATAAGCTGACTTTGTATAAATATACAAAAGTATGAAGGCTATTGCTTAATGCATTGTAAGCCGCTCTGAGTCTCTGGAGAAGGGCGGCATATAAATCAAATTAGTTTATGTTGGCCTCTAGGCGAGTTTCTGATCGCATATAAGACCAACGGTAAAGCATCCGGCCATTTTAAATGACTATCTATACAAATCTTAGTTATCCTTTCTTTTAAAGTGCGATTCATCCTTTCTACCGGCGCTGCTGATTCCGGATGGAACGAACTGAGAAATCTCCATTTTATTCCCACTGCTGTGGCTACTGCCTGATTAATATGATGAATAAACTCAGGTCCATTGTCTGAAGATATATGACTTGGGATTCCAAACCGCCCCATGTGCATGCAATGTGAGAAAGGCATATTTGCTATCCGTCCAGATGTTCAATGTTTCTCCTTTGGCCTTTTCTAAAGCCCGTATCAATGCCCATAATTCAGCCACCTGAGCACTATGTCCATCCCCCAACGGACCACTTTCCACCACTTTTTCATCATCTACTATAGCATGACCTGCTACTCGCCTCCCATCTATAACATAACTTGACCCATCCGTATACCAATTAAGCTGTGCATTGGGCAACGGAATATCCGTTAAATTGGGTCGAGTGGAATAAACTTTCTCCAATACTTGCAAACAATCATGCTCAGAAACAGTCTCTGTAGACAGCAAAGTTGCGGGATTTAACCGGTTAGACACCACCAGACGTACCTGTGGGTTCTCAATCATAATTGCCTGATATTTAGCCAACCTTTGTCCACTAATCCATAAATGTCCCTTAGTATCCAATATAGACTGAACCGCATGAGGGGAATGCACAATTATAGGACAAGCAAAAGTGAGTTTATTACAATCCTGAATCAATTCTGCAATTACAGCCAGTACCTTCAAACAATGAGGCCAGCCCTTGGCCACTCCATCTAGCTGTTTTGACAGGTAAACTACAGGTTATTGCCAACTTCCCAAAGGCTGAGTAAGGACCCCCAAAGCAATGTTTCTACTAGTGTCTACATACAGGTTAAAAGGCTTCCTTAAATTCGGTAGAGCCAAAGCTGGGGGCGGAGTCAATGCTAATTTGATGTCCTTAAAAGCCTTCTTCTGTTCCCCTCCCCCTCAAGGGGTTCTACATTAGCTCCTCTGGTGGCTGTATACAAGGGTGCTGCCATCAAAGCAAAATTGAGGATCCAGATAAGCTCCTCAATTGTCTTTTTGTCCCGGGTTCTGCCAGCATCAGGACCGCCCTTTTCCGCTCTGGTCCTAAAGCTCGACTACCCTTCTCAATATCGTATCCCAAATATCTAACTTTTCTCTGCACCAATTGAGCTTTCTTTAGTGATACTCGATAATCACATTCTAATAGCAAATCTAGCAACATCTTAGTATTGTCCCAACATAAATCCTCTGTCAGTCCTGTGATCAAAACATCATCCACATACTGTAATATGGTATCTCATGGTTGTCGAGGCACATAATATTGTAAGTCTGTAGCTAACGCTGTTTCAAACAATGTGGGGGAGTTCTTAAATCCCTGAGGCAGCCGAGTCCAAGTATATTGCATTTTTGTTCCTGTATGAGGATTCTTCTACTCAAATGCAAACAGTGGCTGGCTTACGGGGTGAATGGGAATTGTAAAGAAGGCATCCTTTAAATCAATAACAGAAAACCATTCAATCCGGGGTGGAATTAAACTTAACAGAGTATATGGATTCGACTCGGCTGGGTTTAAAGTGACTGTCCGGTCATTGACAAACCTTAAGTCTTGTGCCGACCGATAAGACCCATCTGACTTTTTAATTGGGATAATTGGAGTATTCCAGGGGGATTGAATAGGTATTAAAATCCCCGCTTCCAAATATCTCTGAATGCTTTCATAAATAGCACAGATTGCTTCCCACGAAACGGGACTTTGCCTTATACTCACAGGCACCGCTCCAGGTTTTAGTTCCATTACCACTGGGGGGTGGTGAACTGCAAAACCCGGCAGGTTATCCTCAGCCCATAATCCCGACGCTTCAAACAACTTCCACTTCTCATCTTTTTCCCTCTCTTCAACCTGCCACCCTACCATGAACCTCCAAGTTTCCTCCGGAGAATGTCTTATGGTCACCCTTTGGCGACCCTCATCGAATGAAATTGTTGCCCCTAATTTGCTAAGCAGATCCCTGCTTAACAATGGAATGGGACATTCAGGAATATACAAGAATTCATGCTGTATTTCAGCTCCCTTAAAATCACATATCACTGGTTTTAAGACTTGTCACCCCAAAACTTGCCCTGATACCCCCTGGACTTGAATTTTATGGGCTCCGGGGGCTGCGATCTGCTTATTGACCACTGATCTTCCTGCTCCCGTATCTACCAAGAACGTGGTTTGCTGACCCCCTATTTTCAATGTAACCAACGGCTCAGGCGGGGGGGTCTTCCAAGCCTGGTCCCCATCAATCCGACCAATTCATATCTGCCAATCCGATACTTTCTGCTTCTTGCTGTCTCACGCCCTCTCCAAATCCTCTACCAAAACCTCGACCTGACCTCACCTGTCCAAACCCTCTACTCAAACCTCCCCTCTGTCCTTGTTCTCCCCTTCTCCCAGAGACCTGCCCCCGCATCCCTGACCCAAAATCCAGTCTTCTCATCCCTCTACCTCTCGCCATCTGTCTTGGGCATTCTCTCTGCCAATGTCCTTCCCCTTTACAGCAGGCACATTGATTAGGACCCAGGGGAAAATTCTGAGACGCACCCCCTTGCATCCCACTTTGCAGCGCTACTGCCAACAACTCAGCCTTTTTATTCATCCGAGCCTCCTGCTCCTTCTTCTCCACCTTATCCCTGTTTGCATATACCTTCCTTGCGATCTCCAACAATTCACTCGTGTTCTTTCCCAACGCTCCTTCTAACTTTTGCAACTTTCTCCTGATATCCTCATAACTCTGCACAATAAATCTTTCGTTCAACATCCTCACATTATCACCTTCTCTAGGATTCATTTGAGTATACAACTTATATGCCTCAATTAGTCTTTGGAGGAAACTCTCCGGACTTTCATCTGCTTTTTGAATGACCAGAGACGGCTTTGACATATTCAATGGAGGTTTTCCTGCCTGTCTGAGAGCTTGCACTACCAAATTCTGGTATTCCTTCAATTTAGTCATATCATCCTGTTCTCTGGGATTCCATCCCGGATCTGCCTCCGGGGACCTTTGTGCTACCTCCGGTTGAATATTTTCTTCATTAGGAAGACTCGCTTTCACACACTTTCTAACAACCGCCTTCCACCTCTCTCTCTCTTCTGGTGACAGCAACGTATTCAATAACTGTTGGATATCCTGCCACGTTGGATTGTGTGTCTGCATAATAGTTTGAAACAAATCTGCTATCTCAGTAGGCTTGGTAGTTAATGGCCCATAATGCTGCTTCCAATTTAAAAGATCAGTAGTGGTAAATGGCACATACTGAAAAAGGGGCCTATATCCCTCTTGTCCCTGTTGATTCATTATGATCTGATCCACTTGACGTAAAGGCGCTACAAAATCTTGCTTAGCAGCCTTCAATTTAGCTGTAGCCGCACGAGTTTTCATGCCGCCCTGGTCTTCTCCACCCACAGCCCCCAAGTCTTCATCATCATCATCCTCTCCCTCACTCTTACTACTATCTTTAGGCGAATAACTCTTCTTAACTTTTGGCTTCGCCCCAGGATCACTCATACGCCTCTGATTTCCTCCTCCGCTTCCCCCGACAGCCCCCTGCTGTTGCTGAGCCCCGGGCTGCTGTTGTTGTGTGGGCGGCCACGCTGGGGCGTAAGGGGGTGGTCTAACCAAATCCTCTGGCTCTTCTGCTAATACCTTTCTATGGGTGGTATATTCTTCATTTTCTTCTCCTGGTATCTTTCCTTGCTTACACCGCAACCCCCTACTTTTCCTGCCTGCTCTAGATACACACAACCTAACCATTTCCGCTTGGCATTGCAACAAGTCATCAGCCTTCTCCGTTAAAGCTCTTGCCCATTGATCAATATAGGGAAATTGATCAGGATATTTATCCTGATTTACTACTATCACCCCCCCACAATTTATCCACTAATCCTTCCCTAAAAGACCCCTGAGAATGCAAAAGTTGGCTTGAAACTCAACATTAAGAAAACTAAGATCATGGCATCCGGCCCTTTCAATTCCTGGCAAATAGATGGGGAAGAAATGGAGGTAGTGACAATTTTATTTTCCTGGGCTCCAAGATCACAGCAGATGGGGACTGCAGCCAAAAAATTAAGACACTTGTTCCTGCGGAAGAAAGCTATGGCAAATCTAGACAGCATACTAAAAAGCAGACATATCACCCTGCCAACAAAAGTGCATATAGTCAAGGCTATGGTTTTTCCAGTTGCAATGTATGGCTGTGAAAGTTGGACCATAAGAATGGCTGAGTGCCAAAGAATTGAGGCCTTTGAACTATGGTGCTGAAGAAGACTCCTGCAAGTCCCTTGGAGTACAAGCCAATCAAACTGGTCATCCGTAGAAGAGATCAACCCTGATTGCTCTTTAGAAGGCCAGATCCTGAAGATGAAACTCAAATACTTTGGCCACTTAATGAGAAGAAAGGACTCACTGGAGAAGAGCCTAATGCTGGGAACAATTGAGGGAAAAAGAAGGGGACAACAGAGAATGAGGTGGCTGGATCGAGTCAGTGAAACAATCAATGTGAGCTTAAATGGACTCCAGAGGATGGTAGAGGACAGGAAGGCCTGGAGAGGTTGTCCATGGGGTCACAATGGGTCAGACACAACTTCACAACTATTTATTTTATTTTATTTTGATTTATATGCCGCCCTTCTCCGGAGACTCAGGGCGGCTTACAATGCGTTGAGCAATAGCCTTCATACTTTTGTATATTTTATACAAAGTCAGCTTATTGCCCCCACAAACTGGGTCCTCATTTTACCTACCTTAGAAAGGATGGAAGGCTGAGTCAACCTTGAGCCTGGTGAGATTCGAACTTACAGTAATTGCAGACAATTGGTGTTAATCATAATACTTTAGTCTGCTGAGCCACCAGGCCCTGTACTAACAAAAAGTGATGCTTACTTTGGAAGGTTGCAGGGAAGCTTCTGCGTTTTACAACTTCTCAGGAATAGATTTAACATCAGTAACTAATTAATGAATATGTTAATCACTTCCAATTAATTTTTTTTCATACAGGTACTTTTGATTTTTGGAGAATGCATCCCTGCAGTTTTCTTGGCAAGTTTTTTTCATAAGTGGTTTGCCATTGCCTTTTCCCAGGGCAGAAAGAAAGTGGTTACAGCTGGCCTTGTGCCCAAGACAGGACCAGAATTCAGAGTCTCCCAATTTCTAATTGATGCTACATCAAATTGGCTCTAAATATCTGTTTACTTGCTTTTAAAGAAAACCCTTTATATTTGGGGATTACTTTTTTTAATGAAATTGTTAATTTAAGTTCAAAATGTACTTTTGAGCTCCAATAAATGGTAATCTGCAACAATTAAAATGAAAATTGCTAATCCAGGTAGTCATTTGTGCCACTTACCAAGTCTTACCATTTTAATGCTGCATATTTGTTTGTTTGGGGAATTTTTACTTGATGTAACTGCACCACGAAGTAAAAGCTGTTTTCTCTGGCAGCCAAATATGATTCTAATATTTCTTTTAAAACACTGAACGGCTAAAGCCCACGTAGATTACCTCAGAAAGGTTACCTCTGCTCTTAAATCTCAGAGCAAGCTTTGATTATCAGACATAAACAATATGTCAAATTGAAAGGAACAGAGAATCACATTTGTAGCTATACAAATAATGCATTTCTCCAAAGGGCAAGCAGAACATATAAATGTCCATGAAGTACATGCAGTGCATTCAGAAAGTATTCAGACTCCCTTCATTTTTGTCACTTTTGTTATGCTACAGCCTGATTCTAGTTGTTGAAATTCATTTTTTAATGTACACTCAGTACCCCATAATGACAAAGTGAAAACAGAATTTTAGAAATGTCTGTAAACTTACTAAAAAGAAAACACTGAAATATCACATTGGTGTAAATATTCAGATCCTTCACTCAGTACTTTGTTGAAGCACCTTTGGCATCAATTACAGCCTCGAGTATTTTTGGGTGTGACATGCACACCTGGATTGGGGAATTTTCTGCCATTCTTCCTTGTAAATTCTCTCATGCTCAGTGAGGTTGGATGGCGACAGTCGGTGGTAGTCATTTCCAGGTCCCTCCAGAGACTTCCAATAAAGTTTAAGTCAGGGCTCTGACTGGGCCACTCTAGGCCATTCATAACTTGTCCCTAAGTCACTCGTATGTTGTCTTGATTGGGTGTTTACGATTGTTGTCATGTTGGAAAGTAACAACAATTGGCCCAGTCTGAGGTCTTGAGCACCGTGGAACAGATTTTCATTGAGGATATCCCTGAACTTTGCTCCATTCAGCTTTCCCTCAACCCTGACCAGACTCCCAGTCCCTGCTACTGAAAAACACCCTCAAAGCATAATGCTGCCACCACGCTTCATTTGTTGGGATGATATTGGGCAGGTGATGAGCAGTGCCTCATTTTTTGAGACATTTAGAATTGAAGCCAAATGGTTTAATCTTGGTTTCATCGACCAGAAAATCTTGTTCCTCACAGTCTGAGAATCTTTCAAGTGCTTTTTTTTTTCCAAACTCCAAGTGGGCTTTCATTTGCTTTGCACTGAGGAGAGGTTTCCATTTAGCCACTCTGCCATAAAGCCCAGATCAGTGGAGGGCTGCAGTGATGGTTTCCCTTCTGGAACTCTGTTCCATCTCAACATAGGATTCCTAGAGCTCAGTCAGAGTGACCATCAGGTTCTCGGTCACTTCTATTGCTAAGTCCTTTCTCCCCAATTGCTCCATTTGACTGGGCATCCAGCTCTTGGAAGAGTCTTGGTTGTGGCAAAGTTCTTCCATTTGAGAGTTATGGAGGCCACTGTGCTCTTAGGAATTCTCAATGCGGCAGAAATCTTATTGTAGCCTTCCTCAGATCTGTGCCTTGCAATAATCCTGTCTCCGAGCTCTGCAAGCAGTTCCTTGACCTCATGGCTTTTGCTCTGCTACAGTACGTTTTGTTCGCTGTGAGGCCTTCTATGGCAGTGTGCTCCTTTCCGAATCATGCCCAATCAATTTAATTTACCACAGGTAAACAATCAAGGTGTAGAAATTAGTTGTTAAGTGAATCACTGTAGTTGTTAAATGAATCTGGCTTCCCTATTGACACAAAATTATCAGGTCACAAAAGGTGATCACATGATCTTGGAACAATGCAATCTTCCTGAATGTCAGTTGCCAAGTGTCCAAATTTTGATCATATGACAATGGGGATGCTACAATGGTCATGCCATATTCCTTTTTTTCAGTGCTGTTGTAATTTTGAATGGTCATTTAACTCGAGGACTACCTGCACACAAATTCTGCTCACCCCATCGGGTGGTGCAGGGGTGGGTTCTACTTACTTTTACTACCGGTTCGCAACGGGGCCAAAGATATGTTCTTAGAAATGCCAAGAAAACCCTTTCAAGATGATTACATTTTCAAAAAATTGTTGCTTAAGAATGTAATATATTCAAGAGATCTTAACGTTGTTTGAAGTTTTTAAAATAGTGCTTCCATGTTTGTTAGAACACTATGTGAGGATCTGCATTTTTCTTCCCTTGCTGACATACTGGCCAATGACCCAAGTTGCGCAATCATGTAATTATTTAAGTATGGATTTGGATTTGTTAAACATAAACCATAAATACAGTATTGCATATTACTCGTGAAAGGCAGAATTTCATGAGATATTGTTTGAGGAAGGAAGAATCCAAAGGAGATGCTTAAAAGCTTATGGATGAAGCTATAGTATTCAAAGTACTTCTATACTGTACAAGACTACCAAAACCTAATAAACAGTCTAGAAGACAACGTATTAGAATTTAATTTATTCAACTAAAAGAGCCAGTTTGGTCAGTTTGTCTAATGGTTAAGGCAACAGGCTAGAAAGCAGGAGATTGTGAGCCCAAGTCTTGTCTTAGCCATGAAAGCCAGCTAGATAACTTTGGGGCAGTCACTCTCTCAGTCCAATCTACCTAACAGGGTGGTTGTTGTAGGAAAGTAGGAGATGGAAGGTATTGGATATGTTTGTTGCTTTGAGTTATTTGTAAACATAATAAAGATGGGATACAAACAGATAAGATAGATGTGACTTTCCCAAAAGCAAAGAAATAAGTACTACAAAAACATCCTGAAATCTATATGAAAGTTTTAAAATGAGATTTCTATCTAAACAACAAAAATGAATATTAAGGCATTAAATGTAGAACAAATCTAAGGATTTTATTTTTATTAATTTGAGAATAATGTTCACATGTACTTTTTATTTATTTTTCAGAAATTTATAATCCCAAAGTTCCTATGCCAATAATTTGAAATGAATCCTCAATACTGCAGTTCTTAATTCAAACAGTGTAATGCAGTTAGATTTCAAATGAGATCAGCATAATCTGAAGTCATATTCCAAACAGTGTTAACATTTGAGTTAGTTTATTGATGGTGTGCTAAAGAACAATGGTTGATTTAACTTTTCTCCAAAAAAATTAGATCCTTCTCCAAAAGGAAAAATGAGTTAAGTTAAAATGAGAGTTCAATATAAATTAAGTGTTCATGTTTCTTGCATATCATTTTGCCAACTCTTCAAGCAGATTTATGATTTCAAATGATTAAGTGGACACCTTCAAATTTAGAGAATGGCACTGACTTTAAGAAATAAGCATATTTGAATGTCACACTGAATTGTGAATACTAGTATTATTTTGTGTAATAATTTTACCTATGCAATTCCCTTTTACAATGTTCAGCAATACAACAGATATCATCTGTTTGTCCTTTTCGAAAGTATTTCGGTTTTCCAGTTCCAGATATTGGATGAAGAGGCAGAGTCAATTAAATAATCCCATAAAAATGAATAAATGGCTATATTTGGTGACTTCAAGATGCCCCACCTTCTGTGGGGGACATAGGTGTTGTTGGAGAAACTAAATCTGGTTTTTGTGAGATTCTATCCAATTCAGCTTGAACATCAGTCAAAACAGGCTTTTGCCCTATAAAAAAAAAGAAGCAATAATTTTTAAAATACTTTTCCATGCAAGCACTGTATGCCAAGTATGTTTTTATTAGAGAATTTGATATTACCGCTACATATTTTTAACTAATACTAAAATGCATTTCACATATTTTTTTCAGATTGAAAATACATGCTGTGGACTTACTTTCATAAACGTAATCTTATAACAAAAGTGTCTTTATCTAGTTTCTTTGAGGTACATTAGGTTTTTCCCCCCTCTAGCTTTCTTTGGTAAAACAAATTGCTTTCCCAAAGTTGTGTTCTGATAGCCGAATTCTATTTAACAATTTATCTTACTATATTATTAAAAGCCAATTTCAGCTCTAAGATACTGTCCGCAATGTTTCAGGTAAAAATTGTGGCAAGAACATTTGAAGCATACAATTTTGTAGTATGAGATGATTTTAATCTCTCATTACCAATTATGGAATGAGGAAATTGACAAGGAAGAACTGGTAAAGTCTTAGGACAAGCCTGAGAAGAATAGATATTCTATAAAAACTCTAAAAAATCAGCATCACAAACAGCATGTTTATACTTATATATTAGGAAAGAATCCATTGGTGACAATAATTTCCTATACTAACTTCCTATCAATGTACCTTCAAAATACTATAAGAAACAGACATATACAGTACATATTCTAGGCTGAAGGAGAGGGAAACGGCCTACAAAGATGAACAATACCTCACTCACTCCCATTAATCCACAAAAGAACAATAAGAGAGACAAATATCTGCTTATGCTGTAGCAATAATCATTTTAGAGTATGGAAAAATATTGAACAATCAATAAAGATACTGGAGTATTAGCAGTAGTATAACTTTACTGTTATAAAGATAATACATTATCTGTCTTGATGTCAGTTTGCCATGCATAGTGTAGGGGTGTCACTCACATCCTTATGGCTTCGTCACATGGCATATTGTGACTTTTCCCCCCTTTGCTAAACTGGGTGTAGGTGTGGCCAGTGCATGACGCATCCGACCTGTGGGCCGCATGTTTGACAGACCTGCCATAACGTATCTCTCTCTGTCATAATTGTATCTAAACAGTCTTTATAATATGACTTGGAGAAAATAGAAACAACAGGAAATTAGTATGTGCCTGAACTTTGGAACATATCGTCCCTGGGACTGAGGTCGACTCCAATCCTCCTGACCTTCCACAAGAGCCTAAAGACTTGGCTCTGCCAGTTTGCTTGGGGCTCCAATGCAAGAATCTTACAATGGATAGAAGTGATAGACTAATAACACATCCCATCTGTTCCCCATCGTACTTCTGCCTTCTCCACTTTTAATTGGGGTGCAGTGTTTGGATCTTCACAGTATTATATTTATGTCTTTTAGTTTTTGTACAGGTAGTCGTTGACTTACAACAGTCTGTTTAGTGACCATTCAAATTTACAATGGGACTGAAAAAAAGTGACATTACCGTTTTTCATACTAATGACTGTTGCAGCATCCTCATGGTCATGTGATAAAAATTCAGACACTTGGGAGCTGACTCATATTTATGATGCTTGCAATATCCCAGGGCCATGTGATCACCTTTTGGAATTTTCTCAAAAGCAAAATTAATAGGGAAGCCAGATTTACTTAACAACTGAGTTACTAATTTAACAACTACAATGATTCATTTAAGAACTGTGGCAAGAAAGGGATAAAATGGGGCAAAACTTACTTAACAAATGTCTCACTTAGCAACAGAAATTTGGGGCGCAATTATGATTGTAAGTCTAGGACTACTATATAGTTTTTATCTTTTTAAGATCATAAACCACCCAGAGTTACTTTGTGGTAAGATGGCGCCTAATAAATTTTACAAATCAATCAACCAACCAATCTTGTTTTTTGTTTTGCCAAAACCACATGGATAAGGGTTTCCCATAAAACATCTTTAAGACTTTAATAAATTTACAAGTTATAGACAAAAAGAGAGCAAGAGTTAAAGCTCTGCAGAAGGATTTATGAGTTTGTACATTAGATTACTTGTAACAATGAGGAATATCAGCCAAACTACAAATCACTAAACTTAAAAGTTAAATCATTTTATATCGGTAAGTTTTTATACTGTATCTCAGTAATTGATTGAGCATTTAATATGACTTTAGTTAATCTAAATTCAGTTCAGCTAAAATTCTTACCTGACTTCTTTGCAGATGGCGGCAGATTACCATTGCTACCACTTCCAGTGCCTCCTACTCCTCCTGGACTACCAATGTTACTGGGTCCCCCAGGTGCTCCAGTTTTCTTACTCAGCAAACTGTTGAAGAAGTTTGCCAATACTCCCTCACTTGTGGCTCCAGCTGAAAAATTTCCATGACACAGTGATAATATATTGTAGTTTAATTTGAAATGCTTAAAACATAATAAAATGTTGTTATACAATGGATACAAATATAAATAAATAAATGTCAATTATATATAAAGGCTTGCCTCATCAACTGAGTATTAAACCAAAATCCCAAACAATTACAATAAATTAATAATATCTTCAGTGTTTTACCTTTCATACTAGGATCTATTTTTTTAGATCCAGCAGGGATGGATGTAACACTGGTAACATTGGAGGTTACAGATCTGTTTTGTGTCCTGGGTGATCCTCCAGGAACCCTTTGTGAGGTGTCCTACACAGAACATGAACCTAATGTAAATCACTTATCTCATGGACATAAGACCATCTGGAAAATGTTAAAATGTTTAAAATATTCTACTTAGATTAGCTGTCTATAGGGGGAAAAAACCCTCTTAAGACTATAGTTATGAATCAGGTTATCTATAAATGATTAGAATAAATTGCATTTCATTTCAGGTTAGCAACTTGAAAGAATGAAAATAATAAATTCCTTTCTTTTTCCTATAAATAAATTTTCTAAATTAAGTTTTTTATCAGATGAGTTAACGAAGATTAGGAAAAGGAGGGAAATTTATGCAAATACAAAAAAGAAAATGAGATTGTAATGTAAGGCATATAGATTGATAGAATGAACAAGAATAGACTGATGATCACTGAACATACTGAACAGATTTTAATATAATACTTATTAGGAAGAAAAAAACATGAGGTTCATTATAAACTTCTTGGCTGGTCTTGTCCAAAATAAAAATTTGAATGATTGATTGAATATTAACTTCCATCATCAACATCTAAATAACATTTGCAACATTGGCAAAACTTTGTGAAACATCTCAATTTTGGCCTATATATTATGTCTTCAAAATCTAAAAATTTGGAGTTAATTTTCTCTTAAATCATAGTCTGGGATTATTTTTTAGAATAAAAAGTGATTCAGAACTATATAGTAAACCAGAGAATCAATGAAGACATAGAGGTCTTTTAAAATAAAATTAATCTACCACATTTAATAATAACCCAAAAGTAACTATTATTTCCTCCACCATCTGAAGTACAGATTAAACCAGTAACTTAAAAAATGGCAAAAGGTAAAACACCAGGATTAGCTAGGTTCCCCACTGAGTGCTATAAAGCATTTATAGATCTTTTGGTACCAAAACTCTGTCAAGTTTGAAGAGATATCTGGTAAGAAATGTTTAGAAACGACTTTTAATCAAGTTTAGATTAGTTATATTAAAAGCAAGTAAAGATATGTCATCCAATTTCATTGATTAATGTTGATACAAAAAGTTAAAAAATGAAATGAACAAAAGATAGGATATACAGTTTAGCAGAACAACGTTTTACATTTACTCATGTCCCACTGAATTCAAAAAAAGGTTAGCTATCTTGTTACAGAATATATATAGTCTAAAAGAAGCAAAAGGTTGAAGATTTCAGGTACAAAATGCAGAGGCAGTGAAATATTATTAGAAATGTGCCGCTCTACCACATTAGAACAAAACATTTGTAAATTATTAATACCAGAAAGTTATTTTTTTTTACTAACCACTGGCCG
This sequence comes from Coluber constrictor foxii, assembly GCA_038048745.1. NCBI lineage: Eukaryota > Metazoa > Chordata > Lepidosauria > Squamata > Colubridae > Coluber > Coluber constrictor. Next base: position 121,158,246 of record CM075961.1, on the reverse strand, counting down.
TCCAGTTGTAGAAGGTGGCTGTTTGGCTAACAGAGTCTAAAAAACATAATCAAACATGCAACAGCATAAGAATTTCATAAACGTTAAAATAAACATTAAAGTTAATTCAAATTAAAATACATTTTAATGACTATGAAAAGTACAGTTTAATACCTGTTGCTTCATAAGAAATACTTGATCATCTTCTGCCACTATTTCCTTTTCATGTACAAACTGTAACAACAAAACTTATTAAAATGAGTCTAGCAAAATATGAGATACATAAATATCAGAAAGCCATCCTCCCAGCATTATTGTGACCTTTGAAATTCTTAAATAACCTAGGCCTCATTTAACCAATCAAATCTCCTAAAAAATCTCTTATCTTTTTGTTACTTATCATAAAATACTTATGACTCTGGGATGAATTTCTCAGGGCAATGGTTTTGCAAGTTCCAATTGGTAAGAATTTTATCAAGCTATCATATAAATTCACAAATAACCAACACATCACTGGGTATCTAGTATAAAATAAGAACCTTCATATTCACAGATAGTTTAACACTGACAACTGATTTTTGGACAGAAATGAGAGGACCTCTTGACTACATGTTATGAGCTTCTTAAGAGATTATGAGTGGCTGGGCTATTAGAAGGAAAATATGCCTAACACATAAGAGCTCTGTAAGACTGCATTATTAATTTTGTTGTTTAAGCACTATTATAAAAATAATAAAGGTGGTATTAAAATCTAATAAATAAATAATAGTATTGGAAGTAAGCGCTAAGCTAATTACTATAAACATTCAAGAATAGCATCAGAGAAGACTTCCATACTTCTGTTGCATTAATGCAGAAATGCAGCTCTCTGCCTTTTCTTAGCAGTCCAAGTACTTTTCGTATGGTTCTTTGCAACGTTACCTTTTTGAACATCAGTTTTAGCTGATATGGTTCAAGGAACCTATATCATCTTGATTACAGCAGAAAAACAATATATTTTTATAATATAAATCAAGAATACAATTTAATTTATGTATTTATTAAAATTTTTGTAAAGCCAGAATCTAAACCTAGTTCTGGGTAACATTCAGCCAATATTATTTGACAAGCTTCATTTCTTTGACAAATTCATTCATTTATTTGAAATTAACAACGTTGGAGTTTGCTAAGAAAAATGACCAATTTATTGTTGAAAAACAGTTATAAATAATGCTGTCTTCCTAGTTTTTTAATCCAGGTAAAGGAACGATTATGCTCTTGAACTCACATACAGCATCCTGAAAATGTTTATTTTTATTTATTTATAAAGATATGTGATACATTATGATAGCCTTTGTATTTTAAGCATGATACCAAGGCAACCAACAGATATCACGTTAACAGAAGAAATAACTATCTAAAAGGAAATTTATAATATATCCTAACATTAAAAGATGACAAAATCTCTCCAAAACAATGTTATAAGTAAAATTTATTACATTTTATAACATCAATTTTATACTCTACTGAAAATGTAGTTATAAATGATATTCCCAATCCTACTTCAGAAAAATACCATGGCTATGGATTGAATAAATGATGGATAGAATGATTTCATGTATTTCTATCTTGTTGCAATTCAAAAATATTTCTCTAGCTTACATAGAATAATTAAAAGTTAAGATACCCATAGTACAATCTAAAAACCCAACGTAAGTAAAAATAACAATAAACAGCATAAGCAAAAAACGTAATACCAAGAAAGTCAAAAATACAAAAATAAAGATGGAAAAGGGTCTCTAAAACAGCTGTTTTCAGCGTTTTTTCAAAAAAGATCAGTACTGTAAAGAGGAAACCAGCCTAACCTTGAAATTAAAATCACAGCTTTATTAAATCATAATTAATTAATCATTAAATATGATTCAGATTACAACCAAAAAAGTAACTTCAGTTTTACGTTAAAAAGCAGGTCACATATTATTGTTTAAAATTTTCTACGACTGCAAATAAACCAATATACTAATATGACTTTTAATTATGTAAGGAATTACCTTTCTGATAGGTGGCTTTATAACAATATCTTCAAAGTTGTTACTGACTTTTAAAATCTGAAAGTTCTCATGTAATATTCCTATCTTTTTTTCATTATCCCAGCCTGTAGGACTGAAAGCAAATCTCTATCACACAACAGATTTCAATTGTTCATTTTTCATTCTCTGCCATACAGAAATTTCATATTAAATTTATGGAGTTCCTTTTGAAATTTAAAATAAAAAATTCACAGTAAAAATTCACACACAAATGCACAGACAGAGAATTTATTTATTACTATTTTGAATATACCGTACTTTCCTCTCTTAATCCAATATAGAGCAATTAAATACTTCATTTAGAAGCCTTTTAAAACTTATAGGGCAAAAATGGGAGGTTTCAGTGTGACAAGAAAAACATTCTTCTGTCTTAAAGTTCTCCTCCCAGTGAATCTAAAAAAATTCTTCAATTTCAGCAATTGGAAATCTAAATTAAAAAATCATTTAAAACATCAAAAATAAGCAACAATATTTTAAAGAACTAATTGTACAGAAATCCTATTACTAAATAACTTACATAAATACTGCATCTTTTTCCACAACAATAGGAGGTATGTTGAAAGGAAATCCATACAATTTCTGAACAATATATTTATAAACTAAATCAATATTCTTATTCTCTTTCACTGAAGTGTAAATAAGTGCTGCACCATCTGAATTATTTGTTAAAGAAAATCCTACATTTTAATTTTTGCAAATCTACATACTTTGAAAATATTATCTTCTAAAAGATATACTAATATCCACCAAGTTTAAAAATCTAAAGTTTCATAATTGTGCCAAATCTGTGCAGACTAGGTGCAGACTCTAGATAGAATATTACTGGGGGTGGATGAAAAGGTGCTATCTAGATGCTATAAATTCTTTATGGCTATGAAGGTAGGAGAGGAAGGTGTGAAGACCGATTCATGCCTGGGAGAAGAATCTAGGTTATTCAATAGAGCCTGAGAGGTGGAACGAAATCTGGACTAAGAATTTGAAACTAACCCGGTCAATAGGATATAAAGAAAATATATATAAAATGGCGTATCGATGGCATTTGCCAGCGGCCAGACTTGCTAAAATGTTTCCTGGAACATCCTCAGTCTGTTGGAAATGTGGCGTTAAAGAAGGAACATATTTTCACCAATGGTGGACCTGTCGAGAGGCAATGAAATTTTGGAAGAATATTCAGATGTGGCTTAATGAGATGTTGGGCAGGGTATACAACTGTGTCCTGAGGTATTTTTATTAGGGATAAGACCCGTAAATGTTAATAGAATGGCATGGTACCTGCTGCTACATATAACACAGCTGCAAGATTGGCATGGGCCCAATACTGGAAGATGGATGTTAGCCACCCAAACAAGTATTTATCCAGAAAATAATGAACTGTGCAGAATCAGACTGGCTTACTATGATACTGAAAGGATGAGGGGACACAGACTATTATATATCTTGGAGTCAATGGTATAACTAAATGTCAAATCGAGCTGTAAATAGAGGTATTGGATAAACATGTTACTTGGTATATGTAACAGACTTATGTAGGTTACCATATATATGTAATGGGACAAGTTTATTTCCTTCTCGCGTAGTGATGTAGACCGCTATAGATTTAAGGTTTGTTGGATGTATAAGATAAAATAAAATAAAATTTACCAAAAAAAAATATCAAGTTTCATAATTGTGCCAAATCTAACAATTGAATAATTTGTTATAAAACATGTTTTTATCATATAGATAGTATGCTATATGTTTTTATCATATAGGTAGTATGAGTGCCCCATATAATGACTGTTTGGAATTATGGCCTGAAATTATGGTGAAAAAGTAATTTTGAGACCAATTTTTGCATTTACAACTTTCTCAGATCTTTAAAGCAAAAGAAAGCTGAAGTAAAATAATAATTTCTCTTGGTGATCACTTACTTAAATGACTAAGTTGCTGATTCCAATGACACTAAACTAGTATTGCCAACTTGTACCAATGTATACAGTATACCAATAAAACAATAAAAATTTATCTGGCCACTCATATAGACCTTTTATTCCTTCTTTTATGACACAGGCAAGTAAATATTATAATTAATAGTTTCCTGTTTTTCTTACACAAGGCTTGATAGTGACTAACTTTAGAATGAACATAAATAAAGCCAACTTCAAATTATTATTCAACAATTTTTCTCTATAAAATGATTAAAAGATAACTGGTTTGATTGTTTGGAAAGGAAGAACAAAGGCTTTATTTTAGTCTATAAGATCAAGATAGAATAATCTTATCACCTTAATCTTTTTTATTTCAGTAGAGGTTTGAGAGCGTAGAATGATCTTTAGAATAATCTAAATTGAACGTTAATGCTAGATATATCTCATAAAGGATACACTGTAAACAAAATCGTCGGATATATGACTGAATAAAGTCGAAGTGTTCGTCTCTGTAATCGTGTTCTTTTTCCAGAAGGTTAATGGCATCACACTAGAAATAAATAAAATAATTATTGTTGGGGTTAATAATTGGTTGTTGGGGGTTGGGGTTAATTTACAATATTGGGGTAGGGGAGTAAATAGTTGTAAATAGTTGACCTATAGTTGGGTTTAATGCAGAATTTTATTTTTACCTGCAGGTCTAGAAACTCCCAATGTATAAAATAGTATACAATATTTACATTAATATACTGGATTTCTATCGTTTCCAAAACCATAATTAGCATCAATCTAAAATACATTTGAAGCCTACATGCAAAGACATATAATCTTCACATTTACCAGTTTACAATATACTGAGAATAAAAGAGATAAGAAATGACTAAAAATAAGATTTTTTTTTAAAAAAGCAATATATTATTTTATCTTAAGTGTTAATGAGCCAATTAATTTAAAGGTTTAATTAAATTATTTGAAGACATATAGCTTTAATTAAAATGGAACAAACCTTTGTACAAACTACTACGACAGGAATGCCTAAGTTACACGTTAGTGTATCTGCACCCAGAGGTAATATAACACTATCATCTTTGTCTTCTTGTGATGAAGTATTTCTACTTTGTGGAGAAGCTGGAAATTCTTCTCCTGGTTCTGTATATTCTTGGAAATCTCTAACGACTAAAAAAAGAAGAAAGAAAAGAAAAGAAAAATAAATTATTTTCTCCCTAAACTTTGCATTTCTATCAAAAATATTACAGGTTTGCTTATTACTATTCACCTAACTATAGTTCAAATAACAATGGCCCCAGAAAGGGTGTTCTACAGCCTGTAAAATGTCATATCTCTATCACTATATGACTGTTTTGACAACCTGTTCATATTCATGAGAGATTGCCATGTAATCATTACTTGTAATCCTTTCTGCTGGCTTCTCAAATTTTTCAGTGAGGAAGTTGGCAGGGAAGATTGCAAGCTGCTGCACCTTCCAAGAGGACTCCCTCTGCTCTTCTGGATGGGCTGAAAGAGTTGCTTGCTAAAGGATTTCTATTCCGTGCCTGCTGGGGTTTCAGCAATTCAAGCAGGTATGGAGCTGAAAACCTTTGGCAGGGAACCCTTTTACTCTCTGGACTGACTGAAAAAAGCTCTGTGCCTGCATGGATTGGTGAAATCCAAGCAGGTAGTGAGATAAATTCCTTTGACAGGCAACTCTTTCAGCCAGTCCACAGACAAGAGGAAGTCAAAATCTGAGCAGGATTTTCCTGGATAAAGTGGTAGCACAATAAGGTAAGAGCATGGTGTGCTTCAAAAGGCTGGGGAAGGCCCTAAGAGAGGCAATGCAGGCTATGTGCTAGTGTCTTTCTGCTCAGAGGCTGAAACTGCTATTTGTATTTTGGAAGGGAGGGATTTTCAGCTCAGAAGCAGAGAAAGACTTGCATGCAGCATGCTTGGGCCTCCAAGGGTCTCTTCTCCTCCTTCTGAGGCATCCTATGTTCAATATCTGTGACTCTCTCTGCTTAATGATCCACAAGTTTACTTGACAACTGCAACCAGGAATGTCAAGATTATGGTTGTTGAGAGAAGCAGTCATATGATAGCTATCTCACTTAACAACCACTTTGTTCTATGACCAAGGTTTTGGTTTTTATTTGTTTGTTTGTTTGTTTGATTGATTGATTTATATGCCGCCCTTCTCCGAAGACCTGGGGTGGCTTACAATGCATTAAGCAATAGCTTTCATACTTCTGAATATATACCTGCTTAGTAGGGCTTTCGGCCCCCTCTAAGCCGTGTTCTTTTTATACAAAGTCAACTATTGCCCCCACAATCCGGGTCCTCATTTTACCTACCTCGAAAGGATGGGAGGTTGAGTCAACCTTGAGCCTGGTGAGATTTGAACTTGCAGTAATTGCAGGCAGCTGGCAACTAAGTGCTACTTTAACAGCACTTAGTCCACCGTGCCACCAGGCTCTTATCCAATTGAGGCTGTAACTCAAGGGCTGTATATCCTTTTCAACTATGTTTGTCTTTCTTCCAGCGAAAATTGCTATTCATTTCTATTTTTTAAAGAAAACTAATTAATAAGCAGCAGAAAAATATTATATAGCAATAGCAATTGCACTTACTTAATATATCATCTCACTGTGTTTTATACCATTCTCTAAGCAGTTTACAGAGTCCAACAACAACCTAGGCCCTCATTTGACGAACCTTGGAAGGATGGAAGGCTGAGTCAACCATGAGCAGGTCAGAATCAAACTCCTGGCAGTGAACAGTAAGTTAGCAGTCTAATCATTGTGCCACCAGGCTCATATACCATATTTTCCGGCGTATAAATTGACTGGGCATATAAGACGATCCCAGACTTTTCCTGTTAAAATATAGGGTTTGGGCTATACTCGCCGTATAAGACTACCCCTCTTCCAACGCACACCAAATAAAAATTAAAAAACATCAGATTTGATTTCAATATGGTAATTTTAATTCAAATGCTTATGACATACTGGTACTTGGCAGGAAAACTTTTACTTATAAACATAAGACTGTTTGTCATCAAGCATGTAAACATAAAACGGTGCAATTGGATTAAACTTTTCCTAATTCATTCTAAAGCTGAAAGGAAGGATAAGACAATAAACCCATGGGAGCTGCCATGCTGTTTGTTTTCTAAGCTGTCAGCCAAACTGGAACTGATGATGTGCTAGAACTGTGCTAGACCCAAAATGGCCCCTGCAACAAGCAGGAACCTCACACAGCCACAAAAAGCCCCCCCCCAAAAACCACCAACTTTCACACGTTACACACACACAACACAACACAACACAACAGGCTCACCACAATGTAAAACCAGCTGTGCTAGGCCCAAAATGGCCCCTGTAACACAGCCACAAAAAGCCCAAAAATCCAACGTTCACATTTTACACACACAAAATTCCACATACAGCTTGATGAGATTTTGTGTGTTTTTGTAGAGTGAAACACTACAGAAACACACTAAATCTCAGAAAGTAAAATATTATTTTATTTTATTTTTATTTTTATATGAAAGCAGCTAAATTTAATACTTCCTAAACTTTAAATGGCCAGGTCTAAAAAAAGAACAACTAAAAAAAACCCCAATTAACTATTTTTTTTTAAAGCTCCCAAAGAGGAAAAAAAACTTGCCCAATAGAACAGGAGTCTCCAACCTTGGCAACTTTAAGACTTGTAGACTTCAACTCCCAGACTTCCTCTACTGGCTGAGGAATTCTGGGAGTTGAAGTCCACAACTCCCTGCCTGCTTGATTGCAGGCAGGGAGATTCAGTTGCTTGCTGATGCAATGGATTGCAGGCAAGCGAAGCAAGGCAAGCGTTGCGACTAGCAGCTAAGGTAAGCAAGCTGATGGGAGGGATTTTTGCTATCAATTAGCAGGCAACTCAGCTGGGATCGTCAGAGCTTGACTCGTCAGAGCCTTTCGGGTGGTCTGGGTTTACACCTGGCGTATAGGACAACCCCCGACTTTTGAGAAGATTTTCATGTGTTAAAAAGTTGTCTTATATGCCAGAAAATATGGTATATAACCAAGTTAAGCATAGGTGCAATCTGTAAAAAAATTCTGAATACTGCATAAGACGACAACTTGAAATAGATAATAAAGGCAAATATAAACACCAGCTTTTTTTTTTAAGAAGAGAATAATTTAAAAAATTATTCTTTGGTTACACCTTACAAAATATCAATTCTGAGGATATTTCAGTGCAGAAAGTTATCTAGTTTACATTCACAATGTTTCAGTGAGACATTGTAACTAAGAAATTTAGTCTCAGAAATATTGCACAGAGTCAGTATAATTATTTCATTAAAATATTTATGTATAATAGATATTTTAAAAACCTTTAGTACTGAAATGAGCTTTCTTATTTTGTTACAACCTAAAAATAGTTAGGCTTCAACTACAGTATATCTTTCATAGTATTACCTTGGATCAACTTCAAATTGTTATACAATTACAATAGAGTGCTTCCTGATGGCTTATTTAAACATGTATTATTTTAACTTTTTTTAATCCTGAGGCCATTAAAGATTACAAAATTCTATATTTAGGATAAGAACTAGAGTGTAATTATACTATCTCTTTCTTCAGCTCTTTTTTTTCTGTCCTAGATACAGGGCTAATGTGATGAATGAGAAAATTCAGCCCGAACATTAAGGAATTGATGGATATGATAACTGCTGGTCAAGATATAATTCAGGGGCTGCAACATTAACTCATATGATTGGATGTGTCTTACTATTGTCCTATTTCAATCTGAAATTTACTACTCTCTTATTAGCTTGTCTTTCGGTTTTGGTTAGTACTAGGATTTACAAAATGACACAAAACATGACATTTGAACTATCTACTGTAGAAGGTTTTTGAAGAATAGGATCAGAAATTAGTAACTATAATGTGAGCAATGATGCCTGTTTCTATGGACCGATGTTAATGAAGGATGATATATGTAAAACAAATTTTGCCTGGTATAGAAATATTAGAACCATAAATATTGGATAATAAAAAAGAGAACTAAAGTAAAACACAAATGACAAGCCAAGAAAATGACCTGGACAGATTTTCTACTGGTACAAAAGAAATTGTAACCCCCCAAAATTGGGTTAAAGTTTAGGAAATTAAAGTGGAAATACAAATTATAAACTAAGAGAATTACCTGGATAATGACTTTTTATTGGGTTTATAAAAGAGGGTTTGCTAAAGCCTTGAAGAAGCCTTTAGGATGGTAAAAAGAAAAACAAAATCAAATCCTACAAAATATCTGAAAGAATTAAAGATTAAGATTGTTAGAAGTAAATGGAAGAAATATAAAGTTGATTTGTTTGATCATGATTAAAATAAGACATATTACTATAAAGCTAGTAACCCTTTTTGTTGACAGCAGGTCTGAAAAGTTGAGGATATATAGATTATAAATTTGGTATGGATTACAAGAAGATATATTTGTTTATAACCTGATAGGAGAGAAAGAGTTCTTAAATTTGTTTATACAGGTAGTCCTCAACTTATGCCTGATCACTTAGTGACTGTTCAAAATTACAACAGATCACTTCAAAAGTACTTGCATTCTGATTTTAAAGTTACAATGGCTGCAATACATGCGCTCCCCACCCACCCCGGTCACGACAGCAATTTGGTACATGGCAACTTGCTCAAGTTTACGGTGCTCTGTGGTGTCCCCTGTGATCATATTAATGTGACTTGACATATTTTGCTAGTTTCCAATTTTTGGTTTCTGGTAAAAATGCCCAGTGGGTAAAATGGATTTTTTTAACAACCATGGTGTTCGCTTAATGACTGCATTATTTGCTTAACAACTGTTGCAAAAAATGCTGAAAAAATTGAGTCTAATCATGTGATGTTTTAACTTATGACCATAATAATTTACAACTTAACTCCAGGCTCAATTATGGTCATAAATTGAGGACTACCTGCACTAGTGATGAAGATCAGAAATCACATCTTTAAATATTTCTTTTCTTTTTCTTTATTTAAATTTATTTTTTTTCTTTGAACTTTTTATTCTTCCTATTTCTATTTTTCTTTGAGTTTAGTTTATTTTTTTATTGTAAAATTTTTAGTTAAAATTATTAAGAAAAACAAATCATTTTCAATGTACTCATAGCCCTAATTAAAAATTAAGCATTAATTTTAAGAGAAATGAGAAGAAATATGAGGTATAAATACATACATACATACATACATACATACATACATACATACATACATACATACATAATCAATCTACAGGAGAGAGAAGTAGACTTCTGAATTGAAGGATCGTGTCCATTGCTTAGAAAAACTCCATAATTCAAAAAGTTATCTACTATCCCATAACTCATAGATTAGGAATAACCTGCATATTCAAGTCCAAAATAACTCTCTAGGACTATCTTAAAATAGGCCAAGCTTCTATCACTCAACCAGCATCACTAATAATTTATAAGCTAAAATCTGAAGAGCACCAAATTATTGATTTTTGATTTGCATCACATTAAAGCTGATTTAGTAAAATAAGATACCACAGTATCTTCTTTATATATAAGAAGTTCTTATTTATATTAAAAGTAAGATTTAGTGGATATAATGGAAAAGTCACGTCTCTAAGTAACAATGGAGTTCATCAATTATGGAGCAGGCTGCTAATATCAGAAGTATATTTTGATGATGTTTATTTTCAGATATTTTGAGCCGATTGCATTTCCAAAATGACCATTTTTAGAACACACAGGTAAAAAAAACACATGTGCATTTAAATATTTTTTTAAAAAAAATCAATTAAACAGTATATTTTGAAGACATATACTGATTCTATAGCTTTATAATGAAGAAAACTATTTCAAGAATATTAAATTGAATTGTTTATATGCTAAACTTACTATTTCTAGAACAGACTGTAAAAATAATCTCACACATAATGTAGCATTTTCAATTACAGTGAAAATATAAATGTCAATATAAAGTATTAAAAATATTGAATTTTTAATTAAAATATAAGATTTATATTGCCTCTTAAGATCTCTTCCAATTAGTTTTAGCATAAAAATGGATGCTAGATATAAAGTCATCATTAAATATGCTTTGATAGAGAAGACTGACAGTTATAATAGCTAAAATTTTCAGAATGGAAAAAGACGCTTTTATAATTAAGATAAAGTTGTAGATAATTTCCCAACATGTATTAAATACATGTTTATATAATACTTACCTTTTTGCTCCATTTCTTTCATTTCTTCAGGAGGAATTTTTAATTTGTCAATATGTTCTCTTACAACACTTGCCCACTTTTGTAATGAATCTAAAGCAGTCCATGGTTTAGACATATCTACTACCAGCATAATTAAAGTATTCTTTAGAGAGGTGGCTTCTATTGCAAATTTGAGCAGGCCTTTATGATACAGATCACCATCCAAAATCCATACATTGCATCTTGTCTGATCTAGAAACAAAGTAAAAGTCAAATAGCTCATTAATATAAATGAAAAGAATAAATCATAGATCTATACAGCACAATTATGCTTACACTGAATTTTAATACCAAATATCTTCTAAAAAAATTATTATGAAAGAAAACATGGTGGCACCTTTCATTAAAAATAAGGTCTGAATTCTTATCTGATGAAATATATTTTAAGTAGCTGGAACTAAAAACTTCATTATGATTCACAATGAAATAGTTTTTGTTTTATTAGCAGAAATAACGTATTTTCCGACGTAAAAGATGACTGGGCATATAAAACGACCCCCGACTTTTGAGAAGATTTTCATGTGTTAGAAAGTCATCTTATACACCGGAAAATACGGTATACAAATCTGCAAAGTATCAAGTGAATTTTGACAATCATTTTTTAAAATCTTATATATTAACTCTCAACCAGTCATCATGTTTTCTATAGCGTGAACCATTCTTTCAAAATTCATTCTTTTCTTGTCTACCAACTCCCATAAATACCCATATAGTCCTCGAAGTTTATGGCTGGGCAGCCTGGCGGAGCGGGGGTGGGGGGAGGGGAGAGAACTAGCTAACACAAGTTGAGTTTCACACATGCAAGCAGACTGGTCTGCCGCTTGCCAAGTTGAACTGCTTGCGTGTGTGTGCCAGCCAGTTACTCATGGATTCTAGAGAGGCTGAACGCTACCACATGTTTATTGGACCCGTGTCCCTCTTGGCTGGTACTGGCCTCCCAGGAGGTTACACGAGGCTGGCTCCAGGGCATTATTAATGCTTCTCTGAGTGAGGGTGTCTTCCCGGCCGCCTTGAAAGAGGCGGTGGTGAGGCCCCTCCTCAAGAAGCCTTCCCTGGACCCGGCTATATTAGGTAACTATCGTCCAGTCTCCAACCTTCGCTTCACGGCGAAGGTTGTTAAGAGTGTGGTGGCGCAACAGCTCCCTTGTTACCTGGATGAAGCTGTCTATCTGGATCCGTGCCAGTCGGGTTTCAGGGAGGGTTACAGCACGGAAACGGCATTGATCGCGTTGGTTGATGATCTCTGGAGGGCTCGGGACAGAGGATCTTCCTCGGTCCTGGTCCTTCTTGATCTCTCAGCTGCTTTTCATACCATCGATCATGGTATCATGCTGCGTCGGTTAGGGGGTTTGGGAGTGGGAGGCACCGTTATGCGGTGGTTCTCCTCCTTTCTCGCTGACCGTACGCAGTCTGTGTTGGCAGGGGGGCAGAGGTCGACCTCAAGACACCTCACTTGTGGGGTGCCACAGGGGTCTGTCCTCTCGCCCCTCCTGTTCAACATTTATGTGAAGCGGCTGGGTGAGATCATCTGTGGTTTTGGGGTGAAGTGTCAACTGTATGCTGATGACACGCAGTTGTACATTTCTACTCCGGATCACCCCAATGATGCCCTTGCCGTGATGTCCCGCTGCCTGGAAGCCGTACAGATCTGGATGGGGAGGAACAGGCTCAGACTCAATCCCTCCAAGACAGAGTGACTGTGGCTGCCGGCGCCCCGATATAGCCAGTTGGTGCCATCACTGGCTATTGGGGATGAGATCTTGCCCCCCTCAGAGAGGGCTTGCAACTTGGACGTCCTCCTGGATGCACGGCTGTCTTTAGACGATCATATGACAGCTGTGGCCAGGGGGGCTTTTTATCAGGTCCGCCTGATTGCCCAGTTGCGTCCCTTTCTGGATCGGGACGCCCTACGCACAATCACTCACGCTCTCGTCACTTCCCGTTTGGACTACTGTAATGCTCTCTACATGGGGCTCCCCTTGAGGAGCACCTGGAGACTTCAGCTGGTCCAGAATGCGGCCGCGCGAGTGGTTATGGGAGCGATTCGTCGCTCCCGGGTAACTCCCTTCTTGCGCGAGCTGCATTGGCTTCAGGTGGTCTTCCGGGTGCGTTTCAAGGTGTTAGTTACCATCTTCAAAGCGCTCCATGGCTTAGGACTGGGATATTTACAGGACTGTCTTCTGCCAATGAATACCTCCCACCGCCCGATACGCTCTCACAGAGAGGGCCTCCTCAGAGTGCCATCTGTCAGACAATGCCGACGGGTGGCTCCCAGGGGGAGAGCATTCTCTGTGGGAGCCCCAGCCCTATGGAATGAACTACCCCCGGATATAAGAAAGATTCCTGATCTCCATGCCTTCCGACGAGCCCTGAAGACCCTACTATTTCATCAAGCCGGTCTGACTTAAATTTGTGTTAATTTTAATAGGGGTTTTTAGGGGTTTTAAATTTTACGGCCAAATAGTTTAATTATTTTATTAGTTTTAATTTTTATACATGATTGTTTTAATATGGCTGTAAACTGCCCTGAGTCCCCTCGGGGAGAAGGGCGGTATATAAATGTAATAAAATTCAAAACTCAAACTCAAAACTCATGCGGCTCGGTTCCAAATAGGCCACAACCTTTAGTAGTTGTTGATTAATGAAGATGACACACATTTTAAAATACTGCAATGTGCCCCAAGTAATAATATAACTTGTCTCAACTTGTCTTATATTCATGTCTCAAATGTGCTTACCATCTCTATCTTCATCATGAACATTTAGATATAAATATTCCATTCCTCTTCCTTTCTTGTATTCCTCAATTCCCTGAAGTTTTCCAATTAAGCTAGTTTTACCTGCTCCATCTTCACCTATATTTAAAAAACAAAAATTGAGCATTTATTAACAGGTCTAACACATATTTTGCAAGAATTTATCGAAGCATAGCAGCCTTCTACAGCAAAAATAAAGAGCTTTTTATGTTAGCTGTTAACAATGATCAAATAAATTTTATATATATTAGAGTCCATTTCATGAAATGTAAAATAATAGTAACTATAATTTATGAAAGTTGTATGCTGCCCCTTTGGGCAGCTCATCACAATCAATCAACAAAATAATAAAACAAAAACACACACACAAAAAATAAAGATAAAAGATAGAAAACATGAAGAAATGAAGAGTCCCACTGTCCCTTAATGATGGTCTTCACAGCTCTTCTAAACAACTGTTAAGTGGAGCCATCCAGATCTTAAGTGGAACCTTTTTCTAGAAGGCAAACATGACATAGAGAAACTGTGCTTCCAATGATGTTATTTCATTGACTGGAGAATGCCAATCTTGAAGGGTTGAAAGAATTGGATAGATGTTATGGAGGACAGGGAACCTTCAAGTAACTTTATGCTATGTTGGACTTTATAAATAACAGCCCCTCCTTTGAAACAAACAGCTTACAAAGCAGAAATATTAAATGGCATACCAAGGCATGCCCATTACTGCTAACACCACTGCATTTTGGACCAGGTGGAGTTTCCTGATGGTTTTTAAGGAAAACCATATAGAGAGCATTGCAACAATCAAGTTATGAGATGACTAGAACAAGTCTGGCTGTCTAATGGGCCTCCTAATCTATGAAAGAATGGAACAGGTGCAATAAGATGGAGTTTTGCAAAGACTTCCTGGCTACAATTGGCACCTGCTCTTCAAGCAGAAGCTGCAAGTTCAAGAAGACCTCCAAACTGTATACCATCCTTGAAGGGGAAATGCTACCCCATCTAAAGTTTTTTAAAAAAGGCATTTCACCAGATTTGATAAATCCAAACACACACACATATGGGTAAAACTGAGTCAAGATGGTCCTCCTGATCCAAACCTGCAGAATTTCTGGGCACTGGGACAGAACCATGACAGCTCACTAGGCTGGCCAGGGTTTGAAAGACATAATTAGGTATCCTAAACCAGTGAGTATGTTTCCCAAAGGTTTCATGTAAACACTGAAGAGAAAGAGATAATCCTGCAGTTCTTCTCAAAAGAATCGTTCAGGGAGTATGCATATGTACAGTCATGGGAACAGCTTCATAAAATATTGAAAGTTGTTTTGGTACCAGATAAAGAGAAAAGAAAGAAGATATTTATACCCAAATACAAATCCTATGTGTCAAAAGATATACTACTTGGTTTGATTTTGTTGTTAAAAAAAGCTGGTTTATGGATATTATTTCTAGGTTACTATAGAAAAAAATATAATAGTTAATAATGGCAGTCCTGGGCAGTCTCACTTGCTACTGTAACCTCAAGCTGTAACCTTAAGCAGGAAGAGGCATAAGTCTAGTTAAGTAGACTAGTTAAGGAGCATAAAGAGTAGCATGGGAGAATGGAGAAGACCTGGGAGGGCTGGTGCAGGCCATTTGTGAGTAATTGGAGGATGCTAGAAGAAGTGGCAAAATAAAACAAAAACACACAAAAAAATAAAGAAGTGGAAGCAATTTAACAGAGTGATTTGCAACCTTTCCTGTTGGCTTCTACATTGAGGTTGCTTGAGGGAAGCTACTAGGAAAGGAATCAAACATCTAGGATTCAATTTATTATTGAAGTTTGTTTACTGTTAAGTCATCCAGTCGGTCCTCATGCCTAAGGGAAGCCTAGAATTTACAATTTCCTGGTTTTTAATCTCTATACTACACTGACTCATATTCCAGACCAGGGCTGACAAACTCCCGGCCCATGGGCCAAATGATTCACACATTTGCCACGCCCACACCCAGTTTAGAGAAGGAGGGGAAAGTATCGATACATCACGTGATGCTACTATGACTATGTGAGTTTGACACCCTTGTTCCAGACATACCAGAGATTTTTTTTTCACCTCTCTTTCTGGCATTCTCTAAAAATCCTCCCCATACAGTCGACTGATATTCCAGAGCAGCAGTCAATAAGGTACAAATTAATGTCTTAGAGAATAGGGAATTAATATACAACATAAGGATTTGTACATTTCTTAGAATGTCAGGTGAGACTATCTAACACACTGATAAAATATCAAATATAAAGAGGAGCTAATGATTTTGAATTAATTTTTGTCAAGTAGCTTACTCCTGCATTACATAGTTATTTACTTGATAAATATTTATAATTTATCTTTTAGAGTACTATTCATAAAAAAGGCCTATGGAATAAAATATGAATCAATTAAAATCAAATTTGCATTAGTCAAAAATAACATAGTTAAATAAATAGATTTAAAATAAAATAACAATGTAACACTATATATCAACAGTATATATAGAATGAACAGTGTAAAAAACTTCTGTATCTGCTGCAGTTTTTGTGTAAATCAGCAAAAAATATTAAAAAATTATCTAGGACAGTGGTCCCCAACCTTTGCTGTTTGGCTGCCTGGCTGTGGGGAAGTGAACTGGGCATGCAAGCGCAGGCCAGGGCACACACATGCAGCTCCTCTCATGCAAAAGAGAAGCCTTTGAGACGCAGTCTTGGATCCTTCAGACTTCTCCATGCCAAAACCTTTTGCAAAGGTACAGAAGGCCTGAAGCAGAATGAGATTACTCTCCCAAAGCCTTTTGTCCATTTCCAAAGCTTTTAGCATGGGGGCACAGTCTCGTGCCCCTTCAGATTCAGAGACTCCCCGATGCTCCAAAATTGGATTGGATATCCTGTGCAGGCAGCCTCAGTAAGTCAACAAAGCTGATAGGGCACACTTGTCCCACTCAATCTCTACTCTGCTTTTGGAGCATTGGGAGCATATAGCTTGGCAGCCTGGCTCGCTGGCTGGCTGGCAGGGGGGAAGAGGGGAAACTGGGCCATGCAAGCAGCAGGCCAGCACGTGCACACGTGCAGCTACACTCATGCAAGAAAGAAGCACGATTAGGGCTGCAAGCTATGGCTGCTTGTATGTGTGAGGCTGTGTGAGGCCTGATTGCAAATAGGCCACAGCCCATTAATAGGTCAGGGGTCACAGATTGTCAAACTCTGCATTGGTAGTTTGTCATTACAGATAGTCTTTGATTTACAACCATTCATTTACTGACTGTTTGCAGTTACAATGGCACGAAAAAGTGATTTGTGACTGGTTTTCACATTTATGAATATTGCAGCATCCCCATGGTCATATGATCAAAGTTTGAGTGCTTAGCCACTGGCATGTATTTATAACAGTTGCACTGTCTTGTAGGTATGTGATCAACATTTGTAATCTTCCCTGCCAGTGTCCAATAAGCAAAGTCAATAGGTGAAGCCAGATTCACTTACGACATTCACTTAGTAACTGCAGTGATTTGTTCAACAACTGTGATAAAAAAATAGTGGCAAAAATGCAGCAAAACTCATTTAATAATTGCCTTGCTTAGCAACTGAAATTTTGGGTTCAGTTGTAGTGAACTAAGGTTATTGAAAATTGAATAAACCTTACAGTCACTGCTAGTGATAATTAAGTGAAATTTGAGAAGGGGGATATTATTTCTTCCAATATGGGGAAATTATATAATCAAATATCTGATCACAATATCACAGAGGGCCTTTAGCAATCTGAAACAAAAAGTGATATCCTTATGTTGCAAGGTACATACTAGTCATAGATATTTAACAAGTAATAATGTGGCACAAATTATTCATGGAAAGATCAGCAATAGTGATCAGAAATAAGATTATCTTTCTTGTATAAGAACAGTACAAAAGAGGCAGTACTGATGGAGACATATTGGAGTTATAAACAGTACTGAGAATTATAAATAATGTTGCTCAGGATGGAGAACTTGAATTCATTTGACAAAATAAATTACCGTATTTTTCGGTGTATAAAGCACCCCCCCCCCACAAAATGGCTGGAAGTGTCTGTGCGTCTTATAGAGCGAATGTTACCGAAACCCCACCCATCCACCAGCATGATTTAGCAGATGATTGGCAGTTGGATTTGCCTCCTGGAATACCACAGATCAGCTATTCCAGGCTGCGGGGATCACCGCTGCCTATTACCAATGCCGCCTATTGCTGCCTCTGCGCAT
This sequence comes from Coluber constrictor foxii, assembly GCA_038048745.1. Lineage (NCBI taxonomy): Eukaryota > Metazoa > Chordata > Lepidosauria > Squamata > Colubridae > Coluber > Coluber constrictor. The sequence goes on along the minus strand of CM075961.1, from coordinate 121,140,015 downwards.
CCCATTTTCAGCCTCCACGTGCCCCCCTTTTGGCCTCCATGCATCCTGTTTTTGGCCCACTTGGAACAGGCCAAAAGTGGGATACGCGTAGGTCAAAAATGGGGTGTGCGGATGCAGTGATAGGTGGCGGCGATGTGTGGCAGCGATCCCCACAGCCTGGAACAGCTGATCAGCGGTATTCTGGGAGGCAGATCCAATTGCCAATCAACTGCTCATGCTAAATCAGGCTGTGCTAAAACTGATCAGGCTGTTTGCTGCACGGAGGCAAATTGCTGGAAGGCAGAGGCAGGTTTTTTTCTTCTTGTTTTCCTCCACAAAAGCTAGGTGCGTCTTATGGTCCGGAGTGTCTTATAGTGCGAAAAATATGGTAGAAGCCCAAGTGATCTGTGTCATACATCTTTACAGTACATATTTTATCTATCATTTCTACAACTTAAATTAACTAACCTACAAACTATTTAAAGTAGCCATTTGAAAGCCACCCAGAAGCAGCTTACACATTCTTAATATTCAAGTTTGCATTTCAAGAAACAGGTTTACTGCATTAAAATAGAAAACTTCCATCAGTAAATAACACTAATTGTTCTAAGACTTTATGAGGCTCTCCATGCCCCGGGCCACAACTGCTGGTTCGGATATATCTTGACAACTTCAAATATCAGTTACTATCAAACAGTTCAGCTATTTGATTTCTATTAAAAGAGTATGAAGATAATAACTGACCACATCTAACAAACAACAGCATTAAAACATAATGCTGATAAATCATTCATCAAACATATTTGACAGGTCTTAGACAAATACACAAAGGTTTTTTTTCTCAGCTTCCTAATCAAGACATATATGAAGACCATAAAAAAAGCATTAACACCTTATTTCATATATACTATTGTTTAAGGAAGACAAACATGTTCCAGCGATGCATTTGCTCTATCTTGTGAGGGGCTGAGGACCTCTTCCTTCGGCACAAGCGGCGCTCTAAAGGAAGCATGAAGCGGTTCAGCCCCGATGAATAAGGAAAGAAAATAATCAAAGGGAAGAATAAGCAGGAAATATAAGAAAGGGACTACTCACCCAACAGCACGACGTTTTTCCCAGAAGGCAGTTTAGATCGGGAACGAGTGGATACCTCGCTGAGAATACAGGACCTGTCGCGAAACAAGGAGAGCCGTGAGGAAGGGCATAGCCCGGGAAGAAAAGGATCCACTCCTGTCACGGCGCGACAGCAGTGCTGGCGAAGGATGCGGGAGGAAAGACAGATCTTTCCTGGGGCAGAGCACAAAGGATCGGGACGACGGTAACATGGCGGAGTAGTCTCCCGGCGAGACCCCCAGCCCCCTCCCAAAAGGAGTCTGTGAGGATGAGCGACGCGGGGGGCAGATGCTGGGCGATCGAGAAGAGAGGAGTAATCTGGAGCCGATGAGGAAGAGGGAGACGGGTTCAATTACCAGAGATTCTGTCCATCGTCCTCGTCCACCCCGGCGCGTGTGTCTGCACCGCTGCTGTTAGTTGTGCCAAGGGCGGCGGCGGGAGCCCCGTAGCCCGAGCTCATCCCTGCCGAAGAAGAGGAACGAAAGGAGCCGGCTCGCCCTCCCACCACCGCCGCCATTTTTGCTGCGCGCACGCACACTCACAAAACCAGTGGGGAGGACGAGACACGCCTGGATCCCCCTCCTGCCGCTCTATGGAAATAGCCCTTACTGCCAGCGCCCTCGTCGCCTTTTTCTTCAATGAGAGGCAGAGAGCCACCAGAACGAGCGGCAACAGCAGGCTCAGCAGCTTGGCCAAAAACCCGGATGTTGGGGGCCGAGGCGCGAGGAGAGGGAGGGTTCCCTAACGCTTGCATGCGCTCTCTTCCTTGGCGCCTCCTCAATTCTCGCTGTCACCTCAGTCTGTCCGCTTTCTCTGGTTCCTCTCTTTATCTCTTTATCCTCCTTTCACAGGCCATAGGTATTATATACGGATGACGAAAATCAAAAGGGAAAAGGTCGTTTGACACGTCACTTGCAAATGCTCTGTTACGGTGATAATCTCTCACCTCACCCACCGCCTCTCATTAGCAGCCACGCCCTTGGCAGGTCAGCTGAGCCAACTCAAATCTGTTTGTTTATATGGCAAATACATGGATTTATAGTGGTTCATGTCCAGTCCATCCAGACATTCAAGAACAGGGTGGTCTATGTTGAAAAAATCAGACATTGGGCCAATGTAAGCTCTAGATGGACATTTGGACACAATGTGGAAGATATTTTGTCGAGGAGCACCACAGTCACACTGAGGGGTAGAGGCAAGAACCCACTTAAACAATGAGTCCTGGCAGACACCATGTTGGGTACAGATCAAGTCAGTAAAGGTGGAGAACAAGAATCACGTTTTTCAACTACATAGCTGCCAGGAAGATTCTTTGGTAGCCAATGCTTAAAAAGTTCTTCAAAGAGAAACCTGTTCAGTTCGTGACTGTCAGTTGCAACATCTGGCCTTAAAAAAAGAAGTAAGCTACACCTGACATATACTGTAAAACGTTTAATAGGTTCATTAAGATGATAGTTTTTATGACCGAAAATAAAAGAAAATTTTCTTTCAAATTGATCTCTGCTCCTAGCGGCTTAATCCAACAATTAGCACATGGTTTTCTTGACAGCAATGACTTGTCTTACTAGAATGCAATAAGCATACAGTGTATGCAATATAAATGAAGTAGGGATTAAATTCATGTCTTTGTATTGAATTCACTGCAAGCAAACAATTTTCCTGAAAATTTCTTTGAAATGGGAAAATTTATTTTAGGTTAGGTAAGAATAAATGGCAGACAAAGTTTTCCGTCTATAATCTCTGGGTTGAAGCTGGGTTTAAACTCAGGAAGATCTTTCAGCATAAATGCATATTTTTGTTTTTAAAGTGTTTTAAGGTGTTAGGTGCATTTGCTTGCTACTACTTTAGTGAAATACTAACCCATGTCTTCGAGCAAACTCCATTTTTTGGTGTTACTTCTCAATAGACATAAAAAACATTGCCTTGAGAACTATTTGTCTGGAAATATAGCTCATATGAAATCATTTATTGGTCTGATATCTGATGTACAGGTAGTCCTCAATGTACAACCATTCATTTAGTGAGCATTTGCAACTGAAAAAGTGACATGACATGGCTGTTTTTCCCCTAATGATCATTACAGCATTCCCATGGTCATATGATCAAAATTTGGATGCTTGGCCACTGGTCCATATATATGACTGTTGCAGTGTCCCAAGGTCATATGATCATTTTTTGAGACCTGATGAGCAAAGTCAATGGGGAAGCCAGATTCACTTTACATCCGTGTTACTAATTTAACAGCTGCAGTGATTTACTAACAACTAGCTTAAAATAGGGCAAAATTTACTTAACAACTGTCTTGCCTAAGCAACATAAATTTTGGGCTTAGAAAAAATTAAAGTTAAAAATTAAAGTTTCATTTTTTTCAAATTCTTTGTCCATTAGGCCTAAAATAAAAGTTTCTGGCTTCTGTATTAAGATGTGAATTCTACTCCAATATTTTTTTGCTTTATTACATCTGATAAATGATAAAAAGTTCCTTTTTTACAGTTACATTTCCAACATTCATTTGAGATACCTTTATACATTCTTAACAACTTGTCTGGTATTAGATGCCAATCATCTTATAATTTTTTTTCTTTTAAATTGAGTGAATTTTAGACTTTGTCCACATATTCTCCCATAATTCCAGCATTACGTTATATCCAAAATTCTTTTCCCACTGAATCATACAGTGCTTTATATACTCATTCTCCAAATTCAAATTCAGTAACAATTTATAAAGCTTAGCAATAATATATTTATCACCACAGTAGGATATCCAATTCATTTTTCACAAAATCTAATTCATAACTTTTTTTCTAACTTAAATCTTTCTTTCAATTGTAAATATGTAAGCCAATGGCAAATACATGCTTCTGGTTCTAACTTTTCTTTAGATTTAAGGATAGGGTAATGATAACTGAAAGATATCAGCACCATTTATTTTCTTTAAAAAGCTTCCTGGAGAGACACTATAAAGTGGCATCTTCACAGAGAATCATATTTTATATGTATTCCAAATTCTTAGAATTGTACGTCAAACAAAGTGCCATCCAAATCTTAATTCATGGCTCTCTAGCTTGAATGACCTCTTATTTGGAGAGTCACCCACTCTTTTAGCCAGACTAAACAAGATGCATCAAAATACAATTCCAAATCTGGTAAGCGCAATCCTCCTCTTTCATTAGCATCATGCAATAGTTGGTATCTATTACTTGGGTTTTTTTTTCTATAAACAGATTGTTTTCTGATCACCTTTTGGCTCATCAGTGCTGTTCTACCCCTCAGAGAGATTGGGTAGCTTTGTTCCATTGCTTGTGCTTGCACAATATTGAATTCTAATATTGCATGATGAGAGTTTTTGAGTCTTTAAGTTTGGCATTTACAAAATTATAGAAGGTTCAGGAGAAGTTCAAATTTAGCAGCTCTTCCTCCTGTTTGCAGTGGTGATTGGTACATTCAGCCCAGTGGTGGGTTTCAAAAATTTTTACTACTGGTTCTATGGGTGTGGCTTGGGGGGCGTGGCATGGCTTCCTGGATGTGGCTTGGTAGGTGTGGCAGGGGAAGGTTACTGCAAAATCCCCATTTCCTCCTGATCAACTGGGACTTGGAAGACAGAGAATAGATGGGGGTGGGGCCAGTCAGAATTTTTACTACCGGTTCTCCGAACTACTCAAAATTTCCACTACCAGTTCTTCAGAACTGGTCAGAACCTGCCGAAACCCACCTCTGATTTGGCCTTTATCTGGTGGCATAAGGCTTTGTAGCGGTTTTTAAAGTGCTATGTAGCCAATTTTGTTTTCTCGCCAAAGTGATTTTTCCTTGGACTGTAACTTCTTTATTGTTATGGATACTTTGTTTTTTGTTTTGTTTTTGTTTTGGGGGGGGTTGCTTTAGGGGTTATTTTAGGTACATATAGATTAATGACTCGATTGATTTAGAATAAAAAAGTGTTATAATGGTCTTCTACAGTTATACAACCTGTGAACAGAAGGTGCCAATCAAGACATGTGAGGTCGACAGCTATGAGATCATAGTTGGCTTTTTAAAAGTTATAATTTGTCCCATCATTATGACCTTCTTTGCAAGGACATAAATTGAGAGAAAAATCAATCATGCTTGATCACTATTGGAAAAAAGTTCTTTAACTTTTAGGCCATAAATTGAGTTTAAGCTATTGCACCGGTAGTCAATTGTTGAGCCTAGTAGAATAGAATAGAATAGAATAGAATAGAATAGAATAGAATAGAATAGAATAGAATAGAATAGAATAGAATAGAATAGAATAGAATAGAATAGAATAGAATAGAATAGAATAGAATAGAATAGAATTTTTTATTGGCCAAGTGTGATTGGACACACAAGGAATTTATCTTGGTGCATATGCACAGTATACATAAAAAGAAAAGATACATTTGTCAAAAATCATAAGGTACAACACTTAATGATAGTCATAAGGTACAAATAAACAATCAGGAAACAATATCAATATAAATCATAAGGATACAAGCAACAAAATTACAGTCATACAGTCATAAGTGGAAGGAGATACGGTAGGTGGTGGGATTGATTAGAAGATTAACAGTAGTGTAGACTTAGTAAATAGTTTGACAGTGTTGAGGGAATTATTTGTTTAGCAGAGTGATGGCATTTGGGAAAAAACTGTCCTTGTGTCTAGTTGTTCTGGTGTGCAGTGCTCTATAGCGTCATTTTGACAGTAGGAGTTGAAACACCACGAGGTGTTCCGGTCACACCACGAGGCTAGTTCAACTTCCCATCTTATGCAGATTCATCATTGTCTCGAATGAGACCGATCACTGTTATGTCATCTGTGAACTTCAGTAGTTTAACAGATGGATCGTTAGAGATGCAGTCATTGGTATACAGAGAGAAGAGAAGCGGGGAGAGCATACAGCCTTGAGGGGGCCTTGTGCTAATTGTACAGGTATCTGATGTGATTCGGCTTAGCTTTACCTGCTGCTTCCTGTTTGTTAGGAAGCTTATGATTCACTTACAAGTGTGTTCAGCTGGTTTAGCTTAGTTAGAAGTGTGTCTGGAATGACAGTATTGAATGCTGAACTAAAGTCTACAAAGATGACCCTTGCATAGGACTTTGGAGATTCAAGATCTTGTAGGATGTAGTGCAGAGCCATATTAAGAGCATCCATCTGTTGATTTATTTGCTCAGTAAGCAAATTGCAGGGGGTCTAACAGCAGATCCGTGATGGTTTTCAAGTGAGACAGCACCAGTCTTTCAAAAGTTTTCATAACTACAGATGTTAGAACAACTGGTCTGTAGTCGTTCAGTTCCTTAACTGAACGACTGCAGTTCCGTGCAGCTTCTTCTGCACTGGGATGATAATACAGCATTTGAAGGAAGAACAAACATAGCACATCTTTAGCGATTTATTGAAGATATGGGTGAAGATGGGGGCTAATTGGTCAGCACAGACTTTTAAGCAAGGAGTTATCTTGTCTGGGCCTGGAGCTTTTCCTGGCTTTTGTCTATGAAATAGGTCTTGCACTTCCTTTTCTGGGATCACTAGGGGTTGTGAACCCAATGGGCTGGGGTCAGTTGTAGGAGGTTTGGCTGTTGTTGGTGTGTCTGAGATGAGGGTTGTGGAGATAGGTGGCTATAATTTTAAACGTACAGTAAAACACGCTCAGGTCATCTGCCAGTTTTTGATTTCCTTCAGCCTGGGAAGGAGGTTTGCCATAACCGGTGATATTTTTAAGAGTTTTCCATATGTTTGCTGGTTCATTTGTTGAGAACTGATTCCTTATCTTTTCAGAGTAGCTTCTTTTTGCTGCTCTGATCACTTGTTAATATGTTTCTGGCGTAATTGTACAGCATTCTATCGCCTTTTTTGTAGGTTTCCTCTTTGAAACAATGTAGCTGCTTAAGTTTAGATCTGAACCAAGGTTTGTTGTTACTGCATATTCACAAGTTCCTAGTGGGTACACATAGGTCTTCACAGAAGCTGACATATGATGTTACAGTCTCTATGAGTTCATCTAAGTCTGCAGAGATTCTTTCAAAAACATTCCAATCAGTGCAGTCAAGGCAGGCCTGTAGCTTTAACTTTGCCTCCTCCGTCCAGGTCTTCACTGATTTAATTGTTGGTTTTGTGGTTTTAAGTCTTTGCCTGTAAGCAGGTACAAGGTGAATCATGCAATGATCAGAGTGTCCCACAGTTAATCATAGTAAAGACCAATAAGCATCTTTTAGTGTTGTGTAGCAATGGTCTAAAGTATTCTTACCTCTAGTGGGACAATTGATATGCTGAAAATATTTTGGTAGCTTTTTCCTTAAGTTTCCCTTGTTTAGATCTCCCAAAATAATGGCCAGTGAATCAGGATATTTGACTTCAACCTCCATAATTCGGTCAGCTAGAGTTCGTAATGCCTTGTTTACACCAGCTTGTGGTGGGACATAAACAGCAATTAGAAGAAATGAGGAAAATTCACGAGGTGAATAGTATGGTTTGCAGTTGATAATTAATGTCTCTAGGTTTTTGTCACAGAATTTATATATTGTAGTTATATCCTGAGACTAGCTGTTGTTGATATATAAGCATAAGCTTCCTCCCTTCTTTTTACCAGATGTTTCTGCAATTCTGTCTGATTGTTGAATCTGAAACCCTGGGATATGCAGGCTGCTAACTTCAATTTATTCATTTAACCAGGTTTCAGAGAAGCATATGGCTGCTGATTGTAAAAGTCAGAATTGTATCTGTTTAAAAGGAGTATTTCATCCATCTTATTAGCAAGTGAACGTAGGTTGGTTAGGAAAATTTAAGGCAGAGGAGTTTTATTTCTCCTATTCCTTAATCTGTTTAAAATTCCCACCCATTTACCTCTCTTTCTTCACTTCTTCCATTTGGTTTTTTTGGTAATCCATGGCTCCAGGGAAATTGCTTCTTCCTTGTTTCTCCTCTTCCTCCTCCACAAACGTGGAGGAGATTGTTAGAATCTCCTCCACGTTTGTAAAGGGGGGAGGAGAGGAGATCACAGAAAGCTGCTCCTTAAAGAAACATTGCTTAATTTTTAGCAGATGATCTCGTGAGTAAGAAATCCATAGTGAGTCGCAGAGAATAATTAAAAATAAAGATTATCCACGATTATCATGGTCAGACCGGAAAATATGACAGTCACTTACTGTAATAATGGAGTCTGGAAAGGATACATTCAACCATGTCTCGCAGATAAAAATAAGGTCCAATAGGGCTGCACTTAGAAACAGGAGGAATTTGGGAATTTATTTGCAAGGCTTTTTGCATTAAGTAGCTTGCATTTTAGGCTTGTAGGGATAGACCTAGAGGAAGTTGAGGGCATGCATCCCTAGTTTTGGTTGAGGGGGAGCAGTTTTTGGGATGCAGGCCACTGATCTTGCATTTGACACAGTCAGCACGGTAGTCTATGTACAGTTCAGTCTCTCCTTGATCCTGGTGTCTTTTGAGCTCCAAGTGGAGCTTGTGGGCAAGGGTACTTTGGACTGCAAACAAAGTTTCCTATGGTTTGTGCAGCTTTTGGCAAGTGAGTTTATTGTGGAAATGAATTTGCGTTTGCTGGCTTTGCTCTTGCAAATGACTCTGCAGAAGCACAGGGCCACTGAGTGTCACTTCTTGAGCTTGGGGCCGTCGCAGGAAACATCAAAGATTTCATCAGGAGCGATGGTTGATGTCTGGAAGTTGTTGATGATATTGCGAACCTTTCTGATGTTGTTGGAGTCGTTGGTGTCATCCAATCCAAATAAGCTAGTGTTGGGACGATTTTTTTTATGTTCAGTCATGTCTTTGACAAAGATGGAGATGTTACTAGCAGGATTAGTGATTTCCTGCGGCTTGGATTGTTGAGCTGTGTCATGATTCCAGGATACTGGTGTTTCACTTTTCTGCATTTTGATCTTTTCTTTAAAGGATGCTACCATGTTTGCCCAAAAATAAGACAGGGACTTATTTTCTTTTGAGCCCCAAAATAAGAGTGTGGCCTTATTATTGGGGGATCTCATTATTTTTTGGGCTCAGGAGAGGTGCGCGTGGGACTGGATGTCCTATTTCCCTCATTGCCTCCCTTCCCTGTTCTTTGCGTTAGCCGAGTGGTTGGTCAGCGCTGCCCTGGCGAGTCCTACTGCCACCTTGTGGAGCAGGATTCTGCAAGGCTTTGTTGTGCCATTGCACGCATGACCTGCAGCACTGCTATGAGCTTCATCATACCAGCACAGCTGGCGTCCTGCAGCTCATGGCTGCACCGGTATGTTGAACCTTGTAGCAATGCTGCCATTAATGTGTGTAATGTTACAACAAGGTTTGCAGAGTCCTGCTCCAGGAGGCTGTGCCAGCGGCGCAATGAGTCTCACAAAAACTCATTTCTGGCATTTCTGGCAGGTGGCAGGCGGGGCAGGCTCCATCACGTTCCTCACCATTGTGTCCAGGGAAGCACGTTGTAAAAAAAAAAAAACCTTCTCACAAGTTTAATCAAACTTCTTGAACTCGCAAAAAGGTTTTTTTTATGTTTCCCTGGACACAATGGCAAGAAATGTGATTGGAACTGCATGTTGGGGGGCAATTTAAGGGTGGCAGATGGGACAGGGAGGGACGGGGCAGGCTGCAAGATGCGCACCTTACCAGAGATTGGCAGCTCTGTTGCGTCTCTCGGCCAGTCTGTGCAGGGAAACACCTCACACGGTAAAGAAAAACTTCTCACGAGTGTGAGCAATTAACAACTTCTCAAACTCATGAGAAGTTTTTCTTTACTGTACAAGGTGTTTCCCTGCACAGATCAGTCGAGAGACGCAACGGAGCTACCAGTCTCCAGTAAGATGCGTGTCTCATGCTGTGATGCAATTTGGATATGGCAGGTGGGGCAGGGGATGGGTGGGGCAGGCCACAAGACATAAACCCCATCTGGAAGCCGCTGGAAGCCAGTTGGGTCAGCCGCTGCTGCCATGTCTTCTGGCAGCCAGGGCAGAGAGGTGGAAAAGGACGAAGGGAGCTGCAGCCCCATATGGAGCTGGAACCATAGAGCAGGAAGTGCACTCCCAGAATAGCCGCTGCCAGAAGACTCTACCCCGGCTCCTGGAAGACTCAGCAACAGGCCACTGGCCCAACCGGCTTTTTACCACTTGGTCTGTGAGTGGGGCTCTGCTCGGCTGGAGGGGGTTGTCCGCTGGATGGGCACTACATCGCAAGAGGTGCCAGGTGGCTGCTCTCTTGTGAGTGGGTGGGAGTTTGCAGGCAAGGGGGATAGAGGGATGGATGGATGGATGGATGGGAGGTGGGTGGGCGGGCGAGCACCAAGAACACTGGGGAGAGATAGAACAGAGAGGCAGCTCCCGATCAGCTCAGCTGATCCACAGGTCGTAATTAAGGGACCCAGCTGCCATTAGCTAACTGGGGAAGGGAAGGGCTGCCTCCTGTGCTGGCCATGCCCACTCCTTCACTAGGGCTTATTTTCAGGGGAGGTTATATATTTACGTCCCAAAATCAGGCTTGGCCTTATTTTCAGGACATGTTGTATTTTCAGGGAAACATGGTAGATGCACTTCTAAAGTGTCCACCTGTTCAAGCAAAACAATAAATTTGTCAAGTCTGGGCTTGCAGGATGGGCAGAATAGTGGAAATGCAAACTGGGAGGTTTTTAGTGATATTGATTGAAGAAACTGGGCTACACCTTTGGTTAATCCCAAACACTTGTAGAGGGCATATGAGTCACATAGGTAGCACTTCATGGTACTCTCGTCCTCCTCAAATGCTTCCTCACAGACAAAGCACATGCAAGAGTCATAAGACTCATCGGTAGCAGTCTCCTTTTTTTAGGTGGGGCCTTGGCAGTGGAATGTTTGCCAGTCATTGGAGGCATTGGTGTATTAAGGTTGTGGGGTTTTTTTGCTATTTTATTTTTATTTTTTAATTTTTTAGATGTCTTATTTTTGGGGAAACATGGAGTGTGTGTGTGTATATATATATGCATACACACATATATGCATACATACATACATACATACATATATGAAAGGAGTTATTGGGGAACTAAAACATTGGTAGAAACATTTGAAATCCTATGCTAACCTTGGAATTGATGGGTATGATACTGTGGAAGCATTTGACGGTGATAGAGGAACCCATTTCACTGGAAAGGTATTAAAAATAATAATGGACTCTTCGGGGATTAGATGAGAACACTACATACCCTGGCACCTTTTAAAGTTCTGGAAAGCAGAACCAAGGAGCCTGTCAGCCTATATGATGTTTGCTTGCTATCGGCTTCCATAGTAATGGGGGTGGGGGGGAAGGGGGAAGGTATAGGTATATGGGTGGGCAAAAAAGCTGGTGGAGATGTCTTGTGATATGACCGGAAAGGGAGGAATGCTCTCATTGTCTTCTGCGCAGCTGAATGGACTTGCTGATAGCCAGTCAATGTCAACCGTTCTGGCATACCAGATGGATGGAGCCATCTAATGATGCACCTCACATGAAATCACGGGGGGCTGGTGATTGGACATTCCCTCCTTGGGGGGAGGGATTTGGGAATACTTTCAATATATAATTTTTACACCTTTAGCCTCAGATCTTGTTTTTCTTTTGTTGCTATCAATTCATACTCAGTTAAAGTATCTTTCTCTACAAACTTGGAGTTGGGGTTTTTCTTTCTTGAGTTTTGAACAGAGGCACACCTGACATAAAGCAAGATCTGCTTTATCAGCCATCCTGGAGAAAACTCTACCATGGGGGCTGAGCAAAGAATGTCTAACCAAGGCAGTGACCAGGAGGGCATGGGAGCTGCTAGGTCAAATCCTCCCCTAGTCCCACCATGGCTGGGAAGACTTGGAGTGGATGTCTGAACTGCAGATTGAAGAAAAGCTGGTCAGCCAAATGGTTGCTGGATGTAGGGAGGATGGAGGCTTCGGAGGAAATCCTCCCAAGGTGACAGCTGCCAGATGCCGGCATGGAGAGGCTGCCTGGGAGGAAGCTGACAAAAAAGACCTCCTGTTGAGCCAAGCCCTGCATCTCTTGAAAGAAGCTCTTGAAACTCAGAGAGCACGTGAAAGTCATGCCTTACCTGTGTGGGAGGAAGCTGAGCAACCGGGGGAGGAGCTGGAGCCCCTGAAAACCCAGACAAGATTCCTAGAGCTCAGCTAGAGCTAGAGCAGGCTGCCAGCATTCAAGCGGTGGCTGCAGCCCAGGACCCCCGGGGGGGGGGGGTAATCCCCCAGAGCCACTGAATTCCAAAGGTTCCTCAGCTAGGAGTAAAATATGGAGGAGATCCCAAGGCTTTGGGGTTCTTCCTAACCGAAGTTTGGAATCATATGCAGGAGTATGGGGAAGATTTTGCCTCGGAGGTGGCAAAGGTGTGGTGTGTCACCATGGCCCTGGAGGGGACCGAAGCTGAGTGGATGGTGGCCCTTCATAATGAAGATTCCCCATGCTGTGGGATTATGACTTGTTTATGATGGCCCTCCAAATGCATTTTGATGACCCCCCTGGCTGAACGAAAGGCTAGAACCAGGATGAAAACCAGGGGTGAAACGCTCCCGGTTCGGACTGGATCAGCTGATTCGGTAGTGGTGGCGGTAGATGGTTCAGAGAACTGGTAGCAAAAATCCCTGCCCCCCCCCATCCATGCCCACCCAATTGTCCAGTCACCCACTTGCCCACTTGCCCGTTTGGCACTTTTTCCCCGTCTTGCTCACTTTTCTGGCCTTGCTACTCCTGCTTTCGTATCATGGGCCCTGCAATCAATTGCATCAGCTAGCAACTGAATCTGCCTGCCTGCATTCAGTCTCATCGGTGAGAAACTGAATCTGCCTGCCTTGTGCCTTCAATTGGGTAAGTAACTGGGTTTTTTTGAGTGGGCGGAACTTTAAAAAAATAGTTAATTGGAGTGTTTTTAGGAGGTTTTTTTTAGACATAGCAATTTAAAGTAAAAGAAGTTTTAAATTTAGCTGTTTTTAATCTAAACATATAAAAAGAATAAAATAAGATATTTGTGCAGCTTTCTGAGATTTGGTGTGTTTCTGTAGTGTTTCATTCTAACTAAACAAACACACAAAATCTCACAAAGCTGTATATGGCATTTTCTGTGGAAAATGTGTGAAAGTTGGTTTTTGAGCTTTTTGTGTTGTGTGAGGTTCCTGCTTGTTGCAGGGGCTATTTTGGGTCAAGTGCAGCTGCTTTTATATTGTATGTGAGTCAGTTGTGTTGTGTTGTGTTATGTGTTGTGTTATGTGTGTGTAAAATGTGAAAATTGGTTTTTGAGCTTTTTGTGCCTCTATGAGGTTCCTGCTTGTTGCAGGTGCCATTTTGGGTCAAGTGCAGCTGCTTTTATATTGTGTGAGTCAGTTGTGTTGTGTTGTGTGTGTGTAAACTGTGAAAGTTGGTTTTTGGTACCTCTTTTTGTTTTGTGTATTTTGTTGATTTTGAGACTGGCTACTTTCCCATATTTCTCTATTCTGTTTAACAACTTAGCGCCAGATGTAGTTGGTTGTTCAATAATGAATACAATATCATCGGCAAAGGCTTGGAGTTTGTATATTTCTCAGCTTTTAGACCTATTATTTCGTTGTCTCGTCTGACTTCCTTTAAGAGGGTTTCCAAGGCCAATATGAATAATAGGGGTGATAGGGGGCAGCCTTGTCAATCAACAAACAAAAAACAAAGATATTAACAAAGAACCTCACCAATCAATAAGAAAAACAATTAGAAGATAAATTAGGCATACAAACTACGAAGAAAGTAAAATATCTAGGAATATGGCTGACTAATAAAAGCTCTTCAATAAGAGAAGATAATTATGATAAATTAACAAAACAAATTAAAAAAGACCTAGGAATTTGGAAAAAGCTACAATTATCATTCTTGGGGAGGATCGCTTCAATTAAAATGAACGTACTACCACGGATTTTATTCTTATTCCAAGCAATTCCAATAAAACCAGGGAAATTTTTTTTTAAAGACTTCAACAAATTAATAGCTGACTACATATGGCAAGGGAAGAAAACACGAATCAAACTAAAGCATTTACAAGATACAAGAGAAAGAAGAGGATTGGCACTGCCCGACTGGGAATCTTACTACAAAGCATCAGTATTAATTTGGATAAAGGGATGGATGGATCTAAAAAATCAAAGATTGCTGAGTCTGGAAGGATTTGACCTACAGCGAGGATGGCATGCCTTCCTCTGGGAAGGCACAGATAAAAAACATGATTATTTCCAGAGACACACAATCAGACACTCATTATATCAAACATGGCAAGGTATTAAAAAGGTACATTATAATAAAATCCCGGAATGGCTGTCAACAATGGAAGCCCAGATTTACCCAAACGCCATGTACAGTAGTAAAATGAAAACCTACCAAGAGCTGCTAAACCACATGGGGGAACTAAGAACAAGGCAAGAACTGAAGGAGATGGGTACAGACATTGACTGGTGGCCATATGCACAAATTAAATCAAGATATAAAAAAGATTTGGCTCAATTTGGATTCCAAAAAGGTCAAACTGAACTGGACAAAATTTTTCAAGGGACACAAGACAAACTAATTAAAAAAATCTATAATTATCTACGAGGATATAAATTAGAAGAAGAGGTAGTGAAAGAAAACATGATAACCTGGTCAAAAAATTTCGGCTACAGTATCAAACTAGACAAATGGGAAAAATTATGGACAATAAACTATAAATTGACAATGTCTGTACCATACAAAGAAAATCTCTACAAAATGTTCTATAGGTGGCATCTGCCACCAGCCAGATTAGCAAGAATGTTCCCCAATACACCATCAACATGCTGGAAATGCAAACTCCATAAAGGCACTTACTATCATATGTGGTGGACCTGCCCAATGGCAAAACAATACTGGCAAATGATTAGATCCCAGATAGAAGAAACCATACAGCAAAAGATAGAAATAAGACCAGAAACCTTTCTACCTGGAATACTAAACGGACAATATGAAAAAGAAATAACATATTTAATTATACATATGATAACAACAGCATGAATACTATACGCACAATACTGGAAGAGTAGTTATATACCGACAGAAGATAGGATAATTAGCAAAACCATGGAATGTGCAGAATTAGATAAACTCACTAAGGAACTACAAAATAGGGAGGAACATGATTACTATTTAGTATGGAAAAGGCGGTATTGTTGGTTGGAAAATAGAAAAGGGAAAAAGGGTCAGGAAGTAAATTGAACTACCAATTACAGAAAGAGGAAAACATAGTATACATACAAGTCAATAATAAACCAGAAAGATAGATAGAAGGGAAAGACCAAATAAGGAGGAGTTAAATCACGAAATAAGATTACAGACTACAGTTGCGATAATTTGGATAAATATTTGAATTTGTGTTTATATGTTTATGTTTTGTATGTTTTACTGTTTTATTGTTTAGTTTGTTTTACTGTTTTATTGTTTTGTTTAGTCTGTATATATAAATAAAAATTGAAAAAAAAATATCCTTATATCTCACAATATTTTCCATGTTAATTATATTTGGATGTGTCAACGCTTCTATTGTTGAAAGCCACACTGGTATTTCCATATAATGTTCTTCTTTCATTCTCCTACACTGTTAACAAACCATTCCTTGTACAATGTCTCTGGGAGTATCCATGCGTTCTGTTTTTCACGTATCCTAGAAAAGCATGCCAACCTAACTGCAAATCATGTCCTTCCAAAGTCAATAATCTTACATTTCTCAATAAAATCCATTCTTTTACCCAAGTTAACATTGCCGCTTGATGGTAGAGTTCCCAGTTTGGTAGGCTGAACCCTCCTCTAGTTCTAAATCTTGGAGCAGTTTAAAATTAATTCTTGCTTTTTTTCCTTGCTGTATTTATTTCCACATCATTTTATTCAAATTTTAAAAATATTTTTTTCCCAACTTTATCAGAATAGTTTGAAAGAGAAACAAAATTCTTGGTAATATATTCATTTTAATTAACGCTATTCTTCCATTAGTGATAATTGCAAATTTTTCAATTTTTCCAAATCTATCTCAATTTGATTTCTCAGTTTATATTATCTTCCTTCACCATAATACACCTTGAAGTTAATTGGATGCCCAAATATTTCACCTTTTTCACTTTGAATATCTAACTTCTCCATTAGTTCTTTTGTTTTTCTCTTATGTTTTTAACTATAATTTTTGTCTTTATTGATATTCAGTCCCGCTACTTCTCCATATTCCTCTATTTGTTCAGTTAACTTTGAACACATTTCTGTTGGTTCTTCCATAATAAATACTAAATCATTCACAAATGTTTGTAATTTATATTCTTCTTTTTTGATTTTCATTCCTTTTATTTATCTTGTCTTATTTTTCTGTCTGGTTCCTTTTCTAATGTCCACTTTTTCTGTCATTTCACCATTTACAATTACCTTTGCCGATTGATCTTTAGATATAGTTCTAACCATATTAATAAATCTATCCCCAAAGTCCATCTTTTATAGTTGTATGGTCATAAATTGCCAATTCACATTATCAAACACTTTCTGTGCATCTGAAAATGACAATGCCATTTGTTTCTCTGATTGTGTTTCATAACATTCCAATGTGTCCAATATTATTCATATATTATCTCTAATCTGCCTTTTTGATAAGAAACCATTCTGATCTGAATGTATAAACTCATTTAACAATGAGTTTATACATTCAATCTTTCTGCCATAATTGATGCAAATATTTTATATTTAATATTTAATAATGAAATTGGTCTATAATTCTTTATTTATTGCAAATCTGATTCTTCTTTTGGTATAAGGATTATATATGCTTCCATCCATGAGTTCAGGACCTTGGCTTCTATTAATAAGTAATTAAATACTTGTAACACTGTATTACTTAATACATCTTGCAACCTTTTATATAGTTCTGCTGGTAATCCACCTGGTCCTAGGGTTTTGCCATTCTTCTGTTTTTTAATTCTCTCCATCAATTCCATCATTGATATTCTTTCTTCTAATGTTTTTTAAATTTTTTTCTGGAATTTTAGGATTATCGTTTTTTCTAAGTATTGTTCTATTTTCCCTTCTGGCACCTTCTCTTGTTGATATAAACTCTTATAATATTTCTCAATTATGTTTTCCTTTTCCTCATTTTGATAACATATTTTTCCATCTTGATCTAATAATTGGCTTATCAGTTTCTTTTCTTTTTCCTTCTTCATTTTGTATGCCAGCCATACTGGGGTGGGTTCTAAAATTTTTTACTACCAGTTCTGGGCGTGGCTTATTTTTGGGTGTGGCTTGGAGGTTATGTGACCAGGTCCCCATGGCTATGTGTATAGGGACTACTCAGAGGGCTAAAAGAAGTCATTTCTGACCTTCTCGAGGTTCGGCGCAGCATAGCCACAGGGCAGTTGAGGTCCTCTGGGCGGAGACCGCAGCTCCTTTTCTTTATTTTCTTGCAGAACTTGCTTTTGTCTGCCCGTTCTATTATTTTGTGGCGATGGGAGAACGGAGTGCCACTTTACGAACAACCCAGCGCAATGACTGGACTGAACAAGTGGCTTTGCATGGAGCACTGCACCCTTAAGAACTTGAGAAACTGGTGACTATCCCTCAAGTTTGCGCAAGTGGTAAGTTGGGTTTTATGAATAGGTAAGGGAGGAAGGAAATGAGCAAGTGGCACAGGCGACCCTCCCTTTGGCGCTGTGTTCCTTTCTTTGTGTTTAACTTGTCTTCGTTTTCAGCAGTTCTAAGGCGTGGAAGACTTCGGAATTTTATTTATTTTACATTTATTACTTATTTGCATTCTGCTTTTAATACTTTTACAACTATCTCAAAGTGGTGAACACATGCAATCTACCTTCTTCCTCCTACTTTTCCCACAACAAACCTATGAAATGGGCTGGGTTGAGCGAGAGAGTGACTGACCCAAAAGTCCCTCAGCTGACTAGGGACTAAACTCACGATCTTCTGTTCTAGCTCGGTGCTTTAACTGCTAGACCAAACTGGCCCTTTTGTGTCTTTTAAACCGTCACTAATTCTGTGGCGGTTTAAATTCTGGAGATCACTGTGTCATTACCAATGTTTACATACAGGGCCCAGGAGAGAAGGGGATACTATCCTGTTGGCATCTCATCGAATATCTAACATGTGGGCCAGGGGTGGGTTCTAAATTTTTTTACTACCGGTTCTGTGGGCGTGGCTTATTTTGTGGGTGTGGCTTGGAAGTCATGTGACCAAGTGGCCATGGCTATGTGTATAGGGACTACTCAGAGGGCTGAAAAAAGTCATTTCTGACCGGTCCTCGCACTTTTGTCTGGTCCTCACACTTATGACCATCCTCACATTTATGCCCGTGCAGCATTCTTAACAACCATGTCACTCATTTCACAACTGCTTCTCTTCACCATGGTGATAAGATAGGGCAAAAACGTAAAATGTGAGGACAGTCGTAAGTTCGAGGACTGGTCAAAAGTGCAAGGACCAGTCAAAAATAACCTTTTCAGCCCTCTGAGTAGTCCATATGCATAAAAGGATACAGCAATAGGGAGGGATGAAGGAAAGGAAGGGAAATTAGAGTAGGAGTGAGGGTAAGAGAGGAAGGAAGAGAGGAGGAGAAGGAGAAAGGAAGAGGAAGTAGGGAGGAGAAGAAGAGGGGGGAAAGAGAAAGTAAGAAGGACAGAAAAGAAAGAGGTGGTAGGTTTGAGAAGAAAGATTGCTGTACAATGAAAAAGATGAAAGGGAAAAAAGCCAACCCGAAACAAATCTAAAGATATTAAGATAAAGTATGAATTGTTAAACTTTAAAGAATAAAAGAGAACAAATATGAATAAATAGCAATAATTAGAAACACACATACAAACATACAATGTATTTTCTTTGAATAGAGTATTTGGCCGGTTCACAAATTTAAACAGTGTTTAATCATTTCAATTAAATTTACAATTTCTATATTTCTTTTTTGCCATATTTATTCCTCATCTATTTTTTTAAAAAAACCAGTATTACCCTTCATCCTCATCTCTAATTTTAATCAAATTCAATTTTTCCCCTTCTATTCTATATTATACCCCTTCCCATGGTCATCTATTTTTATATCCATCCTCACATTGGTTAATTATGTAATATTACAGTTGTTTAATACAAATTCAACATTTTAATATAAATCAATTAGTTATATAACTATCATATTTATTCATTAATCAATATGAACATGAATATTCCAATTATTTCCATGCAATCCAATTTCTTACAATTCAATTAATTATATTTACCAATAATAATAAACCAAATAATTTACCCGATATATTCCTCCAAACCACAACTTAACCATTTCTGCTTTCAACACAATATACAATTAATAGTATCTCAATTATTACAGTTCCCTAGTTAAATAGAGCTTTTTTTCTTTTGTGTTTTAAAATCTTGAACTCTCCTCTTTTGCCCTAAATTTCCCATTGTTTGCAGTTTTGCACCTACCTGTTTTGGTGAGGAAAAAGAAAAAGCAATCTCTCTCTGCCTCATTTTGTCAGTTGCAGCAAAGACCCTGCTTTACTTTCAGTTTCGCTTTTAAGCATAGCTAGGGGAAAAAAAACTGCTCCAGCTCTCTTTGCAGCTACAGAGCCCTGAGCAAAACAGCTGAGAGCAAATCAGCTGAGAGTTTCAACACCAAGCTAATCAACTTGTGGTAATTAACCTGAAACTGAAAGGGGCTGTTTTTTCTATTTTTGCAGGCACCGGTCTACTCATTTGTTTTCTTTTAATACTGGCCAGCTGTAGGACGGTCCTTTGAAGCCCTGCAGCAAGAGTTTAAACCTTTTTTTCCCTCTAGCCATCAGCTGGGACTCAGGAGGCAGCAATAGATTGGGAATAGGTGGGATAAGTGAATGGTGATCGGGCCGGGAACCGGTTCGGGGGCGTGGCCAGCCAATCTTATTACCGGTTCTCTGAACTATTAAATTTTTTTATTACCGGTTCTTGCGATCCGGTGCGAACCGGGAGCAACCCACCACTGATGCAAGCCAATATAAGGAGATGATGCATAGGTCATTGTGGTTTTTTTATTCAACAGACGTTTAGTTTCTACATTATTTCTTGTGGATGCTGCCCAAATAATGATGAAACATATTGTTGAAGATAAACTGCAGCCATCTTCCTGGCTTATTTGCATTTTCAAAGAAGTTTTATTTTGTTGATTTTATTTTATTTGCCAGATCTTCATTTCTCTTAAATTCAATTTATGTTTTTGCAAGTCCATCAAATTTTTGATTTTTTTGTCTTATGGATTTTTTTGTAGATCTTTCTCTAATTTCTTATACTCCTCCTCCAACTGTCATTATCATTGCCAATCCTCTTATGTATGCCTTACTGGTATTTATTTATTATTTATTTAATTAATTTTTTACACCGCCCTTCTCCCGAAGGACTCAGGGCGGTGAACAGTCAGAATAACATACATATAATTTGAAATAAAATTAATTTAAAATAATTAAACTAATTTGGCTGATCAATTAAGATTCTCGGAGTAGAGTTTAGATAAACTGAAAATTTATGCCAGTCCGGCTTGGTGAAATAGAAAGGTCTTCAAGGCACAACGGAAAGTACGGAGATCTGGGATAATTCATGTCCCTGAGGGTATCCTGTTCCATAGGGCAGGTTCCCCCATAGAGAAGGCTCCCCTCCTGGGAACTACCAGCCAACATTGCTTTACTGACAGCACCCTGAGGAGGCCCACTCTGTGGGAGTGTACTGGTTGGTGGGAGGTTATCGTTGCAGAAGGTGGTTTCGTAAGTACCCAGGTCCTAAGCCATGGAGCACTTTAAAGGTAAGAACCAATACCTTGAAGTGCACTCGGAAGACCACCGGGAGCCAGTGCAGCTCGCGTAGGAGAGGTGTTACATGTGAGCGCCATGTCACTCCCATAATCACCTGTGCGACCAGTTGGAGCCTCCGGGTGCACCTCAAGGGTAGCCCCATGTAGAGAGCATTACAGTAGTCCAGTGGGGAAGTGACGAGGGCATGAGTGACTGTGCGTAAGGAGTCCCGATCTAGAAAGGGGCGCAACTGGCGAATCAGGCAAACCTGATAGAAAGCTCCCCTGGCCACGGCCGTCATATGCTCTTCTAAAGACAGCCGTGTGTCCAGGAGGAAACCCAAGTTGCAAGCCTTCTCTGTGGGGGCCAATGACTCGCCCCAATAGTCAATGATGGTATAGGCTGGCTATATCGGGATGCTGGCAGCCACAGCCACTCGGTCTTGGAAGGATTGAGTCGGAGTCTATTTCTCCCCATCCAGATCCACACGGCTTCAAGGCACCGGGAAATCACTGCAAGGGTATCATTGGGATGGTCTGGGGTGGAGATGTACAGCTAAGTATCATCAGCGTAAAGATGGCACTGTACCCCAAAACCACGGATGAGCTCACCCAGTGGCTTCACATAAATGTTGAACAGAAGAGGTGAAAGGACCGACCCTTGTGGCAGCCCGCAAATAAGGTGTCTTGAAGTCAACCTCACCCCTCCTGCCAACACAGACTGTGACTGGTCAGAGAGATAGGAGAACCACCGTAGGACGATGCCTCCCACTCCCAGCCCTTCCAGTTGGCGCAGCAAGATACCATGGCCGATGGTGTCAAAAGCCGCTGAGAGATCTAATAGAACCAGGATAGAGGAGCAACCCCTATCTCGAGCTCTCCAGAGATCATCAACCAATGCGACCAATGCCGTTTCTGTGCTGTGCCCAGGCCTGAAGCCAGACTGGAGCGGATCTAGATAGACAGCTTCATCCAGGTACTGTGGAAGCTGCCGCGCCACCACACTCTCAACAACCTTCGCAAGAAAATGAAGGTTGGAGACTGGACGGTAATTAGCCAAACAGCCGGATCCAGAGAGGGCTTCTTGAGGAGGGGCCTCACCACCGCTTCTTTCAAGGTGGCCGGCAGGACACCCTCCCCCAGAGAAGCGTTAATAATTCTCTGGAGCCAGCCTCGTGTAACCTCCCGGGAAGCCAGCACCAACCAGGAGGGACACAGGTCCAATAAACATGTGGTTGCATTCAACTTCCCCAGTAACCTGTCCACGTCTTCAGGGGTCACGGGGTCAAACTCATCCCAAATAACATCCTCAAGACTAGCCTCCATCAGTTTGTCTGGACTAACCCAGTCAGAGTCCAAGCCTTTCCGAATTTGAGCAATTTTATCATGTAGATATTGTGCAAAATCCTCAGCTCGACCTTGCAAGGGGTCTTCCCATGCTCCCAGATGGAAGAGGGAGCGGGTCACCCTAAACAGGGCGGCTGGGAGATTATCTGCTGATGCAATAATAGCGGAAAAATAGTGATATTTTGCCGCTATCGTTACTAAGTAGGTCTTAATATATGACCTCACTAGTGTTCTGTCAGATTTGGAACGACTGACTCTCCAACTACTCTCTAGGTGTCTTTTCCGGCATTTCATTTTCCTCAACTCCTCGGAAAACCAAGGAGCCGGGCAACTTTGACGCCAGGTCAGAGGCTGCAAAGGCACAACCCAATCCAAGGCATCAGCTGCCATCCTATCCCAGGTTACCGGCAGGTCTTCAATCGAGTTGTGAGTTAGAGTCTCAGTTATCCCATACGTTTTGCAGTGATGTATCTTCTTTTCTGTTTTCTTTAAAGAAAAAGGTCAGTTCTTTTTCCATATTTTGTAAAAACTTTTCATTTAATAAATTTTGATTTAATGTCCATTGGGACATTAAAGGTAAAAAGTTGAAGACTGGAAACAGGAAGAATCTGCTATTCCGATAAGTGAGTCAGCTTGGTCAAGCAGGTTAGTTAACAGTTTTATCTACACAGTCTAGTAATATAGTGGAGAAAGTAATTAACCACTTGCCTCAATTTATTACACTTATGCTGCAAGGATTGTAAGCTAAGAAGAAATATAGGTTAAAAAAGGGACAAAAGATAGTATGGAAGAAGGGAAACTGTGCAAAAGGTGGGGAAATAAATTAAGCATGGGGAAATTTATGGAGAAAAAGGCATTCCAGGAAAATTGCAACCCTATGGTCTTTGGCAAAGGGGGCTGCCAGGAGGGACTTGTGGTTTGGATGAAGGGAATAAAAAGTTGAAGAGATGTATTCCTCAGTGTGCCTACCTGTCTTGCAAGAACTTATTTTACTTGCAATAAACCGCTTGCTGCTTCACTTTATGACAGTCAAATTTCTGGCTAGTGAATCTGTTTCTCACATTGTAACGTGCTTCCTATATACCTTAGTTAATTGACTAGTAAAAGGTTCATATTATATCACACATTCCATTTATATCTGGAAGAGAACCCTTAATGCAAATATTTTGCAATAGAAAAGCCTGCTTAGTCCTGTATTCTTTTCCTACAGTACCAGAAGCATCTGAGCAGGATATGGGTGTGTTAATATCTTTCTAATTCTAGCCCATTTTGGCTCAGAAAATGCTAAGCAGAAAAAGTCTTATTAGAATTTGGAAGAAAGTCTATCAAAATATCCACGTAATTAATTACAGATTACAAAAACAAAACAAATGCAACACAACACAAAATCCAGAAGGCATTATTAAATCACTCTTATATTGTTGCCAAAGAATTGCAAATGTGTGCCTGTAAAGTCACCAGAAGTTGAGCTCCACTTTAATACAGCTCCACTTTAGTCCTTGAATTACTGTTAAGTTAAATATTTGTTAAGTTAGTTTTGCCCCGTTTTATGACTTCTCTTGCCACAGTTGTTAAGTGAACCATTGTATTTGTTAAGTTAGTAATATGGTTGTTAAGTGAATCTGGTTTCCCCATTGACTTTGCTTGTCAGGTTGAAAAAGCTGATCACATGACCCCAGGACACTGCAACTGTCATAAATGACCCACTTGCCAAGTATCTGAATTTTGATCACATGACCATGGGGATGCTGCAAAGGTCGTAAGTGAAAAATGGTCATAAGTCCCTTTTTTCAGTGCCTTTGTAACTTTGAATGGTCACTCAGTGAACTGTTGTAAGTTGAGGACTACCTGATCAGGTTCCACTCAAACTAGTACTGGCTGTGTCACAAAACATATTTAATTTTGAACTGACCAACTTTCTGGGTTGACACTGCACCAAATCATAACAGTGGGCAGGATTCATACAAGAGACTAAGTCACAGGAAGCTTACCAACATAGCATATGTTGTGCAAGTGCATTATATCCTCGTTAAGCATGCTATCTTGAGTGAACAATTGCAGGACATACTAATATACTGTGTGTTAATGTATAGCCATTGCGACTGATAGCCATGAACTGGCTCATCCCCCACAAACGGCCTAATCGCATTTTATTTGCAGCTAGCAGCCGTGAGGATCACCATACCACGTGGAGACGACGACCGATTTCTATCTGAGATTACTAGATTATTTCACCGGGAAAGAGATCGCGAAGCCTAATATCCAACAACAGCATCGATATGCTGCAATCCATTAGCCTTCAACATTAACAGGCAATTTTTAAATCTGTTGATTTAAAACACTTCCAGAACACCCCCGTCAACTCTGTATTTTCCTTCTCGTCCCGCCCATTTTGCACTGGCCCCGCCCCTTAGCCGTGGAAGAATTCTGTCCTCCCCCTGCGTGACGTCTCTGGGCTGTGGGCAGCGAGAGGACGCTTGGGACTCGCGGTTCCTTTTCCTGTCACCTAACCCGGAAACAAAAGTAGAATCCCATCGGAAGGTGAGGGAGTCCGCACTGATGTGTATGTTTCCCCCCCTCTATACCTCTGTTTTCTCAAGCCGACGCTTCTGAGGCTGGACTGTTGTACCGGTGGAGACCGCGGCTGCCGGGAGCGTATTTATATCAATATCTGCAAAGGTATTGATAGATCGGTTCCTGCGGCATCAATGGCAGCGGACAAAGGCGGAGGTGAGGACAAAAGAGCGGTCTTGTAGGGCGAGACAAAGGTTCTCAGCTACCGGCTTCCCCCGATGGTCTTCACTGGAGGACTTCGTGCCGCCATTGGTTGGAAGGTGTCTCCCCATATATCTCTCCGCACGTCGAGTAGATGCCCAAGTGCTCCTTTGCTTAGGGGCTAAGGAACTTCAGGAGACGGCTAGAGTGGCTTCACGTCTAGGAAAATGGATGCAGGAGAAGGCTAAAGACGTGGCTTCATTTTTGCCTTGAAAAGAGTTTTGGGTGAACATTTTCTAAAATTTAAAAATGCATAGGGTTAGGGTTATAGGTAACCTTATATCATTGATTTTAGGCCACGATTTAAATAGCCTTCCCTTCTGGGTTATACTGAGATCTTTTGTAAGGGGAACTGATTTCCTCTTGTGACAGATTTTTAAGAAGCCATAATAAAATGATATTGTTTCCATGTCTCACTTGCTTTCCATTGTGGAATCTGTGGTGGTGGACATTGACTTAGTACACCATCCTGATTTCTTTGACTTCATCTTGATTGTCATAATATACATGTAGACTTATAACTATTCATTTAATGACCATTCAGAGTTACAACAACATTGAAAAAAGTGACATGACCAATTCTCACATTTATGACCATTGCAGCATCCCCACAGTCACAAGATGAAATTTCTGGTGCATGGCAACTAGCATGTATTTACAACGGTTGCAGTATACAAGGTCTTAGGGATTGTGATTTGCAGGGAGCTTCTGACAAGTAAAAGCAATAGGGGATGCCAGATTTGCTTAACAACTTTATGATTCACTTAACAACCATAGTGATTCAGTTAACAACCATCACAAAAAGGTCGTAAAATGGGACATGGTACACATAAAAACTGCCTTCCTTAGCAGCAGAAACTTTGGGCTCAGTTGTAGTTATAAGTTGTAGTTATAAGTCAAGAATTACCTGTATATTTTCAGACAGGGCAGTAGGAGTCTCCATTGCATTTTAACTTTTTTCATAAATAGAAATCTAATATAAAGAATACAAAAGAGTAGTACATTACTTTTGTCTTTCATATTAGTTCTTGTGAGACCACCTCTCCATGGTGGTCTATATGAATTAGCAGAATATGAATTATTTTCTTCTTGATATTAGTAGCTATATTCTATCTTTATATCTCATATGTTCCCAATCTCTAGTTGCAATACAGAAATACTGTTGACTTTATTCTTGCATCATGTATCATAATTTCTGATTGCAGTGATACTAAGTCAGTCAGAATATCTATAGGCTGAACTAGATTGTTTTTTAAAAAAATAATAGAATAAAGAATTTGATGTATAGAAAGACTTGACTTTGCCCTTGCATCTATAGACTGAATTATCTATAGACAGAACTAGATTGGTTTTTTTAAAAATAATATTCAGTATAAGTAAAAGAATTTTATGTAACTGAACATCCAAACAAATGCTTGCTCTACCTCATACACATTATACACAGCATATCTTGCAAAGCAAGGTAAAATGAAGATGAGCAATATCAGAAGCAATTAACCTATTGTCCTGTGAATTTTAAGGCTGATGTGAGCAAACACAGCTTGCAGGGTCTATCTTTAGAACTCTGAAATTGTCAACCAATCAGAGTTACTTATTCCTAGAATAATTAAATCTCAGTCCAGAAATTTCTTTCGGGTACCACTTACTTTAGCTACAGTGTGAGAAGAGTCAAATAGCTATTGCTGTTTACTTGGAAATCTTCATGCTATTACCAATCATCCAATAGATTTAGCTAGATGTCTTTTTATCTGTGCCAGATTTTATATGCCATATACACTGTCCCAATAAATTTTAGAATGATCTTGGATAACTTGTTCAATCTATAACTTAAATATTGAACTGTTTATAAACTGAGAATATCATTGAAAATATTACTGAGGAATATTTTAGATTTATTGAATTTAGAATCTTCATAGGGTTAAAAATATTTCAGTATAGTCAGTTTATTATGGTTATTAACCGAGTTTTAGTTCTGCCTAAGACACAAAAGGGATCTTGGGCTGTCCCAAGTCCTAGAAATAAAACAATAGAAAATCTCTTCAAAAATGTTGCTATGAAAACTGGAGGAGTCTAAACTGATACACTGAATAAACAAGTAGCTTGACATTTTAGGTAAATTTACTGTTGTTTCTAACATTTATTTTGTAGATCAGGGAACAGAGAAACATGAAGGAGTAGGTACTTCTGGAATTACAGATCAAGAGAAAGAGTTATCAAACAGTGCACTACAAGCCTTTTTGGTAAGATAATTCTTGATTTAATATAGATTGCTTACTGCATTTCGAAACAGAGAGATTCTTTAGCACATTTTCTGCAAATTAAATAAGTGTATTGATAGGAAAATCAAAACATGGTATCTAGCTTTTATTTACCAATTGGTTTCTTGTGTTTTAAATTTCTATATGTGAAAGAAAAGAATGATGTGCAAGGAGGGCAAAGGGAAGAGAAGCTATTTGGGAAACAATCAGATGAGAAGCATAAGCTCCCAATGGATTAATGGTCAGAGAAAGAAATTTAGGAAAGACTTGCCCTAATTGTTCAGGCAATAAAAAGTAGCTATGCGGAATTTGTACCTTCAGACTTGCAAAAATTTGTTAATGTAACCTTAAAGTAAAAAATAAAATTAGCTTATCTATTCATGTTTCCTGTCTAGTTTATCCAGGAAAAATGACAGATGCTGTGTTTTTTTAAATTTTAACATGTCTTATTGCAGTATGTTCTACCACCTTGTACATAATTTTAATGGAAACAGGTAAGTTGTTGCTTTTTTATGGAGCAAATACAATATTCATGGCCCCACAATGAATTTAAATCCCATTGAAACAAAATTAATTGCAGGCAATGTATATACGTAATTATAAGACATTTAGTATTTCAAATTATTGATTAATTTGTATTAAAACATATCTGTTTATTTCTTGTATTTTTAAATTTAATTTTATAGGCTGGAAACTATGATACTTGTCTACAACACCTTAGCTGCTTGCAAGAAATAAACAAAGATGATTACAAAATAGTTTTGAATATAGCAGTAGCAGAATTCTGTAAAAGTAATCAAACAACAACTGATAATTTGAAACAAACACTGAATCAACTGAAAAACCAGGTAGTGCTTTATTTGCTGAGTTAATCATTTATACTAAACTTTAGTGCTCGGTTTCTTGTGTTAGGCAAAGTGTTATTTTTCTTTTTTCTTTTAAAAAATTGTAATTTCTAAAAATTACATTTTCTTTTAAACAAGAACAAAAGACATGAAAGACAATTTTCTATCATCAATCTCAATTTTTTTATTCAGGATTGGATTTTGCTATTTGGATATAGTTGAACAAATCAAAATAAATGGATTGCAAATAATAATGAGAGCCAATGTGGTATATTGAACCAGTGTGGTTGAAGTTACCAGACTAGAAACAATTAGTTCTATTCCTGCTTATGCCTTAAAAC
This sequence comes from Coluber constrictor foxii, assembly GCA_038048745.1. Taxonomy (NCBI): domain Eukaryota; kingdom Metazoa; phylum Chordata; class Lepidosauria; order Squamata; family Colubridae; genus Coluber; species Coluber constrictor. The sequence goes on along the minus strand of CM075961.1, from coordinate 121,111,593 downwards.
AGCCATTTTTGAAAATCTTCCAATAAGAATCTTCCAATAAAACTTTTTATCCAGGGAGTTGCTAGGAGTCAAGACTATCTTAAAGCACAAAAATAAATAAATGATGTCTAAGACTGAAATCCATGGAACATTAGAAAATAGTTATGGATATGTTGGGCTGCTAGTCTTATTAAAGTCTTAAAGGTTCCTAAGGGTTTAAAGGAAATTATTAAGGGGAATAATTACAAATCATTATCAGTAATGACTTGTACTTCTCAGGCAATAATACTGTTTTGTCTGACATGCTATTCAAAGGCTATCTGAAGAATATCTTATGAATTTAATTCTGCATGATGAATCTTAAGAAGCAAATTTGAGTCTCAAACCTCTTGATCTTTGTGTTAAAATATACTTGAATTGTATTCCATTGTGTTAGAAATGATTCACTTCAGTGGTGGGTTTCAAAATTTTTCCTACCTGTTCTGTGGGTGTGGCTTGGTGGGCGTGGCAGGGAAAGGATACTGTAAAATCTCCATTCCCACCCCACTCCAGGAGAAGGATACTGTAAAATCTCCATTCCCTCCCTAATCCAGGGGAAGGTTACTGCAAAATCCCCATTTCTTCCCAATCAGCTGGGACTTGGGAGGCAGAGGATAGATGGGGGCAGGGCCACTCAGAATTTTTCTACCAGTTCTCCGAACTAATCAAAATTTCCGCTACTGGTTCTCCAGAACTGGTCAGAACTTGCTGAAACCCACCTCTGATTCACTTAGTTTACTTTGTTCGTAGATTATTACTTTCCCTAAAAAAAAGCACAATATCAATATTTTATAATCAAATAGCACTTACCATATGCTAAATGTTTATGGTATTTCAGTTAGTTAAAAAGGGAAAGGGAAAGGTTCTCTCACACATATGTGCTAGTCATTCCCGACTCTGGGGGCAGTGAACGCTGTTATCTTCCCACAAAGGTGGTCCCTATTTTTCTTTTCTTTTTTTTAATAATTTTTATTGAGTATTTTACATTTTAAAAAAGAACACACAATAGCAAAAAAACACACACACCAGACATTAAAATATAGTACTAACTACAGATATAGACAATTTTACAGCTTTCTCATCGACTTTTGTCTTTACTCTTAGCTTTTATCCTCTCGTTTCTTCTATTTTTAAATATTCATAATTAACTGTTTTTTAGCAGGGTCATTATTTACATTCATATCCAGTATGTTAATATCAAATTTCACTTTATATTCTTATTTCTTAATTTGATTTCTGTTTTCCAACTATGTATAAAACCTATTCCACACTTTATAATAATCGACTCTTCTCTTTCTTTGATCTCCAAAGTTAATTTATCCATTTCGGTGCATTCAAGGATTTTCTTTTATTGTTTCTTCTTTTTTTTTTTTTGAATTATTATTTTTATTTTTAAACATAACAAAACATAAAAACAACCAACATTCAATACAATCACAGAAAGTGTGCCGATCAGTTAAGATTCTTTTGTGCTTAATCCCAAATCCAAGATTACAAATCATTTAATTTCTTGTATTTGATAATTTTCTTCATATATTTTGTCATTACCTTAATTTCATATTTCATACTTCATCTCCATGCTTTATTATCTAGCCATTGATAAAACAAATCCCATATCAAATAGTATTGTTTGTCTTCCTGTTCTCTAATTTCAAATGTCAGTTTACTCATTTCAGCACATTCCATAATTTTCTTAATAACTTTATCATCAGTAGGTATTTTCTCTTTTTTCCAATTTTTAGCAAATACAATTCTAGCCGCTGTTAAAACATTCACAATTAAATATCTCAATTATTTATTATACATTTCTGGTAAAATCCCTAATAAAAATATCTCTGGTTTAAAATCAATGTGTTTCTTTGTGATTTTTTTCTAACCCTGTGTGAATTTTAGTCCAATATCTTTTAGCTTCTGCACATGTCCACCACATATGGTAACATGATCCTGGAGTCTGATGACATTTCCAACATTTCTCCGATTTTTTCTTGAACATTCTGGCTATTCTCATCTGGGGTAGATGACACCTGTAAAACATCTTATACAAATTCTCCTTATATGCTGTAGATATTGTCATTTTATAATTTTGGAACCATAATTTTTGCCATTTCTCTAAGTCTATCCCACGACCAAAGTTTTTCCCCCATGCTATCATTGTTTCTTTAAGTTGTTCTTCTTCCAGTTTTACCTCTAATAAATAACCATATAATTTTTTAATTACATAGTCATCAGAACCTAATAAGATCTTATCTAAATTAGTCATAACATAATAAAAATCTTGTTAAAAATCTTCTTCATATCTAGAACTTATTTGCAAATAAGAAAACTAATCCATCTTAAAACCTTGATCTTCCAATTCTTGCTTTGATTTAAATTCACCCTTTTCATCCATTAATTCACTATAACAATTTATTCCCTTCTAAATATTACTGAATAAAAAAATGCTTCGATTGTTGATACCCAGACTGGAATTTTCAAATAGTGGTGTTTTTTAATCTTCTTCCAATTTAATAATAAAGCCTCATGTATATGATGTCTTCTAAAAACCCCTGTATTTTTCTTCCTTTATATCATAAAAAAGCATGCCACCCCATCAACAAATCATGACCTTCCAAATTCAATAATTTAGTATTTCTTAATGTTATCCATTCTTTGATCCACATCAAACTTGTCGCTTGATAATAAAATTCCCAATTAGGTAAACCAAACCCCCCTCTCTTTCTAGCATCTTGTAATAACTTTTATTTTATCCTCGCCTTCTTTCCCTGCCAAATGTATTTTAACACCATTTTATTCAAATCTTCAAAAAAAAAGTCTATCCCCAGTCTAATTGGAATTGTCTAGAACAAATATAAAATTCTAGGCAAAATATTCATTTTAATAGTTGATATCTTTCCAATCAATGAAAGCTGTAAGTTTTCCCATTTTGCCAAATCTGTCCTTATCTGTTGTTTAAATTTATTATAATTATTTTCTTTAAGTGTGCTACATCTTGCTATCAAATATATCCCCAAATATTTAACTTTGTTTGTGACCTGCATCTTTGATATATCCGCCAATTCTTCTTTTTGCTTTACCAGCATATTTTTAGTCAGAATCTTCGTTTTATCTTTGTTGATTTTCAAGCCAGCTACTTTCCAAAATTCTCCAATTTTGTCTTTCAGTGTAATTATTGATGTTAATGGATCTTCAAGAATAAAAACCAGGTCATTTGCAAATGCTTGCAATTTGTATTCTTCTTTTTGAATTTTCATTCCTTTTATGTCTTGTTCTTTTCTGATACTTCTGTTTAGCACTTTTAATGTTAATATGAACAACAGAGGGGACAATGGACAACCTTGTCTGGTACCTTTTTTTATCTCGATAGAGTCTCAATTCTCCATTTATCATTACTTTTTCCATTTATTTATGATATATTGCTTCAATTGATTGGGTAAAATTTTTACCAAAGCCCATCTGCTCCATTTGAAGCAACATAAATCGCCAATTCACATTGTCAAAGGCTTTCTGCACACCTAAGAATATCAGAGCCATTTGCTTTTAAGGATGGGCTTCATAGTATTCCAAAGTGTCCAGAATTATTCTCATGTTATCTCTAATTTGTCTTTTTGGCAGAAACCCATTTTGATCTGAATGTATAAAATCGTTTAAATATCTTTTAAGTCTTTCTGCCAGTATTGTAGCAAAAATCTTATAATCTGAATTTAGCAGGGATATAGGTCTATAGTTTTTGATTTGTTGTGGGTCAGTGTCCTCCTTGGGAATCAGTGTAACATATGTCTCTGACTATGACTTAGGAATTTCCTTCTTTGTCATCACTTCATTCATAATTTCTAAAAGTGGGAGACTCAAAGAATCCTGCAGTGTCCTATAATATTCCGCTGGCAATCCATCTGGCCCTGGTGCTTTCCCATTCTTTTGTTTTTTAATTGCTTCAGTTCCATCATTGTTATATTTCCCTCTAGCATCTCCTCAATATCTTTAGAAATCCAAGGTAAATTTGCATTTTGAAAGTATAGTATCACATTTTCCTCCTCTTATTTTTTCCTGTTCATATTTTTTCCTGTCCTCCTCTTATTTTTTCCTGTTCATATACAGTAATCCTGTATAATTTTTTTCTTCTCCTTATTTCCAAATTTACTTTGTCCTTGGTCATTGATTAATTGTATTATTTTTCTTGATTCTCTCTTTTTTTTCAATTTATATGCCAACCATCTTCCTGGTTTATTTGCATTCTCAAAATAAATCTGCTTAGTACTTCTGATTTTTTGGGCTAGTTCTTTCTCCAGTAACTCCATTTTATGTTTAATTGTATCCATTTTCATGTTGACATCTTTTTTAGGTGGACATTTCTGGAGGTCTTTTTCAAATCTCTTATAATTTTCTTCCAATACTTTAATATGTTTGTCTTTTCTTAATATTTCTCTTCCTTATATAGTCTGTTATCAAACCTCTGGCATAGGCCTTCATCGTATCCCAAAGATTTTGCATCAATGTATCCTTTTTCCTATTCTCCTTGAAAAAGAAAGCCAATTCTCTCTCCATTTTCAGAAGGTTTTCGTAGTATCTTTCTACTATATCTTATCGTTTTATGTGTTTTATAGTCCAATTTGTCATCCACTATACCATTAAAATCTCCCATCATGCAGATATTGTCATATTCCAGTTCAATTATTTTCATGTGCAACTTTCTGTAAAAGTCACTTTGATTATTATTTGGAGCATATATTGTTATTAAAAGAACTTTCATATTATTATCTATTATCTCCACCATCAGAATTCTTCCTTCATCGTCTGCATATATTTGCTCAGCTGGTATTGCATTTCTAATATATAAGACCACTCCTCTTTTTTTACATTGTGGCAATGATGTAAAAATTTTCCCTAATTTTGAGTGTACAAGTAATTGTTCATGTTGCTTTTTAATATTTACTTCTTGTAGGCAAATTATATCAAATTTTAGTTTCTCTAATTTGTGAAATATCTTTCTTCTTTTAACAACTGAATTAAGTCCATTTATATTTATTGAAATCAATTTTCTCTCTTTCATATTTATACTTTATATGCAGGTTTTACTGTTCTAGTTGATCTTAATTCACGCTGTTCTTTATGCTCCAAAATTTCCTCTACTGCACCTTCTGCTTTTTCAATCATCGCTAGTTCCTCTTCTTGAAACTCTACTGTTACTACTGTCGTCTGGAATTCTATTTCCATTTTCTTCTTTTCTGCTTTCGCTTTGTCTATTGTATCTATTCTGTATCTTTGGAGTTGCCATGTTAACACTAATCCTTCTGGTATCAACCATCTGTAGTTCACACCTTTTTGAAGTAATATTTTGTTCAAAAATTGGTATTCTCTCTTCATCTCCCTTCCTTCTTGGTACTTGCTTCAGAACTACGATTTCTTTCTCCTTATACTTCAATGTTTTTTCTTGACAGTCTGCAGAATTTCTGCTTTAATTGATTTCTTAATAAACTTTATATACACTTCTCATGGTAGCTTGTTGCACATTGCATACCTAGTATAAACTCGATAAATCTCATCTACGCCATCCATCATCTTTTCTTTGGTGATTTCTAGTGCTTCAGCCAGAATTCCTATCATTATTTCTGCCAGATTCTCTCCTTTCTCTTCTTCTACATTTTGAAATCTGAGATAAAATTCTGATCTGTCCATCTCCCATCCAATTAGTCCACTCCTGTCATGTTCAGCTTCTCCCAATCTATTATCTATATCTTTGATCTTTTCCTCCTTTTGTTCCTCATTTTCTCAAATTTTTGTAATCTCTCTTCATATTTCAACATCATTTGCTGTATACACTCCACTTTTCCATCAATCTTTAGTTGTTCCATTCTCTGGACTGCTTTGAGGATCATTTGTAGTGTTGTGTCTTTATCTTTTTCATTCTGCTTCTGCTGAAGCATCGTCTGAATTGATCGCTGTCCTCCAGATGGTGATGATGAAGGCATAGTTGAGGAGGATCCAATTGCTGTTATTTTTCTGCTCATTCTATCCAGTAGTCACCAATAGCCAAAACAGGAAGAAAAAAAGCCAAAAAAGAAAAGAGTATGTATAAAAAAAAAAAGGAAAGAGAGAAAATAAACAATTCCTCGGGTTCTTCAATACCCTAATCCACTTTAAGAAAAAAAAATTAATCCCAATGTCAATAAAAATAAGCTAATGGGAAATCCAATTTTAAAAAAAGCAAAAAAGAAAAAGCCATATAATCAACCAAAGAGAGAGAGAAAAAAAAGCAAAAATCAATTTTCAGGCACTTGTAAACCTTAATCCAATTCAGCTATGTATGAACAAAGAAAAAAAAAGTAATCTATCAAAGATATTTAAGCAGGGGAAGCATACAGAGAGTTATCACTTAACTGGAACAAGAAAAAAAATAATAAAAGAAGATTTCAATTTCTTCAGCAGTGCTCCTGCCCAATCATTAACAAATCTCTCTCATTCTGCCTCTGCCTCCTACTTCTAATAGTTCTCCAATTAGCACCTGAGTAAACAATACAAATAGTTCCAACTTCTTCAGATGTGCTTCCAACTATTTTATCGACAAGAGTTCAGAGTCCTTGAGATGTAGCCACAATGTAATAAAATTGTTTCAACTTGCTACTTGAATAGAAAAAAAAATAACAAAGTTTCAGTCCAGTAGATGGCAGTTATTCACACTCTCCTAACTTCCCCACTAATATAATCCAAACATTCTTTGTCAATAAAATAGCAAATAAAAATTTAAAACAATCTTCAAAAAAGTAAGGAAAAAAAATTAAATCCCAAAAGAAAGATATTTTGAATAAAAGGCACAAGGGTTTGAAAATGTAAAGCTCTCAATTCTGTCAATCCTTTTCAGTCCAGTCCCGGTCAAAAACAAAACAAAGATTTATAACTCCACCAGTGTAAATGATTTGGGAATAAAAAATAATTCCAGGTCAATTTCGCCGCTTAATTTCTTTCTTTCTCCAATTTAATTTCCACTTAGATCTCAGGGTGTTCTTTATATTAATTTAAATTGAAAGTCTCTCACTGCATCGACTCACTATCCTTCTATTCTTCTTCCGGAGCTGTCCCAACTTTAGCAGCTACTATGGCTGCCACCTTGCTGTTAGAAAAAGGGCTTCTCTTGGATCAACCAGGGACTTTGCAATGTCCCTGGGATTGTCAGGATGTGCCCTCCACTATGACAGTCAAAACAAGACTGTTATGTCCAATAAGGAGCGTCCAACAGTGAGGATTTTGGCAGTGATCCTGGAGCTCAGGAATCCTCCGACTGATCCGTTGCGACATCAACTCCTCTCCCTTTTATTGTTTCTTCTGATGGTGTATTGGTCGACTTCCACCTTTGTGCTAAAGTAATTCTGGCCGCTGTTAGAATATGCAATATAATATAATAGGGACTTTTTTTCCATTTTTCTATCAATCATTCCTAGGAGAAACATCTCTGGTTTAAAATCTATCTTTTGGAGTATAATCTCTTCCAACCACCCTTTAATTTTATACCAAAATTTCCTCACCTTAGGGCATATCTACTACATGTGATAGTATGTCCCTAGTTTGTGACCACATCTCCCAACATTGAAGTGATAAATTGGAGTATGTTTTTGCAATCTTGCTGGTGCTAAATGCCACCTATAAAACATTTTATAGGTGTTTTCTTTGTATGATACTGCCATGGTCAATTTATAATTTTTCTCCCACAATTTTTCCCATTTATCCAATTCTATGTTATGTCCGAAATTCCTAGCCCAATTTATAATTGTTTCCTTTACTGTTTCTTCTTCCAATTTGTATCCTAATAGGTAATTATAGATATTTGTAATCATTTTTCTTCCTCATAATAATATTAATTTATCTAATTCCAATTGTTCCCTGTTTATGCCAAATTGTTCCTTATCTTTTTTAAATCTAGTTTTAATTTGTAAATATGACCACCATTCCAAATTTATTCCTTGTTTTTTTCAAATCTTGTATTGATTTTAATTCTCCTTTTGTGTCTAATTATTCTGCATATTTCACCATTTTATTTAGGTCTGTGGTATTTGGATGTGTCATTGCTTCCATTGTAGACAACCAAACTGGGTCTTTCATATAATTATTCTTTTTAATCTTTTCCCATATTTTTAGTAGTGTATCACTTACCTTATGACGTTGAAAATAAGTATGTGATTTATTTTTCCCATCTCATAAAAAGCCATGCCAACCAAGTTGAAGGTCATGGCCTTCAATCGTTAATATCCACTTATTTTTAAATTGTTTCCAATCTTTGAGCCATGTTAGAGATGCTGCTTGATAGTAAAATCCCATTCTGGTAAACCAAAATCTCCTTTTTTCCTACTATCTTGCAGTAATTGAATTTACCTGTTTTTCAGGGTGGGATTTGTAATATTCTAATGCATTGATGATAATTCTTACATTGTTTTTTATATATCTGTTGGGTAAGAATCCATTTTGTTCCGAATGTATAATTTCGTTCAGTATATTTTTAATTCTATCCGCTATCATGGCCATAAATATTTTGTAGTCAGCATTTAGCAACGAGACTGGCCAATAGTTCTGTATCTTCTGTTGTTCACTATTGTTTTTGGGGATGAGAGTTATTAATGATTCCTTCCAGGATTCTGGTATCCTGGCCTTTTTCAGTACTTTATTAAATGTTTCTAATAGCAGTTGTTCTAATGACTCGTGAAATGTTTTATAAAATTCAGCGGGAATTCCATCTGGGCCTGCAGTCTTATTATTTTTTTGCTTTTGAATTGCTCTTTGAATCTCCAGTTTCGTTATTTCCTCGTTTACTATTTCTTTTGTTATATCTGGTATTCTTGGAAGATTCCTTTTTTGAAGATATCTTTGAATATTTTCCTCTTTAATTTTTTCTGAACTGTATAGTTTTTGAAAATAGTTTACTGCTATACTTCTCTTTTTTTCTTCCTGTAGATGCACCATCCTCATCCATCCTCATCCTCTGATTGTTTTATTAATTTCTTTTCCTTTTCTTTTTTTAATTTATAAGGCAACCATCTTCTGGGCTTATTGGCATTTTCAAAATAATTTTGTTTAATTGCTCTAATTTTTTGTGCTACTACTTCTTGGGTTATTAATTGTAATTTGTGTTTTAATTAACTCTTTTTCTACTTTGATTTCTTGGTTTAGGGGTTCTTCCTGTAATTTAGATTCTGCTTTTTCTAATTTTCCTTGGAGCTCTGTGAGTTGATTTTTATTTCTATTTTTCCTTATTGTGTATGCTATTGATAAACCTCTTATATAAGCTTTCGTTGTAGTCCATAAATTTTGAGTTGTGGTTTCTTCATTCCAGTTTTCTTTTAAAAACAGGCCTAATTCTTTTTTTGAATATTAAATAAAATTCTTCTCTTTCACTATCCTTTGTTTCATGGTCCATCTCCTCCTGACTTCTCCTTTCCAACTGATTTTTAATGGATTGTGGTCTGCCCAGGAATTGGCTTCAATTTCTATTTTTGCAATGTCTTTCCCGGTTTCTGGGTGCATCTACGCCATATCTATCCTTGACCATGATTTTGGGGGGTTAGAGAAGAAGGTATATTGCTGGGCCAATTCAAAAAATGCGGGTGGTAATATTTTCCTTTCATGATTTTTCTTTTTTCCAGTTTTGTAGTCTTTTTTAGGGTCTGTCACCGCATTGAAGACACCTAATATGCATAGGTTATCTACTTCTAATTCTATTAGTTTTCTGTGTAACTTATTATAGTATTCTCTCTGATGTATGTTGGGTGCATAAATGACTACAAGTAATATTCTTTTTTGTTTTATTGAGATTTCAGTCATTAATGACCTTCCCTCATTATCTGCATACATTTGTTTGGGATTTAACCTTTCCTTTATATAAACTACTATCCCTCTTTTTTTTGTTTCTGCCAATGCTACAAATAATTTCCCTAATTTGGGGGCTTCCAAAAAACCACTTTTCCCTTTTAGAATGTGCACTTCTTGTAGGCATACTATTTCCATGTTCAATTATTGGAGTTTAGTAATTGTTTGTCTTCGTTTTATTGGTGCATTCAATCCATTTATGTTGATTGATATTAAATTTACCTCGTCTTCCATTAAATTACTTATTTATCCTTCCTGCTTCCCTTTTTTGTGATACTCCCCTCTGCTGTCTTGTTCTTACGCTCCCCCCACCCTGTATTGGTTTCTGGGCTCTAACTGCTTTTCCAATCCTCAATTTGATTTGTTTTCTTCTCTACTTTCTAATTGCTCTCTGAAGTTTTGTTCACTGAATTCCTGAGTCTTTTCTACTGTATCTATTCTTATTTTTTTGTCTTCCCAGGTTATTAATATGCCCTCTGGTATTAATCATCGGAACATGATTCTATGATTGGTCAATTTAGCAGAGAGGAATTGATAATTCCTCTGTTGCTCACGAATTCTTTTGGGTAATTGTTTTAATATTATGATCTCCTTCCCTTTAAACATCAGTTTTTCTTCCCTTGTCTTTCTATAAATTTCATCATGAATTGATTTCTTTGTGAATCTGACATGAATTTCACGTGGTAGTCTATGTCGTTTTGCATAATTTGTCTAAATTCGGTAAACTTCATCAATATTGTTCCCAAATTCCTGTTTATCTATATGTAGGCGGTTCTGATAGTAACTCCACTATGAGTTTATATAGATCCTCTTCTTTATTTTCTGCCACATTTTGAAATCTTAAGTAATAGGATGATCTCTCTAACTCAAGACGGGTCACTGTTTCTTCCAGCTCCTTTTTCTCCATTTTCCATCTCACTTCACAGCTTCCAGTTTCTTTTCGGTTCTCTTTACTTTAGTCTCTATTACGTTTATTTTTTGTTCATTGTTTGCTATTGATTCCTGAATCTTTTCCATTTTGTCATCCAATTTTCTTATGTCTCCCTTCACCTCACCCATATCCCCTTTCATTTCTTCATGATTGTTTTGCATTTCTTCACGATTGTTTTGCATTGTTTCCTGCATTTTCATCATGACCTCTTGAATCATATTCAAAGAAGTCTGCATGTTTTGCACAGCTGCTGCTGTTCCTAATTTTTCAGCAGATGCCATATCTGTTATTAATTTCTGCCCTGTATGTGAAGCTTTCACAGGGGTTGTCTTTTTTACTGTTTTTGTAATTGTACAAAACCAGTATTTGACATTTTAATTTTTTCCACAACACCATATATATCTAAGATTTTACCCCAAGTTGTATCTATAGTTTTTTCTATTTCTAATCTTTCTTCTTAATCTTAAATCAATATAGAATACGGGATTTTCAATAGCAATAGCAATAGCAATTATCAATAATATCAGTTCACAATTAATTTCAGGTCTATACAATGAGAAAGTAGATGTATTTCTTATTATTAAATTAATTAAATTATTAAACAATAACTAGAAGAAAAGGAAGGAAAAGTTAAGTCAATAGGGTGGATCATCAAATATTGAAGAAGGGAGGGGAATCACATATAGTAAAAATTATATAGCAATATTTAATATTATCTATATTTTATTTATATATATATATATATATATATATATATATATATATATACACACACACACACACACACACACACACACATACACACACACACACACACACACACACACACACATACGGCCCTTCTCCCTGGGGACTCAGAGCGGTGTTCAGCCAAATAAAAACATAGAGTACAAACATTAAAATACGATTAAAAAGATATATATAAATTTGGCCCCGTAATTAAAGAACAATAACAAACCAATTAAAACATTTCAAAGTGTTAAGCCAGCCCGGCTTGCTGAAAAAAGAGAGTTTTAAGAACACGGCGGAAGGTACCAAGGTCTTGGATTCTCCTTATCTCTGGGGCAGTTGGTTCCAGAGGGTAGGTGCCACCACAGAGAAGGCCCTCCCCCTGGGGGTCACCAGCCTACATTGTTTGGCTGATGGCAGCCTGAGAAGGCCCTCTCTGTGAGAGCGCACGGGTCGGTGGGAGGTCATTGGTAGCAGCACGCGGTCTCGAAGATAACTAGGTCCTATGCCATGGAGCGCTTTAAAGGTGATAACCAACACCTTTAAGCGCACCCGGAAGACCATTGGGAGCCAGTGCAGCTCACGCAGGAGGGGTGTTGTATGGGAGCGCAAAGCAGCTCCCATAACTACCCGCGTGGCCGCATTCTGGACCAGTTGGAGCCTCCGGGTGCCCTTCAAGGGGAGCCTCATGTAGAGAGCATTGCAGTAGTCCAGGCACGAGGTGATGAGGGCATGAGTGACTGTGCACAGGGAATCCTGATCAAGAAAGGGCCGCAACTGGCATATCAGGCGAACCTGACAAAAGGTCCCCCTGGCCACAGCTGTCAGATGATCCTCCCAAGGACAGCTGTGTATCCAGGAGGATTCCCAGATTGTGAGCCCTCTCTGAGGGGACCAAAGACTCGTCCCCAATAGTCAGAGATGGAGTCATCTGACTATATCGGGATGCTTGGAAGCACAGCCACTCAGTCTTGGAAGGGTTGAGTTTGAGTCGGTTTCTCCCCATCCAGATCCGCACAGCCGCCAGGCACCGGGACATTACTTCAAGGGCATCGTTGGGGTGGCCAGGGGTGGAGATGTACAGCTGGGTGTCATCAGCGTACTGGTGGTACTTCACCCCAAAGCCACGGATGATCTCGCCCAGCGGCTTCACATAGATGTTGAACAGAAGGGGCGAGAGGACCGACCCCTGAGGCACTCCACATATGAGAGGCCTCGAAGTTGACCTCTGCCCCCCTGCCAACACAAACTGCGACCGGTTGGAGAGAAAGGAGAACCACCGTAACACGGTGCCCCCCATCCCCAACTCTTTCAACCAGTGCAGCATGATACCATGATCGATGGTATCAAGAGAGGTCTAACAGGGCCATATTAAATCTTAGCTAACAAGTTCCAGAGCTACATAAAGAAAAAAATTGAATTAAGTATAAATTTCCAATCTCATACAAATATATAGTAATCCTTTACCAGTCAGTATATTGGCTGATTTAATATCTCCAGTCAATAAGTCTTCCTCCTGTAAATCAACGTTCTTTCTTCTTCAATCACTGTCACAGTTCCTTTTTTTCTCCTCCTGTTTTCCAAGCTTAAAGATGGCAGCTTTCAATTTGCCTAGTCATTGTCACTTCCTCCATCTCTATCTTCAAAGGCTATTCTTTACTTTCTTTTTTCTCCGACCTGTTCACCACCTACACATACTTTCAGTACCTCATCACAGCCACAATCCCAGTTCCAGCTTTTCTTTGTGATTTTCTCAACAATGCAATCCACAATCCACAATCCTATCTCTCAGCACCGCTCGCAAATCACCTTCACTCTCCACCAATCTTCCTTTCGCTCCCATTGTTAAGGAGCAGCTTTTTTCCTCTTTGGAGACTCACTTTTTTCCCTTGTCTGCTACCTCTACAGTTTCACTGAGACACTTAAGATATTTTGCCTCTTGTAAAACTTTTCTTGCCAATGCTTCTTGTTCCTTCTCACTATTCTGCTTCCTCATTTTCCATTCAGATTGCCATGTCTCTGGACCTGGCTCTGACAGCCGGCCTCTTCCAGGGGGTTCCACTCTCCTTGGTGGAGGATCACCTTTCACTCCATCCCTTTCGTTTACTGTCCTCTTCAAAGCTCTGCGTTGCCATTATCGGCTTCCAGACATGGAAAATCGGGCGGGAGAAGTGGAGATTCCACGGAACTGTGTTCTTTTTTTCGTATCTGTGTCCCATAAATATGAGTGCCACCCTTTCTGTAAATCGTGACTTTCTAACGCTAAAATTCTCTTATTTTCCAAAGTGGTCCACTCCCTTATCCATACTAACTTGGCGGCCCTATAATATGTTTCCCAATCCGGGAGGCCAAATCCTCCCATATTCCTTTTCCCCTGTAGCACTTTAAGTGAAATCCTTGACTTTTTCCCCTCCCATACAAATTCCCTAATGTTTTTGTTTAATTCTAAGAAATTTGTTTTATCTTAAGTTCATTGGTATATTTTGGTATAAGAATAGAATTTTGGGGAGGATGTTCATCTTGATCGCAGCTATCTTACCTATAAGTGACAATTTAATTTTCTTCCATCTGTCCAAATCTTGTTTTATTTTTTGAATTAGGGGGATATAATTACTGTCTTTTAGGGATGAGCACCTTACGGTTATCCAAATTCCAAGATATTTTATTTTCTTGACAACCTGTAATCCCAGCATTCCTTCTATCTCTTTTTTCTGTGTCTCGATTACATTCTTAGTTAATATTTTGGTTTTGGTTTTATTCAATTTAAAGCCTGCCACTTCTCTGTATTTGTCCAATTCCTCTAATTCTTTTGGTCCAGATTCTAATGGCTCTTCTAATATTAGGGTCACGTCATCCGCAAATGCTTGTGTTTTATAAACCTCCTTCCTAATCTTTAGACCTTTAATCTCCTCATTTTTCCTAATTTTCCGTAACAGGACTTCTAAAGCCAAAATGAACAGTAGCGGAGATAGGGGGCATCCCTGTTTTACCCCTTTCCTCATCTGGAATATTCTTGTCCTATCTCCATTTACCAGGATGCTTGCCCTTTGATTGTCATATATAGTTTTAATCATTTTTTCATAATTTGTTCTAAATCCCATTATTCTAATTTGTTTAATCATGAAATTCCAATTTAAATTATCGAATGCCTTTTGGGCATCCAAAAATACTAAGGCCATCTGTTTTTCCAGTGTTCTTCATAATACTCTAATGTGTCTAATATAATTCTCAAATTGTCTCTAATTTGTCTCCCCGGGAGGGATCCAATTTGATCTTTATATATCCAAGCATTTAATATTTTTTTAGTTCTTTCCGCCATTATAGTCATAAATAATTTATAGTCAGTGTTCAGAAGGGAAATTGACCTATAATTCTGAATTTGTTTTTGGTCGGCACTTTCTTTCGGCAAGAGTGTGACATGCACTTCCCTCCACGAGTCTGGAATTTTTGATCCCATCAGTGCCTCATTAAAAATTTCAACTAACTTTGGGAGTAGTATTTCTTCAAGTTTTTTATATATTTCCCCTGGGAATCCATCAGGGTCTGATGATTTGTTATTCTTAAGTTTTGAGAAGGCTGTTTTAAGTTCTTCAATTGTTATTTCCCTGTTAAGCATTTCCCTCTCTTCCTCAGCTATTTGTGGAAGCTCTGCATTTATCAGGTATTGCTCTACTTCTTCTTCTGGGACCTCCTCTACTTTGTTTAGGGTTTCATAATATTCCCTCGCTCTTTCTAATTTATCTTCTTCTTTGTTTAAGAGGTTACCCTCTGAGTCTTCTAATGTTTGAATCGTCCCTTTTTCATTTTCCTTTTTTAATTTGTAGGCCAACCACCTGCCTGTCTTGTTGGCATTCTCAAAGTGATATTGTTTTGTTCTTTTTATTTTTTCTGCTAATTCTTCTTGTTCTAAAATATTTAATTTATGTCTCCACATCAGCCAATTTTCTTTTGTAGCTTTGTCTTCGGGATTTTCTTGGAGTTTTCTTTCCGCTTCTCCTAAATGCTTTAAGAGCTCTTCCAAAGATTTTCTTTTTTCTTTATTTTTATATGCGCTATACGATATCACAACCCCTCTTAAATAAACTTTCATCGCATCCCATACAATTTCAGGAGATGTTCCTTGATTACTATTTTCCTTAAAGAAGAACTTTACTTCTTTTTTCAATTTGTCAACACACTCCTTATCATTCAATAGTTTCACATTAAATCTCCATCTCTGATATTTCCTTCTCTTTGTATTTTTCCATTTTATCTCCAAGGGGTTATGATCCGCCCAAATATTTGGACTGGGATAAGTGAAGATTCCAATTCCCTGCACTGCATCAGCATGATAGTACCCCGGAAGTCTCCCTATTTTTCTTTCAAACTGCTAGGTTGGCAGAAGCTGGGACGAGTAACATTACGTGGCACTAGGGATTTGAACCACTGAACTGCCGACCTTTTGATCGACAAGCTCAGTGTCTTAGCCACTGAGCCGCTGCGTCCCTTTTCAGTTAGTTAAGCAGAGGCAAAAATTGTAAACTGTATCCTGCCCTTACTTTTAAACAGGTCTTTTCAGCAGAATTAATGGTAAAGCAATGTTTTAACTATGCAGATATATTTACAGTATTTGAATCCATTTGTAGTAGAGTCTGAGGTATGCAACAAAGTTGTCGCTTGATAATCATGGTTGAAAAATGAGTCAACAGAGATATATTTGGATCTCTTTCCTTTTCTTTCCCCCTCCCAACAGGTTCATTCGGCTGTTGAGGAGATGGATGGTTTAGATGATGTTGAAAACAGCATGCTCTATTATAATCAAGCTGTTATTTTATATCATCTGCGGCAATACACTGAAGCAATAATAATTGGGGAGAAACTGTATCAATTTATTGAACCTTTTGGTAAGATTATAACAATTGAAGAGGTCTGTTTATTCGTTCATTCAGTTTATATGACTATTGTTTTTCGTCTTTTACTGATATTATAGAAACTGTTATTACAATGGGCAAATGTAATTTATTTAGAATAAGTATTGTAATATAAATATATGTTTAGTCAAGAAAAGTTCAGTAATATAGAAGTGTTCTAAACATCTTGTTCTCCGATTCTTATAAAGATGTCATTTGAGCAGATAGTTACTATATAAAACTTGTATGAGAAGCCTAAATCTTTGCAAGCGTAATTTGCCAGAAGTATATCCCATATGTTGAAATGTTTGGAATATCTTTTGTGTGTTTTTTAGAGGAAAAATTTGCACAGGCAGTATGTTTTCTACTAGTTGATTTATATCTCCTGACTTGTCAAGCTGAGAAAGCCTTGCATCTTCTTGCTGTCCTGGAAAAAATGGTTTCACAAGGCAACAATAACAAAAATGGGAAAGCTGAGGTATTCATTTTTATTTATTTTATTTATAAGTGTAATTTATATGGACATCTATTTCATTTCAACATGTTAACTTGGTGGCTAATGTTAAAGGCATGAAAACATAAACAGTGAAAAAACAACTCCGTGTGTGTGTGTGTGTAGGTTCAGAGACAGAACAGCGTCTTTATATCCTTACAAAATTCTGACAAGATCAAGGCCAGTGTGACCCGTGGGAGAAGGACATTCCACAGGGCAAGCAGCATCATGACAGAAAAGGCTCTCTTCCTGAGCCCTGCCAGACACCACTCCCTAACAGATGAGATCTTTAGTGTGCTATTCCTGCTAGACCAATAGCAAAGCAATAGCACTTAGACTTATCTACCGCTTTACAGTGCTTTACAATCCTCTCTAAGCGGTTTTATAGAGTCAGCATGAGCCAACAATTTTGGGTCCTTATTTTACCCACCTTGGAAGGATGGGAGCCTGGTGAGATTTGAACTGCCAAATTGCAGGCAGTTGGCAGAAGTAGCCTGCAGTACTGCACTTTAACCACTACGCCACCATGGCTCACCAAATGGGATTGATAGATATAATTAGGGAAAGATGGTCTCAAATAACCCAGCTTTACAGATTACTATGAGCATCTTGAGTTACACCCAAAAATATACCATCAACTAATGCAACTCATGAAACAGATATAATATATACTGACTGAGGAGTACACATAATTGTTCACATAGCTGCAATGTGTACTAACTATGATTTTCAATTGTATCCCCCTGTAACACACATTGCAGTGACCATTTGGCTGATGATCAAGGCATGAATGTCCATGAACAGGTCTAGGAATGGGTGTAGCTGCGCAGAACATATAATTGTATAAAGGTCTTTCTAGCTACAGCTGTCATAAGTTCCTTAAACAAAAGCCATAAGATCAGGAGAATTTCCAAATTATGTACTGGATTGGTTTGGGGTAGTGCAGCCCCACCCAAAATTAAAGATGGAAAGTTTCTGGAAATGAGGCCCTAACATCTAAAACCTCCCAGTCTTGTTAGGATTCAGTTGAAACCTGTTGCTCCCTATCCGAACTTCCATAGCCTCTGGCACTGAGAAAGAATCTCCACAGCATCACTTGGACAGCCATGTAAAATTAGGTATCATCAGCATATTGTAGAATCTCACTAATGCCATTAGATGGTTTCACCCAGCAGTTTCATGTATTGGAGATGTTAAGCAGGAATGGAGAAAGAACTGAATCTCACAAAGCAGAGACCATAGGCTGAATTGAGAGAGGGGGGAGGGGAGGAAGGAGGGTCTTCCAACCCCCAAAGCTGATCCAGAAGTGTACCATGTTTGATAATGTCAAAAACCGTCAAGAGGTCAAGAAGAGCAATGATGAATGAACCATTTTCATTCTGCTCTTGCTAGATGTCATCTACAAGTACAACCAATGCTGTTTTGGCTCTTATTAAAACCTGAATCTTGATTGAAAGGGATCCAGGTAATCCAGTTCCTCCAGGGTTCTCTGAAATTGTTGCATGACAACCATCTTTACGGTCTTTTCTAAAAAAAGAACTTGAAGACTGGATAAACATTGTTTGGTACCATTAGCAACGGCTTCTTGAGGAAAGAACAAATTGCTGCCTTCTTAAGAGATAGGGGAGACAACTTTGTCTTTCAAAATATTTACCACTGTTAAGTCCAACTATATGTCACCTCCTGGAAGGCATAATTAATCAGGAAGGACATGGATCTAATATACAGATGGTCAAGCTGATTATCATGAGAACGTTATTCACTTCATCAAGACCAACAGGGTCAAAGTTTTCCCAGGGATCAAATTACATTGAGCCTCAGGCCACTTCCATAACACCTACACCAAGCCTAAACTCCAATTTAGGGTGAATTCAAGCAACTTTATTCAGCAGAGGTCCAGCATATAATTCACACAACCTTTGAGGTAGGCTTTGGTACTAACCCTTCCCAAGAGGGCCTAGATTCCTTTAAACAAAGTTGCTGCACAACTATCAACCGATGCAATAGGATGAAGAAATACTGACGTTTATTTCCTCTACTACTATTAAGTAGGCCTTAATAGCAGCTTGACTCAAGCTGGATCATATAGTTGAGAAATGCAGTACCGTGTTTCCCCGAAAATATGACCTACCCCCAAAACAAACCCTAGCCCTATTTTCAGGCTGCGCCTTATATAAGCCCTACCCCCAAAATATGCCCTAGTTAAGCTCTGCCCGCCAGCTGATTGTATGAGGTGCAGGTGTAAAAATCAAGCTAGGGCAGGGGTGGAGCTGCTCCACACGCCCCACACCTGCTTAGTTTAGGGCTGCTGCAGCCAGACCTCCAATACCCTAACACCTGTTGTGCAGCTGCCCAACTTCCTCTGCAGCTGCTTGTGGCACATTGTGCCATTGGTGCCACTCGTGGCAGAATACCGCTAGACTTGTTGCACCAGTGCCGCCACTTGCAGCAGAATGTTATGAGACTCGTCGCGTTGGTACCACCACTCACACACACAACAGCACAATGCACCACACAGCTTCCTGCCGTGAGCAACGGCACCGGTGCAATGCGCTACGAGTGGCCGCAAGCTGCTGTAGAACTTGGGCAGCGAAGTGGGAGGTGTGGCTGCGGTGGTCCTAAGACATCCCCCCATCCTAAACTAAGACCTGGTGCTTATTTTGGGGCCAAAAAGAAAATAAGACCCAGTCTTATTTTGGGGGAAACATGGAACATATATCATAATTTGAGCTTCTGAGTAAGACATATCCTATTTCTTCAATTATGCAAAAATGAGATATAATATAAATTCAGTTTTCAGGAATTTCACAATATAATGTTAATTTAACAAATACTCATTGGTTTCCAAAATTAGCAACTATTTCATTTTTTGATTTGTAATCAGACAGGCAATAATGCTAGTAAAGAAGCCAACAACAAGACTGAAAGTGGAACTCTAACAGAAGCTGCAAAATCAAAGATACATCAGGTAAAACTGGGTTCTGCTTAAATATTTCTTTTAGAAACTGCATTTTCAAACTTACCCACAGTTAGTTGGTATATATGAATTTCTTTTTGTAGATCTCTCTGAAATGTAATAGTATGTGGAAGGACCTTGGGAAATGGGGCAGAGATGCTACCAAGGGAATGATCAGATTAAAAAAACAGCATAGTTCACTGCTGGATAGTGGGTGGGACAAGAGATTCCCTCCCTAGTTTCTCAGGCTTTAAAGGAAACCATAAATGAGGGGGAGAAATGTAATTTCAAATTTGCAAGGTTCTGTCAATCTAGCTTTACAATAAAGTAGAATTAGCTCATCTGGTTCTGATTCTTGTATTGTTTACCCAGCAAAGTTGCAAATATTTTGGAAATACCGTATTTTTCGGAGTATAAGACGCACAGGAGTATAAGATGCACCTACCTTTTTTGGTGAGGAAAAGAAGAAAAGGAAATCTCCCTCTGCCTCTGCATCTGCATCTGAGCAATTTTGCCTCCTTGCAGTAAACAGCAAACAGCCTGCTTTACTTTCATTTTCGTTTTCAGCATAGCTTGATTAGCACAAGGAAAAAAAATCTGCTCCAGCAATTTACCTCTTTGCTGCAAGCAGCAGAGCCCTGCCCAAAGCAGCTGAGAGCAAATCAGCTGAGAGTCCGGAGGCCGATCCAATCAACTTGTGCTAATTAGGATGTGCTGAAGCTGAAAGGAGCTGTTTTTTCTTGCTGTTTGCTTGCAAGGAGGTATCTGCTGCAAGGCAGAGGCCAAAGGGTGGAGGCCAGTGGGTGGGCGGGGCTACATTCGGTGTATAAGACACACATAAATTTTTACCCCCTTTTGGGGGGGGGAAGGTGCGTCTTATACTCCTAAAAATATGGTAATCAGTGTCTTGGTGTGTGGTGGCTCACAAAGTTAGGATGCTGGGCTGATGATTATCAGTTTGCATTAAAATGCTAATATGCTGGAGGACTTCCAGTGGCAACATTGTGGCAATGCAAAGGAAAGAGGACGGTCTTCATCCTTTAACTCTGATTTTTTCACAATTGGGGACTCTTCGAGGTGCAGAGAACCTGGAGAGCCAGGCAAAATAAAGGGGAAGCCTGAGGGGTAGCGAGGTGAAAGGCGATCACCCGCTGCAATAAAAGGAAATCCCTTAAAACTGGTGTGAAAGCGTCTGCTATTGCGAGATGGCAGACCCGAGGCCATGACTTGTCACACACATGATGCGGAAGCAAGGATATATTTAACAATGACTGTGTCATTGAAGTGAGTAAAAATATTCTAAAACTGTAATAGAAGAGAAGAGCCTAAAGAAAGTGTAAGTCCATGATTTTTGGTGAAAGAAGGAAGCTCAATTTGCGAGGGAATCCTCAAAGTAAGCAACGACCCAGCGGGAAGAGCTGTGAGTCAGCAAATTAAAATAACTAAAGATTGAGAGAAGGGAGACAAAGAACTTTGTGGCAAGAGCTTTAGGAGGAGAGGAGTAGCAAGAAAGTGGCTGGGAGAGTATTGGATGGTAATTTGAAATCCAGAACGAAGAAAGAGTGAAAGTAGAAGAAAGAGAAAAGGGAGATGATACAGCGAAGACGAGAAATGGCAGAGTAAGCAAGTCGAAACGACGGACGACAGACAGATAAAAGGCGGAGAAAAATTGGTGGTTCAGGAAAGCAGCGAGAGAAGTGAAAAAATTGAAGGAAAGCAAATTGAGACAGAGGAGCAGTACATAGCAGAAGTTTGGAGAAGGTGGAGGGAGACCAGGACGCAGCAATGAGAGAGACAGGTGTGAGTGAAAAGATAGAAGGAAGAAGCAATATATTGGAGGAATAGAGAGACTACAAACAGCAACTTGGAAGGAGCAGTAGGCAACAGAAGGTCGGAGAAAGTAAGAGAGAGAGAGAGGATGGGACTCAGCAGCAAGAGTGATAGGAGTGGATTGGTGGCAGACGAGGAAAATTGGAGAAGGAAACTGCCTCCTTAGCGAGACTGTGAGCCGAGTAAGAGGAAAAAAGGAAAGGGAACTGTGTTGGAGAAGATGAAAAGAGGTTCAGGAGTGGAAGAGAAAGGAGGGACAGTGGATATAGAAAAAGAAAAACCAAGAAACGGAGGTTTGGTTGGAAAGTGAAATTAATAGGCTGCTAGCTAAATAAGGAAATATTAAAGGGATTAAATGTATAAACTGTATATAGATACTTAATATACAGGTAAGAGTTATATTAATAATTGATTTAGAGTTATAAGTATAATTTATTTACAATTAACTGACCGATAGTTTTATATATATATATATATATATATATATATAAACTATCGGTCAGTTAATATATATATATATATATATTAAGTATATATATATTTGAGTATAGTGAAAATAATACTTATAGATATTTATATAAATATATAGTGGCAACGAATAATTAGAGGCTAAGAGGATTAAGTTAGAGGATTAAGAGGCGATTAAGGTATAAAGGTATAAAGAAAAGGAACAAAGTGAAGGAGAAGGAGCGGGTTTGAGAACATGACCACAAAGAGATGTTAGAATCAATAGAAGACAGAAATCAATATATAAGTAGAACAATGGAAGAAGAAATTAGGCTAATATCAATTAATGTTAACGGATTAAATGCCCCTGCTAAAAGAAAACAAATACTAACAAAATTAGCAAAACAAGGTATAGATATATTGTGCCTACAAGGGGTACATATAAAAGAGTAGCATAGAAAATGTTTGGAATTCCCGAAATTAGGAACACTATACACAACGTTAGTGGAACAAAAACAGAGGGGAATAGCGGTATATATCAGGGAGGAAATAAAGGCTAAATTAAAATATCAAGATATAGATGGAAGAGTTTTAAAGACAGAACTACAAATTGGGCAGAAATCATGGTTGTTGGTGACAATTTACACCCCAAATGTGAATCAAAAAGAATTTTACAGCAAATTACACGAAAAACCTATAGAAATGGAACAGGGAAATATTTGCATGGAAGGAGACTACAATGCGGTGGTGAACAAAAAAAAGGATTATGTTAACAGTATGAAAACTAAAAAGAAATGAAAAATACTACCAGGGTCATTCTTTGATATGGCACATGAACTCAATTTATTCGATCAGTGGAGGGAAATAAAAAAAGGGGGGAATACACTTTTTTCTCGAACCCCCATAAATCATGGTCCCGATTAGATATGGCATGGATGAATGGAGATGTAGGAAAGGATATAGAAACAATAGAAATAATGCCAAATACATGGGTTGACCAGAACCCCTTAAAAATAATTTGGAAAGGACAGAAAAAAGTTAGGAGAAGGTGGACACTGAATCCCCAAATTTTAAAGGAAAAAGAATTTATTTTAAAGATTAAAAAAGAAATGGAATTATTTTTTAAAGAAAATACAAAACAACCGACATCATTACAAATTATATGGGATACAGGTAACACATACTTAAGGAGTATAGCGATAACTTATATAGCAAAAAAAAAAAAAAGAGAAAGAAAAAGCAAAGGCAAAATACACTTCAGGAGGAGATTAAAAAATTAGAATCTAAATTACAAAGGGAGCCCCATGTTGGGATGGGGGAGGTTTGCCCCCAAATTGTGAACCAGCACACAAGCAAACACACCAGGACTGAAATAAAACTAGCAGAGGAGTCTTGTATAAAAATATGCTTTACCACAAAACCTTTAAAAAACACTATCTTTAAAAAAAGCACACTAATAAAAAGTCTTATCTTGGTTAAATGAAGCCAGGCCGATTCCCTAAATTCCTCTCCACAATACCGAAACCAGTCCTTGGGAAAAGCTAACAAGACATACAACAGCTTCGGTGTCGATATATCATCGAGGTGGTAGAAGGGTAGCAGCGTGGACTTCAAAGTAAAAGTCACCTATAAAAAGCAATCCAAACGGGCTTCCGGTTTCGATCTCTTCGGTGCTGGGCGGCTCGTTTGATCATCCGCCGCCCCCGCCGCTTGTAGAGCCGCTTTTTTACTTCAAAAGCGGCTTGGAACGCTCCCCCTTTGCAGTGGGGGGGAGCGAGAGTGGGCAGCGAAGGTTGAGCCCCAGAAGTGCTGCCAGGGTGGTTTCTAAGCCCTGGTAAGCGCTTTTGTTGGGGCTCCCTACTTAAGCTGCTGAAGCTCCGAGCGGCGTGGGACTTCTGCCTGTCAGAACAAGCTGGAGAGGAACCGAAACGAACGAAGCTAATTCCCAAGTGAAAAACAACTAGCTTGGTGAGATCTTCTGATGAATATAAAGTTTTTAATGAGTTTTCTTTAAAATTTGGAAAGCAAGCTGTTTGAAGTTAAAGTGTGTGAAAATGGCGGCTGATTAAAGCAGAGTCAGTGAAAGCGGAAGGAGAAAGTGCAACAAGAAAGCGAAAGTGTTTTTGGCTGTAATTGGACTTTGTTTATTCACAAGTTTTACAAGTCTTTTACAATAATAATTCCTTAAAGTATCTTTTCTTCATAAAAGTTAATGGAACTTGCTCCTCTTTTGTAAACCTGGGGAGATCAGGAAAAGGAGGAAGATTTTTTTCTTTTCTGCCTGGATTTAAGCTTTGCTCAGGCATGACTTCAAAGAGAGCAGGGGGGGATTCCCCCACACACCAAACAAAGGAAAAGCCAGTGCCAGCTTCAAAGCAGTTAAAACAGACACAGGATTGTGATATAGAAGATTTGAAAGCATTTATACATAAATATATGGGAGAACTCTCTGGCCAAATGAGTAAATTGGATGAAAGGTTGACTAAAAATCAAAAAGAAATGAAAACAGTGGTGGGGGAAGTTAAGGAGCTGGTGGAAGAAAAAACTGAAGGACTACAGCAGAGTGTAACCAAAGTAGCCACGGTTCTTACTGATGCTCTACTGGTGATTGAGAAAAAAGTGGAGGACTTAAATCTTGAAGTTGAAGCAAACAAAAAGGAAGTAAAAGAACAGATGTTTAAGGTGGGGGTGCAGAGCCAGAGGTTTGATGAGGAGATTACCATGCTACAATTTCGAAATATGGAATTTGCTTTAAGATTAAGAGGCCTAAGAGAAAATAATCGTGAAAACCTGAGGGCAACCTGTGTGGAGGTGTTGGCGAAGCTTTTGAAAGTTGAACCAGAGGTGGTGGATAATAGAATAGACAAGCTGTACAGAGCCAACTCACGTATCGCAAAACAGAGAAATTTGCCAAGAGATGTGGTAATTTACTTTACTGAGAGGAAATTGAGAAATGACATTTTGCAATACTCTTTTCAGTCTACGCTTCTACATGGTGGCAATCAAATTGGGGTTTTCAAAGAATTACCACCAAAGATGTTAAGAGACCGGAAAGACTTTGGTTTCCTTGTGAATGAGTTGAAGCGGCGTCAGATTCCATTTAGGTGGGATGTCCCTGTTGGTATTGTTTTAAGATTTGAAGATGTGAGATATCGTATCAATTCGGTGGAGAAGGCGGAACAGTTTTATAACAATGTGTTGAAAAAAGTTCCTTCACCTCGTTCTTCTACACTTATACCTATTGAAGATATCTCAGTTGAGCAGGTTTTTCAACAGGGACTGCTAAAGGAAGGTCAAGAAGCCCCAAGGGAGGAAATTCTAGGTGCAGTAGGAGGTGTATTAGAAGATTCATTAATAGATATCCCTGAGGTGAAACCAAAGCAATCCAGAGCTACAAGAGAGGTGGAACCGGATTTGGATTTACTGATGCAAGAACCCAAGAACCAACGTATAACCAGAGCGGCAGGGAAGCAACGATTGGAAACATACCAGGAGAAGGCACCACAGGAGGAGAAGGAAGAGAATGGGAAAAAGTTATACTCAGAAGCTGTGGGAGGAGCAAGACCGAAGACGTCGGCGGTTGCGGGAACTCTTCGTGAATTGCTTCGAGAGCTTCAGCCATCGTCAAAATGATACTTAAAATTTTATCTTGGAATGTGAATGGTTTGAATTCACCGCAGAAAAGAAGAAAAATATTTCATTATCTAAAACAATACAATAATGATGTTGTCTGCTTACAGGAAACTCATATAAGAACCCAGGACCAGAAGCTTTTAATTTCAAAAATTGGATTACAATTTATATCTTCTAGTAGGGCCAAAAGAAATGGACTTGTTTTTTACATTGCTAAAAGAATACCAGCTAAACTTATAGAAGCGGATGATGAGGGGAGATATGTTGCTGTTGCAATAACTGTACAGAATGTTGAAGTGCTTTTAATTGGCATTTACGCCCCGAACCAGCAACAGGAAAGTTTTTATAAAATGTTGAATGAGAAAATTTTGCAGTGGAATTACAAATCTTTTTTGATCATGGGAGATTGGAACGGGGTGATTGATGTAACATTGGATAAAAAGACATCTGCCAAGAAAGGGAATAAGCTACCACAGACTTTTTTTGCTATGAAAGAAGAATTAGAGTTGAAGGATGTTTGGAGAATTCATCATCCAGATGAATTGGATTTTACTTTTTTTTCAGATAGACATAAATCTTTCTCGAGAATTGATTTTATGCTGGCTACCACTGATTTACTTAATGTAGTGACAAAAACAAAAATTCTTCCTAGAACTTTAACAGATCACAGCCCAGTCTGGATTGAGATGAAGATCTTATCGATGAATATTTACAGAAGAAGAGAGTTACAAAAATTTCTAGTACACAAAGTGACAGACTGGAGCGACCTATAACATCGGAAGAGATTTTATATGCAATAAAACAATTGAAATTATCTAAAGCTCCTGGGACAGATGGTTTGACAGCAGTTTTTTACAAGACCTTGCAAGAGGAACTGATAGAACCTCTTAAAGACTTGTTTTGTAATATTCAACAGGGGGGAAAAATACCTCCCTCGTGGAAGACGGCTTTTATATCATTGATACCTAAAGAAGAAGACTCTGCTAAACCTGAAAATTTTAGACCAATATCTCTCCTGAACACGGACTATAAAATCTTTGCTAAAGTATTAGCCAACAGATTGATGCCAGTTATTCAAGATGTGATTCATGAAGACCAAGCTGGTTTTATAGAAGGCAGATACATGAAAGACAATGTCAGGCAACTCATAGATTTGTTGGAATATCTTGATGAAAAGAAACAGATCTCTGCGGTGCTGGTGTTTTTGGATGCGGAGAAAGCCTTTGATCGAGTCAACTGGGATTTTCTAAAAAAGATTTTGCATAAGATGAATTTTGGAGATCAGTTTATACAAGCAATCTCGGCAATTTATCAAGAACAGACAGCACAGATTATTATTAATGGCAGTTTGACTACCAATTTTAATATACAGAAAGGGACAAGACAAGGCTGTCCATTATCCCCACTATTGTTTATTTTGACGCTAGAAGTGCTGCTGAATGCTCTACGGGACTCGGACAAAATGAGTGGAATAGTTGTAAGGCAAATAGATTACAGAACAAAGGCATTTGCAGATGATCTGATTGTTACCCTAACACGACCTTTGGAATCTATCATACAGATGAAAAACATTATAGAGGAATACGGTCTGGTTTCAGGTTTCAGCCTGAACCAGAATAAGACTAAGATGATAGTTAAAAACATGTTGGAACCACAAAGGAAAGAGCTTGAAAGGGTGGCAGGCTTTGAAATAGCTACAAAGGTGAAATATTTAGGGGTTCAAGTTGCAGCATCTAATAAAAAACTTTTTCAAAATAACTACGAAGAACTTTGGCATAAGATTCAAAAAGATCTTGATACATGGAAAAAACTGCAACTTTCTTTGCTTGGTAGAATTGCAGCTGTTAAGATGAATGTTCTACCTAGATTTTTGTTTCTGTTTCAAATGATTCCGGTGCTTAAAAATGATAAATATCTGATGGACTGGCAAGCAGGCTTAAATAAATTTATTTGGAGTGGGAAAAAACCAAGAGTTAAATTTAAGATCATGCAAGATGCACGTGAACGTGGTGGCCTTAAAGTTCCAAATCTACGTTTATATTATGAAGCAGCAGCATTGATACAGGTCGGAGATTGGATTGGAACAACCAAAAGAGAGATTTTGAATATAGAAGGCCATGATTTGCAATTTGGATGGCATGCATATCTACTTTATGAAGATAAGAGAGACAGTGTATTTAACAGGCACATTTTAAGACACGCTTTGCTGAGAGTTTGGAAGAAGCACCAGCTTCAATTGGATTACAAAATACCTTTGTGGTTGGATCTTGGGCATATTTTGCCAAAAATAAAGTCACTCGGGGGGTTGTTGTACAAAGAGATACTTTTTATTGACGGGGGCAGTTGGTGTTTGAAGTCTTGGAATACTCTGTTGGAAGATGGAGTCAATTTAACTTGGTTGCAGTACTTTCAACTTCAAGCGAGATGGAGAGAAGATCAGAAAACTGGACTAATGCTACATGAAGAGGACTTGGTGACTCAGATAAAATGTAAAGGACCGATGCATATTAAACGATTGTACAATTTACTGTTGGAGAGAGATTCAGAGGGGGAGTTAGTTAAAGATTGTATGATTAAATGGGCACAGAATTTTGATCAACCAGTAATGTTAGAAACATGGGAAAAGATCTGGGTCCAGAACGTTAAATTTACGCAAGCACAGAACCTAAGGGAAAATTTTTACAAAATGTTTTATAGATGGCATTTAGATCCCAAAAAATTATCACGTATGTATCCAAATGTTCAACCTAAATGTTGGAGGTGTGATTGTTTGGATGCAACATATTTTCATATTTGGTGGACATGCAGGAAGTTGAAACCATTTTGGATTAAACTTTGGTGGGTGATGCAGAACATTTTGAAAAAGAAGTTGGAGTTTTCTCCTCAGTTTTTTTTGTTGGGAATAGTCAAGGGCTTTTCAGTAACTGATACTAGGTTAATATTGTATATGATTTCTGCAGCCAGATTACTGATAGGTCAATATTGGAAGAAAGATAAAGTGCCTACCATAGAGGAATGGATATTGAAGATGTCTAATCTGGCAGAGATGGCAAAAATTTCTGCATACCTAAAGGAAAGGACCCATGAAGTTTTTGTTAAGGAATGGAGGAAATGGGTTGACTATATGAAGAAGAAATATCAAAGCAAGAAATTTCAATTAGTGCTCAGTTGAATTAGAGTTAGAATGTATTTAAGTAAATGTATGGATAGTTACGTGGTTTATTACTATTATTAAACTGAAGAATTTATAATTGATGTATAGTTTAAAATTTAAGATTACTAAATGTTAGTATACTTAAATAATTGTATGAAAGGTATAGTTATATGGTTAATTATCATTATTAAAATGAAGAGTATATAATTGAGGTATAGATTAAATTTTAAAGAGAATGTATTAAGTTTATTTAGCTAAATTGTCTTAATCTAATATGTTTAGATTTTTAAGTATGTGAATGTTAGTGAAGTGTTAATAGTTAATTTCTTACTCAAAGGGATCTCGCCTTTAAAGAATGTTGAATATGATAAGATTAATGTTTGTCAAATAGCGGAAGTCAAGGGAGGGGGGAGGGATAGAAGGGATAGGGTGGGGGGGTGGGAAAGGGAGGGGGAAGGGGGGGGGTTTCATATTATAAAATGTAATGTAAAACTTTTTCAATAAAAAAAAAAAAAAAAAAAGCAATCCAAACAGCAAACGTGACTTGAAGCTCCTGGCAGGGAAACTGTCCAGCGTATCCCTCCGATCATAGCAGCAAATGTTCAAATGTTGGCTTGCATGCTTCAAATAAGCAAAAGGCAAGTCGAAAGTAGAAACTTCAAAAGGCTCCTGGCTATCTCAGCACACAGCTGCAAGATAGCTACGTGGGAGTACAACAGCTTCTCAGCTTCTTCTCCCCTGCTATCTCTGCTGCAGGCATCGGGGCTCCCAGCAGAGTTCTCCTCCTTTCTTTCAGCTCTGCATCCAGGTGCTTCTGCACTGGCTCTGCATCTAGGCCTAAACTGTGTCTAGGCCAACTAGCAAGGAGAAAGGTCCGTGCTTATATGGTAAGCTAACCTGCAATTAACTAGGGCGGGGAAGGCTTGCAGTTAATTGCAGACCGGAGATGGCTTGATTAAGTCCATACAGTTTGTAACTGATCAAGTGGCCACAGCAATCCTGAAAACACTTCCTGACACCCCACGATGAAAAAATTAAAGGGAAAATGGTTCTGGCTAAACATAAACTAAATAAAGTGGAGCAAGAGGAAAGGGTAAGGCAATTGAAAGCAGTAAAACAAAAATTTTTTGAACATGCAAACAATCCCAGAAAGTGGCTAGCCTATAAATTAAAAACGGATAGAGAAAGAAGATTGATTCAGGAATTACAGGATGAAAACGGAGAGTTACATTACAAAATGGGAAAAAAGAAAAAAATAATCCAGAATTACTTTGAGGTGCTGTATAAAAAAGAAGAAATAGACAAGGAGAACATAAAATAATACTTAAGGGTTAATGGTTTGCCGGAACTAAAAAGAGCAGAAGGAAATATTAAATAAAGAGATAACAGCCACAGAATTAAGAAAAGCAGTGCAAAAACAAAGTAATAAAAACCCGGGGCCAGATGGACTTCTAGGGGAAGTATGTAAGAGTTTGTATGAGGATTTTGAAATGACACTACTGGAAGTGTATAATAATATATTGGAGAAGGCCAAATTACCAGACTCCTGGACTGAAGTTTATATATCCCTTATTCTAAAAGAAGGTACAGCCCTCAAACAAATAAAAAATTACAGGCCAATCTCGCTGGAAACACAGATTACAAAATTTTTACTACTATAATTGCAGAAAGGTTAAAATTAATATTAAATGAAATAATACATTCAGACCAAAATGGTTTTCTACTTACAAGGCAAATTAGGAACAATATAAGAGCGGTGTTAAATGTCTTAGAGTACTATGAAGTACATCCTGAAAAACAAGTGGCACTAATATTTTTAGACGCCCAGAAAGTATTCAATCATCTTAATTGGCAGTTTTTGTTCCAACAGATCAAAGATATGAGATTTGGAGGGAAGTTCGAGAAAACAATAAAGGTGATATACATGACACAAAAAGCTAGAGTGATAATTAATGCGGATAACACAGAGAAATTCGAAATAAACAAAGGAGTAAGACAGGGATGCCCAATGTCACCTATGCTTTTCATCTTGACATTAGAAGTGCTGCTAACCCAAATTAGATAAAATTTGAGAGCTAAAAGGACTAAAGGTAAAAAAAGAAGAATGTAAGACACAGGCATTTGCGAATGACCTAGTGTTCTTCATAGAAAAGCCTCTAAAGACAGGAAACACCTTAATGAATGAAATAGAAAAATTTGGGACAGTGGCAGGACTGAAAATTAATAGAGAAAATACTAAAATGTTAGTAAAAAATTTAACTGAAAAAGAAAAGAAAGAATTAAAAAAGATTTGGGATTGCAAATTGAAAAAAAGATTAAATATTTAGGAATTTGGCTCACTGTAAGGTGTTCTTCAATAAAAGATGATAATTATAAAAAAACTGACACAACAAATAAAAAAGATTTAGAGAATTGAAGAAAATTACAATTATCACTACTAGGAAGGATAGCAGTGATTAGCATGGGCACAAAATGTAGGCTGTAATATAAATTTAGAGGAATGGGAAAAATTATGGAACAAAAACTGTAAATTAACATTGTCGACCACATATAAAGAAAATCAGTATGAAATGTTTTATAGGTGGCTATTAACGGTGAGATTGGCTAAAATGTAAATGCAAATATGAAACCGGACTGCTGGAAGTGTAAATACAAGGATGGAACATTTTATCACATGTGGTGGCAATGCCCCAAAGCAAAGAAATATTGGGAACAGATAAGGAGATGGTTACAGGAGATAACAGGAGACCAAATTGAATTTAAACCTGAATTATTTTTATTAGGAATAATTAATCAAAGGATAAAGCAGCAACTCCAACATATCATTTTACATATAGTAACAGCAGCACGAATTGTGTATGCCCAATATTGAAAACCTAAAAATATACCAGCCAATGAGAGGATTATACATAAGATATTAGAATGTGCCAAGATGTATAAACTCACGTTAGAAATAAAAAGCAAGGAAGAAAAAGAATTTTATGAGGTTTGGGATAAGTGGTTAGAACAGAGAAATAAAAATGTATAGAAATAAATGTAGATAACTGTAAGAAACATATGACACAGTACTGTTAAAAAAATGCTTATTTTTATGTAAATTGGAAAAATGGAAAATAAAAATTTAAAAAAACCCCTGCTGATATTCTATTTTAATTATCAGTATTGTGTTGGACATCATCTCATGAAACTAGTTTTTTTACAATCATATTGTTCTTTTGGAATAATTTTGAAGTTTGACCAGTATGTCATATAATTATGTCTAATTTTTATATTGGGACCAGTACAGTTTCTGAATAGTAGAATATTTTTATAGCATAATGAAATTTTATGTTCATTAAACATAATTATGTTTAATGTTTAAACATTAAACATTGTGTTTATGTTTTACAGTATAAGGTTCGAGCTTATATTCAAATGAAATCTCTGAAAGCATGCAAGAGGGAAATCAAATCAGTTATGAATACAGCTGGAAATGTAAGTACTTAATGAGTGGCATATTTGTAATTTTTATGAACTGAACTCTCTGCTATTAGCGTATTTTTCCTCAGACAGTAGAATTCTGCTTGATTCTTCTATCTACTGTATAGATCTTAATTTATTTTAACAGATTCCCCCTCAGATCTGAGGTGAAGTATGGAGGGATCCATTACTTTAATGGATGTTATTCTATAAGCATAAAAAATGGTTTATGCATTGGATACATCCTGTACAATTAGAGAGTAAAATGGCTAATTGTTTTCCTTAACTCTCTTTCAGTTTTTGTACTGTTATGCTACTTTACATACTTATCATATGTAAAATCTGCTGTTCATTTCAGCCTTGGAAAATCATTAATATTGTGGAGAAGCACCATGTGAGCATAATATGGGAAAAGAATCAGAGGTCTGGTTGCACCTTTTCCAATTAACAATTATTTTTAAATAAAATTATTTAGTTAGAAAAGGTTCATCAAGATTTCTGATTAATCATTTCATCAATTCTTGTTTATTTGGGTTTATAAACAATAAATTGTCATGAGTTTTAATGGGTGAAACAATGCATCATATAGCAATCTTTTTTGAACCAAGGTACTTCAAATGGCCTAACATACAGAACATGTCCAAAATTTGGAACCCATAACCCGAAGGGAATGAAATGTGAGAAGGTTGTGGCTATTGCAGCATTACTAGCTGTTCCTGGGTTGTGTGAGCTTGATTTTCAGGGTTTTGTGACAGTTTCCCAGCCAGTCTTGCAATCCTCACTCCTCCTGTACTGAGCAGCTACTTATCTGCCTGCTGGAAAGAGAAGGGAAAGAAAGGGAAGGGGAGAAGGAAGGAAGGAAGGAAGGAAGGAAGGAAGGAAGGAAGGAAGGAAGGAAGGAAGGAAGGAAGGAAGGAAGGAAGGAAGGAAGGAAGATTTCCAATGCTCTTGGTCATTCTATTTTTCTGTTTAATAAGGAAATATCTCTGAAATGATGATTCAGTGGGGCATGCGTTGTAAAAGTTGTACAAGTCTACTGTCTTGTATTGATTGTAACCTTCAATTGGACAAAATGATGTATCTTGTGGTAACAATTTTTGAATCATGTATTCAAATTGATTACAGAACATATTCATAATGCATCAGCTATGGCTGTTGTGGAACTGAAATTTGGCAAAACTGTGGCTACTTCAGTACTATCACAGTCACTGTTATAATCAGAAACAGTTATATGATTGTAATCTCCAATGCTCCCTGAAAGAAAGGAAAGTCAAATGAGAAGCCACCGGGAGATTGGAAGTTGCTTTTGCTTATACTACTCTTTGCCCACCTGTGGCATTCTGTTTCTCT
This sequence comes from Coluber constrictor foxii, assembly GCA_038048745.1. NCBI lineage: Eukaryota > Metazoa > Chordata > Lepidosauria > Squamata > Colubridae > Coluber > Coluber constrictor. The sequence continues at coordinate 121,077,855 of CM075961.1, read as the reverse complement.
ACTAAGGAAATATTTCTGAAATGATGACTCAGTGGGTCATGGGTTGTCTAATATTAAATAAATTGTTTTCATAGAGAGCTGTTCAAACCATTAGAAATTGTAGATTTTAGTGGTACCTTTCCGACAAAGTTTAGACATTTCTGCAGCTTTTGCTTTTCTGGTGTTACTAGGCTTCCAACTCTGCTCCCTCAAGGTTCCAGTAACTATTCTTTTTATGCACTTTGCAGTCTGCACCTTCACTTTTTCTGAAAAGCAACTTTGAGTATTTAAGGGGCAATTATCGGAAAGCTGTAAAGCTCCTGAACAGTTCAAATATTGCTGAACATCCAGGATTTATGAAGACAGGTACAAATCACTTTTATGGTTTGATTTTTTTTCTGATTTGATATAAAACATTGTCTGGATAAATGTATCTCTGACTTTCATATTTTCTGTCCTCTTTGGAAATGTGTTCATTTCTACTTGAAATATATAAAACATTTTATTGTTGAGCATCTTATAAATTACAAATGTTTATCTGGGAGAGGTATTACTTAATAGATCACTTCCATTGATTTATTAAGCAATCAAATACATCTTTAATTAAGTCTTGTAAATGTGAAAATGTTTATAGTACAGCCTCAGGAATTTCACAGTGGTTAAACCAGCAGCTCCATCTACCTTTTAAAGCCATATGATATCTGATTAAATTTACAATCTGAACACACAAGTCCTTATTTTTATAATAACAATTTTCACTTCCTTGTTCAAATTAATTGCATCCAAGTTAAATTTTGCAATTTACATTGTTGCCTTATCTGTTGAGATTAATTAAAGTAACTTCATTGAGAATATGAATTTAGATAAACTGAAAAAACTTATTTCTTTACAAGAAACACAAGAAAGCTTTTGAAGGAAACACAGAGAACATTTGGAGTTTGATTTGAAGAAAGAATACTAGGAGACTTCCAGTGTCAGTGTATTGTTGTTGAACATGATGATGAGCTGTGACTGCTGGTTTGTAAAAGATCAAGTGAATTGAAAGAAAATAGAATTAAATAAGTAGTCTTCATGTAGTCTTGAAAATAAATGTATAGGAAATCAAATGTTGCCCATCTCCTGTAGAAAGTCCATAATTTCATTTTGGCATTGCTTTTTCTTAGGAGAATGTTTACGCTGCATGTTCTGGAATAATCTTGGTTGCATCCATTTTGCTATGGGGAAACACAACTTAGGGATTTTCTATTTTAAAAAGGCTTTGCAAGAAAATGATAATGCCTGTGCACAGCTTGGGACAGGTGGCACAGACCCAGGTAAAGTAAGCAAGTAATAAACACATTGTAAGAACTAATGAATAGATTAATAAGATATTTAAAAATTCAGAATTTTGACTTTCCTAATTTTTGAAATTGAACTGTTAGGTTTCTTTTAACATGCACAGGATGCCCTATAATTATTTTTCTAGCTTTGTTTGTGACAATGGAATAAAATACAAAAAGTAGAATTATACTTAGCATAATATATTAAATTTCTTCATATGTAAATCTAGATTGATACATAGATCATATTTTAGGGTAAGTCATAAGATCCCAAAAGCATTGTTTGTTGAATTGACTTCATTTGCAAAAATATTTACAAATGGATAAGTTGAGAAAGACAATTAGAATTTTTGAATTGAGTTTATATAATCAGAAAGGACACACAGTAGAGGAGAATAATAGAAAAAAGGAATAATATGTGGTAGCTGGTGAGCACATTGATACTTCAAGAGAAGGCAGCTTTTCCTAAAAATTGCCATATCTGAATTTGATAATATTTGAATTTCTACTCAAATAAGAAACTTTCATTTTTTATAAGAAAGGAACTTCTAGGAACCAGGATTTTGAGCTCTAAAAATATTTGATGGCCTTCCAAATAAAGCAATCAACATAACAGGAAGTGATTGAATTGTAGTGATTAATCATTACTGGTATTTGTTAGCTTCTCTTGAGTAGAGGATAAATTGATTATCCCTATGTAGCTGTCCTTAAATTGCATAGTTAACATTCAGTTTTTAATCACAGGTAAAAAGTTCTCAGGACGACCAATGTGCACATTACTGACCAACAAGCGTTATGAGTTGCTATATAACTGTGGCATTCAGCTTTTACATATTGGGAGACCACTAGCTGCTTTTGAGTGCCTGATAGAAGCTGTCCAGGTTTATCATTCCAATCCTCGCCTGTGGTTGAGAATAGCTGAATGTTGTATTGCTGCTAATAAAGGGGTAAGATGGTTTTTTCCAGTGGTCTCTTTGTACTGGAAATTAAATTTAATTTTATTGCCTTTTAAAATTAAGCATGGATTTTTAAATAGTTTTTTTGATAACCTGGCCTTTTACTATTGAAATTGTTCATTTTTTTAAAAAAAAATTTTTTTTCCTCTAACCCTGCATGAACAGGAGCTCAGGAGGCTGCAAAGTCTGATTATGAGAAGGGAAATCAAAAGTATATGATTTTCAATTAATTAGGGTTGTTCCTGTCTGAACTATAAAAACTATAAACGAAGAGCTCTAAGTTGAAGCTGGAAGTGAAAGCCAGCCTGATTTTCTCCTTACACCTATGCTAAAGGAGAGAAATGAATAACTCTTTTGGGTGATTATGGAAATACCGATCTCTAAAGATTTGGAAAATAGAGAATGAAGATGCCTTCATTTTCCCCTTTGGCCATGCCTCCTTTTCTTTCCCCTAAGAAAGAAACACTTCTCTATGGTTTGCACTAAAGAATCTTCCCATACACTGGCATTTCCCAAGTGTATTTGTCTGAGAGAGAGGCAGAGAATAACTTACCAACTACTTACAGACATGAACTCTGGCCCCTATGCAGAAGACGGTTGACATCTGCTTTGGTGAATTGCAATGTACCTTTACCAAGGAGAGATTTAGAATAATGTAAATAAAAATTTAACTACATTTTGTGCTTCGGTGATCATGAAAAATTGCTCAGACTTGAGAGTTCATCTAGGATGTCAAGCTTTTATGTTACATATTAGAAATGCACCACCTGAAATCAGAAAAACCAATCATTCTTCTCACATCCTTTAACTCAAAACTGGAAAGAAGCTGAAAGGCTTTCTTTGTTTTGAATTTTCTTTTTCCTCTCTGTAATCAGCAGATATAGAGCTAAAATAAATAGGTGTGCATTAATATTTCAAACTGAACCCACTTTCCCAATTTCTCTTTGAGAAAGTGCATGTGTGACACACCATAATTTGTTGATGACAACACAATAACCAGTTTGCATACATTTGCATAAGCCATAAATTATAGTCAGTAGAGTCAAACATTTTATATCAGAAGCAAACACTTAGGAACTTTTGATTGACTTGTCACCATATTAAAACCAGTAAATGATATTATGAACACGATTAAATTATGCCTCAGTTCAGAAAAGTTTAATGACTTGATTTTCAGTGTTTTAATTTGGGGGAAATTTCCATATGATCATATGACTTAATAGAACAGCTATATTTGGATGGCATTTTTGAAGTGAATTAAAGTAGTGATGATGTTGAATGTAAGTAACATAAGAAACTCAAAACTCAATTTCAGACAGGAACAATTATTGCTCTTTCTTCAGCTGTGTTCAGTTGTATAGGAGTAATACAGTGAGCCCCAACTCCAGCCTTAATTGGTGACCTATGGTTAATATGCAGGCTTGGCTTGCTTGAAATAGCTTGTACCCTGGCCCTATTACTAACCCTAGCCGTAACAGTAGCCATAAACATTCCATGGCTACCAGGACGGGAGGTAAAATTATGGATAGGAGCAGGAAGAGAGTATTTCAGCCTCTTGATATTCTCAATGTTTTTTCACAGAGTTTGGAACAAGAAACAAAGGGCCTCCCAAGCAAAAAGGGGATTGTACAGTCTATTGTAGGTCAGGGCTATCATCGTAAAATCGTCTTAGCATCACAGTCTGTGCAGAACATTGTTTATAAGTAAGTACTTTGAGATAATATTTTATTTCATTGTAAATATGAGTAGTTGATTAGAACATTTCTTTAGAGCCTCAGATAGCTCAACAGGCTAAATAGCCTGTTATTAACATTGAGCTGTCTACAATTATTGCAAGTTCAAGGCTCAAGATTGACTCAGCCTTCCATCCTTTCTAAGGTAGGTAAATTGAGGACCCAATTTGTGGGGGCAATAATCTGACTTTGTATAAAAATATACAAAAGTATGAAGGCTATTGCTTAACGCATTGTAAGCCGCCCCGAGTCTCCGGAGAAGGGCGGCATATAAATCTAATTTTTAAAAAAACTTGTTATATTTTGCTATTTTTGTTTATTAAATCTTAAATCATTGATTTTTGAGGAAATGCTCAAAATCATGGGTATCCAACTTTTGGATACCCATGATTTTGGCCCTTGCCTGGGCCATTTTGAGTGAAGAGGAATTGTCTTGGGCCACATATAAAATACATGAAACAGCTAATGTATATAAATTACATAATAATGTTAAAAATTTACCATCTTGTGGGGCTGCATTACTACCTGTCCAGCACCACATGTGGCACATGGGCCATGGATTGAACACACCTGCTGTAAATGCTTGCAAAAGTGAATATAAGTGGAAAAAACAGGCCTAACATATCTACCACAAGACTTTTTAATATATAAATAGGAAGTGTATCAAATTTAGTTATTATTTATAGGATGCTCTTTACAATTGACTATGACTTGGGAAAGTTGAATATGTTCTGAATGTGGAATTCATTTATATGATTTAGTAAACTATTCAGTTTAGTATATTTAAGATTCTTTTAAAAGAGATATGCTTTCAGGATACAAAATAAATTAACCCATTTTTTCATTATTGGTCAATATAAACATTTCTTTTTCAGTTTCTTTGTAAATTTTCCAATTGATTTAAATATATTTTTTAAAAGTAGATGCATTTTGAAACTGTCTTCAAACAGTGTTGTGTAGTGGTTAAGGTGCTTGACTAGGGATACATGAGAACCAGTTTTTAGTCTTCTCTTAGGCACAAAAGCCACAGAATATCCTTGGCCAATCACTTGTGTCTCAACTTCCAAACAATGTCAGACTCTAGCTAAACAACAAGCATAATGTATTGATGATTGCACTGTATAAAGTAGACATAATGCAAACATATGGGATAAAAAAGGGGAGAGAATGGACGTTGGACATACCTGAACGTCCCTTTTATGTTCGATCCATCGCCAATCCTACGCTTGGGTTGATAGCAGTGTGATAGGATATACTGAGTGTCAATCATTTTACTTGTCGCTTTGGTCCCGCCCTTCTTCTCCGTTCTCCGTCAGTCTTTTTCACGAAGTCTTTCCTCCGATCCTGAAGCTTATTCTTTTTCTTCAATTTCCTTCGAATTTTCCCGCAGGACCTTTAAATGGAAATCTGCAGAGGAGTACAATAAACACAAACAATTCCCCCCCCCCCAATGGGAAATAATGGATTAAAGTAGGGTAGGCCGGATTGGCGATGCATCGAACATAAAAGGGACGTTCAGGTATGTCCAACGTCCATTTTCCTGATTCGATGCGTTGCCAATCCTATGTTTGGGACATGCCCAAGTTCTTTAATTTAGGGAGGGCTTTGAATCCATTGTTCGACCATGTGGAATAATTATTGATTGTAGTACATGCCTTCCAAATGCAGCATCTGCAGACGTGAAAGCATCTAACCAGTAATGTTGCACAAACGATGTAATGGAAGACCATGTTGCTGCTCTACAGATTTCATCTATTGATGCCTGGATTGCCCAGGCAGCTGTCGTTGCAGCACTACGTGTGGAATGTGGTATAATGCCTCTTGGAACCATAATGTTTTGTAGGTTGTATGCTTTAGCTATACAGGCCTTAATCCATCGCCCTTAATCCATCGTAGACGATGTCACTTTCCTTCCAATTGACAATGGAAGGAAGGAAACAAACAACGCTTCCGTCTTTCTAAATGAAGCTGTCCTCTTAATATAACGTCTAAGTGCTCTGCTGGCATCTAATGTATGCCACCTTTCCTCTGTAGCATTATGCGGATCTGGACAAAAATTAGGTATTGCTATCTCTTGCGCCCTATGGAATTTTGAATTAACTTTGGTTTGAAATGCCGGATCTAACCTAAGAATTACTCTATCCGGAAAAAATATGCATAGGCCTAATAGATAGAGCAGCCATCTCATATACTCTTGGTGCCGATGTTATAGCTATGAAGAAAGCTGTTTTCATTGACAAGTATCTTAATGACACTGAAGCTAATGGTTCGAATGGTTCAGTTGTTAATGATTGCAATACCAGTGTCAAATCCCATGTGGGATACCGGTGTATAACAGGCGGTGATTTATTCGCTGCTCCTTTCAAAAATACTTTGAGTCGTAGATCCTGCGATAGCGGATGTTGACTGTCACTGGGTAGCACAGTAGCCAGAGCCGCTACGTGCCTTCTCAATGTAGAAGGTGCTAAACCCTTGTCTAAACCAGATTGTAGAAATTGTAAAATATCCGACATAGTTGCTGATGTTGGATCTACATGTTTTGATGCACACCACGTCGAAAAACTTTTCCAAGATGCATTATATATTCTAACCGTAGAAGGTCTCCTGGACGCTTGAATGGTAGATATTACAGATGGTGGTATATTATCCTTTCTTAACATGATCCGCTCAAGCGCCATACGGTCAATTTGAGCCATCCTGGTTCTGGATGTTGAATTACCCCTTGTGTAAGTACAATTTCGTCTTGGGGAATACTCCAAGGAGGTGCTACTGCCAGATCCTTCAGGTCCGCAAACCAAGTCCTCCTGGGCCAATACGGTGCCACTAGTATTAGATCTGCTTGTTCTTGGAACATCTTCCGGATGGCATTCAGAATTATTGGTATTGGAGGGTATGCGTAAAGCAATCCTTTTGGCCACCGCGTTCATAGTGCGTCATGACCTTCTGCTGCTGTTGATGGAAACCGAGTGAAGTACCTTGGTAGGTGAGTATTTTGTGCTGTTGCGAACAAGTCTACAATTGGTCGTCCGAACTTGAGACATATCCTCCGAAACAGATGGTCTGATATCCTCCATTCTGAAGGATCCAATTGTTTTCTGGTTAACGAATCTGCTTGTATATTGTTGACTCCTGATATGTGTTCCGCTTTCAGTGATATGATGTTCTTCTCCGCCCAATCCATGAGAAGCTCCGTCTCTAACATCAGTTCCTTGGACCTTGTGCTCCATTGACGATTGACATGGGCCTTCGCTGTTGTGTTGTCCGTCAATATGAGCACATGTTTGTGTAGAACATGAGGAAGAAACTGCAGTAATGCTAGGCGAACTGCCCGAAGCTCTAACCTATTTATGCTGTGCCTTGCCTCTAACGATGTCCAAGTTCCCTGTGTCAAATGTGCATCTAAGTGAGCACCCCAACCGGTCAGACTTGCATCCGTCGTTATAGTGACCCGGCTGGGCTTGAGAAATGCAGTCCCCTTCTGTATCACCGGTGACTTCCACCAAAGAAGTGATTTCTTCACGCTCAGAGGCGCTCTGACCTTTTCCATTGTGTTTGCTGTTCCCTTCTGCTGGAATGGGAGAAGGAACCACTGTAGACTGCGAGAATGCTGGCGGGCCCATGGCACTATTTGGAGGAAATGAATTTCCCTAGAAGTTGGGAAAGCAATAAAATTGGTACTGTCTGTTAGGTTAAGACTTGATCCACAATATCCCTTATACTGCTCTGTCGATCTGGAGGCAGGGCCACTATACCCAGAGTAGAGTCTATTACTGCCCCTAGATGTAAAATACATGATGTTGGTATCAGTTGACTCTTGGGGATATTCAGGACAAACCCGTGGTTTTGCAACACTTGAATTACAGATTCTCTGTCCTGTGTTGCTTTGTCTAGAGAAGTCGATAGAATCAAAATGTCGTCCAGATAACATACGATCCAAATAGAACGTTCCCTCACTGAAGCCGTCAAGGCTGCCAGAATCTTTATGAAAGTCCGAGAAGCTGACGACAGTCCAAACGGCATGGTCTTGTATTGATAGGGTTGATTTCCGAATGCGAATCATAGGTATCGTCTGTGATCTGTATGCATGGGCACATGGAGATATGCCTCTTTGATATCTATCAATTGCATCAAGTCCCCGTATCGAATGCATGACAATATCGAACGAAGGGAATGCATTTTGAACCTTCGGTATAAGATATAAAGGTTCAGTTGTTTGAGATTGAGTGCACCTCTCCAGGCACCCGAACTTTTTGGGACTAGGAACAATATTGAATAGAACTCGGTTCTTAGTTGTTCCTTTGGAACTGGTTCTATGGCCTGTATTTCCAACAGATGTTGAATTTCTATGTTCATTAGCTGATGTTTCTGTAGATTGTCCGACCATGGGCACTGTACAAAACGAGATGGTGCGGGAGAATTGAATTCCAGTTTTAATCCCCAAGTGATAGTCTGGAGGATCCAGGCATCCGTAGAAGTTACTTCCCACTGATGGTAAAATGCCTGGATCCTGCCCCCCACCAGAAGCACTGATGGAGAGTCATTTTCCACGACGAAAGGATCTTGCGCCAGTGCCCCTAAATGGTCTTTTAAATGATGTTTGGCGTCTTCCACGGTCTTGAAATATGGATCGGTTGTTGGTGTTGAAGTATCTCTGTCCAGAATAGGAATTGTAAAAGGACCCACTAGGTCCTTGAGTTGGCCGAAAAGGCTGCCTACCATAAGATGAGAATCGCCGTTCTGGTCTTCTATAAGAAGTCGGGAGGACCTTTCTTTTATCGCGGCCCTCCACTAAAACAGGATCTAGAGCAGCCCCAAAAAGCGAAGATCCTTTGAAAGGTGCAGAAGTCAGGCGCAACTTTTATCGCATATCTCCTCTCCAATGTCCAAGCCACAAAAGTCGTCTTGAGATGACAGACGAAGTTAGTGCACGTGACGCAAACTTTGCTACGTCTAAAGAAGCATCCGCCACAAATTCAGCGGCAGCAGTTAGTTTAGTAATGTCCTGATGGATTCTGGCTTCTTCAACGGGCAACCTTTCTCGCAATTGGCAAAGCCATATGAGCGACGCCCGATTAAAAAATGAAGCAGCAGTGGATGTATGAATAGCCCATGCAGTGGATTGATAGGTTTTTTTGCAAGACATCTCCGCACGCTTGTTTCTAGCTTGAGACCGTCTCCAACCTCCCCAGGCAAAACCGATGATGATATCAGACTTGTTTTTGGTTCATCCACCGAGGGCAATTGTAATAATGTCTCCAACTCTGGAGCAGCACAATACATTCACTTATCATGTCCCGAAGGACCTGGAATTGATACTGGACGTTCCCATGGACGCTGTATTGCCTTAGAAAATAAATCTGGGAACCGAATATAGTCTAGGTCTGTCTGTGGTAATTTGAAAAGGGAGTCATTAGGATTGGTCTGATCCTGATCTGAAACAGGATCAATGATTCTGCCCATATTAGTGGCCACTCTCGCCTTATGTAGTAATGATTTGAAAAGAGCCGGCCTGAAAAGGCCTGTAAAGGTTGCTTGTCTATCACCATATCATCATCTTCCGATAATTCAAAATCATTAGTATATTCATCCTCATGCTCAGAATCTTCTCCATACTGCTGATTGTGACCAGCACTGGATTTTGAAGACTGTGCCCCTGGAACCTTAGACTTAACTTTCAATGCAGGCATATTCCTTATATTACTTTGTTGCAGATTTGCTTGTAAGAAATTAGCAAATGCTTGTGATAACATTGTTTGGAAGTCTAACCCCAGATTAGAATTCTTGTCTGGCATGGTGGATGGACCTAGATTTGGAATTGTGACATTGGTCTGTAAGGGCAACTGAGGTGGCATTGCCTCAGATTGTGTACCCTCTAAATCGTGCCCCTGTGGGATCAAAATTATATCACCATGTGGCCAAGCCACTACAGTAGGTACTTGGGTATCCAACACAGACGAAGCTGATGTCTGAATTGGCTGCTGTTCTACAGGTTTTGGAGATAAGGACTCAGCCTGCTTAGCTCTCTTAGCCTTATTAAATTTGCGTTCTAACGCTTGGTGCCTTCTGAGGGCCACTTTATCCATGACTAGTTCTGGTTGGGAAGGTTTGGTTTTTTGCACTACATCCCTAGTCTTTGCCTTTCTTTTCCCAGCTGGCTTGGGAGAAGGCACTCTGGGTGGAGAAACATCCTGCTCAATATCTGAAGACATTGCAAAGTCTGACATTGTCAAGTAATAAAATTAGTAAATTAATGAAGGACAACAGTAAGAATGATAATAGTAAGAATAGTAGTAATTTTACTTCCTTTTGTTGATATCCACAGCAGTTCCAGGAAATTTAGTGGCTGTCTCCGAGCAAGCCTTTGCAGAAACGATGCTGCTGTCAAACACCCTTTTAAATTGAGTGTGTCAATAATAGCGGTCGCTGGCGACTTTCTAGTCCGTTAAATCGCTGCTTTAATGCATAAATGAGAGCTGCCACCACAATTAGGTCAGTCTCAGTTCAAGAAATAATCCTCTCATGTATCCACAATTCATTTGAAATTATGTATCCAGAGACCGTCTCTGTAACTCTCCTCAATGAATCGAAACAAAGTATCTTGCCTGTGAGCTCAGCGCTAGAGCAGGCGGCCACAGATTGGAAGTAATTACAGGGTAAGCTAAATTGCTACAGCTTCCCCTAAACTATTTGCAATTGAATTGAAGCCATTGACAGTTACGCTAATTGTAAAGGCAAACTTGTCAGCAATGGAATCCACGCTGTAATCATTGGTGTCGCTAATGGCTGCTGGTAGCCCATGAAAAGGCGGCAAAATTCAAACCGTCTACCACTGTTCTATTTTACCTCAGGGTTTGTCACTGTTGCGCAGGGACCCTGGAGCCGCAATTAACGAGTGAGAGGTGCTGAGCGTTAAGGAGAGCTAGCGGTTATACCGGCACGCCGGCAACCAGCACAATCGAAGCTGCACGCAGTTCAATTCAGGCTATCTTTAATGAAAAGCCTCTAAATAAGCTCCCTATTAAGTAAACAGCATCTAGCAATCTGCCAAGTGCCGCTCTGAAGTGCATACCAACGGCAATCCTGAAAGCGCAGCTCACAATTATAATTGATTTAAAAAAGAGCAATCAACTTAATTTGAATGAATTCCTTTCCAATTTTCATTTTCTTAAACCCCCAGTAAAAGACACTCAGTCTAATCCAGTCCACTGAATGAAAAAGACTGATGGAGAACGGAGAAGAAGGGCAGGACCAAAGCGACAAGTAAAATGATTGACACTCAGTATATCCTATCACACTACTATCAACCCAAACGTAGGATTGGCGACGCATCGAATCAGGAAAAAAGTAATACACTGGTTTTTCTTTTCTTTTCAAGTGATGGCCAATCTTCAGCTATTCCTGTAGCTAGCATGGAGTTTGCAGCAATTTGTCTAAGAAATGCTTTGCTGTTGCTTCCTGAAGATCAGCAGGAGCCAAAGCAAGAAAATGGATCTAAAGCTGGTAATCAGCTGAGTGGGAATGAAAGCAGTGAGAATAATGAAGCTTGCACGTAAGTGAGACATTAATTGGATGTAGCTTGTTTAGAAACCAATGTGGAAAGAGTTTGAGAGGAGAGGGAAATTACTTTGCACATAAACAGTAAGCAGAAGTTGTCTTGAAATGAATATATTACAACTGTAACACTGAATGATGACATAGGAAAAATCTTTGTGTTCTCAGTATGAAAAATAAATGCAGGGTATGCTCAAGAAGCCATTACAAAGGGAATGTATGAACAGTTGACAAGCAATTTATCTTTTGTGATTAATTGTTATTGAAAAAAAGAATTCTAGCTTATATAAAATAAAAGAAAGTGGAAAACATATCTTTGAAGTCAATTCAGCTGCTGGGAGCTTTATAAACACATCTATAGTTTTCTTTGACAACAGTCAAGAAATGATTTGTTATTGGTTTTTCTGAGATTTTTTTTCCAAATCTAGTCTACAGCCTAGGATTTCTTAGTGGTTCTCCATCCAAAAATTCACTGGATTCAATCTCCCTAATTTTTCAGCAAATGTTGCTAGGTACAACCCCCTAGCTGGGTCTCAATCAAAGACAACATTAGATATTTTTCTGGTATGAAGAATGCAATCTGTTCAATTTTCTTTTCATTGCTTGGGAAACTGCTAGTTGTAATACAGTGCTTTAAATTTGAAAACAGAGTCCTACAACTTCAACTTTAATTTTAAAAAACTGAAAAATTGTCATTAAATGATTTTTAAAATATTTTAGTTAAAAAATTCATTTTTTTTCTAAGCATATTCTCTGCTTTTCCCTTCACATGTTAGTATTGTGTCACTAGTAAAGCATGGGAATGCTTCAGCATTCTAAAGCTTTTTGCTATTTCACAAATATCATAGCAGTAATATAGAATATAGTTTAATTTTAGCAGGATATTTAGTGCCATACATTTGTTAAAAATTATTGAATGATGGTTTCTATAGTGTGAACAAAGATGTGAAGACTTAAGAAGTTCAGTGTTGATCAACATTGTTTTTATCTCATATTTTCCATTTTGTTTTGGGAGAAAAAACTGCTGAATGGTTTTTAATATGTAGAAATTTAAACAAGCTATCTAGGACATTTAACATTTTAAAATGTATCTTTCACTCATCTCAATTTTAAATTGACTTGGTGACATCTCTCTTTTGACTTCAAAGGAGACGGGAAATTCTTTTATCACATAGGATCATCATTCACTGAAAAATTAAAATATATCTTTGATATTTAAAAGTCTGACAGCAAAAAATTATGAAGAATCATTAATCTATTTTACATCTGTAGAAGAATGTTTTTGGATATAAGTGTTTATTGTATATATTTAATTTTTGGTTACTTAGGCTTAAAATATATATTTATACATATTCAAAATTGTATTAGTTTTTTTGTATAGATTTTTTTATGCATATTGTAGATTTACTTTTTTTAAGGGTTTTCAAGGAATATAAATCATTGAATTCCTGTTTTCTACAAAGTGGCTGCTGCGATATTAATTTTTTAAAATATTTTTCTTCTAAAATGCATTTTTAAAAGCTATTGCATTTTTTTTACTGTGATCATGAATCTAATCCTTTTTTATTCCTCTTTAAACATGCTTAATTTGGGTTTCCTTAGTAACTAGAAAGTGCTGAACTTGTTATGTTGATCTTTACGATACTACTCATGGTGTCTTTATTTCAGTAGTAAAAGTCATGAAGGAGACAAATTTATTCCTGCCCCACCATCTTCTCCCTTGAGAAAACAGGAATTAGAAAACCTAAGGTAAGTTCTTTCATCCATCCATCCAGAATGAGCTAAAAAGCATACAATTAGTTTCTGATAAATAGTGATAATATGAAGAAGTATCTTTTTTTAAAAAAAAAATGAACTATCTTTTATCTATCATGAAGAACTGACAAAAAGATAATTACATTTTAGTTTGTTTTATATTGTACAGTTTGTCTTTGTTCAATGAGTACACATAATTGCAGTGAGATTGTCATTCTTGATTGATACTAAGCAGGAGGGCAAGTTATGATTTAACTGTACCCATGGTAACTCTAAATGTTACAGTCCCAACCATCTGAAGGCTTGTGTGGAGAATGCTAAATCTGCAGTTAGAAAGCCTAGTCACAAACTTCTTGTTTGTGGTTTCCTAGTTCTTCTCTTTGATACAGTTCATATTTATTGCTGCAGATCCCTTTTCAGTGTACTATATGAATAATGACAAACAAAATCTCAGATCCAATATCTTCAGGGTTTTCAGAGATTTTTATTGTCATGTATGAGCTTTCCTGTTTGGAGGAATTTATTTCCTCCATAATTTAGTCCCATTGAATACTCAAAACCCAAAAGAAAACCTTTGTGACTAGAAAATTTTACAAAAGAGAAATATTATTTTATCAAATAAATGATATGCTGTATCTTTTTGAGGGAAAGCTAATGGTTATTCATTTATAAAATTTATGTTGCAATTACTTCCATAGTATTATGCTATGCTTAATAAGCATTATGTTAAATTCATAGAAGTCTAAAAGTTATGTCATGGCAACTGGACTTATTTTTTATTGGTTTTAGATGTTTCACTGCCCATCCAAGCAGCTTCTTCGGTCAGAGAAAATTGGTTAGGGTGAGGAGGCAGAGAGCCATTGGAATGTACCAACTGCTTTTATATGGACTCTTGGGGTCTAACATTTGGATTGCAAACAGCCTATGATTCTATGATTCTTTGATTATTTCTGGACAGTAGGAAAGGAAGACTGAGAAAATAATATATAGCTTACTTGATTTATGTATCTGTTCCTGCAGAATAAATATATTCAGAATATATTTTATTGATATAAAATATAAAAAGTAGACACAAAAAGTCTACTAAGAAATGCATCTGCATATGAAAATCAGTGGGAACTTGATATGTTTGGAATAAATTCGTTGCAAAATCTTTATGGCTTGGTTTCTATTGAATATATCTACCGGAATGATTAGCCCCTAATACATAGCCTATTCTTTTGTGTAACAGCAACTACTGCATGCCTCCTTTCCATGGCAAGCTTTTCAAGAATGAGATTTGAAATGATATCTGGGTATGGTACAAAGGAAATGGGGAAGGTACAATGGAGAAGCTTCTCATGTTGCTCATGAATAATTAAAGAACATGCCTCCCAGGACCCAGAAATAAAGAAACTTCCGATCTTGCCATGAATTAATGTGACTTATTACTGAAGCTAAAGTGGGCTTAAAAACTGCCAAAAGCAGTAATTATATATCTAGTGGCTAGAGGGCTTAAGCTCTAAAAAACATCAGATTTCTCAAATCAGATCTAATATAAGTGATTTCTTTTGCAAATGTTCTTAAAATATGCTAAAATGTACTCATTCTCACAGCTATATGTATACATAAATTAAATATCCTTTCTTTTTCTCTACCAGATGTTCCATACTTGCCTGCAGTGCTTATGTAGCTTTGGCACTGGGGGACAACCTTATGGCTCTGAGTCATGCAGATAAACTTCTTCAGCAGCCCAAACTCTCAGGATCACTTAAGTATGCTTGTCCCTACTGTTACATATTAATACTGCTGTTACATATTAATGGGATATTTTATTTCTTTATATATAATATAGGCATAGGCTTTAATGTAATCAACAATGGAGAGTGAAGATATTTTGATAGGAAGCTATTTTATTACCATTATAGACAGTGTTTCCGATTCAAAGACAGATACTGATAATATTTTGCACCGCATAGGAATAGTCACCTAGCTCCAATCTGTATCTTGTTCAGACAGCCACTCTTTATCATGATTGCTGTTTGTGTTATCCTGTTCAGTTGTAGGATGATCCTTCAAAAAGATACATTTGGTTAGAATGGACATAGGACAATGCAATGTTCATACCTCTAAACCTTTTGGGACTTTAAAACACAATCCTGGATTTTATTTTCTTGTTCTTTCATTTTACCAATAAAGTTAAGTAGAGTTTACAGTGAGGGAAGGGAGAAATACTAATCAGGCTTACAATTTGAAACCCAACAATGTATTTAGCAGAACAATATCTTTACTGGCAGCTGATCTTTACCAAATGGTCAGTTATTCTAGTCATGAATAGATTTAAAGGAGTAGCTGAAGACCAAGAAACAGTGGGGAATAACTTAAATATATGAGCAGTTGTCATTTTATGCAGTTATCTCTTTCTACTGAATTTGATGTCCAGATTAGGTACCATGAAACTTCTATTAAGAGGAGAATCCACATTTCTCTGGTTTTATTAGTTACAATAGTTGCCTGTATGAGGCACTTTGTCACCAGGCTGATCTTTTTCACTATGCTTTTGGTATTTTAGATTCCTTGGCCATTTGTATGCTGCAGTGGCCCTTATTTCTCTGGACAGAATCTCTGATGCTATTACTCACTTGAACCCTGAGAATGTCACTGATGTGTCCCTGGGAATTTCTTCAAACGAGCAGGATCAAGGTTAATGAATATGTAGTTTATTAGAATCAGTTATGCTTTCAATTGACTTTCCATGATACTTGCGAGGGTTCCTCCTTTTAGTAACACACTATCATAAAAGACATTGCTTCTTTCTACATATTTTTTAAAGTTAATGCACTTTCCTCCTTTTAATAACACACTATCATAAAAGACATTGCTTCTTTCTACATATTTTTTAAAGGTAATGCACTCATGTCAATCATTAAAGAATAAATATTGCCTTCTTTAGATTAAGTTCATGCTTGTTAAATACCAAATTAGATGGAAATTAATGTGATCAGCTTGTAATTCTAATGTAGCATCCTATAAAAATATATAAATATACAAAACTGGAAAATTGATCTGCAATTGCTTCAAATTAGAGATGTGCAAAATGTTCCAAATTAGAAATTTTTGTGCTCATATTTTAAATAAGAAACAAATTAGCCACATTGTAAAAGTTTGTTCCAAGAATAGAACAAAAAGCAATGATTGGTTGCTTCAAGTTGTTTTAAGCATTCTTGCTGTTCTTAGTGCTGTGATTGGTATTTTGCAAATGGAAGACATTGCTGTTTTGAGACTTCTTCCAATCCATCCATGCAAGTAATCCTTGACTTCCAATCTAGCCAATCAATGCAAGTAGATCTTGATGTAATAGCTATTTGTTTAATGATGGCTCAAATTTACAATGGCATTGAAAAAAAATGACTTATGGCTGGTCCTTAAAACTGTGACCACCACAGCCTCCCACAGTCATGGGATCAAAATTAATTCTGCATGTATTTATATTAGTTAGCCTGGAGTTTCGTGATTGCCATTTGCGACTGATCAGCTTCCAACAACAAGTCACTGGGGGAAGTCAGATTCACTTAGCAACTATGTGATTTGCTTGATGACCACATTAAAAAAAATTGCAAAGTTGGGCATGATTCACTCAATGATTACCTTATATAATGATGGACATAAGAACAAGCTGATCATGTCTCTCCTATTGGATAGAGTAGTGGCAGAAAGCAGCACTTATTTAAGCCCGTAGCTCGGGATCTGAAAAGCTGCACTGTGTCCGCAATTGTTCAGCAAATTGTATTTTGGAGGATTAATTGGATTATTGAACAAGTACAGTGCTCTCAGTCAATACAAAATGTTAATAAACCTCAAACCTGAATATTTAAGAAAGTAAAGGCTTTCTTAGGAGAATATCTATATGCGCACAATTATTAGACAACTATTAGTGTGCAGAATTATTATGCAACTAAATGAAAAATAAAAATTTGCCATCTCACTCTTTTATTTGCATCTGTTAAAATGAGAATAATAAACAAACACCTCAAAATCTACCAATAAGCATTTCTGATATTTTTAAAAAAAACCAGTGACCAATATAGCCACCCTTCTTTTCAATAACAGTCATAAGCCTTCCATTCATGGAGTCTGTCAGTTTCTTGATCTGTTGATAATCAACTTTACAGCAACAACCACAGCCTCCCAGATACTGTTCAAAGAGGTGTACTGTTTTCCTTCACTGTAAATCTCCCATTTAAGAAGGGCCCTCAAGTTCTCAGTAGGGTTTAGGTCAGATGAGGAAAGGGGCCAAGTCATTATTCTTTCATCTTTAAGGCTTTTACTTCAATGCATGCAATGGAGCATTGTCTGGCATAAAATCATGATCTTTTTGAAAGATGCAGACTTTTTCCTGTATCATTGCTTGAAGAAAGGATCTTCTAAAAACTGGCAATAGGTTTGGGAGTTGATTTTGAGTCCATTTTCAACTCGAAAAGGTCCAACTAGCTTATCTTTAATAATACCAGCCCATACCCGTATCCCACCTCCACCTTGCTGGCATCTTGAGTGGAGCTCTGTGCCCATTACTGATCCAGTCATGGGTTTATCCATCTGTCAAGTGTCACTCTCATCTCATCAATACATAAAACCTTTGAAAATCTATTTCTTGTCCAGTCTTGCTGTTTCAATTTATGTGTCTTGTTTAGTGGTGGTTGGGTTTCAGCCTTCCTTATCTTGGCCATCTTGGAGGATAATGGATTTCTAGTAGCTTCACGTTTGATTCTTCT
Source organism: Coluber constrictor foxii (assembly GCA_038048745.1). Classification (NCBI taxonomy): domain Eukaryota; kingdom Metazoa; phylum Chordata; class Lepidosauria; order Squamata; family Colubridae; genus Coluber; species Coluber constrictor. Next base: position 121,059,811 of record CM075961.1, on the reverse strand, counting down.
CAAATCTTTGGCAGTTAATGTGCAATTTTTTTTCCTCAACACGTTTCTTGCAACCCTGTTGGTTATTTGCAACAAAATGTTTGATGGTTCTGTGATTACGCTCCAATATCTTAGTAATTTCAAAAGTGCTGCATCTCTCTGAAAGACCTTTTACAATTTTTGACTTTTAGAGTCAATTAACCCTTTTATTTGGCCCATTTTCCCTGAGGAAAAGAAGCTGCCTAATAATGCACACCTTGATATAGGATATTGATCTCTTTAAGCCATACCATCCCTCATTACACAAAAACACATCACCTGATATATTTATATGCACTAAGCATTCAGGTTTATACATCTTGACAGTGGGAAATATGCATTAAAATGATGATATGATCAAAATACTCAGTTGCCTAATATTTGTGCACACAGTGTATTTATACTGCAGCAGAGAAAGGACTGCTTCTAACAAATAAGTTTTACTAGAAGGGAAATATGCTGCAGCTGGAGCTTCATTGGTGAATATCTGGCTAAATGCTTTAGGCAGTCCCTACTCTGCATCTCATTTTAATAGTCATTTATTTATCCTATTTCTATCCTGTTAAATCTCTAAAGGACACACTGCAGTTTAGAACTGATAATTAAAAGATTCACAATACAAATTCAGGTATTACATCCATGGTAAATCAATTAATTTTCAAGTATTAATATTAAATCTACAGTACTTAACACTGACATCAATCCAGAAACAACCATAACCATTCCATCTTTGCCTCCTTCTAAAGTCTAATTGGAAAATGATAATCTTATTTGTAAGCAAAGAGTATTCCACAGAATCAGAGCAATAGTCCAAAACTGAACCTTCTAGTTTGCCACCCATACTGTGCTATAATAGTAGAGAAAATACTGAGTTTCCCTCTTTTCCGTTTTTCAGTTCACCTTCCTTATGATTCATCTCCCTTCTAACCTCTTGATAAAGTCTACATGCTTATTTAGTTAATTTAAATTAACCATCACAAGTAAAACTAGGTATATCCTAGTCCTGATAATATTGCACATCTATTCAATTATTACTGCTGTCTCACTTTAAATCAAAATTTATTTTTAGAGCTTCTTCATACCCTTCATATTGAAAATTATGGCTAGCTAGATATATCCATCATCTCATTCCACCAATCCTGGCTCTGGAAAGATAGAAAAATCAAAGGCTCAACTGGGAAGAAGAGAGGGCAGCAGCTGTTCAATTGTGTTGTTATCAACCACTAGTGACCACATAGATGTATATCCTCCAAGATGATCTATTCTTAAACTGGCCCTTCAGCTCTTTCAATGGCATCCCCATAGCCACAGTAACCAGGGTGGATTTGATTTAAATCAAGTTGATTTAAATCATTTAAATCACTAGTAAAAAGGCTTGATTTAAATCAACTTGCTTTAAATAATAATTTTTAAAGAGCAACTGTAATCTCTGTCCCTCAGCGGCTCCTCCTCTGACCCACTGTTGACTCACCGAGAGTCCCATTTACTTTAATGGAATGGCTGGTGATGTGGTAGTGACACAACAAGGTGAGGGACATGGCAGACAGCAGATGAGTGGATGCCCTCTAATTGGTGCTGCCATGATGGATCTGAAATGATAGGTGCTCTTTAATATTATATTTATTGCAAAAAGTTTTTTTATTTTTTTTCCAAACATACAAATTACATCTTTTCAGAACAGAGCTTTGATACGGTCATCAATTTGTTCAATTTTTAGTCATTTTTAACAAAATTTTATCTATTCTATTTTGCCATAACACTTATTTCTTAATCTTAAATCACATATTCAACTAATACCATCTTTTTAAAAAATTAACACATATTTACTTAATCAAAACAATTATCCTTCTATTAACCCACCTTAAATCTTAATTCAATTAATAACTCATAGTACATTTCAGTACAGTTCAAATATATTTATATTTCACGATACTCATTAAATCCTCATTCCATTATTACTTTATCAAATGTAAATCTTATCTTTAATCTTAAAAATATAGCAATTTAACATTTAAACATAGTTCTTAGTTCAAATAATGCTATTTAATGCAATTTTCCAATTATCCCAAATTCTATCTATTAAACCACACCATTTATATAACACCAATTAAGTAATTTTTGTTTATAAATCATAATCATATATTGTTTCAATTTTCTTTTCTTTTTTACTTAAGTAAAAAATGTTCAAATTATTACAATTGTTATACATATATCCCAATTATTGTAACTATCAATTTTCTAATTTAACCTTTTTTATTCTCCCACTGTTAATCCCAGTGTACTCATCTTTATTCCACTGTTAATCCCAATATAATTCTCTTTATTTTTCTCACTGCTAATCCCAGTGTTCTCTTTGTTCCACTGTTAATCCCAGTGTAATCATCTTTATTTTTCTCACTGTTAATCCCAGTGTAATCATTTTTATTTTTCTCAATCCCAGTTTAATCCACTTTATTCCAGTTAATCCCAATGTGATCCTCTTTATTTTTCTCACTGCTAATCCCAGTGTAATCATCTTTGTTCCACTGTTAATCCCAGTGTAATCCTCTTTATTTTTCTCACTGTTAATCCCAGTGTAATCATCCTTATTTTTATTTTTCTCACTGTTAATCCCAGTGTAATTATCTTTATTTTCTCATTGTTAATCCCAACATAATCTTTAACTTTTATAAATATATTATTAAAAGTATTCAAATTATAACAATTGTTATAGGTATTTAAACAATATCCCAATTATTATAACCATCAATTTTCTCAAATAGTACCTTCTAACATTTAATAAAAAATTGGTTCATTATGTCCATTGCTATATTTTCTTTTAATATAATCTAATTTACCTATTCTTTAACTTCAATCCCTATTTCTAGATGTTTGTAACATATTTCTTCTCATATTTATTAATCTCAGTATAGTCGTTTTATAAATCCAAATCCTGGACTTTTTTAATTTCCTTAATATTTTCCAAGTTTTTATTCTCTTCACTTATAATCCCCATGTAATCATCATTGTATTATTGAACATTTTCTTGTCCACTTGTGTATACACCATTTCAATTTTTATATCGTTGACCTTTTATCCTTTATGCAACATTATAGTTATTTCTCTTATTTCCATTCTCCAAATCAAATAATTATTCCAATTATACAAGTTCCATTGCGTTCCCTACTATTTCTTTTTTTTTATTCCTCCAAAAGTCAAACCTCTTGTAGACAAGAAAATCCTCCACAAATTCTCATGGTTGTTATCTGTAAAGTTCACAATTTTCCAAAACAAAGAACCAAGTTGCAATTTTCCTTTTCACTCCAGATGGTGTCTCTCTACAATCCACAATTTCCAATTGCTTAACAAATATCCATTTTGTTGCAATTATATCATGATCTTACTTAGCTTCTCTTTTCCTTTTTCTTTTTCAGTTTAAAAATCAGATCATATTTAAAGTCCAGTCCAAATTAAAATAGCTCTTCTCATTTCTTTTTTCCTTTTTTCCCCTTTTATCTATACATCACTTTTTTCCCTCTTTTTAAAACTTATTATCTTATTCTTTTTGTTTTTCTTGCAATTTAAAAAAGAAAGGGGGAAAAAAAGATCTCTTTATTTCTTTCCAATCCTTTGACCATATCTAATTGTTTAAAGTTCCAAATAGTTTGTTCAAAAATCAATATTCATTGGGTTTTTCTCTCTTCAAAGTTACTTTTCAAAATCTTCTTTGCCCCTGTGCTCCTTAGCCGCTATTACACATTAGGGGTCTTATAATTATAAGATGTTTCTCTTGTTGTTATTCAAGCATGGGTTGGCCGTCACTCATCTGGCTTCAAAAAGATTCCGTTCCATTTCTTTCTTCTCTCCAGCTCCACACTTAGTCTGGTTGTGGCAGCTACCATGGCTGCCGCCCCGCGCTGCTGAATCACAGAGAGTTCCCTCTGACCTCCGAGGAACTTGCCTGTTCCTCTCAGTCTTCTGAGACGCATCTCTTTCTTCCCCATCCCTGCAGGACTGTTCCGATCTGAAGATCCATCGGCAGTGGTTCGGCAGCCGGGGTTTTCACGGCACTCATCAGAGCCCACTAATTCCCTGACTGTCTTGCCGCTACGCCAAACCGGAAGTCCCTTTAATATTATATTTATAAACTGCTTAGAAGGTTTCACTTTCATTTTTATTGCTTGCCCTTCCTCCTCACACAGAATCTGGTGGTACAGATGCACTTCTCTTCAAACAATCATACAGTTTGTAGTGTACATAGTTTTGCAAAACAATGGGATAAAGGAATATTCCTGAAATTTGTTTTATGATTAATCTCATGGTTACTGTGAAATGGTGTGAATGCATCAATGCAATGCATGTTATCTTATCTTGCAGAGCTTGGATTCATTGAATGAGTTTACCAAAAATGTAAATATTGCAGAATATATAGCCTCATGCTACATAACTAAAATCCATTTCATGTTGAATAAACTAAATTATTAATGTATCTTAAATAGAAAACTACTCCAAAAGCATTTTATTAAAATAAGTTTGATAAAATCCAATTTAAATTTTTTAAAAATCTGATTTTTTTTAATTTTTTTTAAATCAATTTTTTTCCTCCTGACAGCAATTGAATCCTTCCACCTTGCTACTGGTCATCCTCTTTCCTTCCACCCTTTCCAGCATTATCTTTTTCCAGAGAGCTGGGTCTTTGCATAATGTGTCTGAAGTAGGATAGTTTGAATTTGGTTGTTTGTGCTTGATTAAATGCATACACACTAACACACACACACACACACACACACACACACACACACACACACACACAATATTACTGGATTAGGATATGCATATCATGACTTAAATATTATGAATTCTACACATGATTACTTTGGTTGCTTTAGTTTCATTTTTTTCTTCAAATTAATAGTTAGCCACTCAGCTCAAATTACATTTCTGTCAACATTATTCTTTTAATGCTTATTCTACCTTCTGGTTTGGTTTCTCTTTAGGGTCTGATAAAGGAGAAAATGAAGCCATGGAATCATGTAAGCTTGTGCACTTCTGTAAACTTTCCATTTATTGCATAGTGTGAAGTAATTGAAAAATTACCTTTGTATCCAGTTTACTTAGAGTGACTACAGAACAAAGCATTTTATCATTTTATCAGTGGGTTTCATAAAACTGTCAGCATTTACTAATAATCACTTCAGATTTAGACATTCCACCTTTTAAATAGCGTTTTGCATTTACAAATGCAGTTTAATTAAGTGCTTTTAAATATTAAAATGGAGTTAAAACTGTTTCTACAAATACAAAACATAAAAATATTTGGGCATCTATAGCCCATACAGATGATCCAAATGCTGAGATATGTTTCTTCTTCATATTGTTAACATTCATTGAGTGAATCTACTTATCAGCTTAGCTAATGTTTAAAAAGCTATCTGCATTTTTTGAGAAGCTAATATTTTCTGTTAGATTTCTATTTCTGACTGTTGATTAGTCTAGATTTATTCCCCTTTCTCACAGTTATTTTGTATGAGATGAAAGGTCATATAAATGTGATTAATAAATAAAATCTATTTTTGACCAATTGTAATTTAACAATGATATTCTTTATTAATTTTAATCTAGCTGGCAAACAAGTACCCCAGTGTTATCCCAGTTCTGTTACATCTGCACGAACCATGATGTTGTTCAATCTTGGAAGTGCCTACTGCTTAAGAAGCGAGTATGACAAAGCGCGGAAATGTCTACATCAGGTTAAAAGAAGGGTTTCTTACTTAATTTTGGAAAAAACTGTTAAAATATGGCCAACTGCAAAATTAAAGCAAGATATAGAATAACCTTTGTTGTTTTCACTGGAGCAATATTTGATCCTAACAAGTTGGAAGGCAGGACTCTTTCCTCAACCATGGAAGTTAAGCATTCTCTGCAGATTTCTGCAAATACGTGTTCTCCTCTGTGCAAGTCCAAGAGACCAAACCAAAGAAATACTGTTATCATTTTTAAGTTAGGAAGCTTGAACATATTATGTGTTTGGGAAAATCTCATTACAGCTTAGAAATTGTCTGTTTAAACATTTTCTTAAAGTTACTTAATTTAAAAGATGATTTAGAAAGAAGATATATCCAACTGCATCTTTGTGTCAATTTATGTAAGCACCAATGATGTAGATTAATGCAAGTGATGTAATCATATTAATTACCTATCTTGCTTTAACAACTTGTTTGGGTGTGTATGAAATCTGATACAAAATACTTTTTGTTGCATCAGAGGCATACTGTATTCTCTTGTTAAAAATATATTGATTTACCTCTTATTTCCTTTTTGGTATTGATACAAGGCTGCATCACTGATTCATCCAAAAGAGATTCCACCAGAAGCTATCTTACTGGCTGTATATCTTGAGCTTCAAAACGGTAAACATTTGCTCTTTTTTAATTATATTTTTATAAAGCATTTTTAAGACATAAAGGAACAGGGAAAGAAGAAAGACACGCAAAAAAGGAACATAATAAAATAAAAATAAAACACAGAATAGATAAATAGGAAGTTTACAGGTGTCATGCAATTAGGTTAGGATTTTCCGGGTTTTATTAATTGGGTTTAGATAACTGAATAAACTACAAGTCATTAATAAAATCCAGTATATCCTAATATGTGAGTAGCAGTAGTATCAGTCAACACAGTATATATCATAAAAGGAGATTAAGAATTATAGTAATTTCTATCCAGGTAATTAAAGACTTGGTGTCAAGAGAAAACCAAATTTTTGATTTCTACAAACTTGTAAATAGTATTGTAATCTAAATATGGTTTTCAAATTGGAATAAATTCTGTAGCAGATTATGAAATAATGAAATTATTTTGGACATCGAGTCTTACAAAGAGATTCATTTGCCATTTTTTGCAGAAGGAATTCTAAGTATCCTCCAACAGGAGATTGCAGTTAATTACATATAGACTTAGTTCAGTATATTTGGTGAGAACGTCACATGTAGCCATATTTAATATAAAAAGAGGTTGGAAAGAAATTATTTTTCAATTTTTTTTTCTATTTCAAATCATTTCCCAAAATTGTTGAACTTTATAATATTGCCACCAAATACGGAAAAAATGAGAATGAGATCATTGCATTTTCAACAATTTTTATAAAATGAGTTGTCATTGTAGTAATCAATAAAGGTAAAGGTTTCCATTCCTAGTTGGTTCTGATTCTGAGGGGGTGGTAGTTATCTCCGATTCACAGCCAAAGAGCCAGCATTGTCCAAAAATGATTCAGTGGTTGTGTGGCTGGCATGACTGTATGTCAAAGGCACAAGGAAGAATATTTAGATAGTGTCATCGACTCAGTTAACATGAAGTTTGGCAAACTCTGGGAGACAGTGGAGGACAGGGGAACCTTGCATGCTATAGTACATGGGATCACAAAGAATCAGACACAGCTTTGTGACTGAACAACAATGAATCAGTCTGTTTGTCTATTCTGTCCCTCCCCACAATGAAACCAACCAAGTAATAAAATGACCAAATAATAATAATTATTCATATGGCAACTCTTTCACCATTACTTCTCAGTTGCCCTGTGAATCCTTTTGAAGCTACTTAAAGACCAGCTGGCTGAGACACATACTTTTCATCCAGGGGTAAAATCCAGCAGGTTCTGACAGGTTCTGGAGAACCGGTAGTGGAAATTTTGAGTAGTTCAAAGAACCGGCAAATGCCACCTCTGGCTGGCCCCAGAGTGGATAGGAATGGGGATTTTGCAGTATCCTTTCCCCTGGAGTGTGATCCAAGTACAAGTACCTTATAGTATAATCCTATGCTATCTATTGATTGGTAGCTTTCTAGAAGTTCACTGCATTGTTTTATCCAAACTATTAAATAGTAGGCATCGTATCTATACCAGTTAAATTCTCCCCCACCCCCCAAAAAATAGAGGATTCAATTGCTAATGACTACTGCTGGTTTAAATCAAAAGATATTTCAGTCCCATAAGATTGGATCCTCCATTGTAGTTTATATTCCCTTACCTGAGGATAGGTCTCACTAAAAGAAGTAAAAATGTTTATATGGTACTTGTACTTAGATCTCACAGAAACCAATGGGACCAAAGTAGATCTAATATTCACTGTGTATTTTACAGTATTTCTCTTAATCAAAATTTCTTTATTGCATAACAATTCTTGAATCTAAATTCAGCACCCATTTAATTTAGTCTTAGTCAATTTCTGGTTCATATTTCACCATTATGATATTGTTTTGTGATGAAAAGCATTTACAGTGAACGTTGATTTCTTGTTCTTTATTAAAACTCTGTCCATTTAAATAATATGTAACCATAATTCATCTTCCTCAGAATTGTTAAGCATGAAAGACATTTCCAGATGATCAAAAGCTTACACTGCATCAAGAAGGATTATAGTTGCCCTCTCATTTTATCAATAACATTCAAGATATAGCTGACATTGCCTGTCATCTATTTCTTTGGGACAAATCCAGTTTGACCAGAAAGTATTAAATTGGTTTTTTAAAAAATCCTCTTTTTGCAAGTATTGTGGTCTGTAATCATTAATGAAGTACGTCTATATGATTCTGAATAGTTGTCATTTTCTTTCCTTGTAGATCAGAGAAATGAAAGCTTCTTTCCATAACATAGGGAGTTCTTGACTTTATTAATTACCTAGGATAGTGATTTAATCAACATTTATTGGAAACACTTATAGTATATTGTGGAAATGTCATCAAATCCGGGAGATTTGTTTAATTTCTGTTTTCTGATTGCTTCCATAGTTTTATGTTTGGCTACGGGTTAGGAAATACATTTTTGTTGATACATAAATTTTAATATATTCCAAGTATTCCTTAATCTTTCTGGATCAAATCTCTGTTTACTATATAATCTTGAATTATATTTTAAAAATTGCTCTATGATATCCTTGTCTAGTTTCGTTTCTAATTCAGTACCAAATAGAAATAATAATTCTTTGGTCTTGTTCATTTCATAGTTGGCAAATCAACAAATTGTTGGGGGTGTTCCTTGGAACCCTGACATTTGCTTGATTAGATGCTTTTTTTCAAAATATTTAGATTTGATAAAATTCAAGTAGGATTCATATATTAAGGTACTCATTTCGTTCCATTAGAGCTATTAATTATGACTTGTTTTCATTTTTTATACTAAGTTCACAATTGGATTATAGTTGTGATTTATTTGCTTTAAGTTCAATTAACAATAGATCCTGTTATTGCAATTTTTTTTGTTTGATACCAGGGAGATAAATAGTTCTTTAAAAATTCTTTAGTAGGGTCCTTATGCAGTAGATAAAGAATCTTAAATTGATTTTGAAGAAACTTGATTCCTCTTGGCACTTCAATTTGAAGTCATTTTGTAATAATAAAAGTGTGAGTCTCTAACTTTTAGTCTGGAGGATCTTCTATTTAATCTTAGAATTATTGTTATTTGCATATGTAGGCCTGTAACTTCTTGTCTAGGAGATTAATGAGTTAGTAATCAAGCACATATCGATTCTAAAGTAAGTTTATAAACTGAAGACTAGGAAGTGTATATTTTTATCCATGTTTATTTATTCATTTATTTATATTCCACTTTATTATTTTCATAAGTAACTCAAAAGCGTGAACATATATACCACAAACCTTTCTCCTATTTTCCCCACAATAATCCTGTGAAATCTATTTGTATCTTTACAAATTGAAGAGATAATAGTGACATACCGTGTTTCCCCGAAAATAAGACACAGTCTTATATTTTTTTGAACCTTGAAATAAGCGCTTGGCCTGATTGGGCTTATTATCAGGGGATGTCTTATTTTGGGGGAGACAGGATATTATTCATATTTTGAGGCAATGGTTCCTTTTAGATAAAACAAGTGTGTCTATGGAGAAAAAAACGTTTCCATCTGCAATTTCAAAAATTTATTGGCAGTTGAATTTTGTGAAGTGTGCCTGATGTTTCATAGACTTGTCACATATCAGATCTTAATAAATTTTGAAATTGTTTTAGGCAATACTCAGCTGGCATTGCAAATCATCAAAAGAAACCAGCTTCTCCCTTCAGTGAAAATGCTCTCTGAAATAAGAAAGAAACCTGTATTCCAACCTCCCCACTTGGTTCAAACTATTCAGATGCCAACATTCACCGCTATTCAGAGAAAGTGAACCTCTATAAATAGAACGGCCCTTTTGAGGGAGCACTTAAAATTTGTTTTGTAATTTTGAAAAATTGTTTTAACAGCATATATCATACATTAAAGTTTTTTTTTTATTATAAAATAAAATCTATAGAAAGACTTAAGACTCATTTTATTTTGTTCAAATTGTTACTTATTATGTTTATTAGTACTTTTCCTGTGAATCTTTTATTCATTCAAAATGGTATGGCATTTTTGCATTGCCCCCAAGAAAATTACTTGGATTTTTCTGTGAAAGAATTGTTAGTTTGAGGGAGCCATTGCACAACTGAAGCAAGTATGGTTATATTATAGTAAAAATAGCCCTCAACTTACAACCACAATTGGAATTGGATTTTTGGTTACTAAATAGTGCAGTCATTGAGTCATCACATGACCAAACCCAATTTTATAACCATCTTTACTGTGGTCATTAAGTGCATCATTTGTAAATCTGGCTTCCCCAATTGACATTACTTGTCAAGCCAGCTAGGAAGATCACAAATAGCAACAATGTGACTGAAAAACATTGCAACTGATGTGTGAGCTAGTTGTCAAAGCACCTGAATTGTGATCATATGATTGTGCAGGGAAACAGTTACAATTAAGAATGGATCACCTTTTCCAACTTCTGCACCGTTGTTTGTTGTTTATCCACCATAACTTTGCCCCACTTTATTGAACAGTCATAAATCTAGGCTACTTATATGGCAATAACTCCCTGAAAACGAGGTTTTGACTCTTGGTGACTGGCATGTAAGCCAAATTTGGTATTATTAAAAAAAACTTAGGATTTTGCAATAATAATAATAACAACAATATTTGTTTCATTGTATTGGATCTATCCTTATCAGAATTGAATCTTCTGCCATGTTTCCAAGTAAAAATCAGCAGAAGTAGCATTCTTGAATCATCTCAGAATCGTAGGAAAGCTAAATGCTCTGCTGGTTCATGGAGTTGAGTATACTAAAAATGTTGCACAGGACAGTGAGCCTTGTTAATTGCTTAGGTTAAGAACAAGGAAAAAACGGACAGCAACAGCTACAGAAGTGCTAAGACAACTAGGGACAAGGGTTGTAAGAGAAAAATATATATTAGCCTTACCCTACCAGTCCATAAAGTGGCAGGTTCTCCTTCACCCAAAACCCAGAGCCACAGCTGATCTGAAATGGTTTGGCAAAACTTACAGAATGTGATGATTTATTCTAGAACTAAAACAGAAAATTTACTATTTTATGCAAGCCCCTACTGATCTGTTGAAATTCAGTCTAGTTACATACAATTTTTGACTGTTGTCAAAACTTTAAATATGTTACTGATGATACTTAAGCACATACTTCTTTGACTATAAGAAGCAAACATTTGTCACTTTGTCATTATGTAATTGCAGCTTCACAGTAGAGGTACAAATGCTTCAAATTAAAAGGGCTATAAATGTTAAATTATATCAGGCAATGTAATATATGAATAAAAGTATTAATAGGGAAAGAAACAGGTGTTACTGATCTCCACACAGATGTGAAAAGATGGGCAACTATTTTTGGAGGGGGAAAAAAAGACAAACCACATTTGCAGTGAAACTTACATTTATTTAATTAAACAAAAATAAAATAAACTGCATAGAAACATTTTTAAAGTCCATGGAGACCATGACTTTGTTTTAAGGCTGCTAGTAGCTGATACATCGTCTCCTTGCTACATCCTTCAGCCTTCTCCATGGACCACAAAGATACATTCAGAAGCCTCCATTTGAAAAAAACTACAAGTTCTAACATTTTAGCTTGTTCAAATAAAGCTTGTGCCTCACCTTTCTCATATCACTCTGCAATCCAACAGCAATAGTTTGAATGGCCAAATTTTAAAAATTAACAGCTTTCAATTGAGAAAATAACCTTGGCCAATCCAACAATAACACATAGAAGGAGCTCTAAGAATCTGTTTTTTCTTCTAATAAATCCGATGTGTGTGTGGCAGTATGTGAGCCACTAAAAATTCAACTTGCTTTTTAAAATAGTGTATTTTCCAAAGTTAGGCAGAATCTTAAGTAGTTCCCATTTTTAAAAAAATGGGAGAAAATGGATTTATATTAAGACTAATCAATGGAGGTTTTGGTCTGCAGAGTTTCTATGCTGATTTTTAATTTTTTTTGGTCTTGGACCAACCACAGGGTTTAGGCACGGAACAATACTGGAAATGTTTTTTTCAAGAAATTTTTTCAAGGAAAAAAAAAAGGCATGTCATACTACTGCTACTTTAAAAGGGGGGGGGGGAAGATTAGCACTATATAAACAGATATGTAATAGGTGAGGCACAGTACAAGGAATATCACATACAAAGTAGGAAAAACCATCCGTTTGTATGAGTGAACACACATTACATAACCTACTTAAAAATATATATATATATGAAGGGAGGCTACAAACAAGATCTCCCATGGAAAAGAAGCTACACGGATTTAAGAAACCTATAATGCTACAAAAAGAACTTACAGGTTTGGTGACTTAAAGAATACCACATCCTACTACATACACTAAACATTCAGTGACCAAAAGCTCTGAAGAAAGGAGCTTCCCACCCAAAAAAAAAAATCAACCTGAGTTTGTAAGTTGATACAATCATTGAAGCGGTCTAAGACCATGCAGATACACAAACATTTTTAAAAAACCTTTTTCCTGAAGAATCATTACTTGAGGATGGTGGTGGTGGTGTGGGGGGAGGGGGAAATGGACCTGATGTTTGTCATACTGTAAAACGGCTTAAAGGAATCCCAAAAAGACATCTTCCATTCATACTCAACTAATTCTAAAAAGTTTTCTGTGCCCATTTCTCCAATTCCACTTATAAGCAAGATTGAGGAAATGGTGATAATCTACAAGGTGTCCACAGTGTGCTTTCATTGTATTTTTGCAGCCTGTGGGAAACAATAGATGAAATAATCCAATTTAAATTGATTTGGATTACAATCCTTTTTCTCTGCCTAAATAAGCTGCTATATGAAAATTTGTAAAATAAAAAATCAATGTAAGAATCCTAAATCTCCTTTGACTGTATGTTAGTATAGAAGAATATTATTTCCTTTCATAGACACAACTGCTTTGGATAATTAACCAGGCATTTCCAGATCTCCAGAAGATGGCTTTTCTATCAACTTGCTATAAATGCAATGTATTTCTTTTTGTCAGAGAGGAGGCCTATAACCTACAGTGATTCTGTAACTAGAGTTACTGTATTTTTCGAACTATAAGCTCCATACTATAAGACGCCCCTAGCTTTTTGGGAGGAAAACAAGGGAAAAAAATCTGCCTCTGCCTCCCAGCAATTTGCCTCCTTGCAGCAAACACCTGGTGAGCTTCAACACAGCCTGATTTAGCAGCAGCAGCTGAGTGGCAGTTGGATCGACCTCCTGGAATACCGCCTATCAGCTGTTCCAGGCAGCAGGGATTGCCACCACCCATCACTGCTGCCATCTATTACCACCTCTACGAGCCCCATTTTAGGCCCATTTCCTGATGCCTGGCATGGGCTGAAAATGGGGCAAGCAAAAATCAAAAATGGGGTGCATGGAGGTAGCAATAGGTGGCAGAGGTGATGGGCAGTGGTGATTCCCGCAGCCTGGAACAGCTGATTAGTGGTATTCTGGGAGGCAGATCCAATTGCCAATCAGCTGCTTGTGCTAAATCAGGCTGTGCTGAAGCTGACCAGGCTGTTTGCTGCAAGGAGGCAAATTGCTGGGAGGCAGAAGCTGAAGGGTGGGGGCTGGCAGGTGGGTGGGGCTTCAGCAACATTTGCTCTCTAAGACAGGCATTTTCACCGACTTTTTTTGGGGGGGTGCGTCTTATACACAGAAAAATACAGTAATTCGTTATGCCAACCAGCTAGGCTAAGTATTGAAATAGAGGTAGGGTTGTTCCCTAGACATAAGGTCATAGAGAAAGATGATTAATAGATTTGCCTTAGGTGTCCATTTTTAGTTCAGATGACCTAATATTAAAAGAAAACAGCCAGGATGTTATTGCTCTTTGGAGCAGGAACTAAAAAAAGCCTACCTGGCTTTCAGGTGATTTTCTTGCCATGCTGAATATCCAGTTTCTCCTCTAATGTCTGAAGGCTAATTTTGAGGTAGATGCTGTGCTTATATAAAATTAACTGAGGTAGGAATTTAAAACATGCTTATTCAAGCATCCTATACCATAGCAAATTGGGCTTGCTGATTTCCCAAAGACTTAAGGACTATAAACTCTATAAACAGTGTTGTCTTAAGTACCAATATTTACTTTTTACACAACTTAGAACTGTCTGAAGGTAGGGTGGTGTCTAAATTTTCTTTAAAAGAAATGGACAACCATTACCTTTTGGCACCATCTGGATATGACCATTTAAAAGAGAAAAAAAAAACAACACTACATAAATGCTTTGGAGCTTATTTTAAACCAGGATAAAATATAAGAATCTCATAATCTTCCAAAGAAATCAGACGTGGGTAAAATGAAACAGAAGTTTTTCTTCAATAAATTAATTTTGAACTTAATTACTTAAAAGTGACAGGATCAAATCATGCAATTCCAGCTGGATACCATAAAGAAGTGCCTACTTTAATATCAGTTCTGATTAATCTTAGGCAGAGTATCATTTATAGAATTATCAAATGCCATTAAAGTTTATTTAAGAGTACACTGTTCAATTTACCGTTGAAGTACCTGCTATTTAGCAGCTCTTCTTGACTTCCTAATGGGTTTTCAAGAAAAATAATTAATTAGAAAACTAAATAACCTAACAGCTTATTGATTAGCCAAATTCAAATATTTATAGCACATACAGTCTCTAAATGTAGGTTAAACTTTATAAATAACAAATATTTTGTAAATGAGATGTATTAGTTTAGTAGCCAAGAGCCAAAGAATAAACACATTTACAAGCTGTTTTCTCACCTAGTATTAATCTGTAATCAGTTTCTGCTCAGGAGCCCAGTAAGTTCATTCCAAATAAAACCAGATCCCTAGAGGGCATTTTAATTCATTGTATTATAAAGACTCCTGTGAGAAGTTTCCATAAAACCTTAAAGTAAGATTACATGTGCTTTCCATTACCTATTGCAATAACTGGACAGAAGTAAATCTGGCAGCCAAACAGCAGCATATAAAAATTAAAAACTTAATAACACACAAGGAGGAAGATAGTATGAAGACACTACTTTTTAAAATTGTTTACTTTGTGCCAAAACAGCAGATATATACATCTGCAATAGCATGGAAGAAAGTATTTATGGATGAACAAATACAGAATATATAACTTCTTCCCCTGATAGGGTTTCTGTCTTTGCAATCTTATATACCCCCTTAATGTAGGCACCTAAGTGTGCATATGTATTTCTTTCATACGAACTACAGTTTTATGAGGTTAGAAAGAATGGATAGCACAGAAGTTAGTGGACAAAAACTTCTACAAATAGCTTAGTTTATGGTAAGCCTGGCAGAAAATAAAATTGGAATCAATAGAAATAACAGCTTCCATTAGAAGAACATCAAGAATTCTGTCAACAATAAAGCTTTTAACCAGTTATCTTTGGTAGCCATTTTGGAGAAACTAACGTTCGAGTTTCAAATACAAACTAAAATCTGAAATGCCTTCATAGATTATGCACTGGTCTTACATTAAGTTTGGCATCAAGATAGATAAACTTCAATTTCTACTGAGCAGTGACAAGGCTCAAACAATGCTCTTTGTCAACTCCAGTAAGAGTTTCTGACAAGCATAATATGATTTATATGGGACATGACTTACATATTTTATATCCTGCCTTTATTATTTATTAAAGGCAGGGCAATAGAACCCCCCTCCCTTTGAAATAGAATATTTGGTGTCCAAGAGAAGAACATATTTTCAAGCATCATGGTATGTTATCTTAAAGTATTAATACCACCTCCATCATATACTACAGGTATATTGGTTTGCCCATGGTTAATAAAGTAATCCTTCTTAACCAGATAGCCTAGTCTTTTATCTCTTAGCAGTGAAGCTCCTTTGTAATTTAGCTTTATATCAGTTGCGGCAACATAAAATATTGAAAGTAGCTTATATTGTATCAACACTACCCCAAGCCTAATTTGAATCCATGTACTCAAGAGATATTGGTGGTGATTAAAGCGAGACCAGTGGGCCTGCCCAATTGATTTATATAGCATAAGACATTAGAAATGCTAACATGTTCAGTGAAGGATTGTAAAATTGTAAGTTTGTGAATGCTCTGAATCTCTGGGAGAAGGATAGAGTAATCAACTATCCCTTTTATCAGTGTAGCCATCCAGTTAAAGAATGAATTCAACTTCATCACATTTAGAAAGTAATGCCTTGGAAAATGCAAAAAGTGCAGTCATAACATCTTCTGGTCAAAACATTAAAGGATAGATCTGACAGTAATGAATATATGGTTGGGTAGCAAGCATTATTTTTCATTAAAGAGCATTTCAGTCACTACATGAAATTTTCATATTATCCCCTTCTGATTACTCAATTCTAAAAAAAGAAGTAATCTATTTGAAAACTCTGGGATTGCTGATTGCTCTATCAGTATTTTGGATCTCCAAGCAGGATCGTAAATAAAAGACATTAGACTACCTGACAGACATGGTTCCAAGGACAAGCCTTAGCATAGAGACTAAGCACCATAGTAACTCAGCACACATTTGCTCAAATATCAATAGAGAGATATAGGGGTTAATGACAAAGCAGGGAAGGAATTACATTCCTATGATTTGATATAAAACTTGAGTTACAGAGCTTCTTGGAGAAGTATAAATATTCTCAGTATTTTCAGTGCTAAATGTGGCTGATTGAATTCAAGGTATTTACTAGTTTTGGTTTTAGAAATGCACCCCCATTTTACATGGCATTCTTTGGCGCTGGAGCAAACGAGGTAGGATTTAGGGTGGTTCACTTTCCACAGTCTTTATCCCAAAGAGGGAGCTACATGGTTATCCTGTCAGGATGAATTTCCCATGTAGATGTTCCATTTAATAGGGGGGAGGGGCGTTGAAAAAGGCTGGAAACCATCCACACAGATTACATACTATTATCTACTTTCTTTCCTTACTGTTAATTTCGGATATGCACCCTGAAATTCCAAATTTGAACTTACTGTTATATATATATACCTGAAAAATCACACTTCTTGATAATGCTACATTACAAAAAGCTAATTTCTTCAACATAAAATTTCAAAACAGAAGTATCATATCATGCCTAAACTTCTGACTCATTGGCTATTGCCACGTATTTGTTACACATATATAGACACATACAGACAATACATAAGGGAAGTGACTAAAAAAAACAAAAAAGAACTGGAAGAAAGGTTATGAAAAAAAACACTAGCCTAAGAGGAAATCCTCATTTGCCTTGAACATCCAACTATATCAAAGCTACATTCCAAACATATCTTTTTGAAGTCAGAAGCTATTTGGGGAGACACATTCTCACCCATATAGCAGCTCCTTAGACAATAACAGAGGTAACTTCTAAAGTTTCCAAGTGTAGACAGCAACTTTGCCTAGTAGATAAAAAAACTGTTTCTAGGACCTCCAGGGATATTATGTATAGGTGATTTTGCCCTGAGGCCCTTTGGGCCAAAGTCCAAACTACCAAAATAAGGTTGAACATATCACATTTTGTGCATCCTCAAACATTGTTATGGTGTTGTGAAATTACTGCATTTTTCAAAATACACATGCAGAAAAGTACCAGTGACAAAGAACCTAGCCTTTTTTTTTTTTTTTTTGCCTAGTGATTTCCATCCCACTTCAAAAGAAAAGGCCTTCTGAAATAAGATGCTATGTGGAACACTATGTCAAATGCACTGAGGTATAAAAAAAGAGAACAAAGAAAAGATTTCTCTGCTGCAGCAGCATCTAAAAATACAGCTCCCTTCACCTTTTCCAATAAGAAAAACACAGTACAATCTGAATATAAAACAATTAAAAATCTAAAACTACGGATTTTTTTTCTTCTTTTTCAAGATGAATGTGCCTCTTTGGCAGAACCTACAAAATTTATCACACAACCAGCTAATGTGCACAGAAACAAGCTTGTGCATGAGTGTCCCATTTAGGGAAAAAGAGGCTTAATTTTATACTGCACCGTGTATACTGTGGATGTAAAGGAACATAAAGATAATGAGGTAGATTAAGAGTTCATATAATCACAGGTTCAACCCCTGCAGATATAAAGGGAAAATACATTCATCTATAAAACAATTAAAGATGAGGTAGGTTTGAACTATCATTGGAATATTTGTGTGTTTATGTGGGGCAAGATCTCTTAAAAGGATTTTCCCTGAGACAGTTTCTTCTTAGTACACAAATACATAGATTAGAATATGAGGATTCGATTGTTTCCAAAGTCCACCACAACTATCATACCATCTGGGGTGACTGTAATACCTGAAGGACGGTCCATCTGACCAAAGCCACTTCCCTGAGTGCCAAATTTGCATAAAAAACTACCATTTGGCTCAAAAATCTGTACACGGTGGTTCCTAGAATCTGCCACAATAATACGACCTTCCTGATCCACAGCCACACCTTGTGGGCGCAAAAACTGGCCATTATTTGTGCCTTCAGACCCAAGGAAACGGGCTGACTGACAGTCAGGGCGAATTACTAGAAGACGATGATTGTTGAAATCAGTCACGACAAGATGGCCCTCGTGATTGAATGTCACACCTCGTGGGGAATCAAAGTGCTTCCAGAGTGCTCCTTCAAAACCATATTTATTCAGGAACACTCCGTCAGGTCCAAACAATTGAACCCGATGATTCCTTGTGTCGGACACCAGGATTTTCCCCTCAGAGTTAACTGCTACATCCCATGGATAATTGAACTGCCCATTCTTGGTTCCTTTCTCCCCAAACTTGAGAATGAACTGGCCATCAAAAGTGAAGATCTGGATGCGATGATTGTCCTTGTCTGCCACTACAATCCTCCGTGAGGAGTCACAGGCAACGCCAGCAGGCCTATCAAACTGGCCAGGTCTGGCGCCCAAGGTGCCAAACTTGTGGTGAAAAGCCCCACAAGGTTTAAAGATCTGAATGCGGTTGTTGCTACGATCAGCAACAATGATATAGCCTTCCTTGTCTACACTAACACCCCAGGGGCGGCACAGCTTTCCATCACTATCCCCTTCACTAGCAAAACAGAGCCCTGGTAATCCAATGCCAACATAACTGCGTCCTGATTTGACCATGACTTTAAATGGGCTGTTTTCTACATGCTGGTTGCACATCATGACTGAGATCAGATGTTCCCCTTCCATCTGTGGCCTGTAATTTACAAGATAAGTTCCATTCTGCTGATCACAAATATCAGCACCAAAGAGATTTCCATCTGGCCCCATTACAACGGCTGAAATCATGTCTCCCCCAGAAAGGCGAGGCTCACCATCATGATCATAACCTATCACTGAGAAAGAGGCTACTTTGCCTTGCAATGCACGTTTGAGACCCTCTCCAGTGGCTTTGGTCAGAGGAGCAAAGGCTCCACTGCTGACAAACCCCATAGACTTGATGGCCAAATACAGTGCCTGATCAGGAGGAGTAAACATGACCCTGTCATCCTCTTGAGGCTGCAGGAAGCCTCTTACATTCTTCATTTCCTGCATCTGTGCAAGCATCCGATCCCGTGCCAAGAGGATATCCATGTTCCGGCCCTCTTCTAAGACCTGCTGGACTGCGCTGATGGTGTTATCGAGCTTATTAAGATTTTGACGTAACTTCTCAACTTGCAAGTAGAGGGATTTGGCTTTCACTTGGCGGATTTTTTCCACCTAAAATAAGAGCAAGAAAACATATTTGGAATTATCAACTGCAAATATTATAGAAAATGGAACAAAATATTTGAATGTGCAAAAGCAAACCCTACTAAACTATTAAAATTAATGAAGAATTTACTCCTCCCAACTTACTGTTTACTTATTTTATTTATTGATAAATTTCTACCTAAATATTCTTGGAAATCCAGATCATAATTGTTTCCAACATAGTATTATATAATAAAGTAGCCAACAAAGCTAACATAAATACAAAATAATATGTAACAAGTCATATAAAACATTGCTAAAATAGCTATCAAGCAAATTGATAAATTCAAAGAGATAATCACAAAGGAAAGCTAGCTTACAGAAGTGTTTTTCAAATCTGACTAGACAAGCAGCCAAGAAGCACTAAGACACTCCTGGGGTGGGAGTGAGGAATCCATAATATTGGTGTTGCCGCTGAGAAGGCCTGGTTGTTTTTAACCAAGTCTCCTTTTGGGGCATCCAAGGTGGATCTTGTTATATGAATGGGGCTTCCAGATGGTAACATACTGTGGAAGTCATTCCTTCAGATAATTGAAAAGATGTTGAAATAAGCACTTTGGAATTTACTTCAAAAAACAATGGATAGTTACTGAAGTTGAGTGAGAATTACGTCACATATTCCTAAGGAAACCTGAAGGAAGTCTAGGCACTATATCTTGATTTTGTTGCAGCTTCTAGATAATTTTCAAAGGCATGCTGCTTCACCAGAATTTAACACTAAATCAAAACAAACTTGACATTATCTGTGCCAACTAGAAGCAGCTGTAATTACTCATCAGTCATTACTTTTACAAGTACTTGTACTTTTTCAATAGGAAAGGTTCAAAAATGTATTTTTAATAGGGAGTACACTATTACCTGTTTTAATGCAGATGGTATTATCGTAGAGAAAGGTGTGATGAGAGTAGAACATATTTAATAAATATTTCCCAATCAGTTTTAACAAAATGAGAATTATATTCAGTAGACATAGGTAATAACTCTACCTCAGCCAAGCACCTTGTCAATTGTGACAAGTCTAAAGTAGCTATAAACGTCTAAGACAATCCAAGAGATTAGTCACAGCCCAGATGTTGAAGTTTCCATATACCAACAACTTAGAGACTCCAATATTGGATTCAAGACAACTCCAACTATTCAGGTATAGAGAACGTTAGATTGGTGGCTGCCTGGTACACAAATAAATGCTATCTGAATTCCAGATACACTCACATAGTTCTGTAACCTGATGAAATTGTGGTTTGTTGCATCATGGTCTGGAAGAGGAGCAGAATTTTTAGCAATGAGGGCAGCACCTTGCCCTTGCCTTCAACTCTTAAATCTGGTCTTAGATGATATTATCTAGCTCATCTAATGAAGTCTCTAATAGCATTTCCAAGTTAGCTTTTCCAACCTGAATACAATCCTCCAAGAAGATGATTTTATTAGCCATCAATAGCAGAAGGAAAGACTTTGAGAAATTACCTGGGTGTCTGTCTGTCCAAAATAAGTTGATGTATGGCTTTGAAGAAGTAACACTACCTGCTTAACTTACTCTCTCCTGGAATAGTCTGCTTTAGCTATATTAGAGTAACTACCTGTACCTTAGGACTTCAATATCAGTTGCACCTTCCCCTGAAAATATCTGATTCCTAACTAAATTTTTCTAATCTCAATCAGGTTTATTTTCTAAAACCCATCTCCAAAAATCTATCTTGAGTAAAGCCTTCCCATAAAGACCTAACACCCATATGCTAACTTGAAGAAATTAAACTTGTACTCTTGTACTCTTGTAGAGTGAAATTGTACTCTTGTAGAGTCTACGTTTAATTTCTTCAAGTTAGCATTGAAGAAATTAAACGTAGACTCTACAAGAGTACAATGTTATAGCATGAGAACAATTCTTCTCAATTGAAGGGGTTGGCAAGCTTTAATCAGTCAACCATACACAGGTATTGCAGCAAAAGCCACTGCGTAGTTGGGCAATCAAATGATTGTTATAAAGCACCAGCCAGCAGCAATAATGGTAATTAATATTAGCAAGTAATCAGCAAGACTCTCAACAGGATATTGGCCAATTAGACACTTCAAGATTTAATTAGAGGCTATTAGAAAAAAAATTCCATACAGAGATATGTTTAGAGATTTCTCAAACTGTGGGATGTAGTCACTTTCACTTGATTCTTCCTACTACTGTTATTAAGCCATACAACTCCAGCTGGATCTGTTTAGACTTCTGTTCCAAGTAGGAATTCATTGCTTTTTTGTAAAAATGAAGTCAAAAGAATCTTTTATTTTATTATTTATTTTATTTTATTTTATTAAATTTATATACCACCCTTCTCCTAGTGGACTCAGGGCGGTGTACAGCCAAGAATAAAAAGCACTCCAATACAAAATTTAAAATATTAATAAAAGAATTAAATAATTTTGGCCCAATAAATTTAAAAAACCCAATAGGCAATTAAAATTTAAAACCCATAAAACTTTAAGCTTAAAAAAGAGGGGGGGTGTTACACCAGCTCAGCTTGACAAAATAAAAAAGTTTTTAGGGCACGGCGGAAAGCCCGGAGATCAGGTATCGTACGGATCTCCGGGGGCAAATCGTTCCAGAGGGCTGGTGCTGCCACAGAGAAGGCTCTCCCCCTGGGTGTCGCCAGCCGACATTGTCTGGCTGATGGCACCCTGAGGAGTCCCTCTCTGTGGGAGCGAACTGGCCGGTGGGAGGCTATCGGTAGCAGAAGGCGGTCCTGCAAGTACCCAGGCCCTATGCCATGGAGCGCTTTAAAGGTGGTCACCAACACCTTGAAGTGCACCCGGAAGACCACCGGAAGCCAATGCAGCTCACGCAGGAGAGGTGTCACATGGGACCGCCCCCTTGCTCCCATAATCCCCCACGCGGCCGCATTCTGCACCAGTTGGAGCCTCCGGGTGCACCTCAAGGGGAGCCCCATGTAGAGAGCATTGCAGTAGTCCAGGCAGGAAGTGACGAGTGCCTGAGTGACTGTGCGTAAGGAGTCCCGATCTAGATAGGGACGCAACTGGCGTATCAAGCGAGCCTGATAAAAAGCCCCCCTGGCCACGGCCGTCACATGCTCCTCCAAAGACAGCCGTGCATCCAGGAGGACGCCCAAGTTGCGAACCCTATCTGTGGGGGCCAATGACTCGCCCCCAATGGTCAAATGATGGAGTCAACTGGCCATATCGGGACGCCGGAAGCCACAGCCACTCGGTCTTGGAGGGGTTGAGTTGGAGCCTGTTGCC
The DNA here is from genome assembly GCA_038048745.1 of Coluber constrictor foxii. Lineage (NCBI taxonomy): Eukaryota > Metazoa > Chordata > Lepidosauria > Squamata > Colubridae > Coluber > Coluber constrictor. Next base: position 121,036,538 of record CM075961.1, on the reverse strand, counting down.
CCCCATCCAGATCCGCACGGCCTCCAGGCATCGGGACATCACTTCCACGGCATCGTTGGGGTGGCCTGGGGTGGAGAAGTACAGCTGAGTATCATCAGCGTACTGATGGAACTTCACCCCAAAGCCACGGATGATCTCGCCCAGCGGCTTCACATAGATGTTGAACAGAAGGGGCAAAAGGACCGACCCTTGTGGCACTCCACAAGAGAGGAGCCTCGGGGTCGACCTCTGCCCCCCTGCCAACACCGTCTGCGACCAGTCAGAGAGATAGGAGGAGAACCACCGCAAAACGGTGCCCCCCACTCCCAACCCCTCCAGCCGGCGCAGCATGATACCATGGTCGATGGTATCAAAAGCCGCTGAGAGATCTAACAGGACCAGGATAGAGGAGCAACCCCTATCCCGAGCCCTCCAGAGATCATCCACCAACGCGACCAATGCCGTTTCCGTGCTGTACTCGGGCCTGAAGCCGGACTGGAGCGGATCCAGATAGACAGCTTCATCCAGATACCCAGGAAGTTGATGCGCCACCACACTCTCAACAACCTTCGCCCAGAAGGTAAGGTTGGAGACTGGATGATAATTAGCCAAAATAGCTGGGTCCAGAGAAGGCTTCTTGAGGAGAGGCCTCACCACCGCCTCTTTCAAGGCAACTGGCAAGACACCCTCACTCAAAGAAGCGTTAATAATCCTCTGGAGCCAGCCTCGTGTAACCTCCTGGGAGGCCAGCACCAACCAGGAGGGACACGGGTCCAATAAACATGTGGTCGCGTTCAGCCGCCTCAGTATTCTGTCCACGTCCTCGGGAGCAACAGGATCGAACTCCTCCCAGATGACATCCTCAAGACCGGCCTCCGTCATTCCACCCGTATCTACCCAGTTGGAGACCAGACCATCCCGAATCTGAGTGATTTTATCGTGCAGAAACTGAACAAAATCCTCAGCACGACCCTGCAAGGGGTCCTCCCGCGCTCCCGGATGAAGGAGGGAGCAGGTCACCCTGAACAGGGCGGCTGGGGCGGTTATCTGCCGATGCAATAAGAGCGGGAAAATGGTTACGTTTTGCCGCTTTTATCGCCACTAGGTAAGTCTTAATATGAGCTCTTACCAGTGTTCAGTCAGACTCGGAACGGCTGGACCTCCAACTGCTCTCTAGGCGTCTTTTCCGGCGCTTCATCTCCCTTAGCTCCTCGGAGAACCAAGGAGCCAGGTAAGCTCGGCGACGGGTCAGAGGCCGCAAAGGCACGACTCGGTCTAAAGCATCAGCGGCCGCCCTATCCCAGGCGGCCACCAACCCTTCAGCCGAGCCATGTGTCAGATCCTCAGGAAATGGCCCAAGCTCCGTCTGGAACCTCTCCGGGTCCATCAGGCGCCTGGGGCGGAACCATCTAATCTGTTCCGCCTCCCTGCAGCGGGGCATGGCGGTTAGAAAGTCGAGCCTAAGGAGGGAATGATCTGACCATGACAAGGGCTCAATCACTATCTCCCCTAATTCAAGATCATTTATCCACTGACCAGAGACAAAAATCAAGTCCAGAGTGTGTCCTCCCGTGTGAGTGGGTTCATGAATTAATTGGGTCAGGCCCATGGCCATCATGGAAGCCATGAACTCCTGAGCCAACTCAGACGCCTCGCCGACGGATGGATTCCCAATTATAATAACTTTTGTTTATGAAGAACAAAAAAATTAATTCAGGATATGACAAAATTACCATCTTTTATAAGCAACTTTCCTTCCATGGATAATTGTTAAAAAACATAGAAGTATGTCACTGCAGTTCATAAACATATTGCATTCTCTTTTTACCTTCCACAGCAGCTCACATTCTCTTTCTTCTAAAGCCTTCTTGTGTCTGGAAGTCACAGCCTTCACTTCAGATTGTACCATTTTTGCCTTCATCTCAACTTGTTCTGCTACAGCTTGTGCTTGCTCAATACTTAGCTATAACAAAACAAAACAAAAACTTTTTAGTCAATTAACTGTATAATAGTGAGCCTGAGTAGCGTAGAGGGCTAATGCCTCCTACTAAAGGCAGCAATTAAGATCCAGCTGCCTGCAATTTCTGCGAGTTCAATCCTAGCCAGGCTCAAGGTTGACTCAGCCTTCCATCCTTTTTAAGGTGGGTAAATTGAGGACCCAGTTTGTGGGGGCAATAAGCTGACTTTGAATAAATACAGAAGTATGAAGGCTATTGCTTAACGCACTGTAAGCCGCCCTGAGTCTCCGGAGAAGGGTGGCATATAAATCAAATTAAAAAAAAAAGAAGAAGAAGACAGAGCACTTATTAAGCTATTCATTTTTTAAAAAAATGTTTAGAACTGAAGCATAAAATAACCAAGTCTACCAAATAGAAATATAGAGTACTTAGAGCATGTTCAAATCTTGACCAATATAATCAGTCTTTGAAAGTAGCTGGCAATGGCTGATTGAACACTTCCATTATTAGCATCAGAGCACAGTGTTAAAATCTTCTGTGAATTAGGAATTGGTAAAACAGATTATTTTTCTCAGAAAGTGATTTAACCAAAATGGTCTGTTTCCCTAGATTAGGATTTAGGACCTGGTTATTTATGCCTACTACTACCAATAGCCTCCAACCGGCCAGTACGCTCCCATAGAGTGTCGGCTGGCGGCCCCCAGGGGGAGAGCCTTCTCTGTCGGAGCACCTATCATCTGGAACGAGCTCCCCCCAGAGATTCGGAGGATCCCGGACCTGCGCACCTTCCTTTGCACGCTCAAGACTCACTTATTCCATCAAGCCGGCCTGACCTAAGTCTTTTCCCTCTTTTAAATGGGAATTTTAATTTGTTTTAAATTATTGGGATTTTAAATTTTTCAGCCAAATTATTTAATTTTGTTTTAGTCTATTTTAAATTTTGTATTTATATGTTTTATTTTATGGCTGTACACCGCCCTGAGTCCTTCGGGAGTAGGGCGGTATATAAATTCAATAAAATCTAAATCTAAGTCTAAATCTAGATCTACAACTCTTGCTCAAATAGTGCATATACCTTCTCCTGCCATGAATTCTCATTTAATCTACTACACAGAAACCTTCATTCACATATAATATTAGAAACTGCTTCTTTTAATTCATTCACTATGTACAGTTATCACATAAAGTGTGAAAAAGAGAAGCCTTGTACTTGCCTATCGGATCATACCCCCAACAGTCTTCCTCATTCAATTCAGTCAACGAACTACTGGAAATATCTGTATTCATCATAATAGCTTGGCCCAGGCTCTGCCTGCATCCCACCAGGAGACTTTACAGTAGATTAAATCTAGCCATTCAGGAATTTGAATGTGTTCTTTTCAATATATGCCTTGCAGTTCTCTGCTCGTTCTCTTTCTTCTATGCCCCCTTTCAATGGTAATAAGACTTAAAGTAAAAGAGTCATGAATACAAATTCAGCTTTCCCAATTTCTTAATGCAATCAATAATATAATTGATGATCTCATTTAAACATGACCAGCACACTTTGAAAACATTTCAAAATAATTTCATTATTTCCAGCATTGTAGCATCTTATCAATTATCAGCATGTTTTCTGGACTGTCTGAATATACCCACAGGCATTTGCCCTGCAATAACTGAAAGCCACCATGAAAAAATGCTTTTAATATTTTGGTAAAAAACCATCTGTTATTACAGTTGTGAAAATGCATGATTTATTAATTAAGAGAAAATCAAAAGATGTGTTCTTTCCTCCACAATGTCAAATGATTTCCATGAACATACACTGTACATTAGACATCTGTTAACCTAAAAATAACAGGAAGTTATGGGCCAATAATATTCCCATTTAGCCTAATGTATCTCCCAAAAAATCAAGCTTTAGACTAAGACAGATACTGTGCACATTCTTAAACACACATTACATAGCTCAGGATTTTCAAGACTATTAACGTCACTGTTGAGAAAGATTGTGCTTTTTAAATTTAAATCTTAAGACTTATGAATAAAATTTGGTTAACACGGATAACGTACGGGGTCACGATGGGTCGGACATGGCTTTGCAACTAACAACAACAACACGGATAATGTAGTGTTTCCCAGTTTTCCTCCATTACCCAAAACTACTTATCAGAAAGGCCTTTTTACCCAATTAAAGCTGCACTTTAAATGTCTCTGTTGTGATCAAGTAATGGGTTCAAAGAAAATAAACTTTTACTTAATTTTGGGTAATTTTACAGGTTTGGGGAGCACTGACCCAAGGGAAAGTAAGGTTAAAAACATACAGGTTTATACCCCATGGGCTTCTACTATGGATGAGTTTTCTAAAATAATGATTTACTGGAATAGCAACATATATGTTTGCATTATGGTAGCTGTAAGACACGGATAAGATGTAGGGGTGGGAAGCAGATATCTTTAGCAATGGAACCAACAAGTCCTGAAGGATAACTCAAGATTTCAGAGCATACTATTTCATTGTCTCATTACAAAAACAGGAATTTTGTAATGTTCATGTAATCTCTCTTGTCCATCAATGCACTTGAGCAACATAAATTTTATTGCAAACCCAAGCTAAAATTATTCCTCCACTCCCAAAAGATAGGGCAACTGACATCCAGGCAACCACTGTTATTATTTTACTACCATTCAGCAACCATGCAGGCTTTTATAGTAAAAGGTCAAGATCTTCTACATGAATTTCTGACTTTCTTTGTATTGCTCCTATCAGGCATAAGCAGATTTCTGATTTACTGCTGCCATTAAAAAAAGAAAACCATCTATTTTTTCTCTGTCAGTTACCCAGTAAGGCATAGATGGTTCTCACATATCTTAATCAGTATCAAAATAATTGATAGTAGGGTGAGGGAAAAGAGACAGTGGAATGGTGTAACTTCATGGATCAGACATCACTACCATTTGCTCAGGGTTGCTGAATGAATGGTTAAGAGATGATTAGGTGGAATTGGGTTTAGTCCAAATGCTTGGTTTTCTGGCAGTAGGAAGCCAATAATTTGTTTGCTCTCAAATATTCATCCAATCAAAAAAGGAGGAAAAAGGAGGAATCCTAGAAGACTCACGTATCTTCTATCCTTTTATAAAGGCAAACTAGTGAGGTTGCCCCCTGCTGCCTCCTTTTTAAAAATCCATCTTCTCTCGTGGCTATACCAACTGTCACATTTTTTCCCCAGGTAGATAGACTTATATAAAAAAGAAGCACCAATACTGGAGTACTATATCAAATAGCTACTCAGGGAGCAGGCATAGAGGGGTTCCTGTAAATAAAGATAATGCTAAATGCTGCTCATAACTATTTGCTTTGTACAAAGCCATGTATGTATTATTTTAATTAAAAACAAAAATTTAAACGAAGAAAAATTTACTAGCAGCCTACGTTTTTTAAACAATAGTTTACCTGTATGGCCCTTCCTTTTGATCTTTCTGATATCTTTCTTCTTAAAGTTTTTTTCTGTCTTAAAATTTTCAGAAAGGTATTTTTTTAAAAAAAGCCTTGGATGCCTGATCTAAATTTGTAACATCTTTCAAAAATCAATCTGCCATCTTGAGGATTTTTCAGAAAGATGTAGGGTATGCTTTTTCTGGATGTGCTTTATTTGAAATATTCAAAACCGGACAGAATGCCACCAATCCAAGAAGTAATGCCTCTATGACACTCCAGACCAGGAAAAACGTCCATAAGCTTAGCAAAAGAATTTCCTACAAATTTTGATTTTGAGATCAGCTAGACTTGTTTAACTGGTTTAATGGCACTTTAGACAAAGACACTTCATGAATATTTTTTTAAAAGTTGTATTTTTGGAAATGGTTAACATGCACCAATTATTGAGTCACTGAGACTATTAGATCAAAACTTTTAAAGCTTGTCTTTTTTCAAGAAAATACACTGGTAATAATATTTTTTTCCTTTAGCAAGACATATCAATTTAATTATTTTTCTTTAGGTATACCGAGAGTATATGTGTCCAAACACACTTGGCTAATGAAATATTGTAGTCTAATTCTAATTCTATTTCCCAACTCAGCAATGAGAGCTTATGTAAGGTTTCCAGAAAGCCTAGAAACCGTAGAATATAGGATGATAAAAATCAAACAGTCTGATAACATAACAAGAACCAAAACCACAATTTGAAAAATCTCTCATTTTATATAGAAAGATGAAAAGATCTGTCTTACAGTTATCAAATGTCTCTCAAAAGCTAATCCGTATACTTATATGGTATGTATAGAGATCTTCAGACAGTCTTAAATAATGATTGGGAAAAGATATTGAAAAAGCCTATGCAAAAAAAAAAAGTTTTAGATAGTTAACTGCCAAAATTTAACAAGTTAAAAGGAATCTTTCCACAGAGATTGTAAATGAACATAATCCCAGTTGCTGCTCTATAATTGCTTGTGCCACGGTGATCGTCACCCTAATTTCTCTGCCTCTGCCTCTGCCTCTCTCTCTCTCACACACACACACTTCTATAGCTATTTTTTGTTTTGATTTCTTCAAAACTTGTTTTCGTTCTGCTATTAAGGAAAAAAGGGCAAAATAGAAGGAGCATTGGTCTTACCTGATACACTCCTTCTTGGTGTGCTGAGAGAATCCAAGCCATAGGTGTTAGCTCTGCTTCTCTGCCTGGAGTCTCAGTCTGTCAATGTTCTTGACACGTCTCCCTTGTCTGGTTGTTGCCCAGTTTTGATGAAGGTGTAACGATTGACAAGTCCTATTTCCTGTGTCGAGTTAAGCCCCTCCTAGACCCTGGACCAGAAAGTCATCAGGGTGGGATTGGATTCTCTCTCAGCACACCAAAAAGGAGCGTATCAGGTAAGACCAACACCCCTTTTCCAGTGTGCCGAGACAGAGAATCCAAGGAATGGGACATACCAAAGCCGGCTATCCTAAGGGTGGGTAACAGTCTGGTCCTGGGTCCCCAAATCCATAAGCACCTTCTGGAGCACCCTTATGCTGAAGGCCGCCGCTGCTGAAGCGAAGGCGTCCGGCTTGTAGTGCTATACAAATGTGAATGAACATCGATAGACGTCTGTGTTGCCCATGCAGCTGTCGTGGCCGTGCTTCTGGTGGAGTGGGCTGTCACCCACCAAGGCAACAGAAGAGCCTGGAGCACCTAAGCCTTGGCGATGCATGCCCATATCCACCTGCCTATAGTCAAAGGAGTGACCGTCTTGCCTAGTGTAGAAGGCTGGAAGGACATGAACATAGATACCGTCTTCCTGATAGAGGAAATCCTCTTAAAATATATGTGAGGGCCCTCTTAACATCCAGGGTCTGCCACTTCTTCTTCAGGGCATGAGTAGGGCACAGGCAGAAATCTGGCAATATTAGTTCCTGAGCCCTATGGAACCAGAATTCACCTTGGGAATGAAGGAGGGGTCCAACCACAAGATCACTCTTTGATCTTGTGTGAAATATACACAGGTCCTTTCGTATAGAGAGGGCCGCCAGCTTGGAAATTCATCTGGCTGATGTGATGGCTACCAGGAAGGCCACCTTACAGGAGAGGAAGTGCAGGCTGGCTGATCTTAGTGGCACGAAGGCCCAGGTGAGGGATTGCAAGACATTGGGCAAGTCCCAGGTAGGGTACCTGTGCACCACAGGAGGTTTTAAATTCATTGCACCCTTAATAAATTTGCCCACCATAGGGTGTTGTGCAAGGGACCCCAGATCTCTGCATGATAAAATCGTGGACAGGGCTGCTACCTGTCTACAGATGGTGTGCGGAGTAGACCCTTGTCTAGTCCTTCCTGGAAGAACTCCAGAATCTGGGCTACTGACATAGATATGGGAACAATGTCTGCCCTGAAACACCAGCCGCAAAAGGCCTTCAAAGTGGCATCATATATCCTATTGGTAGAAGGCCTCTTAGAGGCCTGTATGATCCGAATCACTCTGGAGGAAAAATTTTCCTGGCTCAGGACCCTCCGCTCAAATTCCAGATGGTCAATTGGAGCCATTTTGGGTCCAGATGGGCCAAGACCCCTTAGCTGAGGGAGATTCTGTCCTGAGGAATCCTCCTTGGCCAGGCCACCAACAGGCTGACCAGGTTGGCAAACCATGTTCTTCTGGGATAGTGGGGGGCCAGGAGCAAGATCTTTGCATTCTCCATCAGTACCTTTCTGATCACCCCCAGAATGAGAGGAAGGGCGGAGTCATATAGCAGCCTTCTGGGCCAATGACTGTAGAATGCATCAACCCCCTCTGCAAAATCTGGTATAGACCCAGGTTGTTGGCTATTGGATGGCATAGTGAACAGGTCCATGACTGGAAGGCCAAAACACTCTGTCAGCTCCTTGAATAGGGACAGATGTGGGTGACACTCTAAGTGATCAACTGTGGCTCTACTGAGCCAGTCCGCCTGCATGTTCTCCACCCCCAAAATGTGTTCTGCTCTGAGGGACAGAAGGTGCCTCTCTGCCCAGAGGCCTAATTGTTCAGCCTCTTGCATGAGGGCCCTGGAATGGGTGCCCCCTTGGTGGTTGATATGGGCCTTGGTGGCCACATTGTTAAGATGAGGATGTGCTGACCAGACACCTTGTCTGGAACCGTCTGAGGGCCAGGAGGGCTGTCCTAAGTTCCAGCCATTTGATGTTGTGTCTCCTGTCCACCTGAGTCCACTGCCCCTGCGTTATCAAGGTCTGAAGATGGGCCCCCCAGCCAAAAAGGCTGGCATCTGTAGTGACGGCCAGTCGGTCTCCTTGAAGATGCAGCCTCTGGTGATGGCCCATAACATCCACCACTGGAAGGACTGGAGCACCCCAATGGGACTCAGACCTTTGCAGGGGAGTTGCTCCTGCCAGACCATTGGTAAGGAAGGAGGAACTGTTGCAAAGATCTAGAGTGCAGACGTGCCTATGGGATGATGGATATGTAGGACATCATCTTGCTCAGGAGCTGTGAGAGTGAAGCAATGGGCATTATCTGCTCCCTTTGGATACAAGTGGCTAATGACTTTAGGCTTGTCTGGTGCTCAGTAGATAGATAGACTTTGCACAGACTTGTATCTATGACTGCTCCCAGATGCAGCAAATGGTTGGGGGGAGACAGGTGGCTCTTATCGACGTTGATCAAAAATCTATGGTCCTGGAGGACCCAGATTGTGATCTGAAGATCCTCCCTCACCTGGGGCCAGAGGAGGATTGAATGTCGTCAGGATAGCACTGGACACATACGGGAAGTGTCTGGAGGTGCACTGCCAGCAGTTTGGTAAATGTCCTGGGCACTGATGATAGGCCAAATGGCAGGGCCTGATATTGATAATGCCTCTTGATGTAGTGGAACTGGAAGAACTGCTGATGGGTTGGCAAGATCGGAACGTGGAGGGTATGCCTCCTTCAGGTCTATTGACATGAGGAAGTCGCCCTCTTGGATGCTGTCCAGTATAGATTGGAGAGACTGCATTTTGAACCTTTTGCAGATGAGGTGATGGTTCAACCTCTTCAGGTCCAGAATTGCTTTCCCCCCCCCCCCCAAGGTCTTCAGGATCACAAATAAAATGAAATAAAATCCCTGCCCCTGTTGGTCTTCTGGGACTGGTTGAATGGCCTGGATATACAATAAATCGATTGCTGCCTCCATGAGGCCTCTTTTTGTTGTATCCTTTGATATGGGGCAACATATAAAGAAACTCGGGGGTGTGGAGAGAAATTCTAGGGCAAAACCGAGTCTCACCATATTCAGGACACAGGTGTCTGTTGTAGTTGCCTCCCACTGATGGGCGAACAGGCGTAGGCAGCCACCGATGGGAGGGCTGGACCTGCAGTCATCTGGAGCAATGAAAGGGGTGACTTCATGTGCCATGAAATGGCTTCTTGCCCTGTGATTGTTGCCGGTTCCAGAATCTGGCTATGAGCCAGCATGAGGAACAGCCTTGCTCTGCTAAAGCGCAGGAATGGCAGGGACTTCAGCTGCTGTTCGAGCTGGTAAAGCTGCTTGCTGGCAGACTGGGAAGCCAGCCATGTGACACTCTTTCCAGTAAAAGTCAACCCGATAGCGCTTATTCTCACGGTTGTGCTGTTAGAGAATCCAAGGAAATATGGTTATGTGTAGCTGTTTTTCCTAAAGCGTCTCTGCTGGGCGAAGACTGAGTCGAACCTGGGCAACCGCCAGATAAGGGGGGCATGTCAAGAAGACTGACGGACTCAGTCTCCAGGAAGAGAAACAGAGCTAACACCCATGCCTTGCATTCTCTACCTCAGCACATTGGAGAATGGTAGATTTTAAAACAATAATGTATTTACAGATACTTCATATATCTCTGAAATATATTAAAAACCTATATTCATGAATCCAGGAATCACACAATAATGTGACAGGTTTCATTCAAGAGAGAATGGCATAGCAAAGTGTATACAGAAGTGTTCTATAGCAATATTAGTAGCGTTTAGCTCAGTGTTTAGCTCAATACACAAACTTAAGCTGAATTGACTTAGACCTCCGGAATTCTTCAGTCAGAGTTGAAGTCCACTCATTGCCAAGACTGAAAAATAATGGTTTAGCCTATCCATGATGATTGTCTCCCAAAGGCTGCGAGACTTCAAAGAATACCAGTCCCTAGTGTAAGCTGCATATTTACCTGAATAGCTTGGCGGCCCTGTTGTGCATCTGCTAGCAGCTGAATAGTAAGAGTTCTGGAGTCCTGCAAAGCTTCTTGGAGGTAGATAAAGCTATGGCCGACATGGCGTCCCATGGTGCATTCCCGACAAATGGGAACAGAACAAGCATCACAGTAGAAATGCAGCACCTGAGACAGAGAGAGTATTGAATAATATGCACGTCAACAGAAGATGTAAGATTTATTTGTTTTAAAAGCCATTTCCTAAATGGGCAATCTGTAAAGTTCACTGCAGAGGGGACAATAGAAGTTCCTTTTCGTTTTAATTCAAAATTATGAGAATAACTTTTTTCTTTTGGTTATATCTTTCTTTATAAACCATATGCTTCGAAGTGTCATTAGATTTATATAATACCTTCCGGTTAAGCTCTTAATTTACTGTTTATTTAGATAAAATGTTTTGGTTAACCACCCTCAAATAGACTCCAGTGAACTTTCCCAAAATATTGTGTCAAGGGATTAACTGATTTATTCATCAGCAAACTACAAAGCTCTTTTCACATTTCATCCAGCAGAGGGAAGCAACAGAGAGCTGGGAGTGCTTCTCATTTAGGTATTTTTAAAAAACTCCATGTTTACACTATCTTTTACTGCTCCAGAACAGTTTGATATGTTTATCTCTGTAGAACACAAATAGTTCAAATTACAAGTAATGTAATACTATAATTGTGTTCTATAATCATGTAAAATAGTGTGGCATTCATTATTCCCATTTTCTTGGCATATTCATTATTCTGTAAAACTAACCATGATATTAAAATATTCCAATTTAACAAATCAATGTCTAACAATCAATCAACAAAAATCATGAGTTTCAGCATTAATAAACTATATTTGAATATTACTTCCAAAATCAAAGTTTAGTATCCCTTTCAAACAAAATGGAATACATAGTGTACATATGAAGAATATTGGGCAATTCAATTAATTACTTAATCATGCACACATTAAAATTCACATTACAAAAATTGAGTATCCATAAGCTAAAACTTTTTTTTAATGAAGACTATGAATCTGTAGAGCCAGAAATAACTATCAGTGTTACTATTACCTGGGATCCCATAAAATTCAACATTTGTTCTTTGGCAGAGCATAGCAGCATCATTTTTATTTGCTATCTGATTGCATTTTATTTCTAAATGTAATGTGCTCATTTAAAAAAAAAATCCTACACAGAAAAAAAATCCTAAAAGCACAGAAGGAAACTCATGCAGGCCACCAGTATAATATCACAGTCGTTGTGGTAGTTAGAAAAATCCCCCCCCCCCCCCCCGGCTTAAAGGGGCCAGCAACCACAAAGAAAATGGCGTCAATATGAGCAAGAACTCTGCTTCAAAGTAAACCCACTATTAACCCTCTGAAACAGTTAATGCCAGAAGCAAAGCTGGGTCAAAGGCCAGAGAGCAGTGCTGTCATGCAGATCCAGATGCTACTTTCCACAGGGATACAATGTAGAAGTCAGTGCACACTAGCCACAAAAGAGAGGAAAAAGTAATCAAAACAATTAAAGAAAGCTTCTAGTTCAGTGAGAACTACCTAATGACAAATAAATCATTTTTTATTATAGAATATAGAACTGATATGCAAAAAATGTTTTTAATGTTTTGGTTTAACAAATGAAATTGTAAAAATTTCTACCGAAACACCAGGTTGCCAGAAGAATTGTTAATGAAATGAAGAGGCACTCTTTCCTCTCACTAGTTGTGCTAACAGATGTTGATGTTAAGATATGATGAAGTAAAAGATGATCTTTGGATTGCCTTTGTCATGTTCAAACTGGTTGGTAGACTTTTTAGTAGCATCTCTCCATTACTAAAGAAAATAATAATATCTCCATCTGTAGTGGTGTTCTCTACTGTTAGCACCTAAATTTTGGAGGGGGTTGAAAGAGAAAGATCAAGAAGTCTTTCCCCTCCAACTTTGTTTTCTTTATTGAAGAAATATGGCTTTTTGGGAGGGAAGGGGGGTTAAAGCTAGGGAAAGCTTTTGGGAAACTCATCCTGAAGCTGCTGCCTTAGCATGCAAGAGGCTAGTTTCCCAAAGCCTACAAGAGCCAGTGGTTTGTAGCTGATCTGGGCAGAAAGCTCTGAAAGCAGCCTCCATTTTCTGAAGGAAATTGCCAAAGCAAATGGCGGCTGCTTCCAGAGGGCATCGGTACTAGGCCCAAGCACTGAGGTTGTGTCAAGGTGGGAGGAGAAGAGAGGTGGGGATGCTACAGCATCTCCATGATCAGTTGTATGGGCAAATCAGAGTGATGCAGCCTTTGTAATTTTGAAAGAGTACAATATATGTAGTTTGGGGATGTGTGTAATAACTTTGTACTGACCTGTCTTATCTAGAGGACTTTGTTCAATATACTTCCATATTTGGGTGGTGGTAATGGTTGTGTAATAATACTTAATAATACTTAACTACTTATGTTAAAATGCATGAAATATCTACTGGCTATTGTCCTATAAAATGTATTCTATCTATCTGCTGCCATATAATATTAGGTAGTAGAACAATACTAAGTGCTCACCAACACTTCTCCTCCCAGCTATTCCTTGCCATGTACTCTGACTAAGAATGTACAGTTCCACATAGACTGACAGCAGCTTTTCACCCACAAAAAGGAATTCAACCTAACTGGTATTTTGTTCTGCCTAACAGCATTCTCTCAACTGGTCACTTTTCCAGTTCACCTAACCATGGTTTATCAAATAAATTACAACAGCGGATATGTGCTATGTGTCAATTGCTAACTGGATTGTACCTTCATTTGTTCCCATTTGTTGCAGAGATGAGCAAACCAGACTCTATTCACAATATAATACTTTCCAGCAGAAAACTAATTCTGCATCATAGAGTATTCCAAGGTTATTCAAACGTTTGCAAGAAACTTTTAAGAAAATAATGGAAGATTCTGACTAGAAAGTGAATTTATCCTCTCATAAGCAATATGCTACTTCTCTATGTCCTGGCCAAACTGTTATTGTTGTTGTTATTCACAGAAAATAAGAAAATAATTAGGTATGATGTATTAAGGCTATTTGCAACACTTAAACAACATGAAGTTGCCCAATTATTTCTGATGTAATAGCATATTTCTATGTTTGTTTGTTTGTTTGTTTGTTTGTTTGTTGTTTGTATGTGTCTATTTCAATAGAAGACACAATTTGCCTATTCATATCTGGACAAAGTGGTTAAATAGGGTAATTATTTAGACAGGCAATCACTACAAGTAGTACTCGATTTACTAGCACAATTGGTAGTATTTCTGGTGCTAACTGAGACAATTGTTAAGTGAGACAATTGTTAAGTGAGTTTTATGCCGTTTTACAACTTTTCTTGCCACAGTTAAATGAATAACAGCAGTTATTATGTTAGCAACAAAATTGTAAAGTGAATCTGGCTTTCCTAGGGACACTGCAACTGTCATAAATATGAATCAGTTGCCAAGCATATGAATTTTGATCATATGACCATGTGAAAAACAGTCATAAGTCTTTTTTTTAGTGTTGTAACTACTAACAGTCACTATATGAATGGTTGTAAGTCAAGCCTATAGCAGGAATCCTATGGCTCTACACAGGACTCATGTCAAACAAAATCCCAGAAAAGGCAATGAAAACCCATTTGTACTAGATTTTGCCATACTGTTACTAGGATTCAAACTGTTTGGAATTCAAAAGAATGACATTTCTAGGAATAGTGGGGAAAAAAGACATAATAGTTACATTATAAAATGGGGACAGCAAAAAAATAAGAACTGCTACATGCAAGAAGCCCACTTGTTTGTTTAAAGGCTGGTTTTAATTAAAAACTCCACTTTGCAGGTCATTCATGGAACATTCCTAAATCTGACCCCCAGATGATATTGGTCCATCTAGCCAATGTCTACTTAGTTATTAGTGTTAAAAAAAACAACTAAAAAAAGCAAAACTAGACACAGAAATGGAGACCAAAGGCTCAAATCTGAAATGCAAATATTGGAAATAATCTGGAATTATACTAAAATAGTTAAACAAAACTGTTTAAAACTTTCATTATTATAGAAAATATATAAAATAGGATAGCATTTCAGATTCCCTGATGTAGATTAAGTTTTTTAAATATTTCAGACCAAACTTAGCCTTTTAAAGATCATTATCAGAAGCAGTAACAGTGACAAAGAAGTAGTGTGTATTTGTGCTAAGAATTATTTGCAAATGCAAAAGCTATTTGCATTTAAGACTTGCATTAATGCCCATTTCCTCAGCTAGGAGGAAATGTTCTTTGAATTAGTCATGTGCATTCAAACAAACAAACAAAACTCTACCTACAGGAACCTGCTACATTTTCCAAAGCGGTAGGGCATATCACATGGGGCTATTCATCTTTTACAGCCGAAGCAGGCAAAGGAGTACCAGAGCAAGGCTATAAAGTTGATTGCTCTAGGATAGGGCTTTACAGTGCATAGTAAAACAAAAAACATGAACGTTCAAGTGTCATACTCCCTTTTTGGCCCATCTGCTTTCAAAGAGCTAGAAGGGGGGTGGGTAAGTAAAATGTCTCCAAGGATTGCATAGCAATCAACCAACATCTGATGAATGGCCACTAGAGTTAAACTCTGACCTGAATGGACAATTCCTAAACCAGTTACCCTCCCCCACATTGTCCCCAATATGCCCCACCTACCTGCCTCCCCTTTACAAATGTTTTAAGTACCAGGCACAATTAACAAAAGCAATGGAATGTGGATGCAGTTTCCATTGAAAGCTGCAATGCAAAAACAAAAACAACATCCCACATAAAAAAGCTGAGGTTCATTGAGAAGCCAATGGAGACCTATGGCTTAATTGTACTGCTTTGCCTTATTATTCACATATGGACACAAGAAAAGAAAGGGCTTGATTGTTGTGCTGTGATTATGATGACAGAACAAACAGAGTATGAATAACACTTCCAAATATGGATTTCAAATGGAATGTAAGACATTGGGAATAAATGATAAAAATGTATAATATTTTAGACATTATATACAATTACGTGGACTCATAACACAACAGAAGCACAAAAGAATCTATTTCCTGTATTTTTTAAAATAGGGATGTTAGAATCAGTTTTATTTTCCCTTTTCTAGTGAAATATCCAAATTTTTCTGATATTTTTATATACAAATCTTCTTTTGATTGAAATGATTATTCAGCCCTAGCAAACCCTTTTGAATGTGTTCAAGTGAAAGGAAAAAAGTCAATTCAGTTCAGTAAAACAATTTGAAATTTATTTTGATCAAACACAATGTAAAACAAAACAATCGATGAACCTTTTATAAGTAGAAGAGGAAGGTCAGGTATGAAATGTCAGCTAAAAAGTTAGAATATGATGTTACTATTGCCATTATAGCTATTAATATAAACTGGATCTCTCAAGATAAAATTGGAGTGTTATTTGTCTTAGTTACTTAATATTATGAAACAAATCTAAGAAATTAAAACAAAAGTAGGCAAAAAATAAATTCTCTATATTCAGAGTTATAGGGGTGTTAGTTGAATCTTTATTGCTGGCAATATTACAAAATTTGGCAACATCCAGGGAGGCAAAGTCCAATTTCAGATTTAAAGGATTCTAGCTCACTTACTTAAAATTACAAAAGCTTTTTCATCAACACTACACAACTATTAAATAATTTTGTCACTGAAATTGCTTCAATAATCAGATAAAACAGTATTTATTTACTAAAAAAGTAGGATGATGGTGTGCCCTTTGTTATCTGGTAAAAGTTAAATGGCTATTTTATGCTCAGTTTTTGACTAAGAGTCTATTAATTTTCTTGGCAAAGTGTATATTTGCTGTTTTATACAATGATGAAATTGGTAACATCAAAATTACCTTGTAATATGCCAATCAATCACTAGGACAAGGTAAATAAAAGCCAGAAAGAACCAATAGGTAGAATAAAGCCTTAATATTTTAGTTTTTTCAAAATATTTTCATTCAATGGACCATTCCGTTTAAACTTAGTATTCGTTCTAAAGATTATACTGCCTTGGATTGTATCTCAGCTTTCATTTTTTAAAGCAAGACTTAACATTCATCTCAATAAAAAAAATCCCTTGTTTATAATTTCCCCCTTTTTTTTTGTCATATTACTATCAGAATGTGAAATACTACTGTTTCTTTGGGCAAGATTATAAATTCTCCCTAACTGCAGACCTTGACTCATCTCATTGGCAAGCTCCATTTCATTTATTGAACGCAGTGGAAAACTCCAATTTAGTCAGATGTTATATTATTATTATTATTATTATTATTATTATTTACTACTACTACTGTTATTATTATTATTTTAATCCTCTTTCAACAAATACCCAGGTTATTGAAAAATATGGCATTTGTGGTTTACCTTTTGAGTAGCAATTCAAAATTCAAGCAATTCCTTAGATACGGGTAATTTCTATAGTCACAGATTACACTGTATGAATGGAACTCTATTTCTATCTCATATCCATTTTATCACATTACAGTTCCTATGCAAAAAAAGTTTTATTAAGGTTGTCTATCGCTGATGAAAACTGATTTAAAATAAAGATGATTACTTTTGTGCTTCCTTTTGACTTCAGCATAACTTTAGACACCAGATCATGTTTATCTTGGCTCTAACATAAGCTTATTAATATTAACAAATATTAATGTAAATTTTCCCTCACATTTACTATTTAATCACACTGACAGAAGTTACTGTATTTCAATCTATTTTAAGCAGCAAACTCCAAATTTGATTCATCACATGATACATTGAATAATTAATATAGCAGTACCAAACCATTTTGAGAGGTACTTCAGAAGCAGTAATTCTGAACCAATTTCTTGAAGCATCACATCCTGTTGAAAGTCAGAATTTAAAAGTTTTTCCTGCATGATTTTAACTATAGACACAAATGACACTTCTGCTGATATTATCACCATTCTCCAAATAATTTGGTATTATGGTAATTAATTCATAAAGTATTAGACTTTATTTGGCATTCTTTCTCCTTAAAATAATCACTATTCAGCAAGGGTAGCAAATAATTACAATTTTAAAAGTTCTAAAACCAATTTCATAGTTCAATCTTAAGCTACATATACTGTATTCTCTTCTTATTGCTTCATATTAAATCATTGATAATAATTTTTCTATATTGCATGTATAATGCATGTAAGATCATGTAAGTACAATTTAGATTTTCATACAAACTAAAACTTAGTTAAATACCTTTGTTAGAGTAGAAACTCCAGCATTTCCCCTACCCCACAAATTTAAAAATGTATTAATCAGATTAGTAAAATAGATGGATATCGGTCAAATTAAAAAAAATCTTCAGATTATGCCCTATAAACAGGTTTGCATGTTTTTGAGGTATGCCGAAATGCGTGCACACACACACACACACACACACACACTCTCATCCAATCTATCAAATTTAGATGGTTGCCTGTAAAACAGAAAGTTACTCTGGATATGAAAATAATGAATTAAAACAATAAATATACACAGCAAATAAACTATTAAAATACAAAATAATCATTATTAAAATATAAAAACTACAAGGCGTAAGAGAAATTGAATATTGGAGCCATCTTAGATATTTAACCTGTGCCTGGTGATATTATCTCTGTCACCTACTTTTCTTAAAATCTATACAATTTAAAGGAAATACATCCTGCTAAGATAGTTAAAAATAATCATGAATATTGTAATGAAGCAATCTCCAAATAAACGTTAGAATGCACTTTTTCTCAAGTCCTCTGGAACACATCCCGGAAATCACAGCATTACAGATCCAACAGTACTTGACACTGACAGCAGCAAGGGGTTAAGGACTTGAACAGAGGACCAAAGAGAACTACAGCTATATATTTCCCTGGGTGACTTTAGGTAACACTCAATCTCCCTCAGCACAAACCCATTACTATAGTTACTGTGAGAATAAAATGAAACGAGATATCTGAGGTGCATCACTTTGAGATGTCAGTGAAAAACATTATAAAATAAATCTTAAAAAATAAGATTTAATTATATATATATATATATATATATATATATATATATATATATATATATATATATATATATATATATATATATATATATATATATAATATAAAAGAGAAACAAAAAAAACACAAAGCACAAAGAGATTATGGAGTTACATTATCAAAGATTTTAATTAATTTAAGGCAGTAAGAACTTTTTAAAAGGTTTATCTGATATTTGTGTGTTCAAGAGATATTTATGCAGTTTTATTATTTATATTTTATTATATATTATATTTCATAAATATATATAATATATAAATATATAATTTGCATTATTTTTCGTAAGTATACATTTGCAAAGGATATTTTTCCAATACAAAATGTTTGTGGAAAGCACATATTCTTCCTATAGTGTGTAAAAATTAACACTTCCATAATGAAGCCGTACAAAACATTATATGAATTACATTTAAAACATAATTAAGTAAAAATAGAGTTCCAAGAATCAAGAAGACAGGAATTAAATTCTCGCTAATCTTATTCTCACTAGGAGACTATCTCTTTTTTAATATGGTCTCTGAATACAAGGCTTTGCAATGGAAAAAAACTAATATCTCTCAGTACTACCAATACTTCTTGCGATTTCCCTTTCAAATAAATAAACTAAGTCCTGATTCACTACAGCAATGAATTGACAATTTTAAACAAGGTGAAATAGCAAGTGATACAGACCGATATCAAATAATTACAATTTTACATTTTAGAAAATATCAGTGATACTGGTAGTGTTACTATATTTTTATTAATTAATTGAAATTTAGTTTAATATATCTACTTGGAATATAGATTTCAAAATAATTAAATAATTTTAATTATAAATTAATTATAATAAACAATTATAACCAGAGAGTCCTTCTGTGAGGAAGATAGACAATTAATAAGTTTGATATAAAAATTAATTGAGACCAGAATTTTCTTCGCTAAGCAAGGCAGTTGTTAAGTGAGTCGGGCCTGATTTCACAATCTTTTTTGTGAATTGCTGTAATTATTAAGTGAATTACAGAGTTATTAAGCAAATTCAGCTTCAACCATTGATTTTGCTTGTCAGAAGCTGGCTGGGAAGAATAGAATAGAATAGAATAGAATAGAATAGAATAGAATAGAATAGAATAGAATAGAATAGAATAGAATAGAACAGAACAGAACAGAACAGAACAGAACAGAATAGAATAGAATAGAATAGAATACTTTATTGGCCAAGTGTGATTGGACACACAAGGAATTTGTCTTTGGTGCATATGCTCTCAGTGTACATAAAGAAAAATAAAATACATTCATCAAGAATCATAAGTTACAACACTTAATGATAGTTATGATAGTTATTAAATAAGCAATTAAATCATACTAGGAAACAAATACAAACAATAGAGATACAAGCAACAAAGTTATAGTCATAAGTGGGAAGAGATAGGTAATAGGATGAGAATAATAATAGTAATACAGTCTTAGTAAATAGTTTGACAGTGTTGTGGGAATTAATTGTTTAGCAGTGATGGTATTCGGGGGGAAAACTGTCCTTGTGTTCAGTTTTTCTGGTGTGCAGTGCCCTATAGCATCATTTTGAGGGTAGAAGTTGAAACAATTTATGTCCAGGGTGCAAGGAGTTTTTAGATATTTTCTCAGCCCTCTTTCTGACTTGTGCAGTATGCAGGTCCTCAATAGAAGGCAGGTTGGAAGCAATTGTTTCTTCTGCAGATCTAATTATCCATCGTTGAAGTCTGTGTCTGTCTTATTTGGTTTCAGAGCCAAACCAGACAGTTATAGAGGTGCAGATGACAGACTCAATAGTTCTTCTGTAGAATTGAATCAGCAGCTCTTTGGGCAGTTTGACTTTTCAAACTGTTTGAAATCTATCCATTTTTTTTATTTTTTTATTTTTGCTATCCACTATTTCAAAATAGTGGACAGCAATAGCAATAGCACTTAGACTTATATACTGCTTCATAGTACTTTTTACAGTCCTCTCTAAACGGCCCTCTCTTAGAGAGCCAGCGTTTTGCCCCCAACAATCTGGGTCCTCAATTAATGACCTCGGAAGGATAGAAGACTGAGTCAAACTTGCATCATGTGATCCTGGGATGCTGTAATCATCATAAATATATGCCAGTTGCCACGTACTGGAGTTTTAATCAAATGACCATGGGGGATACTGTAAAAATCATAAGTGCGAGGACTGGTCATATCATTTTTAATGCATTGTAACTTTGAACAGTCATTAAACAAATGATTGTAAGTTGAAGACTACTTGTGAATATCAAAGCTTTCAATTATAGGTAGTCTTCAACTTACAACCACAACTAAGTCCAAAATTTTTATTGGCAAGATAGTTGCTAAATGAGTTTTTCTCCATTTCTTCTTGTTATACTTGTTAGCTGAATCATTGCAACTCTTAAACTGGTAACACAGTTGTGAAATGAATATGACTTCCCCTTTGATTTTGCTAGACCGAAGTTCGCTAAAGGTGATCACATGATCCCAGGATACTACAAATATCATAAATATATGCCACTTGCCAGGTGTCCAAATTTTAATCACATGATCACAGGGATGCTGCAATGTTTGTAAGTGTGAAAAACAATCATAAGTCATTTTTTTCAGTGCTGTTATAACTTCACTAAATGAATGGTTATGACACATGATTACCTGTATGCATTTATATATAATGGGATGTGGGAAAAAGTATTTAAATTAGATTAAAACTTTCAAGAACCTATGAAATACATTGGCATACTGTGGCTCCATCAGACTAAACATTTAGCATACTAGTACACCAGCGAATTGCAGACTTCCTACACTAAAGAGTTACCTACTTCTGAATTAGCAGGCACAGTAGCATAGCTTGTCAACCAGAAAGCTGACAGTTTGAGACCCAAGAAGTGCATGACTAGGTAAGTTCCTGTTCCTGTCCCACCTCCTGTCAATCTAGCAGTTCAAAAGCATGCAAATACAATTAGATTTTATATATGTATATAAAATACACACACAAACACACAAATATACACACACACACCTCCTTTTGGTGGGAATGTAACAGCTTTTCATGCAGCTGTGTATAATCATGCCTGCCACATGACCATGGAAGCATCTTCAAACAATGGTGGCTCCCTCAGCTAGGAAATGGAGATGAGTGCCACTCTCTAAAGTTGAATAAAACTTGACAGGAGAAACCTTTACCTTTACTTTTTATTTCTGAATTCAAACACTTTATTTCATATTGTAACAAATATAGTAAGATGATAAAAGAATACAGAAGACATAATGTAAGAAATCCCACTTCAGTTATAATTAATAAATCTGGCATGCTACAATAGATCTGTAACTATTGAAGATAAATTCTCACTCATATCATATTAAAAATTATGTTTTTTTTCTTTCTCAAATACTTTTAGAGCAATAGGGCATATCTAATTTAGTAATAAACTGTTAGATATACCTAGAAACAGACCAAGCCTAAAGTCTAGCACATTGATAACTTAAGCTTGGGTCAAATTCAAATGGATGAGAATACCCAAAGTCAAACTCACAGCAAATCATTATGTCTTCAAAAATTAAATAATTTCTCCATGGTCCGCTTAGAAAATGAAAGTTGTAGCAAAAGTGTGTCAGAAGATCAAAGAAAATTATTAATTAAACAGTGGCCAAGGCTGCCACCTGCCTGCGGAAAGTGTTAGCAGATAAACCTTTATTGAATCCCTTCTGCAGGAAATCCAACACCTGAGGGATGGAGACCAATGTAGGAATCAACTTCTCCTTCCTGCACCAGCGACAGAAGGAAGTTCAAGTAGCGTCATAAATCCGGTTCTTAGATGCCCGGCGAGAAGCCAGCATGGTCTCAATCACCTTCTTGGAAAAGTGAGCCTTTGTCAGGATCTCCCTCTCAAGTGCCAGACAACCAATTGAAGCCAATGGGGGTTCAGATTGGTTGAAGGAGATCCTGTGAAGAGGGATCCTCCATGGGAGTGAAATGGACAGAGTCATGAGATCCACAAACCACAGATGTCATGGCCAGTAGGGTGTCACTAGTAGCACTTCTGCCCCCTCCTCCCAAATCCTCCTGATAACCCTCAGAATGAGCGGCGTTGGAGGAAATGCATACAGCAGACTGGAAGGCCAAAGGTGAAGGAGGGCATTGGTACCTTCTGCTGTAGCATCCAGAAGCAGGAGAAAAATTTTGGGAGCTGGGCGTTCTTCGGACTGGCAAACAAGTCCAAATAGAGTTGTCATGTAATGAAAAAGGTCTGGGTGAAGATGCCATTCTGACTGGCCTATGGTTGTACAGCTTAACCAGTCCACCTGGGCGTTGGCAACCCCAGAAATGTGCTCTGCTCACAATGAGAGAAGGTGCTTCTCTGCCCACATGCACAACTCCATCGCTTTGTGCATGAGTGCCTTGGATCGAGTTTCTCCCTGACGATTGACATGCACCTTGGTGGTGATGTTGTCTATCAGCAGCAGCGCATGCTGGCCTATTAACATGGGTTGGAAATGCTGGAGCACCAAATGCGTCGCTCTCAATTCCAGCCAATTGATATCATTGAGCAGCTCCCCCAGCGACCACTGTCCTTGACCCACTTGATCGTCCAGGTGTCCTCCCCAGCCAAAGAGGCTGACATCTGTAGTCACAACCTGCCTGACTGCTTCTCTGAAAAGGCAGCCCATTTCCAATGCCTCTGACATCCACCAGTCTAGGGACCGAAGAACTTTGGCGGGAACTCTGATCTTGTCGCTCGTGTTGCAGCGGCCTGATCTTTGACTGGGCAAAAGAAGCCATTGAAGGGCTCTGGTATGGAATCGGGCCCACAGAATGATAGCCAGGCAAGAAATCATCTTTCCCAACAACGGGGAAAGAACCAACACTGATACCCTTCTCAAGGTCCTGACCTGGAGCACCAAAGCCCTTATGCTGTCTCTGTGTTCCTGAGAAAGGAAAACCTGAGAAGTCAGCGTCTTGATAACTGCCCCTAAATGAGTGATACTGGTGACTGGAGCAACTTGGCTTTTATCCCAGTTAATAGAAAACCCATGATCCTGGAGGATCCTGGACCGTAATTTGTAGGTCAACCTGTGCCTATGCTAAGGACAAGGATTGAATTAAAATATCATCTAGATAGTATTGAAGCCGTATAGGCTTTGCCTGCAGATGGGCAGCTATAACATCAAGAAGCTTAGTAAAGGTCCATAGGGCTGAAGAAAGGCTGAAGGGAAGTGCCCTGTATTGCCCATGGCAGCCCACATTAGCAAAATGAAGGAAATGCCTGTGGGATAACCTAAGCGGCACATGGAGGTATGCTTCCTTAAGATCAACTGAGGGTAACAAATCACCCCGTCTGATGCCAGCTAAGATAGACTGCAGGGATTGCATCTTAAATTTTCTGTACCTGACATGTAAATTGAAATCCTTTAAAGTTAAAATGGCCCTCTGCCCCCTGAACTTTTGAGAACCAGAAAAAGGATGGAATAATAACCACAGTCCCTCTGTTCTGCTGGCACCTGTTCTATAACCTTGATATCCAGCAAGGATATGGATCTCAGCCTCCATAAGACCACATTTAACCAGATCTCAAGAAACCAGACATTGGACAAACTGGTTTGGTGGAGTAGAACAAAACTCCAAAGTGAGCTCGAGCCTCACTGTCTGCAAAACCCAAACATCTGAAATGGTAGCCATCCATTGATCAACAAAACAGTGCAAACAGCCACTAATGGGAATCCCCAAAGGGAAATTACTTGGAACGGCGGTAAGGCTGGTTACTGGCTCCCCAAAAGGGATGCCTAGATTGCGGCTGTCTGGCTCTGTCCCAAAAGGATGACCTATCCTGGGATCTATCCAAGACCTGAGAATAGGGCCTCTGGTAAGGAGAGAGGTTAAACTCCACCTCCCAAGGCTGAAATGACTGCCTCCTGTAAAAGGGAGTGGATCTCCTCTCAGCCCTTCTGTAGGTATATGGGAGAACCTTCTGCTTATCCTTACCTTCTACCAAGATAAAATCAAGGACCTCCCCAAAAAGACTTATCTTTATATTTAAATACTGTTTGAATGAAGGTAAAATATGGTTATGACCACATATATGTCCACATTTAAAAAAAAACTATAGGGTTTACTTTTCCAGATGACTGTAAGTGAAAAAGTAAATTTTCTTCATTAGAAAATCTATATAATTAATTGAATGAATACTCATAATTGTAAAATAATTATAAAATAATTGTTTAAGGTATGCTTTGCTTTACAATCAAGCTTATTTTTAACAACAGCAAAGGCAAGGACACAATTTTTTTTAAAAAAAATATGGCTTTAAGGCATTTTCTTTAGAATCCCCCTAGAGTAGCAGGTGGAAAACTGGAGGATTTTGGAAGATAGATGGCAAAATAAGTGTTTGGGTAAAGGTAAAGGTTCCCCTCGCACATATGTGCTAGTGGTTCGGACTCTAGGGGGTGGTTCTCATCCGTTTCAAATCCGAAGAGCCAGCACTGTCTGAAGACGTCTCCATGGTCATGTGGCTGGCATGACTAAATGCCAAAGGCACATTGAACTCTGTTACCTTCCCACCAACGGCGGTCCCTATTTTTCTACTTGCATTTTTTTTTTTACGTGCTTTCAGACTGCTAGGTTAGCAGAAGCTGGGACAGGTAACGGGAGCTCACCCCATTACGTGGCACTAGGGATTCGAACCGCGGAACTGCCAACCTTTTGATCGAGAAGCTCAGCGTCTTAGCCACTGAGTCATCACGTCCTTTGAAAGTGCTTAAGGGCATCCAATTTAAAGCACCCCAAACTGAGAGCTGGCACTAATCAGGGTGATGTGTGAAATTGCATTAAACTTCTGCTGAAGATGAACAATAATTGTTCCTCAAAAAGCCCGCTCAAGCTTTTTCACCTCAACTATTATTTATCATTTCTATTGTTCTATAAACAAAGGGCATTGTTCCATTGTTCTATAAACAAAGGAAAAGAAGGGAACTCTTGCTTTATATTTTGATAAATCAGCTTGAACTGCAAAAGTCATTGAGCATGAGATGGCATAAAGGACCTACTGAAAATTCTATTTGCTACTTTCCATTAGTGGTTTGAATTTTTGGCCCCCACAGCTGAATTTATGCTACAGGATTTCATTATGTTCCTCATTTAATGAATTTACTTAGAACTATCGCAGTTTAAAAGCAAGCTTAAGGAAAACTAATGGACAGCAAAGAACTTCCAATATTCTCAATATGTACAGTAAGTATAAGAGCAAAGAGGGCAGGAAAGAGTTGTAATAAATTTAAAGATGAAGCAATTAAATGAATCTATTTTGTTGGTATGCTAATGCTATTATTTATTTGAATTCCCAATGAAGACTGAAAATCATAATAGTTTATGGAGTTAAATTTATGGTCCTGCTTTAGAAGAAATAAGATAAGAGGATCCAAATGAGGAGGTACACATTTATTCTTGCACTGTTTGGAGTGCTTGGATACAGTTACAGCTGTATCAGGCTCAGTGAAATAAAACATTTGTCAGTAAGGCTTTTTCTGCTACCTTTGCTAAATTGGACTTCAATACAAGTTTAATACATAATCCACTTATGACTACAATTGAGCCCAAAATTTCTGTTGCTAAGTGAGGCATTTGCTAAGTGATTTTTGCACCATTTTACGACTTTTTCTTGCCACAGTTGTTAAATGAATCACTGCAGTTGTTAAACTAGTAACATGGTTGTTAAGTGAACCTGGCTTCCCCATTGACTTTGCTTATCAGAAGGTTGCAAAAGATAAGTGACCCCTGGACACTGCAACTGTCATAAATATGAGTCGGTTGCCAAGCATCTGAATTTTGATCATATGACCATGGGGATGACTTAACGGTTGTGTGAAAAAAGGTCATAAATCACTTTTTCAGTGAAGTTCTAACTTCGAACGGTCACTAAACTAACTGTTTTAAGTCAAGCACTACTTGTAAAAGGGAGAAAATGGATCCCCAACTATTATGAACAGTCCTTCAAGAGAGCAAATAAAGTTCGCTCCTTTCCTAATAAATTGCCCAGTATTATCTCACCTTACAAAATATTATTTTGCCAGCCTGCCCAACAAACTTTCTTTCCTGCAACTGTTGCTTTCTTAAATTTCCACCTTATACTTTCATCTGAGTTCTGGATCCTCATCTCTAGAAATCAATTTCAAATTATGTGTTTTGAAATTGCAAGTGTGGCTATATTTCTCATCATTTTGATATTTCACAATATCAAAATAGAGATTATAACTATGTTCAAACATAAAACTAAGCCAATTTTTTAAAAAAAATCATAACTGGTTAGCAAACATGTTTGACTGAAAAAGTCCAGATGGTCACTCACTAGATGGCAGCAAAGACTATTTCAGCATCTCTGCTTCTGGCTATTGCCCGTTTAGATTATTGTAGCCCAGATCTTATGGACCTAGACTTGTCTCGCACAACAACAAACAATGACAAATTAAGTTACACCAGAGTTACACCCTCATCATTTCTTTGTTCTGATATATATCCTAACTTTCTAGTCAAATAAGTTAATAACAATAAAACATTAGAGAGCACTTGAAGTATAGTACCTTAAAGTACTATAAAGTAAGAATCTAAAAAGAGCGAAAAGTCTAGATCAGTAGTTCCAACCCTTCCATCTCTATAGACCAGCAGTGGACTGGGGGAAGGGATGTTTCACATGCCTGCGCCTGCCGCTTGCACAAATGGAGTTTCACATGCTCACATGTCACTTGTCCAGTCCAGTTCCCAACAGGCTGTGGACCAGGTCCGGGCTGCAGACTGGCAGCCTGATCTGGATCGTGGCCATGGTGTCTGTATGTTTGTAATAATGAAATAGGAATGACAATAACATTACACAAAAGCTGTAATTTATGAACTTGCTTCTAAGACCAGGATTCAAATTCATAATGACATTTGGATGACACATGTCATCACTTTGATATCATTGTGCTGTGCTAAAGATATTTCTGGTCTTGCTGATCTCTTCTAAAAATTGAAAGGAGAAAAAATATTTACAATTCTTGAGAAAGAAGAGCTCATAGTTTGAGAGCAGCAGAAAGGAAACCTTCCCCATGACCCTATTTGATGGGATTAACGATAAGATATATAACCAGTTTTGGTTAGCCTAGTTAACCTTTTGCCCAACTCAAGTTTCTAGATATTAAAGGATAGCACCACGTAGAGAGCAGTAATCAAGATGGAATATAGTAAAGCCACGAGTAATTATTTTCATATCTGATTGACTCAGGGACATAACCGTTGAACTAGGTGTCATTATTGCAAACATAATTCCTGCTGCTGTTGCTGCAACTGCTGGTGCTCTTTCCTGGGAATTCAGAGGTAGCCATAAGTCAAAGAGTAACTATAAGATGCTTTTGCAATTTCACCTATAACAGGATCAAATCCCAATCTTGGAGGTCTGTTTTCTACTGACCAATAGTGCATCCATTTTCTCCATGCTTAATTTCAATTTATTCTCCCTCGTCTAGTTATTTTTGTATTAAAGCAACAATTGTCTTCCCTGGGACCAAGTTAAAATTAAATGGCAAAGAACAGGAATCTACACCTCACTCCAAAGATCTGGATGATTTCCCCTTACACTATCATGTAGATATTGTGGAATACTTATGGGGCTTCCATAGGCTAACAATATGGAAGGAATATACCTTATCTACATTGCCCTACAGTAGTTCTGAAAGCACTGTAAAACTATTACTCTCAAACCCCAGCCCTATTAGGCTACCCGGAATAATCCTGTGATAGGTTTCATGTTATGTGTTAACGAGGACCCAGTTTGTGGGAGCAATATGCTGACTTTGTATAAAAAATATACAAAAGTATGAAGGCTATTGCTTAACGCATTGTAAACCATCCTGAGTCTCCGGAGAAGGGTGGCATATAAATCTAATTTAAAAAAAACAAAAAACAGGACCCCGTTGGTGCAGTTGCTAGAATGCAGTACTGCAGGCTACTTCTGCTGATTGCTTTGGCAGTTTGACTCTCACCAGGCTCAAGGTTGACTCAGCCTTCCATCCTTCCGAGGTTGGTAAAATGAGGACCCTGATTGTTGGGGGCAATATGCTGTCTCTGTAAATCCC
Source organism: Coluber constrictor foxii (assembly GCA_038048745.1). Classification (NCBI taxonomy): domain Eukaryota; kingdom Metazoa; phylum Chordata; class Lepidosauria; order Squamata; family Colubridae; genus Coluber; species Coluber constrictor. The sequence goes on along the minus strand of CM075961.1, from coordinate 121,007,809 downwards.
TTAGAGAGGGCTGTAAAGCACTGTGAAGAGGTATATAAGTCTAAGTGCTCTTGCTATCCATCCTTATAATTTTCCCTGTCAGCCAACAATATGGCATTTAATCATAAACAATTATTCTGTTATTACTGTTTTTCAACCTTAGCAATTTTAAGATGTGTGGACATGCTGGCTATGGGATGGGGGGAGTTTAAGTACATGCACTTTGAAATTGTTAAGGAACACTTAAGGAATATATAGGAAAGAAAACAATTGGGAAGGATAAGAAAAGAAACTCTCTTTATATTAGTAGTTAAACTAGATCAATACAGTAATGGAGGTGTCATATGCTAACCTTCTTCATCCTGCTCTCTTCCAGATGTGTTCCATTTCAAATATCAATTTTCAAAAGTGGAGAAGATTAGACTAGTTTTAACATAGGTATTTATTTGCAATATCCCAAATGCAAATAGAAAGATGCCAGCCGCAATCAGTGTAATAAAAATTACCTGGCACTGATTATCTTTTGCTTTCTCACTCAATTTCCTGGACAAAGAAAGCACATGGTGCAGATGCTGCAGCCGTTGTGCTTCATTGGACAGCTGGGCTTTAGCTGCTGACACACAACTGTTAGGATAGATTTCATTTTAACTCAATAACTACTGACATACTACTCTGCAGAAATACAATACTTCAGAAAGAAAGATATTTTTAAACAGGATTACATTCTGCCACTCTCTTCACACCAAGCTGTTAAAGAAAAGCAACAAATGATTTTATTACACTCTGTATTAAGTTTGCCAAGAGTTTTCAACTGACTTGTTTGTTGAACACAAATGGCAAACTGATCAAAAGAGTGGAAGAAGTTTAGGCCAATGGTACAAAGTTTAGAGTTAGATTTGAATCCATTTTACTAGACTTTGGTTGGAAGTATATAGGATCAAAAGCCCATCTCACTTCCATTTTGTCCTCAGTATAACAGCTTTGTCTTGTTAATCTTTGCATCTCACCCCCACCCCCCAACATTCACAGGAGCACTTAACAACCACTGGGATTTATCAGTGCCACTACTTGGTTTCTAAGGAAATGTAACTTCCTGGTTTTCATTTAAAACAGAATTAAGATGGCAGGCTTTTGGAGATGGAAGTATACGCTACATACTAAAGTGATGTTGGAAGTATAGTTTTTCCACAATTAATATTCCTAATATTGTTCAATAACAGTCTTAAATCACAAAGAAAAAGAAGAAAATTAACACTGCAAATAAATCTAGTAGAGTATAATAATAAAAATTTGAGTGTTTCAGTTTTACAGCAATTAGTATACATTAAACAGGAATGACGTCAATCAAGATGGTCTCATCAGGTCGTTTGTAAATTTAAAAGGTCATGTTACTTTCACAGGACAGGAATATAGATTCCAGGAAGTTCAACAAGGCTATTTTTTTTCTTGTTCAAAATGCCCCCAAATTGTTCTCGTTTTGTGCAGCAAGGACAGATTCCTCTAACTTTAGACTCATATAGAAGGGATTTCTTGTGCAATAACGTCTATGTGTGATTATAGGAAGAGACTGGAAGAAGTGATTTGGAAACAATTGAAGTTATTTAATAAAGTTAAATTTCATCTAAGATATTAAACAGGTTACAAATTTACTCAATCATTATTCTTCTTCAAACTCAACTGCCACTACATAACTACATTTCCACATAATTCTTTTTACTACAAGCCATTAGACTTTCCCTAAACATAATAGCAAATAAAAGATGGTAACTGCTGTAGTCAAAACTGGCACATGGGAAAATGTGCCACAATTTCTAAGATATAAGACAATTACTTACTCAAACAAAATCCTCTTATTTTACAGTGCAAGTAGGCAAACTACATTAGTGTACAACCTTCATATCAGGCTTCATTTTTGTACACAAACCTGTGGCACTATTTTATTAATAGAGCCAACTCTAAGCCATTACTTTGTCTCACAAACAATTAGCTCAGCGCCAACACTCTCTGGTTCACTAAAACAAAGCAAGACTAGATTTCTAGCACTAGGTTGGAAGGAACTGTTTAACTCTTATTAAAACTATTATTTATACAGAGGACTTGCAAATGCATCATCAGGTTTAAAATATGTGTCTGTTTGCACAGTTCCATCCGTTAAGTCCATTTACAAAAGAATATACAAGAAAAAGTCAACAGGGGCACAAATGCTAAATAACCTCATAAACTCATACTCTGTAAGTATGTGTGCAAATCCAGCTCTGTGTTTAAAAATATTTCAACTAATTATTTTTAAGAGATGACAGTTATCTCATAGAAACAGTCGGTAGAAATAATTACTTAAATTTGGCACACCTATTAAAACCCAACCTTGCTAATCCAAATCAACCCAACCTTGCAAATCAATACCAGAAGTAGTAAGTTTGAGGCATTTAGGTCCTTTCCCTCTCCTCCCTTCCCCACTACAAAGTCATTGTGTTCAAAACTATTTGAGCCTCAGGGAAATGTTTAACTCTCTCATTTTACAATCTCCAGAGTCAAATAGTTACTTTTTCACTAGTGGTGTTTTGATGTGACCATTGGGATCACTTGTTATGATAGCTGGCACCATGCAGTCTGTTGTTCAAACTTTTTCCCAGAGATAGTCAAACCTTTTAAGTAAACCATTTTTATTATTCAAGTCCTGTAGTACTGGCAAGTGAATCAAAGAAGCACTTTGAAGATGCCCTGAAGATATATACCAGTAATATAGTTACATAACCAAAACTTAACATTACAGGGCACTGGAAATATTTGTAACTCTGAAAATATCATGCTTAAAAAAATCCTCAGTTGTGTACATAATAAAGTATGCATGCTGACACACACTCCCCCCCCCATTGAATATTAATTAGGTGTTCTAAACTACAAAACTAACAACTACTTCATGCAATGCACACAAAGTACAATAAACATCCAACAAAAAAGCCAGGGAAGAAGAAATCTTCTCCCATCCTACTTAAAACAGGAATCTTATCAAAATCTTAAGATCTCTGATGTTAGCTGGAAACACTAATTTATATAGCCTGAAACTCAATCAGGCCAGGCAAAACAATTTCTGAAAACAAAGTAATCAGAACACATCTATCTCAGAAAAAGCTAAAGTATCCTATAAGAACATTCATAAGCAACTGATGCTCCATTTCCTTGGTCTTCATTTTTTATGCTGCTGTTTTAACTTAACTCAGCCACCTAATTTTAGATAAACATGTTTGCATCTTATTTGAAAAATGTATCTCCTGTTCAAGGATAATTTTTTACTATAACCATCTAGGAAACACAAAAACAGAAGCAGCAAGTACACTGACACATTCCAAAGAGAAGGCCCACTAGAGACTAGACTAAGCTTCCCAGAATAGTAGAGTTGCAGAAAACAAAAATTAAGGGAGATCAACAAATAGGAAAATATGAATACAAATATTTACTCTTTAAGAAAGGTAACAGTGACCACCAAAATTATAAAAGGCATAGAAACTGCTTCTAATTCCTATAAAATAGTTTTCAGTTTGTGATATTTAGATGAACAGGTAAAAAAGTCCCAAAATTAAAATTAAAGGTCTGAATAGACTTATTCACTGAGCATAGGATTTACTTCTAAGTAAACAAATGATTGTAGTGTTCTAGAACACTATAGATGTACAATGTTTTAGAAAATCTCCAAAATATAAACTACATAGTTAAGAACAGCCTTTTTCAACACGCTCTCAGAATTCTGGGAGCTACAATCCCAACCCATGCAGGTATTCAGTTGGAAAGCACTAGTCCAAAATTGTTAAAAAACAAAAACAAACAAACAAATAAAACCTCAGTCCTTCCTCTACAGGACATTGTTTAGATAGATTTATGTGATGTGTTTTTTTCCTCCTGCTGTTTAGTAAACAGTCAATATTTTGGTTTTAACTTGGATTTTAAATTATTCTTTAAAAATAATGGCTATCAGAATGACTCTTAAAATACACTGCAAGTCTGTCCATGACATAACAGGCATTCTGAAAAACTGCTATAAATCCGTGATGGAAAGAAGTAGCTGAGATCATGTAGTACTCTTGAGAGGATTGCTAATACAAGTCATGCCCAGGTCCACTTTCATGGAATCTCTGGGTTAGAGATTAAGTCAGAAATAAAACTTGTTGAAATTCCACACTGGCTGAAAATCAGATGGGCTGTCTTCTTCAATAGTGTCAATTTATGATTGTTATGGCAGCCCTTGTCTTAGAATAGTACATCATTTCAGAAGGTTTCTTAATCCTCAATAGCAGCTTTTTAGGGAATCCAGGAGGTTGTAGTATGCTAGCCCTGTGCAAGCAGAAATAATGCAAAGTATCTTTTAGAACACCCCTAATCCCTTTCTTCCATAAAAAAATTACAATTAAATGAAAAACTTTATTTATTCCCTTTACACAGGTTCAATTTTTTTTCACAACAAACACAAGTCAAGACTTTAACACACAATTGTTTTTTCATTAGAAATGTTCTCAATTGTATTTCCTATTTATTTCTATTTAGTTATTCCTAAATAAGTATAACAAGCAAATAGTATTGTATTAAGTGAAGTTGTACTAAGAAGTTACTGATGGACTATTTATTCCAAAAGATCTTTCATAAATAAAATGCACAAAATGCTTTCTACTATCATAATATGATTTTTAAAAATACACATTATGTGAAGTTCTGTAGTAATATTTTAAATGTGAAAAGAAATTAACAAGCATTGCTGAGTACACATTGATGTTTTTCAGTGTGCACATTATTTGAAATGCAAGCATTGTGATAAAAACTGAATTACAATACTTCATCCAAGATACAGCCATAATAACAAAGTATTTCCCCTGAAGAATTCCTATAAAATGAATCTACTAAGTATAGTGAAAACAGAATGAGGAAGCGAGGGTTGGAAGATGTTTTTTGATGTAACTCCTTCAGGACAGCAGAAATATTCATGCACTTACTTATACTATCCCTGTAAATAATACATAAATTACTTTTATCATTCTAAATCTTGTATTGGAGTTCCAACTTTCCTTCAGATTGATAAATATTCCTATTTGTTTGTGGGAAATGCTAGAAAGCTCAGGGGCACATAGCCAAATGCCAATGTTTATATTTCCTCAAATTCTTACAAAACTCTAATAAAAATTCATTTTTCTTAAAATAAAACAAAAATAGACATTCTTTTCCATTTTTGAAATAACTACACAAAGTGGCAAAAGTTGACTAGACATAAACAGCCATTTATTTTCAAAATAGATCATAGTGTACTTTTCCCCAAGCTACAGAGTATCTAAATAGCAACAACCAATCATTTATTTCCCAAACCTGGTTATCTTTCACTAGTAAGGATCAATCAGGAACTGTAGCATGGAGTAAGCTATCCCCTAACAATGGGGCTAGTGGAAAATTCCACTGTGGTCTATGCAACCAGCAAAAGAAATGGAATGTCGGCTTACAAGTTGAACTTCCAGTACATGAATTCAGTACTGGGACTTTATTCCTTGGGATTAAAGCAGTGATTCTCAGTTAAAATAATTGTTTAAAATCTATAAACAACTGATTTTTTTAAAGAGCAGTACACTCTGGAAATAACTGATTGGGCCTACTTGACACTCTGACGTTAAACCTTTTATTAATATATTATTATATGAGATCATTCAATATATTAATACCATCAGGTCATTCAACTTCACCAAACACATGCAATCTCAAAGCATAATTATAGAGAGAATTATAATCAGTACACCAATTCTCAATTCACTTTCTTGCTAAATTTTTCATTTTGCTTCTGCTATACTTTATTGATCCTATCCATTGAAAATAGAAAAAAATTGTTAGAATAGTTCTTCAGACAGTTCTTGTCCAATTTTTAAGAAATAATTATAAACAAATTATTTTGTTTGCAAAATGTTCTCCATCTGTTTAGAAACTTTCAACATAGCACTAAATCCTACGCAACAAATTAAAAAATGTTTTGTATGCACAAGCAGTAACAGAAACTCACATAGTCTGCCCTAACCCTCTGAATTAGAAGTAATTCATCCAATACTTCACACATGCTCAGAAACACCAGCATCAACTTCCACAGCTGGCTTAAAATCACACTTCTAGATCCTTCCTTCATAATCCATCTTTGGAAGGATAGTTATGTTTAACCCAAATTCTATATGTTAAAAGTTTGTCAATGCCTTACTTCTTCATTTGTAGCAGTCTGTAACTGATCTGTAATCAGCAGCTAAGTCAAACAGAGTGGCAAATATAGAGGTCTGTTTATTTAAAAATGTAAACTACAGGGGAGAGAGACTAGGAAATCCTTACTGAGCACTTTGTCCATCTCAAGGACATCTGTAGTCCTGGGAATGGGCGCAAATTGGCAGAAGAATGTGGAGCAAAAAACAGAATGATGTTTCAGGAATTAGGACTGCCACTTCTCACATTTAAATTTTCTATCTTAGTATCCCTGAAGAAACAATGTATGCACTTATTCTCCAAAGCATTGCAAGAGGAAACATGTTTCCCTGGTTTGCAGCATTAACACTCCCCCCCCTCCATAGTTGGTGCTGTTTTTAAATGGCTCCATCTATTTCTGCCCCCTGCAGCACATGGAAAAGCTCTGCTGCTTGTAGAGAATTATGATTTACACCAGTTAAGCTTGGACAGCTCCATGTGAACAAAGGCATGGAAGAAAGAGAAGTAGGACTGGAAGATGCAAAGAGTGACCACCTATGGCTATGCAAAGGAAAAGTATGAAAGGGGGAACTATTTTTTTTTCTTAAAAAAAAAAGGAAATTAAAGCCACCAGATACTCTGAAACCTGAAGGGCATTTCCTGTTAATGTGGAGAAGGAGAGATTGGTTGACAATCTTATGGATAGAAAAAATCATGTGTAGCCTGTCAGAGGAAGTACACTGTAGTTCTAAGGTAAGAAATTTATACTGCATAGCCACAAAATTACAAGATGAAAGAAGTGCAGAAGCCTCTTGCTCAGTTATCAATTATCCAAATTCTATACAGTAGGTTGTAATCCTCACCAAATCCCACTCCCACAAACAAGAAGTTCTGAGGAGTTTAGCACCTTTGAACAATTTCCAATATGTATAGAACAATATATTGAAACAATTATTTTGAGACTGATACAGTAAAAAAAAAACTAATATATATATGAATGAAAGTTTATCTTGAAATCCTAGTGTGCCAATGCTCCTTTTTATTTAGCTGTCCTTTAATCCAGATAATCACCCCAGGACTCAACCTCAAAGTCTAAGACTCGCCCCTTACTACAGAATGTTTTTGTCTATTTGAGAAGAACAGTTTTAAATATTTTTTCATTAGGTACTGCTGCGACCAAAAACTATACTTTGCAAACCCATCAAAAACCAACCACTTTTTGGCCACTTAGGCTGGGTTTGAGGATATAATTCATAGGATTCCCCCTGCTCCCTCCACCTGTTGGCACCCTTTCTGCTTTCTGGTCTGGGAAAGGCAGAGCACCTCTGACACTGCCCCTCTCCAAAACGTAGATGAAGAAGAAAAAGGCCACTTCTTTAACTCCCAACGTTTCTGGTGCGCAAGCTGACGAGCTAGGACTCTTTGAGGACTAGCTATTTAACTTGACCGGTCATGCTATGAGGAGAGTAGCATGATCGGGGCACTCACCTCGTCGTCGTGCTGCTGGCAATAGTTGACTCGGTCCGGGAAGACAGAGAGGATGTTGTAAGGCGCGGCGGAATAGGGCGGGCTGAGAGCGAGCTGGGAGGCTGCCGAGGCGGGGCCGGTTCCCGCCGTCGCGGGCGGCCCTGGGCCAAAGCGCTCGATAAAGTGGTCCTTCGTGAGGCGAACGCGCTGATGGGCGCGCACGCAGTTGTCGCACAGGTGCTCCTGGCAGTCGAGGCAGCGGGAGCTGGCGGTGTTGCCTTCGTCGCACGAGCTGCAGCGGGGCTCGCCTTGGCGGCTGTGGGGCCGCCTAAGCAGCAATGCGGAGCTACCGCCTCCCCCGGACGGCGCCGAGCCGGCGGCAGAACCCGGGGAGGAGCCGCCCGCAGCGGCACGGTGCTGCTGTTGTTGTTGAACAGGCTGCTGGCGGGGATGAGGGTGCCGATTGTTAGCATTGCTGTTGGTCGCCGCTCCGCCGCCGCTTCCTTGGCCGCCGCCGCCGCCCGGACGACCGTTGTTCTTCTGGTCTTCGGCGGCGGCGGCTGCCACGACGACCACGTCGAGCAGGTTGCTGAGGAGAAAGTTGGAGGAAGGCAGCGCGTCCATGCCCGACGGCTCCGAGATCACCACCTTCTGGTCGCAGATGGGGCAGCGCAACTTGAGAGAGTTACTCGCGGTTGGGTGGCGCTGCGCTTCCAGGCACTGGCGGCAGAAAGCGTGCAGGCAGGGCAAGACGTGGAGCCGCCTCGACGGGGTGCAGGATGAAGACCCCCCTCCGCCGCCGCCGGCGGAAGAGTTTGAAGTCTGAGAAGAGGACGACGAAGTGGACGAATTAGAGGAGACAGGAGCCGGCGAGCCGCACATCTCCTTACACAGCGGACAAATCTGGAAATCTGACTCGGGGAACGAAGCCATTGGGAGGGGGAGGAGGGGGAGGAGGCAGCGCAAGAGAGCGCGGCTAGTAAGGAGGCGGCAGCAGTAGCAGCATGAACCGAAGCGAGCGACGACGACCCGCGTTGTAAGCCCTGGTGGGTGGCATCAATTAGTCGCTGTGTGGGGGCGCTGCGAGACTCCTGCTACTCCAAGTCGCTCTTTGCGAGCTAGTCGAGACGGGAACAGCTTCAGCCGCCGTTCCTCTCGTCTTCTCCTTCCTTAAGTAGCGTCAGGAGGAAGACTCCTCTGATTTGCCCCCTCCTTCGCGCTGCGTTTAAAGCTTCTTCCCACCCGGGACAGCGCCTTCTTCCTTCTCTGCCGCTTCAGCGTTTCTCGGACTCAGAGGCGGAAGAATGAGGGTTTCTTTAACAAAAGTGCATCGGGCCCTACTCCTTCAAAATCCAGCGTGAACTGGATCCGGTCGCGCGGCTGTTCTTCGCTTCCTTCTAGGGGAAAAACTGAAGGAGGGGGGGGGGGTTAAATCTTCTCTTTAGTTGGTGTATCAGAAGAGGCGGGTTGATGGCGAGGAAATGAGGAAAGGGCTCGGTCGGTGGAGAAGGAGAGGGAGCAGCGGGACGACTTGCTTCACTTCTCCTTTCTTGGGGACTCCGGGGGGTTTCGGGAGACACGAAAATTGTCCCGGTAGACTTCTCCGGCACCGATCCGCCCCTGTGGGCTCCACCACCGCATGTCTTGAAAGCGAGAAGCAGAGATGGCGATCCCTCCGGCTTAGCTTTCTGGGCAGGCGGGCGTCCGAAAGAAAAAGACAGTGTGTGGGTGGGTGATGCGTGTGAATGAATGAACGAGCACGCGATCTTACTCTCCAGAGATCGTCTTCCTCGCGGGTCCACGCCTTTTCCAGGTCTCCAAGCGGATCCCCCGGGAAGCTGAGTGAGCGCATCGATCAGGTCCCTTATTCTTTCTCGGGATTTCCCGAATTTGCTCCCTTTTTGCTGCTGCCGCCACTAATACAAGGGCGGCAGCGACACGCACGCGGTCTCACTCTTTTCTGTAGCTTGGGCGCACATGCGTTTAAACCGGCAAGAGGAGCCGCCAGAGAGAAGGATGGCGGCGGCAGGTTCCGGCCGGCCTTCCTGAATTATTCACGGGGGGCGTATTAGGTTCGCTTGCACAAATTGCAACAGCGGTGTAACGCTTTCCCCAGGCTGCAATCCGGCAGCAGCCTCCTTTTGCTCCTGGCTCCCTAACCGCTGCGATCACATTTCCTTTGTCATTTCAACTCTTCGCGTGGTCTTCCAGAAATAATTGAAAACGAAATCTTTATTTTACTCTCCGAAGATGAAAAAAATCCTCGACGTGGTTATCAAGAAAATCTATGGGGGGAGGGGTTTGGGAGCGCCCTCCGGCCGTGGGGTTAAATTAATAACAGTAATGCAAGAGCGTGGAGATCCCATTCGATTCCGTTGTAGCCATCGTGCCGGTGAATGGGTGGTTTCGCTCCCCCCACGTTGCTTTAGATTTCCCACCTCGAAAAAAAGTAAAACCTTTTCCCTTCCCCCGACCCGATTTAGGTAAGCCTCATTTTTGCAGGGCGCCGAGATGCTCGCGGTCCTGGTCGACCTCTTTCGGAACGCTTGTTATTGAAACCGATCGAGTTCGGAATCCTTTTAATCTCCAAAGGAGCGAACTCACTTCCGCCTGAGCTCTGAGGGGGTGGTTAGAGGAAAAGAGGAGGAGGGGAAGAGGAGAGCTCAAAAAAGCAAACAGAAAACATTAACCCTCTGGGTACCGCTGCCTTTTGTGCGGGGCTGCGTCTTCTCAAGCTAAGCGTCGCGGGTCTGAAAGTTCCAGCAAGCGAGCGGGCTACAAGGCGGAAAAAGGGACAACTGTATGGCGAGTCCTTTTTCAAAACAGCGGCACAGACGTGGGAGATTAGAGTTAGCGCCGGGGAAGCGCGGTTTTTTAAAGCTTGCCTTTAAAAGCATTAAGGTCTTTAAAGATCTTAAATTTTGCTCGGGCTACTCCCAAGCACCCAGCATGTTTTATCTGAAAGAAGCCCAATTCAAGCTTTATTTAGATGTACGCCCCACTTTTCAAGTAGAATTCTCTTAAGTAATTTCAGTCTTGCAACATAAAACATTGAAAGAATGTTTTCAACCAGTCTGTATTTGTGAATAAATTCATCCTGAAGGGAGTGAAAACCATTTTCTGATTAATAATCTGCATACTTTTTTTATAAAATAACTCAAGAGGGATAGTTCCACACATGTCAATCAATGCAAAGAAGGAAGATTTCATTAAGATGGTGATTGATGTGAATTGTTGGATTCAGTGTTACTCCATAGAACGATCTGTTGTTGAATTCTGGATCCAATTATTTTTAAACACTTGCATTTAAAAGTAACTTCATAAACTGCAGTTCAGTTAGAAGGTAGTTGATCTGATAAACATTGAAGCCCAGCCTTACTGATTTTTGAACAGTAGTTAGGGATCAATTATGTTTTACCAAATTTTCTTTTTAATGCAGGAAATAATTTTGTTGAATGTAGTTTTAAGAATATTTGTTTTTCATAAGAGATTTGTAATGTAACAACAAATATCAGCAAAGCTGATTATATTTACAAAAGAATAAGCTCCATTGAGAATAGTGTAACTTAATAAAAATGTGCTGATATTTATAGTTTTAGAGTAAAATTTTTAAATTACAAGATGTGTAGTTTACTATTCATTGACTGTTTTCAAACTACAGCTTTCATGCACCATGTTAGAAAATAATTAGTCATATGCAATTATTTTATTCCTATGAAGTATACAGAAGTGATTGTTCATTCACTGCAGCCAGAATAAAAACTGAAATGCTGTGACAGTAAAAATACAAACTTTTGGGGAAAATCACAGCTCAGTGACTGGAATATTTGATTTGGTAGCACCAGAAATTTTAACTGCAGAAAATTTTTTCTTTACTACCTTTTGCCTCTAAAAATAAAAACAAGATTTTTGATTTCTCATCTTATGATCCAGCCATGTGATTACAGATTCCTAGAAAGAGTTTTGTAAAATTAGGAATCAGATTTATTTTAAGTAATACTTTAATGAGTTGTTGTATAGAACTAAATTTCCCAAAATGGACTGCCTACGCATTAAACATAAATATATTTTATCTAGATATTTTTGGTCAAGAAGGGTTTGTGCAGACCACTTAGAAAGTGCTGTAATTCATTATACTTCAAACATGTTTCAAGCTCCCTTCTTGCTTCTTCAGTACAACTTTGCTTCTTAGGACTTTATGATGTCCAGGAAACAGTCTTTGGGAACCACCCATATATATTACTTTACTGTAGTCTTCTACTTGGCCTTTCTAATTAAATGGATTACAGACCCCATCATCATGAGCTTTGGGGCTCTTTTGAATACAATCCAAAAATTTAAGATAGTGCAAAATACAACAGATCTTATATGGAACAAACATGGATATATGATACTAATTTTTCCCCTTTTTATAAGCTTCTAATTAATTTCCGTATTTTGACCAGAAAAGCTGTACCTGGTTAGAAACCTAAGGAAACTCTGCTCACAGACTCTGAAATCAAAGCTTGTCTTTATGAGAGAATAGAAGATAGATCATAAATTCATGACTTGTGGCTGTTCCATTTGTTAATTTATTATGTTGTGAGTCACCTTATACCAACAGATACCTTCATTATGAAATGTTTGCCATAGAGATTTTGCCCAACAATGTACAGTTTAAATTTTTATTAATATTCTTTTAAGATATCATCTGAATGTTTCATTTCAGCTAAGTGCTTCATTTTTAATATTTACAATGATCTTTAGTTGTCAGTTGTGAACATTTATGTTTTTGTTTGCACTGTTCATTATTCTCTGCTAGACTGCTATTTCCTTAAGTAATTTATCCTTTATAATCTCAGATTGGCATAATTTTGAAATGTGTATACCTAAGAAAATGCAAAGGACAGTTTAAAAGAGTTAAGTTCAAAATAAAAACACGAAAAACCTGCACACTGCTTTACACATTACACATATTGAAACTGCAACCCAACATATATTTATTGTTCACCTCCTTAACAAATCCTAGAGATAGCTGCCATCAATAATTTTGCTAAGCAGAACGCCTCCTTCTGTCTTTTTTGTCTGTACTCATGCAACAAATGAGACAAGCAATAAAACTGCAGGAAACAATAAGCCAACCAGATTCTTTTCCAGGATGTTTTATTCCAGAATTTGCTTGGTGATTATTGGTATTGTATGTCATCCCTCCCTCCATCCCTCCCTCCCTCCATCCCAATGTAAAGTTTGGTTTTCCCCATCTGATAGGTACATTTTTCTTGTTTTTGGTTGATGTTCAGAGAAGAAATTCACATTTGAAATTTATGATGATCAGGAATTAATTGTGGCATGCTCTTGAGCTTACTCTGCAATTTAGACAGAAATTCCTTTTTCAACAAGGTAAATTAGTAGTATAGATGTAAAGAAGGGGAAAATATACAAGATCTCCTACATCTTCTAACTGGTAAAGAAATATACCTGACCAAAATGGAGATACATTGCCAAACCTTTTGGCCTTTGTAGTCCTTTCTTGTAAGCTGAGGAATTTATGACATTAGTTAATGTCATGGAAACTCTGTGCTCAGGATGGAAGATGAAATTGCTATCTAAAAGACAAAGGTCTTAAATATCAAAATTGTTCAGGTAACCCAGATTTTTGACAATTTCACTTTAATGGTTTGGAGAACAGCGAGATAGAAGTTGGTGCATTGGGACACTGGGCAATAATTGTGTACCCTGACTGGTAAAAGTTTCCAGTTAGAAGATAAAAACAATATATATGATGGTCAATCATTTCAGTCTGTTCTTGAGCTTATTTCCTCAGCTGTCATGCAATTGACTACTATTTTATTTATAGGAAGTCTAACTTTTCTGACGTCAGGAGGAACCCTTTCAGAAGTAACAGCACAGAATGGCTGCAACAAGAAAAGAACATCTGCCTTATATTTCTATCAGTTATAATATAGAATAGAATATAAATGTATATACAAATGGAACAATTTTGTGGATAAACATATGCATGATGGCTTTACACTATCATAAATTGACAGTGGAATTTCACTTCTGTGTTTATTAAAAATTGATAGTCTTTTTAGTTTAATTCCCTTAAGAGTAAGAGTTATTTTTTTGAAAGTGAGGTTAGATTTAAAGGAAATGAAAGGCTGAAATAGTAACATACTGCCAATGTAACCTTCTGAGAACTATATTAAAAGGTGTCTTGCCTTCCTGGCTCATTATTACTTTGACCTTTTGATATGGTGGTGAATGTGGGTATCACTTAACAACTTTTAAATTTATATTTAAACTTAATACCCAAAGAACAAATTACACAAGAACAAATTTCTATAAATATATTTAAAAAAATAAAATTGAAAGTGTTGAATTTTTAATCTAAAATAACTAGTTTTAGTTTACATACTTTCATTCTACATAGCAGCAAAATAAACAAAACAAAAAGCAAGCAAAGAGTGCATGCTGTTATATAACAAAGACCTTCCCAATGTGGTGTGCCCAAAGGAAAACCTTTAATAGAATACCTGTATTTGCTCAAATCTACCAGTTAGCAAAGGAATCTCTAGCAATTCCACAGACTGAAAACTTTTTAATGCCATTGAAATACATGTTTATGAAACAGTTGGCTTGTTTTCTCTTTTCCCTTTCTATTTCTCCAAGTATTCGAATTATACAGTGCTTTCTATATTTAATTACATTTAAATCAATGGATTTAATTTAATTTTCTATTATGTTGTGTTGCTAGAGGCAGATTGACACAACATACTAACTAAGCATTTATATGCTTGATTTGGATTTAACTTAGCATTAAATAAGTTAAATAAGTTTCTTAGCATTATGTAAGAAACTAATCATACCCTCTGCCAATTCCATAAAAATTGTTTTATTAGTTACATTTAGCATGTATTAATTTCAATAGATCTGTTCTAAGTTCAATTGTTTAAGAATTGTTCCTTTTTTATTGTCCTTACATATCTTTGGGATTGAACTGCTAAAGTTCTTGATGGTTTTATTTTGTAGTGAAATTTAAATCTGAAAATGTCTAGATAGGACTTATTTTTTCGTTCACTTTGTTGATGCCTACCTATATTTTGGTGAGTTTCTATTAGATGACAATTTATAGACAATTTTTCCTATATGGTGCTTTACTCAGTTCACACCTGTCATTTTAAGTAAAAAAAAAGTACCACATACATCTCTCTATCTCTCTCCTTTTAATTTGCAATTAATCTTATTGTTTATCCGTATAATTATTCTTCAGGGCATGACAATAATCAAAATGGTGAAAACTTTCATACAGAAAATCATTACCTTTTACTGAGAATGATGTTGGAAAACCATCTGATATTTCTAGAGATGATTATGGTGGTCCTCAGTATATGCAATTACGTATTTTTTATTTGCTAAAGAAGGCAGGGGAAGAGATTTGGGCTAAACATTGCAAAGAATGTCTGGATGGTGACACAAAGCTACAACAAAGTGGTGGGAAATCCTTAAGCAGAAACTGGACAACTATCTGTTTAGAAATGCCAGAACTTCACCTAATGCTAATCATGAACTGAATGCAGTAACCTTAGATTCTACTTTTATGCTTTTGGATACAATCATGAGAGTTTCATGTTTTTGTTAAAATTACTTTTTTCAGCCTCTAAAGATTTGGGTGTGATAGATTACATCAGTAGCTAAAGTGGAACTGATATTTCCAGTTATTTTAAATTGTGGGATGTTAATATCAATATATGAATATTGCTGAAAGTAAAAACTTGGTGATTCATTTCAAGAGCCGCAAAACAGTCTTTAAGTTGCTCACCATAATGCAGACGGTTTAATCAACTGACTGGGGTATGATTTAACTGATAGAAAAATGAGAGAAGGATAATTCATGCACATCCAATAATAGTCTCATTAACTGGTAGTGGTGAACTTCAATTGAAAACTCACTAAGGGCTCAACCCTATACCTTATGGAAGGGCATTCTGGGGCCAAGAAAACCATTGGGGTTCAGTGCATAGAGCAGGGCTGTCAAACTCACAGCCCATGGGCAGGATGCGTTATGCACTGGCTATGCCCATGCCCAGTTTAGCAAAGGAGGAAAAAGTCCCAATACATCACATGATACTGCCATGATGACACCTCTGGCTTAGATGAAAAACTAAGGGGCAAGCAGTATTAAGGCTTAGCTAAATTTAGATTATATGTTATAAAGACCTTCATATTGGTGCCTTATTGGTATTTCATTTCCCAGCAATTATAAAATATCCCTTATCAATATAGCAATATCCTTTTTTAAAGGTGCAATTGGCCACAACATCACACTAATAAATGAAAATGATATGGGAAGAGCAAATGGTAGTGTGTGCTGGATCCTGACTACTAGGGTATCACACTGATGTAGAAGGTTACACAAAAGAGAGTCTTGATAGCAATTAGTGTTAGAATTTCATCAAAGATGCCCCTCCCCCCAGCATAAACATTGGTCCTGAAATCTGGATGTATACTTTTTTATTTTGTGTTTGTTTTTCCATTTAAGAAGCCAATAAGTTTTCATAATACACATATATTGCATGCAGTATATAAAAATTTAAAATAATTATACCACTGCCTGTTGCCCCACCTCTATCTACTTCTGTGGGGCCAACAGGATTATCATTAAAATACAAAGAGAACATTTGAGCCCTTGGGCATCATAACATTGGAACTCAATGTTAGTAGTAGATGTCCTACAGGGCCATGGATAGCACTCAAGAGAATATATATATATATATATATATATATATATATATATATATATATATATATATATATATATATATATATATATATATATATATATATATATATATATATATATATATATATAAAATATAGATATAAAAGAGAAAATATAGATATAAAAGAAAAGGCTTTTATATCTAAATGCAAATGTAACTAAAGTGTTAATTACTTTCTGTTATGTCCTTACTTTAGAGTTCTGAAGAACTCAACATTTTGTAAATGTTATTCCACCTGGCAGCATTTCCCCCCAATAATAGCAAAACCAAGCACCCTCTAGAATATAAAATATATGTGCCTGATCTGTGTCATCTGTATGTTACTACTTTCAGTTACATACGGACCACCATCTTTTCTTCTAGCAAACTGGCTGGAGTAGCAAGAGTAGGATCACTTCACTATTTTGCTGCTTAAATTCATATGAAATTGAAAACTCGGCTACCACATCTTGGTGTAAAAACTAAAAAAGTAAAAACCACAACTAGAAGGTGTAAACCAAGATGATCAACTAGATATGAGGAAAGAGAAAAATGTAACTTTGTTTCTATTTAGTGTTTAGGCAAAAAAAAGGGGGGGGGTCTACAAAACATTGAAAATCTAGCATTAAAGTCTATCTTCAATATCCTGAGCTCTCTCTCAAATAAGTTATATTAGACACAAAATATGTATTCATAAAAATTTTAACATATTCCAAAACAGGGATTGTTTGTTTCCTGCTGCGTAGTTTTATGGATTTCTATTTCATCTCCTATATGTAATTCAGTATAGGATATTGAATCTATTCAGATCAAAACTTAGTTATACTTTGAGAAAGATCCAACAATGTGGACTCCACACAGATTTCCTGGAACGACTTGATTTCAGAAGTTGTATCCTCCATCACTTGAGGCATTTAAGAAGAGACTGGACCATTTTTCAAACCATTTGTCTGAAATGGCTTGAAAAAGGATTTGACTAGAAGACCGCCAAGGTCCCTTCCAACTCTCTTATTCTGGTGCAGGGCAGCAAAACATTAGTATTTTTGTTTATTACTTGCTGCCATCTTTACAGTCCAAATTGATTATATAACAGAAATATAATTGACCATAAACTATGTTGAAATTAATAAGTAGATTGATAATTGAGTAGCACAAAAATTGACCAGGGAAAACCAAAGTTTGGGTCCCTATTTAGTCACCACAGAGTTTACTAGTTTAAAGCAATCAGATATATTTCAGACCAGTGGTGAAATGTAAAATTTGTTACTACCGGTTCTGTGGGCGTGGCTTGGTGCGGAGGGTAATGTGACTGGGTGGGTGTGGCCAACTTTTTTTTTTAACTTTTAAAACAATTTTTTCTACAACCTCTTCGGCTGAAGTTGGATCTGAGATTAATGAAATTACCGGACTGCCTTTTAAAAAATAATTAAATTACATTAAAAGCATTTTCCTGTTAATATTTAACATGTCTAGCTGTAAAAATGAATAGAAATATTCAGTTCATTTGATTCAGATATAAATCATATTCTTTTAGTTTTTCTCTAATGCTTTTTTAATATGCAAATGTAATTTATTTAAATGTAAGCAATGAATTGAGGAAAAGCAGATGATTAATCAACTTCAGATCTTTATCTGGCAGATCATTCTTGTTGCTACAGTTATTAATTCATATTCAAATTACTATATTATTACTATAAAATCAATTAATGGCATACAACACAAGAAAATTACTATGGTATTTTATATCTAATGCAAGATTTCAGAGAAATAACTAGCACTATTCTGAAAAAAATAAAGAATAACATGAAAATTGAAAAAAAGCCTATCAGGAGGAATGGTTAAATTTAAAAAAATCTCCCCCAACACTGAGAGTAATGCCCAACTACAGAAGGCTAGAAAGGCAGGAAATGAAGGAAACAGATGGGATTGAATAAAACCGGGAGAGAGAAGGCAAACTGAAGGAAATAATCTGGAGTGAAAAAGCCAAATTCATTTTTCTTCTCTCTCCTTGTTCCTCAATTCTCATAATCAAATACATGGATATTCCATTCAGTAGCCAAAGAAGTCAATAGAAACAAACCTATTTATTGTAGCAGGAGTATAACTTAATCCAACTAAAAACCATACTGGCCTATGTGAGGTATGCTGGAGACTGCATACAAGAAGTTGGTAGGGCCAGAACAAGAATTTTATTATGTAATTTAAGATATATCAGTTAAATACAATTGGCATGGTTTCTACTCCTTATTATTTCACATTTTTGTTATGTTAGAAATTACAATTTGACTTTGAAACAGGGACATCTGCTAGGAGTCCAAAAGTTTAAGATGGCATCCATGATTGTGTAGTCAGTGTTGCACTTTTAATACCTTGGTCTGCATCTAAAGGGGAGGGGGGACTTCGTATTGCATGATTATATCCACCATCTTGACTATTGTAGCCCACCCCCTATGAACACTCTTCTTTCAGTGATCTTCCAGGGTCACACTACAACTGATGGCATCTCTGTCAAATCACGGCAGGTAAATCAGTTTGACCTTATTTATGTTCACACACATTGTGCACAATGATTTCACACAGATATTAAGAGATTTTGGAAATTGGACATTTTCTGCAACTGCAGTTACTGAAGCCAATAATATTTACTTAGAGTTAAACAATTGCAGCCTTAGAAGAAGAGGCAGAGTTTGCCCACCATATTAGGCTAAAATGTGTTTCGCCAATTTGTATATGCTAACTTAGGCAGTTTCATTCAGTTAATATCATTCAGTTAATCATGCTTCAGTTAATCATGGACTGACATTATGGGACAATGTAGCCAGATGGAACTGTTGGAGCTTTGGAACTCATTCCTGCATTCCTATCCATCTATAGACCATAAAGCTACCATAATTAATTTTTATTGAAGAATTACTCCAAAGTTCATTACAGTGATAAGCCAATCTTCCTTTTTCTTCCCCTTGTTTTTCCCCCCTTTCATTTTTTGCTTACACAATGGCTAATTTTGTACAATAGGTTTCACATGTTGCTTTTGTAAATCCCAAACAACACTTAAATGTCTCCTGTTTTTGTTTTGTTACTAAACTTATTTATTAATCACAATGCATATATACCGTATCTAGAGCTGATTTTTTTTCTAGTAGTTTGGGACTAATACAAGCTATGACCTATAGTGCCTCTGTTCTCACAGGGTGTTCATCATGATTAATTAAACCTTGATGTATAGCACGCCAAAACCTAAACATAGATCAAACTACCTGTGTTTATACAGTGCCATGGGTTAATATTGCTTGGCTACTTTGTTAATCTATTTTTTTGCAAATTTTGTAAAAACTTGATTTGGGGATGGGGGAACTTGAACCTGAGAAAAAATGTGAAGAAGGCTCCCCAGACGTAAGACTCATTTTGTTCAGTTGAACTTCTGCATAAATGGCAGAAAGCTTCAGAACTCAAATGTAGTAGCCTTTTGGACTAATTTCAAGTCCATTAACCAAGATTAGTTTAGCTCTTTAAGAATTAGTGACAGCACCTATCTAATTTTGACTGTCTTTGACAAAGCTAAATAGATCATCCTGCTTAGTTTTTGAATAGGAGACAACCAGAAAATCCCACAGGTATGAGCTAAAGTGGGAAATCAAAACAGCATTTCAGAAGAAGGCAAACCATTTCATACTGAGAATGTTTCTTATCTATCTTTCCTTGAAGATTAGGAGAGATAGAAGAGGAAGTCAAAAGGTGGGGAAAAATTACTACCAAAGAGAGACTAAGTATCCTCACCTACTGCTTCTCTCCTGAACACCATTCACTCTCCCAATAGACTACTGTAACGCTCTCTACATGGGGTTCCCCTTGAGGAGCACCCGGAGGCTCCAACTGGTGCAGAGTGCGGCCGCGCGCATGGTGATGGGAGCGACATGGCGTTCCCATGTAACACCTCTCCTGCGCGAGCTGCACTGGCTTCCGGTGGTCTTCCGGCTGCGCTTCAAGGTTTTGGTTACCACCTTTAAAGCGCTCCATGGCTTAGGACCTGGGTACTTGCAGGACCGCCTATTACCACCAATAGCCTCCCACCGGCCAGTACACTCTCATAGAGAGGAGCTCCTCCGGGTGCCGTCAGCCAAACAGTGTCAACTGGCGGCCCCCAGGGGGAGAGCTTTCTCTATGGGGGCACCTACTATCTGGAACGAGCTCCCCCCAGAGATACTGAGGATCCTGGATCTGCACACCTTCCACCGCCCTCTTAAGACCTTTTTATTTTACCAGGCAGGCCTGGCCTAACCTCTCTTCCTCTTTTAGCGTTTAAATTTTAATCTGTTTTAAATTGTGTGGGGTGTTTTAATTCTATCTGGGCCAAATCTATTTAATTTGATTTTATTTGGGCTTTTAAATTTTGTATACATGTATTTTTACTGTTGGCTGTTCACCACCATGAGTCCTTCGGGAGTAGGGTGGTATATAAATCTAATAAATCTAATAAACCTAAACTAGGGCTAGAAGGAACGTGGCCCTCAATGAAATAAAGTCCTCACCTCTGATGCACTATAAACCTCTCTCCAGCTCTATGTTTCTATTGTATTCAACATGCTTTTGCTTTTGATTGTCATAAAGCATAATTAACAGAGAGCAAGGGATTCTGCATGATGCTTGCTTCAGGCAATAGTAATTGTCAATAAGAAATTTGAACAAAGCTGTGACTTTTTCTTGCTTCTCCTTGGTCTTTTGTAGATGAAATAGGGCTGTGATGGTGAACCTATGGCACATGAGCCTGAAGTGGCACAAAGAGCCATGTCGTCTGGCACACAAGGCATTTCTCGTTCCTCTTCTGGGTTTCTGGCACGCACAACATGCACAACGTTCAGCTGGTCTTTTTGTATGCTGCAGAAGAGCTGGCCTTCCATTTTCCTGCATGAGCACTAATGCAAACCCGAAACCAAGAAATAAGAGAAGATATTGTGGAAGCACTTCAGGGTCTGGTAGGTCATGTTACATCGTTGGAGGAAAAGGTTGAAGAAATTAATCTAATGTGAATTTGGAGAACAAAGTGGATGAGGCCCAAATCAAGATGGACAAGACAGAGGCAGAACCTACAATGACACAGTATAGGGCAATGGAATTTGCCTTTGAGAATAAGAGGCCTGAAAGAAAATAACCAGGAAAAGTTGAAAGAGATTTTTGCAGAATCCTTTGCACAGTTAACTGGTGAATCCACAGCAGAGTGTGATTGGCAAATTGATAAAATTTATCGTGTTAATTCATGGATTGCCAGACAAAGACAACTACCAAAAGATATTGTGATTTATTTTGTTACTAGGAGGATAAGAAATGGGATCTTACAAGCTTCTTACAAAAATAAATTACAAGTGGCAGGACAGAAGGTTGCAGTATTCAAGGAAATTCCTCCTAAAATGTTGAAATCCAAAAAAGAGTATGCATTTCTAGTGGATGAACTTAGAAATCGCCAGATACAGTATAGATGGGAGGTTCCAGGTGGATTAGTGGTGAATTATTCAGGAGAACTATATCGTCTTATACAATTTGGAAGGCAAGAGATTTTTATGCTAATATACTAAAGGCTGGACACCCACCATCTCCAGGAGCCAGAAAAAGAAAAGAAGCAGGAGAGGCTAGAAAGGAAGACATGCAGGCACAAGTCCAAGGAGGTGCTCTGAGTATACAGGAAGAATTATTGCAACTTCCAGGTGCTGTGCAAGCTTGGGAGTTATCTGAAAAAGCAGAAGATGATAAAGAACAAAGACAAACTCAAGTGGCAACTAAGCGGAAAGAACAAGAATTAAAGATGCAACAAACTCAGATCATAATCCAAGAAAGTATAAACACAAATACAGAAGCTGGGGGGGGCAAGACCGAAGAAGTTGTTCCAGGAGGACTTCCAGTCGGTGCTCAAAAAGCTTCAGGGGGCCAAAGATGGCAACTAGATTTTTAACTTGGAATGTTATCGGTTTAAATTCACTGCAAAAAAGGAAGAAAGTATTTCATTACCTAAAACAGTTTAAAAATGATGTAGTTTGTTTGCAAGAAACACACATTAGGACAAATGATCAAAAATATTTGATAAACGCGAGATTGGGAATACATTTTGTGGCACCTGCTCCAAAGAAGAAAAATAGTATTGTTATATATTTAAGGAAAGATTTAATGGCTAAACTAATTGAAGCAGATCCACAAGGAAGATACCTAGCAATCGAATTACTAATAGAAGGAAAAAAATACTTATAATGGGAGTATATGCACCCAATCAACAACAAGAAAATTATAAGATTATAAGATTTTTGCTAAAATATTAACAAACAGGTTAATGTCAGTTATGCAACAAATGATTCATAATGATCAATCTGGTTTTATACATGGGAGACAAATGAAAATAATGTAAGGCAAATTGTTAATATATTGGAGTATTTGGAAAGGAACAACCAAGTCCCTGCGGTGCTTATATTTTTGGATGCTGAAAAAGCCTTTGATCGATTGAATTGGCAGTTTTTACTGAAAATGATACAAATGATGCAGTTTGGAGAATACTTTACACAATCTATCAAGGCAATATATCAGGAACAGATAGTGCAAATAATAATTAATGGTAGTTTAACAGAAACTTTTAAAATTGAAAAAGGAACAAGACGAGTGTCCCTTGTCTCCATTATTGTTTATTTTAACCTTGGAATTATTGTTGAATAAAATACGTAATTCAGATAAGATACGAGGAATCAAGATTAGGCATTATGACTATAGATGACGAGCATTTGCAGATGATTTGGTTGTAACCTTAATCACTGAAATCAGCTACAGGTTTAATGGAGATAATTAATCATTATGGTCAGGTATCTGGGTTTAAAATAAATATTGGAAAAACAAAGATGATAGCTAAAAATCTGACAGCAATTCAAAAAGAAGACTTAGAAAGAGTAACGGGATGTGAGATAGTTAAAAAGGTTGAATATTTAGGAGTTTATATTACAACTTCAAATGGGAAATTATATAAGCATAATTATGAATTGTTATGGCACAAAATACAGACAGAGATGGATAACTGAAAAAAATTACAATTGTCTTTGCTGGGAAGAATAGCAATAGTAAAAATGAATGTTTTGGCCAAGTTCTTATTTCTCTTTCAAATGATACCAATAATTAAAAAGGATGCAAACTTGGATGAATGGCAGAGGGGTATTAATAATTTTGTTTGGGCAGGAAAGAAACCAAGGATAAAATTAAAAACAATGCAAGATACACGTGAAAGAGGAGGTTTGAAAATGCCTAACTTAAAATTATATTATGAAACAGCTGTTTTATCAACAATTAGTGATTGGATTAATTTAACAAATGAAAGAATATTGAATATTGAGGGATATGATTTGGTATATGGTTAGTATGCCTACCTAGTGTAGGATAAGAAGGTGGATAGGACTTTCAAAAGTCATATATTGAGGAATGCTTTATTGTGTGTATGGAAGAAACATCAATATAAATTAAATGATAAGATACTTATATGGACAGTACCCAGACATGCGATAGAGAATATAAGTATAGAACAAAGACAGGATGTAATTGCATATAAAGAAATTCCCAACATAGAGAAAGGTATATTAAAGTTAAAGCCTTTAACTGTATTAAAAGAAGAAAGGGTAATTCAAACTTGGTTTCAGTATGTACAATTACAAGCCAGATGGAGAAAAGATCAGAAAATTGGTAAAAACAAATTAGAGACCAGAGTCAAATGCATATAAAAAGGTTGTATAATATATTGATAGAAATAGACTCGGAAACAGAGTTAGTTAAAGATTGTATGATAAAATGGGCACAAAACTTTGAACAACCAATAATGATGGAAACTTGGGAAAAAATATGGGTAAGAAAAGTAAAATTTACACAAACGCAAAATTTGAGAGAAAATTTTTATAAATTTTTTTATAGATGGCACTTAGATCCTAAAAAGCTAGCTTACATGTATCCGAATTTACAATCTAAATGTTGGCGATGTGATTGCGATGATGCTACTTATTTTCATGTATGGTGGACTTGTAAAAATGTTAAAGCATTTTGGATAAAAATATGGTGGATTATTCAAAATATTCTTAAAAAGAGGATAAAGTTTACTCCACAGTTGTTTTTGCTGGGTATAATTACAGAGTGTACTATTATAGAGACTAATTTGATTCTGAACTTAATAACGGCAGCAAGATTGTTGGTGGTGCAGTATTGGAAGAAGGAAGACTTGCCTACTATTCAGGAATGGACACTAAAAGTAGCAAACCTAGCAGAGATGGCAAAAATTTCAGCATATTTGAAGGACCATTCAAATGAGAAATATATGCTGGAATGGAGAGATGGATTGATTACATTCAGAGTAAATATCGGACTAGAAAACTTCAAATAGTATATGAATAAATAAAGAGATGTTATTAAATATCCAAATTTAGCTTAGTAAAAGGGGAGTTAAAGTACAAGAGGGATGTAGGAGGCTATAGTTAATTAGACTATGTTAGAATATGATTGTTGAATGCTATACCCTGTATTTTGTTCTGGGAAGTAGGGAGGGGGGAGGGAGGGAGGGGAAGGGGATATATTTGTAAACCTTTTTAAAACTTTAAAAAAAATAAACTTTGATTTTAATGAAACAGGAATCATAAATATAAAGGAGAATATAACATTTATTTTTAATCAACTCAAAATGAATATCAAATCAAATCTAACTGTAGTTTGGTTCTAGTTCCTAACACTGAGTCATGGACATAAATATTAGTATAAGGTAGAACCTAGTCTTCACTAGAAACTGAGTTTTCAAATGATTTAAGCCATAAATCTTGATTTACAGATGTCTATGTTCGGCTTTGCATGACATACTAACCAACATTATCCGGTTCTGACACAAAGCATAGTTTGTTTAATTTTGCATTGTCATGATAACAGAGTCATTCTGGATTGTAAACCAGGTTTGATTCATTAGTGGTCTGTAAGCCCAGCCAATTGTGGGAAACTAAAGAAATATAGCACATATAGGCCAGCTTGCAAAACAAGCAGCATTTGTAGCAAACCATGATGAAATCAAAACGATAGTGTATGCAAGTACAAAATTATAGCATTGACATGATGACATCATCACTCCCAGGTTATGCTTTGCCTCCCTTAATTACTCTGCAGTCATCTACCTGTGCATCGGATTGATCTGTTGGGGTTTTGCACCATTTTCCAGTAACTGTAACTCCCACTTCTAGTCTCACCTGGCAAAATAAGAATTTCCTACTTATCTTTATTTGGATATAGAGTAAAAATTGAAATCAATATTCTTTCAAAGTTGAAAGTAGCATTTTTATATCTATTTATTTATCTGTTATTTCCAGACTTAGCTTTCCATGCTATTATTCTCTTTGCTTTGTTTCTTTTTTTAATTATTTCATGTGTTGGAGACAGTAACTTTTTGAATCTTACGAACACAAATCAATAAAAAAACTTTAAGGCTCAAAGGAGGAATGGGCCACTTTATTCCAGGTTCTTTTCAGAAAAATAAAAGAAGATAAAAATAGCAAAGATTAATACAGAACTATGTTAAGGGATACTTAAAAGTATGCATCAACTGACTGTTTGACTCAAATACCTAAAGTACGGCCTGCTATAGAATGAAAAAATGGTTTGAGTTGTCTGTAAATTATAGTTTCACTCACTTTCTTGGATGTGTGGATGAATTCTATGTATGGTTTTTAAAGCATGGTATATAGCTTAATCCGGAATGTCAACCAACACAACTGGAATTTAATTAATAAACAGACATTTTGGCAAATCCTGGCCAAGCAAATATTCCTTAAGTGCCTTTAAAGAAAGTGAATTGGATCAAATACAATTAAATATATTTCTATTTACTTGAAATCAGTGAAAATTCAGTTGTTACTATAAGTGGAAATATTTCTAAGATATTCTATATCCCACTGCAAATCTGGACTCAAAATTATTTTTAAAGTATAATTTTTAAAATTCCAGATTGGTAACTGGTTATAGAATTCAATAAATCT
The DNA here is from genome assembly GCA_038048745.1 of Coluber constrictor foxii. NCBI lineage: Eukaryota > Metazoa > Chordata > Lepidosauria > Squamata > Colubridae > Coluber > Coluber constrictor. The sequence goes on along the minus strand of CM075961.1, from coordinate 120,981,411 downwards.
GAATTAACAATTAAACACTACACTTTATTATCTCAAAACCTCAATCCTTCATAAAACAAGCTTTATCTCTTAAACCTAGCAACCAGTCATATTAAAATACTTACAACATGTTTCTTTTCTGGGTAATCATAAACTACTGCAAATATTTAATCTCTTTAAGCAGAGAACAAATAATTACAAAACTTACACTTCAAACACACACACACACACACACACACACCATTAACATGAAACTGCTGACAATAATATTGTGTATCCTATGTTTAAGAGTTATATGCAATTTAAAAGCTTTTATTTGCACTCACTAAGTGGTTTGCATGGCTGTAGCTTTTCATGTAGCCTGGGTAGGAAGCCTAAGCATACACACCTTACATTTTTCTTCTCCCCAAATCCTAAATTGTCTTCCATTTTTTGTGTATGCTCTTATTCTGAATATTTTAGGCTGGTTATAAACCAAACTATTTTACACTGTAAATCATTATTTAGGACAATTGCAACATCCAGAGCTAAAGAGAAACGTACAATACCTGAACTCTTATTTTTGGCCTTCAGAGTCTTCTTCTAGCCCAATATTTTAAAATCAGCAGGGTATTTCACCGTTCCGAAGAAAAAAATGCAAAACCTTGATTAAACCAGAAACCAGATTAAAATAATACAGCAGCAGCAGCAGCAGCAGAAGCAAGACAACTTCCCACAAAATAAAGATTGTGTGTTCCAGCACTTTGGTGACATTTTCCCACCTCTTTTGAATCTTCATTTTAACTATTGTTGGATATTTGATCTTCTTCATCTCATTTACTTAAGTGTAACCAGAAGACTGGTCAATCTGAATTAAGGAAAATGTAAACTTAGAGAATTTATACCTATCCCACCAATAATATTTAAGACCACAATTTATCATTATTTGTGATAACAATTGGTTTTTTAAAAATTAATACAAAGACAGCACATAGAGAAAAGGGATTCCATTCCATCATGTTCTCTTCAGATATGTGGGGCCCTCGCCAATGTAGAAACATTTACTATATTGACAGGATTCAGCTTTTAAACTTTTATGTTTTGACCTGTTCTATAAATTTAAATGATTCTAATGCAAAATGAAGCAAAACAAATCCCCTCCCCTGTTTACTGTTACCCAAATTACTGTTGGAATTTGGTTCAATGAAATGCAAGCAAGCAATATGAGTATATTTAAATTCATGATGCTGGTTTAGGACCCTAATAAATTTTAATTAACTACTTAAATTCAGTCATATATTTATTTTGGGCTAATTGAAATGTACCTGAAAGTTTCTCATATCTTTTTTGTGAGCAATTGGAATATTTTCCCATTTTCTTTCCAACACTGACTTTAATAAAGCATTATTTAATGCTTTATTTACACTCCTGTTTCTTTTGTTAATCTTAATGTATGATTCCTGGTGTTTCTTTTATCTGGATACACTCTGATGTTTTAGTGCAAACTAAAAGGACCTACCACATCACTCTGCAAAGCTTTGCATTCATGTCTTTTAAGCAACTTAACAACATTGCAGTTATTTAGTAAACAATTAAATCTCACTCTGTGAAACAATTTGCATTTGCAAATCCATGGATGAAAACACTCTATTTTACTTTTATTGTCTTCTTCCTGAAGTCACAACTCTGTGTTTCCCTCCCCCTCCCCCCCCCTTTTTAAAGTGAGGTAGAGTTGAGAAGATTCACTTGAGGCTATTGAAAAATCAAGTGATAGGTGGAAAATACTGTTAAGTTAAAAAGATCTTTTAACTAAACGGCTATTTTCATAAACCTATATTAATAATTTTGAAAGCTTTGATTGAGCTGTACTGCAGTTTAAACCAATTAATCTGAACCTTGTTTTCCTCTTTTTTTTTTCTTTAGAAAACAAACAAGTGGCTACTAGAATCTTTTAATTTAGGATGAAACTCAATTTTATGTGGATTTCAACCAATCAGATGGTTTGCATGAAAATGGAGAATAGGCTCATGGTATGTCGAATTTACATGTGCTAATGGAAATTCTAGGATTTAATCTGAGCTGACATTCAACAGGGTGCCCAGAATTACTTTTCACAAAGCAATTGCCAATCTAAAAATGTAAGATAAGGAAGAATGAGCAAGATGAAATAAACCATGGTTTATCTCATGGTCTTTAATCTCACAATTGGCTGGGTGTATTCAGTATCTAAGATTATAAATCATGGTTTTCAAATTATATATTGATTCCTGCAGTACTCTAAGCAAAAAATAAAATAAAATCAAGCGGAGTGAATTCAGTGCATATCCCATAAGAAGGTATATGGTCGTTTGGTTTTAGCTAAGCTTGTTCTATGAACTAAATACGTTTTGAAATAATAATTTATTACAGTTCATTACATCAGCTCAACCACTGAGGCTTATTATACAAACCATAATCCAATATCATATTTGATCTATACAGAGGCTTAAGAGCTCTAATTTTCTTTTGCAGGATTGATATTCATAGCATCCTATAAGTTTATTTATAATTTAAATTCACTGGTAATTACTTGAGTTTTATCCTGATTAATATTTACAATAGAACATCTGAAATAAATGGAGCTTAAATTATGATGAATAAATCCTAAATATTTAACTAGGTTTATTCTAAGATGTATAACATAAAGCTGAGTGTTCTTTTTATATACAACTACTATCTCGTCATTACCACTACTATGTGTGACTCAGCAAAACCTTAGTTAAGCTAGTTACTCTTTTAGATGGGCAAAACTGAAATTTAGGATTTTGCAAATATACAAAGGATGGTTGCTTTAAGTCTCAGTGACATAGTAAACCTTAAAGTGGGAGAAGACAATATGATAGTGGATGGTTATTATGTGGTCAATATATAAATCACCCTAGACCCTGGATTCTTCACTCTTAGACTAGCACATCACACTGGCTCTCATATAGATTATTCACAGTGTATGGCTTACATGCTGCTTTAAACCTGAGGTGGGAGATTATGGCTGTTTTATGACTTGTGCACGTCAATTCCCAGAATTCCTGAGCTAGCCTAGCTGGCTCAGGAATTCTGGGAGTTGATGTCCACAAGTCATAAAAAGACCATAGTTCCCCACCCATGCTTTAAACAGTTTTCTAAAAAATTTTAAATGCATCAACGGCGAAAGAGAGTAGAACAGAATATTACTGACTGAAATTATAAGTATTCACAAAAATGTAACTTGTAAAATTTAGAATTATTTACTGTTACCTTCAGACAGTCATGGCTTTCTATTAGTTATTTTTTTCTTTTACAAAGGAGCCTTAATAGTTCTATTAAACTTTAGAAATCTACATAATTATTTCTTTGACTTATTTCAGAACATGTTTTTAAATATATTTAAGTAAACTCAAGATGGTAAATACCAGATCAATTACGTTGTCCTGAAAAATCAAGAAACATAATGCTATCACTAATTCTAAAATGTGTTGTAATTAACTTTGAATAAGTTTTGGCTATCAAATAAGATGGGGAAAAACAACCGTTCAGTATACTGTATGCTAGGATAAAAACTACTGAATGACATAAACTCATGGATATTTATTTTAGTAATATGTCTTGGGAGGAAAGCAAAGCTACAATATAAAATGTGATTGCAATTTCTGCTTGTAGTGTGCTCAACTACAATACACCTGTTAATGTGTCATATATACATATACATACATACATACATACATACATACATACATACATACATACATACATATATATATATATATATATATATATGTTTTCTGAGGTTTTCACGGGTGTTTGTATGTAGGTCTTTGGTTATTCGGGTCTTCTCCCGCGTAGAATTGGAAGCACCTTGGCGACGTTTCGACAAAGTCTCATTCGTCATCTTCAGGCTGGTGTTCTCAGCTTCGTTCTTCCAGGAGCTCCTGGAAGAACGAAGCCGAGAACACGAGCCTGAAGATGACGAATGAGACTTCGTCGAAACGTCGCCAAGGTGCTTCCAATTCTACGCGGGAGAAGACCCGAATAACCAAAGACCTACATACAAACACCCGCGAAAACCTCAGAAAACATATATATATATATATATATATATATATATATATATATATATATATATATATATATATATATATATATATATATATTCAGCATTATGAATGCTGAAACAGAAGCTTCATTAAAGCTCAGAAGCTTTAATGACAGAAGCACAATACTTCAATTTTAAGAATGCCAATTTTGATATTTTTCATACGTTAATATAAGTTCTCCAGTATTAATTTTTTTTATATAATTTGACAATTTCATATGATTTATCAGAAAAAGGAGTTATGCTGTAGAACAGTGTTTTTCTATCTTCTGAGACAGCTTTCTAGGGTTTTGGGAAGGGGTTGGATTTTGACAGACAGCTAAATGTGCCAATCTAGCTATCTGCCAAAACTATCAATTGGTGGATTGTTTGCCATCAGATGGTGCCATTAAGGAGGAAAGGCAGGAAAAATAATGGTTTTGCTTAACATATCTTGAAAAATCCCAGAACCAGAATGCCTCTATCCAGTGAAAAGTCAGTACAGAAGCTATAGAGCAGTGGTGTCAAACTCAATTTCATTGAGGGCCACATCAGCATTATGGTTGCTCTCAAAGGGCAGTTGCATGTAAGACTCACAGCGGCTAGGTGGGTGTGGCTGGATAGGTGTGGCTGGGTGGTAATAGCCAGGTCACCGCAACTAGGTGACTGTGACTGGGTGGGCATGGCTGGGTGGACGTGGCCAACTCGATTCCACTCACTGGACATGGCTGATTCAAGACGGCTGGGTTGGGATGGAACAAGTGGCACTGGCTAACTCAACATGGAGACAATTTGGTGTCCTGCAAGCATCTTGCCTTTCCAAACTGGTGGCAGCTAATTGCGTGCATGGGTGCACATACACACACACCGCTTGGAATGGGGGGTGTGTGTGTGTGTGTGTGTACACCTGCGTGCGCGCATGCATCAGGGATGAAACTCGACTGGTTTGGACCGGCTCAGGTGAACCAGTAGGGGCGATTTGAATTGGTTCACCAAATCGGTAAAAACCACCCTTGGTTGGCTCCGCCCACATCACCCAATCACCACTCACCTCTTCCAGCCACTCGACCCATTCAACGTTAAATGCTGCAGCAGAAAGAATCCGAACTTTTCTCCCTCCATTCACAGTGGAGCTACTGCATCCTGACCCTTTAAGGTTCTTCAACCCCCAGGAGGGAAGGGGCCAGAGATGGACCATAAAGGGAGCAACAGCTCTGCTGTGAATGGAGGGAGAAAAGTTCGGCTTCTCTCTGCCACACAGCATTCACTATGAGCCCTTCCGGTGCTCATACACACATTTTTTCCTACCGGGTTCTGTGGGTGTGGCTTGGTGGGGGGTCATGTGACTGAATGGGTGTGGCCATGAGTGACATTAAGTTGGAAAAAGAATTGAATATCACCACTGGCATGCATATGTACAGCATGCCAAAAGAGATGTTCTTCTACCAATCCCAGACCTCATTGTCCAGTGTCCCTTCCCAGTAAAGCAGGAGGCAGAGGATGATGATGCTGCATATGGAAGCATGGAGGAGAAAGTTCCTCCAAGTCCAATTTGTGCCTTGACAGATCTCTGGAGAGCAAGAGGATGAGGTAGGGGAGCAGTACTCCCTGGTCCTGCCCGAGAGAGACTGGCCCTTCTCAAAAGGGAACCCCCATTTCCTATCATGCAGGGTAAGGATGCTGGGTCATTGGACAGCTTCCCCTTTTATAGGGAGGTGTCAGATGGCTCTGCCAATGAGCTTCAAGTATTTTCCCGTCTGTTTGGCGGACCTGAGTGGAGCCTATGCTCCACTCCTATTTAGTATACAATAGTTGTAGAGCACTATATGTACCTTATCCAATAGATCTCAATGAAAGGTGATACAATAAAGAAAATTAAATAGCATGTTAAATGTGGTTGGTAGGCATTCAGCAAGCTAAGCATAATTTTCAAGCATAATTTCCTCCTATACCTGAAGAGAAAACTTTTCGATCAATGTGTGCTATCTATTCTAATATATGCCAGTGAAACATGGACACTAACCTCACTATCAATACAAAAACAATGAGTTGTGCAAAGAGTCATGAAAAGATACATGTTCAGCATTACAAGACAAAATAGAAAAATCTTACATGGATTAGAGAACAAATGAAAAGTATACAATATCATCAAGACAGTAAAAGAATTGAAATGGAAATAGTCTGGTCACACAGCAAGAAGAACTGATGTAGGCATATACACCAAGGCAGTTGTAGAATGGATCCCACTTGATAAAAAGCACCCACAAAAGAGACCTGAAACAAGATGACATCAGCAAGTATTGCAGGCCCAGTTGACAAAAGAAAGCTCAGGTCAGTATAGGTTGGAAATATGCAGAAGAGGCCTTCATTCCGCAGTGGATAGACAATGGGTAAAATGATGGTTCCTAGGTAAATACCACATTTTTCAGAGTGTAGGAAGTTAGCACTTACCCTTCTCCTAGAAAAATGAAATATTTTAGGATATACTAAAAAGACAGACTATTTTTCCTAAAAGAGAAGTAGAAACTCAGAGAAGCAGAGTTTCTACTTTGCTTCTTTGGACAAAGGGGGATGGTCAATGGACCATCATCTGCAACACAATAGGACCCATCTAGCAATGGAAACTCACCACATGGCACCTGGGAAGATTACATCAGCCAGAAGGCTAGCTAAGACTCCCATCCCTTGGGAGTCTGACAATCAATCAGGATACTCTTCCTGTGCCTCAGGAAGTTCAGAGCCCAGAGAGGGCATAAAACCCAGGGACTCGCAGCATCTCTGCCCTTTTTCTGTTCAGGAACTCAAACCATGTGATCCTGTCCACCATTACACCATCTTTCCAAGCAGTCTCCATGTTTCCAGTGTCTTTTTCCCCACTTGGAACTGAACCCAGAAGGATAATTCTTCTAACAGGAGTATAAGATGCACCGGAGTATAAGACACACCTTAGGTTTTTGGGAGGAAAATAAGAAAAAAGCTGCTTGGCATGGAAAATCGGCCTCCCGGAATACCCCCAATCTGCTGTTCCTAGAGATTTTAGCAACAGGTTCCTTGGTTGTGAGCCCTGTGTCTTGCTTTTTTTTTTTTTTTTGCTTTTTTTTCTGCCTCTAAAACTTCTGAAACTCTGTTTCAGAAAAAAACTTTTTTTTCTGCTTCTGAAAGCCTCTGAAACAGAGCTTCAGAAAAAAAACCCTTTGAAGCTCTGTTTTTTTCTTAAGCTTCATTTCTGATGCTTTTTTCAGCCTCTGAAACCTCCTTTTGAGAAGCTGGGTGGGACTACATTCAGAGTATAAAGACGCACCCAGATTTTCACCCTCTTTTTTGCATTTTATACTCCGAAAAATACTGTAAGTACTTTGGTCCTTTTCCAAACAGCAATATATTTGGATTCTAATTAATTTTCCATTGACTAAAGTGTCATAAACATGATGGATACAACACAAGGTTAACAAATTTGCTTTAACGATTTGCTTTAACTATACTTCAAATAAACCACACATTCATACTAAGTTTACAAATCATCATTATGGTTCCTTGCACTCATCAATAACAAGAAAAACATCAACTCAATATGGTGATGTGTGAGCCCAGCTAAATCTCTTATTTCTACAAAGGAATCAATCAGCTGAGGAGGACTGAGTACCTTCTTCAAATGAAAACAAAAAAGATGTCTCACTTCTGCATTTTTTTCTTTTTGTTTTTATTCCATTGACAAAAGTTGTGAAGCAGCATGAATACCCAATATACTCCCTGTATAGATTAAGAGACAATTTTGTGGAATGTTGGATGGGAGAAAGAGAACTGTTCTTACTGTAGGACAAAAATGTTTTTGGAAATATTCTCAGTGTTACAAAGTACATTGGATAGTAAGATGCCTTTCAATTTTGTTTATATAAAACAACACTGCCCCTTTGTGGCTATATTTTCAATCACATGATTATTCTCCTGGCCTTATTATCTAAAATGGAATGGGGATGACTAGGTTTCACCTCTGCAGGACCTCCTTTGTTTTTTTCAAATGCCGCCACCCAAATCAAGTTGCAAAAGACCCAGATTTGCAAAGTACACTTTACAGAGTCACTAGCAAAAGCTTTGAATGCTTTAGAAGGGTTAAGCACAGGAAAGAGAAAAGAGGCTCATTTGAAAAGTGTGGTGGGCAATTAGCTTATTTTTTAAAAAAATTATTCACATTCTTAAGGTCCTATAAAAGAATGACATTGTGGATAATTTAACAGAAACTAACAGAATAACAGAGTTGGAAGGAACCTTGGAGGTCCAATCACTTCATAAAAACCTCCAGTGATGGAGCACCCACAATATCTGAAGTCAAGCCATTGCACTGATTAATTATTCTACTGTTAAGAAATTTCTTAGTCCTTGGTTGGTTCTCTCCTTGATTAGTCTCTATCCATTGCTTCTTATTCTGCCTTCAGGTGCTTTAGAGCAGGGGTCCCCAACCTTTTAGACTTCAGGACCACTAACTTCATAATTTTAAATTTTGCGGACTACTAATACGAATCCAGCGCGCTACTTGCTGAAGCACCAGGACTCCCAGTGATGGGATGGGATCCTTCAGTCTCTCTCTCTCTCTCTCTCACTCCCCCACTCTTTCTCTCTCCCCCCACACACTGTCTCTCATTCTCTCTTTCTCTTTCCCCCTCTCTCTTTCTCATTCTCTCTCTCTCCCACTCTTTCTCTCTCATTCTCTTTCTCTCTCCCCCCTCTTTCTCATTCTCTTTCTCTCTCTCCCACTCTTTCTCTCTCATTCTTTCTTTCCCCCTTTGTCTCTCTCTCTTCCCCTCTTCCCCCTCTCTCTTTGTCTTTCTCTCTCCCCCCTCTTTCTCATTCTCTTTCTCTCTCTCCCACTCTTTCTCTCTCATTCTCTTTCTTTCCCCCTTTGTCTCTCTCTCTTCCCCTCTTCCCCCTCTCTCTTTGTCTTTCTCTCCCCCACTCTCTCTCTCATTCTCTCTTTCTCTCTCCCCCCATTCTCTCTCTCATTCTGATTCTTTCTCTCTCTCTGATTCTCTTTCATTTTGTCTCTCTCTCTCTCATCCTCTCTCTGATTCTCTGATTCTCTCTCTTTCATTCTGTCTTTCTCCCTCATTGTCTCTCCCTCTCTCTGATTCTCTCTGTCTCTTTCTCGCTCTTTCTCCCTCTCATTCTCTCTTTCATTCTGTCTTTCTCTTTCATTCTTTGTCTCTTTCTCTTTCTCTCTCTGTCTCATTCTGATTCTCCCTCTTTCTCTCTCTCATTCTCTCTCTCATTCTCTCTCTCTTTCATCTCATGGGCCAGCCAGTGTCTTGGGGCTGAAAGGAAGTCAAGCATCTCCCTGAGAGACTGAGGTGCATGGAGCACCAACAAGGGCCAGAAGAAGTGTGGGAGCGAAGCACTACTTTCATTTGCATGGCAATAGCATTCCGCCTTGGTATATGTGCGCCAGCCAGTGGTGCAAGGCAGCCCTCATCTCCTGCCACTTGGGACTCGGAGCGGTAAATGGCGTCTGGTCCGGGGAGCAGCCGGATTTTGCTCTCCATTGCAGACACCAGATCAGCCCCCTGTAAGCTCTCATCTCTTGAGGAGCGCTCCCTGAAGTGGCACTGGACACTTTGGCCGGGCCATTTACCACTCTGAGTCCCAAGCAGCAGGAGACGAGGGCTATCTTGCACCACTGACTTGTGCAAATATGCCGAGGCGGAATGCTGTTGCTGTGCAAATGAAAATAGTGCTTTGCTCCTGCAGCTTCCAGCCATCGCAAATGCCGCTTCTTCCCGCTTGTGTTGCCCCCTCCCCCGCCACAACAGCACCATTCATTCTGGATGGCAAGGGCTGTGCTCCTTTTTCCGTATTGCACCACCTGCAAAAATGCAAAAATATAAAATTTTCTCCGTGGACCATCAAATTTTCTTGTGGACCACTAGTGGTCCATGGACACCAATTGGTGAGCACTGCTTTAGAGCATAAGTTAACTACCTCTTATTTGTGATAGCCCCTCAAAGCAATGGAACACGGCTATTAACCAATAGAATAGCTTGCATTCAGAAGTTGTGGGAGCTTCATCACTGGAGACTTTCAAGAAGAGACTCTTCTCCTTTCTATCTTTCTCTTTCCTCTTTCTCTCTCTCCTCCCTTTCTCTCTCTCTGTCTCTCTCTCTGTCTCTCTCTCCTCTCTCTCTCTTTCTCCTCTCTTCCTCCCTCCCTCTCTTTCTGTCTCTCTCCCTCTCTTACTCTTTCTTTCTCCCTCTCCTCCCCCCTTTCTCTTCTCTTTCTCTTTCTCTCTCTCCTCTCCTCTTTCTCTCCTCTCCCTCTCTCTCTGTTTCCTCCCTCCCACTCTTTCTCTTTCTCTCTCTCTCCTCTCTCTTTCTCTCTCATCTCTCTCTCCCTCTTTATATATCTCTCCCTCTATCTTTCTCTCTCTCTCTCCTTTCTTTCTCTCTCATCTCTCTCTCTCTCTCTCTCTCTCTCTCTCTCTCTCTCTCTCTGTATCTCTATTTTCTCTCTCTCCCCTCTCCTTCTCTCTTTCTCTCTGTATCTCTCTCTCTGTGTATCTGTGTGTGTGTCAGAATTTTACGCTGCACTTACTCTAATGCTGACATAAGGAGAAGTGGAGTCATCTGGAAAGGGACGGTCGACTCTTCACCTACTTATTTTCCCTGGAGAGAATATCACCTAGGAGATGGGATGGGAGGGGGGAAATTCCTTTTGAGTGGGAGCAGTAGATTAGGGGCAGAGTGACTGGGAAGATGATCAATGAGTGCAGAGGAGTGGGGAAAGGAAAAGGAGGGTTTTGGCTGAGGAAGTCAGATTTGATTGTGATGAGTCGGAGTAGAATGTTCGTGCTTAATAAATAAGACTTTTTTTCATCAAAGACTTTGTTTGAAATGCAATTTATCTGAGATGACTTCGAAACCTGACAGTGTGTGTGTGTGTGTGTGTGTGTGTGTGTGTGTGTGTGTGTGTCTCAGAAAGCTGAGGCTGGGCCAACCTGGCGAGCTCTCCTTGGGACTCTTTGCTACTCCTTTTCTTTCTTCTTGGCAACTTTTTGGAAATCTGGGCTGGCAGAGGCAAGAGCGCAAGCCACGGTGGAGGCTTCCCCAAAGACAACTTTCCTCCTCCTCCTCCTCTCACAACCCCCTGACCGGCTGTGGCAGGGCTGGGAGGGTGCGCATGAGCTGGGAGACCCTCCTCAAGAGAGTGTCCAGGCTTGGCCAAAGCACATCAAAGGTGTGTGAGATGAGTGGGTTGACCGGCTAATGGGTGAGCATCTTTGGCAAGGGTGCTCTGGATTTCTCCAAGCCTGACCCCTAGGGCGGGCTTGAGAGGTTCAGTGGGGCGAATCCCCTTTTTCCGCTGCCCTGAGCTTCTTTACTTGAGCAATTGAGGCATGCTCAGCACCAACAAGGATCGGAAGAAGCACCTGTGAGACCCAGCAAGAGATGAGACCCAGCTGCTTCTTGATCCCCTGCCATTGCCCTTACTTCTCAAGCCAGGTGAGGAGTGACTGGAAGGGGGGACAGCTGTGCCACACAATCATCAGAACTTTTTTTTTTACTTTTTTAAAGCATTTTTTTACTATGGGTTCGGGCGATTAGGTAGTAAAAAAATACTTTAAAAAGTTTTTAAAAGGTTCTGACAATTGCATGGCACAGCTGTGATCGTCAGAACCTTTTTTTTACTTTTTAAAGCATTTTTTATTAAAGCATTTTTTATTATGGTTCGGTTTGCCCGAATCAGTAGTTTTATCACTACTGGTTCACCCAAACAGGAGCAAAACGGTAGCATTTCACCCCTGGATTAGTTCCTGAGGACGTGTGATAGACATTTGCTGTTGTTTGGTTTTATTAAAGGTATTGTCACAAGATGTAAACTGTTCCAAGTAAAGTTATCTTTGACTGATGCTGTCTTTGTTAATGCTCATGAAGTTCAAGTGAGCTTCAGATGTTTTAAGATTGTACCCAGAGTAATTGCTCTTGGTATATATTTGCTTTCTTTTACTAGCATCATTCCACTTCTATTTGCAGGTCTTTGTAGTTTGTGATTTTTTTCAGTTCTTTCTCTTCTCTTGTGCTATTTCCAGGCATTACCATGTCCCCTATCTAGATTTTTGAAAAATCTTTCTTATAGTTATTAAATCTGGGATGTTATGTGGCAGTATAATGATTTATTAAATTTATATGCTGCCTGACTCCCAGCAATGCTATTGGTTACAAATTGTTCAAAAAATTAAAATTTGTTTTAGGAGCAAGATAAAAAGTGCAAGACAAATACAAAGGAACAAACATGGCAGAGAAAATAAATCAAATGGGAACAAAGAAAAAGAAGAATCAAGGGCTTCAATCACACTCACTTAAAAACCCTGGTAAAAAGGTAGTCTTCAGGGTCTTTTGAAACATCATTTAAGGCAAAGGCTGATCAGATCTCAGAAGGAACCTCATTCCAGGAGGAGATGCTATGGAGAAGGTGGGCTTTTGGCATTGCTTAACTGAAGGAATCTGGAGTGTGCCAACCTGCTATATTGGATCATATGCTGGGCAGATACTGTGGTGACAGGAGGTCCCTCAAGTAAAAGTCACTATGCCATGTAGGGCTTTATGAGTAACAGCTATCACTGACAACAAGTGGAACTTATGAAGCAAACTGAAGTATTTCCATTGTCTGCACCACTGCATTCTGAACCAGCTGAAGCTTCTAGATCCATGGTGGTGAACCTATGGCATGCGTGCCAGAGATGGCACCCAGAGCCCTCTCTGTAGGCATGCACGCTGTTGCCCCAGCACAGTATGCCATAGGGTGGGTGTAGCAAGCTGCAGGGTTTTTTTTTTGCAATGTTTTTTTTTAAATTTATCAAACATATAAATTACATCTTTTCAGAGCAGAGCTTTGATACAGTCATCAATTTGTTCAATTTTTTGTCATTTTTAACAAAATTTTATATATTCTATTTTGTCACAACACTTATTTCTTAATCTTAAATTACATATTTCAACTAATACCATCTTAGAAAAGGTTTATTCATATTTACTTAATCAGTATAATTACCCTTCTATTAACCCACCTTAAATCTTAATTCAATTAATACCTCATAATACATTTCACAATTCTTAGCCTAAATCCTCACTATTAACAATACAGTTCAAACATGTTTATATTCCAAAATTATTTCCATTTCTAAAAATTCCTTACATTTATTTATTACTCCATATAATCCTCATTACATCTTTATTCCATTATTACTTTATCAAATTTAAATCTTATCTCTAATCTTAAAAATATAGCAATTTAACATTTAAACATAGTTCTTAATTCAAATAATGCTATTTAATAGTTTCCCAATTATTTCCCAAATTCTATCTATTTAACTATACCATTTATATAAACAATTAAGTAATTTTTGTTTGTAAATCATAATCATATATTATTTCAATTTTCTTTTCTTTTTTGCTTAAGTGAAAAATTTTCAAATTATTACAATTGTTATACATATTTAAGCAATATACCAATTATTATAGTTATCAATTTTCTCAAATGATACCCTCCAACATCTTAATAAAAATTGATACATTATATCCATTGATATATTTTCTTTTTACATAATCTAATTCAACCTTTTCTTTTATCATTCCACTGTTAATCCAGTGTAATTATCTTTATTTTTTTCACTGTTAATCCCAGTGTAATCATCTTTATACCATTGTTAATCCCAGTGTAATCATCTTTATTTTTTCCCTGTTAATCCAGTGTAATTATCTTTATTTTTTTCAGTTAATCCCAGTGTAATCTCTATAAATATTTAAACAGTATCCCAATTATTATAGCTATTAATTTCCTCAAATGATATCATCCAACATCTTAATAAAAATTGCTTCATCATATCTATTAATATATTTTCTTTTAACGTAGTCTATTTCTCATATATTTTAACTTCAATCCATATTTCATTTCTAAGTATCTGTAACATATTTCTTCTCACATTTATTAATCTCAATATAGTTTTATCAATCTAAATCCTGAACTTTTTTGTTGTCCTTAATATTTTCCAACCTTTTATTCTTTTATAATTCACTGTTAATCCCAGTGTAATCATCATTGTGTTATTGTTAATCTCAATATAATCTCTATAGACCTTTTTATTATTACTATTGATATGTTTGGTTACTTATTCATATTTAATCACATTGTCTTTATCTTCTTTATTCTTCATCTCTATGTCTTATTCCTCCATCTTCATTTTCTTGTCCATTTGTATATACTCCATTTCAACTTTTGTATCCTCAAATTTTTATCCTCTGTGCTGCCTTATTATTTCTCGTATTTCCATTGTCCAAGTCTAGATCAATTTGTTCCTTCTCTAATTCCTGAACCATTTTTCTTTTTAAATTAATATTATCCCAATTATGAGTTCCATTGTGTTCCCTTCTTTTTATTCATTTATTTTTCTCCAAAAGTCAAACCGCTTGTAGACAAGAAAACCCTCTCCCACAAGTTCTCATGGATGTTATCTGTGAAGTCCGCAATTTTCCAAAACAAAAACCAAGTTACAATATTCCTTTTTACTCCAGATGGTGTCTCTGTACAATCCACAATTTCTGGCTGTTTAAAAAGTATCAATTTTGTTTCAATCACATAGCAATCTTATTTAGTTTCTCTTTTCCTTTTAGGTTTAAAAGTACCAAATCATATTTAAAGTCCACTCCAAATTTAAATAACTCTTCTTGCTTCTTTTTTTCCCTTTTCCCCCCTTTTATTTGTACATCACTTCTTTTTTAAAGCTTATTATCCATTCTCTTTGGGTTTTTATTTAAATTTAAAAAGAGAGGGTGGGGAAAAAGGATCTCTTTATTTCTTTCCAATCCTTTGACCATTCTCAAATTGTTTAAGGTTTCCAAATAGTTTGTTTAAAAATCTATTTTCTATCAGGTATTCGTCTCTTTAAAGTTATGTTTCAAAATCTTCTTTGCCCCCACACTCCTTAGCCGCTTTTTATCATTAGGAGTCTTATAATTAAAAGATGTTTCCCTTGTTGTTATTTCACGCCTGCGTTGGCTGTCACTCACCCGGCTTCAAAAAACTCTGTTCTATTCCTCTTCTCTCTCCAGCTCTATACTTAGTCCAGTTGTCCCAGCTTCGTGGCAACTGCCATGGCTGCCCTCCCCTGCTACTGAGTCACAGAGAGTCTCTCCGACCTTTGAGGAACTTGCCTGTTCCTCTTGGTCATCCGAAGTGCCTCTCTTTCTTCCCCGTCCCTACAGGATGGTTCTGGTCCACAAACCCATTGGCAGCGGTTCGTCAGCCGGGGTTTTCGTGGAGCTCATCGGAGCCCGCTAATTCCCTGACTGTCTCGCTGCAACACCAAACTGGAAGTTCCCAAGCCATGGGTCTTTTGTCCCTCTGTTATGGCTCCCTGATGGGTGATCCTACCATTCATCATCCTCCCCACTCAGTCACCCCAAAGGAGTCTTTGACAGCTGAACACGGAGACGCACTGATTTCCTACGCCTTCTGCATTCTCACCCTGTGCTGAAGTGAACCAAACAGGCCCTGCCGAGCTCGCTTGCAAATTCCACCAAACGTTTGGCTCATGTATCCCTCCTGGCCAGCACCAATTAGCTTATTATACTTGACATTTGATTTATCCTTTATACATGAGTATATATGTGTATATATACGTATACATATAAAAATCGGTTTGACATGCTTGCTTTATTAAAGTAAGCTGGATTTTTAAAAAATAAAATACTTAAAAACTAGGGAAAGGATTTTAATTATAGGCTTAGTTACGATATTAACTTCATTGCATGCAATTTGCCCTTGTGTAATTATTTTATAGAATTTTCTTCCATTCATAAAATAGCTAAAATAGGACTTTATTTTAAAATATACTTAAATGTACCCTTTAGACTTTTATTTTATGGCAATAGTGGTTGAGATGCTATTGAATGAGGGTCCATGTTGAGACAAATATTAACATTAAATTAAGATGCAACTAAAAAATCCTGAAGCCAGCTGAAAAGCAGGCAGAGGTGTCAGGAAAAATAACCAAGAAATGTTTCTCAAAATCTTGTATTTAACTCTCTGATTCAAATATAATAAGTAGATGTGTTTTGCTTAAAGATGGTTTAATGAGTAAATCACAGTTGGTGTACTTCACTCAGTATATGAAGTTAAAAACAAAAACTATATTATGAGCAAATTGAATTCAAAGTAATGCTTTGTTTCTACATAATTGCCATTTAGGGGACAAAACTTTTTTTTATAATTCCTATTGTGCATTTTTGTGCATTTTTATTGAGAAGCAAGTCCCACTAGCCTCTGTTGTTAGAATTAAATTAGAAAATGTTTGCTTGTATTTTATTTTGAATATTAAAAAGGGTATTCAAAAAGGGGGCAGGGTTTCAATTGTTATGATTGCTTTTTGATGTTTTTAACATTACAACCCCCCTCCACCTCATGTATAATGCTATTGAATTCCTAGAGATGGTCAGATGACAGAAGAAAGAAGTTAATTAATCAGCAGGAAAACTTCAGTAATAAGATATAAGACTTTTGTACCCCATATCTGGTAGCTTTAAATGCCAAAAGGTAGTAAATATTTACATGAAGTATTCAATGTTTCATCCAATCCCATTCAAAAGAGAATATAAAATGAACATTTCCTCTCTCAAGTTATATGTCCATTATTTTTCCCACTACTATTAGCCATTATTGTGAAAACTAATTTTTATATCTGGTAATTGCAACTGCCCCTGGATTTCTCACACCACATTATACTCTTAAAAATAAAACTTAACCAGTCAGAACAAAGTTTGTTACATCATTTCACAAGATTATCCATTAACCCCTAAGCTACATGACTTTTGCAACATTATTTATTTATTTAGGAAATTTATATTGCCACTTATTCACACATGGCCACTCAAGGCAATTTACAGGAATATAGAAATCTCATATAAAAAACAATGAAACTAATAAAAGAGAGAATCATATAATAAAATAATATAATAACATAACCCTCCACCTTGGCAACAACACATCATATGAGCCATTTAATGGACTACATCCCACTCTGCATTCCCTAGGCCCACTGGAAGAACCAGGTCTTCAGTGCCTTCTGGAAGAGTGTTAGAGTGGGATCCATTTTAGTCTCTGGGAGAATGATGTTCCAGAGAGAGGGACCCACCACGGAGAAGGCCCTTCTTCTGGGTCCCACCAGGTGTATCTCCCTAGGGCAGTGATGGATAACCTTTTCTGGACTGAGTACCCGGATGCATGTGTGTGCACCCAAACCCCCAAAATGCAATGCGTGCAGGCCCCTGTGCATGCGTACTGTCCCGTGCATGCATGTGCGAGTCCTGCATGAGTCCCACCTCCATGCATGTGTTTGCGGGCCCCGTACATGCCCCGCCCCTGCACATGCACTCGTGGCCCCCACATGCACCCTGTTCCCCTGCATGTGCATGCACCCCCCCTGCACATGCTCCCCACATGCACACACAGACCCCCGCATGCATCCCGGCCACCATGCATGTGCAGCAGAGACCCAAAGACCAGCTGGCATGCACACATGTGCAGCGGAGTTGAACTGGGGTGACGGCTCACACGCCATCAGAGAGGGCACTGTGTGCCACCACAGGCACATGTGCCACAGGTTCACCATCACAGCCCTAGGGGATGGGACCCACAACATTCCTTGCCTCCCTGCTCTGGTGGGTTGAGTAGACAGTTCCTCAGATATCCTGTTCCCAAGCCATGAAGGGCTTTAAAGGTGGCAACTAGCACCTTGAATTGCACCGAGAAACAAATCGGCAACAAAATCCAGCTCCTGCAGGAGAGGTGATACATGGGCACATTGAGGTCTGCACAAAACCATGCAGGCCACTGCATTTTGCACCAACTGGAGCTTCCATGTACTCTTCAAGGGCAGCCCCATGTAGAGCGCATAAGTGACCATCAGTAGGGATTGTTGGTCCAGGAAAGGGCCTAACTGGTGCAAAATCCACTATTATTCTCCTTAAGTATTACCGAGGGAGTAAAAGTTAATTTTCCAATATGTGAATCAGGGAAGGAGGGATTACACACGCACACACACACACACACAGACACACCACATACAAAGCAGAATTTGTTACCATTTATTAATTATATATATATGATATTTCCATAGCAGGAATATCAAGGATGACAAGTTGCAATACTTTAGTTCATAAGAAATCAATCCACCACGTAAGTGTTACATTCAAGATGCTAACAGTATATGCTGTGCTGGCTGAAGTTGCTAAATACATTGTTCGGATCTGAAGGGCTGGGACACCTGGACGTGCATGTGCCAAAAATGTCAATATGGCAGCTAAGAGTGAGGACTGAAACCTTGACCCTTTTTTAAATGCATTTTATGGGTCTGCCTTGTTGGAAGGTCATTTGTTCCTGATTTCTGGAGAATGAGAAGCTTAAATTCAAAGACCTCAGCCATTAATTAATCTGATGTCAATTAATAAAAGTCATTTATCAAAATTTCTGAAATGGTTTGGTGCTACTATGTTTATATATTATTTTTACATGTGTACCTATCAAGGCACAGCAGCACCTGCATTTTCTACATCGCATGAGAAAAGTACATTTCATCCCCCATCCTTACCACTTTCTACAGAGGGACGATCAAGAGCATCCTGTCATACTGCATTACAATCTGGCTTGGAAGCATTACTGCTTCGGACAAGAAGGCAGTGCAGAGAGTGGTGAGAATGGCAGAAAGATCATTGGCAGTGCACTCCCTTCTATCCAAGATATAGCATATAAGTGTTGCTTGACCCTCTGCTGCTGGCTGCCAGGAAAAAAAGCCTAGAAACTAGTGGATTGTGATTTCACTGAACTAGGGCTGCATAAAAGCCTTGGTTTACATAGGAAGAACCTGGCTAAAGAGAAATACACATAAAGCCTACGAAAAGGAAAGAAAATGAATACATATGTATGTATATAGCATATCTATATGTGTGTTATATTGAGAACATGCAACAGAATTTCATTTTTAATGTGTGCCAGTATGCCAACAGAAAAAATGACAATAAAGTTATTTTATCTTATCTTACTTTATCTATATATCTATGTGGAGTCCTTGGCAGGGCTGGTATTCATTTATCTTTGCTACCGGTTCACAAATGTGAGTGCATGCCACCTCCATGCGTGCGCAGGGCCCTCCGTGCATGCTCAGAGCATCAAAAACACGGATAAATGGAACGTGATTATGTCCGCAGCCGCCACTGGTTCACCTAAATTGGATAGAACCAGTTAATACCATCACTGGTCCTTTATACTCTCTGAGCTTGTTTGTTTTCTTGCAGACGTTACCCTAATTAGGTAACATCATCAGTGCAAGTCTAGTCTAGTCTAGTCTAGCACTGATGATGTAGCCCGATTAGGGTAATGAAATGTCTGCAAGAAAAGAAATAAGCTCAGAGAGCACCAAGGACCACTCATTTCAACCCTGAGCTACAAATATTTTCCTTTATATATCTATGTAGGTCTACACCTTTGTGCATCACTTTAGGAAATATCACCTAAAATGTATCCTAGGTTTATAATTGTGAATCAGAAGACAGGAATATTGATGCTATTGGAAAGTCGCCTTAGGATTCATGCTATCAGGCTGATATCATGACTGAGGACCCTTAGCCGCCTCCTGTCAACACAAGACAAGCTGTGAGTAAGGAAATCATATTGGCTGCTAGTGATGTGATCTCACTTTGCTGACATTTTAGTTCAAGACTGCTGTTAGCCAGAGGCAGAAAGGTGAGTAGGTTGAGGAAAGATCATCTGGCACCATCCTGATTAAACCACAAAAAAGAAAGAATAAAGCATTTGTTCCAATCTTTTGCTCTTTCAGTAAACTCCTGCATATCAAGGGCTCCATGATAAAGACTTAGAGTAGTTAATCAGTATTAACTAAATATACCACGCTGATTGGTTAAATTTCTTGTTTATTTTTCCTTTTTATCTCAGATGTAAGAAATGAAAGAAAGAAATCTTGTGACTTGATTGATTCCTCCCATCCCATGAACAATATATGAGCATAGAAAACAAAATAAAACAGTAGAATTTTGAAACTTAGCCATGGCTTAGAGTGATTAGAACAGTATTGACACTGGTATCAAATGGTGAAGTGCTATTTTAGCATGTTTGGAAGACAAAGATTAGAAGTTGATCTCAACATTAGATCAGAAAGTCTGTAATTCAAATTCTTACTCAGCTGTTAAGTTTCTTTCTTTGTCTCTTTGAGTCAGTTGTGATTTTATAGCCTACCTAGCAGGATTGTTCTGAAATACTTGGAGAGGAAATATTTTAATAGGATCCTCACCTGCTTATGTGAAATCATCATTTAAAACTATTTTAAAGAATCTGTAGAGAGATATTCTCAGTCATCCAGGTCATGGTGGCCCAAAGGTGCTTTTTCAGAAGGCAACTTAACTTACTTTCTCTCTTTTTTTTTGCAAAATGTTTTTTTAAAAATTTTTTACACAAACACACAAACAAACATACAATACATTTTTTTCTGAACAGAGTATTGGCCAGGTCACAAATTTATGCATTTTTTAGTCATCTCCAACACAATTTATATATTCACTTTTTGCCATAGTATTTATTCTCTCTATTTTTGATAAACCAATATTACCCTTCATCCTAATCTCTAATCTTGATAAAATTGATTTTTTTCCTTTTTGTCTCTAAGTTAAAACCCTAAGTTTAAAATTTCACAACATAATGTAATTCCCAATATTTCCTTCAATTTCCTTATTATAATCACAAATATTTTTCTTTATCAACTGTTCCAGATAATACAATCCAACATCTCGATAAAAATCAGTTATGATTTTTATGACAATCATTCATTTCTTTTCTAATATTTTTTCAAATATATAATCTCTTCTTATTACATAATAAGCCATATTACTTTGTACAGTATATTTTAAAAAATACCTCTCTGCCGATCAGGCAACTCAGCTGGGGTGGTCAGAGAGGTAGAAAAAATGCTTTGAAAAGTTTTTTTTTTTTTAAAGTTGGCCAAACCCACCCAGTAACATTACCCCCTCACACCAAGCCACGCCCACAGAACCGGTAGTAACAAATTTTACATTTCACCCCTGGTCTTACTTCAATTCATTTTTAATTCTAAATGTATACAATATAATCCTCTTTTATTTCTTCCTTTCTTTCATTTTTTTATATTTTCTTCTTTTTCTTCCCCCATCTTTTTTTTTTGTATTTTAAAATCCTGAACTCTTCTGTTTTGCCCTGTATTTCCCATTATTCTTCATCCCTTTTTCTCTTTCTTAATTTCCCACTGTTAATCCCAGTATAATCATTTAAATGTTTTATATTCTTTCTAGTCCGCCCCTTTTTTCCTCCTTGTCTTTTTCGACCTCCTCTATTTTTTCCATTGTTAATCCCAATGTAATCTTTAAAGTTCACCTCTATTGCTAAGCTTTTCCCTTTACTCCCTGTTTTCCTCTCCTTTTCATTGTTACTACGCACATGATCATTTAATTTTTCATAAGCAATATCTTTATCTTTGTCTTCATCTTTATTTTCAATCTCCCTTTCTTGCTTCTCATTTGTTATTTCTTTGTCAATTTAAGTGTACTCTGACACAATTTCTGATTCATTAGATTCCGGTTTTCCATGCAGCATTGTAATTTGTATTTGTATTTGTATTTATTAGATTTATATACCGCCCTTCTCCTTACGGACTCAGGGCGGTGCACAGCCAATTTAAAAAACAATACACAAAAGTTAAAAAATTCCATAAAAGAACAAATATAAATAGCCGTAAATTAAAAACTAGTTCAATTTAAAAGATAATAAAACTCTAAAAGTGATAAAATATTTACAGGAATCAGGCTAAGCCAGCAAGCTGAAAGATGTGAGTTTTTAAAGCCCGCCGGAAAGTCAGGAGGTCAGAAATTGTTCTTAACTCTGGAGGCAGATCATTCCAGAGGGTAGGTGCTGCCACAGAGAAGGCTCTCCCCCTGGGGGTCGCCAGCCGGCATTGTCTGGCTGACAGCACTCTGAGGAGGCCCTCTCTGTGGGAGCGAACCGGCCGGTGGGAGGCAATTGGTGGCAGAAGGCGGTCCCGTAAGTACCCTGGCCCTAAGCCATGGAGCGCTTTAAAGGTGATAACCAACACCTTGAAATACACCCGGAAGTCCACCGGCAACCAATGCAGCTCGCGCAGGAGAAGTGTCACGTGGGAGCGCCCCGTCGCTCCCATAATCCCCCGCGCGGCCACATTCTGCACCAGTTGGAGCCTCCGGGTGCACCCCAAGGGGAGCCCCATGTAGAGAGCATTGCAGTAGTCCAGGCGGGAAGTGACGAGAGCCTGAGTGACTGTGCGTAGGGAGTCCCGAACTAGAAAGGGCCGCAGCTGGCGTATCAGGTGAACCTGATAGAAAGCCCCCCTGGCCACAGCTGTCGTGTGATCCTCTAAAGACAGCCGTGAATCCAGGAGGACGCCCAAGTTGCGAACCCTTTCCATGGGGGCCAATGATTCGCCCCCAATAACCAGCGATGGAGTCAGCTGGCTATATCGGGACGCCGGCAGCCACAGCCACTCGGTCTTGGAGGGGTTGAGTCGAAGCCTGTTTCTCCCCATCCAGACCCGCACGGCTTCAAGGCACTGGGACATCACTTCCACGGCATCGTTGGGGTGGTCTGGGGTGGAAATGTACAGCTGAGTATCATCAGCGTACTGATGGAACTCCACCCCAAAACCACGGATGATCTCACCCAGCGGCTTTACATAAATGTTGAACAGGAGGGGCGAGAGGACCGACCCTTGTGGCACCCCACATATCAGGTGCCTCGGGGTCGACCGCTGCCCCCCTGTCAACACGGATTGCGACTGGTCGGAGAGGTAGGAGGAGAACCACTGCAGAACAGTGCCCCCCATCCCCAGTCCCTCCAACCGGCGCAACATGATACCATGGTCGATGGTATCAAAAGCCGCTGAGAGGTCTAACAGCACCAGGATAGAGGAGTACCCCCTACCCCGGGCCCTCCAGAGATCATCCACCAACGCGACCAATGCTGTTTCGGTGCTGTATCCAGACCTGAAGCCGGACTGGAGCGGGTCTAAATAGACAGCTTCATCCAGGTATCGGGGGAGCTGCTGCGCAACCACACTCTCAACAACCTTCGCTAGGAAGGGAAGGTTGGAGACAGGACGGTAATTAGCCAAAACAGCTGGGTCCAGGGAGGGCTTCTTGAGGAGGGGCCTCACCACCGCCTCCTTCAAGGCGGTCGGTAGGGCACCCTCACTCAAAGAAGCATTTATAATCTCCTGGAGCCAGCCTCGTGTAACCTCCCGGGAGGCCAGCACCAACCAGGAGGGACACGGGTCCAATAAACATGTGGTTGCGTTCAGCCTTCCCAGAATCCTGTCCACGTCCTCGGGAGCCACAGGATCGAACTCAGCCCAGGTAACACTCTCAAGACCTGCCTCAGTCCCCCCGCCTGAACTAACCCAGTCAGCGGCCAGATCGTCCTGAATCTGAGTTATTTTATCATCCAGATATTGAACAAAATCCTCAGCACGTCCCTGTAAGGGATCCTCCCACGCTCCCGAATGGAGGAGGGAGCGGGTCACCCTAAACAGGGCAGCTGGGTAATTATCTGATGACGCGATAAGAGCGGCAAAGTAACTAGACTTAGCCGCTTTTATCGCCACTATGTAAGTCTTAATATGAGCTCTTACTAGTGTCAAGTCAGATTCAGAGCGACTGGCCCTCCAACCGCTCTCCAGGTGTCTTTTCCGGCGCTTCATCTCCCTCAGCTCCTCGGTAAACCAAGGGGCTAAGCGGGTTCGGCGCCGGGTCAGAGGCCGCAAAGGCACGACACGGTCCAAGGCCCCACTGGCCGCCCTATCCCAGGCAGCCACCAGGTCCTCAGCCGAGTCGCGTGTCAGTGTCTCAGGAAATGGCCCAAGCTCCGTCTGGAACCTATCAGGATCCATCAGGCGCCTGGGGCGGAACCACCTAGTCGGTTCCGCCTCCCTGCGGTGAGGTGCAGCGGTCAGAAAGTCAAGTCGAAGGAGCGAGTGGTCAGTCCATGGCAAGGGTTCAACACCTATATCCCCAATATCAAGACCACTCAACCACTGCCCAGAGACAAAAACTAGATCCAGGGTGTGTCCACAATGTGAGTCGGGCCCTGAATTACCTGGGTCAGGTCCATGGCCGTCATGGAAGCCATGAACTCCCGAGCTATCTCAGATGTTTCACCGATAGATGGCAGATTGAAATCCCCCATGACTATAAGCCTGGGGGTGTCAATCGCCACATCGGCTACAACATTGAGAAGCTCGGGCAGGGTCGTTGCCACGTGGCAGGGAGCCAGTACGTGACTAACAGACCCATCCGCCCACCAGGACCCCACCTCACAAAGATGGACTCACACCCGGCTATCTGAGGTACAGTGGCCTCCCTCGGATCCAGACTTTCCTTAATAATGACCGCTACTCCCCCACCCCTGCCCTGAGCTCTCGGCTGGTGAAATGCAAGGAAACCTGGTGGGCACATCTCCACGAGGGGAACCCCACCCTCGTGGCCCAACCAGGTCTCTGTAATACCAGCCAGGTCCGCACCCCCCTCTTGAAGAAGGTCACATATGAGGGGGGCCTTATTTACAACGGACCTGGCATTGCATAGCAGCAGCCAGAGTCTCGGGTCCTGAGACTCCGAACAACCTGGGGAACGGGAATAGCTCAGGGGACCGGGGCACGCAATCGCTCGAAGACAGCGAGTGCGTGCCCCCACCACATGATATGGTCCCCCGCTCACACCATATCTGCCCCTCCCACACAGCGTATTTATAGCCCAACCCTCAACCGAGGGCTCCCTAGGAGCCCTCTTACCTCCAGAGTCTGCACCCCCCGTAACACCACAGACTGCCAAGCCTGTCCTTCTCCCATTCGGGTTTTCCCCCAAACCCTCTCCCACCCCCACCCCAGAACCCCTTAAAATTTTGCTAAAAAATAATCTTAAAAACCCCTCAACCCCCGTTTCGCAACATGCCACCTCTCGGGGTCCCAAGACCCGTCATTAACGTAGGCCCTCGATAGCACAGAGGGCCAGGCCTGCGAGAGGGGGGAGTCTCACAGGGCAAGAAGCGTGGACCTGGAGTACATCCAGAACAGATACAAAAAACAGAGAGGACGATAAGAGCATGGCTCGGGTCCGCAATAATAAAACAATGTCCAGGAGCAGGGCCAAGTCAATCAGGAGGGTCCTCGCTACCCTCTCACGGTAGCGGTTAGAGTCACTATGTTCTGTCCAACTGGGGGGTGTCAAACCACCCTCTCACTGTGGTTCGTTTCAATAGTCAGGTGAGTTGGAAGCCCAGGACCACTCTCTCACTGAGGTCCGGCCATATTGTCCTGAAGATACAACATCCCCACAGGGTAGATAGAAATAAAGAACCAGCTCCAAAAGTCCTCCAGTGACTGCCCTGTTCTCCGATATGACCAGTCAACAAGGTGGTTAGTCAGCAAGATGGTCAATCAGCAGGATGGTCAATCAACAAGATGGTCAGTAAGTCAGGCCAAGAAACAACTCCGGGAATGTACAGGCAAATATGTAAAGGCGGGGGGGGGGGAGGCTGATGGATTCAGGGCCAATAAAGGACAGAGGGGGGGGAGGCAGCCCTATTGGGTTCAAGGTGGTACAAGGTGGTAAGAAAGTGGCCCCCAGATTGTAAGTCTACCTTACTCGGTGGAAGGGGACCTCATCACCAGCAACGCCTTCCAAGATAAAAATCCCCCCCGCTGGCCACTAGCAAGTCCGCTGGCCTCCACCTCCAGGGTGCCTGGGCGCCGGCATGCAGGCCGCTCCAGCAACCAACATTGCCAATGGTTCCGGCGCTCTCCTCCTCCAGGTGCCCTCCTACCATCTCCTCCTCCAAAACGCCTGGGCGCCAGCGTACAGGCCGCTCCAGCGGCCGGCATTACTAATGGCTCCAGCACATCCCCAGACGAGCACAGACCAGGCGGATCAGGGCCCAGGGCCCAGCGGCTGTCCACAATCCATTAGTCACTGGCCGCCCCCTCGCCGCTACCGCTCGCCGTCTCGTCTTCGCTGCCACTTGCCGCCACTTGCCGCCGCCGCTTGCCGCCATCCCTCGTGGCACCTCCCCCTTCTTGCTGGCCGACGGTAAACTCCAGAGGACACGCTGGGGGCTACAAACCCACCAGCATGATGACCGCATGTTCTGCTGGCCAGGCGGGGGGTTGCCGATGGTCTGCAACCCCCGCAGAACCCCTAAAACAGCCAGCCAAGCCCCATCCCCTCACGGCGTCCTGGATGCGGCCACCATCTTGGGCATGCGCAGAAGGTGACACACATTACTTCCCTTACTTCTGTTTTCAGTTATATATGCATCATTTTAATCATTTCAATAAGTTCCTGTGGCATTTTATTATTTCTGGGTTAGTGTTGTTCAAATTTTGAGTTCTGTTATAATCCACCTTCTTTTATCATCAAGGTTGAACTGCTTGCAGACAAACAAACGCTCCTTAGAAATTCCCAAAGCTGTTATCTCTATCAGAGTTCCAAGTTTTTTTTCCCAGTTCGGTGTTGTAATGGTCTTATTTCACCTGAAGGTGTCACTCTACAATCCACGATTCCAATCAACAGCCTAAAAAAGTATCTATTTTGCTTGCAATCCACATTACCAATCTTTACTAATTTCTTCTCTTCTTCTTTTTTGTGTTTCTCTAAACCAATTTAAAATCCAATCCAAATTACAAAATCACCCCCCCCCCCTTTTTAAATAAAAAACTTCTGTTACAGGGCTTTAATTTTAATTCCTCTTTGTTTTTTCTTCAACATTCAATAAAAATCTTTTTTTTCTTTCCAATCCTCTCCACACCTGTTATGGGGTTTTATTTCTTCTAATTTTTAAAATTCTCCACAAATTTTAGTCCAAAAATCAATTTTCTTTTCAGGTTTTGTCACTTTGAACTTCCACTTTATTCTTCTTCCTTCCTTTCCCCCATGCCCATTAGTTGCTCTTATTCTGCTTTTAACAAATTTAAAGATCTTCTTTTTTTCGCCCATGAGCTGGCAATCGTTCACCTGGCATCAGTACTCCATTCAAATCACTGCTCCTGCTCAATACTTGGTCCGATTGCCCCAGTTAATGACGGCCACAATGGCTGCCACCCCTGCTGCGAAGTCAAAGAGTTTCCTCTGACCTCCGAGGAACTTTCCTGTTCCTCTTGGTCTTCGGAGGTGCCTCTTCTTCTTCTCCATCCCTACAAGACAGATCTGGTCTGAAGACCACTCGGCAGTGTGATTTTGCAAGGCTCATCAGAGCCTGCTATTCCCTGACTGTCTTGCCGCGACACTTCTGGTCGCACCCACAACTGAACTTCCTTCCTGTTGTTTTCTCATCCAAGAAGTTTCTTCAGCTCTGACAGGACAGTGGACACTGGAAGGATTTATATTCCTTGCAGAAAGCTGGTTATCTGCATCCTTTTCGAAGGTCATTGAAACACTTGGAGGTTTATAAACAATACTGTTACAACACCTCTGTCAAACTGGGGCTGGATTCTAACACCACATTAACCATGTGCTTTGTCTCTTAGTTTGCTGTTGTGGACTAAGCTCTGATGCTTAGAAACTAAATTCATGGTTGAATGCATTATGAGGACACAAACTACTTTGTAGCACAAAGTACGGGTAGAAAAACATTCACATGATTGTATATTGTGAATTTTCATGATTGTGTATGCATTATCATGAGCCATAAATAAGCCTTTTGCCCATATATGCAACCTCTTATGATGGGGTAAAGAGGAAAACCAGATTCAGATTCAGACAGTTTCCCATTCTGTCTGCAGCAGACAAGGATGCTACCGGTTTGTTTCAGATGTAGTGTGTAAATTAAATTGAGATAGGAAACTATGGCTAATTAGGGCTTTCCTGGGTTGTTTGCTTCAATCCCACCCCCATCCCCTAGGCAGGAATGTGTCATATGTCTTAACATATGTCAGGCATATGTCTTAACTTAAGAATGACCCTCCAGGTATACTTTTTGCAATCCTCCTTTTAAAGCTCAAATAAATGGAAGACAATCACCAGTGGCTCTTTTAAAGGAAAGGTATTTAAGCACAGGTGTTTATTATATAGTCATATTAAAAACAAACTCAATGAAAGGCTGTACTGAAATGGAACTTCAGCTTTTGATTAAATTATGACAAGTAATGGTCATAGTAAGTTTTTACTATGAACTGGGCCATCCACTGTTATAATGTTACATTTTAAAAGGCTCCACAATGTTTGGTGCAGCTTTTTAGCACATGGAACATGTACATTCCCATTTTGTAGAGATGAGGGACCATAGGGAGGTAGTGAGCAGCATACTGCCATACCTCAGGTGCCTCACATGCCTGCATTATCTCACTCTGACCTACATTATTTTGTCTTTTCTCACCACCAGGATGTTGCAGAACACTGCCCCTGGTTGGTATGTTCTTAAGGGGGGGCGAGGGGAATCTACCAATAAAAACACTGTTGCTTCTTTGCCTTTTGCTGCTTGGAAAATCTGTATAAAAAGCAAAAGACTGCACAGGCAGTCAGATATCTTGGCACTCTGCAAATGACTGGACATTGATTTATATATCTGGTGCCCGAACAGGAACATCCTCCCATGGGAAGCAACAGCCAACATACTTATCATCGTCTGGAATAGACCTCTGATGCACCTTTCATCCTCTGGGATCCCTCAGTGGTAAGTATGGGTTGCAGTCTATCTGAACACCAGCAAACACATGTGCAGGAATTCTGATTCTTGTTGCACAAGTCTGGTGTGATGGCACCTGAAGCTGACATAAGGAAGCTGGTGGAAGAGATAGGGAAACATTGTCCCTGGTATCTGGAACAGGGGATGCTCCGTTTACGAGATTGGACAAAGACAGGGCATACTTTACATCTTGAACCCCGGGCTCCAGTAGAAATACTACATCGATGATATCAATGCTGTCAAGCAGTGGAAAAATTTGGCTCCAATGCTTTGGGAGGGCAATAATTAACTACAAGCCCCCCACCTGATTATAACCAAGTGAAAATTGTTACTCTGAAACCATCTCTAATTGAACCATCAGCTCCTCCTAAAAGGGCTCGTTCTATTGCATCTCCACGGCCACTGTACACCCCCGTAAGGCAGGTTTTAGAGCAATGATGGCTAACCTTTTTGCCATCGCGTGCCAAAAGCATGGGGAGCATGGGGGGGGGGGAGTTGTGAGCGCACATGGCCACACCCATAATTCTATTTGCCCTGCCCCCTGCGCACGCATGCAGGGCTCCCCTTGCTTTTGGCATGTGATGGCACGGTGGACTCGGTGGGCCTGTTTTTCACCCTTTCCAGGCTCCAGAGCCTTTCTAAGAGCCTGGGGAGGATGAAAATGGCCTTCTCCACCCCCCTGGAGGCCAGAAAAGGCCTGTTTGCCAACTTCTGGCAAGCGGATTGTTTCCAGAGGGTCTCCAGGGGGGTGGGGAAGGCAGTTTTCACCCTTCCCAGGCTCTTAGAAAGGCTCTGGAGCCTGGAGAGAGATAAAAACAGGCCTTCCCCACACCCCTCAGGCCCTCTGGAGGCAGGAAACAGCCTTTTCCCTACTTCTGATGGGCCCAGAAGGCCTGAAAATCAGCTGGCGAGCTGAGCTCGCATGCCCACTGATATGGCTCAGCGTGCCATCTGTGGCACGCATGCCATAGGTTCGCCATCACGGTTTTAGAGGAACAATTAGACAGAGGAGGGGGAATATAGAAGAAATTGCTGATATGCTTTCTGTTTGTCCAGTATACGTTACGGGACAAGTACATCAGAATAGGGCTCAAATAGTGGAATATCAGCCTCTGTCATATGCAATTTTAATGGAACTTAGAAAAGGAATGAGAGATATGGGGTTGGGAAGTATCTATATGCAGGGCATGTTAGAAGCCACTATGAGAAATCATATCCTAGAACCTGAAGATTGGAAAACTACCTTTTGCATGTTGCTTACTCCAGCGCAATATGGGATAGTGAATTTAAAACCAATGTGCCATGAGTGCCCTCCACTCGGGGGGGGGGGGGCATTCATTCCTGATAAATTGTATGGGTCTGGTCCCTTTGCCCCAGTTGATGTCCAGATTGTTTTACCGGCTGCCACTTTACAAGTTTCTTCTGAATGTGCTTATCGAGCCTTTGGAAAAGTGCCTGTTTCTGGCAAGCCTCAACAAGCCTTCTCTAATATCAGGCAGAAGGCTACTGAGCCATATCCTGATTTTATTAACAGATTGCAGGATGCTTTATGGTGACAAATAGACAATCCCGAAGCTCAACAGGAGATGCTGCTGAGGCTGCGAAAGGACAACGCCACTTCTGAGTGCTGAAGGGCAATTGTTGGTCTGGGAAAAAAATCCTGATTTGGCAGATATTATTAAAGCATGTCAAGATATAGGAACATCCTCTTACCACACCAATTTGTTAGCAGCAGCTTTATCACAAGGCATCAAGCCTCAAGGAAAGTGTTACAATTGTGGCAAACCTTTAAAAGGGAATGTTGAAATCCGGGGGGGGGGGGATATGTCTGCAACATCTCAACCCCCCCCCCCCACTTCCATCAGGGATCAAAACCAAGAGCAAAATGCCAAAGTGTCAGAAGAGTTATCATTGGGCAAGTGAGTGTCAGTCAGGAAATGATTGACCAGGCCGGTCTCTGGCCCCAGTCCAAACAGAGACAACAAACCAACAATAGAAAATACTCCTGCAGCTACAAAACGTAGTGCCAATATTGATTTGATATTGCAGGAGGAAGTGAATTTTAAATTTTCTGGGGAGATTCAGGTGATTCCATCCCAATTATCAGGCCCCCTAACAAAAAATTATGTAGGGCTTGTCCTTCCGCGGTCAAGCATGGGTAAAAAAGGTATTTTTGTCATTCCTGGAGTAATAGATTCCGACTACACTGGGATTATTTACATTCAATTGTGGACCAATTTACCCCAAATTTTGCCCATTTATACTAGCCCTGCTCAACTCCTGCTTTTGCCTTATTTTGTCCTGGCAGGGGGAAGCAAAACAAGAGAGGGGAAAGAGGCTTTGATTCTACTAACCTGGCCACTTCCATCATAGCTGCCATCACTACCCCAATCACATTCCAATGGCCCCGTCAGATCATAGTGTTGCAGGGTAAGCCCTTTGAGGGGATTTTGGACACTGGAGTGGATGTTTCAGTGATGTCTGCCAAGCAGTGGCCTGCCGCCTGGCCAACTGAGCCCTGCCCAAGTGTGGGGGTTGTGGGGGGTTGTCAAAGTTGACATTAAAGTGCACAATTTCTGTCAGCCCACTTGCCTAATTCAAATTTGGTCATTCAGGTCCACCCCTTTATAATTGATATTCATGTCAGCCTTTGGGGGCATGACCTGCTCAGCAAATTGGGGGCCACCCTCACTTTGAAGGACTGAAACTACTGCCCTTCTGTTGACTTGGATGGTTAAACAGCCGGTGTGGATTGATCAATGGCCCATGTCACACAACAAATTGATGGCTCTCCACCAGTTAGTAAAAGATCAGCTGCTTGCTGGTCAAGTTGTGCCATCCACTAGTCCATGGAATACCCCTGTGTTTGGATAAAAAAGAAGAGTGGCAAGTGGTGTTTCTTGCATGATCTTTGAGCCGTGAATGCATGTATTCAACCTATGGGCCTCTTGCAGTGCGGGATGCCCAATCCTAATTTGATTCCCCAAGATCATGAGGTGATGGTAATTGACTTAAAGGATTGTTTCTTTTCCTTTCCTTTATGCCTCTCTGATCAAAAAAAGTTTGCATTTACGGTGCCTGCGGTGAACCATTCAGAACCTAATAAATGTTATCACTGGATGGTTTTACCACAGGGAATGTTGAATAGTCCCACATTATGACAACTTTATGTTGCTGCGGCATTAACCCCTTTTCGCAAACCACATCCATTGGCTTTGGTATATCATTATATGGATGACATTTTTTTTTAATTGAAAAAGTTTTACAATACAAATTTTATCATTTCTCCCCCCCACTTCCCCCCAATCCCCCCGCCCCCCCAACTCCCCCCAACCCCCAATCCCATATCCCTCCCATCCCCCCCCTTGGCTTCCGCTACAAATTAAAAAAAATTCTTTACCTTCACACAAATTATTTATATTAAACTAGAAAAAGTACAGTGAAATCTGAATAATAATATAACAAATAAACCTATAAGTAATAAAGTTTTCCTAAAACTAATAATATTTTAGTAAAAAAACTAGTAATAGTAATATTTACCTCATTTATCAACCATCAATACTCATTATCAATCAATACAACTCTTATATTTAAGCCCAGATAAGAAATGTCAAACATTTCTCTAATCTAATATTAATAATTATTTAGCTAAGTCAATCCCCCTTAT
This sequence comes from Coluber constrictor foxii, assembly GCA_038048745.1. Classification (NCBI taxonomy): domain Eukaryota; kingdom Metazoa; phylum Chordata; class Lepidosauria; order Squamata; family Colubridae; genus Coluber; species Coluber constrictor. Next base: position 120,948,916 of record CM075961.1, on the reverse strand, counting down.
GATATAATAATAAAATATAATATATAGCATCTATATCAAATAATTTTCTATATCAATAAACCAATTTTTAGTCTTTTCTTCATCTTGATTAAAGTTAAGTATACTGTGACCTAATTAAGTTAATTTCTTCTTCCAACATAGTTTTTATAAACTTCATATTCCAACTGCCCCATCAGCAAAAAAAAAACATTAAACATTTCTCTAATCTAATATTAATAATTATTTACCTAAATCAATCCCCCTTATTATATAATAATAAAATATGATATATAATATGTAACAATTATGTCAAATAATTTTCTGTCTCAATAATCCAAATTTTAGTTTTTTCTTCATCTTGATTGAAGTTGAATATACTATCTTCCAACATAGTTTTTATAAACTTCATATTCCAGCTGCCCCCATCAGTAAAAAACATCTCTCTATATAAAAATCCCCCCAAGTCACTTTATATTTGTAAAATCCAACCACAAAGGTAATTTGTAATCCTCTAGGTAGAACATTCAACCTAGCTACTGCTGTACAACTAAAAAGAAAAACGGATGCAGCTCATCCCAATTTTCCAAGCCTTGTATGAGAACTACAAGCTGCATTCCCAGATGTTCCTTTAAAACTCTTTCAAATCCTGCCAACCTTTCCACTTCCTTCCTTCGGGTTTCCAACATGTTTTCATCTTTATTTTCTTCATCTAGATGATTAGTTCCAAAAAGCTATAATAGGGTAACCACAGATCATCTGCATGTATTGCAGTGATCTGTTTACCTTTCTCAAAATGTTAAATCCAACTCAGGATGAGTTTTGCAAAAATTTTATAATCCATTTTCGTATATAAATCAAGTATGATCAAAATTATCTTTTAAACTATTTCAATTAGTAAAATATTTGCCATCCTTTCTGTAGGGAATTCAGTCTATTCATAAATATCCTTTAAGTTTCATGGAGCGAATCAAGCAATTGATGAAGTTTCCGTTGCACAACAGTGGTTTACAGTTTAGTTCCTCCCTTGGCTTCTGCTTTCTGTTGCTCGCCATCATCCCCCTTTTCCTCTTGTAAAGTACTGGGCCTCTGCTGCTTCTGCTTTAGTAAAATTTGCTTCTCATCTCGAGTTATGTGTTTATCTTTCGGTTCTTGCTTCGACAGTTCAAGGTCCAGTACCACCTCTCTTGAATCTCTGGGATGCGTTATTTTCAGGTCTGGAAGATCCATAATAAAATCATCTGAAAAACCAACTAGTGCTCCTTTTTCTTCTGACGCACTTTGAATTTCTAATTCCATCTGCCTGCATTGTTCCTCAGTCTCTCTTTCAAACTCTTTATCCTTAATGTCTTCTTCCATGGTTAACAACATAGATGAAGATGAAGATATGGGGGCTCCCTTAAAAATATTGTTATAAAAATGTTCTGCTTTTTCAATAGTATTTAAACAATATCTCACATCTTGATATCTCAAAATTACACCAACTGGTACATCCCATCTGAATGGAATCTTACTTCTCTTCAATTCCTGCACCAAAAATCCAAAATCTTTTCTGTCTCTTAAGATCTTAGGTGGTAGCTCTTTATAAACACTAATTTGTGTACCTTCTACCTGCACAGTAGCAGAATAGGACTTTTGCAAAATATCATTTCTCAATCTTCTATCAGTAAAATAGACAACAACATCTCTAGGCAGATTCCTTTGTCTGGCCACACGTGAATTCACCCTTTAGACTTTTTCAATACAGATAAGAATTTGATCATCTTCCAACTTTAGTAATGCCGCTAATGCCTTGGCACAGACTGTTCTTAAATTTTCTCTATTGTTCTCTCTTATGGATGACATTTTAATTGGAGCCCCAAAAATACTATCTAACTTGCTTTCCGAAATACAAAATGATTTATGTGGCTATGGATTGCAAATTGCCCCGGAAAAAATACAGTTGCATTCTTCTTATTTTTATTTAGGACATAAAATGTTGCAATCTTATTCTGTTCCGGCTTTCCCACACTTAAGCTTACCCAAAGTTATTTCCTTGGTTAATTTGCAACAATTGCTGGGCACCATCAATTGAGTTCGCCCATATTTTTCCCTGCCTACACATTTACTTAGTCCATTATTTGATTTATTGACCAAAGGAAAACAGCCTGGAGACTTCATTATAGTTCCACCTGCAACACTCACTACAGTTGAGCAACTTAATGACATCTTGAGTACTTAGTTTGTGGACCAAATTCCTCATAAAGATTGTCAGTTAGCTCTTTTAATATTCCTTACTAGTAAGCTGTCCATGGGAGTATTGGCTATTTTAGAAGCGCAAAAGGTATATTGTATTGAATGGCTTTATTTACCCCATACACCATCCTAAAATATTTTGCCATTTATCCAAGCCATTGTTGAAATTATAACCTTGGGGTGCACTTGGGCTTGTTGTAGAAATGGGACCAATTTAATGAATATTGTTCTTCCTATCCTGAAATCTGATTTTCACTTTTATTTTCAGAATAACTTATCTCTTCAGTATGCTTTAACTGATTATGTGGCTTGTATTGCATATCATTTGCCTAAAGGTCCTCGGCTTACTTGTTGAATGACTTCCTCCTTTCCTGTCCGTCCACTGCTTTCTCCCTCTCCATTATCTCAAGCTCTTACTGTTTTTTCTGATCGAGGACGAATGAGAAGAGCAATTGCTTACAAGGATCCTCATGATGGAAAGTGTCCTACACTACAGTGCAATCCTCACAACGCTCAGAATTGTCTGCTGCTATTTTAACTTTCCACACTTTTTCCCAACAGCCTTTTAATTTGATCTCTGATTCTCAGTATGTGTGTCAACTTATTTTTAATCTTCCAGGTGCTTATATCACGCCCAGGATTGACCCCAATCTTATGGCCCTATTTCTCACTTTGCAGCAACTGCTACAAGACCGGAAACATTTGTACTTTGTCTCTCACATACACAGTCACTCGTCCCTTCCTGGCCCTCTTTCTGAAAGCAATAGTCTCGCTGATGCTGCTGTTCATATTTTACCCACTTTGTTCACAGATCCTTTTTTTAGTCATTTTTTTTCCCATCAAAATGCCAGGGGACTGGCACAAGCTTGCCATATTCCATTTGATCAAACCAAGCAAATTGTTTCATCCTGTCCCCAATGTTCTGGGGCATCCCCCTCGGGGGACACAGGAGTTAATCACCATGGTTTCACCTTTAATCAACTATGGCAAATGGATGTTGCCCATGTTCCCTCTTTGGCTCCCTGAAAATATATTCATTTATCTATTGTTACCTATTCCGGAGCGCTTTGGGCTATGCCTCAATGAGGGGAAACAGCTAATCATGTTATTTCTCATCTTTTTTTTGGCCATTACGGCTTTGGGCAAGCCCTCTTCTTTAAAAACATATAATGGGCCTGCCTATTCTTCACAGGCTTTTTTGCAATTTTGTACAACCTGGAATATTGTTCTTACTCATGGTCTCCCATATAATTTAACAGGTCAAGCCATTGTGGAGCATGCTAATCAGTCCCTTAAGGACTGCCTTCACAAACAAATAAAAAAGGAGCGCTCTCAAGTACCCAATTTGTCATGGGTAACACAACAGGTTACAAAAGTATTATTTACCTTAAATCAATTGAATGTTTCAATTCACAGTTCGACCACTTATCAGAGACACTTTTAACAGAAAACAAGCTTGCCTCCCCCTCTAGTATATTATCGGGCATTACCAGACAAAACATGGTTAGGGCCAGTCCCTCTGATTACTTGGGGGCAAGGCTATGTTGCTGTGCTTACTCCTACAGGACCTTTGTGGATTCCAGCATGTTGTGTTCACCCAGCCAAGGATGTGGTGGCACCAACCCCTGAATCCGGTCCCAGAGATGGCAAAGGTGACTCTACAGATGGTGCAGCAACCAATCTGATCCCGTCATACCAGTCATCCAGTGACATGGGGAGATGTGAAAAATGTGATCACCAAAGCGCAGGCAATGCTGTAGCAGCAAGTAGAAGAAATCCCCAAGAATTTGTGCGCTGCCATTTTGTGGTTTTAACTGCAAATTCCTTAGACATAATTTGTTTGTGCTTGATTGTTAATAGCTGTACTTTGGCAACAGCAGCTGTCATGCCATCCAAACATTTGCTGGAACAACAAATGAAACAAAACCTATGGGTGCAGCTCGCAAACATCATAAAAATTGATGCCTTTTGGGGAAATGGGGAAATTTGCAGTTATCTTTGATTGGTAGGATCTCGACTATTAAGATGAATATTTTTCCTAGAATTTTATAACTATTTCAGACAATTCCAATCAAGTTGGGTAAGGAATTTTTCATAGATTTAAATAAAATTATATTGAAATATATTTGGCAGGGGAAAAAAGTGAGAATAAAATTAAAATTGTTACATCACACTAAAGTTAGGAGTGGCTTGGTTTACCTAATTTTGAATTGTATTACCAAGCTGCAAGTTTAATGTGGATTAAAAAATGGATAACTTTGAGAAATACCAGATTATTGAACTTGGAGGGACATGATTTGTTGATGGGGTGGCATGCCTTTTTATGGTACAAAGGAACAAAAATACAAGGGTATTTTAGAAGACACCAGATACGTGAAGCTTTATATTTGAATTGGGAGAAGGTCAAAAAAATATCATTATTTGAAGATTCCAATCTGGGTATCTACAATTGAAGCTTTTTCATATCAACAATATTTAAAAGGGAACAAATTATTAGGTATGGTGCATTATTGGATGAAAAGGGTGAACTTAAATTAAAGCAGGAATTAGAAGATCAGGGATGTAAAATGGACTGGTTTTCATATATGCAAATATTTTCTAGATATCGAGAAGATCTCAAACAAAAAGGTTTGTATAATGTCTTGACTAATTTAGATAAGATTTTAATGGGCTCTGATGATCATGTAATTAAAAAGTTGTATGGATATTTATTAGAGGTAAAACTGGAAGAAGAACAAGTTAAAGAATCAATGATAGCGTGGGGGAAAAATTTTGGTTATGGTATTGATTTAGAGAAATTGCAAAAACTGTGGTCATATAATTATAAAATGACAATGTCTACTGTGTATAAAGAGAATTTGTATAAGATATTTTACAGGTGGCATTTACCCCCAACAAGGATAGCCAGAATGTTCAAGAATAAATCGGAGAAGTGTTGGAAGTGTCATCAGACTCCAGGATCTTATTACCATATGTGGTGGACATGCCTAGAAGCAAGGAGATATTGGACTAAGATACACATGTGGTTAGAAAAAAATGACGAAGAGACATATTGACTTTAAACCAAAGATTTTTTTATTAGAGATCTTACCAGAGACACATAATAAAGAATTGCAATACTTAATTGTGAATGTTTTAACAGCAGCTAGAATTGTATTTGCTAAAAAACTGGGAAGGAGAGAAGATACCTACTGATGAAGAAATTATTAAGAAAATGATGGACTGTGCTGAAATGAGTAAATTGACATTTGAAATAAGAAAACAGAAAGATAAACAATACTATTTGATATGGGATTTATTTTACCAATGGACAGAAAATAAAACATGGAGATAAATATGAAATATGAAGCTGAGATTAAAAAAGGGAAATATATTTTTTATGAAAATAAGCTTTGGTCATATATTGATATTTTGAAGATGGGATTGCATAAAAGGATGTTAGCCAATTAATATACTGTCTGTAATTGTTTGGAATGATGATGTTTTTATGTTTCATTTTTGTTTTAAAATAAAAAATTGTTGAAGACCAAAAAAATTGATGCCTTTTGCTCCACAGCAGGTTTCTGTCCTTCCTGAGCTTGCCTTAGGGTCAGGTTTATGCCTTGTATAAGCAACTGCAGGGATTTTCCTTTCCTGATTATGACACTTGTACTAACTCCTCATATGATGATGCCTTTCCTAACAAAACAAAACAGAGTGAGATGTAGAGATGAGGGGCCATAGGGAGGTAGTGAGCAGCACACTGCCACACCTCAGATGCCTACGTGCCTCACATGCCTGCATTATCTCACTCTGACCTACATTATTGTGTCTTTTCTCACCACCAGGATGTTGCAGAACACTGCCCCTGGTTGGTGCCCCTGGTTGGTATGTTCTTAAGGGGGGCGAGGGGAATCTACCAATAAAAACACTGTTGCTTCTTTGCCTTTTGCTGCTTGGAAAATCTGTATCAAAAGCAATAAAAGACTGCACAGGCAGTCAGACATCTTGGCACCCTGCAAATGACTGGACATTGATTTATACACATTTTACAAGCTGTCCAGCTTTGTCAGTTGCCCCACAGCCAACCAATATCTATATTTCAAACAATGAGTGTGGAATTAGGCTGAATTTACATTGTATAGGACACAAGTAAATGCAAAGAATATTAAATGAATTCATCAGAGCTAATGTGCATTTATTAAATTTCTCCCTTTGTTACTAAGTATTATAATGGAAGCATTTAATAACTTGGTCCAAAGATTGGAGTGGAGAAGGCAGATTGATGGCAATCCTGTGGCTCAAGTTGTTCTCCTATTGTATGGGGCAGCAATGAAAAGAGTTTGATTTTTTTCTTAATTTTTTTTTAAAAGCTATATTAAGTCTGGCAGTTTACATTATGTATATTTTGCTTCAACCTGGAAAGAGTCTGGAGCAGCAAAACAGAGTTTGGGGACCAGATGCAACTCCAGGAACAATCTAGGAACTCAGATTGCTTTTTGTCTTTTTTAATTCCAATGATCTGTTCCTGGGAAGAGAACATGAATTTGCAAGTTTTGTCAAACTTCAACAGCTATTAATGCAGAATATGGAAGAAACTCCTGCTAAATGCGGACCAACAAGCCAGATCAATTTTTGCCTCAATCACTTCCTAGCCATGGCTATGATCATATTATAGAAACTTGAATTAAGTCTGATCTCAGCTCAGTTCAAGGAACTTGGATTGGACTTTAGTTTAGGAACAACCACAAAATCATATAGCTTCTTAAAACCTGAACTCTGCACTTTCAAATGTGCCCACATATATCATAGAATTACTACTTCTTCATTCATCCCTTATGCAACTGTGGGAGTTTGAAGCAGTACTTACACTAAATATAGTACTGGCCCACCAGAAATTGTTCATCTTCAAACTAGCATCAATTCCATCTAGGAGAGGGGTCAGCAACCTTAAACACTCAAAAAGTCACAAAGGTCCTAACCGGAAGCTCCCCTTTCAATTCTGGAGCTGACTGGAAGCCCGGTTCCCCCACCATGGAGTCACCTCCTAGCACAGCATCCTTTTTCCTCTACCTGTCCTAACTGAAAGCCTTATCAATTGTGGAGCCAAACTGGCAGCAGGGAGCTGCAACAGAAGGATGCAAGTGCCACATGTGGCTCCAGAGCCACTGGTTGCTGACCCCTGATCTAGAAGAATAAATAGCCATTTCTACATTTTTTTTACAAGCTCATGTTTGTTAATGCTCATGTGGCAAGGATGACTTATCAGAGACAAATTTAGGACATTTTCATTAAAGCTTCCAGCAGCTGTTCAAATCAAATGAGAATATAAGTATCGCCACCCACCCACTCAAAGTTATCATGTATCCAAAAGAAGGAATCATTGCAGTTCTTATTCTTGTAGTAGGATACTATGGATAAAGTGAACTCCACTTCTCTTCCATTTTTTACACCCCCGATTCAGATAAAAATAATTTGGAGTAAACAAAACATTCTGCCAGAAAGATGCCAGGAAATGCTATGACATTAAATTTGAACTAGTCATTGTGGCTTTTTAAATTATTCTGTTTATTCTTGCTATTATTAGTAAGGAAAAAAACCAGTATGGATAACACAAAGCGATTTATTATTTTTCACATTTTTTGTTTGCTAATTCATGTTCTGGATCTTGTAAAATGTTGCCTAACAATTTATTCTTATGATATAGAAATCACTTCAACACATTTAAACAGTTGCAGTCAAACAGAACAAATGGGCACCAAATAAGGGAAAGTTGCTATTTATTAGATAGTCAACAAATGATGGACAAAATATCTAAAGTGTTATTGGACTCTCCTTTGTTCCCTGGAAAAATTGTTCCTGGTACACAAAGAAAGTAAGCAGATTCACAACACTATCTCCTATACTACACATTTTATCCGCAAGTTACTAATGGAAACCTGAAATGTAAGCCTAAGTGATAGATCATGCTCAAGTCCAGTTGCCATAGAAACATCTGCATCCTACATCTTGAAACTCAGTTGAAAATGCACAGTTCTTTTTCTTCTATTACAAGTTAATGTTTTTTTTTCTTTGCAGTAAAAATGGATGAACAGAGAAATAATTGGATGGGAACAAAACGTTCTGGTTAGAAGTTGTTGCACATTTTGAGAAAGATTAAAATTCAAATCCACATTTATCTATCAGAATCTAAACACATCATTAATATTTTGTGGAAAATGTCTAAAGGTATAAATGAATAAATACTAAGGTTAAAAATAAGAAACTACATCCAGAGGAGATTTTACTAAAGAGCCATATTCTAAAGTTATCCTAATTTTAACATATGAGGATATTTGTTATGCAACTTCTTATAGGGCAGAGCACACAACTAAAGTTCAGTGATTCATCGAAACACAGTTGCACCCAAATTATTTTAATCTTGTATTCACAAAAAAGATAATATTTTAGTATTTTACTGTGCAGTGATTATAATTGTTTTTAATTGGACTTATCCCTAACTGACATGAAGTTGCTTGCTTGTTTATTTATTTGCAATATCTATAGTTTATCATCTACTAGTAAAGAATATTGTTATTAAAAGCACCCCTATTAAAGAAGGTTTAAATTGAAATTCTGAACAGATGTTAACTCCAAGAAAACTCTGTTGAATTCAGTGGGAGTTATTTCTGAGGAGTCATCATAAGGAGCAAGCTATTAACTGTTCTTTTTAAGTCCCTCTTGCTGTTATATACAATAGCTCTGCTGGATTGGGCCAACCACCACTCGTTTTTGTTCAGCATTTTATTTTTCACAGTAGCCAACAAGATGCTTTTGAGATACTCAGGAATAGGAGATGGAGACATAACCCTCACATTGTTTTTCTTTTGCAACTGGTATGCTAAAATTCAAATTGTAAATAGCTTGGGGCAGGGATTAATGATGCCTGCATGCTTTGTAAAGTGCTGTACAAAGATAATTAGCATTAGCTTGAGACATTTTGCTGTCTGAAGAGAGGTCCAAATGGTGTCTCTCCAGAAGTCTAATACTTTTTAAAGCTTCCTGCATCACCCACATACATTTCTTTTTTTCCTGATCCCATCTAACCAGATTGCATTGTTGAATTAATCCCAGCATTGATATTGCTACCTAAATAAAGCTCATCCCTCTCTATACACCAGTCTGACTCTGCATTTGAATCTCCTCCTCCTCCTCCTCCTCCTCCTCCTCCTCCTCCTCCTCCTCCTCCTCCTCCTCCTCCTCCTCCTCCTCCTCCTCCTCCTCCTCCTCTTCCTCTTCCTCTTCCTCTTCCTCTTCTTCTTCTTCTTCTTCTTCTTCTTCTTCTTCTTCTTCTTCTTCTTCTTCTTCTTTCATTCATTAAACATGAAACTCAGTCAACTGAACATTCAAAAATGCATCACAAATACTATTGACTGGTGCTAATGGTTGATACAGGTTGCTGCTAGCATCCCATGTATCAACCAAGTAACTTCTTAAAATATATGATGTTCCGAGTAGTGTAGTTTGTTGCAGTTCCCCTGGTGTTATTACAAGAAGCTGCAATTTGTTGATGTGTTTTGTAAAATTCTTGGACATGGTACCAAGTGCCCCGATGACTATGGGTATCACTGTTACATGTTTCATCCATAGCCTTGTAGTTTCGATGGCCAGGTCGTTATATTTCATGATTTTTTCCAGTTCTTTTTCTTCAACTCTGGCATCTCCTGGTACCATGATGTCAATAAATTGTACATTTCGGTTTTCGACAACTGTGATATCTGACATGTTGTGTTCCAAGTGATGATCTCTCTGTATCTGAAAGTCCCACAAGATCTTCACCTTCTTATTTTCTATAATTTTTTCCACTTTATGTTCTCATGACTTTTTGGATACAGGTTTTTATTTTATTTTTTACATAATGACCAGTAGATTATTTTAGCAACTTGGTCGTGTCTAGCTTTGTAATCAGTTTGTGCGATTTTGCTGCATTCACATATTAAATGTGAAACAGTTTCAACTTTGTTGTTGAAAGTTGGCAGTTTGGATTGTCGGTGGATTTTTGTATCTTTGCTTTCATGGCATTAGTTTGTAGTGCTTGTTCTTGAGCAGTGTGCATTAAACCTTTCATTTCTTTCTTGATGGTTCCCATCTTAAGCCATGCCCATGTAAAGTTGTCATCATATTTTCCTTCAATGTTTTTCAAATGCTGTCCATGCAAAGCTTTGGTTTTCCATCTATTGAATCTGTCATCTAGCTATTTTTCTTTATATTCTGCCTTTGTTTCTGTTGTTTTAATAATGTTCTCCATTTTCACAGCCTGCAGCAATTTTTCTGTACTTTGGTTCAATAATCATTCAAACTTCTTTTTTCTTCTTCTACAGTTTGATGGATTTGCAATAGTCTTCTGCCCCCTATTTTTCTTGGCAGGTACAACCTGTTGATGTCACTTCATGGATGTAAAGCATGGTACATATTCAAAAGTTTTCACGTTTTCCGGTCCAGGTTTTCCAGTTTGGCCAAAGTCCAGTTGATAACTCCAGTTGAGTAATGTATCACTGGAACTGCCCATGTGTTAATGTCTCTAATTATGTTTCCAGCATTCAGCTTTGATTTTAATATTTTGTGGACCCTCCTGATGTATTTGATGTTGCTGCTGAACTGTGTTGAGTATTGATTTAAGTTCAGTGGGGCTTTTCACATACATTTTAAAGTCATCCATGGTTTATTTTGCCATGTTGGCTTGAGATTTTCCCATTTGCTCTACATGAATTATTTAAAATTGTTTGGAAAAACAAAAGCTGAATTGAGCTCACTGCTGAAAAGTATTAAGGAGTTTAGTAGAAACATTGAGATGTCATTTGGCATTGACAAATGTGCAACAATTGTGGTTAAGGCAGCAAAAATTGTTGAAAATAATAGATTCTAACTTGACAATGAAGAGTTGATAAAAGCAATAACATCAGAAGAAGGATACAAGTACTTAGGAGTCTTGGAAGCCTCTGACCTATTGCACTAATCAAGTCAAAGAAGCTACTTCAACAAAATACATAAAGCGAGTCTGGAAAATCTTTAGATCAAAGCTAAGTGGAGGAAATATCATAATGGCAATTAACACCTGGGCAATGTATATAATACGATACTCAGCTGGAATAATTGATTGTACTCAGCTAGAACTTGATAACTTGGATCAAAAGACAAGAAAACTCATGATAATGTACCATGCTCTGCACCCAAAAAGTGATATTGATTGATTGTACTTAACTAGATCTCAGGGTGGCAGAGGACTTTTACAGGTGAAACAAACTGGAACAAGAAAAACATGGCTTAAATGATTACATTAAAAAAGTGTAAGAGCTTCTGCTGAAAGAGGTGAACAAGGAAAACCTCTTGAAAACAATGAAATTGAAAGCAGAATATAGAAAAGAAACAACTGAGCATCAAGTTTCTAACTGGAAAAGAAGCCTCTGCACAGTCAATTCCTGAAGGACACTGAAGGAAAGGTAGAAACAAAGCTAACATGGAGATAGTTGAGATCAAGGGTGCTGAAGAAAGAAACTGAAGGCTTTATTTTGAACAAGTCCTGCACACCAATTCCATGAAAGAAAAATTCAATATGTCAGTAACAATAGCAAATATCGCTTATATAATGAGAAAGATGAAACAGTGGATCACCTTATCAGTAACTGCAACAAAATCTCACAAACTGATTATCTACAATGTTATGACTGAGTTGCCAAAATGATACATTGGAAACTTTGCCAGAAGTTTGGGTTCAAATGCAGCAAAAACTACTGGAAACATCAAATTGACAAAGTTCTTGAAAATGAACAAGTCAAGAACTTATGGAATTTTTTAATCCAAATAGACAGACGTCTGGCCCACAACATGCTTGACATCACTATTGTGGAAAAGAAAAGTATGACTCATTGATATCGCAATACTAGGTGAATTGAAGAGGAAACAACTAGAAAAAAAATAACAAACTACAGTGATCGGCAAGTTGAAAATGAGCTGTCGTGGAGAAAGAAATCAATAGTTGTACCAATGGTAATAGGAGCCCTTGGTACAATACCCAAAGGTTTGCCTAGAAATTTTGAATTTATCAGATCTGAATATTCTGATTTTACAAAGAACCATTTTACTCAGAACTGCCTATATACTCAGATGTTACCTTAACAGCTCTTAGGTCTTTGTTTAGGACTGAACTGTTAAGTTTTCACCAGTCCCAGACTATGAATCAAATTGAAGATTAAATAATGATTGATGATTGATGTTTGATGTTTGATGATTGATGATGATTCTGCCACCCAACAGACAGTTAGGCCTCTTTCCTCCCCCCATTCCTTATTCTGCCTTTCTGCCACTAAACAAGCAGTTTGGCTGCCATGGCTGAGCCTGGACAGCTATTCGGTGCAGTTCCTACACCGAAGGATTATGGGATTATCATTTTTGGATCAGTAGTGGCTTAGCCACCCTGAACCAATCAAGCACCTATCATCACTAATGATGAGAAGGAATCAACAAAATTCCACACCGGATCAATCATCGCCCGGGTCAATAAGGACCGTGTCAGAAGCTATGGCTCCTGGACATCCGTCAAAAAGGGGGCTACAGGGTTCAGTTGTTACTGCTAGAGAACCAGGGTGTATAACTGCAAAGAGGCTAAAACAAAAGTGCAAAACTTGGACAACTGAAGAAAATTGAGAAATCATCAAATATTATTACCAGGCAGAACCAATAGCCAAGGGATTTCAAAAAAGAATGATGCAACTGTAGAAGGAAAAACACCCAGAAAGTGACATAACTGAACAAAGTTTAATGGATCAAAGACGCTTCATCATCTGTAATAAAATTTTCACACATGTGGAAATGCAACATCTAGAAATATTGGCTACAAAGAAAACAATAAGTAATATGAACAGGCTGAAGAAACTGTTCCAACACCTGAACAAACTGACCAACCAGTGGAAGGAACCAACATACAGGATGAAAATCCTCCTGTGCAACAGCTCAAAAGTGTAGTTATGTAATCTAGCAAAAATGCTGAAAGAAAAGATTGAAAACTACACCAAAGAAAACACAGAAAGAAAAAGACTACCTACCATTTGCGAAGTGCATAGCAAATGAGTGAAAGATCTATTAACTGCCATAAACAGCATTTTAGCATCCATCCCATCCAGCACACCATATGAAATCAACCAACTAATATATAGCACAGCCGCCATTATAACTGCAGAACTGGGTTATAAAATGCCAAAAAAGAAACCCACTGGAACATCAAAGTGTAAAATTCAACTTGAAAATAAAATTAAAAAACTACAAGAGGATGTCAACAATCTGAAGTACTTGAAAGAAGGAAAACTAAATAACAAAAAGCTGAAAAATAGTTTACACAATAAATACAATCTGGAGGAAAAAACAATAACAGAAATTATGGAAGAACTAAAACAACGTGTAATAGCAACAGCAAAGAAAATTGAAAGATATGAAAATTGAAAGATGAATTAAACAATATTGTGAAAATGTCCAGTTCAGAAGAAACCAACATCTCTTCTACCAGTCCCTTGATGAAAATCGAGTCCAAACTAATGTTCACTCATGTAAAGAAAAAACTTTGAACTTTTGGAAAGAACTGTGGGAAAACCCAGTGGAACACACCAAAACTGCCTCCTGGATCAAAGATATTCAACAACAAACAACATGAAACAAAATGAAAAATATTGTAATAACAACTGACATGGTTGCAAAACAAGCAAAGAAGGTCAAGAACTGGAGTGCACCTGGCCTGGATGAACTGCATGGATACTGGCTAAAACATCTGACCAGCCTCCATCATCGCATAGCCACTCAATTTGATCCAATACTTCAAAATGCAACAAGGAAAGAATGGTTAACAGCTGGTCAAACGTACTTGATAATGAAAGATCCAGAAAAGGGCACAGAGTCAAACAACTATCACCCAATTACTTGTCTGCCAACAACATTCAAACTTTTTACAAGAATACTGGCAAATTCAGTATTCAATCATCTGATGGAAAACAGTTTGTATCCAGTAGAACAAAAAGGAAATTATAAAAAATCAAGAGGAACAAAAGATCAGCTGCTCATTGACAAAATGTTACTAAAAAATGCAAAACAAAGAAAAACGAATTTAAATATTGCATGGATTGATTACAAGAAGGCATTTGACTCATTACCCCACAGCTGGATTAACAGTTGTCTGGAAAACTTTGGAATCAGAAAAATATTTGTACATTTTTGAAAGCAAATATGCAAAAATGGAAAACTTTTCTGACAGCAAATGGGGAGAACATTGGTGAAGTCAACATCAGGAATCTTTCAGGGGGACTCACTTTCACCACTACTGTTCAACATTGCACTAATTCCATTGACAATAATCCTACGAAGCTCAAAACTGGGATATCAATTTTCAACTCTTTTTTAGCCAGTTCATAGCCACAGTTTGTTTTGTTCAAAATGCTTGTTAATGGCGCCATTGAAAGTGAAAATAACAGAGGTGATAATGAGTCTCCTTGGAAGATTCCTTGTTTGATTTCAACTTCATCAAGTTCTTTTCCAAAGGCCATCAACTTAGTGTGCCATAGCTTCATGGAAGTCATCAGGAATTTTGGATGTTGCTGCTAATTCCAAAAAGTCTAAGCATTTCTCAATTCAGCTGTGTGGAACAGAATAAAATGCTTTCTTATAAATAATCCAGGCCAAGAACAAATTTGTTTGTCTTTTCTTTGAATTCTTCAAAACCAGCTTATCAATCATCAATTGGTCCTTGGTTCCTCTTGAACTTTTGCAGCACCCTTTCTGTTATAAAGGCAGCAAATCCTTGTTTTCCAGATATTCATAAATTTGGTTTTTGCAATATTGCCTATAATTTTTATTTTTATTATTATCATTATTATTGGTGCTGTTTGTTGAGTTTAAGATTGCTTATTACTTGTATTAATGGGTGGTCATATAAATGTACCATCACCAGCACATCATCACTAATACCATCTGTAATAAACTGTTCTAAGGTCAAATAATGACTCATACATGGCCTCCTCAGACAAATGCTATAATTGGATACTTGCATCACGATGTCTGCTGGCCAAAGATGCCAATGATGATGATGATGATAATGATGATGATGACATGGCTTCAGTGTCACCTATAGTTACAAAAGAGAATTTTTATTGAACTCTCCCTGTTACACAAACTATGTATCTTTAGTAATTATAAATGATTTATTGCAGGGGTGAAATGTTCCCGGCTCAGGCTGGATCACCTCCGCCCACCCGCCCGGTTGTCATTATTCCTGATTTTAACCAGGAATTAATGTGTTTTGTACCCTCTGTGCATGCTCAGAAAGTTTTGCTTTTTTGCTTTTAGAAGTAAAAAAAAAAGGCTCTGATGATCACAGCTGAGCTGCACGATCATCAGAGCCTTCTTTTTATCTTTTAAAAGCATTTTTTTACAAACTATTTGGCTGAATAGGTTGTAAAAAATGCTTTTTAAAAAGTAAAAAAAAGGCTCTGACAATCAAAGCTGTGCCTCGCGATTGGCAGAGCCTTTTTTTAACCTTTTAAAAGCATTTTTTACAACCTATTTGGCTAAATAGGTTATAAAAAATTGCTTTTAAAAGTAAAAAAAAAGATTGTGCACCACAGCTGATCCCCCCTGTGTGTGGTTCTACTTATCCCATGCCTCCTTTTGGTGTGCACTGCATGTGCACGCATGCACCTCACATTTGGTGCATAGTGCGCACTGCGCACAATGCATGCACGGAGTGTGTGTTTGGTGCACAGAGTGCATGCGCAGCCAGCAAACCGGTAATAAACTGGTTCAGATTTCACCACTGGTTTATTGGTTGAATATTCTCAAACTTCCATAGAGTTCTTATGAAAAAGCAGATGGTTACAGATTTGTTTATGTAGGGACACAAGTTGTTTGCATAATCACAAAAACACATGCTTATTGAAGAAAGGAGAAATAACATACTAGTCTTTATCATAATGTAGTTTATCAGAACTGCGGGGCACAGATGGGAAGCAATGTATAGCAAAACACAGGATTCTTTCCTGCATCCCTAAGTAGATGAGGAAATATATGCTTTATATTCAATTTTTAAAAATATATATAATGGTAATCTGGCCACCCAATTCAACATTGCTGTAATCAAAAAAGCAATGGAAAATTGTGGCCAATGGTGCCATTTAGCTAGTCAAAGTTATTTTTAATTAAATATTCAACCCTTTTCTGCATTCTATCTGCAAAAGATAGCATAACAGCTTGTTGATTTTTTGAATGTGGGTTTGAAGGCTGTTAAGATGAAATCACTAGCATCCAGTGACTGAGGGAAATTCAGGAAACTCTTCTGCTTTGAGACACTGAGAACATCTGACACCCCTTGAATGAACTTATCTGGGAAATGTACAATTTTGCTTCCTCATCCTTGCTTCCAATTATTACTTGTCATCACCTCATTTAATTGGATCCAAGCCTGTAGATAAACATTATAGTCAAGGGATAGGCCTTGCAGGAAGGGTGCTAGCTTTGACCTATACAATATCTAATGATCCTTTGTTGCTGAGAAAGGAATGTAACCCTGTAACCCTACAACATTCATGGGTGACAAAGGACTGTTACTCAGGGAACCACCGAAGTAGTGTAGGCATCTAGTTTAATGTTGCCTAGCAACTGCTAAAAGGGGGGGGGAAGGGAAAGGTTTGCTGCAAGTTGAGATGATATTGACAGGATCATCCTTGCAAAGACATAAAAAACTGGGATTCTCATTTTAACAATTTTTACATGGTTAATAATTGGTGCTAACCCTTACCTTATTCTACTCTCTTCATGAGTGAAGATCACATGATAAACTCTTTACAGAGAGAAATGTGTTTGGTGTATGTGAGGATGTGCAGGGGGGTGGGAATATAGGTTGTGCCCAGCCACAAGCTAAATAGCAGCTTGCTTTTTTCTTAAGATGTAGGCAGGTCCAGACTTGCTATAATAATTCTAACCAACTCTTTTGTTAGGAGTCTCTTGGCTGTTCCATACACATTTGAAAAACAAGGTGCCAAATGGAATGCATGAAACTGGACCTACTGCTTAGAGCTATTCTTTTAGGCCACCTAAAATCTCAAGGAACTATCTTTGCTTTAGTTATAGTTAGTTAAAATCTTCAGGCTTTTCTACATATCCAGAAGTATCTGACAATTTCATCTGGGAAGTGAAAGAGTGAATTTGTCTGGAATTATTTCTTGAAAGTAGGTGCCTATTGATTTAGGTGCCAAATGTGGTTTTGGGCAAAGTGAGTTCAAATGTCAGGATTGAAAACATAATGGAATACTGAATAGTCAAAAAGACTGGGGAGGCAGCTGTGAAATTAGCAGTGTTTGTGCTACTCCACAGTCTTTTAGGAACGCCATTGAGCTTGGAGGTGTCCTGGTCTCTTTATCTCATGGAAAGATTTCACATTCAGTTAAATTATTCCATTGCTTCTTTCCCTGGTCTCTATATTTCTGTATGTGAAAGTTAAGCTCCATAAAAGTTTTAGCAAACTGAATATTTTGTCTGATTCTTTGGAACACTCTGTACTTGCCATTTTAGGATAAATTTTCTAATATAGAATAATGCTGTGGTTTATCATGTGTATGGGGAAAACATCTGGGCTGCAAAATCCAGATGATCACTGTAGAAACATGAGTTTTTTGAATATCCTTGTTGAAGAGATCTTAAGGATTTTTCCAGCCCAGGTCTGGCAGCCTTATTGTATATAACTGTGATGGCGAACCTATGGCACGGGTGCCACAGGTGGCACACGGAGCCATATCTGTGGGCATGTGAGCTTTGCCCTACCTCAGTCCAGCACACATGTGCATGCTAGCCAGCTGATTTTTGGGCCTTCCACACCCACTGGAAGTCGGGAAATGAGCTGTTTCAGGGCCTCCAGAGGGCCTCTGGGGGGTGGGTGGGGAAGGCTGTTTTTGCCCTCCCCAGCTCCTAGAAAGTCTCTGGGAGCCTGGGGAGGGCAAAAAATGGGCTACTGTGCCCACTATGCCATTGCGTGCCAAAAGCAGGGGGAGAGTGGGGGGGTCACGCACGCATGCGTGGGTGGAGGGGTCGCATTGAATTATGGGTGTGGGCACGCGCATGTGCAATCCCCCCCACTACCCCCACTTTTGGCACACAACAGCAAAAAGGTTAGCCATCCCTGGTATATAAGAAGCCTGATACAGAAGAACTTTTGGTCACAAACACTTCTAACCACAACCAAATCGCGTTCTGGCCAAAAAAATCACATTTTTTTTCCCACAGCCAATTTCCCCTTCCACGCCTTTTTTTTTTTTTTTTATAAGTGCCAAATTTCTAAAATTAGGTTTGGGTCACGACCAAATCAGTTTGCGACCAAAGTTATGGAACAAATTATGGTCATAACCAGAGGTTCTACTGTTCTTAGATTTACAGTGTCACAAAAATACTTTATGAGAAATCTTGTTCAGACTATGGGAATCAGGAAACAAGAAATTGTTTGAATACAGTTTTCAAATTGTTTTCAGTTACAAGAAATCTTTGTAAAAAGACAAAGATTGTAAAAAAAAGCCAGCATGGATCATTATGTTTTTAATTTTATCTAGTAACTCAGGACAGAAATAGGTGAAACATGATCTAATTTCCTCCATCTGTTTTCCTAACAGATTGGATATTGGGAATTAAACAACAAAACTTAAAACCTTATTTTATTTCTTTCCTAGAATTGGATTGTATTATTATCAGTAAGAATAAGTATGTCTATTCAAACCAATTAAATACAACATTTTAAAAAAAAAGTCACTTCAGCAGGAGAAATTACATAGTGATTGGATTGTTGCATATGTATTTTTCCCTAGTGTTAATCCAAGTATTTCATATACTTAGGCCAGGCAGCATGTGTTCATGCCACTAAACACCCACTTCTGTATCAAGGTTAGGTTAAAAATCTGACAGAGCTAAAACTATGGAAGAAGCCTGTTTTCAGCATCAAGGACAACCAAGATATAGGCACAAACCTGCATTACATTGTGTGACTTGAATGAGATGTAACTGGTTCAGAAAGTGCTCTTATACTCTATCCTATCCAGGAAGATCAAGTAATTAGGTTGGGTGGATAGAAATACGTTCAGAACTTGACAATAATTCATGGAGAAGCTGCAATCAGCAATTCAACAGCCCTTACATTTAAAAAAAAGCTTATATAAACATATTCAGCAGTTCCTGATAATCTGGGGAAATAAGTGAAGGGCTCTTTCTTCCCTTATAGAAATATACAATTTACAGAATTCAATGCAAAACATAAAATTATTAAATAGAGCACAGTATTAAAAGGATTTTGTACATGATTAAACTACGGTAAAAATAAAAATGGTAAGGATTTCTTAAGCAGAAGAATAGGAACGAACAAATGTTCCTTTCAAGGAGCCAGCATATAGACTGATTTTAACTTCGATGCCAGAAGGACCAAAGCATGGCAGTCTTAAAGAGGTTGCCTAATGTCCACTCAGATTAGATTCTTGGACCATGATCCTAGTACAGATTCACATAACCATAAGTAGATGATTCCTCAGAGCAATATTGTAAAAGCTAAGCATACCAGTTTGCATGAGAGGTAGTTAGCCCTTAAAATATCCCTATGTCAAGCCACATGCAGAAGTTAGGATAAAATCAAGTGCTGAAATTTAGTATGTTCAGTGGCAAAACCATAGCATTTTATGTTTGTGGAGGGGTTAAGGTGGACTTTAATCACTGAGCCTTCACCCTTCTAACTACTTACGTATGAAAATGGCAACTATCAAGGATCTAAAGTCATACATACAAGCATCATTTCTGGTTTACAATACTGTGCCTGGCACAAAGACTGAATTCCACATCCAGCTCTGAAAGCAGCAACTGTGGCTCTTTTGATTGATTTTGTGGCCTAATCAAAGACACTCAATAATGCTAAATAAAACTATTCCTCAACTGGAATAATAAAAAAAGGAGTCAAGTGCATCAAGTGAAAAGATGGGTGGGGAGCAAATCAGGAATTGACAATGATCATAATAATTAGCTCCAAGTATAGGCCCTGGAGATGGATTCAGCATCTACAAAGGGCAATTGCTGCTGCTGGAAGAGGCCCAGTTAAGGAAAAAGGGGTTGGAGAGAAAAGCTGTGTTGGAATAGAGTTGAGGTCATGACATTTGACCTTTCCATTCCTTTCCCTCTTTGAAACCTGATTATCTCTATTTTTAGGCGCATGGATGGGGGAGGAGCAAGGAAGCAAGGGCAGCTGACCCTGGTATGCTAGGCTCACTCAAATTTTCTAGCCCACTGTAACCCCATTGTTCATAGAGTACTGTGATCCAGGCTCCTTCAAACAAGCTCCAGCTGCTGCAGAACACATAGCCTCAGTTTAATGCCATAGGTTAGCTCCTTGGAGCCTGCCTTTATGCTAATCTTTTGCAGTTCAAAATAAAGCAATAAATAAGTCTGAACATTTGATATTTTTAATGTTATGATCCTAAACTTGCTCTTTCCAATGACTTTAGGAATTAAACTCCTAAGTTTCCTGCAGAAGACTAAGTTATTGGAAAAGAAAAAAATGATCAAATTAGGACAAATCTTCACAAAATAGAGATCAAGAGATCCCTGACACATGAAAGCCTAAGTGCTATTTTTGGATATATTTCCTGAGTAATAGATGTGGAAGTTAGACAAACAAAATATGTCTTTGGATTTATAATTTATTTTTATTATGACGGAATCATAGAAATTTGTTCTTTTTTCATGAAAAGTGAAGATGAGTAGCCTACTTCTCATGAAAAGTAAGACTGGTCATTCAGATGGTTCCTACTACTCTTTAAGTATAGAATCATAGGACTGGAAAGGATTTTGAAGAACTTCTATCCACCCTCTTGCTCAAGGCAGGAGGCCTTATAATATCCTGGACAATCTTTTCTTAAAGATCTTCAGTGACAGAGTGCACACAACTCAGGGAGGCAAGTTGTTCCACAATTGTTCTGTCAGGAAATTTCTCCTTAGTTCCTGGTTGGATTTACCTCTGATGTGCTTCTACCCGTGGCTTCTGCCCCCAGGTGCTTTAGGATTAAATTGACCCCCTCTTCCCTGTGATAGCCCTTTGAGTATTAGAAAATGGCTATCATGTTACCCTTAAGCTTCTTAGTCTAAAACATGCCTAGTTCCCTTAAACATTTATCTTATGGTTTAGCCTTCTTATCATCTTTGCTGACCTTCTCTGCACTTTTTCTAGGACCTGACCATCATTTTTGCATCATGGATTCCAAATGTGATCTTATTAGTGCAGTCAGAGCGGTACTATCACTTCTTGTGATCTTGATCCTATCCTTCTGCTGATGCAACCTAGGATTGCATTGACTTTTTTGGCAGCTGCATCTCATTGCTAGTTTATATTTAAGCAGCGGCCCACCAGGACACTTAGATCCCTCTTACAATTACTGTTATTGAGCCAGGAACTGCCTATTCTATATCTGTGCATTTGTTTTTTCTTATCTAGGTGTAAGACCTTGCTTTTCTCACCACTGAACTACATCTTGTTAGATAGAGCCCAGTGCTGAAGACTGTCAAGATTCTTCTGAATCTAGAGCCATGATGGTGAACCTATGACACATGTGCCAGAGGTGGCACGCATAACACTCTCTGAGGACATGTGCACCATCATCAGCTGCTCTTCTGGTTTCCGGTGTGCCAGTTAGTCTCTATGTGCTTCTGCCCCCAGGTGCACCATGCATGCACCAGCCAGCAGGTTTTTGTGTTTCCGACGCTCTGACATGTGCGAAGACCAGGTGGCTGATGCGCATGTGTGCACAAGAAATCCGAAGATCAGCTGGCTGGCACGTGCATGTGCACTGGGCAGCTGGTCTTTGGGTTTCTGGCGTTGTGCTTGCGCTCATTTCAGTTTGGGCACTTGGTGCCAAAAAGGTTTGCCATCACTGATCTAGAATCTATCTTTCAAAGTGTTAGCAATTTCTACCACCTTGGTATCATTGGCAGATTTGATGAGTGCCCTTTAATCCTCTCATCTATGTAGTTAAGCAATGGTTATAGTTATATCTTCCTCTTGGAAATATCTAAGTCTCTCAGACCACAAGAGTATAAGACTCCACCCTTAGAACATTCTCTGAACATACGATGTGGAACAGAAATTTTCCTTCAGAATTTCCTATCATGCTTTTGCCATTGTCATGTGACAGTTGCTTGTGTCAATGTACTTTTTATGTGTAAATTACACATTTTTCAGTTTGAACAGAAGTGCTTAAACATTCATTTTTTGGTATGGAGACAACATTACTATATTCTGCCATAAGTGCATCTGCTGCTATTATATTACTCAGAAAGAATTTATGGTAACCTATGTTGCATATGTCTGAATTACTATCATTATCAATTACTTAAATCTCCTGGGGAAGGAGATTTTAGCTTCTACAATGGCCATTCAGACTGGACAATTTTGAGAGTTGAAGCCAAGAAAGGCCTTGGTTGAAGAAAGGTAGATTAGGAATATCAAGTTATTCAAAAGCAAGATCCAGTATTGGAAAGTCTTATTTCATGTAGGACAGAAGTATAATAGCTATTAATCATTTTATCATCTATCTATCTATACCTATCTACATCTCTCAAAGCTATGGATGATGATACAGAACACTGTCAAGCCTTTTAAGTGTGGAGCTAGTTCTCCCCCTGTTGTGTACTCTGGATAGTGCCTGAGCAAATTACTTTGTATTAACAGTGTAGTCTTCTAGCTAATGCAACATCAAGATATTCTAAATAAATATTATGTATATCTTTATTATCTATCATCTTTTTTTCCTTCCTTCCTTCCTTCCCTCTCTCTCATCTATTCATTTATATATTTGTAAAATGTATATGCCAGCCCATCTCATCCAAAGTGATTCTTGATAGAATACAACAAAATCAAGAATGAAAACATTTTGTAAACCCTTTAAAACAATAAGCAGTTGAAACAAGACTATGAGATGGAAGATGTTCATATATAGCATAATCAGCATGTAGGCTCCCTATTGCTAGGAGATCCTTGTTGGAAAACAAGTTTGTTCATATTTGGGGAGTCTTGAAATTAAAATTTAAAATTAATATGTTGTTACCAATTAGAATTATTTCTATTACAAGTAGCTCTTGGGTTACAACCATCCACTCAGTGACTATTCAAAGTTACAATGGTTCTGAATGAATGGTACTTATGACCAGTTCCTTATACAGCTGTCACAGCATCCCCATATGATTATTATTCTAAGTTCCCTGCCAGCTTTCCACAAACTAAATTAATGGGGAAGCAAGCAGACTTGGAAGTTGCAATCATATGAGAGCTTCGCTTAGTGACTCGTGATCCTTGCATTGTTGTCACTGAGATGAAAGCTATTTGCAGATTTTATGCATATGGACAAAACTACCATTATTATTTTTGTAACATTTTGGTTTACTATTTTTTTATAACAGGAAATTAGACAATAACAATTTTTCAATACAGTCTTGATGAATTATTGGCTTATTGTTCATTTTATGCTTTTGAACGTGTCCAGTTTGTCCTTGCAGTAGGAGTTATTAGATGGATTCCAGATTTCGTTGCATCAGGTTTTTGGTTATTTCAATTTTGATCCATTATCAAAAAGCTGCATGGGTTTATATTCTTATTTTTATAGCTGCATGCTTATATTTATCAGATAATTAAACAGTGGCATTTTAAAAGCCCATATAATCTCTTAATAACAGCGGTATCTCAGTATTCATTGTTAATTGGTTCCGGGAGGTGTGATGAGTACCAAAAATAATGAGTACAAAATAAAATTTTCTCGTAAAGAATAATATAGTGAGTCACAAGATAGTCAACACCAACAAATTCTAACTTTTTCACTGAGTACCAAACAAACGATGAATATTGAGACAAAATTTTCACATCAAAATGCATTGAGTACCAAGTTCAATGAGTTTCAAACCAACTGAGTACCAAAATGCCACTGGTATACTACTAAAATATTTGTGTAAATTTTAGCTGGGTGAAATAGTGCATTATAGGGCCACATTTTTCAACCAAAGTACCTCAAATGTGCTGAGAATTCATGGCTCCTGAGGAAATAAAATTTGGGGAAATTATGGCTGCTTCAATGCTTCTGCCACATTGCCACAGTCCTTACTTTCAATGTTACCATACAGCTTCCTGACCACTCATGCAATCCTTTGTCTCCTCCCCCATCCAGCATCAGGCACTTATCTGCTGGGAAGGGGAAGGGAAAGGGGAGAAAGGAAGAGGGAAGGGGAGAGAAGGGTCAAAAGCAAGGAAGAAAATATGGAAGGAAAGAGGAAGGAAGGAAGGAGGATGAAGAGGGAGAGAGGAAGGAAGAAGAAAGGGAGGGAGAATGGAAGGGAGGGAAGGAAGGAGGAGGGGGATAGAAAGAGAAGGAAAAGGAAGAAAAAGGAAGGGAAAGAGGAAGGGAGGAAGAACAAAAGGAAGGAAAGATGCAATGAGAGAGGAAAAGATGAAAAATGAAGAAAGAGAGAGGAAAGGAGAGAAGGAAGGAAAGGGAAATAAGAAATAGTAAGAAAAGGAGGATGGAGGAAAAAAGGAGAAAGAAAAGAATAAATGAACAGGAAGGGAAGAAATAAATAAATGTAGGTAAATAAATATGTCTGAAACAATAACCCAAGGGTGCCCTGATTGTTGAGTCTGTCCTATAATTGCAACACTGTATTTGATGCACATGTGCCTGTGGATATACAATGATGTTTTTTTCAAATCACACTTAGGTTGTATTTACCATATTTTCCGGTGTATAAGATGACTGGGCGTATAAGACGACCCCTGACTTTTCCTGTAAAAATATAGGGTTTGGGCTATACTCGCTGTATAAGACGCCCCCTCTTCCAACGCACACCAAATAAAAATTAAAAAACATCAACTGGCTCAGCCACAATGTAAAAGCAGCTATGCTAGACCCAAAATGGCCCCTGCAAGAAGCAGGGACCTCACACAGCCACAAAAAGCCCAAAAACCCAACTTTCACACTTTACACATACAAAATTCCACATACAGCTGTGAGATTTTGTGTGTTTGTGTAGTTAGAGTGAAACGCTACAGAAACACTCTAAATCTCAGAAAGCTGCACAAATATTATTTTATTTTATTTTTATTTTTATTTTTATTTTTATTATTTTTATTTTTATTTTTATATGAAAGCTAAATTTAAAACTTCCTAGCCTAAAACTTAGACCTAGCCTTTAAATGGCTAGGTCTAAAAAAGAAAAACTAAAAAAAACCCCAATTAACTATTTTTTTTAAGCTCCCAAAGGGGAAAAAAACTTACCCAATAGAACAGGGGTCTCCAACCTTGGCAACTTTAAGACTTGTAGACTTCAACTCCCAGAATTCCTCAGCCAGCTTTGCTTTGCTGGCTGAGTAATTCTGGGAGTTGAAGTCCACAACTCCCTGCCTGCTTGATTGCTTGATTGCAGGCAGGGAGATTCAGTTGCTTGCTGATGCAATGCATTGCAGGCAAGTGAAGCAAGGCAAGCGTTGCGGCTAGCAGCTAAGGTAAGCAAGCTGGAGGGGGGGAGGATTTTTGCTACCAATTAGCAGGCAAAAATTAGCAGCTGGGATTGCCAGAGCCATGTAAAAGAAAAGTTTTTTCCTTTTACACAGCACTGGCGATCCAAGCTCTGGCGATCTCAGCTGAGTCGCCTGCTAATCAGGCAACTCAGCTGGGATCGCCAGCACCATGTAAAACGAAAGTTTTTTCCTTTTACACGGCACTGGCCATCCAAGCTCTGGCATGTAAAAGAAAAGTTTTTTCCTTTTACACAGCACTGGCGATCCAAGCTCTGGCGATCTCAGCTGAGTCGCCTGCTAATCAGGCAACTCAGCTGGGATCGCCAGCGCCATGTAAAAGAAGTTTTTTTCTTTTACACGGTGCTGGCCATCCAAGCTCTGGCGATCCCAGCTGAGTTGCCTGCTAATCAGGCAATTCAGCTGGGATCGCCATCGCCACTTAAAAGGAAAAAACTTTTCCTTTTACATGGCTCTGGAGTGTAACTCAGCTGATTAATGGCAACTCAGCAGGCAATTCAGCTTGGCTCCTCAGAGCCATTTAAGGCTTGTCAGAGCCTTTCGGGCTGGTCTGCCTGGTTACAGAAGAACGACACCTGGCGTATAAGACGACCCCTGACTTTTGAGAAGATTTTCGTGTGTTAGAAAGTTGTCTTATACGCCAGAAAATACGGTATAAAGAAATATTGAAAATTGAAAAGAATTCACAAATGTTTAAGGACCATATAAATGCACTTGTGTTCTTTAATTTTTTTTTAACTTTTCCCTGTTATAACAATATATACTGTTATGTATCACTTTATTGCATTGTGAGCCCAAAATATAGAGCATTATGTTAAACTATGATCAAATGCAACATTTCTATATTATTTTGCAAACAAAATGGGTTCTAGCAAATAAAAAGACTGATTTTGTTTCTGGCAGTTTAAAATTGATCCACAATACCTAAATGTAGCCACATTAGCCATACAGTAGATTAATTTCTTTTGATTTTAAAGATTACTACTTAAAACTATAGAAATAAGATTTTATGAGAAGCCGTGGTGAAATGTAAAATTTGTTACTGCTGGTTCTGTGGGTGTGGCTTGAGGGGGTAATGTGACTGGGTGGGTGTGGCCAACTTTTTTTTTTAAACTTATAAAAGCATTTTTCTACAACCTCTTTGGTCGAAGAAGTTGTAGAAAAAAATTGCTTTTAAAAGGTTCTGACGATCCCAGCTGAGCCATGCAATCATCAGAGGATTTTTTTTTTACTTTTAAAAGCATTTTTTCGCCTGAAGAGGTTGTAGAAAAAATGCTTTTAAAAGTTAAAAAAAAACCTCTGATGATCACGCGGCTCAGCTGGGCATGGGGGATGAGGGGAGGGGAGGGGAGGGATTTTTGCTACTGGTTCTCCAAACTACCCGCTGCCATCACTACCAACCGGGAGCATTTCACCCCTGATTGATAGGCATTTAAATAATACACACTTATCTTTTTTGAAGTTTTGAAGTTAGCAGCATTAAGAACACAACAATTAAAAAATATTGTTAATGTAAAATTAACAATCCCTCCCCCTGAAAATGGCACTATCAGCAATTTTGTTCTATAAAAATATTAAATATTGATATCAAGGTTGATTTTCAGAAGATGAAGCAGCAAGAAACTTGGCACAACAGTACAGAAAGGAGGATTGGATTCCACCTATGACTCTTTCCCAGCCAGGACTCTACTTTGCAATGTTAGTTCTACCTGGGATTTCTTCCCAGTTCTTCCTAGTTGGGTCTTCAGCTTTCTCAGCTTATGAAGATGGAAGTCCATACTATTATCTTCCTGTTCTAATACACCACAGCATGTTTTGTGAGATGAGCTATCATTATGAAATTATAATTTGCCATAATGCAACCCAAAAGTGTCTAACAAATCCCATTCTCTCTTTCTGCAATTTTTATTATTGCCAGCCTGGAACATTGCAAACAAAATAGTTACTCAGCCTCTGCTAGGAAACAAGCATAATTTGGCAGACTGCACAATGAAGACTTTTATAATCTATCTTTACTAAAACAATTCAGCCATAAAAAAGTAGCATACTCATAATTGTAAGATTCGGCTTTATTTTTAGAATACACAAATATCTCATTATGAGTCATTTAAACATTTTGGTACAGATCAGTGAAGACTCTGATTATAACATCAAGTAACAGTAAAAGATGTATCCTCAAGTTTAGGATTGTTTTTTTGAGAATCTCTCAGATCAACAGCCTTTACTTAGGACAAAAGCGCTCCACCATTTGTAGGAATTAATACTAACTTCTGTCTTTCTTCCATCTTTATTCAGAGTTTTCATCAAGATAGTCATCATTTTAAACAACTTATAATGCATTTTTATTAAAGTTACTGAGAAGATTAAAATTAAAACAACTTTAACACTGTAGTTCAATAATATTCAAAATAGTGTGGTCTACTCAAATATTGTTTGTATGCAGACCTTTATCAAAGCCTCCCTTCTTTAGGTAAGACATACATAAACTCAAATAAGAAATATGTCACATTCTCTTAGCAAACAATTGCTGTTGGTTCTCTTTTCATGCTAGCAAAATCAACTGGTAAGGTTGCTATCAATCTGATACATGTGACTATCCAGGAATGAGCAATCTGTGGACTCTAGGTATGTCTCTATTACCCTAGCCCCGTGATGGCGAACCTATGGCACACGTGCCACAGGTGGCATGTGGAGCCATGTTGTCTGGCACGTATGGTGGTGCCCATTCCTCTTCTGGGTTTCTGGTGCATGCATGCGCATTAGCCAGCTAGTCTTCTGGTTTCTGGTGCGCATGTATGTGCAACGATCAGCAGGCTTTCACATATGTGGCTGTGCCAGAAATCAGAAGATCAGATGATCGTCCCACACACATGCTCACCAGTAACCAGAAGACTAGGTGGCTGATGGGCATGCGTGTGCTGGAAACCAGAAGTTTATTTCCTGGCACTCGCATGCCCACTGGGTAGCTTTTCTTAGCGCGCATGCGCACCGGCCATGCCATTGACAGCCTCTGCCTGGAATCTACATTGCTTCTTTGCCTGCGCTACTGCCTCTGCTTGGGGTTTACCTTATGGGGGCGGGGGGAGAAAGAGGGGAATGCTCTTTGCAGAGGCAGCAGCAGCTCCTCCTCCTCCTCCCCCTGCCAACCTCGCGGTAAATCTCAGGGTTTGCCTTGGGGGGAGGGGAGAAAGGTCCTGGTTGGGGGAGAACTGTTGTGGCTCCGTTGCCTGAGCCTGGGCTATCGACAGATGCAGACTCTGAGAGTGAGGGAGAGGAGTTGGCAAGGCCTCCCTCTCCAGGACCCTCCTCTCTGGCAATGCCTCCGGAGGACACCGAAGGCCAAGAGATAGGCCCAGAGCCAAGCATGTCCCCGCAGCCACAGGTGGACAGCGACGAAGGAGATAAGTGCTGGCTGGATCCTCAACAGCAGCGCAGGGAGAAGCGTGTGCAGCAGAGGAAGAGGCGTGCCAGAGATTAGCTGAGTCACTGGACCGCACCTCACAGGGTATAAATGTGAGTGTGGTAGCCGGCTCAGTTTGTGACGAGCAAAAAACTAGAAACAATCCATACTCTGTGTTAATGGAACTCTGCCTGTCTTATTAGACTGCATTCGGAATAATCCTTGTATTGCTGGGACCTTGCCTGCCTTATCAGAATGCTTCCAGTCTAATCTTTGTTTTGTGTGAGTAAAGTCTGATTTGGCAGCCAGCCACTAGGTTGCTGCCAGCTTTATCTTCAAAGATTTTGTTGTGTGGCTTATTAACTCTGGCCCGTCTGTGGGGTGTGTATGTGAGCCGGGGACAGAACAGGGACATTCGTGGTGCCAGTGACTGCACCCATGCTCCAGAGAAGCCCTGCTGGAGCATAGATCAGCTGTGTGCAAGGCGGTGGCCAGTGCAAGAGAAGTGGGATGCCAGACACTCAGCTCTGCAGCCCTCAATTGGGAATCAGTAATCTATCTAAAGATTGTAAAACATGTACTCAGCAGGCTTTTACCTTTCCCCATGTCCATCCTAGTCTCAAACACTGGGAAGTTCCATGTAAGGTGATCCTCCTCACTAACTTGCATGCCTAGCAGGAAAAGACCCTAATTAGCATAAATGGCTTTCTTCTCTGCCTATTTTAGTGAATCCTAAAATATTTTTCTTCAAGTATCTTTTACATAGCATCCAATCCAGGGGTGAAATGCTTCCGGTGCGGGTGGTTCAGAGAACCTATAGCAAAAATCCCTGCCCCCCCCCCTGCCCAGCTGAACCGTGCAATCAACAGAGGCTTTTTTTTTACTTTTAAAAGCATTTTTTCTGCAACCTCTTTGGACGAAAAAATGCTTTTAAAAGTAAAAAAAAAGCCTCTGATGATTGCATGGCTCAGCTGGGATCGTCAGAGGCTTTTAAAAGCATTTTTTCCTGCAACCTCTTTGGCCAAAGAGGTTGTAGGGAAAAAAAAGCCTTTAAAAGCCTTTGGCGATCCCAGCTGAGTTGCCTGATTGTCAGAGGCTTCTAAAAGCATTTTTTTCTGCAACCTTTTAAGGTTGTAGAAAAAATGCTTTAAAAAAAAAAAAAAGTTGGCCATGCTCACTCAGTCACATTACCCCCCACCAAGCCATGCCCACAGAACCAGTAGTAACCAATTTTACATTTCAGTACTGATCCAATCATATATGCAGATCGATTCTGTAAGGACATAATCTAGTCTACATTACTGATGAAGTAGCATGTAAGTATATCAGGGCTGCCCAGAAGGCTTCTTAGGCCCAATCAACCTGTATTAGATATGAAAAATATATGACTGAATGGCAGCAAGGCTAATAGGTCCTCGCTGGCTGCACTCTGTAAAGGCATGAGGTAAACTGACCTAAAAGTCCCAAGGAATATCTACTGAAGTGCCTTCAAAGAAGCACATATTACTATCTTAATCAAAAGTAGAAATGTTTAAAATTCATGTTCAGAAAAAAATTGACCATATATAGAGCTACTTTTATTTACATGAAAAATATAAAGTGCAAGATCTAACAGCAAAACATTTCACCAGACCTTTATAAAATTTTCTCAAACAAGATGTACAATAATTCTGCAAAATAAATACAGTATATCAGTAATATTTACCACTAAGCTGCTACAGAAATATTTATTTTCAAGAACATTTGCACACAGAATAATTTCAATGACCATCTTTCATTCTAAGAAGGCTTCTCCAAACACAATTTGTGCTTACTGATATCCATATGTTCATGTATTACATGGGAATATATATATTTTAACATGTAAGATTCACATTTGTGTGCTACCTGAATTACATTCAAAGTTTGTGTACCTCAGTCCCCACTATACAGTTTTATTACAGTCTTGAAACCCAGTCAAATGCAACTTAATGGAGAGATTCAATCCCTCTTAAATATAGTCTTGCAAAAAAAAAAAAAAAAAAAACCAAAAAAACCCAAAAAAACCCCGCAGACATAATACTTTGCAATTTTCTGAACAACAGAAAAATCCAGGGAAATGTTATGCCTTGATTCCTAATACTGGCATGGAATTTTTATTCATAATTTACTTTGGAAAATATTCAATTTAGTAATTTATATACCAATGCATAAATGACATTTGTTCTCTTTTACATTGAATATAGCAGCATTTACTTTCAGTTTTTCCAGTTCCAAGGGATACAGAGGACTCCATCTTGCAGAACAGAAAAGAAGTGGGAAATGCAGAGATGCATACCTTGCAAATATGGCAATGATTCTTCCAATAGATTGCTGCATGAATGAATCATCTGTGCACTGGAAACACTGGGTTCTTTATATAGCTGTTGAAGACAAAATTTCTCTGTGGCAGACTTGATCAGCTTCTTTTCTAGTAGTATGGACCTGAAATTGTAAACATCCCATGCACACCTTAATATTATAAAGCACAAAGGAAGATAGCAAATCTGTTCTTGGCTTTAAAATGATTGCATTTTTGGAATTACTAAAAAAATCATAATTAGTTTCCCTTTTTCAAACTGCAAATAATCTGCAACATTCTTTCAAAAATGAGTTTAAAAAAATATGAAAATATATAGTAGTTGAAGTATTTCTCAATTATCTTCTCAAGTATTTTCAGAAGTGTCTCCTATTCCACATTTTTTCAAATTCAATTTCAAATTCAATTTTATAATTAATTTGAAAGGTTTGCTTAACAACTGGATAACACTGATTTCAATTACACATCTCAAGTTTATTATTCCCTTAAAATCTGGTTTATATGTATGTGTCTACATAACAAGTAGATACTTATTAATTTAATTATTACTTATTAATAATTCAAATATACATATATGTACACTACTATAAGTTAAGACTCAAGAGCATGAGAAATTTCTGGGTACAAGAGAATCTTGTGGACTAATATTCATTTTTATTTATACATACTGTGGAGTGTTGTCTTGGAACCTCTCAAGTTATTAAATACAGACTAGAATGTGTGCTTTGAATAATACTTACTCTTCCTTTCTTTTCAGTTTTTCTCTTGCTTGGGGAGTTTTGTCCATGATAAACCACTGAAGAGTTACTAGATCACACACTACTGGGATGATAAAGTAACCAAGTTCATGAAGACTTGGTGCATATCTGTCACTGCACATAGGAAAGAAGAAACAAGTTGATCTTACTATTTGTAGCCAAAATTATATAATGTTCATATCAAACAAACATAATTAAAAAGAAAATAAGCTTTATAAATTTTGGGAAATATGCAATTATTTAACATAATACCACAATATAATCTCCACCCAATTAAATATATTAAACAAGTTACACTCCTAGTACTTTAGCAGCTTTGATTTCATAATTAGCAGCCTTTTGTATTTATCATTTAATCTTTGCATACTAGAAGACTGTAAGGTGGAGGATGTGTATTTTAAGACATGGAGAAAATTGTTATGTTTTGATAATTCTGTAACCCCTTAGAGAAAGAATTATCTTTTTTCAGTTTATTTCTGGAATAAGAGAAAATAATTATGCTAGGAAAATTTTATGGCTGTTTTAAAGCTCAGAGCCTCCTCAGTGCCTCTCTGGAGAACATGTGGAATATGGAGATCTCAAGGAAAGGTTTTTGTATTGCTGGCTATTCCAGTATGTGGAATGTGGTTTGAAGAGTGTTGTACAAGAGAGAAGTAGGAAATGCATTATTTTAAAATGATTTATAATAATTTTTATTTGTAGCCTATTCTTCCTTCATTTTAAGTGACTGCTTTTTTATTGCTCTATTTTTTAAGGAAAGATCTGAAGCAGGAAAGACTTTAATTAAAATAATTGTTCAGAAATGCCAGAATGTTTTGAAATGATCCTTTTTCAGAAGCTCTGCAATAGAAATCCTTATTAAGAAATCTGTAGCTTTATTGAAGACTTTTTCTAAATTTAGTCACAAATGCACACTGATTAGCCAGTGACATTCATTAAATATACTTTACTGTAGTCTGATAAATGATCTAAACAAACATAGAAAAGAACAGAAACATACACATTTATTATTTAAAAAGCTTCAAGTTTCTAATATTCTGATGATGTGCCTAAAACCAAGTGAACCATGGTCACAGATATCCCATTAATAATAGTTTTGTGATACCCAAAAAATTAATAATAATTTCCTAAAACTTAACATAACTAGAACTCTGCCAATTTTCAACATATACAAATTTTTCAAAATGTATCTTGTGGTATAGCCATGCCTTTAACATTATACGTCTCCAAACTTAATAACATTAGTCTCTCTATTTGTCCTCAACTACAAAACAACCTGCTAATATACAATTCATTGGTTCTGCAAAATAGGATTTCTTTTTGAAAATGGGAAAGTTGACTTAAATTAATTTCTATAGACCATATACTAAGTATTCCTTTTAAAATTTCTTGCTATTTAAGTATT
The DNA here is from genome assembly GCA_038048745.1 of Coluber constrictor foxii. Classification (NCBI taxonomy): domain Eukaryota; kingdom Metazoa; phylum Chordata; class Lepidosauria; order Squamata; family Colubridae; genus Coluber; species Coluber constrictor. The sequence goes on along the minus strand of CM075961.1, from coordinate 120,915,217 downwards.
TTCCAAAATATATCACTTTAAAAATATTTTGATACGTATATAGACTTCCGAAGCAGAGAACCAACATAAAGAATTAAACTGAAATAATTTAATGGATATGCATTTGTAGAAAATGAAGCAATGGAAACAGATGTAGCGAATTGGGTGACAAATATGTTCCAGATTAAGACTGACCTTATTCTTGAATAAGCTTTACATAAAGTATTAGGTAAAATGGCAATAACAGCAGAGGTCTCCTGTTATTTCAAATGAATGCAAAATATCAAAGTTAGTTTAGCACAGCACTGAAGTAATAGTATGTGCATGCATGCAGGTATGTGTTGTGTGTGTGACAGAAAGTGAGAGTGAGAGAGAAAAGAGAGAAAGTTAGGAAAGAAATTTCCTTCCAATTATAGCTATAGCATTTCACATGAAACACTCTGATAGATGGCCCAGGAATATTTTCCAGTGGAGCTATGTCATGATTAGGCTGCTATTTAAAGAGGGTGAAAGATATGATAGTAATCAACCTTGTCCTGATTCAAAACTCCATTAAGTTTGTACTGATGTTAAGTTCTGAGGTTTCGTTTTACTGCAAATAGCTATATCAAACAGAACAAAAACTTTTGCTGCTTATGTAAAATGATATGTTGGGCAGGGAAGAAAGAAGAACAATTGGTTTAGTGATCGAAAGGTCCATCTTCATTCAGAGAGATCTTTGTAATCAGACCACATTCAGTAACCACAATCACAGCATGAAGGATGGGTGACAAAATCATGAGAGGCAAAGAAAGAGACTGCTCTGCCAGCTGAAGACACTGACAAGAGTAATAATAGGAAAATGACAGGTCTATTAATGATACTGGAAATTCTGGAAACACTTCGGAAGCAAGTAGTAAAGTACAAAAACACCTACAAAAGCCAGGAATATTCATTTATCAACACTTTTTAAAAAGTAAAGATATGCCAGTCTTTTAAAAAACTGTTGTTACATAAAATATCAAGATATCCTGATATATTTTGCACAGGGAGTAGAATTATGTCCTGGTGGTTACTGCCTGAACTGTGTAGCAAGATAGATCTATGATATGATGTCAGATTGAAGAAAAGGGGTTTTTGATCAGTTAGGGAGATACTGAAGTTGCTACTATCAAAAGGAATGGCAAGAAATTCAAGAAAGTGATTTGGATTGAAATGGCTTCTCCTTGCACAAATGATCAGTTCATTCCCACTCTACAGAACTGGAGCAACAGGACTATAATGCATGTAGTCAAAGGAGAGACAGTTCAGTATAGTGTTAAAGATGCTGGATTAGAATCCGAGAGATTATAGTGGATTTTAATCCCATGTTAAGCATGTAAATCAGCTGGGGGACTTTGGCTATGTGTTTTTATACCTGGGTACTAAGAAGCCCTAGGAAGAAGTTATAGCAAAATCATTTAAAAAAAATTATCAAGAGAACTACAGGGACTTGTCACCAAGAGTCAGTGTGCAACTACATCAACTGGAAAAAAGAAAAACAGATGACTAAGCACGATTTTTAACCTAATAATTAGGGGTAATCTCTTGAAGGAAAACAGAACTTTGTTATTGTTTTTTCCCTAAATTATAATTCAGGACTGGAAATAAATTAGAACACACCATCACTAGAGCAGCCTGGGAAGACTGGACCATTCTCAAAGCATGAGATACAGCCCTTGAAGTAAATTAGGTGACTTCCTGCACAAGTCTCCTTTTCAGCAACTATATCCAACAGCAGAATTAAAATGTCTTTATCTTCAAGCACTTTCCCCCCATTTCCCCATCCCCATGTGCTCTGATCTTAGCCAAAATAGGTATTTCAGAAAAACTGACTACAACATAACTATCATTAAAGATTAACCTAGGAAACAATATCAACTTCTTTAGATACACACCTTTCTAGAATCATTTGCAATCCACGCAGACTATTAGGGTGAAATGGAAGTCTCTTATTATGCACTTGATCATAAAAGTTGTCAAGAATAGAATAATACTCTTCAATTGTCAACATTGGCTGAAGCTCTTCAACATAAGTTATTTGTATGCCTCCCAAAAGTTGGCTAATGCGCTCCTCTAGAAACAGCACTTTTTTTTGCAGTGTAGAGTAACTTGGCAACCTCTCAAAAATCTGCACAAAATGAAAGATTTTCTTAAAAGTTCATGACAGGAATAAACACTCCTCCAATTCGCCAAACTAAGCAGTTTTAGAAAATATGTCAGCATTAAACTAATTTTTAAAAAGGTACACACCAGTTTCTAGCTGTTACTATAATGAACATTATTATATATTCAACACAATTTGCCCAGATTTTTTGTACAATTTTCACTTCTACCAACTTGTTGGAAAAAGCTGGTGTAATTTTTCAAAAGAAATAATATACACAGGGGACACTAGTATTACTATATACAATACTCTACTTGCTATTTTAGTGTTCATATTATTTGTGCCACAAATAATATTAATGTGCAGAAACATGAGAAGTCATACTTGCAATTAACTAAAGTGCTGATGCATATGTCAGCTTTCCTTTGAAGCAAGGGAAGAGTTCAAAAGCCAATCAGAGAATAAATGAATCCCAAAATTGCCCCCTTTACCAGTGTTAAGAGACACATTGAAACTAATTCCAAACAAATTAATTTTTAACATATTAAATGATAAATATAGACACTAATTTATCAAACTATTATTAAGATTTCTAAGTGACAATTTTTTGCATCTACTTGGTCTGATTTTTTGTGCTTTCTATAAATAAACAAATATTTCAGAGAACATTCTGTGCAGAGAATGCCATTGGAATGGAACAGTTATCAAGTGGGAAATGGTTGTTTAGAGGTGAGTTTATGTTTTAATGATTATTTGACTATGTGACTATTTTTTATGTGTTACCGTGATGGATAAAAGCCATCCAGAGTGTATAATGAATACAATCTCAGGTAATAAATAAGTTAGATGATAGACAGATAGATGAGATGAGATGAGGTGAGAGAAAGACAGACAGACAGACCAACCGACCCATATGCTAAGTACTAAAAGAAATCCTACTTTGGTCCAATGGTGATGAACGTCCATTGTTCCTAGCATAACATAGCCTGTTGCATTCATTCCTGAGCGGTCTGTAAATATCACTGTTTGTCCTGTTGGAAAGAGAAATCGTGGTTCAGGGTGGATATGGGAATGGTCATTTCACAGAAAAGGAAGACGTAAGTTAGAGAATGAAATTTTGAGTACACTGAGATTTTTTTTTTTTCAAAATGGGTCAAATGTGTACAGCATATATAAATATAGTATCGGCTGATGGGAAGACAGAACAGTATTTCAATCCTCTTTTTTTATGGAGCAGGAGCAAAGATACATTTTTATTCTAGGAGCTGCCATTATTAAGGTAAAACTAATTGACTCATAGTGTTTTCTGTTTATTTCCAAAGTTTGAAAGTTAGCAGAAGAGAAAAACAATTAACAATGATGAGGAATTAGAAGTGGAAATAGAAAGTACAAATGGTGCCATGTGAAAGTGTTCTAAATTAGGCAAACAGGTTAAGACTATAGTAAGGAAAGGTAATATACTTAGTTAGTGGAATTCAAGATAAATTGTTGAGGAAAACTCTGCTTACAGGTGTAAAGAGATGGAGTTTCTTTAGGACAAATATATTACTATAATTTCTTTTTTTTAATCAATTTTTATTTATATATACAGACTAAACAAAACAATAAAACAGTAAAACAAACTAAACAATAAAACAGTAAAACATACAAAACATAAACATATAAACACAAAATCAAATATTTATCCAAATTATCGCAACTGTAGTCTGTAATCTTATTTCATGATTTAACTCCTCCTTATTTGGTCTTTCCCTTCTACCTATCTTTCTGGTTTATTATTGACTTGTATGTGTACTATGTTCTCCTCTTTCTATATTTGGTAGTTCAATTTACTTCCTGACCCTTTTTCTCTTTTCTATTTTCCAACCAACAATACCACCTTTTCCATACTAGATAGTAATCATGTTCCTCCCTATTTTGTAGTTCCTTAGTGAGTTTATCTAATTCTGCACATTTCATGGTTTTGCTAATTACCCTATCTTCTGTTGGTATATCACTACTCTTCCAGTATTGTGCGTATAGTATTCGTGCTGCTGTTATCATATGTATAATTAAATATGTTATTTCTTTTTCATATTGTCTGTTTAGTATTCCAAGTAGAAAGGTTTCTGGTCTTATTTCTATCTTTTGCTGTATGGTTTTTTCTCTCTGGGATCTAATCATTTGCCAGTATTGTTTTGCCATTGGGCAGGTCCACCACATATGATAGTAAGTGCCTTTATGCAGTTTGCATTTCCAGCATGTTGATGGTGTATTGGGGAACATTCTTGCTAATCTGGCTGGTGGCAGATGCCACCTATAGAACATTTTGTAGAGATTTTCTTTGTATAATACAGACATTGTCAATTTATAGTTTATTCTCCATAATTTTTGCCATTTGTCTAGTTCGATACTGTAGCCAAATTTTTTTGACCAGGTTATCATGTTTTCTTTCACTACCTCTTCTTCTAATTTATATCCTCGTAGATAATTATAGATTTTTTTAATTAGTTTGTGTCCCTTGCAATATTTTGTCCAGTTCAGTTTGACCTTTTTGGAATCCAAATTGAGCCAAATCTTTTTTATATCTTGATTTAATTTGTGCATATGGCCACCAGTCAATGTCTGTACCCATCTCCTTCAGTTTTTGCCTTGTTCTTAATTCCCCCATATGGTTTAGCAGCTCTTGGTAGGTTTTAATTTTACTACTGTCCATGGCGTTTGGATAAATCTGGGCTTCCATTGTTGACAGCCATTCCGGGATTTTATTATAATGTACCTTTTTAATACCTTGCCATGTTTGATATAATGATTGTCTGATTGTGTGTCTCTGGAAATAATCATGTTTTTTATCTGTGCCTTCCCAGAGGAAGGCATGCCATCCTCGCTGTAGGTCAAATCCTTCCAGACTCAGCAATCTTTGATTTTTTAGATCCATCCATTCCTTTATCCAAATTAATACTGATGCTTTGTAGTAAGATTCCCAGTCGGGTAGTGCCAATCCTCCTCTTTCTCTTGTATCTTGTAAATGCTTTAGTTTGATTCGTGCTTTCTTCCCTTGCCATATGTAGTCAGCTATTAATTTGTTGAAGTCCTTAAAGAAATTTTTCCCTGGTTTTATTGGAATTGCTTGGAATAAGAATAAAATCCGTGGTAGTACATTTATTTTAATTGAAGCGATCCTCCCCAAGAATGATAATTGTAGCTTTTTCCAAATTCCTAGATCTTTTTTAATTTGTTTTGTTAATTTATCATAATTATCTTCTCTTATTGAAGAGCTTTTATTAGTCAGCCATATTCCTAGATATTTTACTTTCTTCGTAGTTTGTATGCCTAATTTATCTTCTAATTGTTTTTCTTGTTGATTGGTGAGGTTCTTTGTTAATATCTTTGTTTTTTGTTTGTTGATTTTGAGACCGGCTACTTTCCCATATTTCTCTATTCTGTTTAGCAACTTGGCGCCAGATATAGTTGGTTGTTCTATAATGAATATGATATCATCGGCAAAGGCTTGGAGTTTGTATATTTCTTGTTTGGCTTTTAGACCTATTATTTCGTTGTCTCATCTGACTTCCTTTAAGAGGGTTTCCAAGGCCAGTATGAATAATAGGGGTGATAGGGGGCAGCCTTGTCTCACCCCTTTTGATATTGGAAATTTTTCTGTTAAGTCGCTGTTAATTGTTATTCTCGCTGTCTGTACCAAATAGATTCTTTTTTATATATTATATTTATATATTTATTAGATTTATATACCGCCCTTCTCCTTACGGACTCAGGGCGGTGCACAGCCAATTTAAAAAACAAATACACAAAAGTTAAAAAATTTCGTAAAAGAACAAATATAAATAGCCGTAGATTAAAACTAGTTCATTTAAAAGATAATAAAACTCTAAAAGTGATAAAATATTTACAGGAATCAGGCTAAGCCGGCAAGCTGAAAAAGATGAGTTTTTAAAGCCCGCCGGAAAGTCAGGAGGTCAGAAATTGTTCTTAATTCTGGAGGCAGATCATTCCAGAGGGTAGGTGCTGCCACAGAGAAGGCTCTCCCCCTGGGGGTCGCCAGCCGGAATTGTCTGGCTGATGGCACCCTGAGGAGGCCCTCTCTGTGGGAGCGAACTGGCCGGTGGGAGGCAATTGGTGGCAGAAGGCGGTCCCGTAAGTACCCTGGCCCTAAGCCATGGAGCGCTTTAAAGGTGATAACCAACACCTTGAAACGCACCCGGAAGTCCACCGGCAACCAATGCAGCTCACGCAGGAGAGGTGTCACATGGGAGCGCCCCGTCGCTCCCATAATCCCCCATGCGGCCGCATTCTGTACCAGTTGGAGCCTCCGGGTGCACCCCAAGGGGAGCCCCATGTAGAGAGCATTGCAGTAGTCCAGGCGGGAAGTGACGAGAGCCTGAGTGACAGTGCGTAGGGAGTCCCGATCTAGAAAGGGCCGCAGCTGGCGTATCAGGCGAACCTGATAGAAAGCCCCCCTGGCCACGGCTGTCGTGTGATCCTCTAAAGACAGCTGTGAATCTGTTGTGGCCCCGTCCTCTGAGCCTATCCCATTGGAGGAAGGAAGCTCTGAGCAGGAGGAAGAGGAGCCAGCCAGATCTCCCAGCCCCCCCCCCTGGCACCGTCTCAGGTGCCAGCTGAAAGAGAGCCAAGTAGTGGGGAAACAGGTGTCTCAGATGAGAGTGAGGGAGAGACGTCATTCCTGGATGCACGCCAAAGAAGGCGAGAGAAAAGGTTATTGCAGCTGCGGCGTATGAGGAAATAGACAGTCACTGGATTGGAGTCACAGGATCAATGACTCACTGGACCACACCCAAAGCCTATCTATATAAGACAGTACGGTGGGTCAAGAAGTTTGTGACGAACAAAGCTAAACAAACGGAGCAACCTCGTAGTCTTGGAAGCTAGATGAACGGCAAAGCTACGTAGGTGATTTTCTTGTTTGTGTAAACTAATAAAGTCCTTGGCAGACGGTGTGCATATCGCTGCCAAGGTTGAGATAAGAACTGCGGAGTGTGCCAAGTGATTCTTAACCCTCGGCTGGCTGTGTTTTTGTGGGTCTCTGAAGGGGGGGGACAGATCAGAATCCAGGAGGACGCCCAAGTTGTGAACCCTTTCCGTGGGGGCCAATGATTCGCCCCCAATAACCAGCGATGGAGTCAACTGGCTATATCGGGACGCCGGCAGCCACAGCCACTCGGTCTTGGAGGGGTTGAGTCGAAGCCTGTTTCTCCCCATCCAGACCTGCACGGCTTCAAGGCACTGGGACATCACTTCCACGGCATCGTTGGGGTGGTCTGGGGTGGAAATGTACAGCTGAGTATCATCAGCGTACTGATGGAACTCCACCCCAAAACCACGGATGATCTCACCCAGCGGCTTTACATAAATGTTGAACAGGAGGAGCGAGAGGACCGACCCTTGTGGCATCCCACATATCAGGCGCCTTGGGGTCGACCGCTGCCCCCCTGTCAACACGGATTGCGACCGGTCGGAGAGGTAGGAGGAGAACCACTGCAGAATGGTGCCCCCCACCCCCAATCCCTCCAACCTGCGCAACATGATACCATGGTTGATGGTATCAAAAGCCGCTGAGAGGTCTAAGAGCACCAGGATAGAGGAGTACCCCCTACCCCGGGCCCTCCAGAGATCATCCACCAACGCGACCAATGCTGTTTCGGTGCTGTATCCAGACCTGAAGCCGGACTGGAGCGGGTCTAAATAGACAGCTTCATCCAGGTATCGGGGGAGCTGCCGCGCAACCACACTCTCAACAACCTTCGCTAAAAAGGGAAGGTTGGAGACAGGACGGTAATTAGCCAAAACAGCTGGGTCCAGGGAGGGCTTCTTGAGGAGGGGCCTCACCACCGCCTCCTTCAAGGCGGTCGGTAGGGCACCCTCACTCAAAGAAGCGTTTATAATCTCCTGGAGCCAGCCTCGTGTAACCTCCCAGGAGGCCAGCACCAACCAGGGGGGACACGGGTCCAATAAACGTGGTCGCGTTCAGCCTTCCCAGAATCCTGTCCACGTCCTTGGGAGCCACAGGATCGAACTCAGCCCAGATAACACTCTCAAGACCTGCCTCAGTCCCCCCGCCTGAACTAACCCAATCAGCGGCCAGATCGTCCCGAATCTGAGTTATTTTATCATCCAGATATTGAACAAAATCCTCAGCACGTCCCTGTAAGGGATCCTCCCGCGCTCCCGAATGGAGGAGGGAGCGGGTCACCCTAAACAGGGCGGCTGGGCGATTATCTGATGACGCGATAAGAGCGGCAAAGTAATTAGACTTAGCCGCTTTTATCGCCACTATGTAAGTCTTAATATGAGCTCTTACTAGTGTCAAGTCAGATTCAGAGCGACTGGCCCTCCAACCGCTCTCCAGGCGTCTTTTCCGGCGCTTCATCTCCCTCAGCTCCTTGGTAAACCAAGGGGCTAAGTGGGTTCGGCGCCGGGTCAGAGGCCGCAAAGGCACGACACGGTCCAAGGCCCCACTGGCCGCCCTATCCCAGGCAGCCACCAGGTCCTCAGCCGAGTCGCGTGTCAGTGTCTCAGGGAATGGCCCAAGCTCCGTCTGGAACCTATCAGGATCCATCAGGCGCCTGGGGCGGAACCACCTAGTCGGTTCCGCCTCCCTGCGGTGAGGTGCAGCGGTCAGAAAGTCAAGTCGAAGGAGCGAGTGGTCAGTCCATGACAAGGGTTCTACACCTATATCCCCAATATCAAGACCACTCAACCACTGCCCAGAGACAAAAACTAGATCCAGGGTGTGTCCACCAATGTGAGTCGGGCCCTGAATTACCTGGGTCAGGTCCATGGCCGTCATGGAAGCCATGAACTCCCGAGCTATCTCAGATGTTTCACCGATAGATGGCAGATTGAAATCCCCCATGACTATAAGCCTGGGGGTGCCAATCGCCACATCGGCTACAACATTGAGAAGCTTGGGCAGGGTTGTTGCCACGTGGCAGGGAGCCAGGTACGTGACCAACAGACCCATCCGCCCACCAGGACCCCACCTCACAAAGATGGACTCACACCCGGCTATCTGAGGTACAGTGGCCTCCCTCGGATCCAGACTTTCCTTAATAATGACCGCTACTCCCCCACCCCTACCCTGAGCTCTCGGCTGGTGAAATGCAAGGAAACCTGGTGGGCACATCTCCACGAGGGGAACCCCACCCTCGTGGCCCAACCAGGTCTCTGTAATACCAGCCAGGTCCGCACCCCACTCTTGAAGGTCACATATGAGGGGGGCCTTATTTACAACGGACCTGGCATTGCATAGCAGCAGCCGGAGCCTCGGGTCCTGAGACTCCGAAGAACCTGGGGGAACGGGAATAGCTCCGGGGACCGGGGCACGCAATCGCTCGAAGACAGCGAGTGCATGCCCCCACCACGATATGGTTCCCCGCTCACACCATATCTGCCCCTCCCACACAGCGTATTTATAGCCCAACCCTCAACCGAGGTCTCCCTAGGAGCCCTCTTACCTCCAGAGTCTGCACCCCCCGTACCACCACAAACTGCCAAGCCTGTCCTTCTCCCATTCGGGTTCTCCCCCAAACCCTCTCCCACCCCCATCCCAGAACCCCTTAAAATTCTACTAAAAATGATCTTAAAAACCCCTCAACCCCCGTTTTTATCATCTTTATAAATTTTTCTCCGAATTTCATAGCTTCCAATTGTAGGGTGAGGAATTTCCAGTTAAGATTGTCGAATGCCGTTTGTGCGTCTAAGAAAATTAAGACTGATTATTTGTCTACATTCATTTCATAATATTCAAGTACATCAATTATTAGCCTAATGTTATTTTTTAGTTGTCTCCTTGGAATAAAACCATTTTGATCCGGGTGTATGTAATCTTCAATTATTTTCTTGATTCTTTCTGTGATAATTGATGTAAACAATTTATAGTCCACATTCAACAAAGATATTGGTCTATAATTTTGGATATCTGTGTGATCTGTTTCTTCTTTGGGTATTAATGTAATGATTGCCTCTGTCCAGGAATTCGGAATTTTGGCTTCCATAATTGCATCATTAAATATTTCAAGCAGGGTTTCATCCACCGATTGTTGACAATTTTTGTAGAACTCTGCTGGTATTCCATCAGGTCCCGGGGTCTTATTTATTTTTTGTTTTTTCTTCGCCTCAATAAGTTCCATCATTGTAATTGGTCTGTCCAAAGCGTCTCTGTGCGTCTCTTCTAATTCTTTGATTTCGGCTTCCCTTAGGTATTGTCTAATATCTTCTTCTGGGGGTTCCTCTAGTTCATATAATTTTTGAAAGAATGCTCTTGCTATATCCTATATATATATATATCATATTACTATAATTTCTATCTTGAAAAAAAGGAGGCAACCTTACTAGATCTGTGTTAATATGCTTTGTATTAAGCCAGTGATTCTCAACCTGGGGGCCGCGACCCTTTTGGGGGTCGAACGGCCATTTCACAGGGGTCGCCAAAGCCCTCTCTCGCCTCCCCCTCACGCCTTCACTCACCCTCACCCTCTGTTGGATCGCTGGTCCCGTTTGCTTACCCCGCCCACTCCCAATCTATTGCTGCCTCCTGAGTCCCAGTTGATTGCTAGAGGGAAAAAACCTGTTTAAATTCTTGCCGGGAAGGTGGGGGGGCTTCAAAGGGCCTACCTACAGCTGATCCGTGTTAAAAGAAAATAAATGAGTAGACCATGCCTGCAAAAATAAAAAAACAGCTTCTTTCAGCTTCAGCATAGGTTAATTACCATAAATTGATTTGATCAGCCTCCTTGCTCTCAAGGCTCTTTGTGCAGGCTCTTTTACAAGCTCTCGTTTTGCAAGCTCTTTGCTGCAAAGCTGCTGGAGAAATTTTTTTTTCCCCTAGTTGAAACGAAACTGAAAGTAAAGCAGGCTCTGCTGCAATGTGACAAAATGAGGCAGGGAGAGAGATTTCTTTTTCTTTTTCCTCACCAAAAAAGGTAGGTTCAAACAATGGGAAATTTAGGGCAAAAGAGGAGGTTCAAGATTTTAAAACACAAAAGAAAAAAAGCTCTATTTAACTAGGGAATTGTAATAATTGAGATACTATTAATTGTATATTGTGTTGAAAGCAGAAATGGTTAAATTGTAGTTTGGAGGAATATATGGGAGAAATTATTTTGTTTATTATTATTGGTAAATATAATTAATTGATTTGTAAGAAATTGGATTGCATGGAAATAATTGGAATATTCATGTTCATATTGATTAATATACAAAAAGATAGTTATATAACTAATTGATTTATATTAAAATGTTGAATTTGTATTAAACAACTGTATTACATAATTACATAATTAACCAATGTGAGGATGGTTATAAAAACAGATGACAATGCGGAGGGGTATAATATGGAATAGAAGGGAAAAATTGAATTTGATTAAGATTAGAGATGAGGATGAAGGGTAATATTGGTTTTTTTAAAAATAAATGAGTAATAAATATGGCAAAAAGGAAATATAGAAATTATAAATTTAATTGAAATGACTTTTTAATTTAAATTTGTGAACCGGCCAAATACTCTGTTAAAAGAAAAGACATTGCATGTTTGTATGTGTGTTTCTAATTATTGCTATTTATTCATATTTGTTCTCTTTTATTCTTTAAAGTTTAATAATCAATTCTTTATCTTAATATCTTTGTATTTGTTTGGGGTTGGTTTTTTCCCCTTTAATCTCTTTTACTGTACAGCAATCTTTCTCCTCAAACCTACCACCTCTCTCTTTTCTTTCCTTTTTACTTTCTCTTCCCCCCTTCTTCTCCTCCCTACTTCCTCTTCCTTTCTACTTCTCCTCCTCACTTCCTCCCTCTCTTACCCTCACTCCTACCCTTTTCCCTTCCCTTCCTTCATCCCTCTCTATTGCTGTATCTTTTTATGCATATGGACTACTCAGAGGGCTGAAAAAGTTATTTTTGACTGTCCTCGCACTTTTGACCAGTCCTCAAACTTAACGACTGTCCTCACATTTTACGTTTTTGCCCTATCTGGTCACCATGGTGAAGAGAAGAAGTTGTGAAATGAGTGACATGGTTGTTAAGAATGCTGCACCGGCATAAATGTGAGGATGGTCATAAGTGTGAGGACCAGTCAAAGGTACGAGAACCTGTCAGAAATGACTTTTTTCAGCCCTCTGAGTAGTCCCTATACATGCCCACTTGGTCACATGTTAAGAACGCTACAATGGACATAAATGATGACCAGTCATAATTGGGAAGAATGCTGCACCGGCATAAATGTGAGGATGGTCATAAGTGTGAGGACCAGTCAAAAGTGCGAGGACTTGTCGCACTACTTCCTCTTCCTTTCTCCTTCTCCTCACTTCCTCCCTCTCTTACCCTCACTCCTACCCTTTTCCCTTCCCTTCCTTTCCTTCATCCCTCTCTATTGCTGTATCCTTTTATGCATATGGACTACTCAGAGGGCTGAAAAAGTTATTTTTGACTGGTCCTTGCACTTTTGACCAGTCCTCAAACTTAACGACTGTCCTCACATTTTACGTTTTTGCCCTATCTGGTCACCATGGGGAAGAGAAGCAGTTGTGAAATGAGTGACATGGTTGTTAAGAATGCTGCACGGGCATAAATGTGAGGATGGTCATAAGTGTGAGGATGCGCGAGGACCTGTCAGAAATGACTTTTTTCAGCCCTCTGAGTAGTTCCTATACACATAGCCATGCCCACCTAGTCACATGACCTCCAAGCCACGCCCACAAAATAAGCCACGCCCACAGAACCGGTAGTAAAAAACTATAGTTATGAAGTAGCAACGAAAATAATTTTATGGTTGGGGGTGACCACAGCTTGAGGAACTGTATTAAAGGGTCGCGGCATTAGGAAGGTTGAGAACCACTGTATTAAGCTTAATGTTCTGAATTCTTTTGGTTAATGAAATTACAACTAAAGAAAATTGTAATAGGAAAATGTACCTTTAGCATTCTTAGGTGCTTCTGGACTCTGGTGTGCTAAGCGACTTAGGCTATGTAACTGACTACATCGATGAGCAATACCCCAACTCCTCTGCCACCTAAAAAAACAATTCAAATTTTTATTTATTTGAAAATTTTACAGCCATACATAATATTGATAGTTGATTGAAAAAACAGTACTTTAAATGTTACTGGAATGTAAATAATTCCAATTTCATAATATAATGCACTTTCACTTTATCAGATTTAAATATTAAAGGGAAAGCTTAAGCAATGAGAAAAAATAAGTTAAGTGATTGTTTAAGAACAGTTTTCTATTTAAATAGTAACAATGAATTAGACCAGTGGTAGTCAACCTGGTCCCTACCGCCCATTAGTGGGTGTTCCAGCTTTCATGGTGGATGATAGGGGTTTTGTCCCTACTTTATAAATCACCATTACTGTGGAACTGGTGGGTGGATAGAAAATTTTACTACTAAGAGATACAAAAGTGGGCGGTAGGTATAAAAAGGTTGACTACCCCTGAATTAGACTGTAGCTACAATCTTCTGCATCAGTATAGTTACTTATACCACTCCGGTTTCCTGAAAATAAGACCTATTCCAAAAATAACCCCTAGCATGTTTTTTGCATGTGAACCCAATATAACCCTAAGCCCTACCCCTAAAATAAGCCCTATTTAAGCACCTGTTCAGCTGCTCGGCCGCCCATTCTGTCTAGTTGCTCGCGGTACCGACACAAAGTGAGGTGTGTGCGGGGTGTGTGTGGAGCTGCCACTCATGTACACCGGCTTACCTCAGAGATCCAATAGCCAGGCCATCCACTCTACAACTGCCTCACAGCAGCAGCACCAACAACCCATGTGCAAGAGGATCATGTGGCAGCCAGCAATTTTTCTTTGACACTGGTGTGGTGCCGAAGCAGGAAGCTGAGCGACATGCCAGTGCTGCAGACATGAGGCAAGGCAGTGAGGTGACGTGCCCCGCACTGGCTTACCTCAGGGCCCCTGAAGCCAGGTCATACATGTCCCGACAACTGCCTCACCTCATGACTGTAGAACCAACACATCAATCAGCCTCTTATTCTGGTGTCATGCCAGTGACGAGGCAGGTATTGGGGCGTGGATGCCCTGGCTACAGGGGCGCTGAGGGAAGCTGGTGTGGGTGGCGTGGGCCAGCTCCATCCTCTGCCTTGCGGTGGTGGCACTCAAAATAAATTAGACCTCCCCAAAAATAAGCACTAGGGCTTATTTTTGCAGCCCAAAAGAAAATAAGATTGGGTCTTATTTTAGGGGAAAACACGGGTATCTATTTATATTATAATTTAAGTATTACAGATAGATGACCTTTCACAAAGTAAAATCTTGCCACCTTCTAAATTATAATTGGTGGCCTTGTTGAGAATAGAATATAGAGCTAAAAAGGCTTTTGTATTGAACTAATTATTGAAAAATTGAAAAAGTAAACTAATGGAATGCAATAGTACATACTACCTAAATAGAAATGTATAGGATTTGGCTAAAAGCATTTCGTTATTAAAGGCTGGAGGTTTTTCTTAAGTGCACCAGTGCAAGAAAATACATTATACTTGGATGTTTACTTAGTGATAGATGGGAAATAGGAAGAAATCTGATTTTGTCTAATACTGACAGATATATAATAAGGGGCACACCCAAGCCTTCTCTTGTAATAATTCTCAGTTGAAATTGCCTTCTCAGTAAAATAAATGGGAAATCTCATTTCTAAAAATCTTCAATTACTTTAAAAATACTAATTGTTCATAGGTACCATAAGAATTTCATGATTCAGCCTAAATTTCCCCAGTTCAAAAATAAATTTATTTGTTAAAAATAATAACAAAGGCTATTCTTTAAAAGAAAACGTATTTGGAAAACAGTATCTAAATATAAACACTTTTTTTCAGTGTTGGCTTCTGCTGGCTATTCCTGCACCTTCCCAGACAGTCAAACATTTTTTTACATTACCAGGTAAGTAGAAACTGAATATAGAACAGATTTACTGTTGAAAATGTTCCTGTATAAAAAGAATGTTCCTCTTGGGTTGACATTACTTACTTAAAAAGTAAGGATAGAGGACTGGCAAGAATTAGCAGAACTTTGATAGAAAAGATATAATGGCAAGCAGAATCTAAGAATAGATATAGATTTCCTTATTGATAGGCCCCCGTTTGTTTCCAACTCCATCTCCTTGAGTACAGACTCCCCACAGGGCTGTGTCTTGGGTCCGCTACTTTTCACCTTCATGATCCAGGATTGCTGTGCCAAATCTGCTACAAATCATATTGTGAAGAATGTGGATGACATAGCAGTGGTGGGTCTTATCCGGGATGACAGTGAAGATGCTTATAGGGAAGAGGTGAAGGCTCTGGTGGACTGGTGCTATAAAAGTAACCCGGTTCTAAATGTTAATAAAACGAAGGAGATAACTGTAGATTTTAGAAAGAGCCAGGATAGTCATACTCCATTTAGTATCAAGGATGAAACTGTAGAAGTGGTCAATAGTATTAAGTATCTGGGGATGCAGACAACTATGTATGTATAGTTGCAAGAAAAAGTATGTGAACCCCTTGGGATTACGTGGAGTTTTGCATGAATTGGTCATAAAATGTGCTCTGAACTTCATCTAAGTCACAACAACAGAAAAACACAGTCTGCTTAAAATAATACTACACAAACATTAGATGTTGCCATGGTTTAATTGAACATAACATGTAAAGGAAAAAGTATGTGAACCTTTGGACTTAATAACTGGTTGACCCTCCTTTGGCAGCTATAACCTCAACCAAACATTTCCTGTAGTTGCAGATAAGACCTGCACAATGATCTGGAGTAATTTTGGACCACTCCTCTTCACAAAACTGTTTCAGTCTAGCAATATTCTTGAGAAGTCTGGTGTGAATCGCTCTCTTAAGGTCATGCCACAGCATTTCAATCGGGTTGAGGTCAGTACTGGGCCACTCCAGAAGGTGTATTCTGTGCTGCTTGAAGCCATTTTTTTGTTGAACTACTTTTATGCATTGGGTCATTGTCCTATTGCATCACCCATCCTCTACGTAGCTTCAGTTGGCAGACAGATGGTCGTATGTTTTCCTGCAAAATGTCTTGATAAACTCTGGAATTCATTTTCCCATCAATGACAACAATCCCATAGCAGACCCAAACCATGATGCTCCCTCCGCCATGATTTACAGTGGGGATGAGGTTTTGATGTTGGTATGCTGTGCCTTTTTTTCTCCACATATAGTGTTGTGTGCTCTTCCCAAACAACTCAATTTTGGTTTCATCTGTCCACAGTATATTTTGCCAGTAGTGCTGTGGAACATCCAGGTGCTCTTTTGCAAACTTCAAACGTGCTGCAATATTTTTTTGGACAGCAATGGCTTCCTCCGTGGTGTCCTCCCATGTACTCCATTTTTGTTTTAATGTTTTCCTTATTGTAGATGTATCAACAAAAATGTTAGCATATGCCAGAGATTTCTGTAGGTTTTTAGCTGATACTCTAGGATTCTTCTTTACCTCATGAAACATTCTGCGCTGTGCTCTTGCAGTCATTTTTACAGGATGACTACGCCTAGGGAGAGTAGCAACAGTGCTAAACTTTCTCCATTTGTAGACAGTCTGTCTTACCTTGGACACATGAACATCAAGGCTTTTGGAGATACTTTTGTAACCCTTTCCAACTTCATGCAAGTCAACAATTCTTGATCGTAGGTCTTCTGAGAGCTCTTTTCTGAGAGGCATGGTTCACATCAGACAGTGCTTCCTGAAACCAGTACACCCAAAACAGGTGTGTGTTTTTAAAGGGCAGGACAGCTGTCAGCAACACATCCAATATCATCACACTGACTGGAGTCAAGGTTGGCTCACTCCTGGCTCCAATTAGCTCTTGGAGAACTCATTAAGCTAGGGGCTCACATATTTTTTCCTCCCTGCACTGTGAATGTTTACATGTTATGTTCAATTAAACCATGGCAACATCTAATGTTTGTGTAGTATTATTTTAAGCAGACTGTTTTTCTATTGTTGTGACTTAGATGAAGTTCAGAGCACATTTTATGACCAATTCATGCAAAACTCCACGTAATCCCAAGGGGTTTACATACTTTTTCTTGCAACTATATGTATGCATGTCTGTATGTCTGCATTTTGTCATGTTTATATAGTGTATATTGGAGGTGGTGACCCTTTGAGAGCTGTATGCAACAAAATATCATTTTAATGTATGTCAATTAGTATACATTCAAAGTGATAATAAAGTTATTTTAAGTTCTAAGACAACAGTAATGGCTGTTAAAAACTTATAGATTTATGGAAAAGTGCCCAACCTAAATTGGTCTAAGTAGTACTAAAAGCTGGTTGGTTTGTAAAATTTCACAGAAGATTGAAGAAAGTTGTTTGGTAAGATTCAGAAAATGCTTTACAGAAGAAGATACACCGCGGATTTTTTTTTAACTCAATGCAATGGATTTGTCATAAATCAATGATGATTGATGGTAAGATGTTCTGCCAATGAGTTTTTTTACCTTAATGAATTTTCTTAATAAATCCCTCAAAATATGAGAGTTACATTTGCATTATGTCTTTCAGCAAATCCTGTGAACTCACAGAAAAATCAGGTCACAGGCTAATTGTAAATTACAAAAAGAAATATTGGATTTTTCAAATAACTTCCTTTAGAAACTTCCATTGAATTGGTAGTTTGTAGACAAGAATATTCTTATGTTTTAATATTTTTACTAAAATATACTACTAAATACTAAACTTTTTATGTAGTACGTAAAATTAAAAAAAAATAAAGAGAAAGAATACTTAAAATACTTGGAGGAGCATTATAAGCATTACATAAAATGTAACCACTACTTTATAGAAAAACTGAGCAAGCAATTATTTCTTGGATACAAAGTGATACAAATTTGGCATTTTTTGAAAGTAAAAACTATCTGTCAGGGTTTCAAATAACACCCCCAACGAAATCAAACTCCGAGGCTTGAAGTTCCTTAAAGCTAACTTTTATTAGGGATTTCATATTGGCACATCTGGGAAAACCCAAATCTGAAAGCTTCCTGGTTTTCCTCACCCACAAGAAAGTTCAAGACCTTGCTCACATCTCCTACATGTCCACCACAGCTCCAATCAGTTCTTTCCCGAACAGAAGACATCCTCCAATTTCTTCTTTGCACAGCTGCCGGACACCATGGCCTTGAACTTCTCATAGAGAAGTTTGTTATGGCTATCTCTACTTCACTCATGCAATCCCTCCTCCCAACTTTCCACGGTATGATTGTGGCAGGCCTGGATCAAGGCACACAGGTAATATGGTTTCCAGGCGTGGCACTATCTTTCTCATACTTTATATATAATCATCTTCATCAGATCACATGTTTTAGCATAATTTGAAATGTATGCTAGGGTCCGTTTATTTTAGATCTATTTTTCTATTTATCTTGAAACTTCTACAAAAAGTTCATTTTTCTCCAAAAAGTTAATGTATTACCTAATATCAGAGAGCTGCAACTGCTGACACAGTTCATTTTTCAAACGATCTAATTCTTTTCTGAGTGGTAAGCTGTCCTTCAGCTTCTTCATGGCACTTTTTTCATTATTATCTAACCAGGAGCTACATGGGTAAGAGGTGGTAAGAAACAAATACAGATTACCACTGCATTAAAAATTAGCAGCACAATAAATAAGCAAAGTATTATTGTTGGGCGTCTGCTACTCTCAGTTAAAATGTTAAAAATCATGAGAGAACAGGAAAATATCTAATGGCTATTAGCACTAACAAAATATAACTAATATAAAGATAAGACCCAGTAAAAAATCCATTTTATGCATAATTTACTATTAGCTATAATCTAATTTTATATAATATTGAACTGGAAGTAGTTTTTTTGAGCATACAAGTCAGCAACCCGCTGCCCTGTCCCTCCAAGATTCTCTAGACCTGCTGTAGCTGTAAACATGCATTTAAGATTCTAATACTATCTACACTTATTGCACATAGAGGGATTATATTTCTTTATAGAATTTTCTCATACAGACTCTTCTCTGTTCATGAGATGTTAAATGAAAACACATTCCTGTTTAATGAATATGTTTTTTAGAAATTTAAATCTAAAAAACAAATACTTTCACTTCAATATTCACAGTGAAAATTGGAGGATATAAAATGAAAGTGAAGACATTTTCTAGGCAGAAATCCTGTAGTTTGCTGATATCAAGTTTAAAATATAAAAGTGCATGGTTAAAGAAAGACAATGGGCTCACTGGCTAGGAAAGATATCTGCCTCAAACAAAATAGTTTGTAAAGAAGTCAACTGAGCATATTTTTACATCACTACCTCAGGGTAGTTTCCATCCTCTGGGCTTGTTCTAGTTCTTCCTCAGGATCCTTGAATCCAGTAAAAGAGTAGTATGTCTTGTCCCATTTAATAGGCCTGTGAAACATTCTTTTGGTTTCCTGAGTAGACTGATAATTTACACTGTCATTCAAGCTTTGGACATGATCCGTAGATAAACTGCAGGAGTTCAAGATATCTAACACTGTGCTTAACAAGTCTCTGGTTTGCAAAGTAAAACTCACTGCTCGAAATCCTATGAAATGCACAGAACAAGGCTGTATTTAAATGAATGCATTTATATTGCTTCTATACTTGCTTTAAAAGACAACGCAAATCAGAGCTGAAGACTAAACTTTTATTGTTAGTTACTCATGCTAAGTCTGAGATTGTTATAAAGATCTGGTTTTTATTGAGAATACTTGATACAAGTTCTGTTGCATGAATTCAGCAGAACTTGTATCAAGATTAATAGCAATAGATTTTTCTATAAAGAGCTTTACTGATCTTATTTCTGATTATCACTATATCTGGTCAGATATTTGAGTTGCAAGAGCTTGATAAAAATATATAAATGGATACTATTTTTATATAAATCACAGTATAATAAGAGCGTGGCAACATACAAACTTTCTAAATAAATAAAGCTACTATCTGTATATAAACATAAGTACACTGAGATTTCAAAATAATTATCCATTTTATGCATACTTTATCCATTACTATATTTCATAATCTTCTGTAATTCTGTAGTATACAAATGGAATAAAATAAACAAAATAGACATTAATCATTTACAGCAATCTCACCAACCTGGTGCATTCCAGTGATATTAAGCTGAAATAGCCAGCACGAAGGACACCAGATTGGAGAAGAATATCCTAACTTTTTTCTCTCTGGAGATGATTTTTAATTATGCAATTATTTCCACAATAACATTCTCAGGGATTTTTTTTTCTGCTTAATCATGTCTGATTCTCAAATACCACCTGGATAAATCCCTGCAATTTTCCTGTCAAAATTTTTAAGTGATTTCACATAGCCTCTTTCCTAGAATTGAGAAAAAGAAACTAGTCCAAGGTTATGCATCTTGCTTTGTAATGAAGGTGGAACTCATGGTCTTCCAATTTCTAGCCTGATGCCTGGACCACTATACCAAACTCCCCCTCACAAGGAAAATATTAGTAACAGAAAAAAGCTAAGCCCCAATCTACTATTTGGAAGTGCAAGGTTGCATGTAACTTTTAGTTTCAAATGAATATCCTACCACTAAATCAGGCAAGAGATTATGCAGTTTACAGATAGTCCTCGATTTACATCCATAATTGGGACTAGAATTTCTATCATTAAACTATGTAAAGTCTGACTGCATAGTTTAGCAATGGCAATCCCCACAAGCCTGACTGACATCATCAGGGTCGAGCTGAGGATTTTGTGCAGTATCTGTATAAAATTGCTCAGATTCGGGAAGGCTTGGCCTTTGGCTGGGTAAGTCCGGACGGGATGATTGAGGCAGGTCTTGAGAGTGTTACCTGGGAGGAGTTTGATCCTGTGGCTCCCGAGGATGTGGACAGGATTCTGGGACAGCTGAACGCGACCACGTTTATTGGACCCGTGTCCCTCCTGGTTGGTGCTGGCTTCCCGGGAGGTTACACGAGGCTGGCTCCAGAGAATTATTAACGCTTCTCTGGGGGAGGGTGTCCTGCCGGCCACCTTGAAAGAAGCGGTGGTGAGGCCCCTCCTCAAGAAGCCCTCTCTGGATCCGGCTGTTTGGCTAATTACCGTCCAGTCTCCAACCTTCATTTTCTTGCGAAGGTTGTTGAGAGTGTGGTGGCGCGGCAGCTTCCACAGTACCTGGATGAAGCTGTCTATCTAGATCCGCTCCAGTCCGGCTTCAGGCCTGGGCACAGCACAGAAACGGCATTGGTCGCGTTGGTGGATGATCTCTGGAGGGCTCGGGATAGGGGTTGCTCCTCTATCCTGGTCCTGCTATATCTCTCAGTGGCTTTTGATACCATCGACTATGGTATCATGTTGCGACGGTTGGAGGAGTTAGGGGTGGGGGGCACCATTTTGCGGTGGTTCTCCTCCTATCTCTCTGACCGGTCACAATCTGTATTGGTAGGGGGGCAGCGGTCGACCCTTGTTTGCCTTGTTTGTGGGGTGCCACAAAGGTTGGTCCTCTCGCCCCTTCTGTTCAACATTTATGTGAAGCCGCTGGGTGAAATCATCCATGCCTTTGGGGTGGAGTTCCATCAGTAAGCTGATGACACCCAGCTGTACATCTCCACCCCAGGCCACCCCAACGATGCCCTTGAAGTGATGTCCCAGTGCCTGGAGGCTGTGCGGGCCTGGATGGGGAGAAATAGGCTCCTACTCAACCCTTCCAAGACCGAGTGGCTGTGGCTTCCGACATCCCGATATAGCCAGCTGGTGTCATCGCTGGCTGTTGGGGGTGAGTCACTGGCCCCCACGGAGAGGGCTTGCAACTTGGGCGTCCTCCTGGATGCATGGCTGTATTTAGAAGAGCATATGATGGCCGTGGCCAGGGGGGCTTTTTATCAGGTTCGCCTGATACGCCAGTTGCATCCCTTTCTGAATCGGGACTCCCTACGCACAGTCATTCAAGCACTCGTCACTTCCTGCCTGGACTACTGTAATGCTCTCTACATGGGGCTCCCCTTGGGATACACCTGGAGGCTCCAACTGGTCCAGAATGCTGCCGCATGGGGGATTATGGGAGCGACGGGGCGCTCCCATGTGACACCTCTTCTGCACGAGCTGCATTGGCTCCCGGTGGTCTTCCGGATGCGCTTCAAGGTGTTGGTGACCACCTTTAAAGCGCTCTATGGCTTAGGGCCTGGGTATCTACGAGACCACCTTCTGCCGCCAATAGCCTCCCACCGGCCAGTGCGCTCACACAGAGAGGGCCTCCTCAGAGTGCCGTCGGCCAGACAATGTCAACTGGCGACCCCCAGGGGGAGAGCCTTCTCTGTAGCGGCACCCGCCCTCTGGAATGACCTACCCCCAGTGATACGCACGATACAGGACCTCCGGACTTTTCATCGGGCCCTCAAAACTCACTTATTTCATCTAGCCGGGCTGGCTTGATCCCATCCTTTTGGTTTTAATTCGTCATTGATTTTAATTGGATTGTTTTAAATTATAGGCTGAAATTATTTAATATCTTTTAAACTGTTTTAAATTTTGTATGTTATGTTTTACCTTGGCTGTTCACTGCCCTGAGTCCAGCTGGAGAAGGGCGGTATAAAAATCAAATGAATAAATAAATAAATAAATAAATCAACTGAATCCCTAAGTGGTTAAGCAAAGCAGCTTCTTGCTGGCTTTCCACAATCAAAGTCAGTGGTGAAGCCTGCACAAAGTTGCAGATTACAGCCCAGCAGGCAAGTAGTTGCTTCTAGGTAGAGAGCGAGGGGATGTGGAGGTGGTCAGGAAGGATGCACGTAGCTGCATAAGAGGTGCCATGCTGATCAGGGAGGGTGTACAGGGATGCGTAAAGAGGTGATTCAGAAGTTAGGGGGGTGTATAAGATAGACAAGGGGCACTAATCAGGTCAGGTATAGTATGCAGGGGTTCATGACAGCCCTTCATGTGTTTAAGAAGGGTGTATGGTGCCACCCAAACAACTTGCAACTTTCCCTGTTGGCTTCCCCATTATTTTTCTGGGGAAAACAGCAGAGAAGATGGCAAATGGCAATCATGTGATTGCAGATGCTTGGCAACTGGTCATATGTACAAATGGGTATCCAAAGATCCAGACTGAAATCATATGATCATAGTGGTGCAAGTGCTTAGACAGGTATATCTACAAGAACTAACTGTAACCATTGTACATTCAGCACCACTGTAACTTCTAACAGTCATTGGATGAATATAATTCAAGGACTATCAGTATATATTGCATTTAAATGCTGACAAAAGGAATAGTAAAGTCACTATGGATACAGAAGGAAACTTAGTATTATTTTAAGGAGATATATTGCAGATTTCCTGAACATAATGTAAAAAATTTCCAAACACAAGAGGAGTGTCAGTTATCCAAAATCTGCCAGTATTTTAGTAAAATTCCAATTGTTAAAAATACCTGCAGCACCAAATGGTTCTTGGACACTGGAAGAGCTTTGTTCTCTCTCTCGTACATAAAAAGTGAGTTGAGTTGGTTTAAATGATCTGAAGCCTGGTTTCTGGAGATTCTCTAAATAACCATTTAATCTTTTCAGAGAATTTTCATTGATTTCCTGAAAATAACAAAATATTAAAATGCAGATGCTGATTACATTAAAGCAGATACATTCCAAGAAATAGATTACAACTACCTTGCTTAATAAAATATATTTCAGATGATCAAATATTTTTCTTTAACTGGATTTTTTCAGTTACACTGAAAGATTATATGGTGCGTTGTTTAGAATATTGCAGAATTTCTATTAAGCAACACATTATGATTGTTTCAATGGTAAATGAAAAAATATCACCTGTGCCATTGTCTTTGCCAAAGAATCCCAGCAATCATTCAATTAATGAAAAGTTATTTACATGTTTTTTACATGTTTATTTTAGTAGAATTATATCCCCATATCAAAACAATTTACCTTATGTGCGGCCAGAATCTGAAAATAACATTTAACACAGCACAGTACTTAAGCAAAATGGTTCCGTTTAGATTGGCAGATGTTTGGGGTAGATTATAGGGGGATACAGGGGTGGGTTCTACTTACCTCCGCTACCAGTTTGCAATGGGAACGTGTGTGCGCACTTCTGCGCATGCACAGATCGTCTGTGATGACGTCTGGCTGGATGGGCGGAGCCTCCTGCTGCTGTTACTACCGGTTTGCAAGAACCGGACCAAACTGGGAGCAACCCACCACTGGTGCGATATCAAAATATAATTTTATCATATTTTATTTATCTATATATTAAATTATTTTATTTCATTCCAGTTTCATTTTAAACTGTATTTTCTCCAATTCCATTTTAAATTGTTTTTATCAGATTTTAGTATAATTTGTGTCTGGAACTCTGCACTTTGATATGAGCTAATCAATAGCTAATCAATAAAGTAAACTAACTAACTAGAATTATATGATATGAGATTAAATACCTAAATAAATATACAGAATTCAAACAATATATATCTAACAAAAACCATATAGCTATCATGTGACTGGGCAGCACCAATCAAATAAAGAAGTTATCCAAATTGCCAAAAAACAACAAATGTTGTAATTTCCATTTTCCAAGTCTGCCAAAATATATATATCAAGTTTTAATGGCTTTTCTAAATCTAAGAAATTGGGATTAGCCAAATTCCAGGTGAACATTTAATTGCGTACATTTTAATTTCTTTATTGTAAATAAGCAATATTTTTCTCATATCCAAGTTCTTTCTGAGTGTGTGGTCTTGGTATTTTCAGGGCCATTGTCTTCTTCCTAAGGCTGAGAGGAAGTGACTGGCTCAATCTAACCCATCTGGCTTCATGCATAAATCAGGATCAGAACTCATGGTATCCCAGTTTCTCCCAGTTTTTAGCCTGGTGCTTTCATTTTTACACCAATCTGATTTATCCAATCTGTCTGATCTATAAGTACATGTGTATGAGCCTTGGTGGTGCAGCAGACTAAGTACTGTTAAGTACTGTTAAGTAAGACCAGCTGTCTGCAATTACTGCAAGTTCGAATCTCATCAGGCTCAAGGTTGACTCAGCCTTCCATCCTTTCGAGGTAGGTAAAATGAGGACCTGGATTGTGGGGGCAATAAACTGACTTTGTATAAAAAACAACAACACTGCTTTGGGGGGAGGGGGGAAGCCCTACTAAGCAGGTATATACAAGAGTATGAAGGCTATTGCTTAATGCATTGTAAGCTGCCCTGAGTCTCTGGAGAAGGGCGGCATATAAATTGAAATAATAAAAAATAAAATAAATAAAAGTTCTGAAAGCATGATAAAAGAATAATCTTTATCTTTTACAAAAGGATGTCTTTTTAAACAGATAGGCCATAGTTTAATAGTAAACAATTTGCACACATTTTGTGAGTGGAAAATAGTACATTACAATACTGATGTCAGATTAACAAGCTACTAGTTAAGTACACACTTCAGTTAACCTAGAAGTATTAAATAGTGCAATCTTAGGTAAGTTCAAAATTCAGAGTTGTTTAAATACATAGAATTGTATCTCAAAAAAGAGAAGTTTTTTACCCTTTCTCTGGGATGCTGACCAAAAAAATCTGGATGTACTGCAAAATAGAATGGTCGCAGAGCATTTATAGCATCAGCCCCAGATAATGCTCTTGCCTGCAATTGTAATTTCTTGAAACATAACCTTAAACAAACAAACAAACATTGTTAGCCAACCAAACAGAACACAAAATTTTGTTCAGGGTGATAACATGTTACATTAAGAATGGATAAGCTAATAAAATTAGATTTGAGCATTCTAGGTTACAACAGCATAGAAAAAAGTGACATAACTATTTTTCATACTTTTGAAAATTTCAATATCCTCACGGTCACATGATCAAAATTCGGATGCTTGGCAACTAGCTCATACTTATGACAGTTGCAGTTCCTGTGATCATGTGATTTTGTCTTTTGCAACTTTCTGAGAAACAAAGTCAATTTAGAAGCTAGTTTAATTTAACAAGCATGTTACTAACTTAATAACTACAGTGATTCACTTTACAATTATGTCACTTAGCATTGGAAATTTTGGACTCAATTGTGATTATAAGTCGACTACCTATATTTTCTGACAAAAAGTACCTGCCTAACATTAAAAAAATGTAATTTATAGATTAAATTATTGAATCAAGTTAAGAATTCTATGAACTCAATTCACCCTTTATTCAAAGGAATATAACCATTTAAATGGTATGTTAAAAACTACAAAAAAACACTTTACCTCCTTACTATCAACCAATGGCAAAACATCTCTGTTTAATCTGGATTCCAAACTGATTCTAAATTTCTATAAACAAAGAAAAAAAATCAGTAATGCATATTTTCTAGTGCTACTTATATTTCAAGTTACAAATAACTGAAAAATTAATATTGATATTACATTAAATTATTTTAAGTAGTGGAAATTACTGTCTGCTTAACATTGTGAAACAAAAACTAGATAGCTTACAAATTGTTGAAAAGAAGATGTGTCCTCAAAACAATAAATCCCAATCATTCTGATACAAAAATATTACAGCTGCTTCCCTTTGCATGCAATTCAAAGTTAAGATGAAATGGACCAGAAAGATAAATGGTATTGAATCAGACTTATTGCTGATGAAATAATAACTCTCTTCTCCATTATTTAAATTTTTGTGTACTTAAAAAAATGTAAGGCTACTAAAAACTGAACCTGTCATTTTCTTTCAACAATACAGAAATTGTTAGCTAATGCCTTCTTTCAATATGTTTGATTTTTCAATCTGATTTACAGCACTGGGATTTTCTGGAAGCCTCCTATAGAAGGACTGATCAGAGCTAAACATGTTTAATTTTTCAAGAACAGCAAATGCTATCTAGGTGCTATTTTATTTAAACATGTATACCGGTATAGCTACCATATTCATCAAAGATTCTTAACTATTAACATTGTAAAAGTTTTTAAGAAGCTTATATAAGGCAATTAACTTCATGTAATTAAAATGCAGACAAAATACACTTATTATATAACAGAAAATGGTATACAATATAGACGCATTAAGCTGCATGCCATTTTAAAATCTATTTATTTTTTAGCTTCTTTGAGAGTGCCTGGATCGATATTTAACACGCACAGACACACAGACATACGAAAGGCCAACTTTAATTCAAGACTTTAAAGGCCTACGCGAAGGGCATCAGCGGAGAAAGTCGTACAACGACCCAGACAAATGCCCAATAGGTTTTCAAACCTGAAATTACTAAAGTACTGAAAGCAAATCCTTGTTCTTACAACCCAGTCATTAGGCGCTTGGGGTGTTACACCAATAGTTTCCCGTCACAGTAACCGCTCCGCCTGCTGCCGCTCCCGGCCTCAGCTGTTTCTTCAAGGAACTGGAATACCATGGTTTCACACGGAAAAGCCCTAAGGTGCAGACGGCCTCATACAATCCCTCCACAAGGAACCTCCTCCGCCCAAGACCTTTTGAGGTATAGGAGGCGCTCCGCCCGCCAAACAACGCCAACGTATTTCTGCCGCCCCCTCAACGTCATCACCCCCTCCCCCCCCCTCCCCCCCCGTTTTGAAAGGCGGAGCGGCACCGATCACAATTCTGCGCCGCTGCCGTTTTAGGAGGGCGCGTCGCCTAGCAGATGAATTTAGCTGCATCGAGTCCCTTTATAACATCAGTTGAAAAGCGTCGATTCCTTTAATTGGAACTGGAATTCAGCTCCTCAGCCTTGTTTTTATTCGAGGGATTCGTGGAGCGCATGTACAAGGGCCAGCCCTCAACCGGCTGGCAGGCACATTCCCTGAAAACGTTTATCGTTCATTCATTCTACACTTCAGAGCAGATATACCATAAGCGGCCGACCATTTCTGCTGCATAAAGAATGAACTTCCCTACCAACTATTGGAGCTACGGCACAAATATAAAGTCACTGTGTGCAGTTATCTTATTAAATCTTCTCCAGTTGGCCTTGACCAGTAGCAGCTATAGGGATCAGAATTCTACAATTACTTGTAAAGTGCATTTTATTTAAAAGCATCAGGTTTCCTGAGCTGATGTTCATTTTATCAAATGTGATGGAGAAAATGCCGTTCAGGATGCAGTTGAGGCCTTTTGATGAAAGGTGTTAATCTGAAAAGACACTACAAAACCCCTGATTCTGGGGCACTACAGTCTAACATAGCTTTCCTAAATGTCTATGGTGATACACAAACACACAGGTTTTCTTTTGCCCTCCTACAAGTTTTACTTCCCAATTTAATCTATAATCTTGAGATTTCTTGAAGGTCTATCAAACGAGTAACAAGGTCTGAACAATTGGTTAGCCAGGTGCTATGGTGACATTCAAATATAAAATAGTAAATATATTGTTCAATTAGTTAAGGATTAATTATATTGATTTTTTTCAGAAATTGAACAACTCAGTAATGCTTTATGAGTTTTCAAAGGGTATAATGTAGATTAAATGATGGAAGATCTTTGGAACTCATAGGAAAATAAGAGGAATTGAGAACGAATGTTTAAGTTGCCAATCATCTCAGTGATGGAGTTCATTAGAATAAACCACATTATATATAAACTATATAAAACAGATCACAAAAAAAAATCTACACTACTGAACGTTCTTAATTTAAATGTTTCTTGATATTTAGATTTGCTTTACATCTCCTATAATAATGAAATAATTCATAATCCTGAAAATAAGAATTGTGTGTTAAAGAATAATTATAGAACTAACATGCATATCCAATAGTTCTCTATGCCTTCAAACCACAAATTTGAACAAGACAAGTTTGCACAAAAGCTATATTATTCCCTACATGATAAAGACGTCACAAAAAACAAAAATAGTGATAAGCCGTTAAAGGAGAACAGTGATTCCAGCAGCAACGTCTAGGTCAGTGATGGCGAACCTTTTTCTTGTTGCGTGCCGGAAGTATGTGTGTGCGTGTGCAGTAGCGCATGCGCGTGCCAGCACCTATAATGCAATGCGAATCCCCCATGCGCATATGTACTTGACCCCCCATGCTCCCTGAGCATGCGCCCTCCACTGCGCACGCTCCCCTGTGCATGCAACCTGCATTGCGCACACTCGCCCTTGCATGCACAATGCATTGCGCATGCGCAATCCCCACATGCGTTTCACCCCCCACAGCCTGTTTTGGGCCTGGACAGTCTGGGCTTTTGGGGGAAAGGATTGAAGCCCTAACCCACTGCTTCTGGCAGCGGAAGAACTGCCGGGAAAGGGCAGCTCAAGAATCGCCGCTGCTGGGTCCAAGGGGGCTGTGGAAAGAATGTACGGTCTAGGGCTTCCCTGTCTCCCTGCCCAAACAAGCTGTCCAGGGGAAGGGATTGACACCCCAGCTCACTGCTTCTGGCAGCGCAGGAACCACTGGGAAAGGTCAGCGCAAGACCCACCACCACTGGGTGCGAGGAGGTGGTGGAAAGGATCTGCAATCGGGGGTTTCCCTGTCTCCCCGCCCGAGCGGGCTGTCCAGGGGAAGGGATTGAAGCCCCAGCCCGCTGCTTCTGGTGCTGGCATGCTCTCAGCCCTGGCAATAGCGGTTCTTGCAGTGCCTATTCCCTGGCAGCACCAGGAGCAGGACTTCCTGTGGGTATTTTTTTCCCTTTGCACCACGATATATGAAGAAGTGGGGGTGGGAGTGAACTGCTTAGCCCTTTTCTGGAGGAGGTGGAAAGGAGGGGGTGGCGTTGTCATCGTTATTCCGAGGCAGGACTGTTTGGCCCAGCTGATTCTTCTTGTGCCTGTACACAGTGGGCTTTCTGGTGAACTGGCAAGGCAGTGCGGTTACCACAGCGGCTTGCAAAGCTTGGTCTGAGCCTACGGGCTGCCAGGTCTGGAGCCAGCAGCAGCTTCTTCCTGTCACTCAGCTTTGCCTTGGGGTGACTTTTTCAACATTCAGCCCTAAAGGGTAAAAAAACAAATTTCTGAAAGGAGCAGATTGATCAGGGGTTCTTCTTCATATATCGCGGTGCAAAGGGGAAAAAACACTGCAGGAAGTGTTTATTTTCTAGGATCTTACCCAATAACTCAAGTACAAAATGCAGTTGAATCAGATTGCTTTATTCATCAAGTGTTTCTATTACAGGTACTCATCTGGAAGTGCATCTGGATCCTTGGGTCACACCTTTTATACCTGGAAGGCGGAGTCAAGATAAGGAGGGACCAGAGGAGGGTCTGGCTGGGTTGGTGGGAGTAACCCTTGCTATGCCATGGGGAACAAAGCTAGGCATTTATATGCAACAAATCCCCCTCTAAATGCCTAACGTTTGGATCAATGTGTATAACTTGTGTATGTATACATAGTCTTGAAGTCAGGTAGGCATGCTGTTTGTTTTGTAGAGATTTGGTCAGAATATCAGCGATTTGTTCAGTGGTTTCACAGTATATTGCCTTGATGAACCCAATGTTTGTTAATTGCCTGACATGCTTATGCTTAATGTCTATATGTCTGGACCTCTGACCCACTGTGTCTGCCATAGATATGTCTATGGCCGCCTTGTTGTCCTCGTGTATTATTATCGGGTAGGCTGTTTGGGTCCAGATGTTGTTGAGCAGGTCGTCGAACCAGGTTAGGTTGTTGGCTGCCTTGGAGAGGCAGATGTATTCTGCCTCTGCTGTGGATGTGGCCACCAGATTTTGTTTCCTGGTGTACCAGTGTACCGGGTAGCCGTTGATGAGGAACACATAGCTGGATGTGCTTTTCCAGCTCTTGGTATCACCTGCCCAGTCAGCGTCGGCGTAGCAGGTTAAGATTGGTTCCTTGGATATCTCTGCTCTAGGTTTAGGTAGGCATTCATGCTATACTTTAGGTATCTGAGCACGCGTTTTACACCTTCCCAGTGGTACACCTTTGGGTCACTGACGTGCCTGGATAAGAGGTTGACTGCTAGAAGGATGTCTGGCCTAGTCCAGTTTGCTATATATAGAAGTGATCCAACGATAGATCTATATAGGGGGTTGTCCTTGAAAGCCTCACCTTCATTGTTCATGTGTTTCAAAGTCAATTTGTATGGGTGTGTCACAGGGTTTGGCCTCCTCCATGTTGCACTTGTTTAATAGGTCCAATATCTTCTCCTTTTGGGAGATCCTAAACCCTCTCTGTGTCCTATCGATCTGTACACCCAAGTACTTCTTTACCTTCCCCAGAGTTTTCAGTGCGAAATGCTTCCCCAATTTATCTGCGAAGACATCACAACTTTGCTTATGTTGGCCACAGTGTAAGATATCATCCACATACACAAGCACATATTCAATGGATGTGCCCTCCCTTTTGATGAAGAAGCATAGGTCGGCGAAGGTGGCTGTAAACCCCATGTCCTTGAGTATCTTTGCCAGACACTCATACCACCTCTTACCGGATTGCTTTAGCCCATATAGACTCTTGTTTAACAGCCAGGTATCTCCCTTCTGGTTGTTTCTTCCAGGGGGGGTGCCCTGACAAAAATCTCTTTGTCTAGCTTTGCGTGGAGGTAGGCAGTTTGTACATCAAACTGGTAAACCTCTAATCCTAGGATTGTTGCTACAACTAGGGTCCTCTTTACACTCTCGGCCCTGACTGTGGGTGAATATGTATCTGTGTAATCTTATGGGTACTTTTGTGCAAAGTCCTGCGCTACTAGCCTGGCTTTGTACAGTGTTTTATTGTCCTCGAGTTCTTTGATTTTGAAAACCCACTTTGTCCCAATGGGTATCTTGTTCTCTGGCACCTTGGATGGGATATACACATTTAACTCCCTCAGGCTGTTCATCTCTTTATCTAAGGCCTCCTCCCACCTGGCCCTTTCTTCTTGTGGCAACCTGAGAATGTCCTCGTAGGAGTTGGGTGTTGTGGTGTTCATGTGTATTGAAAGTACGTAGTCATCGAATTTTTTGGGCATTCTGTTTTGTCTAATGGGCCTATTGGGTAGTGTCTCTGTGTCATGCATGTGTTTGGCTTCTTTTTCTGTGAGTGCATCTATCTTGATAACTGGGTGTCCTCTTTCCATTCTTTGGTGATTACATCTTGGTGTTTGGGCTTGTGTTTCTCGTGTGTCTCCATTTCGGTTGTGTCTGGTCTACTTGTATTCCTAACATCGTCTGTGACTTCCTGCCTGGATAACACTTCATTGAGATGTATTTTTGACCAGTTTGCGTTTTTGTGAAACACTGCTGATCTGGACACAATAAACCTATTGTCCTTATCGATAAATCTATATCCCTTTGTTCCGGACTCATACCCCATAAACCTCAGTCTTTTTGATACTTTGTCCCCCTTTCGCCTTAGCTGCCTCGGTACATGTACATCTGCTGTTACCCCAAATACGTGTAGGTGAACTATCTGGGGCTTCCTACTGTATATAACCTCATAGGGAGTTTTGTTTATTACGCTTGACCATGTCCTGTTTAGTGTGTAATTTGAATACGTGAGTGCCTCTGCCCAGAAATGTTGCCCCAGTCCTGCATCTTCTAGTACGCATCTTACCATTGTTTGTAGTACGCCATTCCTGCGTTCTGACACTCCATTCTGGAATGGCAAGAATTGCGAAGAGGAAAAACGTAGTATTCCGTGTTTCTTTGTCCAATTGGAGAAGTCCCTTGATAGGAACTCTGACCCCCTATCAGTCATAATTTGTTTTATTTTGACATTGTGTTGTGTTTCTACTCTCTTGTAAAATTCCTTGAATCTTTGAAACACTTCACTTTTGTGGTTGAGTGTGTATACGAACCCGTAACGACTACTCGTTACGGGTTCGTCAACTACGTCAACTACGGTTAGGAAGAACCTCTTCTTGTACTTAATAGAGGGTTTCATGAGTCCTACCAAGTCCATGTGAATGAACTAACTGAAAGATCGAATTGGTGGTGCGAGAAGCCTTTTTTGGTCTAGGTTTGGTTTTGAGTTTAGAGCATTTGCATACAGATAATTGTTACAGTTCTTTACTGGTAGGCCATTTGAACATTCAGTCATTTTTTGTACAGTTGGGAAGCTGGTGTGACTTAACTTCCTATGAAGTAAATGGGCACACTCGTCATGGATGGGTGTGCCAATGTATGGTTTCCTTTTGTGTGCTGTGCTCGAGATGTGTTGGCGCTCAGTGGTGTGCTCTCCCTTATCCCCTTTTGTCTCCCGGGGGTACCTGATTTCCCTTCCCTGTTTTCTAGTGTTGTGTTCATGTCTGGGTAGTTTTGGGGTTGCAAGTATGTTAGCCCCCCTTCTATGATGATTTTGCCTATACTCTTACCTCCCTTTGTCATGTACGCTATCCCTTCCTTGAAGGTTGTCTCAATGCCTAAGTCTTTATTAAGTTTAAGGGTAGCCAATATATTGTGGGGTATCTCAGATATGAGTAGCACCCCCTCTATCTTCCCTATCCCATCTATGTGTGCGCTCCCTTCTCCTGTCAATACCTTGTCCTGATTAGCTACCTTGATATGGTACCTCTTGGGTGTGAATGATGTCAGTATGTCCTTGTTACTGGTTGTGTGATTGGTGGCTCTGGAGTCGAGGAGCCACGTGTTTTCTTTTTCTGGTTGGGTGCGTGTGGGTTGGTGGTCCCCAAGGCCACACAGTGACCCTGGCTGACTGTCCCTGGAGCTGTCCCTATATTTCCTCCTGTCCCTGGGGTTGGGAGAATCCCTGCACCTGAACCTGCTTTCTGGTGAGCGTTTGTGGACCCTGACTTCCGGCCTTGCCTTTCCCTGCGTTGGCTGTAGTCCCTGTCCCTTTGGTTCCTGGGGCAATCTCTTTTATAGTGATTCCTAGAGCCGCAGGTAAAGCATTCGGGTGTGTTGTGTCAATGTTTCTAAAGAAAGGTGTTTTATGTTAAGGCTATCCAGTTGCATAATAAAGTTCTCCCAACTGGAATCCAAAGAGTTTATGATAATGCTCTTCATGCTGGCTTCTGATATGTTTTCCACCCTCTGTATGAGTTCTGCCCTGGTGGCATTTAGTTTAAGGATATGTTCCCCCATGGGAGTGCCAGCCTTGTGCCTGGCTGAATAAAATTCCCTAGATATTTTGGTGGTTGTAGCTGAGCTTTTGCTATAGAATATGTTAAATATTTTCTGTAATATTTCTGCCACAGTTAGGTGGCGGTCTAAGCTGGAGTAGATACTAGCTGATAGGCTAGACATTAACAGGTAATAGGCCTTATGGTGTAAGCAATCAATGTCAAATGTCCAGGGTTTTTGTGGTGGGTCATCAAGCAAAAATAACACATTTTCCCTTAGAAAGGCAATTTGTAGCTGATGGTTCCACTCTAGGAAGTTAGTCCCATCTAGCTTTAACTTGTGAACATCAGCTGTAAAAGTCATTGGGCTGTATAGCAAGTTACTTACAGTCTGGTGCTGTCCATGGTTTTGTATGTGAGGGAACTCACAATATGCTGGGGGGTGCTAGTTGCAAGTCTGTATGGATTTATCTCTGTGTTCCCTTCTCTTCCTGCAGGTGGCGACTGGGCATGCGCGAAGCTCATTTCGCGCCGGAGTTCGTCGTGTGAAGAGCTCCCTGTTGCTGCTCTCAGGCGTTGGCCTAGACCTGCTGGTGGGAGGCTGGACTCACTCCTGGCCGGTCCGTAGCCTTCCCTGGACGATGGGTGTTGTGGTCGGAGCCTTGGATCCCCGGTGAAGAACGGCAGAAGCGGAGGAGGTGATCCATTTGCAGGTCGAGGACTTCTGTAGCTCGGCGGTGCAGTGGTGGCGGCGGACGTAAGTCGAGGACTGTCGGGGTCTGAAGATGCGGCGGTGGCGGTGACAACAGTGGACCTCGAGCGGTGCTGGATTGCCTCTGGATGCATCGAGAAGCCTGGTGGGAGTCTCACAGCTGGTGAATAGTCGTTTTGTCATCTCATTCCCGGGCCTTGCGTAGTTGGGGCGGTGGGTGGTAAGTGCGAATCCTGCGGATTTTTGATCCTGCAGGCAGCTGGGTTCTGCCGGTTGTTTTTCGGGTGCGTTTCCTCTCTTAGTGTTGGCTGGGTTGCGGCATGGGTTCCGGTGGCCACTGTGTCGCTTCTTTGGCTTTGTTGTGTGTCAGGTTGTTTCTTTGCAGTTGCGAGAGGCTTGAGTGCGGAGCCGAGTGCTGCCACAAGGGTCTTGATCGCTTTTTCTACTTCAGGCTCAGTAGGTGAGCCCCCGCAGGCTTGCAATCTTGCTTCGGTGCGGTCTTTGGGTTCTTCCCCATTGAGGTTAGGGTTCTCGCTGTTTCGCGCCATTGCATTTGAACCTCGGCCTCCCATTGGTTGATGGCCATTCCAAGATGGCCACCGAGAGCATGGCGCGGAAATGAAATTTTCTGTGTCCGGAGCTTTGGCTTGGGGGTATCTCTCCCCTGCCAGGCTGGTGATTTCGTTGTTTTGTTGCTGGGTGCCCATCGCTGCTCTATGGCTCTCTAGGAGTCCATGGAGTTTCGCGATGAGCTCCTCTTTGCTGGCGGTCGCTTCCATTATTTCCATAATGGTTGATCGGAAGTCGTCATTGCTTGGTGGCTCTGTCCTTCTGAGGTTGTAGGTTTCTTCTCTTGGCCAGTCCTGGCCTTGCTCATCCTCGATCGTGGCGGTTCTCGCTGTGGCACCCTAGAGGGCCTGTAGTTCCTCCATCTGCTTCATGTATGCTCTTGTGAACATCCGGTTCTCTGCTTCGGATTCGATTCCTGATTCTGCCATTTCTGTGAGTTGTGGGTAAACCATCCTCGGCTACCAATCTGTTGCTTATTTTCTAGGATCTTACCCAATAACTCAAGTACAAAATGCGGTTGAATCAGATTGCTTTATTCATCAAGTGTTTCTATTACAGGTACTCATCTGGAAGTACATCTGGATCCCTGGGTCACACCTTTTATACTTGGAAGGCGGAATCAAGGTAAGGAGGGACCAGAGGAGGGTCTGGCTGGGTTGGTGGGAGTAACCCTTGCTATGCCATGGGGAACAAAGCTAGGCATTTATATGCAACGGGAAGTCCTGCTCTTGGTGCTGCCAGGGAAGAGGCACTGCAAGAACCGCTGTTGCCAGGGCGAGGGGGTGCCAGCGCCAGAAGCAGCAGGCCAGGGCTTCAATCCCTTCCCCCAGCAGCCCGCTTGGGCAGGGAGACAGGGAAGCCCCAGACTGCAGATCCTTCCCATCATCCCCTCGCACCCAGTGCTGGCGGTTCTAGCACTGACCTTTCCCAGTGGTTCTTGCACTGCCAGAAGCAGTGGGCTGGGGCTTCAATCCCTTCCTCCAGACAGCCTGCTTGGACAGGGAGACAGGGAAACCCCAGACTGCACATCCTTCCCACCAACCCCTCGCACCTGGCAATGATGGTTCTTGCGCTCCCCTTCCCAGCAATGGCAGGAGCAGCTGGTGGAGGAGAGAGGGTGGCGGCAGGCAGCAGCAGCAGGCTGGTTATGCCGGCTAAGAGGCAGCCGTGGCCTCCTCCTCCTGCCACCTTCGCACTCTGGGCAGTGTCTAGGCAGCCATACTTGGTTTCCTCCTGTGGCAGCCCATGTGGATTCTAGGCAGTGCAGCTTCAAGGCCTTTCCTCACAGTGGTGATGGCAGTGATGAGGCAAGCAGGCAGCCGGGTATAGGGGAGTGACTGGTGGCAGTGCTCCTGGCTGGCAAGGGGTGGATATTCAGGGGCTGTATGCGGGCAATGACAGCATGGCCCGTGCACACCCGTACTAAAGGCCAGCTGATTGTTGCGCACGCATGCACATCAGTAACCACAGACTAGCTGGCTGGTGCGCATGGGTGCCCTAGAAACCCAGAAGAGGAATGAACGACGCCACGTGTGCCAGGCGACATGACTCCACGGGCCACTTCTGGCACACCTGGCATAGGTTTGCCAACATGGGTCTAGGTCATCTCCAGGGGGACCCACAGTGGCCGGAGGGAGCAACTTCTATAACCTGCGAAATTGCTTCGTTGGGGAATGTGACTGATGACACACCTTGGGGGGAGGGGGAAACAGGATCAGAGCCAAGGCATGAATTAAATGAGGTCAGAGTTGGCTTCACTTGGATTGTGCTGACTTGAAGCTCCTAATAAATAACTGGCTTTCTTTTTTAAAATTGTTTTTTAAAAAAATTAATATAATAATTCCATCTTCAATTAAACAGTGTGTTGTCTGAGTACAAATATCTTTGTAAAATAATAATCAATATTTACAACAATATTCATTGCATTAGCATTAATTCTATAATATTAAAATGATAATATCAAACATAATCGTAATATTTGCTTCTCTCTTAACATATCTTCTTTATTTCACAAATCATTTTCTTTTGTTTCCCTGTTTCTAACTTTCATGTTTATTATCTAACCATTGCTAAAATCAGTCCCATAGCATATGTTATTCAGTTTGTTCTTTCTCCTTAATTGTAAGTGTTAATCTATTCATTTCTGGATTTCTTTTCTTTTCTTTTTTTTGCAAAAAGATTCCCCCCCCTCCCAAACATACAGATTACATCCTTTCAGAACAGAACTTTGATCCGGTCATTACTTTGTTCAATTTTTAACAAAATCTAACAACATTTTATCTTTTCTATTTTGCCATAGCACTTATTTCTTAATCTTAAATCACATATTCAATTAATACCATCTTAAAAAAATTAATACATATTTACTTAATCAAAACATTGACTCTTCTATTAACCCACCTTAATTCTTAATACAATTAATAACTCATAATACAATTCTTACCCTAAATCCTCACTATTAACAATACAATTCAAACATATTTATATTTCATTATGTTCATTAAATCTTTATTCCATTATTACTTTATCAAATTTAAATCTTATCTTTAATTTTAAAAATATAGCAATTTAACATTTAAACATAGTTCTTAGTTCAAATAATGCTCAGTTAATAATCTTTATTTGCTGTTAATCTCAGTGTAATCCTCTTTATTTTTCTCAATTAATCCCAGTGTAATCATCTGTATTTTTCTCACTGTTAATCCTAGTGTAATCATTTTAGTTACTGTTAATCCCAGTATAATTATCTTTATTTTTCTCATAATAATCATCCCAGCATAATCATCTTTTACTTTCATAGATATATTATTACAAATATTCAAATTATAACAACTGTTATAGGTATTTAAGCAATATTCCAGTTATTATGACCATCAATTTCCCCAAGTAATATCTTGGTTCATTGTATCCATTGCTATATTTCTTTTAATGTAGTCTATTTTCCATATATTTTAACTTCAATCCCTATTACATTTCTAAATATCTGTAACATAATTTTTCTCATATTTGTTAATCTCAATATAGTCATTTTATAAATCCAGATCCTGGACTTCTTTAAATTTCTTAATATTTTCCAACCTTTTATTCTTTTATCATTCAATATTAATCTTAATCATATAATCATCATTGTATTATTATTAATCTCAATATAATCATCATTATGTTATTGTTAATCTCAATATAATCTAGAGATC
Source organism: Coluber constrictor foxii (assembly GCA_038048745.1). Taxonomy (NCBI): domain Eukaryota; kingdom Metazoa; phylum Chordata; class Lepidosauria; order Squamata; family Colubridae; genus Coluber; species Coluber constrictor. Next base: position 120,876,726 of record CM075961.1, on the reverse strand, counting down.
TCATTTTTATTATTACTATTCCCATATTCAATTATTTATTCATATTTAATCACAATATATCTTCTTTATTTTCCAGTTTTATGTCTTGTTTCTCCATCTTCGTTTTCTTGTCCACACATGTATACTCCATTTCAATTTTTATATCCTCAAACTTTATCCTCTATGCAACATTATAGTTATTTATTTTATTTCCATTCTCCAAGTCAAATAATTGTTCCAATTATAAAAGTTCCATTGTATTCCCTTCTGTTTCTTTTTTTATTCCTCTAAAAGTCAAGCCTCTTGTAGACAAGAAAATGTTCCTCCACAAGTTCTCACAGTTATTATCTGTGTTCACAATTTTCCATAACAAAGAATCAATACAATGTTCCTTTTTACTCCAGATGGTGTCTCTCTACAATCCACAATTTCCAATTGCTTAACAAGTATCCATTTTGTTTCTATTGCATCACGATTTTACTTGACTTCCCTTTTTTCTTTTTCAATTTAAAAATATCAAATCATGTTTAAAGTCCAGTCCAAATTCAAATAGCTCTTCTCACTTCTTTTTTTCTTTTTCCCCTTTTATTTATACGTCTCTTTCTTTTCTTAAAGCTTATTATCCATTCTTTTAATTTTTCTTGCATTTTAAAAAAGAAAGTGAAAAAATTTCTTTATTTCTTTCCAATCCTTTGACCATATATAATTGTTTAAAGTTTCCAATTAATATGTTCAGAAATCAGTTTTCGATTGGTTTTTTTTTATCTCTTCTAAATTACATTTCAAAATCTTCTTTGCCCCCATGCTCCTTTGCCGCTATTACACATTAGGGGTCTTTCTAGTTGTAAGATGTTTCTCTTGTTGTTATTCAAGCCTGAGTTGGCTGTCACTCACTCGGCTTCAAAAAACTCTGTTCCATTCTTCTCTTCCTCCACCTCTACAGTTAGTCCAGTTGTCCCAGCTTTGTGGCAGCCACCGACTCACAGAGAGTTCCCTCTGACCTCCAACCGCTGAGGAACTTGCCTGTTCCTCCTGGTCCTCGTCCGAGGCACCTCCCTTTCTTCCCCATCCCTGCAGAATGGTTCTGGTCCGAAGACCCATCGGCAGCAGTTCGGCAGCCGGGGTTTTCACGAAGTCGAAATCGACCAGACATCGATTTCTGGATTTCTTTTGAAGCTTGACTTGAGGCTCATGATTTAATTAGGCATCAGTCAGAACCTTTACAGCAAGCTAATTCTCCAAAAACTAATCAAAACAACCAGGATTCCTGGGTCCCAGGCTCTCCATTTGCTTCCCAACACCTGGCGTGCATGGAGAGAAACTCAGGGTACCATGGCAGAAGGTGGACTATCCAAAGAGAACCTTCTCCAGGTGACCCAGAGTAGAGCAGAAATTGGCCTCACCCAGGGAACTCCAGGAGCCAGTAGCCCAATCAGAACCAAATTGCAGCCCTCTCTGGACATCAAAGCTGATGTCCGCCCCATCCAAACAAAAAAAGATGAGTATTGGTGGGGAAAAGTCTCTAAAGCAGCTGAGGTAGAGCTCCCCCACCCTAGTGCCCATGGCTGGGGAAAACCCCTAAGTAAGCTAGGAAGAGTGGCATGGATGAGGGACTGAGAACAGGCCAGACTCCCAAAAACTCTGATGGAACCTTTGGGGGAGATCCTTAGAACAGCTGAGGGAGAAAATTGACTGAACCACCTTTCATGATGAGTGGCTGTCATGCTGCCCAAAAGAGGGGGGGGGGTTGCAACTGAGCCCTTTGAAATGAAGAGACACAGATGGTAATGCAGCCCCCATTTTCAACCCACCAGAAGGAGAATGAGCCTGAGGCTGCTGCCGGTGGCTCCTCTGCGCAACAGGTAAACTGTCAAGGTGGGTGACTCCTCACCCAGGGGTGAAATTCAAAATTTTTCCCTATCAGTTTTGGGGGCATGGCTTGGTGGGCATGGCTCCATGGGGTCATGTGCCTGGGTGGGCATGGCCAACTCAACATCACTCATGTCGAGGGGTGCCTCGCCCAGTCCCTCCCCTCCGCACCACTCCTTGTCACGAATGGCAGGAAAATGGAGAGGGGAATTTTTCTGCCTACCATTCTTCCTTCAGTCTGTGCTGAGCTTGAGGAATGGATGAGAGGCAGGAAAATCCCAATTTTCCTGCCTTTCATGAAAACGGCTCCATTCTGAGCCTTCAGTGTTGCAATCCTGGGATATGGTGAAGGTTCGGAATGGACTATTTTTCGCAAAAGACAGGAAAATGGTGAGAGGGATTTTCCTGCCTGTCTTCAATTCCTCAAGCTCAGCATAGACTGAGGGAAGAATGATAGGCAGGAAAATCCCTTCCTATTTTCCTGCTGTTCGCAAAAAAAGCTCCATTCCAAACCTTCAGCATTCCAATCCTGGGATACACGAAGACTCGGAATGTCTCTGCTTCAGTGCAGAATGACTTTCGCCCGTCTCTTTCTGGGTGTGGTGCTTCTGCCTATTGGGCCACTTCCCGAAGCTGGCAGCTCTGCAGCCAGCCGCTTTGCTTTTTCCCTCTTTTTCCTCATGGGAGGCTTGCATGGTGGCACCAGCAGAAGGTGTAGGCAGAGGCATGGGGGAGACAGAAGCTATCCCAATGCACCAGCCCCTTCGTCCCACTGTCTCTTGGCTTGCCTGCAACTGCAGTGAACAAGCACCAGCATGGGGTGTCTGGATTGCCTGCCTCCACAATGCTGGTGCCAGTGCTGCTGCGCAAGCCTCCCACGAACCTCCCCAAAAGAGGGAAAAAGCAAAGCAGCTGTCCCATGAAGCTGCCAGATTCAGGGAAGTAGCCCAACAAGCAGAAGTGCTGCACCCAGAAGGAGAAGGGCAAAAGTGGTATTTGTGCTGCCCCAAGGGGCCAGCAGGCTGCAGAGATGAAGGCAAGCTCTGGGGCAGCAGTGGCACTCCAGGAGGGAGGGCAGATGTCCCGGTGCCACACATGCGGTGCTGCATCCGCTCCTCTTGGCCCCAGCGCAGTGGCTGCATCTCCCCCAAGGGCTGCTCGCTACCCGCTGGCTGGCCTGGCCTGGAAGCAGCATATCTTCCATCAAGAACTGGATGTGGAACCAGACCTTGGAAGGCAAGCAGGCATTGGGGAACCGCCGCAAAGACTGCATGGAAGGCAGGCAAGCATGGCAGGGCCACGAGAAGGGAGTAGGCTGCTAGCTCCCTCCCCACAGCCAGGTGGCCCCAACATACTTGCTTGCCTGCCTTTCACGCAGCCTTCCCAGTTGTCCCCGTGGTCAACTAGCAAAGGCAGGCAAGAGCCCGGGCAAGCGGGCGGGAGGGGCTAGGGCCAACCAGGGGTGGTTTTACCACCTTGGTGAATCATTTAAAATTGCCGCTACCGGTATGTGCGATCTGATCAGAACTGGTTGGATTTCACCCCTGCCCTCCCTTCTCTATGAACTAGAGCCAAGGGAGACTGCCAAACACACCAAGCGCAGGCATATGGGGGCCAACATGATGAGGGAGGAGCAGTGCTGAAAGAACCACCCAGATTCAGGAGGAAATTTGATGGGGACTCAGATCAACTGCTCTTTCCTTGTCTCTATTAGAGTCCACCTAGAGTGTTACGGACACCTTTACCCATCACATAGAGCCATGGTGAATACCATCACCGGGGGATAGAGGGAGAAGCAAGGAATAGCTAGGAGCCCTCCATAAGAGAAGAGCCCTTCAGCTGCAAAACCTCGATGACTTCCTACAAGAGCTAGAAGCCAGATTTGAGGTGGTGGAGGAGGAACAGTTTGTGGAGGATAAGCTTCAAAACCTAAAGCAAAGAGGGTGATCCATTAAGGAACATCTCCGTAAATTCAGGAGGTCATAGGGAAGCTACCCCCTTTGCTGGAGCAGCTATTAGTTAACTTTTCAGAATGAGCTTGGACAAGCAAATTGCCCAAGCAACCACTTATTGGGACATTCCAAACCAACTCTGAGTGGTTCTGAGTAGCCATAAAAGTTGACTGTGGATTATGTGCCAACAACATGTGGAAGCAACTGGATACCAACGAGAGAGAACAACCAGACTGGAGGCCATGTGGCTGATGGGAGGCTGCAGCAGGACAGCCAGCCCCAAGGCCAACCCTTCCATGAAGCCAGCTGAAATGCTATAGATGCTGAGGGATGGGCCCACATTGCATCGGCATGTGCAACCCCAGCTCTGAAACCCAAGCCAGAGCCACCACCCAGGACACGACTGGAATGAGACCCCAGGTGTGCCAACATGTCCCGAAAAGCCCTCCAGGCTGTAGAGGTCCCTCTCCACCCAGCCAATGACGACCAACCACCAGATCCGTATGATAGTGAGGATGAAGGTGAAAATGACCTGATGGTGAGGGAACCATTCCACCCCTTCATCCTCCCAATACGCCTCACAGCTCCAAATACAGGGACCCAGGGTATTTTTCAAGCCCTAATAGACTCAGGCTGCAGCATATGCTTGATTAACCTAACCATGGTCCTGAAACTGGGGATTAGAGCGAAGAGACTGGCCCACCTGATCAGATTGGAATAGGTTGACTGGTCCCTATTGGGGGAAGCCTATGCCACCCACCTGACCAAACCAGTGAAGCTAGCGGACCACTGGGAAGCAATTCAATTCATAATAGCCCCAGAATAACAGTCACAATCGTACTGGGGCTCTCTTGGCTAGACAAGTGGGGACTGACAATCTGGTGGCAGGGGGCACCCAGAGGCTGAGGATAGCAAGAGGACCCCAACTTCTTCCACACCAGCAAATGGAAGCATCACCCATGTAGGAAACAACCCCGAAGGCCCCACCAGAACAACTGGTAGCCCCCTCTGTCAAAACCTCAGAGGTCAAACAGATCCCCAAAGAATATCAGGACATTGCGGAAGTGTTCAGCACGGCCAAGTGCAACCTCTATCTTCCCACTGCAAGAAGGACTGTGCTATCAAAATCATCCCAGGGGCAAAACTACCCAAACTGTACACCATGACACCCTGGAAATGCAAGAAATGTGCAAATACATAGACAAAAACCTAGCAAGGGAGTTCATTGAGCCAACCAAGCCATGGGTCGCAGCCCCAGTCCCATTTAAAGAAAAAAAAGATGGAACTATGAGATTATGTGTGGATTTTAGAGGTATAAATTGTGTGTGTGTACACAATCTATACCCCTCCCTCTCATGAAGGACATGCTGTCCCACCTAGCCAAGGGAAAAGTCTTTACTAAATTAGACTTCAGAGAAGCATACTACCAAATCTGCATCAGGGAGGGAGATGAATGGAAAACAGCATTTAACTGCCCCCTAGGGAGCTTCCAATTCAAAGTAATGCCTTTCAGACTGCAAGGGCCACTGGCGGTGTTCATGCAGTTAATAAACAAGGTGCTGCACAAGCACCTCCATAAGGGCATCCTTTTCCACCTGATCGACATTCTCATCTACACAGAACAGGAACGACCAGAAAACCCTAGTCTGCCAGGTACTGGAAAAATTTTTGGTGGGCAAACCTGTATATCAAGCTGTCAAAATGTGAATTTCACCCCCTACGATTAGACTACCTGGGCTATCAATTGTCAAATGAAGGCATAGAGATGGACCCAGTCAAAGTACAAGCAGTCCTAGGCTGGCAGCCCCCTCGCACCTGCCGACAGCTACACAGCTTCCTGGGATTTTACAGGCAATTCATCCCCTCCTTCATGAAGATTGCCAAACTCCAGGGATGAAGCCCCACCCGGGACAACCCCTACAGTGGGACCTAACCTGCCAAAAGGCATTGGAAACACTAAAAGAACTTTTTGCAAAGGAACCGATGCTGAAGCATCCTTACCCCGAACAACCCTTCTTCATCCAAGCAGATGACAGCGATATGACAGTGGGAGCTACTCCAAAGAAATAGCCAAGGAAAATTACAGCCCTGTGCCTACATGTCCCGCAAACTTACAGACACTAAAAGGCAGTGGGCCACATGGAGAAAAGAGGTTTTTGTGGTATGATGGGCATTGCTAACCTGGCACCACTTGCTGAAAGGGGAGGGATAAACTGTTTGAAGTCTGGACTGACCACAAGAATCTGGAGGCCTTTAAGACCCCATGGAAATTATTGCCCAAACTAGTCCGCTGGGCTCAACACTTCAATCAATTCAATTTCATGCTAAAGCACATCCCAGGGAGGAGGAATTTCTTAGCTGATGCCCTCTCCCACATGCCCCAGTACAAATGCGAATGGGATGAGGTAGTAGATCCCATCATCCCCCCTACCCAAACAGCAACCCAAGTAACCACCAAACAACAATGCCGCAACTGGCAATATCGACCCACAAACAATTTAATCACGAAACTCAAAACTGAACTACTAGCAGACCCTTGGTTCCATGACAACCAACATATATTGAGAAAAAGGGAGGACCTATCATGGAAAGGGATGAAACTCTATGTCTCAGAATCCCTCCACACCTTAATCCTCCAGAGGAGCCATGATGTCAAATTGGCAGGCCAGTTTGGGTTTCTAAAGATTTTACACTTAGCATGGAGGCAATTCTGGTGGCCCGGCATAAGAAAGATGTGGACACTTATGTGAAAAGTTGCACCATCTGTGCCACTATGAAAAAGCGACCAGGAAAAAACTCTGGGCTGCTGCAAATGGTGGCAGAGCCAACAAGGCCACAGGAGAAAATTACAATGGACTTTATAGTGGAGTTGCCAAAGAATGGGGGGAACACTGTGATCTGGACTGTGATTGATCTATTCTCCAAGCAGGCACACTTCATACCATGCAGCGGACTACCCTCAGCCCACTAGCTTGCCAAACAATTCCTGAAGCACATGTACTGGCTGCATGGAGTGCCATGAAGAATCATCTCAGACAGAGGAGTCCAGTTCATGGCAAAGTTCTGGAGGGACTTCCTGCGGTCCATTGGGTTGTCCCAAGGCCTTAGCTCACCTTTTCATATGGTTAGCAATGGGTGGAGCGGGCAGAACATCTGAATAGTAGAGCAGTACCTGAGATGTTACATGAATTATCAGCAGTCCAATTGGGTGGAACTCCTGCCTTTCACTGAGGTCATGTACAATAATGCTGTTCACAGTAGCACGGGACTAACTCCATTCAAAATAGCGAGCAGCATGGATTTTGTCCCAATGCCAGAATTCCCAAGGGATCTCCCCTCCCCAGTCAGCTTGTCAGACTGGCTGTCAATGCTAAAAGCAGCATGGGAAAATGTCAAGATAGCACTAGCTAAAGCAGCACAGACCTATAAGAAACTGGCAGACAAACACTAAACCCCAAAATGGCCATTCTAACTGGGGAAAAAGGTCTACCTCTCCACAAAATACTTGACTTTAAAACTCCCCAGCAAGAACCCAGTGGTCATAGGAGGCTAAACCATTATGAAGTGCAACACATCCTCGACTTGAGGTGGCACAGGACACAGCTCCAATACCTAATCAAGTGGAAGGGCTACTTTGGTAAAGAGCAGAAACATCCAAGATGAGTGGCTCATAGCTACATTCCATGAAGACAACCCACAAACCCTGGAGGGGGGAGGTCGCACCCCTAAAATCTATACCTGTACTCAAATTGTTTTTGCTTTGCAGAGATCACCTTCAGGAAGTGAGGGAAGCCAAATGTCAGTTTATGAAGCATTCCTGACCTGCTCTTGAGCTGCCATATACAGGGGGATGGGAAAACCGAGCCTCACAACTGCATCGAGGAACTTGCATTTCAGTCAAAATAAAGTACATTCCAGCAACAACATCTAAGTCATCTCCAGGGGGACCCACAGTGGCTGGAGGGAGTGACTTCAACAACCTGTGAAATTGCTTTGTTGGGGAATGTGACTGATGATACACCTTGGGGGGACAGGGGGAAACAGGGTCAGAGCCAAGGCATGAAATAAGTGAGGTCAGAGTTGGCTTCACTTGGATCCTGCTGACATGAAGCTCCTAATAAATAATAGCATTTCTTTTGAAGCTTGGCTTGAGGCTCATGATTTAATTAGGGCATCGGTTGAAACCCTTACACCAAAATGAACAAATAGTCAAAAACATCCTTGATTTTTTAAAATCTATAGCACCACTGGAAAATCACTTTGTACAGTCAAACATTTGATAATCAGATGGCTGAGAGAATACTAGTACTTGGCATGAAAAAATATACAGACTGGACTCCCTGGATAAAGCAATGGAATTTTATGATCACCACTTTAATATGATAAGAGACAGGAAGTAACAGGAGAAATAGAACAAAAAGGTCAAGAAATGTCAACTACAGAAGAAAAGTGCCCATAATCCAATAAAAATCAGTTGGAAGGAACAAAAGAGAAGAGTTAGATGGATTTTGAGTAAAATCTATACTAAAAGACAAAGAATTTATACAGATGGTGGAAAACGAAATGGGATTAAAAAGAAAAAAAAAATAGGAAGGGGGAGACTTCATTACAAAATGTTTGGGATACTAGCGAAAGCATATATTAGAAGATTAGCTATAACCTATATAGCGAGGAAAAGCAAGAGAAAGAAACAATACCAAAACATAGTAGAACAAGAGCACTTGAACTAGAACTACAAAAAGAACCACAAAAGATGAATTTAAAAAATGAAATGGAAATAATTAAACATAAGCTAAATATAATAAAAAAAGAAGAACTGGCACAACAAATAAAAAAAACAAAAACATTTTTTTAAAAAATGCCAATAAACCAGGAAGATGGTTAGCCTATAACTAAGGCTAAGAACAAGAAAGAGAAGAAATCGATAAGTAAACTACAAGATGAGGAAGGTACATTATGTTACCAAATGGAAAATAAAAAGAATATAATTCAGGAGTTCTGCAAGAAGTTATATGATGATGAAAACATTTCAGAGGAAAAAATAATACAATACTTGGAAAAAACTAATTTACCAAAAGTGTCTAAAATGGTGAAGAATATGCTGACTGAAAGAATAACAATGGTAGAACTAGTAGAGGCGATTAAAAGACAAAACAACAACAAAACACCAGGTCCAGATGGTCTACCAGCAGAAATCTATAAAAATTTACAAGATACACTGGGCTTGTCAATGTTAGAGGTATCTAATGAAGTTCTATTAGAAGCCAAGATATCACATAAATAGATGGAAGCCAATATCACTTTAATCTCGAAAGAAGATTCAGATCTAACAGAAATAACGAACTATAGGCCAATATCCTGAATAGAATAGAATAGAATAGAATAGAATAGAATAGAATAGAATAGAATAGAATAGAATAGAATAGAATAGAATAGAATAGAATTGAATTCTTTTGGCCAAGTGTGATTGGACACACAAGGAATTTGTCTTGGTGCATATGCTCTCAGTGTACATAAAAGAAAAGATACATTTGTCAAGAATCATAGGGTACAACATATAATGATAGTCATAGAGAACAAATAAGCAATCAAATCATATTAGGAAACAGTCAGTATAAATCATAAGGATACCAGCAACAAGTTTACAGTCATACAGTCGTAAGTGGGAGGAGATGGGTGATAGGAATGATGAAAAAATTAATAGTAGTGCAGACTTAGTAAATAGTTTGACAGTATTGAGGGAATTATTTGTTTGGCAGAGTGATGGTGTTCAAGAAAAAACTGTGTCTAGTTGTTCTGGTGTGCTGTGCTCTATAGCATCTTTTTTAGGGTAGGAGTTGAAGCAGTTTATGTCCAGGATGCCAGGGGTCTGTAAATATTTTCACAGCCCTTATTAAATGCAGATTACAAAATATTTGCTTCAATAATAGCTGAAAGACTCAAGAGATTCTTGAATGAGTTTATACACTCTGATCAAAATGGTTTTTTACCTAAAAAGCAAATTAAAAATAATGTGAGAATTATCTTAGATATGCTGGAATATTATGAAGTACACTGTGAAAAACAATTGGCATTGATCTTTCTAGATCATGGGTCCTCAAACTATGGCCTGCAAGCTGGATATGGCCCACTGAAGCCATTAATCCAGCCTGTGTGGGACGACGAGATTGCCCTGCCCACCTGCTGGCCCCCACCCTTTGACCGAGTGCAGGATTTATCTTTGTGAGCTGGAAGTGGAAGGTAAGGCAGAGAGCTACTGGAAGTGGGGTGGGGGTGGGAGGCCAAAAACACAGTTGTTTTTCGCTGACAGAAGGCTTCTGGGGGCCAGGAATTCCAAAAAGGCCCAGCATTGCAGCCTGTGTGGCTTCCCTTTCACTGGGACCGCCCCCACCCCGCCTCACATGGAAAAGCCACAGCCTCAGGAAGCACGGCCACCAGCAGCATTGCCAAACCCTGGAACAAGATAGGAATGAGAAGGAGGCAGGCAGGGAAGGTAGGAAGGAAGATGAGAAGGAAGGAAGGAGAAAGAAAGAGAGGTTATTTTTGTGGGGAGGCAGCTAAAGAAGCAGCATTCTTTGGCTGGGAAGTGGGCAAAGGCAGAAAGGAAAAGTAAGACCCTGCAAACTGCCGGTCGCTGGAAAGGAAGGAAGAAAAAGGGGAGCCCAAAACTTAAATCCCCGGGACTGTCATTGACTGGCTGGCATTTGATCTCTCCCACTCTAGCTTCCTTGTTAGCTTTCTTTAGTTCAGAAGGGCCCATGTGGAAGAGGAGGAGGGGGTTTCTCCTGAGGTTTTTCTTCCTACTGCAAGTGCAGCTCTCCAACTCTGGAGTGTTGTTTCTGGGCTGGGAGCTTTTTCCCTTAGACTCAGAAGAAAAGGGAGTGGGAGTGGAGGAACAGTGACTGGGGCTTGTAAGGGTCCCATCTCTGACTTTGGATTCCATCCCTAGCTTTATTTAGTTCAGAAGCAGTAACGTGGGGAGGGTTTTTTTGTTGTTGTTTCATTGCCTGTGTTCCAGGACCTAAATTGATTATCTGTATAATTACCAGAGTAAGCCTATTTAACTTAAAAGCTTTTCTTTTCTTTCTCTATCCAATTCTAAGTGAAACTTGAGGTGGACTTCTCCTTAGTTTTCAAGAGTCACTTTCTGATAAGTCCTCCTGATTTGGCCTCTTTTAGATTTAATCAGCATTAAGCAGTGCTGGGATTCAATTTTTTAAACAACCGGCTCTGTGGGCGTGGCTTAGTTGGGGGTGTGGCTTGGTGATCATGTGACTGGGTGGGCATGGCTGGCCAGTCATGTGACTGGGTGGGCGTGACTGTGCGTAAGGACTACTCAGAGGGCTGAAAAAAGTCATTTCTGACTGGTCCTCGCATTTTTGACCGGTCCTCACACTTATGACCATCCTCACATTTATGCCCGTTGCGGCATTCTTAACAACCATGTCATCATTTCACAACTGCTTCTCTACACCACGGTGACAAGATAGGGCAAAAAACGTAAAAAGTGAGGACAGTCGTAAGTTTGAGGACTGGTCAAAAGTGCGAGGACCAGTCAAAAATAACTTTTTCAGCCCTCTGAGTAGTCCATATGCACAAAAGGATACAGCAATAGAGAGAGACGAAGGAAGGGAAGAGAAATTAGAGTAGGAGTGAGGGTAAGAGAGAGAGGAAGAGAGGAGGAGAAGGAGAAAGGAAGAGGAAGTAGGGAGGAGAATAAGAGGGGAGGAAAGAGAAAGAAAGAAAGAAAAGAGAGAGGTGGTAGGTTTGAGGAGAAAGATTGCTGTACAATAAAAAAGATGAAAGAGAAGAAAGCCAACCCCAAACAAATATAAAGATATTAAGAATGAATTGTTAAACTTTAAAGAATAAAAGAACAAATATAAATAGCAATAATTAGAAACACAAACATACAATGTATTTTCTTTGAACAGAGTATTTGGCTGGTTGACAAATTTAAACAGTGTTTAGTCATTTCAATTAAATTTACAATTTCTATATTTCCTTTTTGCCATATTTATTCCTCGTCTATTTTTTTTAAAAAAAACAATATTACCTTTCTTCCTCATCTCCAATCTTAATCAAATTCATTTTTTCCCTTCTATTCTATATTATACCCCTTCCCATTGTCATCTATTTTTATATCCATCCTCACATTGGTTAATTATGTAATATTACAGTTGTTCAATACAAATTAACATTTTAATATAAATCAATTAGTTATATAACTATCTTTTTAATATATTAATCAATATGAGCATGAATATTCCAATTATTTCCATGCAATCCAATTTCTTACAAATCAATTAATTATATTTGCCAATAATAGTAAACCAAATAATTTCCCCCAGATATTCTTCCACAATTTAACCATTTCTGCTTTCAACATAATATACGATTAATAGTATCTCAATTATTACAATGCCCTAGTTAAATAGAGTTTTTTTTCTTTTGTGTTTTAAAATCTTGATCTTTCCTCTTTTGCCATTTGCCATAAATTTCCCATTGTTTGCACCTACCTTTTTTGATCAGGAAAAAGAAAAGAAATCTGCCTTTCCAACCTTGCAAGCAAATAGCAAAGCCAACAACCTGCTTTACTTTCGCTTTCGTTTTCAGCTTGAATTGCACAAGGAGAAAAAAAAATTTGCTCCAGGAATCTTTGCAACTAGCAAAAGACCTCTGTGCAAAACAGCTGACAGCAAATCAGCTGAGAGTCGGAGGCCGATGTAATCAACATAGGTAATTAACCTATACTGAAGCTGAAAGGGGCTTTTTTTCTATTTTTGCAGGCACCAGTCTACTCTTTTGTTTTCTTTTGACACTGATCAGCTGTAGTGCGGCCCTTTGAAGCTCCATGGCAAGAGTTTAAACAGCTTTTTTTCCCTCTAGCCATCAGCTGGGACTCAGGAGGCAGTGGGAGGCGGGGGGGGGGGGGCGAGGGGCGGGCGAGCCAGCAATTTAACAAACAGTTCGGTGTGCTGCAAGGCTAATAAAATTACAAAAAAACACTGAACTGTTTGTTAAATTGTTGGCTCGCCCGTCCCTCGCCCACCACTATATATTGGCAATAAATAGTGGTGCGGAGGGGCGGGGCAAGAAGAGGGGCGAACCGGCAATTTAACAAAGGGTTCGGCTGAACCCTCTAGAACCGGCAGAATCCCATCACTGGCATTAAGGTATTGCTTGTAACATTTACTTTATATATAATATTTACCTTTTAAAGCAGATTGCTGTGTGTGTGAGAGAGAGAGCAAATCGGTGAGGGTTGTGTTTGGCTACAGACAATCTTAATGGGGTTTATATAATTTGGAATTTGTTCATTTTAAATAAAGTAAGAAATGCAGATTGATATTGCTGGAAGTAGTAACAAAAGATAATTCCATAAGTTAAAGGCATCAGAAATCAACTTCCAATACATAAGATAAAGATACTATATATGGTGAATTCAGAGAAATGCAATGCTAATGGATTTTAGAGTGATTCTCTTTCCCAAATCTTGGGTTTTTTAAGTTCAGTCTTAATTGGTGCAGTTCTCAGTCTGGTTTATTGTGAAATATATAATCAGGAATTCTCAGTCCGGTTTTCTGAAACATATAATCAGGAGTTATTCTGAAGTACTGACATTAGGCAAGTAGCAAGGAAGTGTATGCTTTTTTCCCCTTGTGGTGTGTGTTATTAAATAAATAGATGCCTTGAGTTCAGCAAGTACAGCTTAGGGAGGACAAAGGCAAAATGGACTCCTGATTTGGCCATATCCACACAGCCACATTGCCACCTAGCCACACCCACTTAGCCGCACCAACCCAGTCACATAGCCACCTAGCCATGCCCACTCAGCAAGTCCGGCCCACCAACAATCTGAGGGACCTTAAATTGGCCCCCTGTTTAAAAAGTTTGAGGACCCCTGCTCTAGATGCTCAGAAAGCTTTTGTTAATGTAAATGTAAATGGTCTATTTATAGTGCAACAATTGAAGTGTATGGACTTGGCCAAAAAAATTATAAACATGATCAAGGAAATTTATACAAATCAGAGTGCAAAAGTGATTTTGAATAGGGACATGACAGAAAATATATACATATATATATAAAGGCAGAGACAAGGATGTCCATTGTTCCCATTGTTATTCATATTGACATAGGAAGTGTTAATTAGAAATATTAGACAGGATCCAGAAATAAAAGGAATGGAAATTAAAAAAGAAGATATAAATTACAAGCATTTGCAGATGATCTGGTTTTTATATTAGAAGAACCATTAGAAACTGGCCCCAGACTAATAATATAAATAAAGGAGTATGGAGAAGTTGCAGGACTGAAAATAAATAAAGAAAAAACTAAAATATTAATTAAAAATCTTACAGATAAGCAGAAAAACAAATTGACAAAGAAGATAGATCTTCAGATAGTAAAGAAAGTGAAATATTTAGGAATTTACTTAACAGCAAGATGCGTAACGATTAAAGATGACAGCTATATAAATAACAACTACCGTACCTTTCAGAGTATAAGATGCACTTCTCACCCTAAAAATGGGTGAAAATTGCGGTGCGTCTTATACACCGAATACTGCTGAAGCTCTGCCCACCTGCTGACCCCTACCCTTTGGTCATTTTTGGCCTCCGTGCGTCGCGTTTTCAACCTCTGCATGCCCCATTTTAGTACCATTCCAGGCTGCAGGGATCACCACAGCACATCACCACCGCACTGCCTCCGCACGTTGCATTTTTAGTTTCTGCACAGCATGTTTTCAACCTCCACATGCCCTGTTTTTGGCCTCTGTGCATTGCATTTTTGGCCGGTTCCAGGTGGCGGGAACTGACTGAAAATGTGACATGTGAAGCCCAAAAATGGAGTGTGTTGAGGCTGAAAACGTGATGTGCAGAGGCTGAAAACATGACACACGGAAGCGGCGATGGGCTCTAACGATCCTTGCAGCCTGATTGACAGTATTCCAGGAGGCTGATCCAACCACCTATCAGCTGTTTGTGCTAAATTAGGCTGTGATAATGTGCTGAAGCTGACCAGGATGTTTGCTGTTTGCTACAAAGACGCTAGCCAGATGAATACCGATGGATGCTGGTAGGCAAAGGCGGATTTTTTTTTCTTGTTTTCCTGTCCAAAATCTAATGTGTGTCTTATACTCTGGAACGTCTTATACTCCAAAAAATACAGTATATAATGCAACAAATTTAACTGGACTTGGAGAAATGGAAGAATCTACAACTCTCAATGGTAGGTAGAATAGCTATTATAAAAATGAATATACTGCCAAAGCTACTTTTCTTATTTCAAACAATACCGATAAAACTAGAGAAAAAAATATTTTGAGGAATTGAACAAAATAGTTTTGAAATATATCTTGCAAGAGAAAAAAAGCAAGAATAAGATTGAAAATGTTGCAGGAGTCTAAGGAGTTTGGGATTACCGGATTGGGAGTTGTATTACCAGGCATCTGTATTTACATGGGTGAAAGAATGGATAAACTTGAGGCATAGACGATTATTATTATTGGAGGGCAATGATCTTCAATTAGGGTGGCATGCCTTTTTCTGGCGTGGAAGGAATACAGTATATAAATATTTTCAAAGACACTTTGTGAGAAATGCTTTCCTTTTAGTATGGGGAAAAAAATTAAAACACAACACTATAGGAAAATACCAGTCTGGCTTTCTACAATGGAAGCATTGATACATCCAAATATTGTCTATTTGGAAAAAAATGTATCCTACAAAGCAGTGGTGGGTTTCTACCGGTTTGCCCTGGTTCGGGTGAACTGGTAATGGCGGCAGTGGGAGGCTCCAGCCACCCACCTAGACATGATCATGAACGCTCTGCACATGCGCAGAAGCGCCACACTCGAACTCACAATTCCAAACTGGTAGTGAAGGTAAGTGGAACCCACTATTGCTACAAAGACATCTTAAACGAGAATGGGAAACTTAGAACCAGACAGGAATTACAAAATCAAGGGGTGGATTTAGCATGGTGGCCACACCTGCAAATACAATCGAGATCTTAGAAAGATGCTAAAATATGTGGTTTCTATAAAGAACCAACAACAATTGATCAGATACTAATGGGGCAGATGTAAAACTGATAAGAAAATTATCTAGTTATCTACTAAGTTTCAAAATGGAAGATGAACAAGTAAAAGAAACAATGATAGTATGATCAAAAAACTTTGGCTATGCTATAGAATTAGATAAATGGCAAAAACTTTGGGATAGAAGTTACAAACTGATAATGGCTACTGCTTATATGGAAAATCTTTACCTAATGTTCTATAGGTGGCAGGTGCCACCGGCAAAAATGTTTAAAAATATGTCTGTCAAATGTTGGAAATGTAACCAGATGCCAGGTACTTATATGTGGTAGACGTGTATGAAGGCAAGAAAATACTGGACAATAATACATACATAATTGGAAAAGATGATTAAGCAGCATATAAATTTAAAGCCAGAAATATTTCTATTAGATATAATACCAGAAAGCTATGGTAAAGGAACTATATACTTAATGCTACATGTATTGACAGCAGCGACAATTGTATTTGCACCATATTGGAAAAATGAGAACAACCCAACCCAGATGAAAGCATTGTTTGGAAAATAGTGGATTCTGCAGACACTGACATTGAAAATAAAAGATAAAGTTGGAGGCGTGGCCAGCATCGCGTCAGAAAGACAGGCTCTTTGAGGGCTCTCAAAGACCCATCAGTATCTCCGCTGTCTGAGGGTCTCCAGGGATCTAGGTTGTCTTGTAGGGATGACAAACAACAGGAGCACGTACTGGTCAACACGGAGAGCCCGCAAACTCCCTGGTAGGACTGGAAGAAGCTCCTCAAATTGGACAGGGCAGAAAGCGACCTAGATGTCACTAAGAAGCTGGGGCTACAACGAAAGTGGATGAAGAAAGACGGCATGTGACAGGAAGGTGAGAGTGCTTTGAGTTTTTTGTACTAAAGGTTTCTCGTCACATCCACCTGGAAAATTTATAGGGTAGAAAAGACCAGCTGAAAGAGAGAAGTGAGAGTGGGTGAAATCCACTCCCACATCCAATATTTTAGCAGCGAGGAAAATGAAACCGGAAGTTTGTTACTATTTTACTATTGGAAAAAAAAAGAGAATTTGGGGAATTTTAAACCTTTTTAAAAAATTGATAATAAGAATTGGGGCCATGAATTGAATCAAATTGAAGATAGAAATCCCACTTGAATGTACTGTTATAGAATTGAGATGATTGTTGTAATTATTTTGAATCAACAAACCTTAAAGAAGGGAAAGCTACTGTGTTAATATTAAAAATTGACCTGAAGTGTCATCTAGTGGTGAAAGAAAAAGAAAACATACACTGAAGAAACTTTAATAAATAACTGGCCTTGACATGTTGGCTGAAAGATAACTGAACAGCTGTGAAGGAGATAAGATTAGACCCTGAACTTCTTTTTGAACTTTTGTTTTTGTTTTTCTCTTTATTTTGGCTTTGATCATATATATCTCTTCCTTTCTTCCTGGGAGACTAGTTTGAATATTCTCTTTTTACAAATTCTTTGAGGTACCTTGTTTTGGTGTAGTGGACAGAGAAAAGTTTGTGTCTTTGATTTGGCTTTTTTAAAAATTCAGATGCTTTTTTTTACTGAACTCAATAGAATTGGATTTTCAAACAAAAATCTGTCTTGAAGAGAACTCAGAAGAAAGACTTTTTCTATTTTCTTTTGGCTACTTTTTATTGGATCTTTGGCTTCCTTTTTTCTTATCTCTTTTTTGCCTTTTATACTTTTGAATCTATGACCTCTGGATAAATGGATTGATTTTCTTTCTTTCTTTCTTTCTTTCTTTCTTTCTTTCTTTCTTTCTTTCTTTCTTTCTTTCTTTCTTTCTTTCTTTCGTCTTTTTCTTCCCCCTTCTTTTCTTTTTACATTAGACTTTTAAATTTTTATAGGGGGAATTGGGAATTTTAAATTTTTGAAGAGAGGTGGTTGATTGGAACTTTTTCTTTTATTTTTCCTTTTTTTTTCTAATTCAACCATCGGGTGGATTAGAGATTTTGATTATAATTTAACCATAAGTGGATTATAAAATATTAAAATGAAGAAATTTACAGGTCACTTGCATCCTGCCATCCTTCAGTGGCAAAAACACAGAAAATGTCAGAGATGATGGAACTAAGAAATGTTATGCAATTGCTTCATGACGATATAAAACAAGAGTTAAAAGAGATGAAAGAGATGATGGGGGAAAATGAAGAGAGAATCCAAAAAATAGAAGAAAAAGCAGGTAACACAGAGAAGAAAGTTGAAGAATTAGAAGAGAAATTAATGTCAACAGGTAAGTTACAAGAAAAAACTATTATCTCACTCAAAATGGAACATTCTGAATTTTACTTAAGATTTCAGAATATAGAGGAAGAAAAAAGAGAAAATCTACCTGAGGTGACTGCAGAGATTTTTGGAACAACCCAAGGAAAAGATTTTAAATGATATTGATGAAGCGTTCAGAAATATGCAATGAGGAATAAATTACCAAGAGAAGTACATGTAAGATTTACAAAGAAGGCGGTGAAAGGAGAGATTTTACAAGCAGCAAGAATTACACCATTGAAATATAAAGGTAAAGAACTCGTGGTTTTATGACAAATACCCAGAAGAGTAAGAGGTCTGTGGAGAGAATATCTATTTTTAACAAAATTTTTAATATTTAAAGGAGTGAATTTCAGATGATTAATACCTGAAGGAATTATTGTGACATGACAAGAACAAGACATAGACTTGATTCTATTGAAAAAGCAAAATTGTTTTATCAACAATTTTGTGAACCGTTAGAGGAAGATCAGGGTGCAGTAGGCAAGACAAAACAAAGAGATGAGGAGAAGGATAAAGATGAAAAAACAAGAGTAAAAAGCATTAAGAGAAGGGCCAAGATCAAAAGACCCAATTGAACAAAGAAAGACAAGAGCAATGAAATCAAAAACTAGTAACAAGTAAAACTTAGAAGAAGAATCACATGTAAAAACATGGAAGAAGTACCAATATTACCGAATGTAAATGGACTAAATGGGGTGATAAAAAGGAATAGAACCTTAAATAAATTGAACAGTTTGAAAATGGACATTATATGTTTACAAGAAGTACATACTGGAAGACAACATGTGAAATTGTTACAATATCCAAAGCTAGGAATTTTATTTACATCATTGATACAACAGAGTAAAAGAGGTGTGGTACTGTATATTAAAGAAAAATTAGAACCAAAATTAAGTTTTGAAGATGATGAAGGTAGGATTTTGATGGTGGAAATAAAAATGAACTTAAAACAAATATTGCAGTATATGCACCAAATGAAAAACAAGAAGAATTTTATCGAAGATTACAAAAAAAAATATTAGAACTGGATTATGAATATGTATGTATAATAGGTGGTTTTAATGCCATAGTAGTGGTGGACTTGGACTATAAAACAATGAAGATTAATAAAAAGTGTAGAAGAATACTGCTGAGATCTTTTTTTACAATGATGGAAGAATTGAGTATTCAAGATGTATGGGGACAAAAGCATTTAAAAGAAAAGCAATATATTTTTAATTCAAATAGACACTTATCATGGTCGAGGTTAGATATGATATGAATGTCAACAGAACTTAAGGATAATATTCAAGAAGCAAATATTGACTCAAATATTTGGGAGGATCATAACCCAATGATAATAACACGAAAAGGTCAAAAGAAAAGGACAAGATGAACTTTAAATGCAACAATATTAAATGAAAAAAGTTTTTCAACAGCTTATGGAAAAAGAATTAGAGTTTTTCTTTAAAATAAATAAAAAAGAAGATATATCACTTCAGATTGTATGGGACACTATGAAAGCTTATATTAGAAATCTGGCAAGAACATATTTGGGAAAAAAGAATAAAAAGAAAAGACAAAAACAGATAAGACTAGAAGATGAGTATAAGAAACTAGAAAAAGAATTAAAAAAAATTAACAAGTTGATAGAAGTGAAAAAACATGAAAATATAAATGAAAAGAAAGAATTAGCAAACAAATTAAGAGCAAATTAAGAGAATTTTTTTTGAAAATGCAAATAAACCAGGAAGATAGTTAGTTGAAAAAAGAGAAGGAGAAAAGATGATAAAATATTTACAAGAAGAGGGGAAAATATGTTACAGAAATGAAGAAAAGAAGAAGATAATTCAAAAATATTATAAAAAACTTTACTCTCAAAAAAAATTTCAGAGAAAAAGATCAAAATATTTGGAAAAGTCACATCTACTGAAAATAACAGATCAATATAAGGGAATGTTAGAAAAAAAGAATAACAATGATGGAATTAACAGAAGCCATAAAAAGACAAAAAAATGGGAAAGCACCTGGACTGGATGGCCTACCAGCAGAATTATACAAAACGTTACAAGAAGTGATGAGCAATGTAATGCTGGAATTATGTAATAAACTTTTAATGAAGGCTAAAATGCCAGATTCATGGAGGGAGGCATATGTGACACTTATTCCCAAAGATACAGATTTACAGCTAATAAAAAACTACAAACCGATTTTGTTATTAAACATGGATTACAAAATCTTTGCCTCAATAATGGCAAACAGACATTAAAGAATGGATATCATTAGGAAATACTAGATTGTTAAATTTGGAGGGACATGATTTGTTGTTGGGATGGCATGCCTTTTTGTGGTATAAAGGAACTAAAATACAAGATTATTTTAGAAGACATAAAATACGTGAAGCCTTATGGTTGAACTGGGAAAGACAAAAAAGGACACTACTTGAAGATACTAGTCTGCGTATCTACAATTGAAGCATTTTCGTATTCAGTGACGTTTAAAGGGAAACAAATTATAAAATATAAGGAACTATTTGATGAAAAGGGTGAACTTAAATTAAAGCAAGATATAGAAGATCAAGGGTATAAAATGGATTGGTTTACATATATGCAAATACTTTCTAGATATCGAGAAGACCATAAAAAAGGTTTTTTTTAATGTACTGACTAATTTGGATAAGATTTTGATGGGTTCTGATGATCATGTAATTAAAAAGCTATATGATTATTTGCTAGAAGTTAAATTGGAGGAAGAACAAGTTAAAGAATCAATGATAGCATGGGGGAAAAATTTGCCTATAGTATTGATTTAGAGAAATAGCAAAAATTGTGGTCACTTAATTATAAAATGACAATGTCTATAGCATATAAGGAGAATTTGTATAAGATGTTTTACAGGTGGCATTTATCCCCGTTGGGAATAGCCAGAATATTCCAGAATAAATCGGAGAAATGTTGGAAATGTTATCAGACCCCAGGATCCTACTACCACGTGGTGGACATGCGTAGAAGCAAGGAGATATTGGACTAAGATACACATGTGGTTGGAAAAAATGATAAAGAGACATATTGATTTTAAACCAGAAGTATTTTTGTTAGGGATCATACCAGAGATATACAATAAAGAACTGCAATATTTAATCGTGAATCTCTTGACAGCAGCCAGAATTGTATTTGTTAAAAACTGGAAAGGAGAAAAGTTACCTATTGATTTAAGAAATTATTAAGAAAATGATGGAATGTGCTGAAATGAGCAAATTGACATTTGAAATAAGAGAACAGGAAGACAGACAATATTATTTGATATGGAATTTATTTTATCAATGGATAGAGAATAAGAATTGGAAATAATTATGATATAAATGGATGCTGAAATTTTTTGAAAATAAGTTAGCATGTTTAGTGTTAAATTGAAGCACAAAAAATGCTACTGACTGATACACTATCTTTGATTGTATGGAATGATAATGGTTTTTATATTGTCTTGTTTTTGTTTTTTGAAAATAAAAAATGTATAAAAAAATAATGGCAAACAGACTAAAAAGACCATTAAATGAACTTATTCACACAGATCAAAATGGATTTTTACTGAAAAGGCAAATTAGAGACAATATGAGGGTAATTTTGGATACCTTGGAGCATTATGAGACACCTTCAGGAACACAAATGATGATGATGTTTTTAGATGCTCAAAAAGCTTTTGACAATGTGAATTGGCAATTCATGACAGAACAATTGCAGAGAATGGACTTTGGGGAGAGATTTATAAATACAGTAAAAACGATCTATGACAATCTGTTAGGAAATTGTTATTACCCAACTGGTTGGTCAGGAAATATATAAACTAACATTGTGTGTTTGTAGCTAAACGTATCATGTAGCTTTAAAAACTGTGTTGCATCATCCTGCATCCTGATTGGCCGAGCTCTGTAGCCAATGTATTTAAGGAGAGCTAAATTATGGTTTGTGTGGACACTATACCATTTTACCTGCTGATATGCTATAACTCTATTGATCTCTCTGCATGATCATTGCTTGATCATGGCTATTTATTGCTTTTCTACTATTTATTGACTGTTTTTATATTGAACTGTGTTCCTGAATGAAACTAAAGAAATCTGCTTTATTGTATTTTTCTACAACTGATAAAAAGTTTTTATATTGGAAAATATCCCTGGACTGATCTTTATCTCACTTTATATGTGTATGACTTGGAATGTTTTTGGACTATGATTTTGCTTTTTCCCTAAAAGTAAAATATTATCGAAACCCAGTTTGTTTGTATGTGAACTGTTACTATCCAGGATCATTCTCAGTCGCTTTCATGTGTAAACTCAAAGGTACTCTGCTCAATAACCCACGACATCGGTTATGAGACAAGAATATCCTTAACAGAGTCAATTTGCTAAAATAATGAGAAATGGAGTAAAGAACACCCAAGTAAAGAACGATTGGAAGGAAAAGGGGAAGTAGGCTGGGAGGTGCTCTGGAGTTCTGGGCAAAATTGCACAGCCATTGCTGCCTCATCTGATCATCTGGGGGAGGGCGTATATTTATGCCCACCCCAAAAATCAGGCTTGGCCTTATTTTTGGGACGTCATATTTTCGGGAAAACACGGTATGTGGATGAACGGATAAAATTTACATTATAATCTTAAAAGAAAACTTTTATAAAATGGTGTACTGTTAGTATTTGTCACCAGAAAAATTTCTAAATACTTGTCTATGATGGACGAACAGAAAAAAATTCATGCATTTTGCTCTTTTGTATGATAATGACAGTGTTTATATACACAATGGTGTGAAAACGTGACTTTAGCTATAATGGAAGAATGATTAGTGAAGATGAAAGTGGTTGAGACTGCAAAAATTATAGCTCTGATTGGAGAAGACATTAATGCTGACTGAAAGACCTTTTTCGACTTTTTGTGGGAAATAGAAAAATGAAATTATAATATGGTTTTTATTATTAGAAACAGTAATATGGTAGTAATATAAAAAGGCAAGTTATGTTGTAAACTTAGAATGGAGAATTTATATTTATATAAATCTGTTGTAAAATAAAATCTGAAATCATTTTGTTGTATTTCACTTTTTTCCAGCATTTTGCCTTTGCTTTTTGTTTTACTCTTTTTTTCTCAAATATTAGGTTTTTTTAGTTTTCAAAAATCTAAGTTATTTTTTTAAAAAAAGATTGGTCCTTCTGTATGGTCACATTAGAAAGCAAATTTCTGTATTATTTTCTTTTGTTAGAAACTAATGTTGAACAAAATAAGTAGGAGCCTGAATACAGCAGAAACAAGCTTTATTTCTTCATTTTAAACAATGATTACTGTAACAAAAGTCTTCATTGACTAAAAAAGCCAACTGTTTAAATAAGCAAGTATTTCGCAAACTATACTGTCCTCAGAACTATAAACTTATTTGCATGGCAACAGCCTTGTTTTTGAAAGACGGTAAAGATTATGAAACCTCTAATTCTAATCCTGAACTGTGAGAATATTTTGACACAGAAAAAAAAAGTAAATGATCAAGAATAGACTCTTCTGGATGACCATGCCTAGAAAGCCATATTCTGAATTGTTTTTTTAATGTTAAAAACCAAAAGATCAAATTATTAAGAGTATGAAAACAACAGAAACAATCTTTATTGATTTATTTTAGGCAATGATTACTGTAACCAAATCTTGACTAAAAAAGCCAGGCTTTTCCTGCCCATTTCATATTCTCTTTCAACCATTTAAGTACAGAAGTATACTCCAAACTATAAATTTGGTCCTTATTAATATTGACTGTTAAATGCTTTATGAAAAGCTTTGGATTAGATATCTGAACAGCCTGAAATAGTCTCTCTGTAGCATTTTGATATTCTTCACTGTTTTGAATATTGTTACCTTCACATCTGGAAAAAATGCAAAATCACAAGAGTTATGATTAACATTCTATTATGGAAAATTTTCAGTAGCAATATTTCCGTAACTGGAAATGATAGCAGAGTTTATGTCAATTTTATTAGTCTATTGGTTATCAAATAAATATATAAATTAATAATAAAATAATACATCTTTTTCACAGGAAACAACTTTTTCATCTGATTTGAAGTATATACTAACCTTTTTAATACTATTTGAAGAATTTGACTGGAAGCTCCAGGACTCTGAATACTACTGGCATTTGAAACCAAAAACATTTCAATTGCTAATAGCATTTCAACTTCACTCATATAAGAAGGAATCAGTAAAAGTTTACGATAAAGATTTCCCTCTGGTGGTGGATAGCAACCCAATGCTAAAGCACCTAAAAATGACAAAAAAAGAAAAAGAAAAAAAGAAAAAAGAAGCGTTAATATTAACTAAACATGTATCTCTTATTTCGGTAGTTTATTACAAATTTTAATTTAATACATAGACAACTGAACTTTCTCCATTTTCATACTGTTGATTCCTCTGGATATTTTGGTAAGTAGAAAAGAGAAGAAAAGAAGAATTAGCAATCTTCAGAGCTTATTTAGAATGCTCAGATGTTTTAGATATGCCAATACAACTAGGAAGCTATAAAACATTTTTAACATTCTTCCACTGATTCTTAAACAATCTAAGACTTGGCTAGGGTTTTTTTTCTTTCTACTAAAAAAGCAAAGTTATATTGCTGCAGTATTTTTTTCTGCTATAAATCTCTTCTAAAATAACCCAATGTGTTACATTAAAAAAAATGAGTCTACCTGAAAATATATGTATCACATCCTAAATCATAACAAACAGACAATATCTAAATGTTAATAATTATTCGTAGAAAATATGTTTTGTTATGAGCCCAAGTTATCATTATGTTCTAGAAGTTTTGTTGAACTGTTTCAGAGTGGCTGGTGTTCAATATAAATACAATCTGGAATGTAACAGTTGTTCTGAGGGCTTATCAACACAAAATTTAGAACGATCTAGAAGAATCCCCAAATAATTTTATAGGACAGGTAGATTATTACTAGTGTGTGTGGCCTCATTCTTTGTAGGGCTAGCATGCTGGCCTGCTTGCTACCAGACCTTCCCTATGCCCTGCTCTACTATCACCATTATCTATACATGTGCTCTCCAAGAAAGTTCCAGCTTTGCTTTTCCTGCTCTTTACCCTTTTCAAACCATCCCAGCCCAGAACAAATGTATCTAGAATATGAGATCCATTCTTCCCAGAAATAGACCAAAACATTCAAAGCATGATTTAATTTGGACATGATGCACCCCAAAAAATCTGTTCCATGCACAGAATGGTTAATTTAGACACGTCTTAATCTCAAATCATTTTACTGTTTGCTTCTCAGTCTACAATGGATTTTGCGTACTCAGTTGTTTCATAAATTGAAAATGATACGCAAGTACATGTCCCCCAAATTACTCTAGACAGTGTTCAATATTAATGTAACTATAATAATTTTTAGAGCAAACATTCCCATAAGAAGTTGGTCTAACATAGAAAAAAACGCGTCTTCAAGAAAGCTTACTTTTATAATGTTTCCTAGCCTTAAGCCACAAACAGCTTCTTCCTAGTGCTGTGATTAATGCTCGAAGTAAATTAAATTCAATATGGATATTTCTTGCCAGCATGAAAGCCACTACAATAGATGATATTTCAATGTTCCTGCTTTCTGAACAAGCACTTAGCAGTTTATTAAACAAAAGGCCATTCTGGGATACATCCAGAGAGTCTGTAAGAGAAAATTTAGGAATATTTTTCAACTATGGAGCATACTACTTTTTCCATCAGTGAAATGATGCAAACTATATAAAATTTTATTTTTAGTTTTTATATCGATGCCAAGAACAATTGAGAAACTTATTTTTTCTCCTTCAATATCATACAGAAGATTGTTACATATATTAAGAAGTCAAATAAAAGGGCTATAATAAATCATATATATATATATATAAATAGTCTTTGGTTATTCGGGTCTTCTCCCGCGTAGAATTGGAAGTATCTTGGCGACGTTTCGACGAAGTCTCATTCGTCATCTTCAAGCTGGTGTTCTCGGCTTCGTGCTTCCAGGAGCACGAAGCCGAGAACACCAGCCAGAAGATGACGAATGAGACTTCGTCGAAACGTCGCCAAGATACTTCCAATTCTACACAGGAGAAGACCCGAATAACCAAAGACCTACATACAAACACCCGCAAAAAACTCAGAAAACATATATATATATATCACTCCAATATTAAATCTCCCGTGTCAGTTTGTACCCTTCAATTAGCCAAAATTGTGTATCACAGGGCAACAATTTTTGAAACAAAATATCTCAAACAGCCTAATTTAAAGAATGCATTCAAAAATTGGAACCAATTACTCAAGTGCAATTGAAATTTCAAGGATATTCAGACCAATTGTATTGGAAAAGTTGTGGTCACTGCAGCACCACTGCCAGGTCATCATGAATTCTGGCGCTCTCTACCAGCTTCTCATAAAGTCAAACGGTAAGCCAGCAAGAAATTGAAAATCACTCCTGCTCCTACTGTTTTTTTGTGTACTATGGCCATTGTTTATCAATTTTGGTAAGTAAATATTGGCAAAGGATGATCATCTGGATCTCAGGGCTTTTCAAAGGACAGGTCCTGTGGCAGAGAAGGCACAGAATATCTGAATAAGTAGAGCTATCTATATTAGGAAACCTGATTTATTAGGTGATTAAAAATAAAAACATTTGCTAAGATTTTATTTATACATTCCAAAATCACAGCATCTCTGGGTAATGAAAATTCCAATGATGCAGATTCAAACTAAAAGTCTGTTATTTTAAGTAGTAAGTAACAAGTAACTAACAACTTACCACAAGTATTCTGAAAACCTGGGAGATTTTTTAAGACTTCAAATGTTTCATCATACCGTTGTTTTGTCATTAATTCAGATGCTATAGCACATAGCAGATTATGTCGATTTAGGACATCCATTTTTTCACAAGGCCATGCTGCTGTATTTATTATCCATTCTGACCCTATGGAAAGATTAATGCTGATGTTTTAAAATTGTTAGAACATACAGTAAAAAACAAAATTATAGGACAAATCTCAAGTAATACTAGGCTTTCTAAGTGGTCTTTAGCAGAAATTTAGATTCCTAATATTCTTTGAGCTACATTACATAGTCTGAGGGAGTGTAGTAGTATCCTTACAAAAACAGCAAGTCCTTCTATTTGATCGTTGGAACAGTTGCTGAAAAATTTCTATAAGCATTACTAAAAGCAACACATCATAGGGCAAGGATACAAAACAAAGGGCATGCCTGAGTATAAATTGTTATGTAATATTTTTGAGGAGCAAGTCCTTCATTGCACAGAATGTATTAGAAACTAAGAAAAGCTATTTAATTAAAATAGAACTAAAATAACAGTTCTCCATTAAATAAAACAAAGGTAGGTGCCAAATTTTAGATGTCTGAAGTTCAGGAAAAATGTGATATTCAATTTTACACATGTAAAGGTTTTCTCAGCTCTTGTTCACTTAGGAATTCATGGAAATATACAATGTCCTGAGAGAGAATGGTGTCTAAATGTTTGCATGCACTGTATTTCTTCTTTATTTTGAGACTTACTAAGTAATGAAAAACAATTGAAAAATAAGCCTTTTATCTCTAATACTCCTTCTGAAATTTGTCTTTTAGATTTTAAGTTTCCTAATAAGAATATTTTTAGTAATTATTCTAGCCTCTTTGTAGATACTCTTTTTGGCTAAATAGTGGAAATAAAATGCTTTGAATGTAGCATATGCTTTTGTTATGACATTATTCTAAATATATTCCAAAACCAGGAACTAAATTTGTGCTTCCAAATATGATTTTTATTTATTTACTTATTTTTAATTAATTATTAAGTTTGTCTGATTGGAAGATGACTCTGGGCGGCTTATCTTAAAATAAAACCATACATATTTATCTAAACCTAAATATAAATTTTTACACATATATAAATGTAGAAAATCACAATAAAAATGCAGGTTTATGTATTTATTACATTTATATGGCAACCTATCTCACAAGAAGTGACTTTGGACGGCGTATAGCAACAAAAATATAAAAACAAACTTGTCATTATATATAGCACACATATGATATTCAATCAGCAACAAAGCCGCCTCAAGAACTCATTGGTCCTCTAAGAACCTTAGGCTTGATGACAAAGCCAGATTTTGAAGGACTTCTGGAAAATAAGGAGGGATGAAGGGAGAGAATATTCCATAAAGTGGTGTCATGGTAGAGAAGGTCCACTTTCTCAGACTTCTTAAGTGTAGCTCCCTGAAAGACAGGACCCAAATTATATCTTTCTTGCTGGATCTGATGAACAGATGGAATCATGGAGAAGCAGTCCTTCCAACAACTTGGCCCCATGCCATGAGGGGCCTTAAAAATCAAAATCAGTACCCTGAATTGGATCCAGAAGCAAACTATGAATATTTATATAAATTTGATCAATAAATCCAATTTTTAAAATTTAAATTTACCTCTCAATACCCATAATGCTCCATCAAGATTCCCACATTTGAGAAAGATTTCTACAGCAACATTAACAACTTGACATCTTGATACTGATTGCTGTGATTCAAGAAGTCCTTTAAGAACTGTGAAATGTATCTTTAAAGCATGAAACACATCCAGAACCTTCTTGGCCTAATATAAAAAGGGAGAAAGCAGGAACAAAAATTGCAAACAATTTCATGCTTTTTAACATTGGTTTACACCTTTATCTCAGAAACAATAATGCTTCTAGCATGTGAGAATAATAGTTTTGAAGTTATCAATAATTCAAATGCCAATTCAACTCTACCACTGGAAATTATTTTTGGTCTATAAATTTATTCAAGATTATGACTGGATATGCCAGAATTGCACCAATATGTTCTGCCCTCCAAAGTGGAGGCATAGAAATAAAGATGCTATACCAGTGTTTCAGCAATGTTTAATAATTACTGAAACTAACATGGATTCTTAAAAATGGATATTTTCTTTTTCCATTCAGTGTTTGGCATGTTTTTGGTGCGCAGTGTGCATGTGCGCACTGCATGCTTTTGGTGTGCACTGCGCATGCACGGGCAGTGTGCTTTTGGTGTGCACTGCTCATGCGTAGGCAGCGAACCAGTGGCAATCCATGGAGGATTTCACCACTGACTTAAAATCTTTGGAAGATGATTTGCCTTTAAGAGATTCTGCTGAAAGTTTTCACTTTTGAAACAAAGCTTTCCCAATTGGTGTTTTGTTTTGGCTGGAAGGAGGGAGAAAAAACAGTTTGGGTTTCTATCACTTTTGATTAGTTTTACAGCAGGCAAAGAGATATAGGTTTCTTTTACTGCAGTGCCGCTGTTTGTCCACACACGGTAGCCAAATAGATAGAGTTAGAACTGTAATGTCCTTTTTAACTTTTAAGTGGCACAATTTAAGCTATAGGATTTAATGCTATTAATTATGGTGAACCGTAAGAGAACAAAGAAGATACCAGGAGATGTAGAATCTTTAAAATCTTTTTTGGACGAATACACAACCAAAACTCATGAAGTCATCCAGGCATTGGGAACTAAGCTTGAATTAAAAACTGACACATTGGCAAAGGAAGTTCGTGAGGAAATACAAGGTTTGACAGGAGATATTAAACAGGTGAAGGACAGAGTGGATCTTATGGAGCATAAATTGGAGATAAAAGACACTCTTTTTGAAGCTGAATTTGATGAGAGAGCTCTCTTGGAAGCTCAAGCAAAGGAGCTGCAATTAAGATTTAGTGCAATCCCTGAACGTTCTGGAGAGGATATTCGGCTAAGAATGATTAAAGCCTTGGCATAGTTGACTAATTGTGAGGAAAAGTTTCTCGAACTTGAAATTGACAAGGTTTATAGAGTAAACTCAAGATTTGCTGCCATGAGAAAACTATTAAGGATATCTTAGTCCATTTTGTAAGAAAAATAATAAGAGACCATATTCTGGATTGCCACTTTACATCTAAACTAAGAATGGAAAATGTAGACATAATTGTTTTGAAGGAAATTCCTATAAGAATTCTGAGAAAAATAAAATCTTACTAATTTCTTATAGATATTTTGAAGAAGAGAAGAATTCCCTTTTGTTGGGACAAGCTTGAGGGAGTGATATGTATCATGACCAAGAGTTCCTTTGAATTCTATAGATAAAGCCAAGGATTTCCTGTCTAGACATAAATTAATTTCAGAGATAGTTGAACAATTGGAGATAGACAAGACTTTGGAAGTAGACCAATCCCCAAAAGTTGACACTGTAGAAGAGGAGACAGGAGAGGTTTCTATACAGGAATTTGCTATTTCACCCAAAGATGGAAAGTAAATTTATTATGTGGAATATTAATGGGGCTAACGCCCCATCCAAGCCAGGAGTGCTATTCAGCAGGTTTTGACAGATTCTGGAGAACCGGCAATGGAAATTTTGAGTAGTTCAGACAATTGGCAAATGCCACCTCTGGCTGGCCTCAGAGTAGGGTAGGAAAGGAGTTTTTACAATATCCTTCCTCTAGGAGTGGAGAAGAAATGGGGATTTTGCAGCATCCTTCCCCTGGAGTGGGGTGGGAATGGAGATTTTGCAGTATCCTTCCCCATGCCCACCAAGCCACACCCATAGAACCGGTAGTAAAAAAATTTGAATTCCACTACTGATCCAAGCGTAAAATATGAGAAAATAAGAGGTATAAATATTAAGAAGGAACTTTATAAGGTGAGGACTTTTGCTGATGACTTGGTGATATTTCTGCAAGACCAAAAAAATAACATAGAATATTTGATGAGAAAATTAAACAAGTTTGGATCCTTAGCAGGTTTCAAAATAAATAGAAGACATAAATGCTAATTAAGAATATGACCACACAGGATGGGGATATATTGATTAAAAAGTCTGGTTTTAGGGTTGAGAAAAAGGTGAAATATTTAGGGGTCATATTAACAAACACAAATAAAAAATTGTTCCAAGACAATTATGTACTTCTCTGGAATGATGTTAAAAAAGATTTATTAAGATGGGATAAGTTGCAGTTATCACTATTGGGTAGAATCTCTGTAATTAAATGTCTTACCAAATATGCTTTTTTTGGTCAGACACTATCAATACTTGCAACTGATATTGCATTTAAAGAATGTCAGAGGAACATTTCAAACTTCATATGGAAGGAACAAACCCAAGAATTAGATACAGATTAGTGCAAGATGCTAAGGAAAGAGTGGGTTTGCGTCTATCGATTTGAAATTGTATTTTGATACCTGCTGTTTGGTCTGGTTAAAAGAATGGAAAGACCATGAATTAAGTTTTGGTTAGCACAGTTATCTATGGTATGATAAAGGTAAAGTAAATGTTGACTTCAACAATAATTTTGTCAGATGTGCTATTTTGAGAGTTTGGAATAAGTATAAAACACAGTTTTCCATGAAGATGCCTATTTGGGTTTCCCCACAGGCGGCTTTTTACAGAAAAGAAATGGGAACAAGGCCAAATTGGTGGACCTATGGTAAAATATCTTTTAACTTAGGAGACCTACCCTCCTAAAATCTAAGGAGGAGTTAGAATCAGAAGGTCATGTTTGTCATTGATTTACATATTTACAACTAAAAGAAAGTTTTAAAAAGAATCATGGATTTAACTTTGTTAAAAATGAATTGGATACTTTATTGTGTGGCAGTGATGAACATATTATTGCTGAAGTCTATAAAGTGTTATTGAATTTAAATTTGGAAAATGAACAAATAAAGCATTATATGATTCAGTGGGTAAGGAATTTTGGATATAATGTAATGCTTGAACAGTGGGAGGATATGTGGAATAATGGTTTAAAGTTTACATTATTCTATAATTTAAAAGAAAATTTTTATAAGATGATGAATCGTTGGTACTTTACTCCAGATAAATTGCCAAGAATGTATAAAGGTATCTCAAATGAATGTTAGAAATGTAAATGTAAAGAAGGGGCTTTTTATCATCTAGGGTGGACGTGTGATAAAGCAAAGAAATATTGGAGTACGATTCATATCCTAATACTGCAAATTCTTAAAGTGAATATAGAAAAAAACCCAGAGACTTTTCTTTTGGGTTTAACAGAACAAGACTTGGAAAAAAAATTTGGAACTCTGATGTTATATATGCTGACAGCAGCAAGACTACTCTACGCACAGAAATGGAAGGTCACCTCAACCCCCACAATGGATGAATGGCTGCAAAAACTGACGGGAGTTAGCAGAGATGACTAAATTAACTGCTCTGATTAAAGAAAAAAACACAAACACCTTTGCTCCAACTTGGACACCAGCTCTGGACTTTGTGCTTGAGGTGGAAAAAGATGAAACTTTGACTTTGGGCTTTACTAATTAGATAGATTTGTTGTTACAGAAATGGGTAGATTCTATTATTATGAAAAAATAAAAAGTTGGGGGTAGTTCTTAATGCCTTATTTTACTGCATCAAAGGAGTTGGTAGTCAATGCCTTTTTTTTCCTTTTTCCCTTCCTTTTCACTATTCCCTTCCCCTTTACCTTTCCTAATTTCTCTAATATTTGCTTTTGTATTCTCTTTGTATGCTATATTATAAACAAATAAAAACAACAAAAAAGGAGTACTAAATGAGTACAGTTTATCAGCCAGTTACAAATCCATCTGATGGTGATACTATCCCACTTTTTTCTAACATCAAGAAGTAGGTGTGGTCTACCTTGTTGAATGCCTTGCTGAAGTCTAAGTATACTATGTCCACAGCATTTCACTATTCAAAGAATGAAATGAGATTGGTTTGGCATGATCTATTTTTAACAAACCTGCGCTGACCTCTAGTTATTACTTTACTCATTTCTACATGTTCACAGATCTATTTTTTGATTATCTTTTCCAGTATCTTCTCAGGTATTATGTTAGGCTGATTGATATGTATAGTTTCCTGGGTCTATGTTTTTTCCTTTTTGAAGATGAGAACCACATCAGATTTTTTCCAGTCCTCTGGTTGTTCCCAGGTGTGCCAGGATTTTTGAAAGATATGGTACAGTGCTTCTGAAATAACATCTGCCTTTAGAATGCTGGGATGTAATCTGTCAGGTCCCAGTGATCTATATTCATCAGGATCAGACATGTGTTTTCTTATCTTTTTTTGGTGTGTGCTTATTTTAACTTTTATTTCTAGTTTGTCTTTTACAGTTATGGTTTTGGTAGGTTGGGCTATAGTTTCTTTTTCGTGTTCTGCTTTCTCTCTGCTTCCTGTTAGTTCCTCGTAATTTTCTCTTTTCAGTGGACTATTTTTTTTCCTTGTTATTTATATGTTGAAATAGTTTTTAAAAATTATCTCTGACTTTTGTTGCAAGTCTTTGTTCATTCTGAGCCTTTGCAGATTCTGGCTATCTGCTGATATTCTGCCTTAGCTATGTGTCTCTCTTTCCATTTTTTTTTGTATTTGTTCTTTTTCTCTTTCAGTTTATCAGATAGATTTTTGTGCAGCCATGCTGGTTTCTTCTTGGATTTCTTGTTTTTCTTTTTCAATGGTAGTGTGCTGGATTGGGCTTTTATGATAATATTTTTCAGAGTTTTCCAAGTTTCTTGAGTTACTTTCCTGCTTTAGGATTTTCATCCAAGAAATCTTACCCAAGTTGTCTCTGAGTTTGTTAAAATCATCTCTTTTAAAATCTAAGACTCTTGTATCATTGTATTCTATTGCTTGTTTACATTATGTTGAATTCCAGTATGACGTAGTCACTCTCACCCAAAGTTCCTGCAGTTTCAATTCCCTGTATCACTTCTTGTCTGTTCATAAGAATTAAGTCCAGTATGGCTGTCCCTCTACTTTCCTTTTCCTTTTTCCTTTTCCTTTCCTGTTTCCTTTTCTACCTTTTGGACAACAAAGTTGTTAGCTAAATCGGTCAGGAACTTATTCGATTTCTCACTTGGTACAGAATTAGTCTTCCAGTTGATGTTAGGATAATTGAAGTCCCCCATTATTATTGTAGTGTGCTTCCTACATATATATATTAATTGATTAGCAAAAGGTACATTTATTTTTACTGCTTGGTTGAGTGGCCTGTAGTATATACCTATGGCAATGTCACTCTCTTTTCTTTTTTATTGACGCATATGAATTCTAGGAAGTTTCATGCATTTCTGTAGCAATATAGTGGTCTTTTACATGTAGTGCAACTCCACCTTCCCTTTTATGGGGTGTGGGGGTTTTTTGTATCCTTCTATCAGTATGAATTTCTTCATCCCTACATTCAAAATATGCATCTATGACAAATTATCCAACAATTTCACAACTATTGGCACCCAATGAAATAAATGTTTAAAGTATCTTAACTTTAAATTTTATTTTACACAAATATCTCAATCTCACTTGCAGAAAGAAAAAATGCCTTAATTCACCCCACCATATACTTGAAAGAAAATATGAAGAGTAATTTATTTCTTGTTCAACTGATATCTTGGTTGATGACTATTCAATAGGAAAATATATATGGGCTTGCAAGGCATGTAGCAATATATAAGATGTATCTGTGGCACACCCTTCAAATTAAAAAAATCACATAATAAGCATTATGATTTTGTAAATTACCTTTGACCACTGATGTACTTTGTAATATGAAAACATGACACTAATACCAATCCGTCCTAATGAAGAAATGTTTCTTTCATCACGATGAGCAGCAACATTAACTAAAAAATTAATAATAGTTAACTTAGATAATTAGCATTGTTTTTACATGGTGGAAAGAAAATACAATTTTTGAAACAAATATACATAAGTATGATATTGGAAGCAGACAATCTACAAAAGTTGAGTTTCCTCAAGTAGAAAATAATTATTAGTAGAATACCTTGAGATCTCCCTTAATTTCATCCATGCAATCCTGTAAAATTGGCTGGTGTACCCAGAAATTAAAATTCATTCTTTTGTTAAGAGGCTGAGTGAAAATGCATTCTGGAAGTTCTGCTGAACTGTTTTGGACTAGCCATGGCTTTGAAGATATAAAACCCTGAATGTTTTGATTTTTCCAAATTTCAACTAAAACATCATCTGCAGGAATTCTGAAATTAGTTTGTGGGGTAAGATGACAAGACTAATATATTGCACCTCTCTTGTTTATCCTTCATACTGCTGGCTCCTTCCCAAAGTTATCCCTTTTCACCTTGCTCTCAGCTACTCCTTCTGTCAATGATGTATCTCATTGGTTTGCTTGCTCCTGATCTTCCTAGTGCCTTCTTTTTCCTCTCCTGCCTAGCCAAACATATTATTGTTAGAGAAAGCCCTCAAAGTTGCATTTTTCTCCCACTTTTCTCCCTAACCAGCCTGGAACCATGTTTTTCATACTATGTAGAGTTCAGATCTTCTCAAACATGCATTTTCAGTTGAAGGGTAGACTATTTAATCCATCTTCAGAATGTTTACATATCCTAATTATCAGATGCATAAACATTTCTGTTTTGATCAGGCAGATTTCAAAAGATTTTCATTTGCATATTGCTCATCTCCTAAAATTCCAGGCAATTCTTAGATATAATGCAACACATCCCATTAAATACAGAACATAAATCGGACCCAGAAAGCTAATAGAAATCATGCTGTTGCTCTGAATTTATTTATCAAGCAGTGTGGTAGCATAAACGGTGATGAGAGGAACATGTTATCTTTGCCAGGACTTTCCTGATCCACATAGAGTAGAAAATGGCATACCAATCTAAGATGTGTCTCCACCTGCTATTCCAGCAGGAACCACAAGCCCTTTGGAGCCCCAGGTCATAGAACCATTCCTATAGGGAACGTATGACTCCATCCAAGCCAATTATCAAAGATGAATAAAGTCAGTATGTTTCTGGACAAACAGTTATCTATTTTACTAGGTCTCAACCTAAGCTTATTTCAATCCATCCAACTCGTCATAACCTTCCACCACTGGATTAAGACCGCCACAGTTTATCTGTATGACCTCTCTCCATAATATCATAGAGATATTAAATGGTGAGAAACGTCCTGTGGCAATCTAATTTATTTATTTATTTATTTATTTATAATTAATTAATTAATTAAATTTTTATACTGGCCTTCTCCCGAAGGACTCAGGGCGGTGTACAGCCAAAGTAAAACAATATGAATACAAAATGTAAAAGCAATTTAAAAACAAATTAAATATTTTGTCCCCACCCCTGTTAAAACCCACAAATGAAAACACCCAATCCAAATTCTTATTAAGCCAGTCCAGCCTATTGGAATAGTAGAGTTTTAAGGGCATGGCGAAAGGTGCGCAGGTTGGGAATCATACGTATCCCCGGGGGGAATTCATTCCAGAGGGCGGGTGCCCCCACAGAGAAGGCTCTACCCCTGGGGGTCGCCAGTCTACATTGTTTGACTGACGGCACCCTGAGGAGTCCCTCTCTGTGGGAGCATGTTGGTCAGTGGGAGGCCATCGGTGGCAGAAGGCGATCCCGTAAGTATCCTGGTTCTAAGCCATGGAGTGCTTTGAAGTACCCGGAACACCACTGGGAGCCAGTGCAGCTTGCGCAGGAGAGGTGTTACAATCATGGGTTTGATGGGTTCCTTCCCACAATTAACTGAAACAGAACCCTCTTAGAATGGAACCTTACTGTAATGTAGTTGATCCAAAAGGATAACGTACACTGTTTGTTGATATAAAATTACTCACTGAGACAGCTAAAATACTAGGAGGATCACATTCTCTCTATCCAGTTCCCAAAGGAAGTTACATCACTGATGAATGCTTATATATTATACCCTAGCCTAAATCTTGATTTGAAATGATTTACACAATCTTCTGACTTCCAGGATCTTCTTTTATTTGTATCAACAATAGCAAATCCATCAGATTAATTTATGATCTGGGTAGTAATGGATCTACTAGACAAGGCACTAGGAAGTTGAGAACACATACTCATCACATTGCACTTCATAGAATTGTAGCTGCTCAGTTTTCAAGCAAAAGGCTGGAACTGGAATCAATCAAAACCATCTGTATCCAAATTCAGGAATGTTCCTTATAGTATGTTTGTGAAAAATGTACCCTGTTTTGGGCCTGGAAATCTGCCCGTACCAACCTGGAAGCCAAAATGGAGCATGGGGGCACTGTGTGAGCCCCCCTGCACTGTTTTGGGCCTGGAAAGCCAACAACCTGTACCCTCCCTTGTATGTGCCCTGCCCCCCATACATGCGTGAGTGTGTCCCCCACATATGCCCCTCCGTACACACATGCACAGCAGAGACCGAAGACCAGCAGGCCGGTGGGAGGTGCGCGCACAGACACAGTGGAACTGGGCTGGGGCAACAGCTGCCATGCCTGCAGAAGGCTCTGCTTGCCACCCGTGGCACATATGCCATAGGTTCACCATCATGGCTCTAGGAGAACTTGACTAAGAGTAATTCCTTACAAGCTACTGTATGGGTTGGATTCATGTGTCACCTGCTTCAGGCAGCTGGTAGCATTATATATCTCTGGGAGGTGATCAATGCCTCTAACAGCAGCACTGTTGTTGAATGATTTGACAAGGATGGTGGTGATCCATCTCCAATCTGAAAAGGCCCTCCATTGCAGCAGCACTGAGCTGGAGATACAACTGGAGGCTGTGAGATTTGAAAGGGGGAAACAAGCTGAACCCAAGCAAGCCCAAGTTTTTGTTTGTCCAGAAACATCTAACCCTCTGCACTGGAAGGCACTTTAAGCAGGATGTTTTCTCAGAAAAAAAATATGTAGGGGATCTCCTATACTCACAGCTACTACAAGAGAGACATAGGGAGATGCAGTTAGAGGAACCTTTATTCAGTGGTGGGATTCAAATAATTTAACAATCGGTTCTCTGTCCTAATGACCAGCTGGATGGTCATGTGACTGGGTGGGCATGGCCTTGATTGGTCTCACCCTTAGGAAATTTCTCCTTAGTCCAACTACTGTAGTGTTTTACATGGGACTGCTCCTGAATATTATCTGGAGATTGCATATTCATTTAACACTAATACACTGCAAGTATTTCATTAGCTGTAGTTAATGAAAACTCAAGGACTCAGTAGAACTAAAACTGTAAATGTCAGAGTGGGGGAGGTCAGCAGCATTATCAATCTGATTTACTGGCAAAATTCTTGATAAGGAACAGTTCCACTAATCCTATGCCATCTGTCTGGTAATCTTGCAAGATTTGTTTCTGTAGACATGTACATGTATACATCTGAACTAGACTGTGTTGTTTCTCTGTGCCATGTAATATATGTGGGTACATACATAATTATGTATGTATGTATGCATGTATGTATTTATCTTGTCATGTTTATGTTTATATTAGAGGTGGAGACCCTTTGAGGTGTATGCAATGTAATTTCATTTTAATGAATGCCGTTTAGTGTACATTCAAAGTCACAGTAAACTATTCTATTCTATTCTATTCTATTCTATTCTATTCTATTCTATTCTATTCTATTCTATTCTATTCTATTCTATTCTATTCTATTCTATTCTATTCTAGCATTGCTTGCCACTAATATCTGAATTACTCCATTCGCAGCAGGAACTGAAATAAGCCCTTAGTAGAATCTGCTTAGAGGGCTTGTGTGATCCTGGGGGCAGTCTTCGTATCTGCAGCTGCTGTTTGTATATAGCTCATGAGAGAAAAATGGGAGAGAACTTGGATCAGTGCTACTGAGTAGAAAAATGTAATCTCAATGGTCTGATAAACTCATTCATTTATCTAGTGAAAAGAATCAAGATTATTGGCCATTTTTCCTTCATGAGAACTTCCAATAGATAATGGAGTTCTTATTTTAGATGTGCTATCAGATATTAGATAGGAACTGAACTAAAGGGCATATCATGTATATATATTCACCAAAAAATATTCTTGCTTTTTAAAGTCAATGGGATGATGAGCAATAAAGCAGAAGATAAATTCATAATTTCTACTTTAGAGGAGATTAAGTGGATCTGATATTTTTGGGAACCCACATTCAACTTTAAAGATAATCTGCTTTTCTTTGCATGTAACCTTGTAATATTTGATAATATTTTATAATTTTACCTGCAGTTGCAAATTCACAAAATGGAACGCCTGGCTTTTCTTCCTTCACTGAACTGATTAATATGCTGGCTACATGCCATGAGTATTTTTCAAGATAATCAGCATTTTTACACCCTCTTGTCACTTTAACATACAAAGTTCCCAATTTAGCCCAGTCACTTTTTTCTTTACAATGCTGTTCAAAAGTGAGAAAAGATGAATAGTATTACTAACAATAATTCACATACATTATAAATTTAATAAGTAGCTTTTTAAAAAATAGAACTAAATTCTTTAACTAGACTTTGTCTACTTAAAGAATTGCTTATCAGTAACTGTATTCGGTATGTTCTATAATTTTATATAATTTAAAGATTTTTCCTTGTAATCTATAATATGACTGTGAAAATATTGAGAAAATAAAAAAAATACTTACAATTCATTCCAAAACCTTAATAAAGTATAGATGACTGGTTGTTATTTAACAATAACTGTTCTTAAGATTGAACTACACTGCTGAAAGGAGAATATATCTGAAGAAAAGCTTTTGATGTTTTTTCCTCATTAAATACTTTTATCCTTTACAAGTTCTCTATAGTGCTTCATGATGGTAATATGTACGGTTATGAGTAAAACTGCTAAGAGTGTATGTCAAGAATATAAATACTCCCATCAGGGTACAAAGGTCATCTCAACTGATCACCTGAAGCAAGCAGGCACCTATATTTTGCAATTATAAAGGAAGATGCTTGAGGCAAATTGCCACTTTAGTGAGGAGATTATCATTTTATATTGCAAAGGAAACGACAATGGGAAATCAGTTATTCAAGTTCATATAAACACTGATGCGGGAGGTTGAGGAATTTTATGGTAAAGTTCAATTTGAAATCAATAGATCATGCAAGAAATATACACCATATAGTCTTTGTTTTGGCACAAAGTTGGAAACTGTAAGAAGTTGGAAACTGTAAGAAGAAAAATGTAGCTGGACTGTATGACCTAGAAAATACAAAGTAGAGCAATTTATCCATTTCTAATAATCCAATTATTTGTTCGTTGCTAACGTATTTTTCAATTAATCCAAATGACATCTATATATATATGAGTATCTCCAGATGGAGCCCAGAGAAATTAAATTTATTGTTTTAGTGGCACCAGGACTGAGCTCAGTTATAACAGCAAAGAGTGGGCCAGGATCTGACTTTAGATCACAAACTACTTGTGCAAATTTCAAGTCAAACTATAGTGGAAGAGCAGAG
This sequence comes from Coluber constrictor foxii, assembly GCA_038048745.1. Classification (NCBI taxonomy): domain Eukaryota; kingdom Metazoa; phylum Chordata; class Lepidosauria; order Squamata; family Colubridae; genus Coluber; species Coluber constrictor. The sequence continues at coordinate 120,836,327 of CM075961.1, read as the reverse complement.
CTAACCAATGGAGAATATGCCCACTGTTTTCAAGAACTTTAGGAACTGTTTTGATGTTCTAAACCAGGACTGATGAGAAACCACAAGGAACCGCAAAATGACATCATAGTAATTGTTAAAAAAAGAATATGAAAAGAGATTCTCAAGGTTTAAAAACCAAAGAAACCAAATTAGGTATGAAATAGATCGTGGAAATTGCCAAGAGAAGACAAGCAAAGCCAAGAGTGACAAATTCTCAGGAAGAAATTTAATAAAGGATTATTAGAAGAAACAAGAAGGATTACCATGATATTATTTAAGACATTAAACATGGAAAAACAAAGGATGCCAAAGGATACATAGTAATAATTTCAAGAAAAACAAAGTTGGAAAGAACAAGAGACATACAGTAACTGATGCATGATAGAAAACTGGGAAACCTAAGAATACAAAAAAGAAATTGGCATGTGTTTCATGAATGATAGAAAGGTCTTTGTGTCAATTATATTAGGTTATGGAATGTGCTTAGGAAAATAGGAATTCCAGTCCTCATGTAAAACTATACACAGATCAAGAAGCCACAATCTGGACTGAACAAGGCAAAATAGATTGATTAGGAAAGGAAACAAGATTGTATACTGCTTTCTTATTTCTTATTTATACTTTTAATATGTATTGTGAGAACTGGATTGCAAGAAAATGAGCAAGGTTTTTAAAAGAGAAGATACATTAACAACCTGCACCAAGTTAATGGCACTGCTCTGATAGTTGAAAATGCAAATAGTCTGCAAACTCTAGTAATGAAGAAATACAGTGGGGAAAATAGCAGGCAATTAAATACAAATAGATTAAACTAATAAATACAACAACCAATCTTAAAAATAATAATGAAGTCACTGAGACAGCTTTTGTCTTTTAAGATTGATTATTAACAGTTTAAAAGAAACAGCAGTCAAGAAATATGCCAGGGACTAGCATTTTGGGAAAGCCTTGAAAAAGATATTAAAATGCTGGGATGTCTTTATAATTATTATATTCTGGATATTTTATGTAAATATAAATTATCTCTCCAAGAATCCATTAATGATTGGAAAAATGAAAGAGATAATTAGCAACAAGATAGATGGGAGCATCTTTGGGAGATCTGAAGGGCTAGGTGGTGGTAGATCATTCTAGGGAAGGTCTATTTATTGGTTACTGACAATGACCTGATGGCACATAATCAGTCAATTACTAAAAAAAAGATTTAAAAAATACCTGCATATTTTCATCACACTGAGAGTGTAAGTTTATAATTTGTGGAATATCTGGTTTGGTTTCTTCAGAAAACAGTAAATCTATGCTACTACAGGTAATACTTTCTTAACAACTATTAGTTCAGCAACTGTTCGAAATTATGATGGTGCTGAATAAAGGAAGAACAAGTCACACTGTGTGCACAATTATTAGGCAAGTTGATTATTTTGACCATATCATCATTTTAAAGTATATTTTCCACCCCCAAGCTGTATAAACTTGAATGCTTAGTGGATATAAATGTATCAGGTGCTTTGTATCTCTGTAATAAGGGAGGGTGTGGCCTAAGGAGATCAACAGCCTATATCCATGATGGCTAACCTTTTTGCCGTGTGCCAAAAGTGGGGGGAGCGCAGGAGGGTTGTGCACGTGTGTGCCCACACCTATAATTCTATGCACCCTGCCCCCGCACATGTATGCGTGACCCCCTGTGCTCCTCCCAATTTTGGTACGTGATGGCACAGTGGGCCCGCTAGACCTGTTTTTCACCCATCCCAGGCTCCTAGAAAGGCTCTGGAGTCTGGGGAGAGAGAAAATTGGATGTTCCGGATCCACTGGAAGTTGGAAAACAGGCTGTTTCTGGCCTCTGGAGGGCCTCCAGCGGTGGTGGGGAAGGCCGTTTTCGCCCTGCCCAGGATCCTAGAAAGACTCTGAAGCCTGGGGGGAGAGAAAAACGGGCCTTCCTATCCCACCAGAAGTTGGCAAACGGGCTATTTCCGGCCTCCGGAGGGCTTCTGGGGGGTGGGGTGGGGAAGGCCATTTTTGCCCTTCCCAGGTTCCTAGAAAGGCCCTGGAGCTTGGGGAGAGCGGAAATTGAGCCTTCCCCACCCCCCAGGCCCACCGGAGGCAGCCTGTTTCTCTAGTTCCAGTGGGCCCAGAAGGCCCAAAAATCAGCTGGCCTGCGTGCGCATGCGTGGCGGAGCTAAGCTCCCATGCCCACCGATATGGTTTTGCATGCCACCTATGGCACATGTGCCAGATTCATCATCCTGGCCCTATATCAAGGTGTACATAATTATTAGGCAGCTTCTTTTCCTCAGACAAAATGGGCCAAAAAAGAGATTTAACTGACTCTGAAAAGTCAAAAATTGTAAAAACTCTTGAAATTGTTAAGATATTGGGGCAGAACCATCAAATGTTTTGTTGCAGTCAACAGGGTCGTTAAGAAACGTGTTGAAAAAAAAGGCACACATTAACTTCAAAGATCTGAGAAGAATAAAACATGAAGCTACTGGGAATCCATTATTCTTCGGTGCTGTCATATTCCAGAACTGCAATCTACCTGGAGTGCCCAGAAGTACAAGGTGTTCAGTGCTCAGAGACATGGCCAAGGTAAGGAAGGCTGAAACCTGACCACCACTGAACGAGACACATAAGTTGAAATGGCAAGACTGGGCCAAGAAATATTTGAAGACACATTTTTCAAAGGTTCTATGGACTGATGAGATGGGAGTGATTCTTGTTGGACCAGATGAATGAGCCCATGGCTGGATCAGTAATGGACACAGAACTCCCCTCTGACTCAGATGCCAGCAAGATGGAGTTGCGGTACTGGTATGGGCTGGTATAATTAAAGATGAGCTAGTTGAACTTTTTCGAGTTTAAGATGGACTCAAAAACAACTCTCAAGCCTACTGCCAGTTTTTAGAAGACACTTTCTTCAAGCAGTGGTACAAGGAAAAATCTGCATCTTTCAAGAAGACAATGATTTTTATGCAGGACAATGCTCCATTAAGTATTCCACTGCATGGCTAGCTAGTAAAGGCCTTAAAGGTGAAAGAATAATGGCATGCCACTCTTCCAAACTGTATTGAGAAATTGTGGAACATTCTTAAACGGGAGATTTACAGTGAAGGAAAACACTACATCACTCTGTACAGTGTCTGGGAGGCTGTGGTTGCTGCTGCATAAAAAGTTGATTGTCAACAGATCAAGAAACTGACAGATTCCATGAATGGAAGGCTTATAACTGTTATTAAAAAGAAGGGTGGCTATATTGGTCACTGATTTTTTTTTGGGGGGGAAATGTCATTTTGAGTTGTTTATTATTCCCACTTTAACAGATGCATTTAATTGCATAATAATTCTGCACACTAATAGTTACCCAATAATTGTGCAAACAGGTATTATCCTAAAAAAGCCAAAACCTCACTTTTACTTTCTTAAATATTCAGGTTTGAAGTTTATTAATATTTTGAATTGACCAAGAGCACTGTAGTTGTTCAATAATAAAATTAATCCTCCAAAATACAACTTGCCTAATAATTGTTCACACAGTGTACTAACATGCCTGAAATTAGATTTGTTGCAGCACCCCCGTAGTCATACGATCAAAATTTAGATGCTTGACAAAATGCAGGGGTGCCGCAACTCCCCCACCTATCTTTCCCACCATTACCAATCTTTCGCACCATCACTGCCTGAAGCAGCTGCCAATGCCCAGGGCTTGCATCGCTGCTGCCACTAAGAAATGCCACCTCACTGCATTCTGTAACATATGAGTCTTGGTTGTCCCAAAGGTGCTTTTTCAAGTGGCAACTGGACTTTCTGGTTTTTCTTTTTTCTTTTTTTTTTGTTTGAAGACATTTCGCTTCCCATCCTTCTTGGATGAGAAGCAAAATGTCTTCAAACAAACAAAAAAAAGAAAAATCAGAAAGTCCAGTTGCCTCTTGAAAAAGCACCTTTGGGACAACCATGACCTGAATGACTGAGAATCTCCACTGACATGTGAGTCTTGGGGAATGGTATGATTGCCCTGCCACTAAGCACTCCAAGTATCAGTTGTGGACACTTATTTGCAGACACTTTTTTTCTTGCTGAGGCACCAATATGAGGCAGTTCTCAGTCACTTTCATTTCTGTTGCTTGTACCACACAACTTCAGAAGCCTTTGGAGGTCCCGCACAACCTCTGGAAGTCTTTCATGTCTTTGGAAGCCTCTGGAAATTCCACATGAACAGACTTTCCCTAGACTTCCAAGGTCTAATGGGGATTTTGAAGAATGGAGCCTGTTCATGTGGGGCTGTGCAGGACAATCTAGACTGGGTGAAAAAGGTGGATGTGGGGAGGTGGGAGGCATCTGGCAGCAACGACACAAAGGCTGATTTAGAGGTCTAAATGGTGGCAGATTTCTCAGACTGCTGAAGGTAGTGGGGATGAGGGTAGGGACCCTTTGAAATTGTGAGAGGAGGGCAGGGATAAACACTCCAAATGTTGTCATCGGTGATCACAGGGGCACTGCAACAGACCTAACTTCAGGCATGGGTTGTAACTTCCTTTATTCAGGACCATCTTAATGTTCAGCTAAGAATGCTGAATGCTCTGAGTCTCTACTTCAGGCCCAGGCCCTGCCTCCAAACTGCTGCATTTCAGAACTGAGCTGGGGCAACTGCAGCTTTGCACTGCACTGCACCTACCCAGCATATGTGACCTGTTTTGGGCCTCCTCCTCTCCCAGGCACTCCCTCCCCCCTGCTTAAGGTCACTTAACAATCTCAACAGGGAAAGTCAGCATTGGGATCATTGCATAAAACAGTAACATAGGCATCTCACTTAACAAACACAATGACTTATGACCAAAATACTGGGCTCAATTGTGGTCGAGGATTCCCTATAACATAAAAGATAGCTATGGTTTAAGCGCATGAAAATGAAAACTAGTGACTATGAGATTAACTACTCAGGTTTTTTTAAAAAAAATTGAACTTTATTTTCCATATTTACTATCTTCACAATTTTTAAATTATTTTCTTTTCATTTTTACAATAAATACCAAGTTCCTAAAAATAAATATATACACAGTACCTTAAATGCTGCTATTGTTGAATCAAAATCATAAAAGATGGCCTTGTGAAAATGTCTTTCCTGAAATCTTTAAGAATAAACTTTTATATAGTACGCTGCAATTGAAAAATCTTTTAATCAGTGTTTAGCATAAAAGGCAATAGATCAAACCCCAAATCATTGCATAAGTACAGCTTTTTCATGCTAAAGATCTTATTTTATCTTTGGCGAGTATTCTAAGGAGCCACATTAAAAAATGTAGACAGAATTCAACAAAAATTAAACTCAATTGTTGAAATTAATTCAGATTATCATTACATGTGTATTTCTATTTTAACAGTTTATCTGTTCTACACATTAACATACAATTTCCCATCAACTTTTAGAGGACTATGGAGCTGCATCCAAATAACCATTGCAGTTTCGGAAGCTTGAACTGTTCATCTCTGTCAAACCATTAACTATTTCTCTATTTTATTAGGATTCAACAACACATACTTTGCAAAATATACTTTGATTACTCCTAACACATTTGAGCATAGGAAAGCATACCAAGATTTGAAGGTGAACTTTTTTATTCAGAGTATTTTAAAGGTGGGGGATGAAGATAAGGGATGGCTACATTCTTTGAAATTATTTCAAAAACATCTCCTTATCACTGCTATTTAACAGCTGTTGCCTTTAATTTTGTCTCGGCGCCAGTATTTATCCATAACTGGCATCTATATTAAGCTATCACTGGGAAGTTTTTAATTTTGGGTTACAAAGTGTGAACAGCCTTATTTATTTTTGTCATATATGAAACTCGTGAATAATGTTGCATTTGGTGGTTGAGTGGTCATGATGCAGAATTCTGAAATAAGGTGCTAGGATCACTACCAGGAATTTAAAGGTTAGGGATAGTGGCTGTTGTGGATTGTGAACAATGCACAGAATATATAAACTTCAGAAGTGCTCTGCTGAATTATTTTTGTCAGGACTTGGAAGGCAGCATGTAGCCCTCTTCATCAACCTCTCAATGGATATAATTGCTAGCAGGATTAGTGCCAGTGGTATTTTTAAATTTTAAACTGCTTGTTTATTGCTTGTTATGTTTTTATTTAATCTGTGAAATAATGGGGGTCATTTTGGAGTCTAGCAGACAGAAAACTTGTGAATGAATATTTAAGGCATAATCAAATATAGCTAGTCCTCAATTTACGACAGTTTATTTAGTGACCATTCAAAGTTACAATAGCACTGAAAAAAGTAATTTATGACCAACTTTCACATTTATCACCATTGCAGCATCCCATGGTCACATGATCAAAGTTCAGATTCTTGACAACTGATACGGTTGCACTGTCCTGGGATCATGTGATCACCTTTTGTGACTTTCTGATAAGCAAAGGAATGGGGAAGCCAGATTCACTTAACAACCATGTTACTAATTTAACAACTGCAGTGATTCACTTAACAACTGTGGCAGGTCGTAAAATGGGCCAAAATTAACTTAACAAATGTCTCGCTTAGCGACAAAATGTTTTGTTTAGCGACAAAAATTTTTTGAGTCAATTGTAATTGAAAGTCAAAAACTACCTGTAGATTCAACTCTTAGTATTATATTACAAAGATCATGAATACAAACCTTTATACAGCAATTTGATAGTTAAAGATATTTCATTTACAAGTATTAATTTTGCCACTGCATTCCCTTATATGTGTTTTGAGCAATTCAGTATATAAATTGAGGAATAGGTATGCAACTGTAAAGCTGATGAAATGTAAGGCCAATGCAATGAGAATGAATCAGCATTCGTTTAGCCAGCTTGAGATTCTGAAGGGGTTCACACAAGTCTTTTACCACTTTTAAGAGATGTCTATATAAAGGTGGCCATGAGAGGGCGTATCTCTCTCTCTTCGTGTATATATCTCCTTTGCTAAATTCTCCGTGTAGAGAAGATTGATTACTCATCAGGTATTTGCTACCACATATTTTTCTGTATATATCTTGTATATAAACAACTGTTAATTGTCTAAGTCTCTGTGTGCTGTGGTTTGCTCCTGGTTGTCTACTAAAAGTAGTCACGCTGCAAATGCTCTGACAGGTTACAATCCCAGTCCAGAGAGAAGGCCAGAGTAACTAGACAGCTTAGAGGGAAGAGTAAGCCAGTGGGAACTTGCACTAGAGTAAGTGGTTTAAATCATGGTTAGCAGGCAACATGGCCTCCATTGGCATAATGGGAGGAGGTTTCTTGGTATCTCAGCTGAATGAGACAAACTGCCTCTCCTGAAGTGTGAAGATGGAGATGTACCTGCGGCGAGAGGAGTTGTGGACAATTGTTTCTAATACACCAACAGTTCTGGGTGATGGGGACCAAAGGAAAAATGAAAAGACATTAGCCAGCATAATTCTTGCCTTGGAAGACAGTCAGCTAATAGACATGAGTGGTCCTCAGTCTGCAAAAGAGTGCTGAGAGGTGCTGCACAGTGTGTATGTGAGACACACTGCGGGCAGCATGTTGCTGACTAGACGATTGTATAAGGCCTAGCTGAAGCCAGGAGAGTGTATGTCCACGCATCTGCAGAATATGAGGAGTACATTCCACTCGTTAGAGAATAGAGGAATGACGTTTACTGAAGCACACAAGGTCTATGTGGTGCTCAGTTCCTTGGACAGTTCATGGGATGCTCTTGTGACCAGTCTGGAGTCTATGCAAGTGTGGGATTTAACCATGGCATATTTAACTGGTGAACTGTTAGAGAAGGAGCAGAAATGGCTGGAGAGGAGACCAGGAAATGGAGGATAGAGCCTACATCACAGACCAGTATCTACAAAGATTCAGGATGGCAGCAGACAAACTGAGAAAGTGAACTTTATGAAGATATGCTACTTGTGTGGATCTACTAAGCATCTCCAGAGACACTGCCCTGAGAGGAGAAACATGAGGTGTTCTCCAGTGTCGTTTTCCCTGACAGCAACTGTGTCTGCAAACACCGGGAACACTTGGTTGTTGGATAGTAGGGTGAGCCAGCACATCGTAAATAATCCACAAGTATTTTCAGGTTTAAGACCACCCAAGCAAACATGTGTTGGTTTGGTTAATGGTAAAAGAGCTGCTGTAAAAGGGGAAGATAATGTTTATGTACCAAAAATAGATGATACATTGTACAATGTCTTATATGTACCTGCATTAGAGAATAATCTGTTGAGTATATCCATGTTAGATAGGCAGGGTTATGAATTCCTATTTGCAGGAGGAGAGTACTCCATTAGGAAAGTGGGAGGATACATGCATGAGGAGTTAAGAAGAATGGCCTGTATGTTCTAGGAAGGTATGAGAATAGGTGTGCATGGACACGTACAAAGGCTTCCACATATGATGAATGTGTACATTTGTTGAATAAGGGAGGTGAGCATGCTAGTTATAGAGGGCTGCAGAAGACACCAGACCCAGCTAGGTGGCATAAGTCACAGCAAAAGTCAAAGCAGTCCAAGAGATATTTAAAGTGTGCTGTTTGTAATGAGGCACAATACAGGATGTATCCTGTGAGTAGACAAAATACAAGGCAAGCAAACAGTGTGAGATCTAGGAGTCCTGAATGGTGTGTTAAAGTTATACCTCCTGAGCGGTTCACTGCAAGTGGGGTTAGAGTGGGTGGTATTCATTAAGAAATATGGTCATGGTCATTGCCTAAGGAACAAGATAAATGGAGGAAGCCAAAGTTAAAGAGAAAAACAGGCAGGCAGATAAACCAAACCAAAGAGATTGAGTGAGATTGGAAAAGTAAAATATCCAGCTAAGAGAGGGTAAACAGAATGTAATGGAGATTAATGAAACAGAGTGTACAAAGTCAGTAGATAATGACTGTAGTAATAGTTTCAGCAGCAATAGTTTCAGTCGTAAAGGTACTAGTAGTGTGTGTAGCAATGAGAATAGTAACTGTAGCAGGAGACAACGATATAATATAAACATTAAGCATTGGGAATGTGTTAAACATTTAGCTGTTCAGCTTAAATGGGAGGAGTGTCAGGATAATGATGATTTAATGCTAACCAGCCAATGTAAGACTGATGCAACTGTAAAGCTGATGAAATGTAAGGCCAATGCCATGAGAATAACTCAGCATCGGTATAGGCAGTTTAAGACTCTGAAGGGGTCCACACAAGTCTTTTACTACTTTAAGAGGTGTCTATATAAAGGCAGCCATGAGAGGGCATCTCTCTCTCTCTTTGTGTATATCCTTTGCTAAGTTCTCCGTGTAGAGAAGACTGATTACTTGTCAGGTATGTTTCTGTATATATCTTGTATATAAACCACTGTTAATTGTCTAAGTCTCTGCTGTATGCTGTGTTCTGGTCCTGAGTTGTCTCCTAAAAGTAGTCATGCTGCAAACCCGCTGACAAGGTATGAAGTTAAAAAACATAATAAGATAATAATTAATTACTTATGAACAAATATAGCTGGTATAGATAGATATTTTATAATTTTATGGGCACTGATACTTCAAAATGTTATCCACTTGAAGCTTTAAAAGAATATTAAAAAGTACATACCTGGATCTAAGCATAGCAATTTCCTCACTGGAAACATGTAACTGGTTTAGTAAGTTGGTGATATGTCTAATATGTTCATGTTCAAGAACCATTCCAACATTAATAAGCTATAGTAACAAAAAACCCATTGATAAAGAACTTTTTCAATTAAGTGCTTGCAAAATTATTTACAAAAACAAGGAAAAAATAGATAATATATGTCAAAGGCTCCATATAGTCAATGTGTTTATGTCAAGCTAACAGTTGATGACAACATTTTCATAGTTCCATATATTCAATCCAGATATTGCTAAATTAACCAGGGGCTACTCAATAGCCGCAATATAATACTATATTGATAAGATGGTCAGAGTATACTTTAATATGAAACAGCCAATAGATTCAAAGCAAATTTTTATAACCAATAAACAAACTATAATATTATTTAATAATGTATACTTTTAGATTTTCATTGTATGTATATTTAAAAGTGTTGAAAAGTAGTAGCAGTTGGCTTTCTTTCTAATATTATATAGGTTCAATCTCTACCAAAGTCTACAGGTAATGGTAGATGCTGAAATTTTAGGTGGACAACTCTTATTCAAATAATTGATGCCAAATCTTTCATGCATTTACCATTTTAGCAAAACCAAAAAATGATATTATTTATTATTCACTCAAATTTATTAGTTGACCAACTCCAATTGATTCTACAATATTTCTATTGTATTTCCAAAAATTTACTCCTTTCTCATGCTTTTAACTTATAATCAACATAGTACTTTTTAAACATGGTCATTTTAATTTAACCTTCTCCATCTTCTGGAATTTATTTTATGTGGGCTGCATTTTAGTTGAAAATGCCAATAAACCATTTTAAAAATAGGTATCACTCTAAAAATATGATACTGTTCTTGTTCTTTGGTGATAAACTATAAAAATAAAAAAGTGTTATTTGTGAGATTATTTCCAATGTACCATATAGTCTCTAGAAACAAAGTTTCTAAGAAGAAATTAAATAATCCAAATCATACCTTATGAAAGATATCAGATAATTCAGGTACTGCTTCTTTTACTTTCATCAAAGCCACTTTTTCAAATATTTTGAGTAGAATATCTATAGTTGGCTAAGAAAAAAAAAGCACCTTAATATTTAAAATATGAAATTTACAAAAAGATAAGCAATGTTAAAGATTCTTGTTTCCACAACTTCAAGAAGTTTTGAAATACGCCTAATGTCATATTACCACTTGTGAAATGGCTTGAATTCAAATTCTGTGCAATTATCACAAACAGAATTTAAAGACCAGACAATATAATCCTGTGGAAACTAACCATATCTATCATCTCTAAATTGTTTTCAGATCATTTCTGGCATGATATCATAAGAAATTAATTGGATATCCATGGGAATTCTAAACTAAACAACTAAACAGCAATCCAAAATCCAAACAGCATGTAAATGTAAAGATATTACAATAAACTAAAAATACTCCACTTAACTGAGAGTAGGTTCAATTAGAACGAGCCTTGGTGGAGCAGCGGACTAAAGTGCTGTTAAAGTAGCACTTAGCTGCCAGCTGCCTGCAATTACTGCGAGCTCAAATCTCACTAGACTCAAGGTTGATTCAGCCTTCCATCCTTCCAAGGTAGGTAAAATGAGGGCCCGGATTGTGGGGGCAATAAACTGACTTTGTATAAAAAAGAACACCTCTTGGGGGGGGGGGGGGGAACCAAAAGCCCTACTAAGCAGGTATATACAAAAGTATGAAGGCTATTGCTTAACGCACTGTAAGCCATCCTGAGTCTCAGAGAAGGGCGGCATATAAATCTAACAAATAAATAAATAAATTAAATTCATTGGAATATATAGAATATTATTAAACACATTGAAGGATCACTTACTAATATTTTAATTCTGATGCCAGTGTGTACTACATGAAAAAGTTCTTTCAGCAAACAGGACTGAAGCAAAGATGTTAGGAGATCATGAAACATTTGCAAATCCAAGTGATATACGGAGGTACTTTTTTTGCAGTAATCTGAGAATATATGTACTAAATAAAACAGGAAATTTAAAGGTGAACACAAACAGTAATTTATTTTTGAAATGATTTAGAGATAATCTTCAATTTTGTTCGTTTCATGATGGGTCAAAGTTATAATAACCTTAGAAAGGATGCTTTATGACCTATAATTAGACTGATGACCATTGCAAACCATTGCATTATCCCAGAAGTCAAGTGATCTCAATTTGGTCGCATGAAAATTGTCTCACATTTACAACTGGTTGTAGCATCCTAAAATATATGATCAAATTTGTGACCTTTTTTGCCAATTTCCATTGGGGGAAGTGGATTTGCTTATTAAACACAGTCACTCACTTTACAACAATCATTAAGATAGTCATAAAATTGAATCTAGTAACATGGTAACTTAAATTATGACTGCAATGTCTTAGGATGGAAATTCTGATCCCTAGTGTGATTGTAAGTCAAGATTATCTGTATTGATTTTGAAAAAGTAAAACACATAAAAAAGATACAATGGAAATTCAGTTTTAGAAAGGGATGTAGAAAGGGATTTGTCTAGAGTATCATTTTTTCATATAATTTTTGTAATCTTATTTCTTATATATCGGTATTCCATGAAACATGAGTTAAAAATGAATTATTTTTTCAATTTATACTTATTTATATAAATTTTATAATCCAAAATGTTTTATGTTATGCATCTAAAAATATTCACTTGCTTAATTAAAACAGCTAAAACTTGAGTATTTCAAATTCCTCTTTATCTTAAGTATGAAATGGGATGAAAGAATAGTTAATAAACTATAACCTTCAGAATTAAATGTCTAGTGTTTTCGAAATACAGTGATCTTGCCTATAGAACTTTATCTTGAAGAATGACTTTTAACTTTTTCTTTTAACTATGAATAGTCATTAATTTCACATGTGTTCCCTAGCAATATTAGTTTTCAGAATTAAAATCTCTATGTATTATTTTAAATATTCTATTTAAATATTTAAATATTGATAAAGTTTTCAATACCAGGAACTCATGCCATAACACATTTTATTTCAGCTGGAATTCTAGTTCTAGTTCTCATGTAAAAGGATTGTCTTTGGATAGCTGTTTGAAGATTTTTGTATGTTTGGAATCTACATACCTATCTGACTACTAATATTGATGACTTGGCAACCTATTAATTCCTAATTTCCTATTACTTGTGAACCGTTATACTGTGCTAGGATAAAGATATAAAAAATATACACTGGCTTCAGCTTTATGGATCTGATATCAATAGATCTCTAAACTAGATCAAATCTGACTGAATTAAGTGACACTTTTCTAACATCAACTAGATTAAATTCAAATTATTTTAATGTCAACTTTTTACTCAGTAGTGAAATATCAGGATAATTCTTGAGCTATTAATATATATTACATTCTGAAAATCAACAGATGTCAATCTCAAGCGCAACATATTGAATATGTAGTAATGTTGAATTTTTATTACCTGCCCGTTGCAGCAAAACTACGCCACCAATACTTATATATTTCTTAATTATTTCATTGCAAAGCTAGTAAATAAAATAAAATTACAAAGTTAATACTCTTTGCTAAAAAAGAAAAAAAACAGTTCAAATTTATATTATTTACTTTAAAATCCAAATAGTACCAAAACTATTTTTCAGATAGTCAAAAGATAACACATAATTTTCTTCTATTATTATACATTTATTGTAAACAAATTATTTTTAGAGGCTACAATTCAAAGCACGTTTATATGGATATGTATATCCTGTAAGTATTACTAGAACATTTCTTATACAGCTAATCATAAATATGTTAAATCAAAGCTAAACTATATTTGTTTATTTTTATTCTAATACGTTTTACTTTTACTGTAGGCCACACTAACTGCATGCAGCAAATATCAAACTTTGTAGTATTTTACTGAAATCTATTCATTTTTATCATAAACTTCCTCTAAATCAACAAATATCTAATGAATTTAAAGATTTAATAGTCATATAAATGATTTGTTAAAAAGCAAATATTTATGATGATTTTGATGGTTGTATTATGGTTGAAAGTTAGCAAAATATTTTATACTGAAATGGAACATGTTTTTACCTTATCATCTCTTGATATAAGAACATGTGAAAACCAGCAGTTTGGTTTCTCACAGCCATTCAATGAATTGAAATAGTATCTGCAGTATCCACGGGGTAAAGTCAATCCTAAATTAGTCTGCAAAATTATTTAAAGAAAGATAAAGTATTTTTGTTTTCAGATTCATTTAAAACCAAAATGGAGGAAGGAGAAAAAGTAAGATTTCTCTGGTATATACTTTTTGAAATCAAAGCTTGTAAGTAACAAAAGTAAAGAGTACTTAAATGTTAAACTTAGTATGGTATTTTTCTTTTCTATAATGAAAGCAGTTTAGTAAAATGAGTTGGAAAAAAAAGAAATTAAATCTACCTTCCGATTCAGGAATTTATCAATATTAAAATTTCTTTGAAGATAACAATATACAAAACTATTTCAAGACAATACAAAATCAGTTTTATTACAATTCAAATTTTAAGATCTTTCCCTTCTAAATAATGAGTATCATTAAGCTAAGATAACCAATGTACTAGAAGGAATTATATTAACCTTTTTGTCCTAAAAATGAAAGTGATTATTCTTATGTGTTATTGTGAATTGGTGGCACAAAACCTATGGACTAAACTAGTGGTGGGATTCAAATTTTTTAACAACTGGTTCTGTGGGCGTAGCTTATTGCGGGGAGTGGCTTGATGGTCATGTAACCGGGTGGATATGGCTCAGTGGTCATGTGACCGGGTGGCCGTGGCTATGTGCATAGGGACTATTCAGAGGATTGAAAAACGTCATTTCTGACCGGTCCTCTCACTTTTGACCGGTCCTCACACTTATTACCATTCTCACATTTATGCCTGTTGCAGCATTCTTAACAACCGTGTCACTCATTTCACAACTGCTTCTCTTCACTATGGTGACAAGATAGGACGCAAAACGTAAAATGTTAGGACAGTCATAAGTGCGAGGATTGGTCAAAAGTGGGAGGACCAGTCAAAAATAACTTTTTCAGCCCTCTGAGTAGTCCCTATGCACATAGGGACTACCCAGAGGGCTGAAAAAAGTGATTTCTGACAGGTCCTTGCACTTTTGACCGGTCCTCACACTTATGACAGCTCATCATTTATGCCCATTGCAGCATTATTAACAACCATGTCACTCATTTCACAACTGTGGTGCTTCATATGACCAGTTGGGCATGGCCAGGTGGTCATGTGGCATCGCTTCTTTGCCCTAATGACAGTTTGCTGCAATGGTCATGTGAAAAATGGTCATAAGTCACTTTTTTCAGTGCCATTGTAACTGTTGTAAGTCAAGGATTACCTGTACAAAAATACAAAAAGTTTCTTTGCTTGCAAAAAGCTGCCCTAAATACCAATCTTTAGATTAGAAATACCTGCAAACTGGAATTACAAATCAGGCAGGGTGCCAGAGCACCTTGAGGAATTAAAGTAGTTAAAATGCAATGATAACTATCAGCAGCCAACTCTTGCTCATAAAATGAAACCCTTTAGCAGAGGTCATTTAAGCTCTGCAGAATGAAGCGAAGGAGCAAACACAGTACCTGTTGCTTGTTAAACCAATTACCAGAAAAAATAAACACAGAAACTAGTCAGATTTTCGAAGCTGCTCCTTTTCAGGAACAGAGATTAACATTTTTCCTTCCAAACAAAGCTGAACAGGGAAAATTATCTCATCACTAAACATAGGATTAAACATCACCAAGCACAGAATTAAACTTTACCAAAAACCAGTTTTAGACCAAAAGTCAGAAAGGGTATGTAACACCTCTGGATGTCAATCTTTCTAGCTAGCCAATAAGCTTTACTGAATGTCACTCATCTTGGTTTCTTGTCATTAAAAGCTTCTGCTTTGTAATTCAATTATTTCTTCAAAGTGCTGATTATTGCACCCTGGCTGGAAGAACTCCCAACAGGGGAATATTTCCTCCCAACAGTGGTGTAAAAAGCTTAAAACAACCCTTCCCCTTTAAGAAAGTCAAGCTAAAAAAACAAACAAACCTCAGAGAAGCTCCGGAACCAGAAGCAACAGTAAGTTTAGGCGTATTGCCAAGAATGTAATAAGGGTTAATGGAGAGGCAGTTTCTGTAAACAGGGCAATAAAGATTAGGCTAGGAAACAATTCCTTTACAGGATTAACCCTGTAAAGTGGGGGGAGGGGGGGAGATTTATTCTAACAACCGGTTCTCCAAATTGCTTAACTACTTAACAACCGGTTCTACTGAACTGGTAGAATCCAACCACTGGGCTAAACGCTGCTGAATACTTTTTCAAAGAATTTTTAATAAGGCAAAGATACATGTATCCTGATTTATGACCAGTTGCTTAGCAACCATTCAAACTTATGACTTACTGGAACAAGCAAGTTACTACCCAGTTCCAACTGTTGCCGCCGGTCACATGACTGCATTTCAGACATTCAGCAACCCAGCTGGATTTATGGCTATCTGCAGTGTTTTGCAATCATGTGACTTAGCTTTACAATATTTTTGCCAAAATAAAAATGACTTATGGTTTTAGGAAAAACCACATCATAGCGAACAATGGGCTTATTTAATGACTGTCATGTTAATTTAACAACCACACTTTTTAATGATCACCACAAAAAAAGATCATAAAATCAGGTGAGTTATGTCACTCACCCAATTTATGACCATCACAATGTATGACCGTAATGGGTGAACTCTATTATGGTATTGAGGACTACCCATGATGCACAACCACTCCAAGAATTACATAGCTGCCTTATAAATCTCAATTAGAGAAATAATGTTTATAAACACAACACATGGGGAGTGTTTCTCATGTGCCTTGACAGTCAGATACAGTAGACACAAATTTCTAATGCACGCAGTGTGAAATATCTGAAGAATGTAAAGTTTGTCATGCTATCCCATGATTGATGAGAACACAAATAGAAAAATGATAACAATGTTGATGGTATACTAATAAACATTGAGCGCAATCGCCAGTGAGGCTATACCTTCACGTGGCTGTGGGGCTTATGTGCTCTGAGAAAGATGAGAGCTATTCTATAGGTTCAACTATACTGGACATGTCTTATCAGAGGAATCCAAAAAGGAGTGCCATTCCCATAAAAAAATATGGTGAGACATAAATTATAAAAATCCATACCGACTCAGTTGTTGCCCAGGTAAAAGAGGACCACTTTAGGTATTGGAGTTCCTAGACATCTGGTTGAGAAATGGGCTACAGGATTCAAGACTGTTGGCTGAGCAACCAGACCCAGCAATGGCAGAACTATTGGAAGGAAAGGTATTTAAAACAAAGAAATAATAATCTGTTATTTCGGATCAAGTCCAAAAAGGCCAATCCATCAATGAAGAAACTGCAGTGAATCAGTTAATATCTGACAAGGAAGTTCTGGACACAGATATGGAATTGCCCAAAGTAATACAACAAGGATGCAGCTTGCTTAAAAGAGGAGATTAAGAATAAAAAAGAAGTTGAAATAAAATAACTTGTAATAACAGCAGAAATGGTGAAAAAAAGAGCAAGGAAGATCAAAAATTGGTTAACATCTGATGAAGATGAACCGCATAGTTTTTGATTGAAACATCTGAGTGATCTATATCCACTTGCTGCCAAGCAGTTTAACAACATATTGCAAGAAGGTGAAATTGAAAAGTGGTCAATATCTGGCAAAAGCTAGCTGATAATGAACTATCCAGGAAAGAGGCAGCATCAGATAACTACAGTCAATTATCAGCTGGCCAATGACTTTCGAAGTATTTATTTATGTGATAGCTGATGCAATCCAACAGTATCTATTTGAAAATAAGCTCTTTCTATTTGAGCAGATGAGGAAAAAAAGATCAACTGCTAATAGACAAGATTCTGGAAAACTACAGGATAAGTATGAATGTACTTAAATGTGGCATGGATTGATTACAAGAAGGCATTCGACTCTCTGCTACATGATTGGGATAATCAATAGAATTAAGAAATAAGAAGAAATAAGGTGAGTCAACAGAAATATCAGAAGCTGTGCAAAGATCAATGGCACAATGAAAGACAAGTTTACTGGTCAATAGTGGTAGATTGATAGAAACTAATAACAAGTGACAATGACCACTTTGTCCTCTGTGAACAATACTGAATAATTGGGTCATGGCTATCAAAAATTAAAAACATCTGCCAAACTATTCACCTCCTTTATATGGAAAATCTGAAGTTGTATGGAAAAATACCATCTGAAATAGAATCAGTATTCAACACTGTCTGTATATACAGGCAAGATATTGCAATGGAGTTTGGACTAGACAAATGTGCCAAGTTCAACAGCAAATAGGGAAACTTTTGAAAACTGAAAGAATCAAGATGCCCTATAGAAATAATATTGGGAGTCTGGATGAAGACTATCACTACAAATATCTGGGCATACTTCAACATCAAGCATACTGAAATCAAGAAAAAGGTTAGAAATAAATATATCAAGAGAGTGTAAAAGTCCAAACTCAGTGGAGGAAATTAATACCTGGACAAATCCAGTAATTAGATACACAGCCGGAGTAGGGACTGAATTCAAGCAGAACCAAAAGCCATAGATAGAAGACTAGAAAATAATGAAAATGAATTGTGCTTTTCATCCACACAACGATGTTGACATACTCTATTAACGAAGAGAAATAGATGGACATGGAAGAAGAAAAAAAGGCATTGGAAGAATACCTGAAGGACGGAGAAGATGCACTGAAGCTATAACACAAGGAAGGTCTACTGAGTACTGGAGAGACCAAACTGGCCTACAAGAAAAACAAAGAAGAAAAAAGAGGCATGGGAAAACAAAGCATTACAAGGCTACATGACTACAAACAATGGCTTGACAAATAGCAACAATGGTGCATTGGAAGATTTTTAAGAAATACCATTTGCCTGCAAGCAAGTTCTGGTGGGACCAGAAAAGAGATAAAGCTATATAAAATGAAGAAGATTAAGTATCTTCAACTTTAGAATTCAAATAGACAGGCACCTGCCACATAACACCCAAGACTCAACAACCGTTGATAAGAAAACAAAAAAGTTTGGATAGACTGTATTTTATTTATTTATTTATTTTATTAAATTTATATACCGCCCTTCTCCTAGTGGACTCAGGGCGGTGTACAGCCAAAAATAAAAAAGCACTCCAATACAAAATTTAAAATATTAATAAAAGAATTAAATAATTTTGGCCCAATAAATTTAAAAAATAGGCAATTAAAATTTAAAACCCATAAAACTTTAAGCTTAAAAAAGAGGGGGGGGGGGTTACGCCAGCCCAGCTTGACAAAATAAAAAAGTTTTTAGGGCACGGCGGAAAGCCCGGAGATCAGGTATCGTACGGATCTCCGGGGGCAAATCGTTCCAGAGGGCTGGTGCTGCCACAGAGAAGGCTCTCCCCCTGGGTGTCGCCAGCCACATTGTCTGGCTGATGGCACCCTGAGGAGTCCCTCTCTGTGGGAGCGAACTGGCCGGTGGGAGGCTATCGGTAGCAGAAGGCGGTCCCGCAAGTACCCAGGCCCTATGCCATGGAGCGCTTTAAAGGTGGTCACCAACACCTTGAAGCGCACCCGGAAGACCACCGGAAGCCAATGCAGCTCACGCAGGAGAGGTGTCACATGGGAGTGCCCCCTTGCTCCCATAATCCCCCGCGCGGCCGCATTCTGCACCAGTTGGAGCCTCCGGGTGCACCTCAAGGGGAGCCCCATGTAGAGAGCATTGCAGTAGTCCAGGCGGGAAATGACGAGTGCCTGAGTGACTGTGCGTAAGGAGTCCCGATCTAGATAGGGACGCAACTGGCGTATCAGGCGAGCCTGATAAAAAGCCCCCCTGGCCACGGCCGTCACATGCTCCTCCAAAGACAGCCGTGCATCCAGGAGGACGCCCAAGTTGCGAGCCCTATCCGTGGGGGCCAATGACTCGCCCCCAATGGTCAGTGATGGAGTCAACTGGCCATATCGGGACGCCGGAAGCCACAGCCACTCGGTCTTGGAGGGGTTGAGTTGGAGCCTGTTGCCCCCCATCCAGATCCGCACGGCCTCCAGGCATCGGGACATCACTTCCACGGCATCGTTGGGGTGGCCTGGGGTGGAGAAGTACAGCTGAGTATCATCAGCGTACTGATGGAACTTCACCCCAAAGCCACGGATGATCTCGCCCAGCGGCTTCACATATGTTGAACAGAAGGGGCGAAAGGACCGACCCTTGCGGCACTCCACAAGAGAGGCGCCTCGGGGTCGACCTCTGCCCCCCTGCCAACACCGTCTGCGACCGGTCAGAGAGATAGGAGGAGAACCACTGCAAAACGGTGCCCCCCACTCCCAACCCCTCCAGCCGGCGCAGCATGATACCATGGTCGATGGTATCAAAAGCCGCTGAGAGATCTAACAGGACCAGGATAGAGGAGCAACCCCTATCCCGAGCCCTCCAGAGATCATCCACCAACGCGACCAATGCCGTTTCCGTGCTGTACCCGGGCCTGAAGCCGGACTGGAGCGGATCCAGATAGACAGCTTCATCCAGATACCCAGGAAGTTGATGCGCCACCACACTCTCAACAACCTTCGCCAAGAAGGGAAGGTTGGAGACTGGACAATAATTAGCCAAAATAGCTGGGTCCAGAGAAGGCTTCTTGAGGAGAGGCCTCACCACCGCCTCTTTCAAGGCAACTGGCAAGACACCCTCACTCAAAGAAGCGTTAATAATCCTCTGGAGCCAGCCTCGTGTAACCTCCTGGGAGGCCAGCACCAACCAGGAGGGACACGGGTCCAATAAACATGTGGTCGCGTTCAGCCGCCTCAGTATTCTGTCCACGTCCTCGGGAGCAACAGGATCGAACTCCTCCCAGATGACATCCTCAAGACCGGCCTCCGTCATCCCACCCGTATCTACCCAGTTGGAGACCAGACCATCCCGAATCTGAGTGATTTTATCGTGCAGAAACTGAACAAAATCCTCAGCACGACCCTGCAAGGGGTCCTCCCGCGCTCCCGGATGAAGGAGGGAGCGGGTCACCCTGAACAGGGCGGCTGGGCGGTTATCTGCCGATGCAATAAGAGCGGAAAAATGGTTACGTTTTGCCACTTTTATCGCCACTAGGTAAGTCTTAATATGAGCTCTTACCAGTGTTCGGTCGGACTCGGAACGGCTGGACCTCCAACTGCTCTCTAGGCGTCTTTTCCGGCGCTTCATCTCCCTTAGCTCCTCGGAGAACCAAGGAGCCAGGTAAGCTCGGCGACGGGTCAGAGGCCGCAAAGGCACGACTCGGTCTAAAGCGTCAGCGGCCGCCCTATCCCAGGCGGCCACCAACCCTTCAGCCGAGCCATGTGTCAGATCCTCAGGAAATGGCCCAAGCTCCATCTGGAACCTCTCCGGGTCCATCAGGCGCCTGGGGCGGAACCATCTAATCTGTTCCGCCTCCCTGCGGCGGGGTGTGGCGGTTAGAAAGTCGAGCCTAAGGAGGGAATGATCTGACCATGACAAGGGCTCAATCACTGTCTCCCCTAATTCAAGATCATTTATCCACTGACCAGAGACAAAAATCAAGTCCAGAGTGTGTCCTCCCGTGTGAGTGGGTTCATGAATTAATTGGGTCAGGTCCATGGCCGTCATGGAAGCCATGAACTCCCGAGCCAACTCAGACGCCTCGCCGACGGATGGCAGGTTGAAATCCCCCATGACCATAAGCCTGGGGGTTTCCACCGCCACCTCGGCAATCACGCTTAGCAGCTCGGGCAGGGCAGCCGACACGTGGCAGGGAGCCAGGTACGCAATCAGCAAACCCATCTGCCTCCCATGTCCCCACTTCACGAGGAGAGACTCACATCCAGCTATCTGAGGTACAGTGGCCTCCCTAGGGACAAGACTTTCCTTTACAAGAACCGCCACCCCCCCCGCCCCTCCCCTGGGACCTTGGCCGATGGAATGCAAAGAAACCCGGTGGGCACATCTCTACGAGGGGGACCCCCCCCCTCCGGGCCCAACCAGGTTTCCGTAATGTAGAGAAAGAACTGGAGAAGATAACAAAATACAAAGACGCCCAAACAGAATAGACTGACTGTGGCAAAAGAAAGCAAAGGTAGAATCAATAGTAAGAAGTACCTTGGCTGAGATCCTAAAACAATTGCAAAAGACAGTGTCAACTCGTGAAGTATTCCTGACCTGCTCTCAAGTTGCCATAGGCAGGGGGATGGGGAACCGAGACTCGTAGCTGCAGCGAGGGAATCACACTTTAGTCAAAACAAAAGCACATTCCAGCCATCTCTATGTCAAGGCCATCGCCACGGATACCCACAGTGGCCGGAGAGAGGGACTCTACAACCCGTGAAATTGCTTTGTTGGGGAATGTGACTGATGACACACCTTCGGGGGAAGGGAAAACAGGGTCAGCGCAAGGGCATGAATTAAGTGAGGTCAGAGTTGGGTTCACTTGGAACATGCCGACATGAAGCTCCTAATAAATAACTGAATTTCTTTTGAAGCTTGGCTCGAGGCTCATTATTTAATTAGGGCATCAGTTGGAACCCTGACAGACAGCTTTACTTGGAACAACTTATATTTTGCAATCGTACCTGTAACACCATCAAATACCCACATCTGTCTATCCCAGGTCCTTGGGAAGGATCTGACAGGCAGATAAAAATTCCAAATCCAATCTGAACATCTAGCTGACTGTGCAATGAACCACAGTAATAATAATTGCTATCTATACCTAGGTACCGTGTTTCCCTAAAAATAAGATCCGGTCTTATATTTTTTAGGGGCTCCGAAAGATCCATTAGGGCTTATTATCTGGGAAAAGATGGTATTGGAGATGGCGAGGACTTGCTCACAGGGACCCAGCATGGAAGGAAGGGTCTGTTTCTTGCAGATTTGTTCTGACCCTCCCTCCTCAGAGGGAGATGGAGAACTAAGCTGGGCTAAAGCAAGAGAAAGAGTGGGGAGAGAAGCCATGCAGCTAATGGCAAGAGGTTCGCTCGCTTCTACATGAAACCTCTCAGAAGACATGGTGTGCAAATGTAAAAGCTGCTCCTTTCAAATCAGTAGCAGCGCCTGGACTCTGGTAGCAGGCCCACTTTGTCCTCTCCCCAGGAGTGTCTTGTCAGTGTCCCTTGATGGCCCCTCCCCTCCCTTGCACAATTTCTAGGGAGGGAGAGGGAGGGAGAGAGAAGGGAGGCACAGTTCCCAGGGAGGGAGAGGGGGTGAGAGAGAAGGGGGGAACAAATGGGAAGGGCACCCAGACTTGCAGCGTTTTTTTTTATTCAGGTGCTGCTGCTGACTTGAAAGAGAGGCTTTTACATTTGCATGCTGGGTCTCCTGAGAGGTCTAGTAGACAGGCAGGTGAGCCACTTGTCCTTATCTCTACAGCTTCTCTCTGCTCTTTCTTCTCTGCTTCAGCCCAGCCTACCCCTAAATCCAGCAGATAAGGAGAAGAGGCTTGCCCGTCTCTCCACAAGACCTCTCAGGAAGCATGCAAATCAAAACGAAGTGCCACAAATCTGGACCCCTTTTCATTTGTGCCCCACTCCCTCCCTGGGAACTGCGCAGGGGCAGGGGAAGGGCCAGCAAGGGGACACTGACAAGACACTCCCAGGGAGAGGATAAAGCACACCTACTGCCAGAGCCCAGGCACTGCTGCTGACTTGGAAGGAGTGGCTTTTACATTTGCACACCATGTTTCCTGAGAGGTCTCATGGAGAGCTGCGTGGCTTCTCTCCCCACTTTCTCCTGTTTCAGCCCAGCCTAGCCCTCCATCTCCCTCCAAGGAGAGAGGCCAGGTTCAAAGGGAAGGTTCGGTTCGGGACAAATCTGCAAGGAACAGACTTTTCCTTTCGCCCTGGGTTCCCGCAAGCAAGCCTGTGGAATAGCCTGAGAAGAGGCAGCCCTCAAGTGACTGCTCTCCTTTTCCCTCCTTCTTGCTTCTGAGATGAAGGATAAAAAGCCCCATCATTCCCTGCTGCCAGAGTGAGGTTACCTGCCTCTCCATGCTTTTCTCACACATGCCCCCTGGGAAAAGCAATGGCTGTACCTTGTGCTGTGTTCAGGTTACTTTTGCAACCCTCCAGGTATGTTGGGCTCATTTGTTTTTGGAAGAGCAGCTGTTCCATTGTCTCAAAACGGGAGGAGGAACATAAAAAGCAATTAAGCAATTAAGATCCCATGAATGGAATGAGCGGCTCAACTGTGGTTCACTGGGTGTGTGCATGGCAACGGTGAGAGCCAAGTGTCAGCTTCGAGGAGAGTTTACAGCAGGGAGCCTTGGATTTGCTTAGGTGGAAATGCACTTGGAGAGAGGGTTGTTTGTAAGTTCAACAAATGATCTTTTAATGGCCATAGGGCAGGGGTGAAATTTCCCAGTTCGGACCGGCTTGGGCAAGTAGGTAGCGATGGCGGCGGGCAGTTCGGAGAACCGGTAGCAAAAATCCCTTCCACCCAGCATCCAGCTTGCTTACCTTCGCTCTTTGGACCGAATCTTGAGCTGCTGGTTGCAACATCTGCCTTGCTTCGTTAGCTGTAATCCCTGCAATCCATTGCATCAGCAAGCAACTGAATCTCCCTGCCTGCAATCAAGCTCATCGGTGAGCAGCTGCCTGCCTGCCCCTCCCCTCTTTGGGAGCTTTAAAAAAAAAGTTAATTGGGGTTTTTTTTAGTTGTTCTTTTTTTAGACCTAGCCATTTAAAGTTTAGGAAATTTTAAATTTAGCTGCTTTTATATAAAAATAAAATAAAATAAAATAAAATAATATTTGTGCAGCTTTCTGAGATTTTGTGTTTCTGTAGTGTTTCACTCCAACTACACAAACACACAAAATCACACGAAGCTGTATGTGGAATTTTGTGTGTGTAAAGTGTGAAAGTTGGTTTTTTGGACTTTTTATGCCTGTATGAGGTTCCTGCTTGCTGCAGGGGCCATTTTGGGTCTAGCACAGCTGCTTTTACATTGTGGGTGAGCCAGCTGTGTTGTGTTCTGTTTTGTAGGTTAAAAAAAGGCAAAGAAGTGACGCTGACTTGGCCACACCCACCTGACCAACAAGCCATGCCCAGTCACCTGATCACCAAGCCACGCCCACTAATTAAGCCACGCCCACAGAACTGGTAGCGAAAATTTTTAGAATTTTAGGCTTCTGTCTTGGCTGGATCTAGGGGGAGGGAGATTGTTCCTTCTGGATGATAGCCTTTGGAAAAGGAGGTCAGTTTTAAAAGGGGGAAAACAGGCTTGAGGGTAAGTCACTCCAAGGAGCAGGTGGAGGCAGAAGCATGAGAGTGGGGGGAGGCACACGATCCGTCCCACTGTCTGTGTTTGCTTGCGGAGTGTGCAGCAGAGCTGGAGGACCAGGTTGGACAGCTGGTGGTGAATGTGCAGGGGCCGCAGTGTGGCGCCACCTTCACCCTGCCACCTGCTTTCCTTGCCTATGGTGGCAGCACCAACAAGTAGCAGGGTGGGGTGGGCGGGGTAGGGAGGCATATGATTCAGCCTACCGGAAGTGCCATGCAGCTGCTTGTCCCATCATAGCCGAAGGCAAGCAAAGACAGACAGATGGACAGGCGGTTCTGCTGCATGTCCAGTAGGCCGGATCACGTGCATCTTCCATCCCTGTGCCTCTGCTTCTGCTGGTGCTGCTGCCGTGAGACTTGGCAAGTGATGGGGCTGGGATGGCCACACTGCGGCCCTTGCTCTCTAAGGCCCTGCCATCCAACCTCGTCCTCCAGCTCTGCTGCACACTCTGCAAGCAAAGACTCTAGATGGATTGTATGCCTCTCCCTGTGCCTCTGTCTCCCCCTGCTGCTTGGAGGGATTTACCTGTGTTGCATGGCTATGCAGCTCCAAAGTGCACCAGCCAAGGGACTGGTGGGTTGCAGATGCTTCCAGACACTGTCGGCCCCTGCGCACGCTTTTGCTGCCTCCTATGCTGGCTACCAGCTACACCCCCTGCCAATGACACTCTTAACTAGGGTTTTATTTTGGGGGTAAGACTTACATTGTTAGCATGAAAAATCATGCTTATTTTCTGGGTAGGTCTTATTTTTGAGGAAACTCAGTAATTTATTATATGCTTTTTTGTCCAGCAAGTTTCCAGTAAGACACTAGAAAGGTCTTAAATCATTTTAGACTTTTTTGTCTTTCCAAGTATCTTTATGATTAAAAAGAAAAAACTTCTTCTTGGCCATTAAAGAAATCACATCTTTTACATTTGGAGTGGTAATCACTATGAGAACTTTCCAAGCAAACGTTTCAGAAATTGTGGTAATAAATTATTGCATAAATATAAATTATTTATGTTTGTTTTAGAGATAGTGACAAACTGAATATATTTAAATTTACAAACACGATTTAGCTTAGTTATAATAGTTTAAATTATATAACATAGTTTAAGCTTAGTTATAATACATGTAGTTCTGAAACTTACCCCTGGATGTTTTTCTCCTTTCCAGGTTTTATAACTATTATTACTTGATAAGGGCAAACGAGGATATTTCTTTGGGAATCTGAAATCTAATGTTGAAGATAAGAATACTTCTAATGTAAAAATATATTAAATAATACTTAAATGAAATATATTTCCCTGAAATTCTCATTTCTATATTGATGACACTGTTTCCAAGCATTATGTTAGAAAACGAAGTATAAAACCAACAATTAAAAATGTACGTTATCACTTCAATGTTACTATTTTATGTTAAATAAGTGCTGTTTGTTTTAACCATTTTTATGATTATTCTCTAGATGAGTACAGTTATTTATATTAACCTCTATTATACAGACATTTTGACAGGCATTATAATATATCCCAAGTCTACTTTTCTGTCCTCTCCAAATAGTCCTACAAAATTCTAAAGCGTAATTCATATCAAATAATTACATCACCTTACTAGTTTCTTTACAGAACAATTCAAAAATGTTCAAATAACACGCTGAACTGGAAAAGGATCTTTATGTGCAGATGGAAAAGTAATACAACAGAAAAATAATATAATACTTAAACATTATCAATTTATACCATTCATCCTTGATTTTAGTCCTGGGTCTTGCTGTTGAGGAACAATGGCCTTCACAGTAGAAAATGACAATTCCAATTGATGATCACAGCTCAGAGGTTCAATTGGTAGGGTATTCTCACTATATTCCAGATGGAGAAATAGATATTCACATGAGTATTAATGTAGAAAATAAAATATTACATTATTAAATTTGCACTATTATAATCTGTAAATCTGTATCCCCTTCTTTTCAAAAAAGCAAAAATGCTTCTCTTAAAGGACATACATTCCTTGATTCATGGTAAAGTAGCAAATGGACTTTTCTTTTGTATTTTTAAAACACTTTTTCAATGTCAGCTACCCAGAGCAAAAGGGATCTTGGCAACCTATAAATTGCATCAATCAATCAATCTTACACCTTTCTTTCTTGTTATGTTTCCTTACTGGCTAGTTGTGTAATTTAATTCCTCAAACAACATTTGTGATATAACCTATTATTAAATTGATGTGCTAAGTGCAATCAAAGCAAAGTGATAGCTGTATAGTTATCCACTGC
This sequence comes from Coluber constrictor foxii, assembly GCA_038048745.1. NCBI lineage: Eukaryota > Metazoa > Chordata > Lepidosauria > Squamata > Colubridae > Coluber > Coluber constrictor. The sequence continues at coordinate 120,809,086 of CM075961.1, read as the reverse complement.
CTCATTTTTCCATATTTAGTAATTGCAATGCTTTGTATGTGGAGATTGCCTCCAAAATTAATTTAGTTTCAAATGATTCAAATAACAGCTATATAGATAACAGTGAAAATGATCAACTGGAACATATTAATATAATTTATAACCCATTTCTAAGAAGTATTAGTTACAATGACTTCAATAAATTAAAGGAAATCTAAAATATCTGCATCCAAGTTTCTAAATAAAAACTTTTCACTTGTGAAGAAAATTAACAATTTTATGGTAGAGTTTCAGAAGTCTTTTTTCTGGCTGTTCCCTCAGTCCATGACAATAAAGAACATAAGAGGCTAAACTTCTTTTATTGGTGGCTCTCAATCTGGGAATGTACTTCGCAAACAGGTTTTTTAAAAAGTTTCTGAGCAGTTAGTTAATATTTGGAACTGACATCTAATTTAAATCTTAAAATTAAAGGAAAATAAATATGAGAAAGTTTTTTCCTTCACATAATTAAGACTGATTTGAATATTACTATCTGAATACATACATTTTTGCAAAGTCTTGAACATTTGTTTTCTGTTCTTGCATAGCAAGTAATTTCTTTGAAAATTCATACTGTAAAATGAACATCAAAATAAAGTTATATAAAATTTAGAAATTATTTTTATTTTAAAAGCAATTCATATTCTTAAAAAGAACTAGAGGAATAATTCTTTTTGATTATATTCTTGTACTATAATTTTCTAGTGGACATTTTAATAAAGCAATATGCATATTCCTTGAAGCTCTCTTAAAGGTAATTCAAAAACTTCATTATGCAGTTCATCTTATTAACAAAGTCATGTTACAATAAATAATATATATGTTCTCATTCCTTCGCTATACTTCATATGTCAAAATAAATTTATTTAATAGCACCAATAGATTCCACACAGAAGATCAGAAACAATCTTCGGAAAAATATATTTAGCAATCTAATCTTCAGTATCTAACTGAAACCTATACATGTCAACTCCAAGTAAATCCTGTTTCTTTTAGATAACTTTCTCCCAAGTTAGTATGTCAGCAACATTTACATTATAAATCTTTGTACATTTACCTGGAATTAGAACTACTGATCTCAGTGGGAAAAATATATACATACAAACATGTTAAAAAATGCAACATATTACTTGTAAAAGATAAACTTTCCCCAATGCAGTATTCATTACATATTGAATTATTATTATGCAACGAAATCAATGTACTTTACCTTTTCATCTGTATCAAAAACCTCGATAAGTTTATTTGGTTCTGACAGCTGTCCATCTTCAGATGATTCTGATATTCCTCCTATAGAATTGATTCCATTTAGAGCCTCTGACTTAATTTCATCAATTGGGAAAAAGAATGTCATGTGTACTTCTGAACTACAGCAACATTAGAAATGGAATGCTTAACTGAAAAATGGGATATTTTCCAAAATTCCTAAAGTAGTAACTCTATATTTAAAATGACACCTCTATGTTGGAAAGAAACTTATGGTACCAGATGATACGACATTATTAATCATTTGACCAATAGTTGCACTTATATCATTCAAAACATGAAGCTGTAATTATCATGAGAATATGCCACCATGGAACTCATTTGATATCAAGCCCTAAATGCTCCAATAGAGATTAATATGTCAAAATTCCTAAAATAAAGGTTAATACATTTTTAAAATCTTAAGTAATTTTTAAATTTCACATGTACACATACAGTATACACATATTAAAAAAGGGAAATAGTTGGGCAAACAATAACATTAACTGGAATGAGATTTAAAGTTCCTATGAATTGCTATGATTTGATGTTTCAAAAAAATCAGACATAATTCAGATATGATAAATTCTCAAGAATTACTAATAAACTACAGAATTCTTAATTCTCTAAAAACAAAGTATATAGTGATCTCATTTTTAATTAAGCAGTATAGAATCATTAATTAATTATATACGGTTATGTCCTGGTTCGCAGGTTGAAAAAATTAATTCTAGCATAGTATCTAGCAACAAATCCAATAGGAGAATGCTAGTAATCTACATGCTTCTTTTCCTTTTATATTTAGAACACAATGCAATACTTTATACAAATACAAAGCAAACCACAGGCAAGGGGAGCATTATGGCATTATACATAAAATGTATGTTTGCCTTGCATGTTAATTGGACCATAACTTTTTATACAAAAACAGTTAACAACGTTTCTCTAAAACTAGGGTTTAACTTTTTCAAGCTGTTGGAACCTTTTTAGTTTTTTAAAAAATCCCAGAAATCTTGATTAAAAGGCAAAGCTCTAATGGTTAAATGCAAGTCATTTTATTTTTGCCCTTATTTTCTCCGGAACCACATAAAATTTCTGTGGAACCCTAATTTTAGGTGGAAAAAAATCTATTTCTTATAATATATTTTCTGTTAATTATTAATTAATGGACTGAAAAGTAATAAATATTGGATGCAATTGATTATCAATTGACTTGTGATAACAACTTTAAGTCTGAACCTGTTTTAAAAATAAAACTTAAATCTGGAACATACCAAAAGAGCAATGAAATTGAATATGGTTAATTACGTCCTATATGCTGATTATTTTTAGTTCTCAATTGACATTGGCATTTGGATAAAATATGAGATTCTTTACGGTTCTTATTTAAATTAAGGACTTCTTGAGTAAAATGCATTAGAGGACTAAAGTGAATAGTGTGCTGGAAAAGCATACGAGAAGAAACTGATATTATAGTAGAGCCTTGGTGGTGCAGCAGACTAAAGTGCTGTTAAGTAGCACTTAGCTGCCAGCTGCCTGCAATTACTGTGAGTTCAAATCTCACCAGGCTCAAGGTTGATTCAGCCTTCCATCCTTCTGAGGTAGGTAAAATGAGGACACGGACTGTGGGGGCAATAAGCTGACTTTGTATAAAAAAGAACACTGCTTGGTGGATGGGTAGGGGGTGGGGGGGCAAAAGCCCTACTAAGCAGGTATATACAAAAATATGAAGGCTATTGCTTAATGTATTGTAAGCCCCCTGAGGCTCCGGAGAACAGCGGCATATAAATCAAACCAATCAATCAATCAATCAGTAAGTAAGTAAGTAAGTAAAACAATTTAGGTAGGGATTCTATAAGGAATCTGATCAGGCAAGGTAAAAACAGCTCTGGTAGGCAGTGTCTAAGATAGCTCATTATTCTATTACCCCTGAATCCTGTCAGGTTTTATCTGCTTTAAACTTATTATAAATTTCAGAATGTTTTGGAAAAAGAAAATTTAACCATAACTAGGGATGAAAATAACATATTTTGCTAATAGAAAAGTATGAGTTTAAAGCGTATAAAACCTGACAGAATTTTTAGATATCTGAAGAACTCATAATTCTAAAGTAATCATAAGTGCAGTCATAAGTAATTACATGACTGAACCCGATTTTACAACTATTTTTACCATGGTCAAATAGCAAATCACCAATCTTTTAGTGAATCACATGGTTGGTTGTTAAACAAATCCAACTTCCCCAAAGGATTTTTTTTTGGCAAAAAGGTGAAAAAGGTTGCAAATCATCATCACATGACTATAAGCTGCTGCAATCAGATGTAAATGTGAGCTGGTTGTCAAGTGCCCAAATTATGATCACACATGTGTGGGAGAGGTATGACCTTCATATGTGCAAGTACAGGATGTGACTGGTAACTGAAAAAACACCCTTAGTTAAAAGATTTTTTCAAAACTTTTGATGAACTGATAATAGTTGCAGAAAATATTCAGATATCTGTAGCTCTTAATAAATTAGGTCCCCGGAAGGAATGTGATTTGAAAGCAGCAGATCTGTTGGAAGGAAATATGGACTGTACAGACTTAGAACTGAGTTAATTGCATACCCCTCCCCTTCAAGTCAGCATTCTTTTATAACAGAAGCAACCTTAGTGAGGGGGGAACGATAAATTGATTTTTTCCAAAAGGACTGAAGGACATTGGGGAATGGATTTATTACACTTAATTGAAAAACAATTTTATCTGGACTTTTTTTTGTGAAGATAAGACTGACTTTGGAGGTTCAATTTATTATGTTTAATCAGACAACAATTAATAAAATATGGTATCAAGAAACAAATGTGAATACTTAATTCAGGAAGAATTACTGTTAACTCTTGGAATGATTTAGGATGATAAAATGCTGTGGTAAATTTTCTACAAATTGATTAGAATAAAAGTTAACAGATGGTTTGGAAACTTTTTTATTATTATTGTTCTTGTTAACTATTTTGTCATTAATGTAGTATATAGATGACAGGCTAATAATTTGCATGTAAAATTAGTTTTTTAAAAAATTTGGGGGCTTATTTTGCGAGTGGTGGGGAATTAAATTGTAGTATTGATCAGTATTCAACTGGAGGGATAATATGTTTCTATGTTTCCAAGCTTCCAACTCCATCTCCTTGAGTGCAGGTGTCCCACAGGGCTATGTCTTGAGACCACTACTGTTCACCTTGATGATCCATGACTGCTGTGCCAAATCTGCTACAAATCCTGTGAAGCATGCAGATGACATGGAAGTTGTGGGTCTCATCCAGGATGACAGAGAAGTTGCTTATAGGGAAGAGGTGAAGGCTCTGGTGGACTGGTGCAATTAAAGTAACCTGGTTCTAAATGTTGATAAAACCAAGGAGATCACTGTAGATTTTAGAAAGTGTTGGCATAGTCATACTCCACTCAGTGTCAAGGATGCAACTGTAGAAGTGGTCAACAGTATTAAGTATCTGTGGGTGCAGACAATTAACAATCTGATCTGATCTCCCCACACATCATCCTTAGTGAAGGATGCAAACCAGCCTCTGCATTGGATGAAGAGAGCACATATTTTTCCTTCTGTCCTGGCCACTTTTTAGAGGCACGATTGAGAGTGTTTTAACAAACTGCATCACTGTTTGGTTTGGTGGCAGCAGTGCATCAGAGAGAAAGTCCATACAGAATGGTAAGGACAGCTGAGATGATTATAGGAAGCTTGCTCCCTGTAATTCATCTTATAAACTGCTTATAAGCACTATGTGCTTAGAGCTCAAAGCATTGTTAGAGACCCACACCCACCCATTTTACGGTCTGTTTCTGTTGCTCTCCTTTGGGAGGAGGTTCTGAAGCATTTCTAGCAAGACTACCAGTTTCTGTAACAGCTTTGTTCCCTATGCTATCCACCCAAACTCACAAGATTTGTTTTTCTCGCCATGTGCATGTATATATCCGAATTAGACTATATACATATCTATGTATGTATTTTGTCATGTCATTATGTAATATATATTGGAGGTGATAATCCTTTGAGAACTGTAGGCAATGAAATTTCATTTTAATGTATGCTGATTAGTGTACATTTAAAGTGACAATAAAGTTATTCTATTCTATTGTCATGTGTTAGTTTTTATTTTTTTTAATGTTTTGTTTTGTGCTTTGTCTTCATAAAAATTTTTTTTTTGAAATTTTGTTAAGTTTTTTTCAATAAAAGAACCAAAAATGAGTGCAAGTATAGGTAAAGCATTTTTTCTGAGGTTGTCATAACTTTGATTAGTCATCAAATGGTTACAAGTCAAGGACTACCTTATAATGACCATATTTCTGTTTGGACTTTCCCTATAAACTAACAAGTAATCTATTCTTTCCAAAATTTGTCTGGATCATTGCTAGATATGTGCATTATACATACATGTTGTATATTATATGCATCAATTTATTTTATTACACAATTATGCAAATTAACTATGTTGTCAAAAATTATGTAAATTACTTTTTCTCCATTTCTGCATTTTAAACTCTTTACCTTGTATCACCAAACCATCAGCATTTTCATCCAATTTCAAAGTTTCATAATCTTGAGTGAGGCTGTCTCTGTAAATGAAAGATTTTATAAAATTTAAGGGAAATTTTTTATCAAGCCCTTATTATTCTACTAAAACACCACAGCATAACACACTCTATTTAACTCATAACTTATGCTTCCCTTCCTCATCTAGCAACTCTGGCTTGCAATATCCCTCGTCCCGAATTGGAGAAATCAAGGGAATCCTACTTTCCTTTCCAAACAATGATGAATATAACCCTGCTTTCTCTCCCTGCACTGTTTGGAAAGGATCAGAGCACAGCACATAGGAGAAGTTGGCAGGCTGGAAGGTACTTTTCAGGAGGGTAGATGTAGTCCATAAGCTACAGTTTGGAGACCCCTGCACTACACCAAATTCATTATATGTAGTAGCTATACATACAGCAGTTTCATCAATTTCAATCATTATAACAAATACATGCAACTTAGTTCAGGAATAATATGGAATAACCAAGAAATAAACTACTCTTACATTTCCAACTAATTTGTTCAGAAAACGCAACTTAAATAAAGAAATATCTGGAAGATGAAGTAACATCAAAAACAAATAAATGAGAGTAGCCTTTTAAGAATTTGAAGGAAATAGTTTGGAGATGAAAGTGGATCTTGTGGGCAAGAAAGTATTCTTTCACAGGTCATACAAGTAACATCTTAGTCTTAACTGTTGATGTGATGCATGCATGCAATATTTTATTATTTTAAAGACAAAGTTAATGTTTTCCAAGTTGGTTCTTTTGTTATGCTTATTTTTCATTAAATGTTTTAGTATTTTAGGAAAATTGCACACACACCACACACACAATAATTCTGGAGAATTATTGTGTTTGTGTTTGACCCTGGGGGCTAGGGTGGGCATGGCCAGTTTAACACCACTAGTGTCGGGGGTGCCTAAGGTGGCTCGAGCGCTCTGCCAGCAAAAACGGCTCCCAAGCTCTGTTTTCACTGCGGCAGCCTCCTGCAACCCTCTGCAAGCAAAAAACAGAGCTCGGGAGGGCCTCACACAGCCCTCCCAAGCTCTCTTTTCACTGGCAGAGGCACCATGGGTCAGTCCTTCACTGTTTCAAGGGTGGACTTGTGGGCCAGATCTAAGCACCCCATGGGCTGGATCTGGGCCCTAGGCCTTGAATTTGACACCCCTGATCTAGGTGTTTAAATGAAAAAAAAATAATGCAAAGTAATTTCTTAAATCTTAACATTTAAGAATATACTCTATCTTGTACTTCTTCCTATCTGTAATGTATAATAACTTAAATATGAACCCAAATAAGTCTGACATAAACAGCTATATTCTTTACTATAGGTAAGTGCTATTGCATATTTAAAACAAAACAATCACATAAAATCCTAATATTAGAAAACGTATTTGCTTTACAATTACCGTTGACATGCTTCAAATTTCTCTGTGAACAATTTTAATACAGTGTAGGAATAAGGTATACTCTTGAGTATACTCCCAAATTCTAATTCATCACATCACTTTTACTAGATCACTTCATATTCTATAGTTCTAAGATTATGTCTTCTTAAAGGTCTTTGAATTGTACTTTAAGAAAAGCCACACCATAAATACATACACAAACAAAATTCGAAGCAACAAGCCTACCTAATGCATTTCAAATTCTTGCTTTTTGAAAGTTGAGAAGATTTCGATTTCCATTCCAGATCTTTTTCTGAAAAGTGACTGCTATACATTTTTTTAGTATTATGAATCTTTGCATAGTCATCTTCTTGCTCAACATTATCTCCAAACAGGTCAGGATCATCTTGAATAACATCAATTACAAGAATATCATCTTCATAAGCCTTAAGAATATCTGCACAAATATCATTTTTGTCCTGTGCCAACTTATTGTTGACATTAACTTTATCAATAATTTCTGAGGCCAAAGCAGAATTTAGCATTTGTTCCTCTATATTTCCAGTACTCAAAGAGAAAGGAGTAGCATTCAAAATTGGTGATTTTAGTTTATTCTTATGTGAAGTATTCTCAAAAATATTACAAATTCTTCTCTTTTTAGAAACATTTTCAGAAATATCACTGTTGAATTGATGTATGTATTTTTCCAGTGCAGATGTATAATTCTCCTGTTCCGATTGGATTTGTGAGCTAGAATTTTTGTCAGATGAAGCCACTTTAATTCTAGCTTCTTTTAGAGAAAGAGCATTCTCTAAAACATTTGAAGAATTACCAGTATCTTTTTGGGATGAGGTTTCAGTTTCTAGTTTTCTAAAATTACCTTTACTCTTAAGTAAAGGAATTCTGAAATTTGACAAAGTTCCTGATGTCAAATTTTTCAACACTGTTTTTTGTTTGGTAACTGATGCTTTTGGATTATCTGTCCTCTTTTTCCTAATGCCTCCAAATGAGTTATTCTGAATATTTATATTTTTTTCTTTGACTTCTTTCCTTAATAAATTCAAAATCACTTCTGATTTTACAATTTCAGTACCAAGTGTACTTTGTTTAGATCTTTCCGTATCATAAGAAAACCTATTCTCCGTAATAGGTGAAAGTATCTTGCCTATATGCAATATGCAGTCTGAAAATGGACTTTCAACAACACATTCCATTGTATTTATAGATATTTTACAACTATCTACCAATGGTTTATGAACCTCCAATTTGCTGCATTTTGTTACTGAATCAGTATCTTCTAAATATCCTCTACGTGAATCCAATGCGTGATTTTTACAAACCCACAAGGATGTCCTTGCGCATGATTCACGAGGCCATATATTTTTACCACTAATTGGGATTGCCCTTTGACAGCTGTACAGTTGCAGCTTCCTACCAGTTTTTTTTATTTTTATGTTACATGTCCTTTTTCTTTTCATGTAGGGAGCAGCATTACTATTATAGATCATACTTTTTTCACTATCCAGTGTCTCTGCTATAGATTTCTTTTCATCTATTTTATTGAAGTCAATAAATGCCTCTATTTCTTTTAATTCATTTTTGTCTGTTTCGAGAACTACCGATTTCTCAAAAATACTGTAACCGTATGTAATGAAGTGTTCTTGGTCTGCTGTTTCATTGCTAGACATGGTGGCTACTTGATTTTGAGAAGGCAGCTCGAGATTAAAATCAGGTATACAATCAAGTAAAGATAAGATACTTGTGTCATTATAATCTAGTTTTTCTGAAATTACTGCAGAATCTACAGCAACAGTATTTTCTTCTATTGGTATTCCATGTTCAGTGGAAATATCCTCATTTATGAGAACTTTCATGACTGATGATTCTTCTAGGTCCTCTGGCATTTTTAGCTTTTTGCTTGGCTTTTTAAAATCCATGGACAATTTATTTTCCTTGATTCGCTTTCCATTTTGACTTTTAGTATGTTGGAACATTTGTCTTGAAACCAAAATGTCTTTTTGTGTGATTCTATCATGTATTACATTAAGGATACTACTAAGTTCTTTCAGTCCCATACCCTTAGAAGATAGGGTTTTTCCTTGATCAAATGCAGTATACAGAAATCTACAATTAATTTTACAGCTTTGAGGCTTGATACCTGTAGGTTGTAATAACGTCTTATAACAATCAAATGATTTTATTACCAGACTCGTTTTGCAGGGCGGAAAATTATATATAGGAAGCCATTCAAATATTTCAATCTGATACTTCACCAATGCACTTTTTTCAATTTTCTTTTCAAGTATTCTTATGTCAAAATTTTCTGGATATGCAGTATTTGTGATAGAAAAAGTAGTGTTACAATATTTTTTAGTCTGCTTCCAAAAGCAAAGTTTAACAAAATTTTTGTTCTTGATCACATCTGCCTCAGTTATTAGTAGACATGCAGACTGTTCTAATGCTGTCTCTATATTGCAGTTCTTTAAAGTATTCAGAATTGTATATGGCAGCCTTCCATACTGTCTACTTAAAATGTCAAGGGTATCATCTCCTGATTAAAAAAAAACAAATAATCATTAATATATTTAACATCTTCTCAAGTACAACATAATACTTCACTATAAAAAAGGTACTTATAAATACATATTTTACAAAACATCATTAGAAACAGAAACTTATCTTGCATCATCTAAATTTATTCTAGGTCCTATTTTAATTAGTACAGGTAGTACTCAACATATAACTGTAATTACAATTGTAAATCAAGACAACACATGTCTAGATTTGAAGATAAGAGCAATTTTTATAATGGCTATTAAGTGAATGCAGTGGTTTTTTAAAATTATCTATTTTCCCTACGAGGTTTTTTTTTTTTTGCTGAAAACTGACAAAAAGTAACATATTGTGGCCATATATCCACACAATGCTGCAATTAACTGTAAAGATGACTTGGTTGCCAAGTATCCAAACTACAATCATGTGACCACGAGAACAGCCTGTGGCTGCTGTAACTCCAAAAATAGCTCATAAATATCTCTAGGAAAGTCTGTCATAATATTAAACTCTTGTTAAGCAACAGATAGTAAGTCAAGGATTATCTGTACAGTAATATGGCTATTACATATGTTTATTTAATAAAGTAATTTAAACATTAAAATAAATAATTATGCAAGCATGTATACATGCTACACAAGGGAATTTTAATATAGCATTAATTTAGTGTAAAATGCAGCAGACTACAAAAAAATGATACCTTTAAGAGAATTAATAAAGGCTATTGAAGTTTCAGTTCTAACTACACTTCTTTCAATGGTAATGTTTTCAGTCAAATCAAATTTATTATTTTAGGAACTGTTGCAGTTCCCCAAGCCATTTTACTACTTTAGTTTTTAGAAGTGGCCTTCCGGATCTGCTTCAAGGTGCTGATACTTATCTATAAAGCCCTTCATGGCATGGGCCTGAGGTATTTGCAGGACCACCTCCTACCGGGCTCCCAGCGCCCTGTGCGTTCTCATAGAACTGCCCTCCTCCGGGTGCCTTCAGCTAGACAATGTTGGCTGATGACCCCCAGGATGAGGACGTTCTCTGTGGCCGCACCGACCCTCTGGAATCGGTTACCCACCAAGCTCCGGACGGCTCCCAATCTCCGCACTGGCCTGAAGATATGGCTTTTTCATCAAATTCCCTGACCAATTATGGGGTTTTAACTTGGGGATTTTAAATTTGGATTGGATTTTAATATTTTATTGTTGTTGTTTTTATTGTGTGAGCCGCCCCGAGTCCTACGGGAGAAGGGCGGCATATAAATTTTAATAATAAATAAATAAGTAAATAAGTGTATTTTTCAGCCAAGATATAAAAGAAGCAGCTTTCTACAAACTGTACAAGTGTGCCCAGACATTATTATTCATTCTATATATATAAAGAATTAGTGTTCAGATAGACAGAAATCCTATGTGATCTTGAAAAAGCTAAACCAGATCAGACCTAATTATAGTAGTAGTTGGGTGAGAGATCATAATGAAATACTAAAGTGGTTGGCTAAATTAAGAAATATTTTTAAAAATCCATCCAAAACAGAAATCACTCCCAAATTTTAATAAACAGCATGGACATGGACATTAAATTAATAGGAATCAGATCAATTTGAAGGAGACTTGGTTTCAAATGTCTGCTTTCAAGTGTGGAGCTTTGACTAACATCTCTTGGAGAAAGTTTAAAATTGTAAAATGTTTTAACTTCAATTGCAAATATAACCAAACTTAATTTTTTACTAGTTATACTATCCCAATTTTAATTTTAAAGTTATTTTAAAGTTTTTAAATTTAGATTCAAGCAGGCAATAGATCTGAAAAACAGAAAATCAACTCTAGTCATAAAACATATTCAGATGAAAAGGGAAAAAGCATCCTTACTAAATGTTTTGATTTCTTTTTTAAGATCAGTTGAAGACACAATTTCATCCTTTCCATCTATCTCTTCCTTACTAGTTCCCTCTGTTTTGGTAACAAACAGCTTCTCTTTAGGTACACAATCCGTTTGTTTTTTAGTTATTTTCTTCTTTGAAATATATTCCACAATGTCTGTAACACTTCTTTTGGACTTCCAACTTTGTTTTTCACCATCACTTGTATATATTTTTGATTTTGAAAATATTCGAATTACTATCCTATTTATTTCTTCTTTTACATTATTTCTGCATTTATTTTCTTCAAAGTCTGCTATAGAATCTAATAAATATTGCTTATGTCCATTTCAAGCTTTTATACTCTTTTGCAATTTTGTGACAGTCAGTTCTCTTTGTTTTACAAAATTCACCATGGCATTTTTCATTAGACTCTCTAATCCTTCTATACAGTTACTTGAAAAATGTGTCACAGTAGCTGACTTCACACTATTTGGGTACTTTACATATACCTGCAATTTTGGGAAATTTTCTCTATATTTTAATATACTTATGTTCTGTATGATACATTCTAACTTACATATGCATCTCTTTATTCTCTGACTTCTGTCCTGCTTTTGTTCTGGCCAAGCTGGTTTAATCCTCTCCCTAAAAGTCCATGTTTTCTGCTGAAGTCTCAATTGTGAGACTATGCAGCGACAGCTTTTCTGCAGGTATTCTGGTGCTTTTTCAGACCCTAAATCTATCATTACTGAATTACCATGCTTCTCAGTTGTGTTTCTTTTTACTTTTTGACTTCTGTTCTGCTTTTGTTTTGGCCAAATTTGTTTAATTCTCTTCCTAAAATTCCATGTTTTATGCTGAAATTTTGATTCTGAGGCTAAATGGCTGTGGCTTTTCTGCAGGTTTCCTGATACGTTTTCAGAACCTAAATTAATTATTACTGAAGTCTCATCCTTTTCAGTTAGTTTCCATCTCCTTGTGTAATCCTCTCATTATCAAGGAATGTTTGCATTTTTTCTTTAAATTATTTGCATTTTCTGTGAAACTTTGGGATTTTTCTTCATGTTCTAGTAAAGAACTAGTATATATATTTTCTATGACAATGTCTCCTTGAGATTCCACTTCCAATGAAGAACTCCTACGCCTTCTTTTCCTACCCTCTGATTGCAGTATATTTTGCAAAACAACATCATGTTCCCTTTTCATCACACTTGATACTCTCTTCTTTGACTCTCTTCCTTTTATCAAAACCTCATCTTCCAATTTAATGTTTAGAATGTAGTCACAGCTGACTGGCATAATATCTGTATTATGGCAACTTCTCTTCTCTCTTTCCTGAGAGACAAAATTCCTGTTCTGCTGATCCTTATCTTTTATGACTGTTTCAGAAGTAGGAATGTATTGCTTACATAAATTATGAGATTTTACTGGAAACAGCAAAGAAAACAATTGGTCACTGTCCCTACTCTCATTTTTTTAGAGTTATCTATCAGAGATGTTGTCTGTCCAATTCCGATTTCCATCCCAACTTCTAATAACAAACAAAATTAAATGCACTATGGATTAATTTTATAATATTTCTGAATTAATTTTAGGCAACAGAATAGGTAAAATGTGCTATTAAAACCTTAGAAACAAATGAGCTTTTCAAGAAGCCAATTGTGAGTGTCCTAGAAACTCACATCCAGCTATGGCTCACCAGAACTATAGACTTAAATTCTTTGGTCAACATAATTACAATATAAAAATTGCTAGTGGTTTTGTTTCCAAATAAACTCAACCTTAATTGTTTTAGTTCGTTTTTGTAAAAGAAGGCAGCGTTAAGAAAGCCATTCAAGTAAAGACACTATATATTAACCCAGTTTCTTTTTTGGGGGTGCTGTAACTGAAAGGGGGAAAGGGGGGAATTAGGAGAAAGAGAGATAAATATGTTGTCTTCAAAAAACAGAGCCTGCTTCTATCGTCTTAATTTGTGAGATACTGAAGGCTTTAAGGCAACTGGGAGGATGTCTGTCCAGATGCTGAAAAGTAGCCGAGTTTGGGTATACTCTTCTCCAGAAGAAAGCGGAGAGGCCACTTCTCTACCGCCTATGCAGATTCCCCAGTTCGCAACTTTTGCGCACCGCGCCGTCAATAAATCCGAAGGAACATTATTCGAATTACTGTAAAGCGAACAATGCAAAAAGCTGTATTGAGAAGTCCCCTAACCACAGGAACCACAGATAATTTATTTCCACCCCCATTCCCCAAGCTCAATTACCACGTTAAAAACCAAGCCAAGTTGCCCTAATTAAACTCCCCTCTCGCTCCGGGCCTACTCAAAGCTGCTGCCGCCCGCCGACTCCACACCTGAATTCAAGCGTTTGCTCTTGGAAAAAGGCGGCCCCCACTTGTCGCAGTGAGTAAATAAGCAGTGAGACGCGACTCGGGGGGTTGCACGCAGGCGCTTCAGGAGAGAAAAAGTAAGGGGGCGAGAAAATTGGTGGGTTTTCCATCATACGAGAGTTTGGGCGCGCCTGGAAGAATTAGACTGCGTATCTGTGGAAGGTCGGGTGGGTCGGTTGAGTGTTATTACCTTGGTATGCCTATTATGGCGTTCAAGAGAGTGAATACAAAACGTTTCGCCTCCTATTCCTGCAATTTTAACAAAGAGGGTACTTTGTGTGGCAGCAGCCTTGAACAGAAGGACGCGAGATTTGCGCTTAAAATGGCGCGCGAGGATATCGGGCCGTTCACTTTCCTCGTGCCCGCGCCGGCCTGCTCTTGGCAAACAGCAGAAGCTATAAAGAAAAAAAAAATAGGGAGGGAGGTTCTGTTAATAAGCCCCTTCCTCCTTTACTTGCCCGTTTGTTTTTAAAGAACTGGGACGTACCTGTTCTCTTGGGAACTGGGTTTATTTAGTAGGACGAGAAGAGAGATGTGTGTCTTTAGTAGCGTTGTTAACAGGGTTTCATTAGAAAACCGATTTCGCGGTCACAACGAACCAATTTTAAAAATCCAACTTTGGTAATGCTGATCTTTAGTCTTCGCGAGTATACTAGCAAGGCTTGAACTCAGCTTTATCAATATAGTGGTCTGGACTACCGACAGTTTCGACTCCTGTCATCCTCCAAGGTAATGGCCCCGCTGCCATGATCAAGGGAACTGTAGCTTGGAGCTGTAGGTTAAGAGTACAAAATCACCCATGTTCCTTGTTAGACTTAAAGTGCTATGGCTCTTACTGAGTCGATTCTGAATGAAGATAAACCTATTATATTGTACATTAATTATACATTCAGTGTACAATTTTATTGCCATAAGATTTTTCTTAATGACTGTGCCAAATGGATCTCACAGGGCTATTCTGGGAAAGTATGCAGAACTACTCACACTATATGCCACCTAAGCTCATAGTTATGAGTTTGAGAAGGGCATATAATTTTTTTAAATAAAAAATACTACATTGAGCTCCTAAATAAAAGATGGGATATAACTCAAATAAGGTTAACTGAACTATAATTTATTCAGTTCATTGAATCTGGATGATTGCCTTTGATATATCAAATGCCTGTATATGTCACTGAAAACTCTTGAACACTCTTGGTATTGTGAGAAAACGAGAGAACTATCCCTTTTGTCCATGTTATGAATAATTAAATAGGCTTACAGTTTATCCCATCTCTGTGCTGTAAAGTAGCCTCATATTTTATTTAAAATTAAACAAATAGTACACAATGTATCTGTTAAAATTATACCCTGTAACTCAGTGGTGGGATTCAAGTAATTTAACAACCAGTTCTCTGCCCTAATGATTTCTTCCAACAACCAGTTTGCCAAACTGCTCAGAAAGTTAACAATCAGTTCTCCCGATGTGGTGCGAACTGGCTGAATTCCACCACTGCTGTAACGCCACAATAAGCATGGTTATCTGAACTGATAAAGCAGCAGATTTTCTTTGTGCCTCTATGTATGTATGCATGTATATAACTATATACATCCTGGATTCACAGTTGACTTAGGAAGATCATGTTGCAGCCGTGACCAGGGGGGCATTTGCACAGATTCGTCTGGTGCATCAATTGTGCTCCTACCTGGACCGTGATGACCTCCATACAGTCACTCATGCGCTCGTGACTTCCCGGATCAACTACTGCAACACTCTCTACATGGGGCTGCCCTTGAAGACCACTCGGAGGCTTCAACTGGTGCAGAATGCGGCCGCACGAGTTGTGATGGGAGTGTCCCGACGCTCCCATGTTACACCCCTTCTGCACAACCTGCATTGGCTACCAGTTTCCCTCCAGGTGAGATTCAAGGTGCTAGTTATCACCTATAAAGCCCTACATGGCTTAGGCCCGGGGTTCCTAACTGACCATCTGCGGCCAGCGACAGCTCCCCATCACCCAGTGCGTTCCCACAGGGAGGGCCTTCTTGGAGTGCCATCGGCCAAGCAGTGTCGACTGGCGACTCCCAGAGATTGGGCTTTCTCTGTGGGCGCACCCACTCTATGGAATCAACTCCCCCTTGAGCTCCGGGTGGCCCCTGACCTGCGCTCCTTCCACTGTGATCTTAAGATATGGTTATTTCACCATGCGCTCCTTCCGCTGTGATCTTAAGACATGGTTATTTCACCAGGCCGGATGGGACTGAAGGGTTTTTAAGGGGAATTTTAAAAGTTTTAGCATTTAAATATTGATTTTTGCTTGTAAAAATTTATTCCTGTGAGCCGCCCTGAGTCCTTATTGGAGAGAAGGCAGCATACAAGCTAAATAAATAAATAAATAAATAACTTTATTAAGGCCTTCAGAGTTGAGTGGTTAGTTTATAGTAAGGATGCAACTGCTTTTAACTGATAAAAAGTTAGACGATGTTTTATAATGTCTGATGAGCATTAAGCTAACTGATTAGGTTGGACAAACAACCATGCAGGCTTACTGGGAAATTTTAGATAACTTAGTAAAATTATTTATTAATTCCTGAAATGGATGGATAACTAATGAAGCTGTTGTAACAGTGCTCCATGTGGCTTGGTTCTTGTGTTTTGATCTAGTGAATATTTCACACTATTTAAATCAGCCTGCGTAGAGCAAATTAAGTAATCCAAATAGGATACAACTAATAACTAATGTGTCTCTATAGCAGATCTCTCGAGATATCTGTAAAAACTGAATGCATAGACTGCATTACTTTAATTGAAGAAAGTAGTTTCTAGTCACCAATAAGAACTCAATTTTCAGGGCATCGACTGAACTAGAAATATAGTAAAACTGAGTTTTCAAGACAAGAATAATATATGTTAAATAATGAGTGTTGTGTCCTGTGATTCTTGACGAGGGTATCTTGTCTTTTATGTACATTAAGAGCATATGCACCAAAGACAAATTCCTTGTGTGTCCAATCACACTTGGCCAATAAAGAATTCTGTTCTATTATGTTAAATAATCTTCATTTTGATTTCACATTTGTCTTGTTATTAAACTAGAGCACAGGTATCAAACTTGTAGCATCACATTGCTGTCACATGATGTATTATGATATTTTCCCCTAGCAGAGCTGGGGTGGGCATGGCCTGCACGTGATGCATCTGGCCTGTGGGCCACCAGTTTGACATTCCTGAACTAGAGTATCCCATAAGCAAAACTGAAGCCACATCTTGCTGATTTGAAGTTGGATTCCACCATCTTTTCCAAGAATAAAATATTGAAGACTGACTGTAAATTACCCAATATGATAAGATATTCAGTTTGTTGATGTTTAGACATGATTATTCTCTTATACTTTAGACATGATATTCTCTTATTGAAAAGCAATTAACTTCTTGGAGGGCGTGGCCTGCGTCATAGTGGTACAGCATGTAACTTTAGGGCTTCGAAGAAGCACCGATATCCCAGCTGTTTTGGGGGATCCTAAGGGGCTCCTAAGGGATAACTGTCTTTTTTTTTTAAAGATTTTTTTTTATTTTTAAACAAAATATAAAACATAAATCCATCATCTGTTACAATTGCAAACAGTGTGTCGGTCGGTTACAAGTCTTTTGTGCTTTATCCCCATATTCAAAATTTACCAAGTATCTAATTTCTCCTATTATCAAACAAATAAATATCCTCATTTATCATTTATTTAACTAAGGCTTTATCATTTCATAATAATTATTTTCAAATATTATAACATTCATGTTTCATATTTCATTTCCATGTTTTATTATCTAGCCATTGATAAAATAAATCCCAAATCTTATAATATTTTTTATCTCATTGTTCTCTAATTTCAAATGTCAATTTACTCATTTCAGCACATTCCATGATTTTCTTAATAACTTCATCTTGCGTTGGTATTTTCTCATTTTTCCAGGTTTTAGCAAACACAATTCTAGCTGCTGTTAATACATTCACATTCACATTCAAATATCTCAATTCTCTATTGTATGTTTCTGGCACTATCCTAATAAAAATATATCTGGTTTAAAGTCTATGTGTTTTTTTGTCATTTTTTTCAACCATGTGTGGATTTTAGTCCAGTATCTTTTAGCTTCTACACATGTCCACCACACATGGTAATATGAGCCCAGTGTCTGATGACATTTCCAACACTTTTCAGATTTGTTCTTGAACATTCTGGCTATTCTCGTCGGGGGTAAATGCCACCAGGGGTAAAACATCTTATACAAATTCTCTTTATATGCTGTATAAAGTATAAAGTATAAAGGAATGAGAAGAAAGAGAGGGAGCAAAAGGAAGAGTTAAAAGAGAGACACCAAGAGGCAAGTACAATAAGAGATGGAAGAAAAAATATCTCTATTCTCAGTGAATATTAACGGCTTAAATGTCCAGAAAAAGAGAGCCCAGACATTTACAAAATTTAAAAAATTAGACATGGATGTGATCTGCCTACAAGAGGTCCATATAAAGAAAGACTTCCAAAAATTATTGGAAAATAAAAAATTAGGAAAACTCTGTCACTCTCCAAACAGAAAAAAGAGGAATAGCAGTGTACATAAAAGAAAGATTAAAATCAAATTTGAAGTATACATCTGATGAGGGAAGAATTCTGATGATCAAATTAGATATTGAAATGAAACCATTCTTAGTAGTAGTGATTTATGCCCCTAATACAAACCAGATTTTTATAAAAAATTACACAATAAAGTATTAGAACAAGAAATAGAAAATATATGTATAATAGGAGATCACAATGCGATAGTCAACACTAAAAAAGATTACTATAGTGATAATAGTATAAAAAAGAGAAATACTACCAAAAGAGTTTTTTAATATGACATCAGAATTAGGCTTAAAAGATACATGGAGAGAAATCAACAAAGAAGAAAGACAATACACATACTACTCCCACCCGCACCAATCGTGGTCCAGGATCGACATGGCCTGGATGACGGCGCAATTTTAATTGGAGATAGAAAGAATAGATGTTGGATTAAACGAATGGGCGGATCACAATCCTATAATAATACATTGGAAGGGACAAAAAAAAATACAACAGATGGACTCAGCCAGTATTTATGTAAGGAGAAAGAATACAAACAACTAGTGGGAGAAGAGATAGAGATCTTTTTAAGTATAAATAAAAAAGAACACACCTCGCCCCAAAATCTTTGGGATACCTTGAAAGCTTACATTGGAGGGGTGTCAATTGGATATATTGCAAAGAGAAACAAACAGAAAAGATACCAACAAAATAAATTACGTGAAGAACTCCAAAAAGTAGAGGAAAAACTATATAAAGATCCGCAAGGTAAGAAATGTAAAGAGGAATGGAGAATAATTAAACACAAATTAAATTCGATTACACAAGAAGAAATTGCTTTGAAAATAAAGGCAGCGAAACAAAACCATTCTGAGCATGCAAACAAAATAAGTAGATGGCTAGTTTATAAGCTGAAAAAAGAAAAAAAAAAGAATGATACAATATTTGAGGAATGAAGAAGGGGAAGTATGTTACAGGGGAAAAAAAGAATAGTACATAACTTCCTCTCTAGATTGTATTCTCAGGAACAAAAGAAGGAAATTGAAATACAGAGTTACATAGAGGAAATAAATGTTTGCAAGCTGACAGAGGAACAGAAAGAGGCATTGAATAGACCAATCTCCGAAACTGAATTTGGAATGTCAATGAAAAAACAAAAAAATAATAAATCCCCAGGCCCAGATGGATTACTGATTGAACTGTACAAAAATATGATAGAACAGGCTGGAGAACTTTGGTTATTTATTTATTTATTAATCAAATTTGTATACCGCCCTACTCCCAGAAGGGACTCAGGGTGGTGAACAGCCAATATAAAATACAGTAGCATATAAAAGTTAAAAATTGTTTAAAATAAATTAAATAATTAGGCTAGAGAACAATTTAAAAATCCAATTGTGTAAAACATTTTAAAAACCCAGTATACAGAGGAGGTTTAAGCCAGACCAGCCTGTTGGAATAAGAATGTTTTTAAGGCGCAGCGGAAGGTTCGTAGGTCCTGTAACCTCCTTATCTCAGGGGGAGCTCGTTCCAGATGGCAGGTGCCCCCACAGAGAAGGCTCTCCCCCTGGGGGCTGCCAGTCGACACTGTTTGACCGACGGCACCCTGAGGAGCCCTTCTCTATGGGAGCGGACTGGTCAGTGAGAGGCTATTGGTGGCAGAAGGCGGTCCCGAAGATACCCTGGTCCTAAGCCATGGAGTGCTTTGAAGATGGTAACCAAAACCTTGAAGCGCACCTGGAAGACCACCGGGAGCCAGTGCAGCTCGCGCAGGAGGGGAGTCACATGGGAGCGCCACGTCGCTCCCATCACCACCTGCGCGGCCGCATTCTGGACCAGTTGGAGCCTCCGGGTGCTCCTCAAGGGGAACCCCATGTAGAGACCATTACAGTAGTCTAAGTGTGAGGTGAAGAGGGCATGAGTGACCATGCATAACAAATCCCGATCCAGAAAGGGACGCAACTGGCAGATCAGGCGAACCTGATAAAAACTCCTCCTGGCCACGGCTGTCATGTGTCCTTCTAAAGACAGCCGTGAGTCCAGGAGGATGCCCAAGTTGTGAACCCCATCTGTGGGGGCCAATGACTCACCCCCAATAGTCAGAGATGACGCCAGCTGACTATACTGGGATGTCGGAAACCACAGCCACTCAGTCTTGGAAGGGTTGAGCTTGAGTCTGTTCCTCCCCATCCAGATCCGTACGGCCTCCAGGCACTGGGACATCAGTTCAAGGGCATCATTGGGGTGGTCTGGGATGGAGATGTACAGCTGGGTGTCATCAGTGTACTGGTGGTACTTCATCCCAAAACCACGGATGATCTCACCCAGTGGCTTCACATAAATGTTGAACAGAAGGGGTGAGAGGACTGATCCTTGCGGCACCCCACATACAAGGGGCCTCGGGGTCGACCTCTGCCCCCCTGTCAACACAGACTGCAACTGGTCGGAGAGAAAGGAGAAGAACCACCGTAGCACGGTACCCTCCACTCCCAGTCCCTCCAACCGGCGCAGCATGATACCATGGTCGATGGTATCAAAAGCCGTTGAGAGGTCTAATAGGACCAGGAGAGAGGACCAACCCCTGTCCTGAGCCCTCCAGAGATCGTCAACCAACGTGACCAAAACCATCTCCGTGCTGTACCCGGACCTGAAGCCTGACTGGAACGGATCTAGATAGGTCGATTCATCCAGGTACTGAGGCAACTGTCGCGCAACCACACTCAACAACTTTCGCAACAAAGCAAAGGTTGGAGACGGGACGATAATTTACCAACATTGCCGGGTCCAGGGAAAGCCTCTTGAGGAGGGGCCTCACCACCGCTTCCTTCAAAGCGGCAGGGAAAACATCCTCACTCAAAGACGCATTTATAATCCCCTGGAGCCAGCCTCGTGTCCCCTCCTGGGCGGCCAGCAGCAGCCAGGAGGGACACGGGTCCAGTAAACATGTGGCTGCGCTCAGACTGCTCAGTATCCTGTCCACGTTTTCCGGAGTCACAGAGTCAAACTCTTCCCATATAATATTCTCAAGACCTGCCCCAGTCATCTCCCCTGGATCTACCCACTCAGAGTTAGAGTCCAGCTGTTCCCGAATCTGAGCGGTTTTGTCATATAGATATTGTACAAAGTCCTCAGCTCTATCCTCCAAAGGGTCCTCCTGCACCCCCTGTTGGAGCAAGGAGCGGGTCACCCTAAACAGGGCGGTTGGGCAATTATCTGATGACGCAATAAGAGCGGAGAAGTAACTCCTCTTCTCTGCTTTTATCACCACTTGGTAATTCTTAATATGAGCTCTTACCAGTGTCCAGTTGGATTCAGAATGACTAGCCCTCCAACTGCTCTCTAGGCGTCTTTTCCAGCGCTTCATCTCCCTCAGCTCCTCAGTATACCAAGAAGCCAGGTGAGATCGGTGCCGGGTCAGAGGCCACAAAGGCACACCGCTGGTCCAAAGCCCCGGCGGCCGCCTCATCCCAGGCGGCCACTAAGTCTTCGGCCGAGCCGTGTGCCAGAGCCTCAGGAAATGGCCCAAGCGTGTCTGGAACCTATCAGGATCCATCAGGCGCCTGGGGCAGAACCATCTCACCGGTTCCGCCTCCCTGCAGCGAGGTGCGGCGGTTCGAAGGTCTAAGCGAAGGAGAGAGTGATCTGACCATGACAAGAGTTCAGTCGCTATATCCCCTATCTCAAGATCACTCAACCACTGTCCAGAGATAAAAACCAGGTCCAGTGTGTTTCCCCCCATGTGAGTAGGGCCATGAATTAACTGGGTCAGATCCATGGTCGTCATGGAAGCCATGAACTCCTGAGCCGTCTCAGATGTCTCACCGACCGATGGCAGGTTAAAATCCCCCATGACCATAAGCCTGGGGGTATCAACCGCCACCGTGGCAATAATGTCGAGCAGTTCATTAGAAATATTTAATGAAGTATTGCAAGAGACAAAAACACCCCAATCCTGGTCAGAAGCTCTAATTACATTGATCCATAAGGAGGATTCAGATCCACAACTAATACAAAACTACAGGCCTATCTCTCTATTGAATTATGATTATAAATTATTTATGTCAATAATTGCGGATAGACTAAAGGTGATTCTGAACAAACATATATATTTGGACCAAAGTGGTTTCCTGCCAGGACGGCAAATTAAAAATAATACACGGACGATAGTAGATATACTAGAGCCGTGATGGCAAACCTATGGCATGCGTGCCACAGATGGCACATGGAGCCATACCTGTGGGCACATGAGTATTGCCCTAGCTCAGCTCCAGAGTACATGCGTGCACTGGCCCGCTGATTTTCGGGCTTTCTGGTCCTACTGGAAGTTGGGAAATGGCCCATTTCCGGCCTCCGGAAGGCCTCCAGGGGTGTGGGGAAGGCCATTTTCATCCTCCCCAGGCTCCAAGAAAGCCTCTGGAGCCTGGAGAAAAATGGAATTATGGGGGCAGGCACACACACGTGTGACCCCCCCATGGTCCCCACACTTTTGGCACACGATGGCAAAAAGGTTAGCCATCACTGTACTAGAGTATTATGAGGTACATGCAGAGAAACAATTTTCACTGATTTTCCTTGACGCGCAAAAGGCCTTTGACAATCTGAACTGGAATTTTATGATACAATTAATAAAGAAATTGGACTACAGACAAAAATTTGGACAAATGATTGGGAAAATTTATTCAAAACAGACAGCAAAGGCATTGGTTAATCAGGATATGACAAAAGACTTTGAAATAACAAAAGGAGTAAGACAAGGCTGTCCACTCTCCCCATTTCTTTTTATTCTAGCACTGGAGCCACTTTTAAATAGAATTAGGGAAGACAAAGAAATAAAGGGTCTGAGAATTAAAAGTGAGGAGTACAAAGTTCAGGCATATGCAGATGATATGGTCTTTATAACTGAGGAACCTTTAGAATCTGGCCCCAAATTGATTAGAAAAATAGAAGAATTTGGTGAAGTAGCAGGGTTAAAAATTAATAAGAACAAATCAAAATTACTAACTAAAAATCTTACAAAAAACCAGGAGACAGAATTAGAAAAGATTATGAATATCCAAGCAACAAAAAAAAAATTAAATATTTGGGAATTTGGTTCACGGCAGGAAGCTCCTCAATTAAAAAAGAAAATTATGATAAATTAACTGAGCAAATTAGGAAAGATTTGGAAAATTGGACAAAGTTGCAGATCTCATGGATGGGAAGAGTGGCAGTAATGAAAATGAATATCTTGCCTAAAATTTTATTCCTCTTCCAGACTATTCTGATAAAAATGGGGATTTTTTTTTTCAATTTATTAAATAGATTAACTCCCAGATTGGGAAACCTACTATCAAGCAGCAGGATTAGTTTGGATAAAGGACTGCATAGAATTGGAAAATAAAAGACTGCTAATATTAGAAGAATACGACCTAACTATAGGGTGGCACTCATAACTGTGGGGAGGAAAACAAAATACTTTAGAAGACACACAATTAGGAATTCCTTACTAATAGTTTGGAATAAAATTAAAAAACAACACTATATACAAATCCCATCTTGGATCTCCCAAAAGGAAACTTTAACATACCCAAATTTAGTAGACTGGACAAAATTAATTAGATATAGAGATATAATAAACAAGAGGGGAATATTAAAAACCAGAAACGAATTGGAATTGGAATTGGACTTAGGAAGAGAAGTGCAATAGTGGATATATCTACAAATAAATTCAAAGTATACAGAGATATAAAAAAAGAATAAGTTCAATTAGAAGAAACAGAATTAGATAAAATCATATTAGGAAATGAACGAAAACTAATAAGTAGGTTGTATAAATTTCTAATACAGTATAAAATGGAAGAGGAAACAGTGAAAGACACGATGATCAAATGGGCACAAAATATGGGCCATGTGATAGAACTAGAGAAATGGGAGAAGATGTGGAAAACAAACATGAAACAAACAATTGCGATGACATACAAGGAAAACCAGATGAAAATGTTTCACAGATGGCACCTCCCACCAGCCACAATTGTGAAGATGTTTCCCACCAACTCCCCGAAATGCTGGAAATGCAAGACTGGCTATAGAACATACTATCATCAATGGTGGACCTGTACGATGGCACAAAAATTTTGGAAAAAAATTAAAACTTGGATAGTAGAAATAACTCAGAATCCAATAGAGGGTAAACTGGAACAGTTTTTGTTAGGAATTTCAATAGACAATTATACTAAAGAAATACAGTACCTTATATTGCATATATTGACAGCAGCACATATTGTATACACACAATATTGGAAGAAGGAAGTATTACCCATGGAAGAGGATTTAATTAAAAAAATTCTGGAATGTGCAGAATTAGATAAATTAACTAAAGAAATTAAGGGGAAAGAAGAATCAAAGTATTATAAGGTTTGGAGTAGATGGTATGAATGGTTGAAACATAAGGAAAGAAGTTAAATGAATGAAGAAAGGAGGGGGAAAATGTGTATGATCTTTTGTTAGTAAAGAAGAAATGATACAAAGTAGAAAATAAGTTAATATTAAAAATAAGTTAATACTAAAATATTTGTAAATATTGATTTATAGAAAGAATAGACCGTTGTAGGTAGCTGGAAAAAAAGTGACATTTTGCTTTATTGTGTTATTTCCTGTTGTATGTATGTGTTCGATTTTTAATGTGTTTTAATATGTTTAAAATAAAAAAAACTTTTTAAAGTTTTAAAAAATAAAAAATAAAAATAAGATATATGAGATTGATATAGAAACAAATATATGGGCAGATCACAGCCCAATAACGATGACATGGAAGGGGCAGAGAAACAAAATGAGATGGACATTAAATCAAAACTTACTACATGAAAAGGATTTTTTACAATATATGGAAAAAGAAATGACTTTTTTCTTTAAAGAAAACAGAAAAGATGATACATCATTGCAAAATGTATGGGATACTAGTAAGGCATATATTAGAGGACTGGCAATGACATACGTAGGAAAAAGAAACAAACAGTAGACAAACTCAAAAGAAGTATAACTATAGTGTCAACTATAAAAACCTGAACGCTATTTGCATGGAAAATGTCTACCCACTGCCTCTTATGAAAGACATGCTAGCTCACCTGGCAAAGGAGATCTTCACTAAACTGGATTTGAGAGAAGCTTACTATAGGGTCCAGATTAAGGAGGGGGATGAGGGAAAACTGCTTTCAATTGCCCCTTGGGTTACCACATATCTCACGAGGGAATAGAACTGGATTTGGGAAAGTCCAGGAGGTTCTGGAGTGGGCACCCCCTACCCCCCGCCTGACTGCTTTACAGCCCTCTCTAAGCATATTGCCCCCAACAATCTGGATCCTCATTTTACTCACCTCGGAAGGCTGGAATTCTGGAATGTGCAGAACTCCTCCTCGGAGGAGAAGTATAAGAAATTAGAGAAAGATTTACAGAAAAATCCACAGGACAAAAAAATGAAAAACCTGAGGGACTTGCAAAAATATAAATTGAATTTAATAGAAAATGAAGATCTGGCAAATAAAATAAAATCAACAAAGCAAAATTTCTTTGAAAATGTGAATAAGCCAGGAAGATGGCTGGCATATAAAATGAAGAAGGAAAAAGAAAAGAAATTGATAAGCCAACTACTAGATCAAGTAGATCAAAATGGAAAGATATGTTATCAAAAAAATAACTGAGAAATATTATAAGAGTATATCAACAAGAGAAGGTGCCAGAAGGCAAAATAAATCAATACTTAGAAAAATTTAAAAAGGCATTAAAAGAAAGAATATTGATGATGGAATTAATGGAGGGAATTAAAAAACAGAAGAGTGGCAAAACTCCAGGACCAAATAGATTACCAGCAGAATTATATAAAAGGTTGCAAGATGTATTAAGTAACACAATGTTACAAGTATTTAATGACTTATTATTAGAAGCCAAGATCCTGAACTCATGGATGGAGGCATATATATATGCCTTATACCAAAAGAAGAATCAGACTTACAACAAATAAAGAATTATAGACCAATTTCATTATTAAATGTGGACTATAAAATATTTGCTTCAATTATGGTGGAAAGATTGAAGAGGCTATTAAATGAGTTTATACATTCAGAATGGCTTTTTACCTAGAAGACAGATTAGAGATAATATACGAATTATATTGGATATATTGGAATATTACGAACTACAGTGTTTCCCTGAAAATAAGACCCTGTCTTATATTATTTCGAACCCTGAAATAAGCGCTTGGCCATATTACCATGTGCTCAAAAGGGCTTATTATCAGGGGATGTCTTGTTTGGGGAAAACAGGGTACATTCAGAGAAACAAATGGCATTGTTATTTTTAGATGCAGAGAAAGTATTTGATAATGTGAATTGGCAATTTATGACTACACAATTACAAAAGATGGATTTTGGGGATAGCTTTATTAATATGGTTAAAACTATATATAAAGACCAATGAGCAAAAGTAATTGTAAATGGTGAAATGACAGAAAAAGTGGACATTAGAAAAGGAACCAGACAAGTATGTCCACTATCTCCATTATTATTTTGACCCTAGAAATCTTAAATAGAAAAATAAGATAAGATAAAGAAATAAAAGGAATAAAAATCAAAAAAGAAGAATATAAACTACAAGCATTTGTGGATGATCTAGTGTTCATTATGGAAGAACCAACAGAAACAGGTCCAAAGTTAATTGAGTAAATAGAGGAATATGGAGAAGTAGTGGGACTGAACATTAATAAAGATAAGACAAAAATTATAGTCAAAAACATGAGAAGTGAAATGGAGAAGTTAGATATTCAAGTAGTGAAGAGAGTGAAATATTTGGACATCCAATTAACTTCAAGGTGTATTACTGTGAAGGAAGATAATTACTATAAACTGAGAAATCAAATTGAAATACATTTGGAAAAATGGAAAAACTTGCAATTTGGGAAATATAATATAATGGGAAATATAGCATTAATTAAAATGAATATATTACCAAGAATTTTGTTTCTCTTTCAAACGATTCTGATAAAATTGGAGAAAAAATATTTTGAAAATTTGAATAAACTGATGTGGAAATACATATGGCAATGAAAAAAAGCAAGAATTAACCTTAAATTGCTTCAAGACACTAGAACTAGAGGAGGGTTCAGCCTACCAAACTGGAAACTTTACCACCAAGCGGTGATGTTAACTTTGGGTTAAAGAATGGATTTTATTGAGAAATACAAGAATATTGACTTTGGAAGGACACGACTTGCAACTAGGTTGGCACACTTCTTGGTATGGGAAAAACAGGATACATTAATACTTTCAGAGACATTGTGTAAGAAATGGTTTGTTAACAGTATGGGAGAGAGTGAAAGAAAAACATTATATGAAAATACCAGTTTGGCTTTCAACAACAGAAGCATTGACACATCCAAATATTAATATGGAAAATACTGTGAGATATAAGGACATTTTAACAGAGAAGGGAGAATTAAAACAGAAACAAGAACTAGAAAAACAAGGGATTGAGACAGATTGGTATACGCAACTGCAATTTTTTTAAATTTGGTTTTTTAAATTTATTGGGCCAAAACTATTTAATTCTTTTATTAATATTTTAAATTTTGTATTGGAGTGCTTTTTATTCTTGGCTGTACACCGCCCTGAGTCCACTAGGAGAAGAGCGGTATATAAATTTAATAAATAAATAAATAAATAAATAAATACAATCAAGATATGATAAAGATTTGAGACAGTATGGCTTTAATTTGGGAAAATCAGAACTGGCAAGATATTGACTGGGACAGATGAAAAAATGATTAAGAAACTATATAATTACTTATTGCAAATTTTATTAGAAGATGAAGAAGTAAAAAAGAATGATAACATGGGCAAAAAACACTGGTTATACAATAGAATTAGATGGCAACAACTATGGGAAAGAAATTATAAATTAACAATGGCAACTGCATATAAAGAAAAAAATATATAAAATGTTTTATAGATGGCATATGTCATTAGAAAGGTTAGCAAAAATGTTTAAAGATAAATCAGCTAAATGTTGGAAATGTTTGCACCTGCTGGAATCATATTATCATATGTGGTGGTCAGAGGTGGGTTGCTCCCGGTTCGCACCGGATCGCAAGAACTGGTAGTAAAAAAATGTAATAGTTTGGAGAACCGGTAATAAGATTGGCTGACCACGCCCCCAAACCGGTTCCCGGCCCGGTCGCCGTTCGCTTATCCTGCCCACTCCCTATCTATTGATGCCTCCTGAGTCCCAGCTGGTGGCTGAGGGAAAAAAACTGTTTAAACTCTTGCTGCAGGGCTTCAAAGGGCCGCCCTACAGCTGATCAGTGTTAAAAGAAAACAAATGAGTAGACCAGTGCCTGCAAAAATAGAAAGAAACAGCCCCTTTCAGCTTACCACAAATTGATTAGCTCTGCGTCCCGACTCCCAGCTGATTTGCTTTCAGCTGTTTTGCTCAGGGTTTGCTCAGTAGCTGCAAAGAGAGCTGGAGCAGTTTTTTTTCCCCCTAGCTATGCTGAAAAAGGAAACTGAAAGTAAAGCAGGGTTTTTGCTGCAAGTGACAAAATGAGGCAGAGAGAGATTGCTTTTTCTTTTTCCTCACCAAAAAAGGTAGGTGCAAAACTGCAAACAATGGGAAATTTAGGGCAAAAGTAGAGAGTTCAAGATTTTAAAACACAAAAGAAAAAAAGCTCTATTTAACTAGGGAATTGTAATAATTGAGGTACTATTAATTGTATATTGTGTTGAAAGCAGAAATGGTTAAGTTGTGGTTTGGAGGAATATATGGGGGAAATTATTTGGTTTATTATTATTGGTAAATATAATTAATTGATTTGTAAGAAATTGGATTGCATGGAAATAATTGGAATATTCATGTTCATATTGATTAATATACAAAAAGATAGTTATATAACTAATTGATTTATATTAAAATGTTGAATTTGTATCAAACAACTGTAATATTACATAATTAACCAATGTGAACATGGATATAAAAATAGATGACAATGGGAAGGGGAATAGAATATAGAATATAGAATAGAAGGGAAAATTTGAATTTAATTAAGATTAGAGATGAGGATAAAGAGTAATATTGGTTTTTTAAAAAAATAGACGAGGAATAAATATGGCAAAAAGGAAATATAGAAACTGTAAATTTAATTGAAATGACTAAACTGTTTAAATTTGGGAACCGGCCAAATACTCTGTTCAAAGAAAATACACTGTATGTTTGTATGTGTGTTTCTAATTATTGCTATTTATTCATATTTGTTCTCTTTTACTCTTTAAAGTTTAACAATTCATTCTTTATCTTAATATCTTTATATTTGTTTGAGATTGGCTTCCTTTCCTTTCATCCTTTTTATTGTACAGCAAACTTTCTCCTCAAACCTACCACCTCTCTCTTTTCTTTCTTTCTTTCTTTCTCTTTCCTCCCCTCTTATTCTCCTCCCTACTTCCTCTTCCTTTCTCCTTCTCCTCCTCTCTTCCTCCCTCTCTTACCCTCACTCCTACTCTAATATCTCTTCCCTTCCTTCGTCCCTCTCTATTGCTGTATCCTTTTATGCATATGGACTACTCAGAGGGCTGAAAAAGTTATTTTTGACTGGTCCTCGCACTTTTGACCAGTCCTCAAACTTACGACTGTCCTCACATTTTACGTTTTTGCCCTATCTTATCACCATGGTGAAGAGAAGCAGTTGTGAAATGAGTGACATGGTTGTTAAGAATGCTGCATGGGCATAAACGTGAGGATGGTTGTAAGTGTGAGGACCAGTCATAAATGCGAGGACTTGTCAGAAATGACTTTTTTCAGCCCTCTCAGTAGTCCCTATACACATAGCCATGGCCACCCAGTCACATGACCGGCTAGCCATGGCCACCCAGTCACATGACCTCCAAGCCACACCCAGAAAATAAGTCATGCCCACAGAACAGTGGTAAAAAAATTTAGAACCCACCCATGGTGGTGGTCATGTTCAGAAGCAAAATATTATTGGGCTAGAATACAGACATGGTTAGAGAAAGTGTTACACCAGCATATAGAATTAAAAGCAGACTTTTTTATTGGGTATTTTACTGGAGAGATATAGCAAAGAAGATACATATTTAATTATATAGATAACAACAGCAGCAAGAATTGTATTTGCACAAAATTGGAAGGTAGAAAAAATCCCATCAGAAGGTGAAGCAATAAAGAAGATCTCAGATTGTGCAGAAATGAACAGACTAACATTAAGAATAAAAGATTAAGAGAAATTGGTGTATTTCAAGATATAGGGATGATTTTATGCATGGTTAGAAAAGAAATATGAGTAAAAGATGACAGATTAATAAATTAGACAATGTAAAAGTAAATGAGAGAGAAGATAAAAAAAGGAATAGAAACTCAGATGACACCTGTGTAAATGGAAAAGGGGGATTGTGGGGGGAAAATGTTGCTATAGAAATGTACAATTATAACTTCCGCTGGCACCACCGGCGCCGCTGCAGCTCCTTGGTGAGCTCTTACCCCAGGATCTGTAAAATCGCCAAAACAGCGTAAATCAGCTGTTTTGGCGGCTGGAACTTCCCCCTTGGGCAAAGGGGTGTGTGTGTGCTCAGGTGTAAAAGGGTAGAGCCCCCCAATACCTCCAGATCAAGCAGGGAGGTGCAGAGGGTGAGGACTCCCCAAACTCCTGGAAAGCAGCTCCAGACCCGGGAGGATTCCGTTCTGATGGAATAAGGCACCGCGACCATCCCTGCAAGGTAAATGATTTAATCATTAAACAAGGATTGATCTCTATGCAGGCAGAACAAAACAGGAGAACTTTTTGCAAGTATCTTATTCTCCTTTAACTCTGATGAATAA
The DNA here is from genome assembly GCA_038048745.1 of Coluber constrictor foxii. Lineage (NCBI taxonomy): Eukaryota > Metazoa > Chordata > Lepidosauria > Squamata > Colubridae > Coluber > Coluber constrictor. The sequence continues at coordinate 120,777,646 of CM075961.1, read as the reverse complement.
TGAGTCCTTTCAGATTCGAGTGAAAGTTTTAAAGAGACTTAAAATGGCGCTGATAGAGAATGGAAGCTTAAGAAGAAAGTGATTGTTAATGCTAGTTTGCGCTTGTTAAAGTTGTTATAGCTGTCAGTATCTTGAAGCCTTGTTGAATGAAGTGGGAATTTAAGTTTGCAGCTTAAGAAAAGGGGCTTTTTTGACTATTATTGCTTATTGACTGAGAAATTGAATTTTACTGTTTTTGCTGAGAAGCTGCTGGAAAGTGTTCTTTTGTGAAAATGGCAGAGACAAAGATTTTTGAAGAGAATGGAGGTTTTCCAGCACATACCTCAACAGGTGTACAAATACTGACAGTGGATTCTTTGAAAGGAAGGCTAGAATTATTTATGGAAGGACTGGATGAGATTTTTGAGAAGATTTTTATTCAACTTGGCAATAAAGATGCAATGTTGAAAGAGGAGGAGGAAGAAGTAATTCAAACAAAAGCACCTGAGAAAAATGGAAAGGATGTTTCTCAAATTATGAAGAACATGACAGGCTTGAAGGAGGTTAAACAGGAGATATGGAAAGAGATCTATCCAGAGGTTTTGATGCAGATGAAAGGAAAAGTCCTAGGAGAAGTTGGGATTTTTAAGCTATCAAGAAGGATCAGAAATGGAACATTACAATTTCTTTACAAAAATGGACTTTTAATTTTAATTAGAGAGGTGTGTTTCCTGAAAGGAATTACTTTGTGATCTGCACAAGACTGGAAGATAAAATTACAACTGAATACACAAGAGCTTGTACAGCTGAATACGCCAGAGCTTGTAAAAATAAAAGATGAAGGAATAAAGCGGAAGAAGAAAGCTCGGAAAAAAAACAGGGGGAAATGGAAGTGGAAGAACTTTACCCCTCTTTGTTAAGCAGGAAACATGGTGAAAATCAGAGGGAAATGATCTATTTTGGGAAGTTATTTTAAGTAATGTTATGGCTCAACCGTTAAAAAAAAAAGGATTTTTATGATTATATTGGTATTCAAGATATGATTAAAAAGAATTTTTCTTTTGGTAGATGTGAAAGGGAATATTACAATTTCTTTATAATGGGTGAAAAAGAATGATTGTATTTTTATTTAGGATATGATTTGTTTGGTCTTGAAAATTTTTACTTATGTTTGGATGGATTATAAAAATGGATTTTTATGATTATATTTGTAATGTTACTTTAAGTAATGGATATATTTAAGGCTTTTAAGAAAGACATTATGTTAAACTTTAGGTTAATAGATTTCTCAATATATATTTAAAAATTATTTTAAGTAATGGATTAAAAAGAAATTTTCTTTTAGATGTTAAATTTAAGGTCATAGATTCTTTAATATATCTTTAAGAAGGATATTATTAAATCGTACATTTTGTTTTACATTAATGTTACTTGGTGGAGGAACAAGATGGATGAATCTATGTGTAACTTAAACTTATAGGATGGGAAGCATAAGATTTTTCTTTGCTTATTGTTGAATCAGTTGGGATTAATTATCTTCAAGCAAGAAAAGTTTAGTTTTGAATAAGGAGAGTTAAAGTTAAAGTTAAGAGAGATAAATCTATAGATAGTTAGGTTGTGGGTTTTTTTCTTAAGTTTTGCTAAATGTTTTACCCCCCACCCCCATTCCCTCCTCCCCCCCACAACCCTTACCCCCACCCCCCTTTGTTCTGGGAAGTCCAGGGGGGTGGGGGTAAGGGTTGTGGGGTGGGGGGAGGAGGGAATGGTGGTGGGGGGATTTTGTGCAGGAAAAATGTTGTTTCTTTTTTGTAAAACTTTTCAATAAATAAAGAAATGTACAATTATAATAATATATCTGTAATTGGTAAAATACAGGGGTGAAACGTTACAGTTCAGACTGGTTCAGGAGAACCAGTAGCGGAGATTGGGCTGGTTCACCATACCAGTAGCAATTGCTGGCTGGCCACACCCCCGAACCGGACCACGGACCACAGCCCAGCCATGCTTCCCTGCCTTCCATGCAGCCTTCCCGTGGCCAGCTTGTGAAGGCAGGCAAGCGGAATGCCACGTGGAAGGCAGGCAAGCATGGCAGGGCTGCGGGGAAAAGAGCTAGCAGTTTACTCCCTTCCCAGCAGCCCTGCCATGCTTGCCTGCCTTCAGCACTGCCAACTCATTGTTCAGAGCATCAGCGATCTAAGGAAACGTCTTCCAACTCTTCAAGATCCACTTTAAGAGTGCTGAGAAGCCAACAGCATGGGCCCAGGGCACACAGGTTATGGGCCTAGAGCACACAGAAAGACTGAACTGTAATTAAGCCAAGATACGGAGGATCCCGGATCTGCGTACCTTCCGCTGCGCTCTTAAGACCTTTTTATTTCACCAGGGGGGCCTGGCCTAACCTCTCTTCTTCTTTTAGCGTTAAATTTTAATCTGTTTTAAATTGTGTGGGGTGTTTTAATTCTGTCTGGGCCAAATTTATTTAATTTGATTTTATTTGGGCTTTTAAATTTTGTATACATGTATTTTTATTGTTGGCTGTTCACCGCCCTGAGTCCTTCAGGAGTAGGACGGTATATAAATCTAATAAATCTAAATCTAAAATCTAAATCTAAACTGCCTGTGTTTAAAAAGAGAAACAAGTCAGAGAAAGCTTGCAGGATAGCTGCTGTTGAATTTAAGGAGAGCTCTCTGTCTCATTTGGGACAGAAGAATTCTATTATTTGGGCTGGAAAGATGGAGTGTTTTCTGAAGGCTAAGGAGCTGTGGGATATTGTAGTTAATCCACATCAGGCACCATTTGCAGCTGCAGAGCAAAGGCAGCATGATAAAGCAATGGCTTATATCATCTTAAGTTTAGAAGAGAACAATCTCTTAATGTAGCTGATTTAAAGACTGCAAAGGAGGTCTGGTTGAAAACTGAGAAGTGTGCATGTGAATGTGTCAACATGCAATATTGTACAATTATCAAAAAGGTTATACAGAGCCTGTTTGCAACTAGGAGAATCTGTGGAATGGCATTTTGTACAAATGCAAACTTTGTGGAGTTAGAACAGCGTGGAATGAAGTTTCCTGAATCTCAGAAAGTGCTATTGGTGTTAAACAGTCTGGATGAAACATGGGACATTGTTTCTGCAGTGTTTGAATGCAAACCAGAGCAGGAGTTGTGTTTGGAGGCCTTAAAGGTTTGTTTGATTGCTAAAGAGAACAAGCGCCATTTTAGAAGAAGCCATGAGCAGAAATTCCTGAGGTGGGGGCTCAAGGAGTGCAGAGAGAAGAGCAACGGAAAATACCACAGACTGGATGTCTGCAAAGAGAAAAGCAGCAGAAGAGATCAGATTACAGCCCAACAATAGAGGTGATGCTTCATTTGTGGTGAAAAGACATGTCAGCTCCAGCATGCCGGCTGGCCCAGAGCTGCCATTCAGAGGAAGGCAATCCTTCCCTCGGAATGGCAGTCCTGAAATATCCTGGATGACTGGCCAGGAAGGGTCCTGTTGTAAAGCCTGACGGACAGTAAAGGCTGACTGACAGTGAAGACCAATCCTCCTTAAAAACTTACTGGCAGCAGGGGAGGAGGAAAGGAGAGGCTGGACTTGAGGCAGATGCTGGCTTCCCTTCACATGTATTATCCTCTGCTCATTTCAGAGTCACGTGGGAGGGAGCTGCACACATGAATGGGTGGGTGGTGCTTATAGTTTAAAAAGTGGTGGGGAGCATGGGCAATTAGCCCTAACAAGAAGTTCCTTTTGTGATTCTCAGTGCGTGCCAAAAAAGAAATAAAGCAGCAACAAACCAGTTTTGTGTTTGGCTGGGTCTTTCTTTTTGTTTGGAACCTGACAACACATTTAAAGAAGGACTGTTTGCAAGACAAAACTTATTTGCAAGGAATACAATTAACTGATGGACAAATTGCTGTGGCAAAAGTCAGCTATTGCAATAGCAGAGACAAATGGTTGATAGACAGTGAAGCAAGTCAAACAGTTGTTAATAATTCTAAATTGTTTTACAGGATATATTCAGCTGCTGGAGATGCAGTAGCCTTGGCAAATGGCCAGAAGCCTAAAGTCATTGGAAGAGGCAGTGTGCAAATTCCATATGTGGAAAAGAGGTTTAATGATATATTATGTGTGCCTGAAATGGAGCATAATTTGCTGAATGTCTTTAGTTTAGAAAAGCAAGGATTTGAGACCACATTTGCAAATGGGAGGTGTCTCATAAAGAGAAATAGGAATGAATGGCGTAAAAGAGGATAATCTTTATGTGTTGCAAGAACAAAAGGTTCAATGTGCACAAACATCTGGAAATGAGGCACCACAAGATTCTTGTGTTCATCTCTTGCACAGAAAGCTTGGCCATGCCAGCTTCTGAGTTTTGCAAAAGATGGACCAGTTTGGAGAAGGATTAAATGCAAAAGGATGTAAGGAATATTTAGACTGTGCAGTATGCAAATCATCAAAGTCCAAAGCATTTCCAGTAAGCAAGAGTAGCACAAGGCAGACAACAAGAGCTCTAGAGCTGATACATGCAGATTTGGTTGGGCCAATTGAAAGGCGGAATGGTGTTTTACAAACCATGAAGGACTCACCGGTCTGAGCAGATCATATTGGGGGTGAAGCCATGTTGACGGCTAACTATTTAATCAATAGGCTGTGGAGTTCCTCTATTAATGATACTCCATATGCAGTGCTATATGGGAGAAAAGAATCTGTGGCACATTTAAGGGTTTTTGGAAGCAATGCATGGGTGCATATTCCAAAAGCAATTAGAAGAAAGGAACAACCAAAGGCTAGAAAGCTCAGGTTTATGGGCTATGAGCCTGGTTCATAAGGCTATCGCTTTAGCGATGGGAGCAAAAGAATAGTTATTTCCAGGTCTGCTAGCTCTGCAAAGCAAAATTGGAGCAGAATTGATACAAATTTATGGAGTGATCCACTTAGTAATGGTAAGTCACTTAGTGACGGTGTCAGTGTTCAGGGAGGAGAAGGTGAAAAAGACATGAAGCAAGAGAGGGTGGAAGCACAGGAGCAGTCAATGCCACACAGGTCAGAGAACAAAGGGATACTACCTGACAGGTATTCTGCAAGTAAAGTAAAGGTGTGTAATGTGTGGTATGAGCCAAAGAACCATAAGGAAGTATTGGCATTACCTAAAATTGAGCAAGTAAAATGAAAGAAGCCATGAACAAAGAAATGAAATCCATGGATGAACATAAAGTATTCACATCTATGACTTTGCCATAGGGTAGCAAAGCTGTAGGATGCAAATGGGTGTACAAAAAGAAAGTACTACCCAATAATGAGGTACAATATAAGGCAAGGTTAGTGGCACAAGGTTTTTCACAGATGAAAAATGTGTTATCAGCCTGTCTGAGCCAGGTTTGTGCGGCCCCATAAAAAAGCCAGATTCCAGCTAGAAATGTGGTTTGCATATCTTTCATTTGCCGTTACACAGCCCAGACCACACTACACAATGAGTGGTAGGTTCAAAGTTAGCACTCTTTATATTGTTTGCTCCCAGCTAGTCGCCATCCGGCGGCAATAACCACACACCCCTTCTCAGCTGTTCAGTGGTTCTTTGAAATGCCCACCTAATGCAGCGCTCCAGCTCTCCATAATGTCAGCACCCTGCCTTTTCATGAGCCAGAAGCCTTGCTGGGATTGCTGGCCCACCGCCTGCTTGGTGAATCGTCCTCCCACCATCTTCCCATGCATTCTTGCCATCTGCCATGGTGCCTGCTTCCCCCCAGGTATGTTGAGCCCTGGACTGGGGCTTGACATGTGCACTATAATGAGGTATTCGTGCCAACTGTAAAGAGTGAAAGCATAAGGCTGACACTAGCATTGGCAGCGGCACATGGCCATAAAATTTGGCATTTTGACATAACCACTGCATTCTTCAATGCAGAATTAGAGAAAGAAATTTACATGATTCAAGAACCAGGGTATGAAAATAAAAAGCCTAACATGGTGTATATATTGAACAAGGCCATTAATGGGCTGAAGCAGTCAGCCAGGAATTGGAACATCTGTCTAGATAATGCTCTGAAGGGTCTTCAGTTCAAAAGTTGCAAGGCTGATGGTTTATATATACGCTGGAAAGTTACAAGGTGGGGATTGTCAACTATTAGCATTTGTGGATGATCTTTGTTTCATTGCAAAAGATATATCAAAGTAAAAAGGATTCTCGGGTATTTGAAGCGAACTGTGAATGTGGGTCTTCAAATACAGGTATCTGAAGAATATTATTTGGATTTATGTCTATTCCAGTCATGACTGGGAAGACATGTTAACAAGGTCAGCCAATGAATAGGAATAGTAACAAGGTCACTTAAGCAAGAAGTTTGCTTAAGTGTGGCTGAGCTCTGTGCTCAGCTCTAAAACAAAACCAGTCTGGACTGGTTTGCTCTGAACTGCTGGAACTAAAAGCAATCTCTCCTCTCTCTATCACATTGGAAGAATCTGCTGTTGGTATTGTACATTCATGAGTTATATTTATATAAAGAACTTAATGAATCCTGCTGAATCAGTTTACCTGTGTGTGCTTTCTGGATTTGATTTTTGTAATAAACTCTGACACAGATTATAATGCAGAGATACAACAGGATAATCAAGAAGGCAAAACAAAAATCCTGGGAATGGTTTGGAAAAACTTTAGCAGATAATGATATATCAGCCTGCAGAATGCTTTTCAAAGTAGTCAAAAGAATACAGAAAAGAGAGGAGAATTTTATAACCCCACAGAGATAATCAATGACAAGAACAGAAGGCCATTAACAGAACCAGGGTGAAATGCTCCTTGTTTGAACCAGATCGCCCGATCCGGTAGCAATGGAGGCGGGTAGTTTGGAGAACCGGTAGCAAAAATCCCTGCCCCCGCCCCGCACATGCCCAGCTGAGCCGCACAATCATCAGAGGCTTTTTTTTTTACTTTTAAAAGCATTTTTTTCTACAACCTCTTCAGCCGAAAAAATGGTTTTAAAAGTTAAAAAAAGCCTCTGATGATCGCGCAGCTCAGCTGATCATCAAAGGCTTTTAAAAGAAAAAAACCCCTTTTTGTCTTTTAAATGGTTCTGATGATCCAAGATGAGTTGCCTGATCGGCAGAGACTTTTTTCTTTTAAATGCCTCTAACGATCAGGCAACTCAGCTTGGATTGTCAGAGGCATTTAAAAAAAAGGGGAGGGGGTCTTTTAAATGCTTCTGATGATCCAAGCTGAGTTGCTTGATCGGCAGAAGCTTTAAAAGAAAAAAAGTTTCTTCCGATCTGGCAACTCAGCTTGGATTGTCAGAGGCGTTTAAAAGAAAAAAAACCCTTTTTTTCTTTTAAGTGCCTCTGACAATCCAAGCTGAGTTGCCTGATCATCAGAGGCAAATAGGTTGTAAAAAAATGCTTTTAAAGGTTTAAAAAAAAGGCTCTGACAATCACAGCTGTGGCACACGATCATCAGTCTTTTTTTTACTTTTAAAAGCATTTTTTTACAACCAATTTGCCCGAATAGGTTGTAAAAAATGCTTTAAAAAAGTTAAAAAAAAGTTGGTCATGCCCACCCAATCACATTACTGCCCCACCAAGCCATGCCCATAGAACCGGTAGTAACAAATTTTACATTTCACCACTGACCTAGAGTCACCGTGAGAGATCAGTGGTGCTTTCTAAATTTGATAAACAAACAATCAAACAAATAAAGATAGTGTTAAATAGAAACTGGGCACATCTGTATGTTCGCATTAGCTCCTACTGTGAGAAGAAAATTCTCCAGTTCATTGTCCAGCTGGGACAATGATGTTAGCGCTAGGAAGAGAGAGACACAGAAGCAAGCTACCAGAAAGTGGAACCTTTATTTCAGAAGTCAGAGAGAGAGAGAAGAGTGACATTCAGCAATGGGTTCTAGTAGCTAGCTAGCTTGATGGGTGAGTTATCATGATTTTTATATTTTCTGAGAAAATATAGAAATTCAATAAAATTTCTATTGAAATTCTTCGTGATCTTTGATGGGTTTGATGTGGCTATTGTTGGTGTTAATCCCTTCATCTTGGTCTTCCTGCATGAAATGGGTTAATCCTATCTGTGGGAAGGAGTAATGAAGCTCTGATGAGTTTCTGTATATTGTTTTCAGTTTAATCCTATCAACCCTTATTGTTTCTTCCTAAAGCTCAAGAACTGTCTTCAGCTGCATTCCTGTGGTTTCTCTTATCGCAACAATGTATCCATCATTAAGTAGTTCTTGGCAGTCTCCCTGGACTTTCCTTAGACTGAGAGGTGAGGTGAGTTTTTTTCTGGCTAGTGTATTCTGTTCTGTGTCTGTGTCTGAGGCTAGCAAGAGGTCATCTACATACTGAATCAGGTTTTATCCTTCTGGCAGAGAAACGGAAGAGACACTCTGGGAAAAGAGTGTAGGGAATTCTGTATAACACTGTGATCCTGGTAAAAACAAACAAGTACTGGGAGGAGGGATCAACAAGTATTCTAAAAAACTGTGCCAAGATCAACTACAGTAAAGTAGTTGGCTGATGCTGGCACTTCAGTGATGATTGTGGCTGGATTTGGCACAACTGGGGCCTTAGGTGTCATGTGGTTATTAATGATCCTCAAGTCATGTACGAAGTGGAAGATTGGCTTACCATCCAGGTTTAACTGTGGTTTTTTTACTGGGAAGATTGGGGTGTTACAGGGAGAGGTACACCACTCCCTGCTCTAGATATGCTTTAATGAGTTTTCTGATAGGTTCAATTGCCTCAGTTTGGATCTTATATTGGGGAATGCAGGGAGGAGGCTCTTCCTTTACTTGGATTTTAACAGGAGCAGCCCCCTTTAGCAACTCCACCTTGCTTCTCTCCCAACCCCATAGGGAAGGGGGCAGATCCCTCAGGTCCTTATGCAGCTGTTCTTTGCCTGTCAATAAGAGGTGTATGTTTTTTACAGGAATGTCTAGCTTTAGGCCTGTTTTATTACACTTTATCGTGGCTCCCATTTTGCACAACAGGTACCTTCCCATGAGGGACAGTGGGGACTGCGGGCAGATGGTGAAGGAATGATCTAATGAGAAGGGGCCAATTTCTATTCTCCTCTCATTGGTAAATTCTACAAGAATAATTCACCCCTCACCCCAATAATGTTATCTCAAGCCCCCACCACTACTGAGCCCTTAAAGGGAGGTATGGTAATGAGAGATGATGTGGCTCCAGTGTCTATCAGGCACTCATACTCTCTTTCCCCTATGGTGATAATTACAAGCTCGCCTTCTGGGCCATTCTTTAAGGGAACAGCAAGGCCTGCAAAAGTGGCCTGGAACTCTGCTTTCTCCTCTAGTCATACAGGTTGGAAGTTGTTCCTTTCATTCAGCTCCCATTGGGGCTTCCCGGGGTCCCTTCCCCCTCTGTTGGAGAGAGGTTTCTCTTTGAAGAGGGGCTCTGGGTGGGCTGTCCTGATACTTGTGGCAAGGGAAGTTATGTCTGCAATCTTGCCTGAAATGTCCCTCCCTACTGCACCAATGGGAATGCTGACAATTAGCCTGGGGTGATCCCTCTTCCTTACACTGCAAGCACTTTTGCCATCTATTAAAAGACTAGCGATTCGCTCATCTGTCATTGTTTTGCATAGTTTTAAAAACTTGCAGATCCCCTCTTCTTTCTGCCTTCCTCCTTCTATCTCTATCTCTTTCTTTTTCTGCCTCCTTTCATTCCTTTTCTTCCTCCCTCAGCTTCTCCCTTTGATCATAAATGAAATTCACTATTCTGTGCAATTCCGTTATCTCCTAGATCAGTTTGATTCAAAGTGGTGGAAGTGACCTCTGATGTCGGATGCAAATTGATAGGCAAAGGCAGAGTTTTGGATCCCCTGGTCCTTTTATTTAGATCTAAGTGGATGTCTGCCACTCCTGCCTTTAGGAAGCAGACTCAAAAAGCATCAGGATTTTTCTTTCTGGGTTGTTCTCTGAAATTCTGACCAGTTTAGGGGCTTTTCCCCTATTTCTTTCAAGGCTTCTAGTAAATCATCCATTTTCCTGTTATACATGCCCCAGTGGTTAGTGTTGTTATAATCCCAATCAGGATGGTTCAGTGGCCAGGTGACATGCACAGGGGCTACTTGCCCTGGGGTTATTTTGATTGGTTGCCTGGCAATCTCTTGTTTTTTCAAATAACTTTAGTAATTCATCTTTGGTGAGAAAGATGTGTAACAATTGGGTCATATCCTCCCCAGGATGGGTTATGACTATCTACAATGGATTTTAAGGTTAAAACCACCGGTTGGGGGTCTGACCTGAAGGAAGGGGTATCTTTCTTCCATATCACTAGGTCACATGATGAAAAAAGCATGTTAGTATATATTCAACCTGGCCTCTTCCCCTCCATGGCATGGGTTTACTTAGAAAGGGACCATGAAAGTTGTTTCTACTTTGTCATTTGAGAGAGGGGAGTCTATTTTAGCTTCTTCCTCTCTCAGGGCTGGGTTTTTTGACCAAGCCAGTTCTGCCCAGCAGTGCCAATATGGTATCTGGCTTGGCCTGATCTTTGACCTAAGTGCTTTTAGCATTTTAAAATCAAAAGTACTATCTTTTAGCCAAATTTGTCTCCCGGACTTATTCTAAACAGTGCCCATTCCTTGCATAGCTCCCTTGCTCGCTTCCTTTTCATGCTGGCTAGGACAGGCACCAGTCTCTTATCCCACACCTCAAGCAAGTCTTCTAGAGGGGATCTGGGCCTGACCCTCAAGCTACAGTTCCTCTTCCATGTTCCTCTTCCAATGTGGGGTTCAATTGGCTTAGCCAGTTCTTCCCCAGTTGCCAAACCTGTCGCACCACCAGTTAGTTTTCAGACAAAAAAGAGAGTTCCGGGAGGACTCTGCTTCCCTCACAGAGTATGGGCATCTCCTAACCAGGGAATACCACTAACAGTTTTCAGACCAAAAAGGGGTCCTGGAGGACCCGTTGCTGCTCCCCTACACAGTGAATACAGGCACCTCCTAATGTTGCTTGGCAATTTTCAGACCCAGGACATTCTGGGAGGACTTGCTGTTTCTCCTAAGCAGTCAGTCCAGGAACCTCCCTGACTGAGCTTTGCTTACAGGACCTTTCGGGATTTCCCTCCTGATTTTCACATGTTTCCAATAATTGCTCACACAGCTCTCTTTTCCTTCTTGCGAGGGTCTCATGCTCTGGCAGAACCTCCTTGCTTTCCCGATTCTGTCAGTCATGGCTTGGCAGAGCTAGCAGCAGGTTGGAGGGCAGTTAGAAATCACATGGAGGGAGCGGGATCCAGCTGCAGCCAGTGAATGAGGCCCCTTGCACATTTTGTGGTCCACCAGCAGCCTGCGGAGCTGGCAGCAGAGTTGGATAGTGAGGAGGTTGGGGAGGAACATGGGCCAGTCCTGGAGTCTGGGGAAGGCTTGGACGAGGGCTCTGTGTCGGAGGCAGAGAGGCAGCCAGGACCATCTGGGAGTTATGTGCTGCCTCCGGAGCCTCCAGAGTCAGACATCAGCAAGGGAGAGGAACAGGGGGAGCCTGTTCCCGGTGCATGCATGCACAGAGATGCCAGAAGGCAAGAACAGTTAAAACAAAAGGGATGACTCAGGAGTAAGGCTTGGAGATGATTGGCCCCTCCCATAAGACATAAAGAAGGAGCAAAGGCATGTGAGCCATTGCAGGAAGCAACTTTGTTCATGCTGGTTGGTTTAAATTCTGAAGCTTCGTTTTGACTCTGTGCTCTGTGTGGCCTTGCAAAGCTAATTGCCAATTAGGTCTTTGGTAGCGTGTCAAGGGAGATAAAGGTGGGTGCTTATCAACCTTATCCTGAAGGACTCTTTACCAACTCTTTGTGACTCATTATGGTCTGTGAATGAACAATAATTCACAGCCATTGAAATAAAAAGAGGGTTTGGGGGACTAATCGTGTGCTTTTTACTGTCTCGGGAAGCCTAGATCAAAACAGTGTGTGCGTGTGCGCACACACAAACAAACACACATCCTTTCATTCCCCAAAATTCCAGGAATCAATAGCGGTACTTACCCACTTTCAGGCAGCTGTTGAGCTCAAGACTTAAAGACTCCCTTTACTATCCAGTGCCACCCAGGCAGGGTCCGTGGGCTTACCCAAGACAAAAGAGGTCTCTTGCTGGCAGGGTAGTGGCCCTGTGGGCCCTGTTTGGTAGCTGGGTTGGCTGGGAGTCCCTTCATGGTTGCCAAATTGTGAAAAGAAAGTTAAATGGTTTGTTCTCCAGTTGGAACAATGACATCAGCGTCAGGAAGACATAGACATAGAAGCAAGCTGCCAGAAAGTGGAACCTTTGTTTCGGAATTCAGAGAGAGAAAGAATGACATTCAGCAATGGGTTACAGTAGCTAGCTGGATGGGTGAGTTACTATGATTTTTATATTTTCTGAGCCTATTGAAATTCTTAGTGATCTTTGATAGGTTTTGATGGGGCTATTGTTGGTATTACTATGTCTATGTCTTCCTGACGCTGATGTCAATTTGCTTTTCATGCATTAAATGGGTTAATCCTATCTGTGGGAAGGAGTAATGAAGCTCTGATGAGTTTATGTGTATTGTTTTCAGCTTAATCCTATCAACCCTTATTATTTTTTCTAAAGCTCAGGAACTGTCTTCAACTGCATTCCTGCAGTTTCTCTTATTGCAACAATGTATCCATCGTTAAGTAGTTCTTGGCAGTCTGCCTGGACTTTCCCTAGATCAGCGGTTCTCAACCTGGGGGTCGCGACCCCTTTGGGGGTCGAACGGCCATTTCACAGGGGTCGCCAAAGCCCTCTCTCACCCCCCCCATGCCTTCACTCACCCTCTGCCTCTGTTGGATTGCCGTTCGCCGTTCGTTTACCCCGCCCATTCCCAATCTATTGCTGCCTCCTGAGTCCCAGCTGATGGCTAGAGGGAAAAAACTCTTGCCGCGGGGCTTCAAAGGGCCGTCCTACAGCTGATCAGTGTTAAAAAAAACAAACAAATAAGTATACCAATCCCTGCAAAAATAGAAAAAACAGCCCCTTTCGACTCTCAGCTGATTTGCTCTGAGCTGTTTTGCGCAGGGGTCTGTTTTGCTGGAGCAGTTTTTTTCCCCCTAGCTATGCTGAAAAAACTAAAATGAAAGTAAAACAGGATCTTTGCTGCAGCATGACAAAATGAGGCAGAGAGAAATTTCTTTTTCTTTTTCCTCACCAAAAATGGTAGGTGCAAAACTGCAAACATTGGGAAATTTAGGGCAAAAGAGGAGGTTCAAGATTTTAAAACACAAAAGAAAATCAGCTCTATTTAACTAAGGAATTGTAATAATTGAAATACTATTAATTGTATATTGTGTGAAAGCAGAAATGGTTAAATTGTGGTTTGGAGGAATATATGGGGGAAATTATTTGGTTTATTATTATTGGTAAATATAATTAATTGATTTGTAAGAAATTGGATTGCATGGAAATAATTGGAATATTCATGTTCATATTGATTAATATACAAAAAGATAGTTATATAACCAATTGATTTATATTAAAATGTTGAATTTGTATTAAACAACTATATTACATAATTACATAATTAACCAATGTGAGGATGGATATAAAAACAGATGACAATGCGGAGGGGTATAATATAGAATAGAAGGGAAAAATTGAATTTGATTAAGATTAGAGATGAGGATGAAGAGTAATATTGGTTTTTTTTAAAAATAGATGAGGAATAAATATGGCAAAAAGGAAATATAGAAATTGTAAATTTAATTGAAATGACTAAATACTGTTTAAATGTGTGAACCGGCCAAATACTCTATTCAAAGAAAATCCATTGTATGTTTGTATGTGTGTTTCTAATATTGCTATTTATTCATATTTGTTCTCTTTTATTCTTTAAAGTTTAACAATTCATTCTTTATCTTAATATCTTTATATTTGTTTGGGGCTGATTTTCTTCCCTTTCATCTCTTATTGTATAGCAATCTTTCTCCTCAAACCTACCACCTCTCTCTTTTCTTTCCTTCTTACTTTCTCTTCCCCCCCTCTCTTCTTCTCCTCCCTACTTCCTCTTCCTTTCTCCTCCTTCTCCTCTCTTCCTCCCTTTCTTACCCTCACTCCTAATTTCCCTTTCCTTCCTTCATCCCTCTCTCTATTGCTGTATCCTTTTATGCATATGGACTACTCAGAGGGCTGAAAAACTTATTTTTGATTGGTCCTCGCACGTTTGACCTGTCCTCAAACTTACGACTGTCCTCACATTTTATGTTTTTGCCCTATCTTGTAACCATGGTGAAGAGAAGCAGTTGTGAAATGAGTAACATGGTTGTTAAGAATGCTGCACTGGCATAAATGTGAGGATGGTCATAAGTGTGAGGGCCAGTCATAAGTGCGAGGACCAGTCAGAATTGACTTTTTTCAGCTCTCTGGGTAGTCCTTTTGTGCACATGGACTACTCAGAGGGCTGAAAAAGTTATTTTTGACTGGTCCTTGCACTTTTGACCAGTCCTCGAAATTACGACTGTCTTCACATTTTACGTTTTTGCCCTATCTCCATGGTGAAGAGAAGCAGTTGTGAAATGAGTGACATGGTTGTTAAGAATGCTGCACGGGCATAAATGTGAGGATGGTCATAAGTGTGAGGACCAGTCAAAAGTGTGAGGACCTGTCAGAAGAGGCTTTTTTCAGCCCTCTGAGTAATCTCTATACACATAGCCATGGCCACCCGGTCACATGACCAGCTAGCCATGCCCACCCAGTCACATGACCTCCAAGCCACGCCTACAAAATAAGCCACACCCACAGAACCAGTAGTAAAAAGTTACAGTTATGAAGTAGCAACGAAAATAATTTTATGGTTGGGGGTCACTACAACATGAGGAACTGTATTAAAGGGTCGCGGCATTAGGAAGGTTGAGAACCACTGCCCTAGACTGAGATGAGATGAGTTTTTTCTGGCTAGTTTATTCTGCAGCATGTGTTTTCACTGCCTGGTTGTTTTAAAAAGGAAAATGGCTCATTTTATGACGGGATTCTTTTACTTCTAACACTACTTCATAAATAAGGTGTTGCAGATTATTTATGCAGCATTTCTCTTAAGAAAAGGAATAGCATTGCTTGAAACAACTGAAAACTAATATAGGCTGCTTCCATGGTCTGTTGGGATAAAAGCAACCTTGCGAGCATATTTTTTCTGTAAATCACATTTATAATCTGAAAAGCATGCAGCAGTGAGTCAGAGGAGAGCTAATAGAGGCAGAATTTAGTGTTTGCTAAATTTAATATTGGTATAGTGTTATGCCAAGTCAGGATTGGGTGGTAAATAGCATTAAGTTAGCTCACTCTTGAAAGGAAAAAAATGGAACTACCATGCCGTGTTAGCTGTGGTACTTACCTTGGAGTACAATTGTAAGACTGCACAGTTTTGACTATCAGTAGATGGCCACAAAGGAATCAGATAACTCAATCATTTGTTACTATTAATGGTCATCTGGAGCTTAATAGCCTTTATTTGATAGCCTTACATACCCTTTTTGAAAAGGGTGTAGAAAACACTCTGAGATGTCAGCTAGGAATCTTAGTTGTCTGAAATAATTTTCACTTGAACAAATGTTTTATGACATAATTACTAGATAATTCCCCATAAATGTTTATATTATGAAATATGGACTAATAGGTTAAAAAAATCACTATTTATGAACAACCATTTCATCAATATTAAATCCAGTAATAATGGAAAAAACTTTTAAGAATGTTCTCCTTTTTCCCATAAATTCAAAAAAAAATGTCCCTATCAAACATATTAACTTTGAAAAAAGAATATTGTAAAAAGGTATGAATGCTAAATGTACAGAGATTTCAATTATAATTTTTGTAATTTTATAGTTTGCAAAAAGAAGAGAAAGAATGCATATGAATATCCATCTGTTAAATTAGAGATTATTATATTATACTGCACAATTAATTTATTTTCATTTATATCAATTGATTTAATTTTAAAAGAAGCAGAATATATGGAAGATTTAAAATAAAGAATAGTGTAAAAGACAAGTTCCCTTCAAATTAAGCTTTTTCCATATGTCCCTTCAATGTTCTTGAATAGCAGAAAAAATATTTATTTAAATAGCCATCTAGTACTTTAAAAACAAACAAATAGCACTATCCATGTGTTTTAGTGCTTTCTCTGAAATAACAGGATATATTCCTGCTTTTAGCAATTTAAAATCAACAATTTGAAAGGGAGGAAAACAGAGATAGAAAACAATTATTTCAGTTACATATTTTTAATTATAACTCTAGTTGCAGTTAGACAACAATTCTACATATTGCTTTGAAAGTTCATCTCATCTCCATTTTAAATTGCTCCTCTAATTTGTGGGTAGCTTCTTCTACAAAGTATATTTGCAATACTTCAGTATGATTTTATTTCCATTCTGCTCATCTCTGGCACAGAACAGAGATGTTCATGCTTAGAGTTGTGGAACATCCCTTCCAGTAGCTCAGCAAGATTTCATTTATTTTTAATTGCTCTCTACAATGAAGACCAATTAAGGTTGAAGACAGCAGAATAAGGTTCACTCACAACTCTTTGAAGGATACACAATAAACATTTCAGAATCAGCTGAAAGGGACCTTGGAGGTCTTCTAGTCCAGCCCCCTGCCCCCTACAGGGATGTCAAACTGGCATCCTGTGAGTCGGATGCATTATATTCAGGCCACATCAATCCCAGCTCTGCAAAAGGAAGAAACATCATGAAACATTAGGTGATGGCAATGCGATGCCACAAGTTGACATCCACGGTATAGAAGGTTGAAAAGACTCTGCCAGAAGGCTGCCATTATTGCATTTCGTTTTTGCAAAAATGCAAACACTTGCAAGATCAAGCATACTGCCATGCAACTAAGTTTTAATGCAAATGATACCAGAAGTGACAGACTATCACCCCCTAGGTTATAAATTTAGAAAATTAGCTTTATTTAATACATGGTCCCTCTCTGCTTTTTTTCTGTAGGAGACATTACAGAAATTATTGGACCCACTTTCTACTTATACATAACAACTTATCAAAATTATTAAGAATGTGGTCTCATTTGATGGATTTAAAATGCAATGAAAATAACATAATTTTAATACATTTTCCTGCAATTAAATAAATAATTCTTAAGCATTTAAATACATTAACACCTTAAATGAAATATTTATTTAAAATATTTTAAGTATTTTAAACATATACATTTTGACTAAAATAAACATGAAACTTTGCTATTTATATGGGAGAGGTCCTCACTGAAGTTAATAAGAGATAAAGGTAAATTTTATTCTCTGTGGAGATTCTTGATCATCCAGGTTATGGTTGCCTCAAAAGTGCTTTTCCAAAAGACAACTGGACTTTCTTCTTTTTTCTTTGAAAACATTTTGCTTCTCATCCAAGAAACTTCTTCAGTTCTCACTGACTACTTGGGAATGGAAGGATTGCTGTCATCAGGTCATTAGCATTCTGAGAATCATTAACTCTCTAGCTCTCTGAGACCCATTGAAGCCCTTTAGGGGCCTATTTGTATTGTCAGAGTCACTTGAATCAGAGTGCAAATGGGTGTGAAACCTTCTTGGACTGTGGAAAGGACTGCGTTGTAAACAGGAGATAAATGGTGTTGTATCCCTTGCCCTTGGTGAGCATGGCATGGCTTGGTGGGCGTGGCAGGGGCAAGATCCTCTAAAATCTCCATTCCCACCCCATTCCAGAGGAAGGATGCTCTAAAATTTCCATTCCCTCCTCACTCCAGGGGAAGGTTACTGCTGTAGCCAGGGGAACCTTTGTCCAGGTGCACCTGGTTCACCAATTGCGCCCCTTTCTGGAATGGGATGCCTTACTCATAGTTGCTCATGCCCTCATCACCTCTCATTTGGACTACTGCAATGCATTTTACATGGGGCTGCCCTGGAGGAGCACTCAGAGACTTCAACTGGTGCAGAATGCAGCCACCCGGGTTGTCATGGGAGTGCCACGGTACTCCCATGTTACACCACTCTTTCGCAGTCCGCATTGGCTCTCGGTTGTCTTCTGAGTGCAAGTCAAAGTGCTGGTGATCACATTTAAAGCCCTACGTGGCCTAGGACCAGAGTACTTGCAAGACCATCTCCTGCCACTAGTGGCCTCCCATTGCCGGGTTTGCTCCCACAGAGTTGGCCTCCACAGAGTACCTTCAGCTAGACAATGTAAACTGGTGACCTCTAGGGGGACAGCCTTCTCTGTGGGAGCCCCTACCCTCTGGAATATGTTACCCCTGGAGCTCCAGATAATCCCCAATCTCTGAACCTTCCGCTGGGCCTTGAAGACCTGGCTCTTTCAACGGGCGGGCCTGGGTTGATTCTATACTGATTTTGTAGCTTTTTATATTCTTAAATCTTAAATTTGAATTGGTATTCCCATGTTTAACTTTATTTATTGGATACTCTGTTTTGATTTGTCTTTTAACCTTTGTATTTTCTGTTTCTTATTGTTGTGAGCCCCCTGAGTCCTTTGGGAGAAGGGCAGCATATAAATCCAATCAATCAATCAATCAATCAATCAATCAATCAAATCCCTATTTCCTCCCGATCAGCTGGGATTAGAGAGGCAGAGAATAGATGGGGCAGGGCCAGTCAGAGGTGGTATTTACCGGTTCTCAGAACTACTCAAAATTTCTGCTACCGGCTCTCCGAACTACTCAAAATTTCTCCTACCGGTTCTCCAGAACTGGTCAGAACCTGTTGGAACCCACCTCTGGTCAGTACTTACTAGATGGTGTCCAAGATAGCAAATGTGAATGATACAGGTAGCCCTTGCTTAATGATAATTCATTTAGTGACTTTGAAATTATGACAACACTGAATGACACTACAACATGTGTGTCCCAAGTCACAGCCATTGCAGCATCCCTGCAGATATGTGATTGTGATCTGGGTGCTTGGCACGGTTACCAAGCGCACTGCAATGGGATTGCTGTTTGCAATCTTTCCTGCTGGCTTCCCAAAAAGCCACTGCTGTCTGCTGAAATGTCTGCCTCTGGTTTGGCAGTGGGCTGAAAAAGATTTATCCTGAAATCCAAGCAAGATTTTGGCACAGAACATTTATGCAAGACAGGGTCTTTTGAGCAAGCTTCCAAAAATGAGAGGAATATGTCCACCAAGCAGCTCTTTATTCTCAAATAGATTGCCTGAAAAAGTCTGCATTGAAATTTAAGCAGGATTTTGGCATGCACCGTTTACAGTTAGCTGGAAAATGGCAAAAAAATAAATAAATCACAAATTGCAGTCATGTGACCATGAAATGCTTCAACCAGTTGTAAATATGAACCACTTGTCAAGCACCTGAAATGCAATCATGTGACGGGGAGCAACCTCCTGGCAACTTAAGAAATAATATTATTTAGATTTCCATAATGATGGTAAAGCAAAGGTAAATTAAACAATACTAATTTGATGACACCTCCACCTTACCATTACCACACTCAGTGAAAATTATTTGTCTCACTAAGTCAGGATTCCAGTGTACCATTTTTATACTGTGGCTAAAGGAAGAAATGTTTAACAGAGATTTGCTAGAATGAAGATTGAAATGACTCATTGAATGAACTCATAGACATGAAAATGTTTACTAAAGAACTTGCCCAGTGAATAAAGTCTCAGCAAGACTTGTGAATTAAGTTTGTTGCTTAAGGAAGAAAGCTGTTGACATGTGCACTGAATGAAGTTGGCTAGAATATTTCCACAAGGGCTTATATCCTCATTATGGTCTGTATAGACGTTGATTCATCTGGAAATTATCAAAAGAATTAAAATGAGATGTACAGGACATATGACTAATGGCAGAATTTGGGTCTATTTCAGATAAAAGTTTGATGGCTCCTCAAATAGCCGTCTTGTATCAGTACAAGATTGTATGGTGGCTGGTATTGGCAAAAGGAAGGTAGCAACAGATAGGTTAAACAATACGATTCAATTACTCACAAATCATCAGCAATTAAAAAGTCACAAAGAAACTAAAAATACATTGTAATATTGTCATCCTTCAGAAGACAAAGGTTTAATATTGCCATCATGAACAAACTGGCTCCATTCACAGAGCATAAATTGTACTTGAGTTCCTAATATATACCAAGAGATCCATAATAACTCCATCCCCAAATGATACCAAAAAAATTAATAACTGCCTCTGTAACTTCCTTAAAGAACAAGTTACTTCCCAGGAATTACAAAGAATGAGATCCATAAATCCTAAAATATTAAGGTTCTATGGATATCCCAAAATTGATACGAGAGTCAGGCCTCTCTTATCTCAGTCCCAGTGATGTAAACAGAATGTCCAGGAGCTTTTGCTCTAGCTAATGCAATGACTTGCTTGCTAGTTATTATCTGCACAATTTACTTTCTTCATTCATTTATCTGATTTCCTCTGATCTTGGATTTCAGAGATGATTAATTAAATAATTAGAACTTTAGACCAGGACTGTTAAACTTGTGGCCCGCAGGCTGGATGCATCACACGCTGGCCACACCCACCTCCTTTTTAGCAAAGGGAAAAAAAGTCCTGATACATCACATGACGCCACCGTGATAACGTGAGTTTGACAGCCCTGCTTTTTATTTATTTTTTATTAATTTTACAACAACAACACAAACACAAAACACTAACACACAATGTGTTCCTTTTCATGTATCAGTTTCGTTCCTTTTTCTATTTTCTATATTTCCCATTTTTCTCATCCTTTATTATCTTTATCTTTATCAACCCTTTGTTCCCAGTTTTATTCATTTACAGTATTTTACACATTTGTCACATCATTTATTCACTTTTACTTTCCCTAATTTCGAGCCAATTGTACCACTTAGTCCGCAGGCCGGATGCATTACATGCTGGCCACACCCACGTCCTTTTTAGCAAAGGGAAAAAAAGTCCCGATACATCACATGACATGATGACATGAGTTGGACAGCCCTGCTTTAGATCATCCAACTCATCATTGATTCTGACTGGCTGACCAACTGACTGGCCAAACAACCAAAAATCTAAAAAGAGGACAACTATGCTCTCTATTTCATATGTACATATGCTCTACATTTGTTTAGGCTCTTCCACACAACAGACTTAAACTGCTTGTTTCCCATGCTGAAATTATGTGAAAATGAAGCAAATTTAAGAAGTTTCTTAAGTTGCTTTCTTAGTTCAATCTAATTCATTTTAGTAAAGGTAGTGGAATATTTTTTTCGCCCAGAGATTGACTGATCAATCTTTTAATAATGTTAATGCTTAACACAAAGGAAACATGTACTTTACCTCTCTCCTAAGAACCCCACAGTTTTGCAATAAACAATGAGTAGTGCAAAGTAATTAATTATTGCAGAGCACATTGTGGATTGACAGTTGCAGGGCTTGTTGAACTGTTCCATCAGTTCAACTGCTGATATAGACATGTCCAAGGAGAGTGGTAGACCAATGGATTGGTGAACTCTGACTGACCCTGAAGGCAGTGGTGGGTTCCTCCCAGTTCCGCCGAGCCAGTAGTGGTGATGATATGATGTCACCAAACCGGTTCTGCCCCCCCACCCCCATGTTATTCTTACCTTTTATTTGGCCCCACCCCCAATCTATTGCTCTTGAGTCCCAGCTGATGGGCTATAAGGAAAAAAACTGTTTATACTCTTGCTGCAGAGCTTCAAAGGGCCGCCCTACAGCTGATCAGTGGTAAAAGGCAGTTTGGTGGTAGACCGGTGCCTCCAAAAACGAATGAGTAGACCGGTGCCTGCAAAAAGAAATGGATAGACCAGTACCTGCAAAAAGAAATGGGTTGACCGATACAGCTCTGCAAGAGTTAAAAGCCTGGTAGACCAGTACCTCTGCTAAATCATAAAGAATTGTCACATGACTATCAAGCCACACCCACAAAATAAGCCATGCCCACAGAACCGGTAGTAAAAAAATTTAGAATCCACCCCTGCCTGAAGGATATATATGGGATTTCCCTAACTAACTTGCTGAAACTGAAGAAGCTTAAGTTGCTTTCATTCATTGGATAAGCAATGAAATGTTTCAAACCAAAGAAGTGCAGTTGCCGTGACTCAATTTTACCTGGATGACTAAGAATCTACATCAACATATGACTCAGTATTGTAATCAGACAGATTCCCCCTACCCACCTCATTAAGTGTCATCAATTACACAACACTATCATAGGTTTCAGTATAGTTTTCTAATTATAATCTGTATGGTTTTAATGTTTTAATAATTTTTACTTATTTTATAACTTCCAATTAATGGTGTAGGCTGTGCAGCTGTATAATTAAATTCAAAGGCTGGTTTTCATCTTTGCATGTTTTAATGGATATTGTAGATCATGCCCTGAAAATGATCACACAAATATGTTCCTGGACTACGACTGATCGAGAAACTTATGAATATTCATCAGATATAATAATATCACTTTAAAATTTTCTTGGGAAGATTTATGCCAGCTTTGTATCAGAAAGCTAATACAGGTAGTCCTTGATTTATAACTGTTTAGTGACCATTCAAAGTTACAATAGCACTGAAAAAAGTGATTTACAATAGGCTTTCACACTTATGACCACTGCAGCATCCCCGTGGTCACATGATCAACATTTGAATGCTTTGCTACTGGCTTGTATTTATAATGGTTTCAGTGCCTCCAGGTCATGTGATAACATTTGCAACATTCTGACAAGCAAAGTCAATAAGCAAGCCAAATTCACTTTAACAACCATATTACTAACTTAACAACTGCAGTTAATTCACTTAACAACAATGGCAAGAAAGGTTGGCAAAGATCACTTAACAATTGTCTTGCTTAGAAATAGAAATTGTGATTGTAGGTTGAGCACAACTTGAATAATGATGCAATATTCAAAACCAAAGTGGATTTCCTGAGCTGGAATGAGAACAAATTACTTCTACAGATAACCCTAGGGATATCTGTCAGAGAATGCTTGTCAAAAAAGTCAAGATGGCATATTCAGGCCACACAAAGCCATATCTTTTTTATTATAAAGTACCACTTTTTTGCCCCTCTGTCAGTGGTTGAAATTCTATGAAATTCTCTTTGTCCCCAATTAATCAGGGTGAAATAATATATTTTGGACTGGGGGGAGGAGGAAATAATTCCTGGGAGATGGATGGATTTATTTAAAAAGCAGCGAACTAAAATCTGATGTAGGCCTTCTCCCTCAATGTTATAATTATATTTTTAAGTGAAAAAAAATCTTCTTGGCTAACTGTGCACTTTTCTCATGCAGCAATAGTAAGAATAGGTATGGAAAAGAGTATTAAGAGTAAAAAGCTAAACTGAGGCTACAGTCGTGAAAAACTTATTTGGGAAGCAATTCCACCAGTCAAAGTACGAGAGCGAGAGATTTTTAATAGTGCAGTTCTCTTCCTAGGTAGCCAGTTAATTATGAGATTTGTATCTTGCCTCGTTATTGCACTGAATCTTCAAAGTACCTTTCACCTCTAAAATCATCTCCATGGTTCTTGTATCACAGCAAGAAAAAAAAAGAGCAGGCATCACAGCTGCTAGTACAAGGCATCAAATAGACAAAAACTATCATCAGTGTGAGAAAAAGGGGGGGAATATGTATGTTTTTATTGTTAAAACAGAAGACAGACACCTTAATCACACTTCTTCTCTTGGGAAATAAGAGTCTGCCCCATTTATTAATGATATTTTCAATTGCATCTCATGGTTTCATCCCAGCTATGCTGCTGAAAGCACCATTGTGCACTTGGACGACATTATCTCTGCCAGCTGAAGGTTCATATAGAGAAATGGCAATAATGGGCTGTCTCTGTCTTGTGGTGACCTCAGTTACACATTCTTCTTTTCCTTGCCTACCTATCAGATATTGTGCATTTATTATCATGTAACACATCTGCCTTCTGATATCAGAGATATTAAAGATACAGAGTTTTGTTTGGCGTCTTTTGTTTTCAGCTATTGTATCCAAACTACAACAATTTGCCACTAGTTATTGAAATCATAGAGAGCATGAATGTACTTTTATATATACATTCAGCTTTTTGCTCAAAGGAGCAGAACACCAGGGGAAAAGCAGCCTCACTGGAATACCTGTCAGATGTTCTTGAACTGAATTCTAATCTTTGGCCATGCTGATTGGGAATTCTAGAAGCTGCTGTCCTAACACATCTGGTAGTCAGAAGGTTGAAGCAGGTCAGATAAAAGGATTTCGAGCATTAAAGCCAAGGTTGGTTTCAAATAGATTACAAAAGGTTCCCTTGGCCCAAGGTTGATTACAATTTAATATTTGGCTTTGCTAATATTTTGGAATTTCCTTTTATTTTAAACTCCAAAAGTTGTTGCATTTGAGCTAAACTACTTGTCCACCATCTTGCATTGTCTCATGTTTCCACCAGGACTTTTTGAGATATTGTAATATCTTCTTACATCTATTGTATTTCCTGGTGTTTTTTAACTGGTGATGCCAGGAACTAAATTTGGCATCAACATGTTGATAATAATGGGAGATATAATCCAATACAAATAGAGGGCACCAGGTTGGGAAAGTCCAATATGAATTTCTAAACCTGGAATGGTATATATAGAATAATGTGAAATATAAAATACTGTAGATAATGAATCCAATAAAGTTGTTTTTAAATATGATCACTATTGGCTCTAATTTTAGGGAGTGAGAACCAGTTATTAATGTTTTTTTATTTTTACATATATGTACATATATGTACATATGTGTGTGTATATATGTGTATACACATACGTGTGTGTTTGTGTGTGTGTAATCTGGCAATCTATGTATATGAGGGAGTTTAACATTTTAAACATATCTGTACTTCCCTCTCACCTTCCCCACATCATTGAAGCATAAGATATCATTTCATGTTATTTTCCCCAATTTATCTTCAATACCAGATGTAAGGAGGGGCCTACAACAATGGCATGCAGTAAGGTAAGGCAGACAATGGAGAAGAGTCTTGCTTTTATCATTGAACTAATTACTGTGTTAAAGGATTGCCATTACATACTATTTTGTAGAAGAGTAGAGATTAGCCATGTTTACCCAAAGAATCTGCAAGACGAAGGCAAATGCATGAGAACTACTCCCTCGGACTAGTACAATGAAAGGCTAAGTGGCTAGGAACAATCAGGGCAGCTGAGATAGCTACTCTCTAGGTTTCCATTACAATCAATCAGCTTTGCCTTGTCATAAATATGAGGTCCTCTTTGTCCACGTCAGTGACATTAGGCAATGGAATTCTTCCAGTAAATTGGCATATCAGTCATTGAAACAATAGCAAGCATGTTGTTGAAGAAAGAATATTAGAAAATATTCATGACCCTGTCTGTTATATTATATGCCAACTGATGAAACATATGCAACAAAAATATCAGTGCAGGCTATATGGTAATTTGGATTCAAAGTCAAAAAGATTTATGGATTGTTCAGTTGTGCAGGTTAGGAACTGTGGAGTATGCTCGTAGCCCAGTGTGCTTAGCTCAGGACATGAATAATGAATAAATAAAAAATTATATGTGTACCCCTCTGCCTTTGAGTCAGAAATGCTGCTATAGATGATGAAAACATTCTTCACAAAGACCTGTAGAGTTAGCTTTGTTTTTAATCACAGGTGAAGAAGACTTCCTCATCAAATGAGATCCATGCAGCTTTATTCTTTTGCTTTGCATGCAGCATTTTTTTCCTTTTTTTTCTGATGAATTCCATGTGCAGTAGTCTGTGGTACAGAACAACCCTGGTGTTGTGAAGTAGCCGTTCTCTAGTGGGTGACGGCCTGATTCACAACACCAGCTGCTACACTGAACCAGAAGCTTTGGGTAACACACTGGATGCTCTTGGAACTATGATGCACTGCATCCATACCTATAAAATCAACAACACTTAAATAATTAAGAACTGATTAGTTTTTTGTGATCATTACTCTTTCAGGCTTTATAAAGTAAAGTAAGAACATTTTTCTAGATAAAAACAATTCATGCTGTTTTAACATTTGAAGTCTAAATAAATGTAGTAAGCCAATCATTAGATATTAATATCTCATTGTTTATCCAATTTCCTGTCACTTTGAAAATCAGAAATAGCATGACTAGTTTTTCAAAGAATATCTGTGCAAATTTTGTAGCAAAAGCAAATTAGTAAGGAACACTGAAAATTGCATTATCTTTATGGAATAAAAATCACCATTACAGCCATTAGCTAGCAAAGTAGCACAAATTATATATTGTATAGCTAAATAATGACAAGGCCATTAAATGCAAAAGGTAATAATTAACTCAAACATTTCTATACAAAGCTCAAGTATGTAATATACTTCAGAACAGACCGATACATTCACAATAGCAATTATTGATCATCCTATATTTTTGGATGTAATAAGCATTCTTTGAATCTCAGTGATGTTTTACTGAGATGTGATGTTTACATAAATGAATTGTGTGGCTGCAATTTGGTTTAACAATTTCATGCTGATCCTTTTTTACTTTGCCCTCTTTTAGATAAAGTAGATGCTAAGCTATAGCTTGCTAAATGATGGCTTCTTAAAGTAGCTAAGTTCACACATCACCCTTAGGCACAAATATAAAATGAATGAGTCTAGTCAGTGTTATCTTAGAGATAGGAAATGTTTAAGTCCATAAAGTAGTAAATAGATAATGTACTTACTTTCATTGCATGCAAAGCAGTAATGGGTTCCACTTACCTTTGCTACCAGTTCAGATCTGTGAGCGTGCGCATGTGCAGAACCTTCTGCACATGCACAAAGTGTCCATGATGATGTCCGGGTGGGTGGGTGGAAGCTCCCACCTCCGCCACTATCGGTTTGCCCTAACTGGGCAAACCGGTAGAAACCCACCAATAATGCAAAGTATTCTTTATTGAAATTTTCAGAAATTGCTTCTGCTGGCATTTCTGGTGGTGGTACCTTTGGAATTGATTGAACTAAAATCTCTACCACGCTCACCTCAGTTTTCCTAATATATCCATATAGGCAAATCCATAGGAGGAGGAGGAGGAGGAGGAGGAAGCTTTATTGCTTCCCTTCCTTCCCAAGATGGAAGATGCTTTCCAAAGTGATTTCACCCTAACAACTCTGACCCTCATGTGAAAAACTTGTCCACTGATGGCCATAGTCCTTTATATTGTGCATCAAGACAGATGATGCTATTGCATGGCAGAACTTTGTGGAGTGCAGTTAAAACATCTGTTGCCTACAACCATTTGCTGGGAATGTAGTTTTTGATATGGTAGAATACTGAAGCCCAAAGCCATATATTCTATGTTGTGATGTGGTCCCAAAATTCATTGTCTTAAAATGATTCTGTTCTGCTGCAAATACTGGTGTTGTAGGTATTGCCTGCATTTTCTGAGTTTCTAACTATGCTAAAATAATTACTTACATCTTTTTTTAATGTAAGGTTCCTGATTCACACTGGGAGTGGGAGAACCTTATGATTTGCTTAGAGTTTTGCTTCTCATTCCCTTTCTAATCTTTCTACTCACTACCATGAATGGAAGAATGAAATGAGTTTCTTTTTTGTTAGAGACAAAGTAAGTTTACCAACTTTCATTAAAGACAAATGGCAGTCCTTTCTGTTATTTTTTAACCTGCTGTTCATATTAACAGGATATATTTCTAAGTTACATGCTCTTTTCTACTTAGCAAAAATTAAAAATGCAACTGCATTTGATCATCTTCAGGCAAATACTTTTTTTTAGGTTAGCACTAAATTATGAATTGAGATTAATTTACGCAGCAAGCTAAGGAAGAAAAAGCAATCTATGGTTTACACTAACCTTAGATTGCTTAGATTGCACTAATGCATTGCGAGGCTCCCCCCTCTCGCAGGCCTGCCCCTCCACGTTATCAAGGGCCTATCTCGATGATGGGTTTTGGAACCCCGAGAGATGGCATGCAGCGAAGACGAAGAGGGGGTTGAGGGGTTTTTTATCAGGTTTTTTAAAGAAAATTTTAAGGGGACCCGGGAAGAGGGGTGGGGATTACAAAGATGGACCTGGGGCGCTTCATATAGCCACTGAGCGAGATGAGAGTTTAGTTGAGCACGGCAGGGAGATCATGGAGAGAACTTTGACTGGGAAACAGTGGGATGTCGAAAAGGGCAGTGCAATTGAAATAGTGAGTGGGAGGGGCAGATATAACGGGCGCAGGGGGCCATATCATGTTCCGGGGGTGTGCATACACTGCTTACGAGCAATTGTGCACTCCGGCCCCCAATGCGCTACTCAGGTCCCAGGTTGCATAGAGCCTCAGGTCCTGGGTCCGCGGCTGATGCTATGTAATGCCAGGTCTGTTGTTAACAAAGCCCCCCTCATTTGTGATCTTATTCTGGAGGGCAGTGCAGATCTAGCAGGTATTACGGAGACCTGGTTGGGCAACGAGGGGGGGGGTTCCCCTCGTTGAAATGTGCCCACCAGGTTTCCGAGCATTTCATCAGCCAAGAGCTCAGGGGAGGGGAGGGGGAGTGGCGGTGATTATTAGGGAGAGTCTTGGTCCAAGGGAGACCACTGTACCTCAGATAGCTGGATGTGAGTTCCTCCTTGTGAAGTGGGGCCATGTGGGGTAGATGGGTCTGCCTGGCTCCCTGCCACGTGGCGGCAACCCTGCCTGAGCTGCTCGACGTTATTGCTGGGGTGGCAGTTGATACCCCCAGACTTATTGTTATGGGGGATTTCAACTTGCCATCTGCAGGTGAGGCGTCAGAGGTGGCTCGGGAGTTCATGGCTTCCATGGCGGCCATGGACCTGACCCAATTAGTTCAAGGCCCCACTCACACGGGGGGACACACTCTGGACTTGATTTTTGTCTCTGGTCAGTGGTTGAATGATCTTGGTAGAGGGGATCTAGACATTAAACCCTTGTCATAGACAGATCATTCTCTCCTTTGGTTGGACTTTCCTATCGCCCCTCCCCCCCCACCGCAGGGAGACAGAACCAATAAAATGGTTCCGTCCTAGGCACCTGATGGAACCCGAGAGGTTCCTGATGGAGCTTGGGCCATTTCCTGAGACTCTGGCACATGACTCGACTGAAGACCTGGTGGCCGCCTGGGAGAGTGTGGCCGCCGGGGCTTTGGACCGCGTCGTGTTTTTGCGGCCTCTGACCCGATGCCGATCTCCTTAGCTCCTTGGTTCTCTGAGGAGCTGAGAGAGATGAAGTGTCAGAAAAGACGCCTAGAGAGCAGTTGGAGGACTAGTCGATTCCGATTCCGACCGGACACAGGTGAGGTCTTATATCAAGACCTACCTAGTGGCAATAAAAGCGGCAAAATCTAACTATTTTTCTGCTCTTATTGCATCTGCAGAGAACCGTCCAGCCGCCTTGTTTAGGGTGACCAACTCCCTTCTTCAGGGGGGACTGTGGGAAGACCCCTTGTAGGGCCGAGCTGAGGATTTTGTACAATTCCTGCATGATAAAGTCGCTCAGATTCGGGAAGGCTTGGAATCCGACTGGGTGAGTCCGGGGCAGGAGATGAGGGTAGGTCTTGAGAATGTTATCTGGGAGGAGTTAGATCCTGTGGCTCCCGAGGATGTGGACAGGGTTCTGGGTAGGATTAGTGCCACATATTTATTGTACCTGTGTCCCTCCTGGTTGGTACTGGCCACCCGGGAGGTTACGCGAGGCTGGCTCCAGGGGATTATAAGGGCTTCTTTGAGTGAGGGTGCCTTTCCCGCTGCCTTGAAAGAGGCGGTGGTGAGGCCCCTCCTCAAGAAGACTTCCCTGGACCCAGCTGAATTAGCTAATTATCATCCGGTCTCCAACCTTCGCTTTGTTGCGAAGTTTGTTGAGAGTGTGATGGTACGACAACTACCCGGGCACCTGGATGAAGCTATCTATCTAGACCCATACCAGTAGGGCTTCAGGTAGGGGTACAGCACAGAATCAGCATTGGTCACGTTGGTGGATGATCTTTGGAGGGCTCGGGACAGGGGTTGCTCCTCTGTCCTGGTCCTGTTAGATCTCTCAGCGGCTTTTGATACCATTGACCATGATATTGTGCTGCAATGGTTGAGGGGGTTAGGAATAGGGGGCACCGTTTTACGGTGGTTCTCTTCCTTCCTCTCTGACCGCTTGCAGTTTGTGTTGGCAGGGGGGCAGAGGTCGACCTCGAGGCGCCTCACATGGGGAGTGCTGCAAAGGTCAGTCCTCTCGTCCCTTCTCTTCAACATTTATGTGAAGCCTCTGGGTGAGATCATCCGTGGTTTTGGGGTGAGAGTCCATCTCTATGCTGATGATATTCAGCTGTACATCTCCACCCCAAACCACCCCAATGATGCCTTTGATGTGATGTCTCGCTGCGTGGAGGCCGTGCGGGTCTGGATGGGGAGAAATAGGCTCAGACTCAACCTTTCCAAGACTGAGTGGCTGTAGTTCCCGGCGTCGCGATATAGTCAGCTGGTGTCATCGCCGACTATTGGGGGTGAACTTTTGCCCCCTCAGAGAGGGCTCGCAATCTGGGCGTCCTCCTGGACTCATGGCTGTCTTTAGAAGAGCTTATGATGGCTGTGGCCAGGGGGGCTTTTTATCAGGTCCACCTGATCCACCAGTTGTGGCCCTTTCTAGATCACGACACCCTACGCACGGTCACTCATGCCCTTGTCTCCTCTTGATTGGACTACTGTAATGCTCTCTACATGGGGCTCCCCTTGAAAAGCACCTGGAAGCTCCAGCTGGTCCAGAATGCAGCCGTTCGGGTGGTTATGGGTGCAACCCGTTGTGCCCATGTGACCCTCCTTCTGCATGATCTGCACTGGCTTCCAGTGGTCTTCCGGGTGCGATTCAAGGTGTTGGTTACCACCTTTAAAGTGCTCCATGGCATTGGACCGGGTTACCTTCGAGACTGTCTCCTGCCACCAGTAGCCTCCCACCGGCCAGTCCGCTCTCACAGAGAGGGTCTCCTCAGGGTGCCATTGGCCAAATTATGTCAGCTGGTGACCCCCAGGGGGAGGGCCTTCTCTGTGGGAGCTCCTACTCTCTGGAATGAACTGCCCCCAGAATTAGGTAAGATCACTGACCTCCATGTATTCCGCTGTGCCCTCAAAACCTTTTTGTTCCGCCAGGCCGGGCTATCAATGTGAAGATTTTTAAATTGGTTTTAATCTTGGATTTTTAAATTTGGGGTTTTATATTGAGCCAAATTATTTAATATTTTTAATTTTTAAATTGTTGTTTGTCTTGTGCTTTTAATTAGGCTGTGCACCGCCCCAAGTCCTTCGGGAGAGGGGCAGTATAGAAATAAAATAATAATAATAATAATAATAATAATAATAATAATAATAATAATAATAATAATAATAATAATAATAATAATAATAATAATAATAATAATCCCAGCTTCACACAGTTTGCAAATACAGTTGATGATGCCATTAAATTATTTGACGCCATTTCAAAGTACCATGGAAAAAAACCAGATGTTTTTATGCCATCATATTTGTGATTCTCCAGCAAAGTTAAACATAAATTTTCTTTTCAAGTCTCCAAACCGTTTAGAACAGGATGTGGAAATCTATAGCATTCGAAATGTTGACTGGGACTGAGGAGGGTTATTTAACAGCCTTATAACTTTTAGGGCTGCAAAGGCAATAATTAACTGTTAAATATATATTTATCTCAGGAGGTAACCTGAAAAATGTCTATTATATTAGCTGTCTATTATATGAACATACTAGGCTACAGTGAATTAGTTAAAATTATTTGAGCTTTTAGCTCATTTTCAGAAAATAGCAAGGTAAGATTTCCAATGTTCAGATTGCAAATTTATCTGGCAGATAAATTTCATGGCATATGTAGTTGTAGCCATCTTCGTCTCAGAAAATGAAAATTGCAGAAGAGCAACATAGTAGCTTGTAATAGAACAAATGACAATAAAATTGCAGGATGGCTAGAACATGTATAAATCATTTGTGTCAGACCTCTCAAAAAATTTTGTGTGCAAAAAGAACTTGAGTAAACTTCCAGCCAAAAGATTTCTCATGCTTCAAACCAGAGATGCCATAATTATTTGAATTGGGATTTAATTCACTTGAACCTGAATGGTTAGACCCTATGAGAGGACAGGCTGCCTACAAAAATGGACAGTTCAATCAGGTGTACTTATCTGACTCTGTCCCAGCCATGTTAGGACTTCACCTCTCATAATTCTCAATTGTCACAGCAGATGGCAGCACCTACTTTATCCTGCTTCTTGAAAGAGCCATGCATCTAAATATTATTTGATCACCAGAAAATCTCAAACCTGTACATTACACTAGACTGGATACAGTAGTAAAATGTTTTTTCCTTGTTCCCAAGATAACTATATGGATATATTAATGAAGTAACTAGAATTTGAACTAATTTTTGAGGAAAAAAATAGAATACCCACTTTGTGCTAGCTGGGAACTTCAGGAGTTATAATTTGAATAAATATATTGGAATACTTCCTTATATAAAGAACTGGGAGAATTGTCTGAAAGATATACATATAGTAATATATGGTATACCACAACTATGTCTATTAAATGTAATAAGGCTTATCTATTTGATTTATTTATATTGTCAAATAGGTAATTCTAGCAAAGTGCTACTATTCAAACAACTGAAAATATAGAAAATTCAAATTTCATGATTACAGTGCTCAATTAAATACATGAGGATTTCAGCCTCTTGGATCCAACTAAATTAAAAGATCCAACTAAATTAAAATGTTATAGTGCAATCATTATGCAGGAATTGCTTTATTTTTACTATTCTTACATTTGCTCAGCTGCTAAACCAGTTTATGTAATTATCAATTGAAACACACTAGCCATTTATCAAATCATTTTACTACAATTATTAATAAACCTGAAAACTGACTTTCTTTGACATAGCCATTTAATAATTCAACCTTTGTTTTTGATATCTTTATCATCTCTTGAGTAATGCTGTCAAATTTCTTTGCTGAATACATGTCACAAAGTGAATATTATCGAACAAAACAACCGTGCTAATCCTATTTTATGAGATTCATTGCCCCATCTGCTCAATCCAATAGCAGTTAAAAATCACACAGAAGGTTTTTGCCAAGATCTTTTCTTTATTTACAGTATATCACAGAAGTGAGTACACCCCCTCACATTTTGTAAATATTTAAGTATATCTTTTCATGTGACAACACTGAAAAAATAACATTTGGCTACAATGTAAAGTAGTGAGTGTACAGCTTGTATAACAGTGTAAATGTGCTATCCCCTCAAAATAACGCAACACACAGCCATTAATGTTTAAACTGCTGACAACAAAAGTGAGTACACCCCTAAGTGATAATGTCCAAATGGGCCCCAGTAGCCGTTTTCCCTTCCTGGTGTCATGTGATGTGTTAGTGTTACAAGTCTCAGGTGAGAAGGGGGTGCAGATGTGTTAAATTTGGTGTTATCACTCTCACTCTCTCATACTGGTCACTGGAAGTTCAGTATGGGATCTCATGGCAATGAACTCTCTGAGGATCTGAAAAAATGAATTGTTGCTTTATGCTCTACATAAAGATGGCCTAGGTTATAAGAAGGTTGCCAAGACCCTGAAACTGAGCTGCAGCACGGTGGCCAAGACCATATAGAGGTTTAACAGGAGAGGTTCCACTCAGAACAAGCCTCGCCATGGTTGACCAAAAAAGTTGAGTGCCTGTGCTCAGCGTCATATTCAGAGGTTGGCTTTGGGAAATAGATGTATGAGTGCTGCCAGCATTGCTGCAGAGGTTGAAGGGGTGGGGGGTCAGCGTGTTAGTGCTCGGACCATATGCTGCATGCTGCATCAAATTGGTCTGCAGGGCTGTTGTCCCAGAAGGAAGCTTAAAGATGATGCGCAAAAAAGCCCATAAATGGTTTGCTGCAGACAAGGATTTCTGGAACCATGTCCTGTGGTCCAATGAGACCAAGATAAACTTATGTGGTTCAGACTAGGGGTGAAATGCTACTGGTTCGCACTGGTTCGCATCGGTGAACCAGTAGTGATAAAAACTACCGGTTCAGGTGAATAGATAGTAAAAAAAACTATTGGCTTGGGCAAATCAGTAGTTAAAAAGCTACCAGTTCAAGAGAACCCGTAGTTAAAAAAAAGCTACCAGTTCATCCAAATCAGTATTTCTGACAATCAGCTGTGCCATGTGGTTTATATTTAGCAAAGCTAAATTGCGCGGCACAGCTGTTCCCCATCTAGCTGTTCTACTTACCTTCCCAAGCCTCCTTTTTCCAGGTGAAGCATGCTTTTGGTGTGCAGTGTGTGCAGTCCACATGCACACACAGTGTACTCTTGGTGCACATTGCATGCACGTGCACGCAGCATGCTTTTGGCATGTACCACTCATGCGCAGGCAGCAAACCAGTGGCAATTCACGGAGGACGTCACCATTGGTTCAGATGGTGTCAACCATATGTGGTAGCTGTCAGCATTCCAGGGCTGACATTAGAAGGAAGAGAAAGTGCGTGACTTTTCACCTAGTTAAATCTTTCTGAAAACTTGGTCTCCTGGGAGATGCATGGGAGGGGCGACATTCCTGTGAACTGAGATGGTGGGGGGGGGGGGAAGAATGATTTGGAAGACAGCCAATGGGGAGCAGAGAATGGGGAAAAGGAAAAGGAGGGCTTTTGGGGGGAAGAGGACAGTGCTGACTGCTTGGCAGTCAGGTACGGTCTGCATTGCTCAATAAAGAGAATATTTCCTAAAATATCTGCTGTTTGGAAATCCACTTTATATTGAGAATGAAACCGGAACTCTGACAGACAGTCAGCACTCCTTTTTATTTCCCTTTTTCGAGCCAACTTGGCAGACCTCCAGAGCTCCAGTTCTCTGCCAGACGTCTGGACGCAGTGGCGACACAGCCCTGAAACCATGGCTGAGAGCCAACTCTCCACTGAAAGCTTACTCCAAGCATCTGGACTACAGCTAAACTCGGATGTAAAGGGCCTCAACCCCCCCTCCTCCCCAAAGCTGTAAGCCAAGAAAAAGAAAAATGACCCTTGGTGGGCTTTGCCAAAGTCGGCAGAAGCTGAGTTCCCTTTTCCGGACGGGAAAGGTAAGGGAAAGCCCCTAAATGAATTGAGGAGGGTAGATTGGCTGTGGGACTGGCAGCAAGCCAGACAGCAGAAAGCTTCAAAGCAGCCACTTGAGCGCCCCATGGAGAAGTTGAAGGAAGAGTTTGACCGGGCTGTCCAACTGGGGGAGGGACCGTCCTGCAGGCCTAAGGAGAGGGGGAGGCCAGCCAAGCCTGCTGAACTAAGTCACCCTAGACAGCAGCATAGCCATCCCCCATCCCACACCAGAAGGGAAGAAAGCCCCAAGGTGCATCCATGGGATCCCTCCATTCCCACTAAGTACACCAGCTATGCCAGGGCATCACCCCCCTGCCCCCGAATGAGAGATGAGGAAGAATTCCAACGACATCATGGGCAGGCTCACAGACCCCCACAATGGGAGGAGGGGGCACCAAGGGCGGAACCACCCCGATTCAGAGGAAAGTTCGATGGGGATCCAGACCAGCTAGCGCAATTCCTCGACACAGCTGAGATTTACATCAAATGCTACGGACACCTCTACCCTCTACAGGGCCCCCCAACTGCAAGGTGCAGATGGCTTCTTACAACTGCTGCGAGCCGCTTCGAGGAAACAGGGGAGGATCCCTATGTAGAAGACGAGCTCAGGAACCTAATGCAGAAGGGGAGGCCCATCCAAGAGCATATCCGTGAGTTTAGGAGAGTTGTTGGGACTTTAACTCCTTTGCCAGAATGACTGCTAGTATACTTCTTCAGAACAAGCTTAGATAAGCAAATCGCCCAAGTGACCGCTTATCGAGACATCCCAAACCGACTTTCCGACTGATTCCGGATAGCAACACAAGTCGAGAGAGGGCTACGTGCCAACGACATGCTAAAGCAACCACAGGCAAAGGGGAGAGCCCAACTGGACCAGGAACCATCTAGCAGGAGAGGAACTACAGCACCAGAGGCCATCTGCCTCACGGAGTCCACTGAGGTGCTACAGATGTGGGGGAGTTGGCCATTTGGCAGCGGCATGTGAAACCCCAGGGCCAAGACCAGAGCCACTGGCCAAGGCATGACCGGAACAAGGATCTAGGCGCACCACCAACGCACCACAAAGACTTCCCCTGGGTACAGAAGTCTTCGCCCACCTGACTGAAGCAATGCGAATCAGCCCCATGAACCATATGACAGTGATGACGATGGTGAAGACGATCCAATGGTGAGTGTACCCATCCACCCATTTCCCCATTCTCCTAACGGCCCCAAAAATAGGGACCCAAGGGGCTTTCCAAGCCCTAGTAGATTCGGGCTGCACAAGGTGCCTGATCAACCTACCCACAGTCCTAAAACTGGGAATCTGAGCAAAAAAGCTCAGCCACTCAATCCGATTTGAGCAAGTTGATGGATCCCTAGTAGTGGGGGCTCGCGCCACACACTTAACTGAGCCAGTGAAGTTGGAGTAGCAGATCACTGGGAAACAATTCATTTTATAATAACTCCCAAGATGACTAACCCAGTCCTACTGGGACTCTCCTGGCTAGACAAGTGGGGCCCAACTATCTGGTGGTAGAAGGGGACCTGCAGACTGAGAATAGCAAGGAGCCCCACCCCCTGCCGCCCCAACCAGAGAGAACACCTCCCATGCAGAGGCTCCAACCTCTCCTGCCAGAGGGACAAAAACGCCCCCAACCCAAGCGCCCCTCGTTAAGAGTACAGCAAAACAACTGGCGGCCACATCCAACAGCTCCCACGACACAAAACAGAGCCCAAAAGGGTACCAAGACCTTGCAGAAGTATTTAGCGAGACCGAGTGTGACATACTACCACCCCATTGCGAAGCCGAGTGCGCCATCGAAATCATCCTTGGTACGAAACTACCAAAACCCTAAGAGTCTCAATAGCTCAACAGGCTAGATAGCGGTTATTAACACCCAGCTGTCTGCAATTATTGCAAGTTCAAGGCTCAAGGTTGACTCAGCCTTCCATCCTTTCTAAGATAGGTAAATTGAGGACCCAGTTTGTGGGGGCAATAAGCTGACTTTGTATAAAAATATACAAAAGTATGAAGGCTTTGATTTAA
This sequence comes from Coluber constrictor foxii, assembly GCA_038048745.1. Classification (NCBI taxonomy): domain Eukaryota; kingdom Metazoa; phylum Chordata; class Lepidosauria; order Squamata; family Colubridae; genus Coluber; species Coluber constrictor. The sequence goes on along the minus strand of CM075961.1, from coordinate 120,740,583 downwards.
TGCATTGTAAGATGCCCTGAGTCTCCGGAGAAGGGTGGCATATAAATTTAATTTTAAAAAAACCCTAAATTGTATGCCATGACGCCCCATGAAATGCAAGAAATGCAAAAGTACATAGACAAGAACCTACAAAGGGGCTTCATTGAGCCAGCCAAACCGCGGATAGCGGCACTGGTCCTTTTCAGAGAGAAAAAAGACGGTTCCATGCGTCTAGTGGTTGATTTTTAAGGTATCAACGCAGTCTGCATACACAACTTATATCCCCTTCCCCTCATGAAAGACATGCTAGCCCACCTGGCCAAAGGAAGGGTTTTCACCAAACTAGACCTCTGTGAAACCTACTACCGGATACGCATCAGGGAAGGAGACGAGTGGAAGACAGCCTTCAACTGCCCCCTAGGAAGCTTCCAGTTTAAGGTGATGCCTTTTGGACTACAGGGAGTGCTGGCGGTGTTCATGCAACTTATAAATGAGGTTCTTCATGACCACCTTTATAAAGGGGTCCTCGTCTACCTGGATGACATTACACTGAAACCGTAGACGAACACATACCCCTATTGCCAAACCTCTGACGGACCTCCTAAAAACAGGGAGTCCAACAACGAAACCCCACCCAGGACAGCCTCTACAGTGGGGCCCGGCCTGCCAACAAGCATTTGAAACACTAAAAAAAATGATTGCAAAAGAACCAGTCCTGAAGCACCCTGACCCCGACCAACCCTTTGTCATACAAGTGGATGCTAGTGATGTGGCAGTGGGGGCCGTCCTACTCCAAAAGAACAGCCAAGGGAACCTACAGTCTTGTGCCTACACATCCTGCAAATTCACCGACACAGAGAGACGCTGGGCGGCATGGGAGAAAGAAGCATTCGTGGTGAGGTGGGCACTGTTGACCTGGCGACACCTGCTAGAAGGAGGCCAGAAACCATTCAAAGTTTGGACTGATCATAAGAACCTGCAGGCCCTCCGGACCCCGTGGAAGTTATCGCCCAGGCAAGTCCGGTGGGCCCAATATTTCAATTGTTTCGACTTTGAGCTGAAGCACATCCCAGGAGGAAAGAACTTTCTGGCCGATGCCCTCTCCCGAATGTTCCAATACAACAGTGAGCAAGAGCAGGTGGTGAATGCCATCATCCCCTCTGTCCTAGGGGTGGGTCAGGTAACCACCAGACAGCAGCGCCACGACCAGCAGGGCCAACCAGCAAGTGACCTGACGATAAGGCTCAAGGCTGAGACATTGGCGGACCCCTGGTTCCGAGACAATCAACATCTTGTGACAAAAAGGGATGACCTAGCATGGAAAGGGACAAAACTATGTTCCAGAGAATGGAGAAAAGGAAAAGGAGGACTTTTGGGGGGAAGAGGACAATGCTGACTGCATGGCAGTCAGGTACAGTCTGCGTTGCTCAATAAAGAGAATATTTCCTAAAATATCTGCTGTTTGGAAATCCACTTTATTTTGAGAATGAAACCGGAACTCTGACAGTAGCAATGAGGTGAGGAGTAGAAAGACAAGTGTATCTTGCCTACAGTCAAACATGGTAGTGGGAATGTCATGGTCTGGGGCTGCATGAGTGCTGCATGAGTGTTCCATGACGTTGTCATGGAGGAGTGAAAGGGGACTTCAGTGGCAACTTGTGAAGCTCTGGTGAACTCTATACCCAAGAGGTTTAAGGCAGAGCTGGAAAATAATGGTGGCCACACAAAATATTGACACTTTGCGCCCCATTTGGACATCATCACTTAGGGGTATATTCACTTTTGTTGCCACTTTTGTTTCATGAGACTATTGTCACATGAAAAGATATACCTAAATATTTACAAAATGAGAGGCGTGGCCAGCATCATGGTGGTACGATGGACTCTTTGGGAGCTCCTAAAGATCAATCGATATCTCCATTGCCCAGGGATCTCTTGACCTAGGTCATCTTATAGGGACAACAAACAAGAGGAGCACGGACAGATTAACACAGGGGGATCACAAACTCCCTGGTTGGTCTGGAGAAGCTCCTCAAACTGGGCGGCGGAGAAAGCAACTCTAGAAGTTGCTAAGAAGCAGGGGTGGCCGCAGTGGAAGAAAGCATAAGACAGTGTGTGTCATTGAGGTGAAAAAAAATTCTGTTTTTTAGGGGAAAAAAGTTTCCCTTCATTTTCACTTGTAAAGACAAATAAATAATAATTCTAAGGCAAATACCTAAAAGAGTTAAAGATTTGAGAAAAGAATATCAATTCTTAACAAAATTTTTAATAACAAAAGGAGTGAGTTACAGATGATTAACACCAGAAGGAATCTTGGTGACATGAGAAGAACAAAGACATAAATTGGATTCAATTGAAAAAGCAAAGTTACTTTATGAACAATTTTCTGGACCATTAGAGGATGAATTGGGAGCAGCAAGAGAAATTGAAGATTAAAAAAAAGGTAAGGAAGAAAGCACAAAAGAACAGAAGAAAGAGCACTAAGAGAAGATGCAAGATCAAAGGATCCAAAGGAACAAAGAGAGACAAGAGCGATGAAACTTAAAACTAGTAACAAGTGAAGTAAAATATGGAAGAAGAAATAAAAGCAATATCAATAAATGTAAATGGATTGAATTTGGCGACAAAAGAAACAGAATTTTCAACAGATTAAATAGGCTAAAGATGGACATTATATGCTTACAAGAAGTACATATTAGAAAACAATATACAAAATTATTAGAGCATTCAAAATTAGGAGCTATATTTACTTCATTGATACAACAAAATAAAAGGGGAGTAGTTCTATATGTTAAAAAAAAACCTAGAACCTAAATTAATATTTGAGGATGAAGAATGTAGGATTTTAATGGTGGAAATAAAAATGAATTTTAAATACTTTTGCTAGCATAATATGCCCCAAATGATAAACAAGAAAAATTTTACAAGAAGTTGCACAGGAAAATTATAGAATTGGACTATGAATATATATATGTATAATGGGTGATGTTACTGCTGTAATGGATGCAGAGTTGGACTATAAAACAACAAAGACAAATAAGAAACCTAGAAAAACTCTCCCAAAATATTTTTTTTATAATGATTGAAGAATTAAGTATTCAAGATATTTGGAGACAAAGACATTTGAAAGAAAAACAATACACTTTTTATTCAAATAGACATTTGTCGTGGTCAAGAATAGATATGATATGGATTTCAACAGAACTTATAGATAATATACAAGAAGTAAACATTGAAACAAACATTTGGGCAGACCACAACCCAATAACAATAACTTGGAAAGGACAGAAGAAAAATGGACATTGAATCAATATTAAATGAAAAAGAATGTCAACAGACTATGGAAAAAGAATTAGAGTTTTTCCTCAAAATAAATAAAAAGGAGGATACATCACTTCAGAATGTATAGGACAGAATGAAAGCATATATTAGGGGCTTGGTAATAACATATCTAGGAAAGAAAAAAAAGACAAATACAGAAGAAATTGCAAGAGGAGTATAAGAAACTAGTGAAAGATTTATGAAAGGATACACAAAGCAACAAAATTAAGAAACAAATGGAAGTAAAAAAAAACATGAAATAAACCTGAATGAGCAAGAACTTTTGGCAAATCAATTAAGAGCATCCAAACAATTTTTTTTGAAAATGTGAATAAACCGGGAAGATAAATAGCATATAATATAAAAAAAGAGAAAGAGAAGAAAGGAATAAAATACTTACAAGATGAAAAGGGAAAAATACATTATAGAAGTGAAGAAAAGAAGCGAATAATTCAAAATTATTATGAAAAGCTATCAAGAGAAGATATCTGAAGGGAAGATAATACAATTTTTAGAAAAATCAGACTTACCTAAAATACCTGAACAATACAAAGGGATGTTAGAAGAAAGTAAAGTAGGACTTAAAGTGAAATTTGGATATAAGAGTGAAATAATATGGGGTTGGCTTGGATGATCTCTAAAGGTCCCTTGATCTGTCAGAGACAGTTGCTGAGTTCAAAAAGTAAAACTGCAGACTTAGCTAAGATTCTCCTTCCATTTCAAAATGCAGAACTAAAAACCACATAGGTCAGCATGAATCAGCCTTTCTGCACAACAAGGGGCCTAGACATTAGGACTGATTTCACATATTTCCATGTTTTGCTACTTTTTGGAGACTATAAGAAAGTGTGTCTTAAACAGAACTTTGTTCAGATGTTAGATGATTATATTTCTGTCTGAACCTTTTGGCCAAAATAAAGCTTTTCTTGATTTCGAAATCCGAGTCCTTTGATTTTCTGCAACAAATGAATAACAATGATGGAGTTAACAGAAGCTATTAAAAAACAAAAAAATGGGAAAACACCAGTGGATGGACTACCAGTGGAACTATATAAGACATTTCAAGAGGAATTAAGCAATGTAATGCTGAACTATTTAATGAACTTTTATTGAAAGCAAAAATGCCAGACTCGTGGATAGAGGCCTATGTAACACTTATACCTAAAGAAGATTCAGACTTGCAATTAATAAAAAACTATAGACTGATCTCATTGTTAAATGCAGATTACAAGATTTTCACTTCAATAATGGAAAATAAACTAAAGAGATTATTAAATGAATTTATTCATATGGACCAAAATGGGTTTCTACCTAAAAGACAAATTAGAGACAATATGAGGATAATTTTGAATACATTGGAGTATTATGAGATACACTCAGAAAAACAAATGGTGATGATATTTATAGATGCACAGAAAGATTTTGATAATGTGAATTGGCAGTTTATGATAAAGCAGATAATGGATTTCGGGGAGAGATTTATGAATACTATAAAAACAATATATAATAAACAATCAGCTAAGATAATGATGAATGGAGAGATGATAGAAAAAGTTAAGATAACAAAAGGAACAAGGTAAGGATGTCCCCATTGTTATTTGTATTGACTCTAAAAGTGCTAAATAGAAATATAAAATGGAATGAAGAAATAAAAGGGATGAAAATTTAAAAAGAGGAATATAAATTACAAGACTTTGCAGATGATTTAGTATTTATTCTGGAGGAACCCCAAAGAACAGGACCCAAATTATTAGAACAAATAGAGGAATATAATAGAGAAAAAAGGGAAAAAAGACTTTGACTTTGTGTTGGAATGGTCAAAAAATTGGCAACTTCAAATCTCAACCAACAAATGCTCTGTCTTACACATTGGCAAAAAGAATCAGAACACTAAATACAAGCTGAATGAATATAACCTTGTAGATGACCCTCACTCTGTCAAGGACCTTGGAGTATTCATATCAAATGATCTAAGTGCCAAAGCCCACTGTAACAACATTGCCAAAAAGGCATTAAGGGTTGTAAACCTAATCTTGTGTAGCCTCTTCTCCGGTAATATTACACTACTAACCAGAGCATACAAAACATTTGCTAGACCAATTCTTGAATACAGCTCATTTGTCTGGAACCCGCACTGCATATCGGACAATTGAGTGTGTCCAGAAATATTTCAGAAGAAGAGTCCTCCACTCCTCTGCTCGTAACAAAATACCCTATGCCACCAGACTTGAAATTCTAGGTTTAGAAAATTTAGAACTGTGCCGCCTTTGGTATGACCGAAGCATAGCTCATAAAATCATCTGCTACAATGTCCTATCTGTCAATGACTACTTCAGCTTCAACCACAATAATATACAAGCACACAATAGATACAAACTTAAAGTATACCGCTCCAAACTTGATTGCAGAAAATATGACTTCAGTAACAGAGTTATTAATGCCTGCAATGCACTACCAGACTCTGCGGTCTCATCCCAAAACCCCCAAAACTTTAATCTAAAACAGTCTACTGTTGACCTCACCCCATTCCTAAGAGATCTGAAAGGAGTGTGCATAAGAGCACCAGCGTGCCTACCATCCCTGTCCTAATGTTCCCTTTAATTGTATTCATTTTATGTATTCAATTCATGCTTATACTTATATATATGTATATCTAATATGTACTCAACAAAATAAAATAAATAAAAAATAAAATATGGAGAGGTAGCAGGTTTAAAAATAAATAAAGGAAAAACAAAAATATCGGTGAAAAATACTACAGAAAAACAAAAAAGAGAATTAAGGGAGAAATTAGATGTACAAATTGTGAAAAAAGTGAGATACTTAGGAGTATAACTAACTTCAAGATGTGTAACAATAAAAGAGGATAATTATTATAATTTTAAAAGACAAATTGGGAAAGACTTGGAAAAATGGAAAACCTTGCAACTATCACTTATGGGAAAGATTGCAATAATCAAGATGAATATATTACCAAGATTATTGTTCTTATTTCAGACAATTCCTATAAAAATTTAAAAGACTTATTTTCAACACCTCAATAAAATAATGAGGAAGTTTATATGGCCGGGAAAAAGGCGAGAATTAATATAAAGATGCTACAAGATGCAAGAATAAGGGGAGGATTTGGACTGCCGAAATGGGAATTATATTACCAGGCAGCAGCATTGATGTGGATTAAAGAATGGATCGAATTAAGAAATATAAGTTTACTAAGGACTTTGGAAGGACATGATTTGCAATTGGGATAGCATGCATTTTATGGTACCGCAGAAATATACATACGTATTTTCATAGACATTATGTAAGAAATGCATTGTTATTAGTGTGGGAGAAGGTTAGAGTTAAACATTATTTGAAAATTCCAATATGATTATCAACAATGGAAGCATTGATACAACCAAATATGGTTAATTTTAGAAATATTTTTAGATATAAAGACTTACTTACAGACAAGGAGGAATTGAAAGGGAAACAAGAAATGAAAGAACACGGGATTGTGATGTACTGGTATATGCATATGCAAATACAAGCAAGATATGAAAAAGATGCAAAACTATACAGTTTTTATTTAGAAATGACAGATTTGGATAGGATACTCATGGGAACAGAGGATAAAATAATTTTAAAAATCTGTAGTTTTCTGCTTAGTATTGAATTAGAGGAAAAACAAGTAAAGGAAACAATGATTGCTTGGGCAAAAAATTGTGGATATTCAATTGAGCTCAATAGATGGCAACAGTTATGGGAAAGGAACTATAAACTAACAATGTCTACTGCATGTAAAGAGAATCAATATAAAATGTTTTATAGATGGCATATACCTCCGGAAAAATTGGCAAAAATGTTTAAAGACAAATCAGCTAAATGTTGGAAATGCCATCAAATGCCAGGATCTTATTATCATATGTGGTGGACATGTTCAAAAGCTAGAGACTATTGGAGCAGAATTAAGACATGGTTAGAAGAAATGATCCAACAACACACTGATTTAAAACCTGAGCTGTTCCTATTTTTCCAGAGAAAAATAGTAAAGAAAACATATACTTGATTATACATATAATAACTGCAGTGAGGATAGCATTTGTGCAAAAATGGAAAGCAGAGAAAATCTCTTTGGAAGGGGAAGTAATTAAAAAAAAATTAGATTGTGCAGAAATGAACAGATTGCCATATTTTTGGGAGCATAAGACACACTGGAGTTTTTGGGGAGGAAAATAAGAAAAAAGCTGATTGGTGGGTGGATCGGCCTCCTGGAATACCCCCAATCAGCTGTTTCCAGAGGTTAATTTTATCAACAGGTTGGTTGGTTGTGAACTCTGTGCCTTACTTTTTTTTCTGCTTCTGAAAGCCTCCAAAACAGAGCTTCAGGAAAAAAAGTCTTTTTTTCTGAAGCTTCTTTCAGAGGCTTTTATTCTGAAACTTCTTTCAGATGATTTTATTCTGAAGGACTATCTGTACTCTCTTCAATCTCTTTTCTTTGGTATTGGTATGTAGATTAACCTCTTCTGATTTGTTGGTTATTGTGTCATTCTCCAGATTTGTTAACAAAGTTTGGTTAGAACCTTTACTGATTCTTCTTTTGTTGCTTGCCATATTATTTTAGATAAAAGCTTTTCAGAGGCTTTTTTTCTAAAGCTTCTTTCAGAGGCTTCTTTCAGCCTTTCAAATCTCAGTTCGCGAGGCTGGGCGGAGCTACATTCGGAGTATAAGATGCACCCAGTTTTTCACCCTCTTTTTGGCGGGGGAAGGTGTGTCTTATACTCTGAAAAATACGGTAACTTTGATGATTAAAGAGAGAGAGGATACGGATTATTATAAAATATGGGGAAATTTTATGATTGGTTAGAAAAGAAATATAGATAAAGATTATGATAATTAAATGTTATATTAAATGTAATTTGGGGGAAATATTGCAATAGAGAAATGGAAATTATCAAGGAAGAAATGAAGATAGGAGGAGTAACAAAAAGAAGAAATCACAGAAGAAACACCGAGAAGACACATGGAAGGATTGATGTATTATGTGTTTGTTTGTTTTTAAAAATAAAAAAATGTTTTTACAAAAAAATTATTTACAAAATGTGAGGGTATGTACTCACTTATTTATTTATATTTTATTTTATTTATTTGATTTTTATACCGCCCTTCTCCAGCAGGACTCAGGACAGTGAACAGCCAAAGTAAAATAATAACATACAAAATTTAAAACAGTTTAAAAGATATTAAATAATTTCGGCCCACAACTGAAAACAACCCAATTAAAATCGATTATAATTAAAACCGAAAGAATGGGATCAAGTCAGCCCGGCTAGATGAAATAAGTGAGTTTTAAGGGCCCGACGAAAAGCCCGGAAGTCCGGTATCTTGCATATCTCTGGGGGTCATTCCAGAGGGCGGGTGCCGCCACAGAGAAGGCTCTCCTCCTGGGGGTCACCAGTCGTCATTGTCTGGCTGACGGCACCCTGAGGAGGCCCTCTCTGTGCGAGCGTACTGGCCGGTGGGAGGCTATTGTGGCAGAAGGCGGTCTTGTAGATACCCAGGCCCTAAGTCATGGAGCGCTTTAAAGGTGGTCACCAACACCTTGAAGTGCACCCGGAAGACCACCGGGAGCCAGTGCAGCTCGCGCAGAAGAGGTGTCACATGGGAGCGCCCCGTCCCTCCTGTAATCTCCTGCACGGCTGCATTCTGGACCAGTTGGAGCTTCCGGATGCATCCCAAGGGGAGCCCCATGTAGAGAACATTGCAGTAGTCCAGGTGGGAAGTGACAAGTGCTTGAATGACCGTGCATAGGGAGTCCCGATCCAGAAAGGGACGCAACTGGCGTATCAGGCGAACCTGATAAAAAGCCCCCCTGGCCATATACTCTTCTAAAGTGTGCATCATATACTCTTCTAAAGTGTGTACTCCTCCAGGAGGATGCCCAAAATGCAAGCTCTCTCCGTGGGGGCCAATGACTTGCCCCCAATAACCAGCGATGGTGCCATCTGGCTATATCGAGACACCGGAGGCCACAGCCACTTGGTCTTGGAAGGGTTGAGTTGGAGCCTGTTTCTCCCCATTCAGGCCCGCACGGCCTCCAGGCACCGGGACATCACTTGAAGGGCATCGTTCTTCAAGTGAACGATGCCCTGGGATGGAGATGTACAGCTGGGTGTCATCAGCGTACTGATGGAACTTTATCCCAAAGCCACGGATGATCTCACCCAGTGGTTTTACATAAATGTTGAACAGAAGGGGCGAGAGGACTGACTCTTGTGGCACCCCACAAACAAGGCACCTCAGGGTCGACCGCTGCCCCCTGCCAACACAGATTGTGACCGGTCAAAGAGATAGGAGGAGAACCACTGCAAAACGGTGCCCTCCATCCCCAACCCCTCCAACCGGCGCAACATGATACCATGGTCGATGGTATCAAAAACCGCTGAGAGATCTAACAGGACCAGGATAGAAGAGCAACCCCTATTGTGAGCCCTCCAGAGATCATCCACCAACGTGACCAATACCGTTTCTGTGCCGTGCCCAGGCCTGAAGCCGGACTGGAGCAGATCTAGATAGACAGCTTCACCCAGGTACTGTGGAAGCTGCCGCGCCACCACACTCTCAACAACCTTTGCAAGAAAACGAAGGTTGGAGACTGGACGGTAATTAGCCAAACAGCCGGATCCAGAGAGGGCTCCTTGAGGAGGGGCCTTTACCACCACTCACCACCGCTTCTTTCAAGGCAGCCGGCAGGACACCCTCACTCAAAGAAGCGTTAATAATCCTCTGGAACCAGCCTCGTGTAACCTCCCAGGAAGCCAGCACCTACCAGGAGGGACACAGGTCCAATAAACATGTGGTTGCGTTCAGCTGTCCCAGAATCCTGTCCACGTCCTCGGGAGCCACAGGATCAAACTTCTCCCAGGTAACATTCTCAAGACCTGCCTCAATCATCCCGTCTGGACTTACCCAATCAGAGGCCAAGCCTTCCCGAATCTGAGCGATTTTGTCATACAGATACTGCACAAAATTCTCAGCTCAACCCTGCACTTCTGTGATATACTGTATATAGTTCCTATTAAGTGGCTTAGCAGCTAAACATTATGACTGGACATATGTCAATGTTCTTCAGGCACAGAATGTCAGTATACTTAATTAAACTAACCTCCAAACTTTTTCAAATATCCCATTTTAACTGATCATTTTAAATGAACTAAGAGAGATCTGTTTTTTAAAAATCAGTTCAAATTTCTCATGGAACATTTCCCACATAATGACAAACTGAGGTTGGTCAAGTCACAGCACATTCATTGCCTATTATTTTAGAAAAGGGTTACCGTTAAACAAACACATACCGATGGAGCTCATTAACAATTCCTTTGTTGTCTTATTTACCGTTTTGTGCATTCATTAACATTAATTATTAGAAAAGGAGCACATCAGTGCTTTTCCAATAGGAATGCTGACAACTACTGTGACTGTCAATATTTTCCAGGCAGGATTTAAAATATTCCATACCTGTGCCATATTTTCTTTAGTTCTCATTAGAACAACATCAAGTTTTCTTTCTTTTTATTTAAATGGAGAAATAAGGTCCTGATCAGAGCAGAGTACCCTATTTCTGGATAAGAAAGACTTTGAACCAATCAAAATCTTTTTTTCCTTTTCCCTAGAAAAACTTGGTATAACGGATTAGCAATTAAGAAAGTATACTTAACAGGTTCTTCATGCACAGAAACATGTAGTAAAATCTTTCTCTTTTAGAACAGTTCAATATTGCCTTTTGGAAATGAATTGTTTCAGTATTCAATATACATTTTTCTTTGATTAGTGAAAAATATATTTTCCTTACATTTAACTTATTTTGGTTTCAGTTAATACTTTAATTATGTACAACTAGGGTACTATAATTAACAGCTGATATTTTGTGTTCTACTGTGATATACATTGTTTGTGATCTATATTATGTTTATGTATCTACTTTATATTTAACACTTCTTTAATATTAATAGAAAAGAGGTACTCTTTGAGTTTATGCTTTTAAAATACTGATTTACTCTCCTGATCCTTGAAAAAAATCATATTGTTATTTGAGAATAATTAATTGTGAGGAAAAATGGCAGAATTTATTTAACAACTTTTCTGCTGAAATACAAGTGATGAGCATGCACTGGCCCCCAAATCAGAATCAACTCATTTTGCTTCCTATTCAGTTAAATCCTAAGGGATAATAACGATGAAAGCCTTCTTGCTGGAAGGACTGGCAAGATGCCTGGCAGAAAGCAAGAACTAAATGTACTGCCTTCATGATTTCCAGCAATAAATTAGTTTTAAAAAATCAAGAAGATATGAAATAATTCCTTAAGCAATCTAAGAATTAAAAAAAAAACCAGCTATTTTGCAGAAGAATTCTGCTAAGATTTGAAAGGCAGTTTTTGATCCAGCATTAGTATTTTCCTTTTGCAGGCTTTCAGTGTTGAAAGAGAATGGAATGAACTGACCAAGCTAAATCCAAGCACACATTTATCTAAGAACTGTCATCTTTATCTGACATAAAAGAAAAAAAGACGGGTGTGGAGTTCAACTGCTTCTTCTCAATTACAGTTTGATAGTTTCAGACAACAGATCAATGTACTGTTCATTGAGTAAAGTCTACTCTAAGGAAGCACTGTAGAGACAAATGGAGCTATCTTAAATTAATATTTCAACTCTTCTTCCTTGGGATTATACAACCCTGACTATAGAAATTCTTTTGCGGGCCAACCATACTGATTTTGCATGGACAACTAAGGTTTGTTTAAATTAATTTGTCATGCCTTCTAGTGTGGATAGAGGTCTACAGAGACAGCTTATGATGCTGTTGTGATGTTGATTTGTGCTAAGAGGACAGTCATTCATCTTCACTCATCCATCTATTAAGACAACTATGCTCACTTGGCATCTTTGAGTTTTGTTTACTGGATGAAATGAAGCATTAGTTTCCAACTGCATTTTCTCTTACAAGATCAATGATACATGTGAGCTAGACATCACATCCCTGTGTTGTAATTAATCTTGTAATGGCAGAACATTTCATAATCGATATCTGTTAGCTATGCTTCAGAAAAAAAGGGTCATGAAAAAAGTATGTAGAATAATTGTAAAATCATTGTAGCTGTTAACATGCAAAAAAATCCCTATATGTATAAAATATTGAAAATAGGTGCAAAAGACATTGCCGTTTCTTTTGGGGTCATTTCATTTTTAAAATGACTGCTTGAGTAGGAAATAGAGATTATTTTTTAATTAAAAGAATCTTTTTAAGAGAGGTATATTCTTCAGCTGAAAAAGAACCTTAGCTTATTCTACCCTACAAAAATATGTGTGCTTGTGATTTCATCAGGAAAGATCTTGGTTTGTTCTTATTAATCTTCAAACAAATATTGTAAACCTTCACTAATATGACAGCTTTTTGATAATTTTTATTTTTTTCCCCAAATTTCAAATTTGCCACCTTGAGGAAGAAATGCATAAAATGAGACAAAGAAAGCTAAAAGAACATGTAAATATTACATATTTGAGCCCAATATATTATATATCCCAATCATTTGTTTTATTTTTTAAAGGTTTCCTTTGGCCCTTCTGCTTGTGCAATGTAGGCACAAGTATCACCCTATTGATACTTGGTGATGATTTAAAAATTTTAAATAGAAAACAAACCTGTGTGAAATAGAATAAAAACAGAAATAGAACATTTTGAAACCTATGGAATGATGGACAATGTAACAGGCTTTTTTTTTTACCACAATAGATTTTGGAAAAGAAAAAAACCCCCTTTTTCTGTTTAAATAAATGCAATCCTTTGCCAGAAGAAGCTTACAAGCACTCCAAAATTGTAAAACATTATCCTATAGGTTAGCCTTCCCCAAAATATTTGGGACCAGTTGTATCCATAAAGGATGTTTAAAAATGGCAAGGTCTTCCTGCTATCTTGCCAGTTTTGAACAATCCCTATGGATGTCACTGTGTAGACTTTGGTTCCTATAATTCAACCTCCATCATAATTTAATTTTCAAGGGAACAGGATGTTCACAACTGCCCTATCTAAGCTGGTTGAGCCTTGATTGGAGTATTGGATGTTGCTGAAAATAGTTACATGTTGTTCCCAGAAAAGACTAGTTCATCAAATGTTTTTCACATAATTAATTTAACTCAGTAAACTAGTGGTATTCAGGCACAAATAATCAAATGTTTTTCACATAATTAATTTAACTCAGTAAACTAGTGGTATTCAGGCACAAATAATCAGATATTCAGGTTTGTTTTATCCATTTTAGAGTACTAATGTATGGATCACAGATGCATTAGTATTTTTTTTTCTGGTAACATAACCATTACTTTAACAGTAGCAATATTGAAACAGCTTTCAGTTTGAGTATGTTAAGTTGTATACAGGTAGTCTTTGACTTACAACCATTTGTTAGCAACCATTTGAAATTACAGGAGCACTGAAAAAAGTGAGTTACGACTGGTCCTAGCAATTATAACTATTGCAATGCAGCAATCAGCTTCCTCATGGTCACATGATCAAAATTCATGTATTTGGCAACTGGGATATATTAATGACGCTTGTAATGTCCTAGGGTCATGTCATCTTCATTTGTGATATTCCCAATTGCCTTCCAACAACTGAAGTTAATTGGGAAAACTAGGTTCGCTTAACAACTGTATGATTCACTGAGCAGTTGCAGTGATTCACTTAACAATCATGGCAGAAAAAGTGGTAAAATTAGACACAACTCATTTAACAATTACTTTACTTAGCAATGAAATTCTAGTCCCAATTCTGGTTGTAAGTCAAGGATTACCTGCATATAAATATAGGTTGCTTATTTTAAAGCATGTCTATATTCAAAGATTTTAACAACTAAGTTAGGTTTACTATTTTTACAAAAGAAAAAAAATTCATTTAATAATGCTAAATATCACTCAGCTATTTTGCATTTTAAAAGAATATAAAATAATATTCAGATCATTAATATACATGTCATTTTTCTCTTATTTCATTTTTGTCCATTTTTTAAAAAAATAAAACAACAAAATAATGTTCAGCAAGGATTTCCATGAAACATACAAAATTATTTTGCACTATTAGTACTTTACAGAAGTACATAAGTACTTTACAGAAGTACAGAAGCATTGCTTCTAATCCTCCAAAAGATATCTAGAGTAAAACGCTGTTCTAATACAATGGATTTGAAAATCATCAACATCAAGGACTGGTTAGGAAATAAAAACCCCTTGCAATTTCCCCCCCCCCCTTTTTCCCAAATGAAATCCCAGTCAGAAGAGTGATTCTCCCCAGATGCAGGCAGATAATTGGACTGTACTCTCACAGTTTAACAGCACAGTGAGATGGTTACTTTGATCTAATAAATGGGATGTGTTTGTTGTCCTTTAAGAAACTGTAGGCAGACATTTCAAAGTTTATTCTTTACCTATAGAAATTCATCTCTGTTTATGTTTGCTCTCTCTAAACATAAGTTTGCACTTACCAGGAAACTGGATCTATCAACTACAATCCAGTGTTTTTTCTCCTTAATTTAGGCATTAACTTAAGCATTGTTTGGTTGCTGATGAAGAAGTTAAGTGCAACCCCAAATAAGTCTATATTTGTGTACAATCATTTCTCTTGATTTTAAACAGGTCACAATATCTAGCGTATATGGTGATCAACAAAAGTCTGTATTCAACCATTTTCTACTTGGCTCCAATTCCTGGTTGAGAATTCTGGGACATGTAGTCCCAAAACACCCAGATGGCAAACTTTGGGAAAGGTACCTGCAGTCCTGTTTCTTGTACATTTGGGAATAAAGAACATCAAAATAAGCTTGAACATATAAATAGAGAGTTTGTACTGTTTACTTAACATTTCCATCAAATAATGGTAAGTTAATTTTGTCAAATCAAATCTCACCAAATTTGTCCGTATTGCTTGGAAAAGGTAGTATCTGAGCAGCATGGTGGCCTAGTGGTTAAGACACCCACCCCACACACACACACTCAGAAGGTTGAGAGTTCAATCATAGGTAGTGGAAGATGTTTCTCTCCTAGGGTGCAAAGAAAAATATATATACTGGAAACTCTGTGGGGTGTCAGGAAGGGCATCTGGCCAGTAAGCAGTCAGCTCCATCCTGTCATCCCGACTCTATCCCAGATTAAGGGATTACAGGGTCATAAAAAGGAAGATTGGAAGAGATAGTATCTGAAGGCCAATATATCTAAAGACTGGCAGATTGGAAAATATCTACATTATTTTAACAACGAGCCCCACACTTACCGAGGGACAACGAGTGACATCTTTGTTATTTTTGTTAGTTTGTTATTTTTGTCAGAATGCCAAAACCAATATCAAATTGTTGTGTCACAAACTTCACCCCTTCCAAATGTGTGCGAACCACGTACAAAAGAGCAGGCTTGTATTACAATATTGGGATCCCATTTGCCAACATCACTGCGATAATGCAAAGCATAAGACAACATGAGCAATTTAACATTTGTAGTAATCTTAATTCTGTCCTGCTGCTTAGAAAAAAAAATAGGGTTGTATGTAGTTATACTAAAATTAATATGAACAAAAATGTTAAGAATTTTAAAAAATATGACTTCTTGCTCTGGTCCCCAAATGATAAAACATGTTAATTTAAATTTACAGGATGAAACTGAGGACAAAATTGAACTGACGTAAATCATACCAATGGTCTTCAAATATGCAGAGCAAGAGAGCAATCAGAAGATTTTCTCCATTGTGGTCTACTGGTAAAACTGTTAGACTAACATTAGGAATACGTATGTTCTAATCCACTATCAGAAGCTCATTGGTGACTTTGAAGTCAATTATTCAGTCCAATCTACCTTAAAGGAATGATTTCTTGATAACTTTCAAGCTCATTAATGCAGTTTAGGCAAATACTAGTACCCAAGAATCCAGATTCTACAACTGTGTATTCATGTGAACAATTTTAAATATGCAGCAATGCTTGATCTATACAGGAGAGGATCATATGTTCAGATGGAAATGAGTTTGATGTGAAGTCCTCTCTAATGATTGAAAATTACTCCATATGTTAAAAAGCAATGTACCTTTTTACTATAAGGCAACTACACTTTTCAGTTACATAGTGTTGGAAGCTTTTTAAAAATCAACCTTCTTATACAAATAGTTTGAATGGATTTCAGCTATTACTGCTGTATACAAATTAAAAATGAAATCACTGGTATGTACAGTTACAAATAATAATATAGTCTTGATGATAATAAAAAGAAAATAAAGGCTTACAAATACTGCCTTTCAAAATACAAGTTATGCAAAGGAATCTGCTTTGAGGAGGTGTATTTACAGTCCTCTAGCAGGCATTAAGGTAAGACATGTTTGTTCATGTTTGTAAGACAAACATTTATCCATTTTTTATTTCTTTTTAAATGTAATCTGAGGAATATTAAGATATTCAACAATGAGTTTCTACTCTGGAAATAATTTTATAACCTCAAACATGGAACTATCTTCTTTAATAATGCCCTTCTAACTAAAGCTACTAAATCTGATTTTACTATTCTCATCTTCTTACTGATCTAATCAAATAAATTGGAACAGGAGAGATTTGTAGCATCAACTTAGATCTTTATTTGGAAATAAGTCCTATATATTTCAGAATCATATGCTTCTATAAAGATTATATAAATTGCAGCATCGGTTGGTTTCCTTCAGACAGGTTCTGTAGCATTACATGAATAGTTGCCTGCAATTACTTCAAGTTCGAATTTCACCAGGCTCAAGGTTGATTCAGCCTTCTATCCTTCCGAGGTAGGTAAAATGATGTCATGATTGTGGGGGCAATAAGCTGACTTTGTATAAAAAAGAACACCGCTTGTGGGGGCGGGGGGAAGCCCTACTAAGCAGGTATATGCAAAAGTATAAAGGTTATTGCTTAATGCATTGTAAGCCGCCCTGAGTCTCCGGAGAAGGGCAGCATATAAATTGAACCAATAAATAAATAAAATAAATAGTACAAGGCTTTCAGCAAATAAAGAAAACAAATTAAGGAGCAATAAACTCCACTGAACATCTATGGAGATTCTCGGTCATCCAGGTCCTGGTTGTCCCAAAGGTGCTTTTTCAAAAGGCAACTGGACTTTGTTTTTTCTTAAAGAAGTTTAGCTTCTCATCCAAGAAGTTTCTGCAGCTCTGAATTGATAATGGGGAATGGAAAAATTAATACTCCTTGCAGACAGCTGGTCATTTGCATTCTTTTAGAGATCGTTAGGGCCACCTGGGGGTTTATCTTTGTCATCAGGATCACCTAAGTAGTGCAAATGGGTTTGACACCTTCTTAGAACTGCTGAAAGGACTGTATTGTAGACTGGAGATAGATGATGTCATATCCCTCCCCCTCTGTTGAGAGAGGGTTGTTCAATTTCGACATAATTGCCTTTTTGACCCTTCTTTCAAACCAGTGGTCCTCTCTTCCAAAATGTGGACTTTGCTTCTTCAAAAGAATGGCCTTTGTCTTTTAAATGCAGATGGACTGCTGAATCTTATCTTGATGGGTTTGTTCTTCTATGTTGTGCTATGCGTTTATGAAGTGGTTGTTTTGTATCTGTCCACAGAGTTAATATATTTGGTGAATGCTTCCAATTCCTGTGTTTTGACCTTGACTCAAGTATTGTCCACATACCTATACCATTCCACCTAGTGAGTGGGTGGAATTCCTGTGAAGGAGTGTAGGGCTTTGGTTTCTACTTCTTCCATGTACAGATTGGCCACAATGGGGGACACAGGTGAACCCATGGCACAGACATGCTTTTGTCTGTAGAAACCTTCACTATATTTAAAATAGGTAGTGGTCAGGCAGATGTCCAGCATGGCACATATGTGGTCTGGGCTGAAGTTGGTTCTGTCACATAAGGTGCTGTCGACTCTGTGGACAAATAGAGCCTGAGTAGCGTAGGGGGCTAATGCCTCCTACTAAAGGCAGCAATTAACATCCAGCTGCCTGCAATTTCTGCGAGTTCAATCCTAGCCAGGCTCAAGGTCGACTCAGCCTTCCATCCTTTCTAAGATGGGTAAATTGAGGACCCAGTTTGTGGGGGCAATAAGCTGACCTTGTATAAATATACAAAAGTATGAAGGCTATTGCTTAACGCACTGTAAGCCGCCCTGAGTCTCCGGAGAAGGGCAGCATATAAATCAAATTTTTTTAAAAAATACATCAAATTCACATGGGAAGATGTTGAGGAAAATAAACTAGTCTTCCTGGACTATGCAGTATACATTAAGACAGAAATCTTAACAGCAGATAGAGGCAGAAGTACAGGGGATGGAGGCAGGCGATGGAGCTGGACTGATCACCCCAAAAAACCATGTTTCCCCAAAAATATGCCCTAGTGTTAATTTTGGAGATCTCTAAAAATATAAGACCAGGTCTTATTTTTGGGGAAACACAGTATGTGCCTATTGATGGCCATTTTGTCCACGTACCAGCCTTCTAGAATTCTCTATTGTTTTGGGGACTAGGCTTAGTCTATTATAGGATGCTCACAGTTCCCCTGCTGGAACTATGTTCAAGTCTGTTCATGTATTGTAAAATTAAGGAGTTTTCATCATGTCTTCTGAATGCTAATGGGTGTTCGTGGATATGTTCTGCTAGTCTTCTGCCTATTTATCCTACATAGTGTTCTTGTAGTCCCTACTGGGCTGTACACTGTATGTTGTAGATGACTCCTGTCTTTTCTTCTTAGGTAACTGGTCTTTTGGTTTACTAAGGATGTTGTGGACAGCATTAGTTGGTTTGTGTGCTTTGGTAATGCCATGTGGTTGTAATAGTTTGCTAGTGATTTCAGATGTTCTTGATGTGTGGCAATCTTATCCTTTTCACAGCTTGTGTTGGTTGTACTGCGTTGAGTAGACCACACTCACTGACAGAGCAAGCCATTAGCATATAAAATGAGAGCAAACACCATTTCCTACTAGCACTGATATCACCTTGTTTGATAATGAAACATCTGCAAGAAAAGAATTAAGTTGAGAGTACCAAAGGCTTTACAAATGTACTTCTTATGTGGGATTTAAAAATAATCTAGGTAAGACACACAATCAGAAATGTTAATAAAGTTTCAAAAACTCACTTCTAAATGATAAATTACAGAATGTTGTAAATATAAAATTTCTTAGAGAAAGTGGACTTTTGCTTTCTACCCTGGTGGTTTTTTGATAGTGATTAGCAGGGTTTAATACACAAAAGGCAAACTATTGCACTCTAGAGCCCAAGAGCTGGATTCACAAGCTATAACTTGGTTTCTCTGGCTTTGAATTTTGTGTGAATCATATCTTTGTGGTTTACAAATCATACTTTACAGTGTAATCGTAGTTTGTTACCCAGTCAACTGACATATTCAATAATCTGTCTCCAAACAAATATCCTTTGAATTCTGTATCTACATGCTTCATAACAAACAAGGGAAAGTTCAGACTGCCAGTTCCAGGTAATTTTCTTCACTAGACTATTAATCAATTTGCTTTTGAGCATCAATGTGATTACTGCATTCTTTCCCCAACTGTTCCTGGGTATAGTCCCCAATTAACCAAGATTTAAAAAGTGGCTGTCGTATGGGATACTGAAAAGCAGGGGTGTCAAACTCAAGGTCCATGGGCCAAATCCGGCTTGCGATGTGGTCAGATCCAGCCCACAGGGCTGTCCAATGCGAAGAGGAAAGATCAGGCCAGCCTGGTTTACCCAATGAAAAAAGGAAACATGCCAGCAGTTTGGGGAGTGGTGTAAAGCTGGCCATGCCCACCCAGTTGGCCACATTCACCCTGCTGGCCACACCCACCCATCTCCCCAAGGTTGACCACAGCCCTGATGTGGCCCTCAACAAAATTGAGTTTGACACCCCTGCTGTAAAGAGTAAAGATGATTTTGCTGGAGATAAGTAGGAACATAAGAGTCTGGTAGTGCAGCAAACTAAAAAGCCTGTTATTAACATTCAGCTGCCTGCAATTACTGTAAGTTCAAATCTCACCAGGCTCAAGGTTGACTCAGCCTTCCATCCTTTCTAAGGTAGGTCAAATGAAGACACAGATTGTGGGGGCAATAAGATGACTTTGTATAAATATACAAAAGTATGAAGGCTATTGCTTAATGCATTGTAAGCCACCCTGAGTCTCCAGAGAAGGGTGGCATATAAATCAATTTTTTTAAAAAAAAGAAATCCTAGACAAAAGAGCTGGATAACTTTTTAAGTCCAGAACTGCAAGGTAATATTTCCTGGTCCAGTCTAGTGGGCTGCTCACAAGTATAGCTCTGATAGGCCTGTCTCTGGAGTTGAACAGCCTCTCAAGGAATCCCTCTTTGGTTCTTTTACAAGAGAGTTTTGTGAAGAGGGTTTGTCTGAATATGTACAATGTTACTCTCAGCCTGCTTCAGTGGTCCCTCTGCAGAGTCAATTCTTCTGTTTAACCTTCCACCACCCCCCAACTAGGGCTGCCAGGTGTCCACTATTTGAGTGGACAGTCCACTTTTTTCACATTATGTTCACTATTTTTTTCACAAAATAGTGGACTTTTTTTTATTCAAAAGCTTTATGATGAAATGGTACATAATCTAAAGCTGTACAGTCTAAGAGAATAAGGATAGGAGAATTGCGTTTTTTTTTCATAAGTTAGAATGAGACAAAGATCGAATATCCATTGAACTCGATTCTCCGAAAAAATTAATGATGAGATTAAAATAAAAATATATTATAAAATTATGTACAGTTCACATTTTTAAAATGTATTGTAGCTTGTGTCGACTGACCTAAAATGGCGTCGAGTGATGAGAGTGACAGCAGCGAGATTTTTGCATGTGATCCTCACATTATCATGTGTACGCTGTGTGATTCTTTGCAAAAAAAATATAATGAGCAGTTTTTCGGAATGAAAGTTTTATTTGCCTTATGTAAAAAACATTTGCCTGAGAATGCCGTGCAAAAGTTCAAGAAAGAAGCCATCAACGTGTATTAAAGAGCCATTGCTTACCTAGAAAAGTGGTATAATTTCACCGATTCAGT
Source organism: Coluber constrictor foxii (assembly GCA_038048745.1). Classification (NCBI taxonomy): domain Eukaryota; kingdom Metazoa; phylum Chordata; class Lepidosauria; order Squamata; family Colubridae; genus Coluber; species Coluber constrictor. The sequence continues at coordinate 120,719,214 of CM075961.1, read as the reverse complement.
ATATGAGATGCTAAGTTGTTTCAATCTAATTGATCGCAATAATCCTCCAACTTTAAAAGAAATGACGAACATCTGGTTATTATCACCATGGCGAGAAGAACTTCCACCCAACATTCTCTTCGATGAAATTTCTGCCTTAGAAGAAGTTTATATTCATCTGCAGGGTGATTCATCCCTTGATAAGTGGACATACTTTTTCAAGAAAGAGCCAGCTCTGAGTTTACTGAAACTGTTCCAGTATTGTGCATCAATTCCGGTTGAACGAATTTTCAGCGTCATGGGAAATTTGTGGACTGATGAACGTAACTGACTGCTTGTACCATCAGTTCGAAGTGAACTTTGTATATTTTTTAATATTTCTCAAGGTTGTACTGAAATTAAAGAATTATTCCTTAAACACAAAAAATTGATCAAAGCTGCGCAGTCAAATAAAAAATACACATGACAGCAAAGTAAAATGTAATTTAATATTTTACATATTATTATGATATATTTGATGTTTTGAATTTTAAGTAAAGTTTTGAAGTGATTATTTTAATATGTGTTAAAATGTTTGTAAGAAAATATATAATTTCATTGTAAATTTTTTTAAAAAAAATTACTACTTAACCCCACCCCCCCACGCCCCTGCTTGTCTGCTATTTTTTGGAAGCAGACCTGACAATCCTACCCCCAACATATCTGAAACAGGGGTAGGTTCTACTTACCTTTACTACCGGTTTGCAACAGGAGCGCGCACGCTTCTGTGCATGCACAGATAGTCAATTATTATGTCTGAATGGGTGAGCGGAGCCTCCCGACACTTTTACTACCGGTTCTAAAGAACCAGACAGAACCGGGAGCAACCGGTTCTGATCTGAAACTAAACTGATTTTTAAAAGGCTGATTGTTGGCTGCTCTGGGCCTTTCTTAAAAGATGACCTGCAAAGTTTTTAATTAATAAAATTAATAAAGCATGATTTTTGCCACCTGAGTTTGATGGAGCTTGCTGAAAAACTCAACATCCTGGAATTTACAGGCATGAGCAACCATGTAAATTTTCTCTTCAAAAGCTTGCTGGGAGGAGTGTCTTCTATTCTTAGACATACATTGTTGTGCCCTATTCTGATATTAAAAAAGAAGAAATGCTTCTAGCATGGTGACAGATAGTCCTTCTGAGAAACTAGGCCTATTATTGAGAACCTATGGCACACATTCCAGATATGGCACCCATATCTGGAGTCCTCTCTCTGGAGTCCTCTCTCTGGAGTCGCCCCAGCCCAGTTCCAATCGTGTTTCTCTATCACTTTTCACTCAATCAATTTCAACTTCTCACTAAAGAAAAAGATCTCACAAAGTTGGAATTGATTGATTGTCAGGGTTCCAAGGAACACCCCCAACAAAATAAAGCTCTGAGGTCTGAGGTTCCTCAAAGTTCCAATTTATTAGAGATGTCATGTTGGCACATCTGGGAAAACCTGAATCTGAAAGCTTCCAGGTTTTCTCCACCCAGATAATAGTTCACAGCCCTGCCCCACACCCACAAGTTCATCACATTGTCCAATCAACTCTTCACACTCAGCTGGATACAATCTTCAGGCAGTCTCCATCAGACACAGGCACAAGTCCTTGAATACGGAATGTTGTTATGACTAACTTTCCACCACTCCACAACAACAACCCCCTCCCAACTTCCGCAGTTAAAATATGTGGCAGTTAAGAAGCAAAAAAGAAAATTGTCCTCCAAAACTGACACTGACTTTTTCACTTGCACGCTTCACAATGGGGGAGACAGAGTCCCATCCTCCTTCTGAAATCCATTACAGCATGGAGCCACAATGCGATCCTGCACCATCTTGGCTCGGCTTTTTAAAAAAAGCACTTTCTTTTCCTGCAGAGTGTCTGCAGCATGGGCGCAATGCTCCTGGGCTTGTCGGCCTTCGGATGTCATTGTCACCACCCAGCACTAGTTCAGGGATTCCTTCCCCCAATGGGGAGGGAGAGAGAAACAGAGGGAGGCAGAGAGAGAGAGAGGGAAGGAGGGAAGGAAAGAAAAGAGAATCAGGTGGGAGGGAAAGAGAAATGATATTACAAAAGTTTTTTTTATTGTTGCTAAACATAATGTTTCTAAAGCAGAAAAAGTCACCCCAAAGGAATCTTTGAGGGCTGAATGCTGAAAGGCACGGATTTCCCTTTATCTTCTGCCTTCTCACCCTATGCTGAAGTGGCCTGGGTCTCCCCGGTAAGCAGCCCCACCGAGCCCGCTTCCAAACTCTGCTGAGTGCAGCTCCAAACTTTCGGCTCACGCATCCCTCCCAGCCAGTGCCAGCACCGCAGCACTGGTGAGATAGGTGCATGCCCTGCCAGCTCTGCTCTCACTGGCCAGAGATGGGGCTCCACACCACTGCCTCCCAGTCAGAGCGCCATGTTTGTCTGCTTCTGGTTGCCTCTGAGAAGGGAGTGGTGCTTAGGCTGCCTGGGCCTGGGCCCCCACCATAGGGGGAGAGAGGGAGAAGGAAGGGGGGGTTTCCCAACAGGATCCAGGTTGGAATTGTCTTATTTTGCATGGATCTCCAATGCTTGCCTTTGCCTACCAGCCTCCACTCCCCCTCCACAGCCCAAGTGGTTGGATTCACATGACACGTGAAACTGGACAGGAGAGCACGGATAGATGGATGGATGGATGGATGGATAGATAGATGATAGATAGATAGATAGATAGATAGATAGATAGATAGATAGATAGATAGATAGATGGGACAGAGAGAGAGATAAAGAGAGGGAGGAACAGAAAGAGAGAGAGAGAAACAGAGAGAGATAGAGTGAGAGGGAGGGAAAGAAAGAGAAAGATAGAGAGGGGAAAAAGAGAGTGCGAGGGAGGGAAAGAGAGAGGGTGGGAAAGAGAAAGGGAGAAAGAGAAGAAGAGAAAGAATATTACAAATGTTTTTCTTTTTTATAAAGAAAAGGTAATATTATTTTTTATAAATAAAGGTAATATTTCAAAAGTAGAAAAAAAGGAAGGGGCATAAAAGTGCATTTATAACATTTTTCTTTTTTTTCTTTTTTCTTTTTTTATAATTTTTATTGTGAAAAATAGTGATACAATTAAAATATTTTCGGTTCCATGGTGTAAATACATATGTACATATTATTTACTTATTATTTACATGATATTGCTTCTTTGAGTAAAATTTGGTTTGAAAGATATTACAGATAATAATGCTCAGGTTTTTATGGTACAAATAATAATGCCCAATTCTTTATGATCTTTGTTAATTAATTATTAATTAATCTCTATACTCTATAAGCTTCATTTTTTGTTTCTTTTCTCTATCCACTCATACCACATATCCCATGCACTATAGTATTTCGTGTTCTGTCATTAATTTCTAATGTTAATTTATTCATTTCAGCGCACTCCAGTATTTTCCTAATAACATGTTCTTCGGGTGGTAATTTTTTTTCTTTCCAATACTGGGCAAAAGAGATTCTTGCAGCTGTCATTATGTGCGTAATTAAGTACCTCTTCTTTTTTGTATATTCTGTTTTCAGAATTCCCAGGAGAAAGGTTTTTGGTTCAAAGTCAATATTATCTCTTATTATTTCCGAAATGCATTTCCATATCATCCTCCAAAATTTTTGTGCCTGGTTACAGGTCCACCAACAGTGATAGAAAGTGCCTTGTTGATGGCCACATTTCCAACAATTAGGACTCGAATTGGGATAAATTTTAGCTATTCTGGCTGGGGCCATATGCCACCTATAGAACATCTTATATTGATTTTCCTTATAAGGAAAATAAGCCTTATTTTCACCTCACCGCCCTAGTCATTTTAAGATTGTTGTTCCATATTGTTGTTCCATATTGTATCCCATTCATTCAAATTTATGTTCTGTCCAATATTTTTGGCCCATGCTATCATCGGGTCCTTGATCAATTCCTTTGCCATATCATACTCCAGTAGGTAATTATATAATTTAGCTAATATTTTATTGTCTGTGCCCATCCAAATCTTGTCAAATCCATTAGTACCTATCTCCATGCCAAATTCCTCCTTATCCTTTTTATAGCGAGATTTAATTTGGGCATAAAGCCACCAATCTATAAGAATACCTTGTTCCATCAATTCTTCCTTTGTTTTGAGATTCCCTCCCCCATCTAATAGCTCTTTATATTTGATCATTTTTCTCATTTCTAACACATTCGGGTGTATTATGGCTCCATAGTGGAGAGCCATCTCGGGACTTTTGTATATTGCTTCCGTCTTATTTCTCCCCATGTTTGCATTAAAGTATCCCTTATTTTATGTCCGTGGAAATATGTTCTCATCTTTTTCTCAAAGTCCCTAAGGTAAGCGTGCCAGCCCTTCTGGAGGTCGTGCCCTTCCAAGGTCATGAGTCTTTTATTTCCCAAGGTTGCCCATTCCTTCAACCATACTAAGTTTGCAACTTTTTGATACGTCTCCCATATAGGGAGTCCAAAACCCCCTCTTTCCTTTTTGTCTTGCAGATTCCTAATTGCTATTCTCGGTTTCTTCCCCCTGCTCCCCAGATAAATTTTCTGATAATGGTATTAAGCTCCCCCCAAAAAAAAATTCTTATCTAATTTAACAGGAACCATTTGAAATAAGTACAGCAACTTGGGTAGTACACTCATTTTCGTTGCTGCAATCCTGCCTAATAATGATATCTGGAGTCTTTCCCATTTTTCTAAGTCCTGTTTCATATTCCTAAATAGGGGCACATAGTTATCCTCCTTAAGGGCTAAGCACCTTGCCGATATCCACATCCCCAGGTATTTTACCTTCTTAAATATTTGAATCCCCATTGATTCTTCCAATAATTTATTTTGTACCTCAGTCATATTTTTGGTCAACAATTTAGTTTTGGATTTATTTAATTTGAAGCCTGCTACATCTCCATACTTACCCAGTTCTTCCAATATTTTGATGCCTGTTTCTAATGGCTCCTCCATGATTATCGCTACGTCATCGGCAAATGCCTAGGTCTTGTACGTCTCTTTCCTAATTGTCAATCCCTTGATTTCATTGTTATTACTGAATCTTTTCAATAATACTTCTAGAGCTAATATGAACAGAAGTGGGAACAAAGGACATCCTTGTTGCACCCCTTTTCTGATTTGGAAAGTTTTTGTCAATTCTCCATTTAATAGACTATTGGCCCTTTGTTTTTCGTAAATTGTGGATATTATGTTAGCAAAATTTGATCCTAATTCCATTTGTTTAATTTGTCGTTTCATAAACTGCCAATTCAAATTATCGAACGCCTTTTGGGCATCTATAAAGACCAGTGCTATTTCTTTATTCGGGTGTTCCTCATAATATTCAAGTATATCTATTACCAACCTTGTATTATTTCTTATCTGCCTCCCAGGGAGGAATCCATTTGGTCACTATGTATCAAATTATTCAGAATTATTTTTAATCTTCCTGCTATAATACTCATATATATCTTATAATACGTATTAAGGAGGGAAATTGGTCTGTAGTTTTTTATCAATTTTGGGTCCTCTCCTTTCTGGAGAAGTGTGATATATGTCTCCCCTCATGATTCTGGTATTTTTGATTTTGTCAGGGCCCCATTATAAATTTCTAACAATTTTGGTAATAAAATTTCCTCTAAATCTGAGTTTTTATATAATTTTCCTGGGAATCCGTCTGGCCTGGAGATTTGTTCTTCTTGAGTTTAGATATCGCTGTCTTTAGTTCTGCCATTGTGATTTCTTTGTTAAGCATTTCTTTTTCCTCCTCCCCAATTGTTGGAAGTATTTCTTCTGACAAATATTGGTCCACCTTTTCTTTGAGAATTTCTTCTTCTTTATATAGAGAAGAGTAATATTCTCGGGCAATCTCTAATTTATCTTCTTCTTTATTAACAATGTGATCCTCTGAGTCTTCCAGCTGATAAATAACCCCTTTCTCTTTTTTTAATCTATAGGACAGCCATCTGCCCGGTTTATTGGCATTTTTAAAGTAATGTTGTTTAATTCGCTTCATTTTGTATGCCAATTCCTCCTGATCCATGATATTTAATCAATGACATATCACCATCCAATGTTCTTTAACTGCCTCGTTATCTGGCTTTTGTTGTACTTCCTTCTCTGCTTTTCCTAATTCATCGAACAGTGCCTTCTGCCTCTCTCTTTTTTCCTTATTCTTATGTGAGCCATATGATATTGCCAGGCCTCTCATATACGCCTTCATTGCATCCCATATGACTCCTCAGGCAGTTGGTTCCTTTTCGTTTTTTTCAAAGAATGATTTTAATTCTCCCTTAACTTTCTCGATATTTTGTTTATCCCTTAGAAATTGGGTATTTAATCTCCATCTTGTACTTCTTCTCTTATATACACTTTTCCATTTAACCTCTAGCGGGTTGTGATCTGCCCAGACATTAGGTGTAATTTCTGCTGACATGATTTCCATCCCTATATTTCTGCTTACCCACATCATGTTAATTCTTGACTATGATTTTTTAGGGTTAGAGTAGTGTGTATACTGCCTCTTATGGGGGAGCAGAGTTCACCAGATATCGACTAGGTTAAATTCATCTACTAAATCAAAAAATGGTTTTGATAAATTTTTCCTTTTTTTCTTTTGGCCTTTGGTCCCTTTATAATCTTTGTCCGGATCGATTACCCCATTAAAATCTCTGAATATACAAATATTACTATTATCCATTATGCTTATTTTTTCGCCTAATTTTTTGTAGAAATCTCCCAGATTTTCATTCGGGGCATAAATCGCTGTTAATAATATTGGGAAATTGCCTCTCTTTATTTCCACCATTAGTATCCTACCTTTCGGGTCAGCGTATCTTAATTCTGCTCTCTTTTTTTTCTCAGCTAGGGAGGTGAAAAGGTTTCCAAGTTTATTATATTCTAAATATTTTTCATTTTCCTTTTTAATATGAACCTCTTGAAGGCATACTATATCCGCATTTTGTTTGGCTAACTTTATAAAGAAATTTTTCCTCTTTTTGTTATCATTCAGACCATTCAAATGATCGATACCAACCTCCAGTCATCCATCTCTTATATCCTTTATATTGTCTTAGAACTTATTTGCACGTGTAACTCTGTGTGATCTTTGCTTCCTCTTTATCTCCTTGCTGTCCTTATCCTCCGCCTCCTTCTCCTCTGATGTCCCTTCTTTATCTCTCCTCTGCTGGGTGGTTTCTTCTTCTGGTGTTATTGCATCTAATTCCTCTTTACTACTTTGATCTTCTTCGGTCCCTCTCAACTGATCTAAAAACTCTTGGGCTACTACCAAGCTATCTATTTTAATTTTATTTCCTTGCCATGTGATCAGCATACCTTCTGGTAGAGTCCACCTAAAGAGGATGTTCCTTTTATTCAGTTGAATGGTCAGGAATCTATAATCTCTTCTTGATTCCCTTACCCTCCTTGGAATTTGCTTCAATACAATCATCTCCTTTCCCTTATACCTCACCGGTTCTTCTTTTACCATGCTATAAAAAATATCCTTGACTTTCTTCCATGCACCTTATGTGTACCTCCCTGGGCAATTTGTTTCTTCTGGTGTAGTTGGTCTGAACTCTACATATCTCATCTAATTCTTTTATTATATCATGTTTATCTTGTTGCAAGACCTCAGCTATTATTTCAGCCATCACTTGGCCCAGATCTTCCTTCCTCAACGATAGTCTGGAAACGTAAGCAGAAGGAGGCTCTGTCCATTTCTAATTGGGTAATTGAATCCTCCAGTTTCCTATTCTGTGCCATCAACTTCTGGTCAACCATATCTAGATTTTTTTCCTGTTGCTCAATTTTAGATTCCATCTTTTTTATCTTTTGTTCATTAGTTTGTATTGACTCCTGTATGTCATTCATTTTTTGGTCAATTGCTCTAATGTCCGTCTTCAGCTCTATGTGGTTACTGGACATCTTCTCTTGCATCATAAGCATTGTATCCTGTATTGCTGTCAGCATTGACTGCATTGCTTGCATGATGGGGATCATAGCCGATTTTTCTATTTTAGATAGACCTTAGGTTGACCACTGCATTGCAGGTGATGTCATTGTAATCGTGGGATTGGAAGTTGTTCTTTAACACCTTTTTTTGATTTCTTACGATCCTTTCAATATTTCTCCAGATTATCATCCACCAGTGTTTAGTTTCTTCTATTTGGTGTTGTCTTCTTTTGCACTGCTAGGATTGTTAAATATCTTTCATTTTATATTGTCTTTCACCACCTCTTCCACAATCTAATATTTGTTTTGGTACATCGATAATTAAAGTTATTCTATTTTCTTCAGGGGTGCTTAAATCAGTTCTCACAATTTATGTTATTTATCCTATTACCTTATTCTATTAACTATTAATTATTATTCAAGTCTGTTCTGTTATTAATCACTTACCAAAATTCATAAATTCTGACTAATATATCGTTCCCACAATCAATTAACACAACAATTATACAAATGGTTGATCAGATAAACTAAGCAATGTCCCTGTTTAACATTTATTCTATGTTATTCACTAGTAATATTCAAGTATATATTGAATGTATGTAACTAAACAAATGAATAATTACTTAATTAGTCAATCACAATATTAAATATTAGATATTGATTATCAAAGATAGCAAACAATAAATTAGTAAAAAGGAATCAATTTATAAAATAGGTATATCTCTTAATATCAGTATCTAAAAGGCAATAAATATATGCTAAATAAAGTCAAACTTAAACCCCAATATTCAATTATATTATTCCAACATATGTAAATATAAATAAATTTAGATATGAAAATATAAATATATGATATAAATATATAAGTATACTAGTATTAATAATAATTTATGTCCAAGTAGTTAATTAATTAGTCTCAATAACTTCACAAATAAGATGGTGTATAGATATGTTCAGCTACAGGAATACAATAGACACTCTTTACTGTGATCAGTTCTTCACCGCTCTTGAGTTCTATCACTGTCGATTTGAGGGCTGTTGCTCTAGTTTCAAAGACCACATTGCCTTTCCCGGGTGCTCTTTCCTCCCTCTCTTCGCACTCGACAGTCTTGTTGTTAGTTTAGACAATGGCACGCTTTCGGTATCCGGTTTCTGCTCATCTGATCCATCCGATCTGTGCTGTCGGCCTCCCAAAATTGCTCGCTCAATCCAATAAACTTATTCCCATTCTTTGGTAGCGCCTCTTCCCCGCTCCGAAAGTCTCTTTTCACTTATCTCTCTCGTTGGCTTGTCTGCAATCTCACTCCAATCCAGTCTACTCCTTCCTCACGATCGCCACTTGTTCCTTCGTGGATCCTTCCCGTCCGACCTGGCCAGCACAATCCTACCAATCTTGATCAGAGTGTGGTCGAGGGAAAGTAGATATGAGTGTTAACTGACACCAACTTCACCAAAATTTTCTTGCTTCCCGTCTTTGTTGGCTATCACAGCTTCAGGTCTGCCATTGAAGGCAGACGCGCCACGTTAGTTTGACAGTGGTTATTGGTCCAGCAAAGAATGCTTGCTTCTCACCACTCTGCCTGCCAACACCCCACTACTGTCCGTGAAGTTCTCCAAGCTCCCACGCTTCGAAGGGTCCCCAAAACACAGCGAAAAGGTGCCGCTGTGAGTCACCAACTGGAAGTCTTATAACATTTTTCTTAGAACAATTAGCTAAACTCTGCATTGTTTATCATTATTTTAGGTAGTAAAACCTCATGATTCAGGTTAAATTGCTGTGTTGACACTTTACAATAAATAAGTGGGTTTTGGGTTGCAGTTTGTGCTCTTGGTCTCTAAAAGGTTCACCATCACTGCTCTAGGCTATACAAATCTCTTAAGCTTAGTATCTCAGAATTTATAGTTGTGCAGTAAAATAGAAATTAAAGACATTTTGTGGAATGTATTTATTTTAGTAAAAGGCAAAATGATCTGAAGAGAAACCAGAGTTTTTATAATTCTGAAACTCCAGATATAAAGGATTGGATTTTCACAGAAGGGCAATTAAATAATTTTGGGAAAATTTCTGTCAGTCAAAAAATGTCAATGTGTTTGATTGAACACTAAAAACTTAGTTTCTCCTTATATAATCACATGGAACGTATTGCTTTGGTAGTGATTTTATAGACAGAATTAGATTTTTTAGAGAGAGCCACAAAGTGCAACTATTGTATTTAATTAGTGTATGTCTGAATAGATCTGGGATCTCTTTTTGGTTTTTGCTATGTCACAAATTGAATACATATTTTGCAGGCTAAAGTATATGTGTGTGTGTGCATTTGCATGTGCGTGGGCAATGGAAGAAGATGAGAAGTTGTGGCTGAAATCATCCATATATATGAATTCTCATGCTATATCTTACAAAAAAAAAATATTTGGGGTTAACACCAAAAGCAGAAGATGAGAAGGGTTCTTAGAAATACTATACAATCAAATTATTTATATAGATGTAGAGTACTATATAATTGCACAACAAGAAAAAAAGAATTTAGAGTTGTAAAAACCATTTCTGAACTACCTAGTTCTTGTTTTATTTATTACTTATTAATTTTTATCCTGCCTGTATAAATAATTCAAAAGGGTGAACATAACGTACCCTTAGGAGTACAAGATGCACTCCCTCCCCCCAAAAGAGGGTGGAAATGTTAGTGTGTCTTATACAGTCATTTTTGGCTTCCCGAAGTCCTGCCCTACATGTCCCATTTTTGCACAAAACGGGCCCATTTTTCACAAAAAAGGGGCACGCAGAGGCTTTGGGAGGCCTGCAGAGTGCTCCTGTGGGCTGGGGAGGGCAAAAACTTTTGTTTTCTTGCTTGCCTCTTCAAAATCTTGGTGTGTCTTATACACTGGTGCGTCTTTTAGTCTGAAAAATATGGTACATAATATTCCTCCCTCCCAGTGGTGGGATTCAAACTTTTTAACAACCAGTTCTGTGGGTGTGGCTTGGTAGTCATATGACTGGGTGGGTGTGGCTTGCTCATGTGACTGGGTGGGCATGGCCAATTTAGCAGTCCATTAAACAATACACAGCAGACCCTTTTCTATTTTTTTTTATGCCTGAAGTTTTTGTTCTAGAGCTTTTTTTTTTTTTTAACCAAGGGGAGAGGTTAGCAATGCCTGGGAAAGGAAAGGCATGCTTTCCACAGGTCTCATGACTATATTTAAAAGGCCAGCTAATACCAATGGTGTTGAGAGATTCATTGTGAGGTGATAGTGACTAGATGTGCAATGTTCAGTGGTGCAGTAACTGGAGTTGGTAAATTGACAGGTGTGGTAAGTGTTAACAGAGAAGTCATGGACAAAGCGAGGGCTTGTTATGGTAATATTCATTGCAGCAGCCACAATGCGAGGAGCTGCTCCTTTGGTACTCACCCCCCCCCCCAATTATCAGCAGCTGCGCCGCTTTCTCCTGGGAAGCAGTCATGTCCCAAGTGTGTCCTTTTGCTGCCCCTTCATGAGTCCCCCGCTTGTTCTGCCCCTCAGGCCGATGCCCCCTCCCCTGCTTCACCCACCTCCAGACTCATCATGCCGATAGTGCCGAACATGGTGATTTTTTTGCAGGCTGCGGCAGCTGGGCCTCCAGTCACATACCTTCCCTTCATGCTGTTGCCATTGCCTCCTCGCTGCTCCAGCCCAGGGTCAAAGCATGCCCTTCTGCCTGGAACTCCGCCGATTAGCCCATCTCCTCCCCCTGTGCACCTGCCTCCCTTCCTTTGGTTCTCGGAAGAGCCAGTCGCTGGCCCAGGGTGCCTGAGAGAAACACCTGGTGAACTCATTAGATAAAGTATATTATGAGTATCAGTTTGGAACTAATGAAGAACAGGAAAAGGGAGAGGCAGTAGAATGTAAAGGACACAGAGAACCAGTAAATGTGGAAAAGACTACATGGCAAGAAGAAAGTGAGTCTGGAGCAAAAGCAAAGGAACAGAGGGAAATAAGATCAACTAGGACAATATGACCTATATACAAATGAGAAGATGGAAGAAGAAATACAGATACTATCAATTAACATAAATGGATTGAATTCACCAATGAAGAGGTAAAAAGCTTTCAGAAAACTACAAAAATTAAAATTTGATTTAATTTGTCTCCAAGAAGTCTATATTCAAAAACAATATAGTAAGCTTCTAGAATACCCCAAAATGGGAAAAGTATATTTTTCATTAGCACAACAAAAGAAAAGAGGGGTGGTTTTATATATAAAGAAAACAATAAACACCAAGCAAATATATACAGAAGAAGAAGGGAAAATTTTGATGATAGAGGTAATAATAAACCAAAAACAAGTACTTTTGATAGCAATATTTCTATAAAATTCTATAAAAAAACTCTACATGAAAATAACTGAAATGGATTATGAAAATATTTGTATGTTAGGGGACTTGAATGCAATTGTGGATGCAAAACTGGACTATAGAAGCAGGAAAATAGGTAAAAAGATAAGAAAACACTCCCTAGGTCCTTCTTTAAAATGATAGAAGAACTATCACTTCACGATACATGGAGAGAAATGAACTTAGAGAAAAACTAATACACATTTTACTCAGATAGACATCAATCATAGTTGAGAATAGATATAATATGGATGACACAGGAATTAAGAACAAATGGACTTCCAGGGGTGAAGTCATCATATTAGGGATAAAGGGAATGGATGTCCACTCTCCAAGTCCCTAATATTCTCGATTTGAGAGCTGATTTAGGCACTATTGATCTCTCCTAGGACCTTGGAGAGGACAGCAATCCCTCCGAAGGTTCAGAAAAAAACTTTAATCCTGACTGAGGAAAAACCAGCCATTTTGATTGGCCAGAAATGTTGACAGCTGACTAGTGGGAAGCGAAAATCAAATAAAAGAAGACATTGGTGGAAATATAGAAAGAAAGAACTCAAAAAGATACAGCTATAACCTATAACGTGTGGACAGAAAGCTGGGGAAAGTAAACTCCAACCAAGAGGCAATATAGAGTCAGAAAAGTGGCGACTGAAAATTAAGTGAAGTCAGAATCCATTTTGACAGTAACAATGTACAAATTAACAACCGGCAAAATCGGAGGAAATCCAAAGGAAAAAAATGAATCCAGAGAAAACTTTGATATTAGATAACTCTCTACACAGGAAAGACAGGATATAAGGAGAGGAGGGGAGAAGATTGATGGACTTTGCCCTTTGTGGAGACAGTGACGAGTGATTAACGAGTAGCAGATACTGGAAGAGAGAGTGACAGAGAAACTCCATTTAAGTGGAAGTTAGCGAACATTGGAATGAAATCAACTTAAATGCAACACTTTCCTTGGAGATTTGGATGATATTTAGATATCTGGACTAGGACTTTTTGAGAGGTGGACGTTTTGGAAATCTGGTGGACATTTAATTTAAAAGATATTGGGACGTTGGACACTGAAAGCAAATAGCAGAGAAAAATAAGTTGGAATGAAACAAGCTTGAAAAAAGAAGAGAATGACCTAGAGGAAGACAATCAACTAGAGTGAAGTAAAATTAATTGCAATTAAGTTTGATTATTAATCAGTGATTAAAAAGTAATAAATATATTGTTTTTGGAATTTTATATATAATTGTTAGTCCAGTTTTATATCTACTTAGCAAATTATTTTAGTATTTAATCATCATCTTGTTTTATGTGTTCAGATTTAAAAATTTATATTAGATAGAGTAATCAGATTAAGGATTGCAATTAAAGATAATTGATATTTATTAATAATAATTTAAAGATATTAAGTAATTAACTATAAGGATAATTAATTGATGAATTGCTGAAACTTTAGACTTTTCCCTCACTGCCTCCCCCTACTCTCCTCTTATTTTTATAGACTAATAGTGACTAATAGAGACTAATATTGAAGAATTTTGAAAGATATTGAAAGGTGAAAGATAGACTTTACACATAAACTTATATATAAATAGTGACTGTGTGATAAGGAAATATATTTCAATTGTTTATCACTTTGGGACTATTGAATGTTATAAATTGAATATTAATATCAATAGAAATATAACAATCTAAATAGTAATCAGTACATGAAACTGGGAAAAAATAATACAAGAAATACTAATGGCAACCACAGGCTCAGCAACAATTACTAAGTTAAGCAAGAAAAAATCTCTAAACCAGATGATACTTATGGCCTCCCCAGCACAGCAAAAACCAGTTAAAACTATGGAAAAGGATAAGACAATCCCCACTCTTAGTATGCAAAATATCCACTCTGTACTAACGATGATCCAGGAAGGAAGGAATAAAATGCAAGAGACTATAGTCCACAGTCATGAAGAGACAAGGAAAAATCACAAGGAACTAAGGACGGACGTGGGAGAGATAAAAGATAATATAAGGAACATGGTGTCAGCCTCTCAAGTTGCATTTCATTCAGGGCTGACATAGTAAAGGGGAGGTTAAATTCCTGTGGGATTAGTAAGAGAGATTGCAGTAGAATGATTTAGAAAATGACCAATAAGGATAAAATAGCAAACCAGGAAAGGGAGGGAATTTGGAGCAGAGGTCATTTCCTGGCTGCAGATGAGTCTGTGAAGACGTTGTTCTAACAAATAAATTTTTTTTTCTTTATTATCAAAATGTGAGAGGCATTTTATTTCTTTTAGACAACTCCGACTCGGACACATGGATGAGAAGATAGGAATAATACAACAGAACATAGTGGAAAACGAGCAAAGGATCCATAAGGAGGAGGAGAGAATAGAACATACGGATAACAGAATGGAAAAGATGGAACACAATCAATTGACAATAAATAAGGAACTGGAAGATTCGTTAACATATCTTGAGATGGAGAAGGCATCTTTTTACTTAAGGTTTCAAAATGTAGAAGAGCAAAAAGATGAAGACCTAGGAGAAATAATGACTGAGATACTTGCAGAAGTGACCCAGAAGGGATAAAGAAGAGATACGAAGCAGAATAGATGAAATTTATACAGTTCGTACAAATTACGCAAGGAGAAATAAGTTACCCAAGGAAGTACACATCAGGTTCACAAAAAAATCTATAAAAGAAGAGATATATAGGAAGATGAGAGAAGAGACAACTATGTATAGGGGAAAAGAAATTTTAATCCTCAACAAATACCAAGAAGGACAAGGGACCAAAGGAGGAATTACAATTTCTTAACTGCACAGTTGAATAAATTTAAAATAAAATTCCACTTGCTAATACCGGAAGGTCTACTAATCTCCTGGGAGGACAGAAAGTATAGAATTGACTAGAAAGCTAGAAAAAGCACAGGATTTTTTCAACCAGCACTTTGTATTGGAAGAGGAGCAGGAGAGCAGAGAAGAACAAGAACTCAAGAGGCAAGAGGAACAGCGGACAGAAAAAGAGGAAAGAGACCAAGAAGAGGAGAGAAGAATGGAGAGAGAAAGAATGGAAAGAGAGGGAGCAACGGAAAAGACGCAAAGAATCACTAGAAATACAAGAAGACTGAAAACAACAAATAGATAAACAAATAGAGATGGAAAGAGAGCTAAATATTATCTCAATTAAAATAAACGGACTTAATTCACCAACTAAAAGAAAATATACATTTACAAAACTTCAAAAACTGGAAATGGACATCATAACCCTACAAGAAGTACACATTAAAAGACAGCACCAAAAATTATTGGAAAATCAAAGATTAGGAACATTAAATACATCTCTAGGAGACCAAAAAAAGAGTGGAGTCGCAATATATGTAAAGAAACACCTAAAAACAAAACTAATATATAGACACAGAAGGACGCATTTTAATAATAGAAATACAAACAGAATCAAAAACAATACTATTAATATCCATATATGCACCCAATGGAAACCAAAGGGATTTTTTCAAGAAATTACATAATATAACTAAAGACCTGGAATATGAAACTATTTGCATGGTAGGAGACGCAATTCTGGATGTAGAAAAAGATTACCGGAGCAATAAAAAAGTAAAACCAGAAAGAAAACAATATCAGTTGATACCATCGCTGACTATTGGTGGCGAGTCATTAGCCCCCACAGAGAGGGTTCGCAACTTAGGTGTCCTCCTGGACACACGGTTGTCTTTAGAAGAGCATATGACAGCCGTGGCCAGGGGTGCTTTTTATCGGGTTCGCCTGATTCGCCAGTTGCGGCCCTTTCTAGATCAGGACTCCTTACGCACAGTCACTCATGCTCTCATCACTTCCCGTCTGGACTACTGTACTGCTCTCTACATGGGATTCCCCTTGAAGTGCACATGGAGGCTCCAACTGGTCCAGAATGCAGCTGCGCGGGTGATATTGGGAGTGACATGGCGCTCACATGTGACACCACTCCTACGCGAGCTGCACTGGCTTCCGGTGGTCTTCCGGGTGCGCTTCAAGGTGTTGGTTCTTACCTTCAAACTCCTCCATGGCTTAGGACCTGGGTATCTACGAGACCACCTTCTGCAACCGATAACCTCCCACCAACCAGTACGCTCCCACAGGGTAGGCCTTCTCAGGATGCCATCACTAAAGCAATGCCGACTAGTGGTTCCCAGAGAAACAGCCTTTTCTGTTGGGGCACCTACCCTTTGGAACAGGTTACCCCCAGGGATACGAATGATCCCAGATCTTCGTACTTTCCGTCGTGCAGTTAAGACCTTTCTTTTTCACCAAGCTGGTCTGGCATAAATCTTTTCTAATTTTTTAAATCTTTATGCTGAAGATTCTTAACTGTTGAGTCAAACTGGCTTAATTATTTATATTCACATTCTATATGTATGTCATTTTAACTGTTCACCGCCCTGAGTCCTTCGGGAGAAGGGCGGTATAGAAATTGAATAAATAAAATAAAATAAATAAATAAATTACCAGATACCTTTAAAGACATAATCGACGAATTACACCTACATGATGCATGGAGAGAGACAAATAGGAGCCTGGTTTAGCTCTGCAGACTAAAGCACCATAATTAACATCCAGCTGTGTGCAATTACACCAGTTCGAATCTCCCCAGGCTCAAGGTTGACTCAGCCTTCCATCCTTTCTAAGGTAGGTAAATTGAGGACCCAGTTTGTGGGGGCAATAAGCTGACTTTGTATAAAAATATACAAAAGTATGAAGGCTTTGGTTTAATGCATTGTAAGCCTGAGTCTTCGTAGAAGGGCGGCATATAAATAAAATAAATAAATAAACAAACAAATAAAACAATATACATATACTATTCGAGCCCACACCAGTCATGGTTTAGGATCGATGTGGCCTGGATGACCTCAGACTTCAGAGAGGATATAAAGGACATTGAAATAACATCAAATACTTGGGCAGACCATAATCCCATTAAAATAGTATGGAAACGATATTGAAAGCAAAAGAGGTGGATGATGGACACTGGAACAATAAGGGACAAAGAATACACACAGTTGATGGAGAAAGAAATTAAAATGTTTCTTCAAATAAATACCAAAGAACAGACATCGCTCCAGAACTTAGAGGACACAATTAAAGCCTACATAAGAGGCCTTACTATTGCATATATGGCCAAAAAACCCAAAGAGAAACAACAGACAAGGAACAAGTTATTAGAAGAACTTAGAATATACAATTTAGAACTGCAACCCCATAATAAAACAATAAAAGAAAAATTAAACCTCGCCAAACATAAAATCAACCTAATTTCACAAACAGAAATTGCACAGAAAATCAAACTGGCAAAACAGAAACATTTTGAGCATGCAAATAAAACGGGTTGCTAGTTAGCATACAAACTGAAAAAAGAAAAAGAAAGGAGAACAATATTTCAGCTACAAAACAAAACAGGACAAATACACCATACGAACACAGATA
Organism: Coluber constrictor foxii; assembly: GCA_038048745.1. Classification (NCBI taxonomy): domain Eukaryota; kingdom Metazoa; phylum Chordata; class Lepidosauria; order Squamata; family Colubridae; genus Coluber; species Coluber constrictor. The sequence continues at coordinate 120,701,436 of CM075961.1, read as the reverse complement.
AAAAATGCATAGTAAAAGATTTTTTTTTCAAAACTTCTATAAACAAGAGGAGATCTGGGATGAAGACATTAAGGAATACCTACGTAAAACAAATATTACAAAATTAGAAGAGATCCATAGAGAAGCACTAAATAGACCAATTATGATGACTGAGCTGGTAGAAGCAAGAAAAAAACAGAAGAATAACAAAGTTCCAGGCCCGGAGGGAATACCAACGGAATTTTATTAAAAATGTCAGTATTCAATAGACGAGTTATTACTCCAAGTTTTCAATGAGGCACTACTAGAAGCAGAATTTCCCAAATCTTGGGGATTATTATACTCATCCCCAAAAAAGATACGGACTCTACACAAGTTAAAAATTATAGGCCGATTTCATTGCTAAACTTGGACTATAAACTGTTTATATTGGTCATAACACAAAGATTGAAAATAATTATTCACAAATACATATATACAGATCAAAAAGGCTTTGTCCCAAGAAGACAGATCAAAAATAACATGAGAACAATTATCAATGTCCTGGAATACTATGAGAAAAGTCGATAAACAGGTAGCCTTAATTTTTTTAGATGCACAGAAGGCATTTGATAAATTGAACTGGGACTTCCTCATATTACAATTAGAGGCCATGGATTTCAGCGATAAATTTCTACAAATGATTAGGAAAGTATACTTCTCCCAAATGGCAAAAATTATAATTAATGTAGGCATGACAGATAATTTGGATATACAAAAAGGTGTGAGGCAGGGATGCCCTTTATCTCCACTATTGTTCATAATTTCGTTGGAAATCTTATTAAACGAAGTTAGGAAGGATGAAGAAATAAAAGGTCTGAGAACACGAAAAGAGAAATATAAATTACAAGCCTTCGCTGATGATGTGGTATTTATATTGGAACAACCGGAAACAACAGGAATCAAACTTTTAACGAAGATAGAAGAATATGGAAGAGTGGCGGGGCTCAAAATTAATAAACAAAAAACTAAAGCATTAACAAAGAATCTGACAAAAGTACAGGAGACAGAATTAGAAGACAAACTAGGAATACAAATTGTAAAGAAAGTAAAGTATCTAGGAATCTGACTCACCACTAAAGCAACATCAATTAGAGAAGACAACTATAATAAACTGATGAAACAAATTAAAAAGGATTTGGAAACATGGAATAAACTACAACTGTCATTTTTAGGAAAAATTGCATCCATAAAAATGAACATACTATCTAGATTACTCTACCTTTTTCAAGAAACTCCAGTTTGGCCAGGAAAGGATTTCTTTAAAGACCTTAATAAAATAATAACAAAATATATCTGGAAAGGAAAAAAGGCCAGAATTAATATAAAGTGTTTGCAAGATACCTGGGAAAAGGGAGGATTAGGCCTACCAGACTGGGAGTTATATTACAAAGCAGCATAGTTAAATTGGATAAGGGACTGGATAGACCTCAAAAATAAAAGAACACTACTCCTAGAGGGATTTGAATTACAACACGACTGGCAAGCTTTTCTGTGGCAGAGAAAAGACAAACAACATGGATATTTCCAACAACATATTATCAGAGGATCATTATACAAAACATGGCAAGAAATTAGAAAGCAGCACTACACCAAAGTTCCACGCTGGCTATCGACCATGGGATACACTGATTTACCCAAATGCCATGGACGTAGAGAAAATGAGAAACTATAAAGAATTATTGAGTAATGAAGGAGACTTACAAACAAGACAAGAATTAAAAAATCAGGGTATAGACATTGATTGGTGGCCTTATTTGCAAATAGAATCAAGATATAAAACAGATTGGGCACAATTCGGATTTCAAAATGAACCAAACGAATTAGATAAGATATTACAAGGTATAGATGAGAAAATGATAAGCAAAATTTATAAGTACCTAATAAAATATGAATTAGAAGAGGAGGTGGTTAAAGAAAACATGATAATCTGGACCAAAAACATAAGATATAACATTGAATTGGATAACTGGGAAAAATTATGGAGGATAAATTACAAGCTGACAATGTCTATACCCTATAAGGAAAACCTTTACAAAATGTTCTACCGATGGCACCTCCCATTGGCGCGTTTGGCCAAGTTATTCCCAAATACATCTCCAATGTGTTGGCAATGTAAATTACAGAAAGGGACATACTATCATCTCTGGTGGTCATGCTGAAAGACAAAACAATACTGGCAAGAAATTAAGAAAATGATTGAAGAAATTACAAAACAAAAGATGGAAATGAGGCTGGAATTTTTACTGAGGATAATTACAGCACAATATACCAAAGAAATAAAATATCTAATTATCCATATCCTTACAGCAGCACACATGCTCTTTATCCAAAATTGGAAATCTGAGCAACTACCAACAGAAGACAAAATAATCGCAAAAATTACAGAATGCGCAGACATGGATAAGCTTACAAAGGAATTGCAAGAGAGAAATGATACTGATTACTATTTAGTGTGGCAAAGATGGTACAGCTGGCTGGAGGGGAAAATAGGAATATAAAAATAACTTTGATTATCTAACAGGAAATATATAGAATTAAATAAAGAGTGGACTATAATGTTCTATATACAAATATGTAAATATATAGATATAGATACGAATAAAGATAAGAAAAATAGAAAAATAACCCACCGATGTGGTAGCTTTAAGAGTCAGTCATAAGACTGAATCGATGTTTGTTTGTTTTGTATGTTGTCTTAATGTATTTATGTTTGTTTGTATATTTTTATCAATAAAAACTTTTTTAAAAAATCACCTCCCCATAAGTGAAAAAAAAAGAACAAATGTACAAGAGATAGAAATTGAAGCAAATATATGGGCAGATCACAACCCAATTAAAATAAAATGGAAAGGTCAAAGGAAAAAGTGAGATGGTTGTTGAATCAAACAATACCAAATGATAAAGAGTTTCTACAAATAATGGAGAAAGAAATGGACTTCTTTTTCAAGGAGAATAAAAAAGAAGAGACTTCACTACAAAATATATAGGATACAACAAAAGCATATATTAAGGGATTAGCGATCACCTATACAGCAAAAAAGAATAAAGAAAAGATGCAAACACAAAAGAGATTAGCAGAAGAACACAAAAAACTGGAAACAGAGTTACAGAAAGAATTGCAAAGAACAAATGGAACTGATAAAACAAAAGCTCAATTTAATGGAAACAGAAGAGTTAGTACAAAAGGTTAAAAGAGCAAAACAAAACTACTTTGAAAATGCCAACAAATCAGGAAGATGATTAGCATATAGCATATAAATTGAAAAAGGAGAAAGAGAAGAAATTGATACCTAGTATGTTAGATGAAAAGGGGATCCTTCACTATCAAAATGAAACTAAAAAGAAACTAATCCGGAATTACTATGAAAAACTAATCAAGAGAAAGTGTCAAAAGAAAAAAATAAAGCAATATTTGGAGAAAGCTGAATTACCCAAAGTACCTGAAATAGTGAAGGTTATGCTAAATGAAAAGATAATGATGGAACTAACAGAGGCGATCAAGAGTAAGGTGACCAGATTTTAATATTGGTAAAGAGGGATACCATTGACCAGGGGGGGGGGGGTGTTCTAAATTTTTTGCTACCAGTTCTGTGGTTATTTTGTGGGCATGGCTTGGAGGTCATGTGACTGGGTGGGTGTGGCTAGCTGGTCATGTGACCGGGTGGCCATGGCTATGTGTATAGGGACTACTCAGAGGGCTTAAAAAAGTCATTTCTGACAGGTCCTCGCACTTTTGAGTGGTCCTCACACTTATGACTATCCTCACATTTATGCCCATTCAGCATTCTTAACAACCATGTCATCATTTCACAACTGCTTCTCTACACCATGATGATAAGATAGGGCAAAAAACATAAAATGTGAGTACAGTCCTAAGTTTGAGGACTGGTCAAAAGTGCGAGGACCAGTCAAAAATAACTTTTTCAGCCCTCTGAGTAGTCCATATGCACAAAAGGACTACCCAGAGGGCTGAAAAAAGTGATTTCTGACAGGTCCTCACACTTTTGACTGGTCCTCATACTTATGACCATCCTCACATTTATGCCCGTTCAGCAGTTGTGAAATGTCATCATTTCACAACTGCTTCTCTACACCATGGTGATAAGATAGGGCAAAAAACATAAAATGTGAGGACAGTCATAAGTTTGAGGACTAACTTTTTCAGCCCTCTGAGTAGTCCATATGCATAAGGTCTCCGCGCGTTTTCTGAGGCCCAATTCTTAGATGCAACCCTAGTACTTCGTCAGGCAGAATTAATTCCAGGCAGATTCACCTGAACGCTCTGACACGCAGTAACTCCTCTAAAAGAAAATAAAGCAATTTCTCCTGCCTGACTTCTCCCGCCTTTCGCTGCCTAGCCTGACGCGGGACGGAGAAGGCCGGTACCTGGGACATGACCATAATGCTGGAATCAATCAAGAAACTCATGTTGCACAGCCCGTCCGAGGGGGGGGAGGCGGGATGCCTCTCCCCCCAAAGTGACCCCTCAGCCAAGCTCGCGCCTTTCCTGCAGAAGGGAGGCTCAGCCCCGCTCCCATTCGCTTCCTTGGTCCTGAGGTGAGAGCTTGGATGGGTTTGCAGAGATAGGAAACTGGAAGAGCAGCCCAAGCCTTTTTCTCTGAAGGAGTAAGAGAGCGAGGCTTCGTTTGCTCCACTTGTTTTGCGTGCTTTCAGTCTGTCTTCTCTCTCTCTCTCTCCCCTCCACAATTTATTCCTCCCAGGAAGATTCAGGGAATTGATGAAGGGAGGGGAATCCCAAAGGTGCTTTTTTCCCCCCTCAAGACTGGAGCAACAATAAAAAAAAAATCGGGACTTTTTTAAACCGCTGCGGGATGCGGGACAAATTGTTCAAAAGTGGGACTGTCCCGCCAAAAGCAGGATGTCTGGTCACTTTAATCAAGAGACGAAAAAATAATAAAACACCAGGACCAGATGGACTACTGGCAGAACTTTATAAACGTTTACAAGACATTCTGTAAACTTTCAATGTTGGAAGTTTATAATGAAGTACTGTTAGAGGCCAAAATTCCAAATACATGGATGTAAGCAAATATAACTCTAATACTGAAAGAAGAATCAGATTTAATGCAGATATAAAATTGTAGGCCAATATCACTATTAAATGCAGACTACAAAATATATGCCTCAATAATTGAAGAAAGATTAAGAAGATTCCTGAATGGATTTATACACTCAGACCAGAATGGATTTTTACCTAAAAGGCAAATTAAGAATAATATGAGAATTATTTTGAACATGCTGGAATATTATGAAATACATGGCATTGATATTCTTACATGCACAGAAAGCATTTCATAATGTAAATTGGCAAGTTATGTTATTACAATTAAAATATATGGACTTTGGGGAGAAATTCGTTAATATGGTTGAGGCACGCAAACCGCAAAACTGATGGTTAATGTGGTTAACATAAGAAAAGGCACAAATTAAGGATGTCCACTGTCCCCCTACTATTTATATTAACATTGGAAGTACTAAATAGAAATATTAGACAAGACTCAGAAGTAAAAGGAATGGAAATAAAAACAGAAGGATATAAGCTACGGGCATTCGCAGATGACCTGCTATTTATTTTAGAAGAACCACAAGAATCTGGATCTAAGTTAATGAAAATAATAGCAGAGTACAGTCAAGTTGCAGGACTGAAAATGAATAAAGATAAACTAAAATACTAGTTAAAAATGTCACAGAGAAACAAAACAAACAAAAAAAGAGTTGGTGGAAAAGACATTCAGATAGTTAAGAAAGTTAAATACTTAGGAGTTCAATTAACAGCAAGATGTGCAACTATAAAAGAAGATGAAACTTACAACAAATCAAATTAGACTTAGAGAAATGGAAAAACCTGCAGCTATTGTTGATAGGATGGATAGCTACAATAAAAATGAACATCTTTCCAAGACTGTTATTTTTATTTCAAACAATTCTGATAAAATTAGAAAAAAAATTCCTTGAAGAACTAAACAAAACGATGCTAAAATATATCTGGCAAGGGGGAAAAGCAAGAATAAGATACTAAACTGAAAGGGGGCCTTGGGTTGCCAAACTGGGAGCTATATTATCAGGCCTCTGCACTTGTCTGGATGAAAGAATGGGTAAATTTGAGACATAAAAGACTATTAACTTTGGAGGGACATGATTTCCAACTGGAGTGGCATGCCTTTCTGTGGTATGGGAAAAATAAAATACATGGATATTTTCAAAGGAACCTTGTTAGAAATGTACTACTGTTAGTATGGGGGAAAATCCAAGAAAGACACTATATAAAAATACCAGTATAGCTGTCCACGATGGAGGCACTGATTCATCCAAATGTGATTAATATGGAAAAAACTGTTAGGTGTAAGGACAATTTGAATAATAAAGGGGAACTTAAATCCAAACAAGAATTAATTAATCAAGGGATCGATCTAGCATGGGGGCCATACATACAAATACAATCAAGATATGAGAAAGATGCAAGAATGTATGGTTTCTATAAAGAACCAACAGAACTAGATCAGATATTACTAGGGACAGATGAAAAATTTATTTAAAAAATGTATAGCTACTTATTGAGTTTTAAAATGGAAGAAGTGCAAGGAAAAAAAACAATGATAAAATCAGGAGTGGGTTTTATTTACCTTTGCTACCGGTTCGTTCGCGCCACTTCTGCGCATCTGTAGAAGCTTCTGCGCATGTGCAGATTGTATTTGATGATGTCTGGGTAGATGGGCAGAGCCTCCCCCCACCACTGCTACCTGTTTGCCTGAACTGAGGTGAACTGTTAGCAACCCACCACTGAATAAAATGGGCTATAAACTTTGGTTACTCAATAAAATTAGACAAATGGCAGAAATTGTGGGATAGAAACTGTAAATTAACAATGTCAATGGTCTATAAGGAAAATCTATACAAAATGTTTTATAGGTGGCATTTACCACCAGGGAGGTTAGGAAAGATATTTGAAAACTTATCAGCTAAATGTTGGAAGTGTAATCAGACACCAGGTTTCCTCCTGGTTTCCCCCTGAAACCAGATACCCTGTTTCCCCCCCAATAAGATATCCCCCGATAATCCCCTGATAATAATAAATCGGGCTTTTGAGCACATGGCAATAAGGCCAAGTATTTATTTCAGGGTTCAAAAAAATATAAGATAATGTCTTATTTTCAGGAAAACACAGTATTATCATATGTGGTAGACATGCCCAAAGGCAAAAAAATACTGGACTAAAATACATACTTGGTTAGAAAAAAATGATAAAACAACACAGATTTGAAACCAGAAATATTTCTGCTGGGATACTACCAGAACAGTATAATAAAGGGAATACATATTTAATTCTGCATGTAGTAACGGCAGCAAGAATAGTGTTTGCACAACAATGGAAAAATGATGAGTTCCCGACAGGTGAAAGTGTAATAAAAAATATTAGAATGTGCTGAGATAGATAGTCTAACACTTAAGATAAAAGAAAAGGAAGAAACAGAATATTTTTTAACGTGGCATATATTTTACCAATGGTTAACCAACAGAAACAGAGGTTAAAATTTAAAAAGAATTTAAAGTGATAATAAAAATTTGTATTGCAAATATTGCAAGATGGACAAACTGTATTATTATTTTGTAATAAATATTGATATGTTTATAAAGATTACTAGTATTATTATGGTTATTGTTATACCTTTACTCAAAATTAATTATGCATAGACAACATGCTGTTCAGATAGACATGGAATTTTTTCTGTTTTTAAAGAAAAAATGTACCAATAAAACATATTCAAAGAAAAAAATGATGATGAATCTGAGTATGTAAGTCGAGCTTGAATGCAACATTATATCTTATCCTTTTATTCCTTTTGCTTTCAGAGAAGACTGGCCCTCAGTATTAGAAAATAACAGCTGCCACCATGCCAACATCATTATCCGCTCTACTTTTTTTTATGACTGCAAATCTACTGCACACAATGTCTCTGAAGCAAGATTCAGAACCCAGGGTAATTTCTCTCCATTGAATTTTGCACAGAATCAAGCTAAATATGTTCATACAATTTTTAAAAAAAGACTTTTCTTTCTCAAGCCACTTGATGATTGTCTTACTTTTTCTATACTGCAAATGCATTATTTTTTCCTGACCAAAAATTGTATCTAAATTGCTTCCACAGAAATGTACTCCTTCATTTCTGCACTTGCAATAATAACAAAGTTAATTCTAGATTGTAAAGAATCTTGGTTTCTAAAATATATACTTATCAAGTGTTCAGGATGGTCTTGTTGGTACGTTACACTTGGATACACCGGATACCTAATATCACCAACGTGTCTCTGACTCTGAAAGAACTTTCTAGAAAATAATTCAAATATTTCCCTCTGTTTAGTCCTCAGAACAAGGCACCTTCTTTGACATTTTACTGAGAGATGTTTACTTCTGACAATGAAATGCCTTCTACCCTTATAGCAGGAATTAGATTGGCAAGATCAAGAATTTAAGAACGGCAGTTTTTCTTCTTTCCGAGGATGACACCAGCTTGCAGGATCTCAGTTCTGCTTTTGAAGTTTCCTCCCCTCCTTTGTTTTTGTTTTAAAAAACCCTTGCACACCAACTATTATGCATCTACATTAGTACAGAATAGTTCCAAGAACTTTATTGTCTTAGATTTATTATCAAAGGACATTTCTTTTCCGTAAAATAACACTAATTATTCTTTTAAAAGATGCCATTTAATTAAGAAGAGAAATGGATGATTGAAAAGACAGTAGAATAAAATACTACATCCACAATGTGTTATGTTAATAATATTAAAAATGCCACAAAGTGGTCTATAATTCAATCCATTTTCACAGATTACTGCTCCAAAAGTATCAGCCTATATAAAATGTTTGTGTATTAATAATTAATAAATATGTGCTGATAAAATTAATTAGAACCTGCTAAAAGTTTTTACAAAAAATCTTAAGTAATTATTGCCAGACTTTTAAATTAAAAATCTGCATAGACATGAATATTAATAACTATGCTACAGGAACCTGGGGAGGGAGTGATCATGCAATATTGGAATTCAACATTATGCAAGCACAAGCAACAGAACAAAGTCAAACTAGAGTCTTGGACTTTAAGAGAGCTAATTTCAATAAACTTAGAGAGAGCTTGGGAAGGATTCCATGCATGAGAATCCCCAAGAAACTTCGGAAATTTTGGAAACTGAAATAATAAAAGCCCAATCTAGAACAATACCAATGAAGAAGAAAAACAACAGGTCTCAAAAGAAACAAGCATGGCTGCATAAAGAGCTCTCTGATAAATTGAAAGACAAAAAGAACAAAAAGCGGAAAGAGAGGACTAAGGCGGAATTTCAGCAAATAACCCAAGGCTGCCCAAGCCTGCAAAGATGAAGTGAGGAAAGCTAAGGCTCAAAATGAACTCAAAAATGACAACAAAAAGAGCTTCTTTCAACATGTAAAAACAAGAAAAAAGTCAAGGAAATGATTGGTCCACTAGTGGAAGAAAGTGGCAAAAAGGTGACAAGCAACAGGGAGAAAGCAGAACTATTTAACTCATTTTTTGCATCCCTTTTTACACAAAGGGAAAAAACATTCCAACCATTCAAAAACAGAACCGTAAAAACAGATTAGAAACATAAGTTAAAATAGACAAGAAAATGGTAAGTGAGCACCTGTCCACCCTAGATGAGTTTAAAACACTGGGACCAGATGGGTTACACCCCACGGTTCTGAAGGAACTGGCAGATGTAATCTCAGAACCACTGAACTATATCTTCCAAAGATCCTGGAGCATCAGGGAACTACCAGAAGACAGGAAAAGAGCTGATGTAGTTTCCATCTTTAAAAAAGAAGAAAAAAATAGATCCAGGAAACTACAGACCAATCAGTCTGACCTCAATATCTGGAAAAATTCTGGAAAAGATTATCAAGCAACGAATCAGTGAACACCTACTGGCAAACAAAGTCATAACAAAAAGCCAACATGGGTTTGTCAAAAATTGATTATGCCAGACAAATCTTATTGCATTCTTTGACAAGGTGACCAGAGGAATGCTATGGATATAATTTATTTGGATTTTAGCAAGGCATTTGACAAAGTAGATCACAATCTACTACTTGATAAGAAAGAAAAATGTGGGTTAAACAACATCACCACCAGATGCATTCATAACAGGCTGACCAACCGCACTCAATGAATAGTCCTCAATGGAACTACATCTACATGAAGGGACGTATGCAGCGGGGTACCTCAAGGCTCTGTTTTAGGCCCAGTATCAACATCTTCATCAATGATATGGATGAGGGGATAGATGGGGAACTGTTAGGAATAGTCAACACTTCAGAAGATAGGTTTAAGATTCAGAAAAATCTTGACAGACTTGAATATTGGGCTCTAGCTAGCAAAATGAAATTCAATGGAAAAAAAAGTAAGGTTTTACATTTAGGCAAGAAAAAACAAATGCACAGGTACAGTATAGATGGTACCTCACTCAATAGTAATAATTGTGAGAGAGATCTTGGATAGTGGACAATCACTTAAATATGAGCCAGCAGTGTGCTACAACTGCCAAAAGAGCCAACACAATTCTGAAGTGCATTAACAGAGGCATAGAATCAAGATCACGTGAAGTCAGAGGTGGTATTTGACCTATTCCGACCTGTTCGGGTAAACTAGTAGTGGCAATTTCAATTGGTTTGTTGAACCGGTAAATACCACCCCTGACTGGCCTCGCCCATGTTCGCCCGGTCACCCCTTCTGGCTACTTGACCCTTCTGGCTGTTCGCCCCTTCCAGCCGCTCACTTCTTCCACCCCCCCTTGCCCTATATATGTTACTTTCACCATGCGGTCTAGCTAATCGCCTTGTCAGTCGCCTCGCCTGTTTAGCTCAGCTCACTAAAGGTAAGCAATGCATGCTGCCTGTTCACCCTTCGCCTTGGGTCAGGGCCCAGGCATGCACCATTCCCTGAGGCCCCAGAGCCACCGCCTTCCTCGGCTGGGTGCACCAGAGCCAGGGAATGCACCATTCCCTGGCTCTGGCCTTGCCCTGGAGCTGCTGCCCACTCACCACCCATCTCAGCCTCCACCTCGCTCAGTTATCTTCACAACTTGGGTGGGGACATGGCAAGGCTTGGCCACTTTTCCAGCCGCCAGCGGTCAATTGCGGCTGCCTTCTGAGCAGTTCCACTGTGAAGGTAGGGAGAAAAGTTCAGCTTCTCTCTGCCGCAACATTCAATGTGGCTGCTTCTGACCTCCTTCTCGGGCTCATACACACAGAACAATCATGAGAAGGAAGCGAGAAGCAGCCAATTAAATGCTGCAGCAGAGAGAATCTGAACTTTTCTCCCTGCATTCACAGTGGAGGTGCTTAGAAGGCAGCCTCTGCAGACTGTCCCTTTAAGGTACTTCGACCCCTGGGAGGGAGGGGGCCAGGGGGAACCATAAAAGGAGCAGCTCCGCTGTGAAGAGAGGGAGGAAAGTTCAGCTTCTCTCTGGTGCAGCATTTAACTTGGCTGCTTCTTGCCTCCTTCCAGAGTGGATAAAAATCAATGATTTTTTTAAAAAAATCAAAAAAATCTGATTTTTTAAAATTTAAATTGGATTTTTTTTATTTAAATTCAATTTTTTTAAATAAAATGCTTTTTGAGGAAAATATATTACCATCCAAAGGTTATTCCATCATGAAATAAAGATTAGTTTTTTAATTATGTAGAATAAGGCTGTATATGTTTAATTTTTTAGGTAAATAAATTCCATTAATCCATTCACAATGTCATGCTCTTCCAGAGGTTTTTGTAAGATTATTGGGCAGTTTCTCTGCCTACAAGATATTGTTACAGATGCTTGGTTTACTTTTGCAATTCTCAAAACTGAATTTGACTCAACAGTGATCACATGCCTCTTCTTCACAGCAAAAATGTTATAACATGAACAGAGTTGAGAAAAAGACCTTAATCCTATTGTTCTATAAACCTATGAATACAGAATCAACCCCTTCAGTGCTAAGTTTCAAGAAGTTCAGTGAATAAAATAGAAACAATATTTTTCTGATTGTTTGGAGCAGAATAGATCTGCACAAGAAGAAAGTGAAACTAAGTGTGAGGTGGAAGGGGCAAGCAGACAAGCAGTACAAAATGAAAGAGAAACTTTCTGAGCACAATACTGCGACAGATAAGACAGACAAGTCTTTGGATCTTTTTGTGTATATCACCTGAGGCTTATCACATTCTTTCCTTGGAGGAAAAAACTTATAATGGCAGCAGGCCATTCAAGAGACCCAGTTTGGCAATATTTTAATGAAGTTCCTTTACCTATCGGTATGGTAGGCATGCGTGCAAACTGCAAACACTGCAACAAAGAAATGCAAGGCCTGATGGCCCGAATGAGGCAACATCATGAGAAGTGCTGTGATGAAGATGAACAAAGAAACACATTTCAACAGGCAGGATCTTCAGGTTGGTAAACATTTTTATTGAATCATATTTCTAAAGACTGCCTTGAACTGTCATGTTTGAGCAAAATTATATTTCTTATTATTACTGCATGTTACCGTCATTTGGTACAGTTATGAAGAAAAGCAAATATTCCTTTTGGGGCAGTGCTGTGTACAATAAGCAGAAATTGTATAAACAATAAAATAACAGCATTGACTTTTTTGTTTAGGGGAATTCATGGATTCTTGAAACTATCCACCTTCAAGATCACTATCCTCCTGTTCTACAGTTTCTACAGTTTCAGATTATTCATCCAGGATAGTGCTTCATTAGCATCATCATCATCAGACACCCACAGCCACATATCACCATCACCTAAAAAAAAGAAAAAACCCTTCCCTCCTAGAACCACCATAGATAAATTTGTGATAAAAACTAGCAGATTAGAAAAAGAGTTAATTGATGAAAAAATTGCCCAGTTTGTTTATGCAACGAATTCTTCTTTCCGTCTGACTGAGAACCCACATTTCATTAATATGGTTCAGCCACTGAGACCAGGATACAGTCCACCCAGCAGAGCAGATGTTGCAGGGAAACTGCTGGATAAAGTGTATGACAGAGAAATGGAGCAATGTGCAACAGCTCTGGAGGGTAGAATTGTTAACCTAAGTATTGATGGGTGGAGTAATGCCCACAATGATCCTATTGTATGTGCTTGTATAACAACAGAAGAAGGGAAAGTCTTCCTTGCACAAACAATTGATACATCAGGAAATACACACACAGCAGAATACTTACAAGAAATGGCAGTAAAAGGTATAATAAGTGAACAAAAATGTCTAGTACACAGTTTGGTCACAGACAATGCTGCAAATGTATCCAAGATGAGAAGAAATTTAGAAGAGCAGGAAGGGAATACAAAGCTAATAACATATGGTTGCAGTGCTCATTTGCTGCACCTCTTAGCCAAAGACTTAAGTGTTTCAGAAATAAAGACTAATGTTGTTGAAATTGCTAAATACTTCCGTAACAAGCATTTGCTGCAGCAGCTCTGAAAAGGATGGGTGGAACCAAGCTAACGCTCGCACAAGATGTTAGATGGAACTCTGTGGTGGACTGTTTTGAGCAGTATATCAAGAACCGGCCTATTCTGATGACAGTTTGTGAAGAAAATCGAGATAAAAAAGATGGCACTGTCACGGCTAAAATCCTCAACATTGGGCTTAAGAGAAATGTTGAACATATGCTGAGCATCCTGAAACCCATCTCTGAAGCTTTAAACAAAATACCGAAAAATAGCTGTTTTATTGCTGATGCTGTTGAAATTTGGAAGGAACTGAATGAACACTTAAAAACAGAACTACACATGGATAGAATTAAATTACAAGCATTAAAAAAACGAATGGGACAAATACTATCTCCAGCTCATTTTTTGGCAAATATTGTCAATATCCAGTATCAGGGTCAAAACTTAAGTGCTGAGGAAGAGGAGTTAGCTATGACATGGGTATCCAGCAATCATCCATCCCTAATGCCAACTATAATAAACTTCAAAGCTAAGGGGGAACCATTCAAGAAATATATGTTTGCTGAAGATATTTTAAAGAAAGTCACATTAGTGAACTGGTGGAAGTCACTTAAGCACTTGGATTTAGAGACTGTTCAAGTAATGATTTCACTTTTAACAGCAGTAGCTTCTTCTGCAGGCATTGAAAGAATATTCTCCCTCGTTGGACTCATTCATTCTAAATTGAGAAATCGTTTGGGACCCGATAAAGCAGGAAAGCTTGTTTTTCTTTTCCAGATTATGAACAAAGAAGAAGATGAAGATGACAAGTGAGCTACAGAGGACAGTATTTAAGTTTTTCATGTGTAGGCTGGGCTGACAGTCTAAGTTTCTTAAAATATATATATTTTGTTTAGCCAAATTAGTTAACAAACATGGATGCTTGTTTAAGCAAATAACATATGCTGTAATGTTATTATTTCAGTTGAATAAATCTGTTTAAATTGTTTCTATTAAGATAATGATTATTTTTCTCCTTCCTAACTACAACAGAAAAGTTGTCCAAATATGAATGATTAACCTATTAAACTGGGGATAAAAAAACTAATATGAAAAGTTGTTATTCTAAAAATCTTCATCTACTTACATATTTAAGTTATACCAGCAAGAATTAGTCTTTATGTAGAAACCTATGATTTAAATCAAGCCTTACTGACTAGTGATTTAAATCGTTTTAAATCAGTTTGATTTAAATCAAATCCACCCTGCCTTCTTCTCATGTTTGCTCTGTGTGTATGAGCCCTTCTCGTGCTCATACACACAGAGCAAACATGAGAAGGAGGCGAGAAGCAGCCAGGTTGAATGGTAGAAGAACCAACTTTTCTGTTGGTTCTGTGGGCATGGCTTGGTGGGGTGGTGTTCCCCCCTGCTTGCCATGAGTAACATCAAATTGGCCATGGCCATTCAGTCACATGACCCCCCTCCCCCACCAAGCCACACTCACAGAACCAGTAGGGAAAAAATTGAACCCCACTACTTTGTGAAATTTTAATACCACTTTATAATACCTTGGTAAGGCCACACTTGGATTACTGCATCCAGTTTTGGTAACCACAACGAAAAAAAGGTTGAGACTCTTGTGTAGAGTACAGAGTTGATTAAGGGACTAGAGGCTAAAACATATAAAGAACGGTTGCTGGAATTAGGTATGTCTAGTTTAATGAAAAGAAGGACTGGGGTGACATGATAGCAGTGTTCCGATATCTTGAGGGTTGCCCGAGGGAGTCAAGCTATTCTTCAAAGCACCTGAGGGCAGGACAAGAAGTAATGGATAGTAACTAATCAAGGAGAGAAACAACCTAAAACTAAGAAGAAATTTCCTGACAGTTAGAACAATTAACCAGTGGAACAACTTGCCTCCAGAAGTTGTGAATGCTCCATCACTGGAAGTTTTAAAGAAGAGATTGGACAACCATTTGTCTGAAATGGTATAGGGTTTCCTGCCTGAGCAGGGGATTGGACTAGAAGACCTTCAAGGTCCCTTCCAACTCTGCTGTGCTATGCTACGCTACGCTACGCTATAAAGCTATATATTTGTGTTATAAAACAGTATTTAAAAATGTGAAGATTTCAAAAGTATTTTTAAAATAACTGAAAAGTTATTTTTTCAAGAAATACTCATTTATCCCATAGCTCCTTAACTGTTTGTGATTCATTTAATGACACTGATGATTTGCTTTACGGTTATTGTAAAAACAGGTGTAAAATCAAATCAGGTTATGTGGCAATTGGCTTAATGACCATTTATTGACCACAAAGACCAAATTACTAAGCTTGATGTAGTTGTTAACTGCCACACATATATCAATTAAGATCATGCATACTAAGCTGTTTTGCTATTTCATTGGGTTTGGTTAAAGTTCATATGTGAACCCAGCAAACTGAGTTTTGTTCAACAAATAACAATTTAATGAAACTAGGATAATACATGTACCCATGTACCCATCTCTGACTAATCCAAGCATTCTTAAAATCAAGGCCTTATTTATTTAGAGAGAGAAGGGGAGAAACCTGCAATACATTTAAGTCTAAATAATTATGCCAAATAGCTTTGGGATGGGAAAAGACAACTCTCCATTCTTCTTACATCAGCACAAGGCCCTTGAAGACAAGTTCTTATGTCCTATGGACAGAGACTCATAAAAACTTTACATTCATTCATTCATTCATTCATTCATTCATTCATTCATTCTACATAGTTACATAGCTGGCAAAGTTAAAAACAAAAAATAAAACACATGTAAACAAATAAGAAGTAACAAAAATCAATAAAACAAATTAATATAATTAACAACAATTAAAATATATTCATTTATATGTAAAATATAAAATGTAAAATATGGGCAAATGCAACATTTATGAATATATAGCTATATCAATCCCTTGACTCTATTTATTTTCATGGGATATCCAGGCCATGTTTTCAGGGTTCTCTGAAAGACCACCAGGGATAGGGCTAATCTAACCAGGGTGGGGGTGAGGGGTAGGGGGGGGGATTGAGGTTCCAGAGAATATGTACCACAGCAAAAAGGTTCTCCTCCTGGGCTCCATCAGATGGAATTCCTTAATAGACAGAAACCACAGCATACTCCTTAGCTCCTACGGGGTCCATACCCCGTAGGTCCTGATGACCGGGCTTTATAAATAACCCAGCCCCAAGCCATTAACATGCTTCTTTAATTTTATTTATTCATTTTCTACAGCTGCCCAATTCAATCAAGTGACTTTGGTTCGCTTAAACTTCTATAATTATAAAATAATTTAAATAATTTAAAAACATTAAAATAATTGAAAACATCCACAAAATAAATAAATACAAACAGCAGCCATGATGATTATGACTTATCACTTCTAAAAATTCTCTATAATACCTCTGATGAATTCTTGGGCCATAGCTGAAATACAAAAATTACACTCTTTAATTTCTGGATTTTTTGGAAAGCAGTTAGAATTTCCTGAGTTTCGAAAGCTAGGTTGCAATAGCTTAGGGCTAAAATAGCACACTTCTTAAAATTACATGCTGAATTCATAGGAGCCAGAGATATTGTTAAACAACTGGAATGAATCCAAAATATTTTAGCTGTTAAAATTTTAAAAAATGCAAAGTAAGTCTTATAAATTGTGGAATTCAGCTTTTCTTCTTTTGTCACCATATTTCAACCTTTAATACACAGACTGGCTTCTAAATAGAGAACACTGACAAAGATATTGTGCTGGCACCAATTCAGCTGATAGAACAATCAGGCATTTTGACTGCCAACAGCACAATGAACATTTTTTAGAAAGGCACATTATCTTCTTTGTATTTAAAATGTTGAATGGTTTTGGGTGCACGATAACTTAACTGTTGTAAGAGCATAAGTAATATCCAATAAAGCAAACAAAAGGCAAAGAAATTTTAAACAGAGTTTCTAAAAGCCTGAAAAAAATAGACATTTAACAAAATGACAAGATAGATCAATGGCTATATGACAAATGATAAGATACACACTGGCTATGCCTCTAAAGCCTGAAAATCTATGTATAAATTATCTGTACATGAGTCAAGAGCCTTTATCTTATAATCTTATCTTATCTTATCATATCATATCATATTATCTTTTTATTTTTTGGTTTGTTTGATTTTTATGGCTGCCCATCTCACTCAATGACTCTGAGTGACTATCGTTCAGTGATTATATTGACAATATGGGGAAAAAACCATAAAACCTTAACCCTGTGTTGATAAAGTGCTAGACTAGGGGTGTCAAACTCAAGGCCTGCGGGCTGCATCCGGTCCACAATGTGATCAAATCCAGCCCGCAAGGAAGTCCTGGAAAATGCAAGGGACCAGCCCATGTTACCTCGGCCTGGCCCACCCCATCCAGAGGGCGTACACACAGGAGACAGAGCGTTTCTCCATGTTTCCAGTGAGGGCAGCTGACTTGGGATGAAATGTGGAGAAACACTCAGTGAAGCAACTGCCTTTTCCTCTCCGACTTTTGTTGGCAGAGAGAAGGAAGAGGCAGAGGTGGAGGCGGCAGTGGAAGGCAAGGGACCGATTACAGCCGGTGTGGTTATCCAGCAGGCTCCCTTCACATAGCTCCCTTCAGTGCCACCAAACACACACACACCTTCAAAGCCTTTGAGAGGCTTCAGAGGCCAAGGGGTTTTTTTCTTTTCCATCTCCTGCAGCTGCTTCGAGGGCTTTCTGCGGTGTGTAGGGTGCTGCCTCCCAAGGTTTGGGGAGAGAAGTGGGGCACGTTACAGAAAGGTAAAAGGGGAGCGGGGTGGGGGTGGATGGCAAGCTGGCCACGGAGATGCCGGGAAGGCAGCATGGAAGGCAGGAAAGCATGGCAGGGCTTTGGGGAAGGAAGGAAACTGCTAGCTCTCTTCCCCACAGCCAGGTGGCCCTGCCATGCTTGCTTGCTTTCCCGGAGGTCGCCATGGCCTGGCCCGCTTGCCTGCCTTTGCAAGCTGGTCTCGGGGACACTGGGAAGGCCGCGTGGAAGGCAGGGAAGCATGGCAGTGCTACAGGCTGTGGGGAGGCAGGCTGGGATGGGGGGGCAGGGGGGGGCAGGGGCAGCTACATAGGCCACAACTCGCAGTCTTATCTGGCAGGCATAGTATTTCAGGCAGGCAAGCTTCAAGAGAGGACCCACACAGTATAAGTGAGGAATGATTGGGTGGAGGGGGGCGGGGTGAGCGGGCATCGGGCGGCTGGGGCGAGCGAACCTACCAGTTCGGGGACGTGGCCAGCCAGCAATTACTAATGGTTTTCTGAACCAGCCCAAATTACCACTACCGGTCCTTATGAACTGGGGAGAACTGGTAGCAACCCACCATTGCTGCGAGGCCAATAAATTACAAAAAAACACCAAACCGTTTGTTAAATTACTGGCTCGCCTGCCCCTCGCCCTGCCCCGCCCCCACTATTTGTTGGCAAGCGGCAGGGAGAGACAGCAATTTAACAAATGTTTCGGCTGAACTGTCTAGGCCCAGCAAAATCCCACCACTGAATCTTTGCCTCCTAGACAAATATATTTACTTTGATGTTTATGCCTTTATGTAGATATCAGATTAAGATAGCCATAATGTTGAGACTGAATGCAGAATGATCTCAGTTATCTGTATTTACTGTTTTAGTTGTGCTAGTATGTTATACAAAATTACTATTTTTATATCTTTATTTTGCATAATTAAGCATGTAATGAGGGACATTTATCAGAAAGTTTATTTTATAAGCCTATATTAGGCTGGGTATATTTTTAAGTTGGCTGATTATGTCCCACAAAGGTATGGGGCATAGCACTCACTGCCCTTCTAATATTGTCACTTTAATATCAAAGAAAAATAGGTTATTACATTACTTGGGGAATAATCATCTTAATTATTTTCAATTAATGTAATAATTTTACATAATTTTAAGTGCAAATTAAAATTAAATGTAAGATTGATTGTCTTGGGTTTGTCCAATTTTTATTTTTATTTTTCTTGTCTGTCTATTTTTTGAAGTATAACATGCCTCCAACATGTCAATTCAAAGATCCTCACAGCAGAAAATTATGTATGACTGACTAGTATATAATTTTTGCTATTTCTGACCTATGTTATTTCTGTATTATTAGTACTATTTTAAATTTTAAAATGCTTTAGGCTTCATCTGAGTAAACATGGGACAAAAATATTTTAAAATATACAAAGTATAAGTTGACTAGAAAATGATTTAAATTTGAAAACTGACTAGCAGAATGATTAGTCTTGGGGCTGCACCCAGGTAGTGTACAATCACTGACCACTACACTATCTAGAAACAATTGTTACAAAATAATCCAGGAGCCATTGTGGCGTAGTGGTTAAAATGCAGTATTGCAGGCTGGCTTTGCCCATAACCAGGAGTTTGATTCTGACCGGCTTAAGGTTGACTCAGCCTTCCATCCTTCTGAGTTTAGTAAAATGAGGAGCCAGATTGTTGGGGGTAACATGCTAAAGTTGTAAAGCACACAGAGAGTTCTGTAAAGCACTAAGGAAAGATATATAAGTCTAAGTGCTATCGTTACTGCTATTAGAGAAGACTGCACAAAACAATGGCAACAAAGGTCAATGGCCATTGTATGTCAGTGGAGAGATTTTGGCCAATAGTATCTTCTTTCTCACTTACTTCCTTTGGGACATACTAGATTATTTTGATATATGAGAAGGGGGGCTCATTTCTCTTCATTCCTCTAGTAAGGTCAAAGGCAATTCCTCTCCTTTTGCATAGACACACAGAAAAATCTAAATATAAGTTTCTTTCAACACATCTCATAGTACACCATGAAGAGAATGAGAGGGAAAATCTATTTTCTTTCTTTCGTTCTTTCTTTTTAAAAAAGTTTCTTCTTCAAAACAAACACACACAAACAAACAAACAGAACTACATTTTTTCTGAACAGAGTATTGGCCAAATCAAAATTTGTACAGCTTTTAGTTTTCTCCAACACGATTTATATATTTCACTTTTTGCCATAATATTCTTTTTCTCTAATTTTTTGTTTTATTTTCCTTCTGTTTCTTCTCGTATATATCCAATATTACCATTCGCCCTAATCTCTAAACTTGGCCAGTTTTTCTCCCCCCCCCCCAATCATTTTTCTAAAACCTAACCCTAACTCTAAATCATCTTATTCAAATAATTATTCAAATAATTTTCCATTGCTCCCATTTCACAACATAATATGGTTTCAAATATTTTCCCTAGATTCCATTATTCCAATTATCAATATTAATATTCATACAATTTTACATATATAACCCATTTCCTTCCCTCTTTTCCATTTCTTTCCTTTATCAGTTTATCCAAATACTACAATCAAATATATTACTACAATTCATTTAAGTATAAAACATTAAAGTCATTCATTTCTATTTCTCAATTC
Source organism: Coluber constrictor foxii (assembly GCA_038048745.1). Taxonomy (NCBI): domain Eukaryota; kingdom Metazoa; phylum Chordata; class Lepidosauria; order Squamata; family Colubridae; genus Coluber; species Coluber constrictor. The sequence goes on along the minus strand of CM075961.1, from coordinate 120,680,513 downwards.
CAGTTGTTTTTTAAAATAAACCCAGTTTCCCATTGCTTTTTTAAAGATATATATATACAGTGGGGCAAAAAAGTATTTAGTCAGCCACCAATTGTGCAAGTTCTCCCACTTAAAAAGATGAGAGAGGCCTGTAATTGACATCATAGGTAGACCTTAACTATGAGAGACAAAATGGGAAAATAAATCCAGACAATCACATTGTCTGATTTGGAAAGAATTTATTTGCAAATTATGGTGGAAAATAAGTATTTGGTCACCTACAAACAAGCAAGATTTCTGGCTCTCACAGACCTGTAACTTCTTCTTTAAGAGGCTTCTCTGTCCTCCACTCATTACCTGTATTAATGGCACCTGTTTGAACCTGTTATCAGTATAAAAGACACCTGTCCACAACCTCAAACAGTACACTCCAAACTCCACTATGGTGAAGACTGAAGAGCTGTTGAAGGACACCAGAAACAAAATTGTAGGCCTGCACCAGGCTGGGAAGACTGAATCTGCAATAGGCAAGCAGCTTGGTGTGAAGAAATCAACTGTGGGAGCAGTAATTAGAAAATGGAAGATATACAAGACCACTGATAATGTCCCTTGATTTGGGGCTCCACACAAGATCTCACCCCGTGGGATCAAAATGGTGAGCAAAAATCCTAGAACCACATGGGGGGACCTAGTGAATGACCTGCAGAGAGCTGGGACCAACGTAACAAAGGCTACCATTGGTAACTGTTATAGTGATAGATCCAGCCCAATAACTCACAGGACAATCTGTATTTCTTAAATTAGTATTTTATTTCAGGCCTGGATTGTTTCCAGGCCCTTGGAATCAGGTCACTGACCTTGAACCTTTCCCTTTCAGGTACACATCTGGAACAACAGGAATACCTCGTGGTGGGAGCTTTTATACCCAAGAGGTGTGGCCAGAAGGTAAAGTGTGGCTATGGGGATGATGGGATGTGTGATGGATTAACCCTTGCAATGTTGTGTGCCCATAGTATTGAAACAGTTAGGCATTTACTCTGACAGAACCCCCTCTAAATGTCTAACTGGACGCAGATATACGGTTTTTTACATACATATACATTTATATATGGTTATACATAGATTACATATAAACACATATTTTTGACATTAAGTATGCATGTTGTTTAAGTGGTAAGGGTTTCGTAAGTATATCAGCGGTTTGTTCCTCGGTGTCACAGTGTACTGCCTTAATGAAACCTTTCTCTGAAAACTGCCTGACGTGTTTGTATTTGATATCAATATGCCTTGACTGTTGACTTACGGCATTGGCGTTTGATATTTCTATTGTGGCCTTGTTGTCTTCATGGATGATTATCGGGTATGAAGGTTCAGTTCAAATATTGTTGAGTAGGTTGTCAAACCATATCAGATTGTTTGCGGCCTTGGATAGACAAACAAATTCTACTTCGGTGGTTGAGATGGCAACCAGTTTCTGCTTTCCCATGTACCAATGAATGGGGCAGTTGTTGAGTAGCAGTACATAGCCAGAAGTACTCTTCCTGCTTTTTATGTCCCCTGCCCAATCAGCATCAGCATAACAAGTTAGTTTTGGTTTATCAGATATATCTGGTTTGAGACAGAGCTGCGTATTTATGCTGAATTTCAGGTACCTGAGCAGTCTTTTGATGGCGTTCCAGTGAGATATGGTGGGGTTGCTTACGTGTCTGGACAGAAGGTTGAGGACTAAGGCGATGTCGGACCTAGTCCAATTGGCTATGTACAGCAGTGACCCAATGGTGGACCTCTACAATCTATTGTCGATGAAGGGTTCTGATTCATCATACATGCTCTTCAGGAACTCTGGTTGCATGGGTGTTTCACTAGGTTTTGCCTCAGACATGTTACATTTTGATAGTAATTCGATGATTTTATCTTTTTGGGAAAGCCTGAACCCTTTGTCAGTTTTGGTTACGTGAACCTCTAGATACTTGTCAATCTTGCCTAGCAATTTCAAGGAGAAGCGGCTCCCCAGTTCAGTGGCAAATTTATCATATTTGTCTTTATGTTTACCTATATACAGAATATCATCCACATAAATGAGTACGCCTTCGAATAAGTTATTTTCTCTCTTTGTGAATAGGCACTTGTCAGCTGAGGTGGCTTCAAAACCCATGGATCTGAGGGCCTTGTCTAGGCAGTCATACTACCTCTTGCCCGGCTTGAGCCCGTAGAGGCTTTTGTTCAGCAGCCAGGTTTTGTTCTCTCCTTCATTATATCTGGGTGGTGCTCTAATGTCCAATTCGGCGTGAAGGTATGCAGTCCGTACATCAAATTGGAACGCCTCAAGCCCCACCAGGGTGCTCTTGACACTTGCGGCCCTGACAGTGGGTGAATATGTGTCAGTGTAATCTTTGGGATACCTCTGGGCAAAACCTTGAGCGACCAGTCTCGCCTTGTACAGGGCCTTGTTGTCCACCAGTGTTTTAAACCTGAACATCCATTTGGTTCTATCGGCTTTTTGTTCTCTGGAACTTGAGTGGGCAAATATACATGCAGCTCCCTGAGGTTCTCCATCTCTCTCTCCATGGCTGATATCCATTTTTCTTTTTCCTTTTGGGGTAGGCCAAGAATGTCCTCATATGAATTGGGTGTGGTGTGGTTGTTGTGAATGAACATCATGTAATCTCCTAATCTTTTGTTAGTTTGTTTCTGCTTTCTCTGATTGGTCTACTGGGAGGTGGGTCGGTCTCTTGCATATGGTCTGCCTCTTTGTTTGTAAGGCAATCTAGTTTTAGAGAGGGATGCCCTTCTTTCCATTCTTTGATGTTTATTTTGTTGTAGTTGGTTTTGGGTGTCTCCGTCTTCTCTCCCTCCTGGTCATGTTCAGGTGTGTCTCTGTTGGTGAGGATTTCATTTGAGTGAACCTTCGACCAGTTTGAATGTTCATGGAAATCAGCAGACCTGGACACAACAAATCTGTTGTTGTTATCAATGAATCTGTAGCCTTTGGTGCCTGGTTCGTAACTGATGAACCTCAGTCTCTTTGATATTTTCTCCCCCTTTTTTCTCAGTTGTGTGGGGATGTGTACGTCAGCTGGGGCACCGAATATATGCAAATGGGATATGTTGGGTTTTGTTTTATCTCGTATGGGGTTTTGTTGATGGAGCTTGACCACAGTCTATTCAGAGTGTAATTGGAGTAATGCAATGCTTCTGACCAAAAATGCTGCCCCATTCCTGCATCCTCCAAGGCGCATCTCATCATTGTTTGCAACACCCCATTTTTTCTCTCTGCGATCCCATTCTGGAAGGAAGAGAATGGCGAAGAAATGTAGTGGATTCGAATCGTGCAGTTGATTGTTCCAGCAGGTGACTGGGTTCTGGCGCTTGTTGTTGGTGCGTGTGGTTTCTCTGGGTGGTTGCAGTTTAGTTGCCCGGTCGTTGCTGGTTGTCCTGATGCCCTTTTGGCTTTCAGGATCTCTTTTTTGGCTTTTGGTTGCTGTGGGAGGCTCGAAAGCGGAATCAAATGCGGCGGTGAATGTTTCGATTGCCTTTTGGACTTTGAGGTTGGTAGGTGATCTCTTGTTGTGGTGTGCTTGCTCTTCTTGATCGTTTTCCAGGTGCCCCTTGTCTGTTTCGGGGTTCGGGCTGTTTCGCACCAGGGAATTCAAATCCTGGCTTCCTATTGGTTGGTAATTTTTTATCAATTTTGGGTCCTCTCCTTCTTTCTGGAGGAGTGTGATATATACCTCCCTCCACGATTCTGGTATTTTTGATTTTGTCAGGGCCTCATTGTAAATTTCTAACAATTTTGGTAATAAAATTTCCTCTAAATCTGGGTTTTTATATAATTCTCCTGGAAATCTGTCTGGGCCTGGAGATTTGTTCTTCTTGAGTTTAGATATCATTGTTTTTAATTCTGTCATTGTGATTTTTTTATTTAGCATTTCTTTCTCCTCCTCCCCAATCATTGGAAGTTTTTCTCCGGAGAAGTATTGGTCCACCTTTTCTTTGGGAATTTCTTCTTCTTTGTACAGAGAAGCGTAATATTCTCGGGCAATCTCTAATTTATCTTCTTTATTAACAATGCGGCCCTCTGAGTCTTCCAATTGGTAGATTAGCCCTTTCTTTTTTTCTTTTTTTAATCTATAGGACAGCCATCTGCCTGGTTTATTGGCATTTTCAAAGTAATGTTGTTTAGTTCGTTTCATTTTGTATGCCAATTCCTCCTGATCTTTTTTTTTCATTGTTACTCCCCACATGAAAATTTAATTTTTCATAATCAATGTCTTTATCTTCAGTATTAATTTCTTGTTTCTCATTCATAGTTTCTTTATTCACTTGGGTATGTTCTAACACAGTCTCTACTCCATCAGGCTTAAGTTTTCCATGCATTATTATAATCATTTCATTTAATTCCAATTTGAATGATATACGCATCATTTTAATCATTTCCAATTAGTTCCTGCGCCATTTTGTTGTTTCTGGGTTGTCATTGTTCCAATTTTAAGTTTTATTATAATTCACCTTCTTTGGTTGTCTTTTATCACTTTAAAAAGTTTTTTTTTCCAGAATACAAGTTAACCATTGTAATAGTTTTTTCCACCTGTAGATGTCTATCTCCAATCCACAATTCCAATCAGCAAACTAAGAAAATATCCATTTATTTATTAAATCCACATTGCCAATATTTTCAAATTTCCATCTTCTCCTTAATTTTGTATTCCCCAAAATCTAATTTAAAATCCAGTTCCAAATCCAATTAAAAGACTTCTGTTACAGGGCTTTAGTTTTAAGTTTTTCTTTGTTCTCCCTTCAGTGGTCAAATTTTAAAAGTTATGCCAGTCCTGTTCACAACTATTTCAGATTTCTTCTTCTAATAATTTAATTATCTCCACTCACATTCTAATCCAAAAATCAAGTTCCACTTTGGGCTTTAACATTTTAAACTTCTGCTTTGTTCTTCTCTCTCCATTAACATTCCCCCATGCCCATTAGCTGCTGTTTCTTCGCTGGGGCACCTTTTAACAATTTAGAAATATTTCTTTTTTACCTGTGAGCTGGCAATCACTCACCCGGTACCAGTACTCTTTCCAAATCACTGCTCCTGCTCAGAACTTAGTCTGGTTGCACCAGCTTTATGGCCACCGCTATGGCCGCCGCCCCCGCTGCCAAGTCGAAGAGTTTCCTCCAACCTCCGAGGAACTTGCCTGTTCCTCTTGGTCGTCCAAGGTGCCTCTCCTTCTTCTCCGTCCCTACAGGACAGATCCAGTCTGAAGACCCCCCCCCCCCCCACCCAACAGCAGTTTGTCAACCCAGAATTTTGCAAGGCTCATTGGAGCCCACTAATTCCCAACTGTCTCGCCGCAACGCTTCCAGTTGAATCGGATAATCTATTTTCTTGGGCTGTAGGGATAGGAATACAAGTTCTCTCTATCCATGCTGACTTTCCAAATTGCATTATTTTGAGGCTGGTTTGTAAACTGGAGTATATGAAATAAGAAAATCACCTGGGGTATCCACAGCAATGATGACTGGCTTTAAAAAAATACTTACCTGGTAGGGGAAATACCTTGAGCACAAAAAAAAGCAAGCATGACCAAGCAATTAAAGCCTCTCTCCCTTTAAACACTACTTGAATATAGAAAGAAATAGGGTGTTTGCCTGCATGTCACCTCCACCATTTTGGAGCCAATGTCCACTGCTGTGGATGCCCCTGCTGCTTGGTCTACTTTCTGCTTACCACTATTTACCTGTAAATGAAGTGAAGTAAAAACTAAATTAGAATTCTAAGATGCATTTGTAATTTGCTACGTTTTGCTGCTTTCAAAGAAAAAAAATCCCCCAAACCAGGGTTTATTTTGGTAGGACCAGCCAGAGATATTTGCTGCCTGAAGTGAAAAATAACTTGGTACTTCCCTACCTTTGAGGGTGCAGACTAGCTGGAAGAACAAGGACAGACTGTAAATGCATAGCCTGAGCCACTTTTCAAAGACCCAGAGCAGTTGGCAAGTTCAGCAGTAATAGCCAGAAGAAACTTACTAGTTTGATAAATCTGTAAAATGAAAATTACTGCTTCACTCTGTTTAATGACAAAGTTGGTTACAAATAAAACTACTCCAAAGTTTTCCTATGTACCTAATAGTTGCAGCTCTCCTCTCCTTACATAAAACCAATCCTATTTATACCATGTTACTGGGCTCTATAACCATTTTTAAAATAAATAAAAACATCACAATGAGAAGTAAAGAATATGAATGTGCAAGTTTAACATGACATTAAACATACCTAATGACCTAATATAGATATACTGCGAGATTTCATTTTATATATTTCTTGGGTAAACAGCAGGAAAGGTTTTATTTTGTCAACCTTCAAAATGGATATAGAAAGCATATTCAATGTAGTCAAAACTATGAAGTGATCCAGAAAAAAAAAACCCTGAAAATCACTACCTGAAAAATAAGTCACTGTATATATAAAAACTGAATTTTGTATACTATGTTACAATAACTTGATATTTCTTAAAAACTTCCCCATCCTCAACAGAAGAGCTAATTCTAATTTGACAGTAACACTGTTATACAGATTCTTATCTTGATGACAACACAGTATATTTCATTGCACTTTTTTTCTACTGGAAAATTAAATATGTATGCATAGCATATACAAGGACTCAATCTTTATGGCATAAGAAGTACTGGGAAAAATTATCACAGGGCTGGTAATCCTTACTGCTGTGTAAACTTGGATCCATGCTAAAATTTTTGTTTATTCCAAACCTAAATGCATAGAGATAATTAAAAACATTTTTGAATCAAGTAATATTGTCAGCAGCTTATAAAAAGTTGATAAATATTAACCAAGGAAAGCACTTCTTTCCTTTGTTTTCTATAAAGCATAGTTTTCTAGCAATAGGTATGTTACATACACATAAAATAAAATCACATCTTTATTTTCATTTATGTTCTATTTTAAAAAGTCACTTATGACAAGACACCAGCAGGTACAATTATTATTACTCACTATATTTCAGTACTAAATTTATAACATTTTCTTTAAATCTTAAAATGCCGGTATATAGTATCTACTTTCGATTTTAAACTTGCTTAAGTAAAAACTATCCTTATTATTAGAAAGTACACGGAATTCTATCCTAACTAACAACAAAACAGAAATTGCTACAGAATGCAACAATAAAATGCAGCATTAAATGTGTTAATAATTTTTATCATATTTCAAGACCAGAGCAATCAGCCTGGAATAGCCCTTTACCTATCCTGATCTGTAATTTCAAGGGGTACAAAATATTAAGTTTAATTTTTTGCATCAGATAAAACCAATGTTTTAAATTGCTGTATGTGTTCTTTACTGAACACCTGAATCTGTATGGTATTAAACTGGATTTTCCAAACAGTAAGATAATTTTAGAGGCAAAGTTATAAAGAGCTAATCTTTTCTATTTTCTATGAAAATTTACAGAAATGGGTAAGAAAGTTTTATGTATTAGATTATCAATAGAAATTAAGTATCTACCATCCCCTAAATAGATAATTCCCATTTTTCATAACTGTTGTTTCATATTTAGTCTAGTGGAAGAAAGATTTTCCTACAATAGCCACAAGTCTGATCTGATTACTTGACATTAATTTAGCCATCACTGAAACTTAAAATAAAACAGAACTGATGTAACAATTTAAAACACTCTTTAAAAATACATATATTTTCTTACTTCTTCATGTTGCTGAGTTCAAGAACTCAGAATTGCATTTGATTTATGTCCAAAATATTATTGTTTCATCTTCCCATGCCATAAAAATATTCTTGACTATTATAATGTTTCAGATAAAAGCTGCAAAAAATGTGCACAAAGTTAAACAGTTTAGAAAGATTTTCATGCAAAAGAAAGCAAAATATTCAATATGTAAAAGAATTGCAAAATTTAAAAGAAAAAAACTTTTGACTCTGTAATGAAACAGATTTTTTAAATGCAACTATTATATGTGAACAATATTAACCTATGGATTCAAAAGGAAAAGGGAAGAATAGTCAGAATAAATAGAAATTATATCAATTCCTTATTCTCTGGATACTATGCCTATAATTACATTTAGTCATTTTTTAAAAAGCCAATAATATAATGCAAATATTTTATGAATCATCTTAATAGAAATAACTACAGGCCATATCCCTTTCATTTTTCATTAGTTGGTATCCAATATATTTGCCTACAGTTGCATGCAAGTACAGAGAGCTTTAAGATAAAAGAAAGATGTGAACACAATGGACCTTCCTTTACATTCTATAACATTGTGCAACAAAATAAGCATGCACAGATATTGAAATTACTCTGCTCCTTTAAAGAAGTTGTTTGCCTGAACTCTCGAACTTTCAGTATGATTTTCCTGCTGTCTGGGAGGAAATGAATCATGGTGACAGGATCAGGGTTTTTAAAATATGCCTTTTGACAATGTCTCCGGAAATGCATTCCATGCATTATACCGGGAAGACATTAAACAATGCTGCAACCCAGCTGCGTCCAACTATAGACATTTACACCTGCTGTTTGCCTTAAACCATGCTCCCCCATTGCTGAATCATGCAAATAATTGCTATTATATACAGCCTATTAAAAATTAGCACAGAGAACAAAAGCCTTTGTAGCTGCACTCATGACTGACACTCTTAAGAAGTGCAAATTGAATTTTAAAGAAAGCCCAGTGAAGTGCCTTTTCTTTTCTTTTTCATAAAATCTGGTCCTACATTATTCTTTACCCTGAAGTAGTTAGAAAATGTACATGCACATGTGTGCGCACACACAATGATGCTCACATGTATATGCACACACAGAATGAGTTTGCCATGTGTTGTGGTCTATCTAGACAACTGTTGGGACAAAAAACAAATTGATCCAAACTGTAATATTGGCCTTGTGGAAAGAGAGGAAAGGCTATTTCCCTGAAGACTTCTTTGGACTGCCAATGTGTCAAATGAACCAGTCTGGATAGAACCAGCTCCTTTACATTAACTCCAGTCTGCAGCAATGTTTTTTAGGCAAAAAGAGGCAGGCACTTACCTTCTGTGACAGCAACAAAAGGAGAAATCATTCTGTCGCCTGCCTTGGTAAACGCTTCTATAAAGAAAACGGAAAGAGTGAAAGAGTCACTCCTTCATCTGGACCCTAAAAAAGGGTCCAGATGAAGTCTGCACCCTTTTTTAGGCATGGGATGCCGTACCAGCATGCCACCATCATATTGCTCTAGCATATACGCCCCCACCCCCACAGCAGGCTTACTGGAGCTAGCAGACAGAGGCACTTAAATTAGAAAATCACAGCCAGAGGAAATAAACAGGAACCACAGCGACCCCCTCGACCCCAGCAGCCATCAAATCCGGGAAGATACACTACACATCTGTTTCATGCAATCCCTTGGGAGTGCCAACTCCAGTTACTTACCCTGTCTGCATTATTAATAGATGTTAATGGCTCCATTACAACAAGGAGAAGCCTTTCCCTTTTCTGTAATACGGAAATTCAGACCTACCGCCACATTTCCTTTTAATCACAAAGCAGCAATCATTTCCTTGGTTCTTCTCCTGCCAGCGAAGTCACATTCTACTGCCTTGCATACCCACTTCCAGCATCCCAACCTTCCATCTGATAAGTGATTTGCAGCAGATAAATGCAATATAGGAAAAAAGCAAAGAGGGACATCCTACTGGAGGATTATTTTCAAATATGTAAGATATTTGATTGGGTTTGTACAATCCCATTTTAGTCTGTAGCATATTTAACTTGTTTTCTTAGAGAATCTAGGCTTAAAATAATTAGTGGCATGCATAGGTTTGTTGGATGTTACCTAAATGGGAAAAAAAAAATACTTTCTACAGCAGAAATTAGAAATTATTTAGATTAGCTCAGTACCAAAGCTAAGCTTTCAGGCTTTTCCATCATGCTAATATGCAAGAGAATCAGACCTTGAAGTGTCTGTAGGGAATGCCTTCATTCCTGCCTGACTTGTCTCCTCAAGGTAAATGCAGAGCAAAACATTTCTGAAAGCATGCAGACATCCCTACACACAAAAATATTGACCTATTTTAACTTGGATCTTTCTACGTGTGTTAAGAAGATACTCCAGGGAATAAAATGAATTAACAAATTTCCAAATAGCCTTTTGATAGCAATACATACAGGGGACTGCTTTTGTTCCTTTTCATTTACCTTCATTGGATTCCAACTCATTTTATAAGATTTCTGCCTAAAGGTAGTGTCTTACTATCCAGTTGACAGTAAAAAGCCCTTCTGATCCAGTGGAGAAAAAACGAGTTCAGTTTTAGTTGATTCTCTTTTTGAAAAAAAAAGTTCTATGTTTTCATGAAGTCAAAAGTTAAACATTGTACAACACTCTATTCCAAATGTAAAATGCAGCTGTTTGCTTACTTCTAACAAACAAATGAGAAGTGCCATTCATTCTTTCAAGAAAGGTAAAGCCATTGACTCTGTTGATCTTTGGCTCTAAGGATTTTAGAAAACACCATTGCAAGAGTTCCACTGGAATAAATGCAGGAGAGGACAGGATATCACATAGTTTGACTGCATTAGAAATAGACTCAGCACAATCTTGTGCTTCTATTATTTATTCAGATAAACTCTGCTGAAAATTTAATGCTTGACATGAGATACCAATTTATTTGAGGGAGGAGTGGAGAGGAGAGAAAATGACTTACAAATTATAAACTATTGGGACTACAGTACAGTAGCCAGCGATTCACAATATGGACCAGTTTCAGATTGAAATGAAAACAGGGATGTGGTGGCTTAGGATAATGAGGGAAATGCTTTATTAAAGAATGTTAGAAGCAGAGGATTTGGCTATTTGAAGATGATTTAGCACAGGGGTGCTATTCAGCACGTTCTGACAGGTTCTGGAGAACCGGTAGCGAAAATTTTGAGTAGTTCAAAGAACTGGAAAATACCACCTCTAGCTGGCCTCAGAGTGAGGTGAGAATGGAGATTTTGCAGTATCCTTCTCCTGCCATGCCAACCAAGACACACCATGTCCACCAAGCTACACCTACAGAATCGGTAGTAAAAAAAATTGAATTCCACCACCGATTTAGCACAACAGAGATGAGAAATATCCCCAGCTCATTTCTGATCATAATTATTTGTGTGTGCATTTCAATTTGATTTGTGCAAACAAAGAGAATTTATAATTCTGATTTATACAGTGACATTTCTTACAGTATTAATTCCATTGTGAATATTTACCTCTTCCGTTATTTAGATTTCTTTCGTTTTCATTTCCTGAAAAAGGTGGATTTGTGAGGATAGGTGTATATGAGAGGATATACAGTATGTGTTTTCTATGTGCCTAAACTTTTAATTTAACTCATGTCTATTTTCTGTACTGAGCTTTGACAAAGGTATGGAAAAAGTATTTATTTTCCCAATATTTTGGATCGGGGTGAAATGCTCCCAGATCGGACCAGATCACCCGATCCAGTAACGATTTTTCCCTATGGTTCGGCGATCCAGTAGTGATTGCCGCCCGGGTGTCATTATTTTTTAGCTTCTGTGCATGTGCATGCACATGTGACATGTGCGCGCAGTGTGTGTGCTTCCAAACTGGTAAGGAAGGTAAATAGATTTCACCCGTCTTCATGTGATTTGGCAGTGATTTGGCAGTGATCACCCGTCTTCATGTGATTCATCTGATTTTGGCAGTGGTTTGCTCTCCAAGCTTGTTTTAATTTAGTTTCAGAATGTTTTGCTCCCAGAATAGATAACATCAGGAGCAGGATTTTCTTTTCCTATTTTCCTAACTTACGTTTTGTGTGCCAGTGTGGTCAGTTGGTCATTTGATAGTTGTTCATTTGGAGCTATATTTAAATTCTGAGCAGCTGACTGGTTCTCTTGTGGATTGGTTGTTGCAATTTTCTGGTCTCTTATGTATTCATATGCTGGATCTAGATCAATGTGCTTGTTAATTGCTCCTTTGGTAGAATACAAGGCTTCAATAAATTCACATGTGTGGCAGGTGATGGCATAGCCAATGATTTTTGTTCCTTCGCAATTGAACTGGTGTTGTTTATTATCAATGTGGTTTGAGATCAGGGATTTTTGGTCATGCAGTTTAACTGCTAGTTGAAGTTAATGAATCCTTGTTTTCAATTGCCTTCCTCGTTGTCCCATATAGAATTCAAGTGATTTGTTTTCCCACTTTGTCTCATCCTCACACTGTTTGAGGATGGATGCCACGCTATGTAGATTTTATGCTACATGACACAAACATGACTAAAATGAGCCAGATATAAATGTATATAGATTTTAGGCCAATTTAAAGGAAACAAAACAAATGGCAACCAATATAAAACAGAATCAATAACTATGATAACACAGGAGAATAACAAAGGAAGGTAATTGGTAATAAGGAAAATAAGGAATATTTTTTTAAAATATTAAAATAAAAACATAGAGATTGGTTTACCAGTTTATTTCTGTAAATAACTGTCTTAGCAATTCTTAAATTTTCCAGGATGACATGTTTCTTACCTTTATGGGTAAATACATTGCTGCCATATTTTGAATAGCAAATAAGGCTAGTTAGCAAAAGCACCTGCATTACCTGTCTGCGGAACAAAGAGCATTTTCTTCTTTCATGATTTGGTTCCTAAGCCACACCCTTCTGGCCATACAAAGCACAGATTCTTTTCAATGCTGCCATTCCCCACCCCCATCATTAACAACTAGCATTTTCACAGCAACATTGAAATAGTAACATCACACATATTCAGAAAGGCATAAAGCTGCAGATAAAATTGTATGCAAGAGTAAGCATATTAGGATGTCACTGCTTATATTTACAGAAGCTTGTGGCACTTGTAACACAGAGACAACCAAATCCTGTATATGCCAACATCTGTATTTAAATGGCTTAAACACGTGCTGAGCCCAGGTACATCAATTTTCTGGGTATTGCTAGTCTGCTTTACTGCCATAATTAATTCCATTCAAGTTTACTTAGATTGCCATAGGATGGATGGTTATCTAAGACAACTTCAGGGATCATTTGGGCCAATATATAGATTAGTCAAACACAATGTATAAACTTCGTTATAATTAAGTATAAAGGATATAACTTGTCTACACTGCCTTTATCCAATCTAGGAAGGCTATGATCTGCTTACTTATGGCTGGCTGTCAATCACAAATAGCCAGCTCATATATATGAACTGATTTTAAAAAGTAGAACAGGTGTTTTTCATACATCTAGTTTTTGATATACAACTGTACAGGAGTTTATCCATTATGGTCATGTCATAAAGTTCATAAAACCGATCAGTCGCATGACTGACCCAATTTTACCTTTTTTGTGATGGTTGTTAAGTGACTCAGCATGGTTTTTAAGCAAATCTGCAAGTTGTTAAGTGAACACCAACATCATTAAGTGATCCAATAGGTTGCAGTGAGTGCGATTCTTGCCAAAAACTGGTTAAGTGCTGTAAAATTGTAAAATGTGGGCATATTATTTATTTATTTTATTATGGCAGGTTGTTGCAAATGATTGTAAGTAGGTCACACTTATGAACCGAAGCCACATTATCGCCATTTGTGATCTTCCCTGCATGTCTCCACAAGCAAAGTCAATGGAGAAGCTGGCAGAGAGGTTGCAAGTTGCTCCTCCTGTTTCCCCCTCCCCCTGAAGAGCCTTGGTATGGAGTAAGAGATCCCTGGATGTGCTTGGACTCTAGCACCCCCTCCCTCATCTAGCTGCACTCGCATAGCACTACAGTTGCTCCTCCAGCCCCCAAACACATGGTGCTGTAGCACTCTCTCCCCAGCCTATACACGTGCCACAACACCACCCTTTCTGAAGCCCGCATGCACTTTCATGGCACTACAGCACCTTTCCCCAATCCATACAAACTCATGAAGCTCTGTCCTGCTCACTCACCTGCCCACCAGCCTGCTTTTGAGCCACTGAGGACTGGTGACCAAAAGCTTACATGATGGCTAATTGCTAATTTCAAAAAGTGCATCTTTCCCACCAATGTAGCCAATGATGGGAGTTGTAGTCCAAAATACTCCAAGAACTCCAGGTTGGGGTAGGCTAATGCTTGCTTACTCCCTGCTATCATTCTAAAATTGAAAGAATCAGAGTAATGGCAAGGATATTTTGCTAATGGCAACCTAGATTTAGTAAATGAAGACAAAGGGGAAGAATAAATGATAAAACATCAAAGAGACCACAGACCAGGAAAAGCATTCTCAGATATATTGTCATGAGGTATATTCTGTGTATAATGGAAGGAGTCTTCCAGTGGATGTATTTAGACATAAATTTTGCTTTAACCTTGAAAGCCAGATTCCAATCCCTTTGGAACTTTTAATGTTAAAAAAACCCAGGTCCATTTCACAAATTTTTGATAAAAGTCTATTGAGCAGAAAAATAAAATGAAGTAAAACAAAAATATCACAGTACAGAAAGCAACGCACCTTTATATTTGCCGCTAACACTTTTTGCAAGTTAGAGCTTTTTCATAATTTATCCAAAATAAAAGACATTTTGCAGAGGGGACAAATTATTTCTTGAAGTTAAACAATTGCCTTTGAACATATGAAATAATATGCTATAAAGACAGACTATGCATTGCTCCACTGAGTTCTATTATTTTTGTTACTAGTAGCTCTCCAAGGTCCTTTATGAGAAAATAAACTGGGATTTCAGGAAGAAAGCAGCTGTGAGGAACATGTGCTCCACCAAAGACTTATGACTCTCCATTTAATGGAACTATTTGTACTAAGAAATAGCTGCAATTAGGAGAAATGTTTTAAACCACATTACTGCTGGATGAAAATTAAAAATATAAGTAGCTGTTCATAAAGCTTGCATCACAACTGCCTAGTAAGCAGAAGCAAAAGGCTCAGTCAGAAGGCGCCATCTCTAAATTATTAAATTGTAAAGATGAATATCCCTTTGCTGTCATCTATTGCTGTCTGAATTCTTGCAGTCCAATTTTGGTAGCCCCAGAATGAAAAGACCTGGTGATACGGTAAAAGATGATCTGGAGGGGTTCAGTAGCACTTTGGGTAGATAGTTGGGTATTATAGAGAACCTAAGAATAATAATAGCTGATATAATTTAGAATATATATAGATTGCATCACTTCCATTTAACTTGATGTGTAATTTAGGAAATGTAAAAGATGGTGCATACAAAATATGTAGTTGCTATTTTTAAATACCCAAATTTTTTTTCATAGTGTATTTTATAAAATGCATGAAATCTATGCTTCTCATAATTACATTTTGTCAGTACAGAATTTTGCTTTTGTCTTGGATGAGCCATCAAGGAGCAGATTTTACTACTACTCCATGTCTTTCCTAGCTAATACCCAAAATGGCTTTCAGTCAATGTACTAATAGGAAAATGCTATTTACACAGGCATTTTTAAAGCATGACTAAGTTCAGAGGTTCCTTTTGAAAAATCAGGTTTCGCATGGCAATGAAATATCACCTGAGAAGAGCTGACTTTGCTGTTGTAACATTCTACTCAGTAATGGTATTCACTTATCTTTGCTATCAGTGTGCGTGCCACCTCTGCACATGCACAGAGCATCTGTGATGATGTCTGGGTGGGTGGGTGGAGCCTCTCGCTGCTGCCACCATCAGTTCTCCCGAACCGGGGAGAACCGGTAGAATCCCACCACTGATTCTACTGTAGAAAAACTTTCCTGGAAATCTGCCAGTACAATTTCATCTTGGGATACAGTAAGGAAGAGTCTTCTGGAATTCCCTAAGTGTATCCATCCCTTATGTGATAGAAAGCAGCCTTTTAGACAAGTTATCTTTTAAAGGTAATGACAAATAGGCTTTAAAATAGATGATAAGTAAAGAGTGCTATAATTCAGCATAGTCTTGTCAGGGTAAGGATAATTTAAAACTAAATAGCCAATGTAAGGCTAATGCAAATATAAAGCTGATGAAATGTAAGGTCGATGCAATGAGAATGAATCAGCATTGGTATAGCCAGTTTAAGACTCTGAGGGGGTCCAAACAAGTCTTTTACCCATTTAAGAGATGTTTATAAATTTCAGCCAGGAGAGGGTGTATTATCTCACCTTGTGTCCGGCATTCATAGCAGAGTCCTCCGTTTAGAGTTAAGAAGAAGTTTGATTGCTTGTAAGGTATTTGCCAACCACGTATATTTCTGTATATGTCTTGTAGATAAATCACTGTTAATTGTCTAAGTCTCTGTGTGCTGTGTTTTGCTTCTGGGCTGTCTCCTAAAAGTAATCACACTGCAAACGCTCTGACAAGTCTTGAAAAAAATGGAGCAATATAATTAATTGGAAAGTCTTTCCTAACATGTCCCATCATATGGGCTGAACTACAGTTACCATCAATTCTGACTGGCATGGCTGATGAATCTGAAAGGATCAATTATGAGGAAGGATGTATCAAAAATCTCTGAGCATTTTGAGAGTAATCTTCCTTTCTGCTAGATATAGATAAAAATACTGTAACAATTGAACCTAAACACTCAATTTAGAGGACTAAGAAGAGGGCTATTTTATTTTATTTTATTTTATTTAGTATTTTTCATATTTCTGAACCACCTATCTCCCTCAAAGAGCATCCCCATGTTCAGGTAGTTATATTCAAAGTTACAATGGCACTGAAAAAAGTGGTTTATGATTGTTGTTCACACTTACGGCCAATGAAGCATTCCCATGGTCATGTGATCAAAATTTGGATGCTTAGTAACTGGTTCATATTTATGACAGTTGCAGTATCCTGGTTCATGTAATCACTTTTTGTGATCTTCTGACAAGCAAAATGAATGGGGAAGCCAGATTCACTTTACAACCATGTTATAACTTAAGTGCAATGATTCACTTAACAAGTATGGTAAGAGAAGTTGTAAAATGTGGCAAAACTCACTTAACAATTGTCTTGCTTACTAACAAAAAATTTGGACTTAATGGTGATCGTAACTCAAGGACTACAGATACTAGTCCAGAAGTAATTCTTAGCTGATTTTCTCACCTTTTGGAGTTACTTCCAGAAACCATACAACTCTTTAAAAAAATAATTTGAATAAGTTTTTGGTTCTGATCAGAGCTAAGTGGCATTTGATAATCAAAATGACAGTCTTAAGCACACCATTCTGGAGCAAGCACCACTGAAATCAATATTATTTATTTATTTATTTATTTATTTTTTATTTATTTATTTATTTATTTATTTATTTATTTATTTATTTATTTATTTATTTATTTATTTATTTATTTATTTATTTATTTATTTATTTATTTATTTATTTATTTATTTATTTATTATTTATTTATTTATTATTTTTTATTTATTTATTTATTTATTTTTCAAATTTATAATACAAACGTTAAAAACCCATTAAAATAATTAAATGTTTTGGTCCAAAGACAAATTAGAAACACCCAATTTATAAGACAAATTAAAAGCAATTTAAAAAGTTTAAAAGGGAGAATTAGGCCAGGCCAGCCTGCTGGAACAAAAATGTTTTGAGAGCACGTCGAAAAATGCGCAGATCCAGGATCCTCCATATCTCCAGGGGGAGCTTGTTCCAGATGGTAGGTGCCCCCACACAGAAGGCTCTCCCCCTGGGGGCCGCCAGTCGACATTGTTTGGCCTACGGCACCAAGAAACCCCTCTCTATGGGAGCAGACTGAGCAGTGAGAGGCTATTTGTGGCAGAAGGCGATCTTGTAAATACCCTGGTCCGATGCCATGGAGTGCTCTAAAGGTGGTAACCAAAACCTTGAAGTGCACCCGGAAGACCACTGGGAGCCAGTGCAGCTTGCACAGGAGGGGGGTCACATGGGAGCGCCATGTCGCTCCCATAACCACTCGTGTGGCCGCATTCTGGACCAGCTGGAGCCTCTGGGTGCTCCTCAAGGGGAGCCCCATGTAGAGAGCATTTCAGTAGTCCAGGCGGGAAGTAACAAGAGCATGAGTGACCGTGCTTAATGAGTCCCAATCCAGAAAGGGACGCAACTGGCGAATCAGGCGGACCTGATAAAAAGTCCCCCTGGCCACAGCCGTCAAGTGCTCTTCCAAAGACAGCCGTGAGACCAGGAGGACACCCAAGTTGCGAGCCCTCTCCATGGGGGCCAATGACTCACCCCCAATAGTCAGTGATGGCACCAACTGACTATATCGGGACATCGGAAACCACAGCCACTCGGTCTTGGATAGGTTGAGCCTGAGTCTGTTTCTCCCCATCCAGATCCGCACAGCCTCCAGGCACCGGGACATCACTTCAAGGGCATCATTGGGGTGGTCCAGGGTGGAGATGTACAGCTGAGTCTCATCAGCATACTGGTGGTACTTCACCCAAAAACCACGGATGATCTCACCCAGCGGCTTCACATAAATGTTGAACAGAAGGGGTGAGAGGACCAATCCTTGTGGCACCCCACATACAAGGGGCCTTGGGATCGACCTCTGCTCCCCTGTCAACACAGACTGCAACCGGTCAGAGAGAAAGGAGGAGAACCACCATAGGATGGTGCCCCCCACCCCTAACTCCTCCAACCAGTGCAGCATAATACCATGGTCGATGGTATCAAAAGCCGCTGAGAGGTCTAGTAGGACCAGGACAGAGGAGCAACCCCTGTCCCAAGCCCTCCAGAGATCATCAACCAACGCGACCAATGCCGTTTCCATGCTGTACCCAGGCCTGAAGCCTGACTGGAACAGATCTAGATACAATGATTCATCCAGGTACTGAGGGAGCTGCCGCGCTACCACACTCTCAACGTTTGCAATGAAGCGAAGGTTGGAGACTGGACGATAATTTGCCGAGTCCAGGGAAGGCTTCTTGAGGAGGGACCTCACCATCGCCTCTTTCAAGATGGCAGGGAAGACACCCTCACTCAGAGAAGCATTTATAATACCCTGGAGCCAGCCTCACGCAACCTCCTGAGAGGAGGGACAGGGGTCCAATGAACATGTGGCTGCGCTCAGTCCGCTCAGTATCCTGTCCACGTCTTCAGGTGTCACAGAATCAAACTCATCCCAGATAATGCTTACAAGACCTGCCTCCGTCCTCCCCCCTGAATCTACCCAGTCAGAGTCCAGGTGTTCCCAAATCTGAGTGATTTTGTCATACAGATACTGTACAAAATCCTCGGCTCTACCCTCCAAGGGGTCCTCCCACTCTTCCTGATGGAGCAGGGAGCAGGACACCCTAAACAAGGCGGCTGGGCGATTATCTGATGATACAATAGAGCTTACCTCTGAATACACCATACCAAAGTATGCTATAATAAGTGACATGCACATAAATGTAACAAATGTTAATTTTAAATCCTGAGAGTTAGAATGATTTTGAACAGAGAAGCAGGCCAATACCTGCTTAATTCATTTTACATATGCTATTCCAAATTGATTCTCTCTGAACTTAAAAAAATGATTGAGGCTTTGTTGAGTGTAAAGTACAACCAGCCTGTTGCAGTATGGATTATATTAGACAATAAGGACCTTTCTAAAGTTTGGAGGGTTGAAGGTTTTTTCTGACCCTTTGTCTTGATTCCTGGCAGTTACATGGCAAGTCCGTGCACTTTTCTGGAGATCAATAAAGCTGTAGAAAACATGGATACTTTTCTGACATCTAATGGTCAGCAGGATATTTGCAACCAGATACAGTAGTCCACACCTTGTTCACAGGAACCAGGAAGCCTTAGCAACTCAAATCTAGTCTTCCTCAATTCAAGTTTGATTCTTGGTCTCTATTTGAGGAGGAAACAATTACTGAATGGTCATAACTCCACTGTGAAGCTATCCCCTTCCTTCAGTTCAATTATCCATTCTCATGATTATTTTGCTGATGCCAATTGTTGGGTTTGTAAACTGAAATAACTGAAAATAAATACAAAAACAAGGTAGTGTCTTCTGAAGAATATTTATTTTATTTTTATTTATTATTAAATTTATATGTTGCCATCTTGCTAGTGAAAGTAATGCTATATATGCATCCATCAGTATTATTCTGAAAGCACAATATTTATTATGTTTTATAGACCTATAAACTAAGCCAATGCAGAAAGAATTCAATAAAACCAAAGATTATTAGGCTTTATTGTACAAGTAGTTCTCGACATACGATTGTAATGCGAGATTTCTCATTAGTCATATGTCATGATGCTTGTAAAAGACATCAATGATGTGACCTACCTGATTTTACAATCTTCATTCAGCAAATAACTACTATCAAGTGAACACTGGTCATTAAGCAGTTTTGCCAAAAACCAGAAGTTAATCCCAGTTTGTGACAAAATGTTCATGAAATGCAATTGTATAACTGTAAGATGCTGCAAACAGTTGTAAATGCAGCCATGTTGCTGAGTGCAAAAAGTTCAATCATGTAAGTGCAAGAACGGACCCAATCATGGAACTTCAAATCCAGAACATAAATTGCCCTTTTTGAGTTTGTTGTAACTTTGAATGGATACTAAGTGACAAATTTTAAGTCAAGGACTACACATAGTTACAGTATTTTAAATATTGTTAAACTGGGAGAGCCAATATAGACAATATCAAAAAATTAAACCACAGAGAATATTATGCTTGCAAATTTATTTTAACTCCTAAGTAATCTAAGAAAAATGAAAAGGCTAAAAAAAATTTATTAGAGCAGGCAGATTTAATTCTAAAATATTAGCAAACAATACGTAACATTTTCAGAAATATTTTTAAGAACTGTATAGATTCTCTGTAACTCTGGTAATACATAGTGTTCTTAAGAGCTGCGGTGGCGCAGTGGTTAGAGTGCAGTACTACAGGCTATTTCTGCTTATCACCAGTTGCCAGCGGTTTGGCAGATCGAATCTCACCAGGCTCAAAGTTTACTCACCCTTCCATCCTTCCGAGGTGGGTAAAATGAGGACCCAGATTGTTGGGGACAATATGTTGACTCTGTAAACTGCTTAGAGAGGGCTGTAAAGCACTGTGAAGAGGTATATAAGTCTAAGTGCTACTACTATTGCTATTGTTATTAAGACACATTTCCAAACACTAATATTCATACATTTTCTTCATTTTGCATTTGAAAATATTGGTTACTTATGACAGACTATGAAGACACAATAGTTACAAATGAACTCTTTTACAAATAAAATTCATTCCACTCTGAATTTTAAGCAATTGGATTAACATTTCTTGAATCAAATTGCTTTATTTAACTTTAACAAACCATGATGGGAGAGGAATTCAAGAAGCAAAATATAGTACCGTGTTTCCCCAAAAATAACACAGGGTCTTATTTTCTTTTGACTCCCGAAATATGCCCTTGGTCTTATTATTGGGGGGAGGGGGTGAGGTCTTATTATTTTTCAGCTGCAGGAGACTCCTAAACATAGGACCGCTGCAGGGGGACTGGTGCTGGAGTGCCGACCAGCTGCTTTGCCCGTTCTGCTCAGACCTCTGCCTCCAGCAATCGTGGCAGTTTTTAATTTGCTTCCCATGCAAACAGCACGAAGTGAGGTGGGGGGTGAACAGTGAAGGAACATGCCCCACATACACCTGCCATCCACCTGGAATGGCCTCGCGGAGGCTGCTCCCACAAATCATAGCTTGTGTGCCCCTGCTCTTAGTGATGGCCGCAAAGAGTGGCCACAAACAAACTCTTGCCAATCCTTGCCCTGTCGACATGGGGGAAGGGGTACTGGTGCTGGAGCTCCAAGCAGTGGCCAGTTTGGGCTGTCTGCGCAGCCATGAAGCAGGATCTGCATGGCCGGTTCTTGCCTGCAGCATTGCCAGTGAGGAACAGGTCAGAGCCGCTGCTGCCCGAGATTAGCAGGCCAGATTCAGTGAGCCGGACTCATCGCTGCCACTCGGGAGAAGAGACAGTGGAGACGCTGTGAGAGAGCCCATTTCTGACGTTCTTCTCCTCCTGAGCAGCAGCATATTCAGCTCCCCAAATCAGGCTTGGTGATCTCGGCCTGTGAGAGGGAGTGGCAGGTGGGGAGGGGTGGGGAGGCAGAGAAGTGAGAATTCTGCCACTCACCCAAACCCCAGATCTCCTGTTTGCCCTGCAGGCTCTTCAAGAGGGAGGCAATCGAGCTTTTGCAATCCAAGCCAGCACTTCTTCTTCTGCTTCTCTTTCCTCCCCCCTGGAGTCAAAGCAGAGAACAAAAGGATGTCTGGAAAGAGTTTAAAAGAGAGAATCTCAAGTTACACACCACTGGGGTGGCTGAGGTTTCTTCTTCTGCTCCCCTTTTCTCCCTTCCCCCAGTGGTGTATAACCTGAGAACCAGCACCTTGGATGGCAGGTGTGCGTGGGGCATGTTCCCCCACCATTCACCCCCCCCTCTGCCTTACCTCCTCACCTCATGCTGTTTGCATAGCAGCTACACATGCATATAAGTTTTTTGAGGGGGTATTTGGGGGGGGCAATTATACCGCGTACCCTTGAAAGCCCAATTGGGCTTATTATCGGGACATGTCTTATTTTCGGGGAAACATAGTATCCATTGTGATAAATTGATATTCTAAACATTGCCTTAAACAAGCAAGGGTTACCTTGAAGCATTAACTTTGTTTATTAAGCTTTGTTTAAGTTTTATAGAGATTTCTTTTAATTTTCTAGTAATAGTCAGTTCACAAATAAACTTAAACATAAGATTGTGCAATAAATCTAAAATAGTGAAAAGAATCAACTACCAAACTACTACTATATTGAACTGCATACCTCACACAGCAAACATCAATGCCACATAATTGACCATATTGAATAACAGCAAGATTAGTATACTTGCACTTTTTACTATATATGTATGTTTACTATATATGTATGTATCTACTATATATGTATGTTCCTTTTTTGAAAAGCAGCAGAGTTGAAAAGACTATCCCATAAGCAATAAAAAAGACATCTCTGATATAGGTGCAAAACCAAAATCAAATCAATCTTTGTAAATATAGAAATCATAACCTGGAAGAAAAATAGCCTTGGGGCAAATTTTCCTGGTTATTTTATTAATTAAAATAAAATGTTCATATGTGCAAACTGAAAACTGCAGGTAGCCACATAATAGGTGTAAAAATATCACAATACTACAGGTTTATTAAATTAGGGCTTTTCAAACTGTGTTCTGTGAGCCTTAAGGTTCCCTGAGAATTTGATGGGTACTATGACAGATTAAGAGGAAAGAAAGTTTATCTGAATGCATCCAGGAGCACCCACAGCAATTTTTCTAAGATATGAGGATTTTCTTCTTTTGAAAATTCCCATAACTACCATTAGGGGAATCAGAAGTTCTGGAGGTATACACATACATTAACAGGTTCCATACTTCAGGAAAGTTTGAAAACCCTTATATTAAGCAGAACACAAATTCAAAGGCAAATAATTTCTACCAAGATGTGGCTCTCCAAGATGTGGCTCTCCTAAATTATTTCTCTCTGCTTTTTTTATGATAGTCTTACTTTTAGAATGAAACAATATTTATATTGGGTTAATGACTAATAATCAGAATGCAAACGTTCTATTCTACATGTGTCAAGCAAGCTACCTCTCATGTTATTTTGAGGCACCTGTTTGGTAATTCACCACAACAATACGCTATTATGCCCATTTTTACCTCTTAAATTCCCACTTTTACTTTTGTCATCACTCAAACATTTAGTTACTTTATGGTGGCTTTGCACCTAATATTCAAATTGAACTAAACTGAAAAAACAGTCTTGATACTAAGGGAATTGTAGTTTTACACAAAAGTATTTATGATGGTATATGTTTTTGGTTTATTTTAAGATTGTTCACTGCCCAGAGCTACTTGCTGACATGGGCAGCCATACAAATATGGTTTTTTGATTAACAAATAAATAACAAAATAAAACTCAAAATGTCTGTCCAAAAACTCTGAACCTCTCACTAAAATACAATTTTCAATGTTCTTGAGAAAAAGTCAGAATAGATAACCTTGATGTAAACTTAGCTGGCAGACACAGTGCAATTATTTACTCTGCAATCCCACTGAAGAAAAATATCACTGCTAACTTTTGATTCATGTACAAATAAAAATCTAGAAATAGATAAGAGAATAAGAATCTCCAGCACAATCATATTGCATTTACTTGCCTTAGTAAAACTGCAAAAAATGGAGAGCTATTTGTAGGCCTTAATTAAAGACAATGATATTTCACTATTTAAAAAGAAAATATGAACCAACTCATGTGAAAGCTAGGGAAGAACATCTGAAGGCATGTATAATGTTCTAAAGTACAGAAATTATAGTTAAATGTGTGGCAGAAAGTGGACTGGGTGTGACAGAACCTGGAAGAGCAACTGGCGATGACGCGCATGCCCACAGAGGATTCATCATTGTCTGTATGCGGATTCATCATTGTCTCGAATGAGACTAATCAGTGTTGTATCATCTGCAAATTTCAATAGTTTAACAGATGTATCGTTTGAGATGCAGTCATTGGTATATAGAGAGAAGAGAAATGGAAAAAGCACACATCCTTGGGGGGGGGGGGGGTTGTGCTAATTGTACAGGTACCTGATGTGATTTTGCTTAGCTTCACCTGCTGCTTCTTATCTGTTGGAAGCTTGTGATCCACTTGCAAGTGTGTTCAGGTACCGTTAGCTGATTTAGTTTAGTTAGAAGAATATCTGGTATGATGGTATTGAATGCTGAACTAAAGTCTACAAAGAGGACCCTTGCGTAGGTCTTTAGAGATTCAAGATATTGTAGGATGTAGTGCAGAGTCATATTAACAGCATCATCTGTTGATCTATTTGCTCGATATGCAAATTGCAGGGGGTCTAACAGCAGATCCGTGATGGTTTTCAAGTGGGGCAGCACCAGTCTTTTAAAAGTTTTCATAACTACAGATGTTAGAGAACTGGTTTGTAGTCATTCAGTTCCTTGATGGTGGGCTTCTTCGGCACTGGAATGATAGTGAAGCATTTGAAACAAGAAGGAACATGGCACATCTCTAGCGATTTATTGAAGATAAGGGTGAAGATGGGGGCCAATTGGTCAGCACAGACTTTTAAGCAAGGAGTTATCTTGTCTTGACCTGGTGCTTTTCCTGGCTTTTGTCTGTGAAATAGATACTGCACTTTACAGCTAGTCCTCAACTTACAACCATTTGTTTAGTGACAGTTCAAAGTTACAACAGTGCAGAAGTGACTTATGACAGTTTTTCACACTTACAATAGTTACAACATCTTCATGGTCACTTGATCAAAATTCAGATGTTTGGCAACAGATTCATATTTATGACGGTTCCTATGTCCTGGGGTCATGTGAACATTGAAACTTTCTGACAATCAAAGTCAATGGAGAACCCAGATTCACTTAACAACCATTTTACTAACTTAACAACTGCAGTGATTAAATGAGGCAAAAAAGGTCATAAAATGAAGCAAAAGTCACTTAAGAACAGAAATTTTGGGCCCAATTCTGGTCTTAAATTGAGGACTACATGTAATGCTACCAAATGTTATCAGCATGTAGCTAAAGCTATAAATTATAAATATATAATTAATCAAATATCACAGTAGTTCTATTTCTATATTGCTACAATTTGTAACTTTAGTCTTCTGGATCTACTGTGTCAATTTGAAAATTGAATTGTTTATTCAGCTTTAATAGGTGAATATACTTAGCAATAGGTGAATATACTACAGTGCTCCAATCCATACCTCTATGCACATATTCACCAACATAGGAACCATTTTGTTCCAGAACATTCTAATTCAGCAATTATAGGGCAAGCATGCAAAACCACAGCACCTGTCATTGTTAAAAATGCAACAAAATAAGGTTTTTAAAAGAGAAACTGTTTGTTTCCACGGTATATTTCTTCAGGTATTTTCATACACACATTGGCAAACATCTTTCATCAATCAAACTTTGTGGTGACTGCCATCCCCTCCCCAACTAACTATATTCTATACCAGGAGTGTGCAACCTTAAAACACTCATTTGGACCCATTTCCCACAGAAACAAAAACACCAGGAGCCACAAAACCTGGGTGGGCCTGGCCAATTCGAGGTCACTCACACCCACCCAATCAGATGAACGCCCCCCAGCCATTCCTACCCAGCTTTTGTGGCTTCTGGTATTTTCTTTTCTCTGGGAAACATGTCTCTCTTTTTTCCTCCCCTCTTTCTCTCTCATCGCTCTCTTACTATTTCTCTACTCTCTCATCTCTCTCTCTATTTCTCTCTATCTCTTTCCCCCTCTGACTCTCTCACTCTCATATCTTTGTCCCTCCCTCCCTTTCTTTTTCTTTCATCTCTCCCTTCCTCTTCTCTCTCCCTCTCATCTCTCTCTCTCTTTTTTCTCCCTCTGTCTCTTTCTCTCTCTCATGTGTGTGTTTATTCCCTCTTGAATCATTTCAAGAGGGAATAAACAGGCGAGAGTTGGTTTATTTGTTTTGCTAATGTTGCTCTTTCTTCTTCTTTGGGTGCTTTTTATCATATGATTTAAATCAAGAATCATTTCAGGTTCCCAGATAAACAAAGCTCTTTCATCTCCCTGCTGTGGCTTCCTGTCAGCTGAACCCACCACTGGCTGTCCCAGCCCCTCACCCTTCCCTCCCCGCCACTCCTTGCCTGAGAAAGTAAGGGCAGCCATGGCAGATGGAGACTTGCTCCATATTCCAGAGCAGGAGAGAAGTGCCCCTATACTTCCCTCTTCTTCCGGCCCTTGTTGGTGTTGCACGCACTTTAGTCACTCAGGGAGATACGTGACTTTCTCTCCACCCTGAGACACCGACCTGGCCTGGCTGCAGCCATTGCTCCACATCGTAATGGGCTCTAGGAGGAGGAGGGGATGCTGTCTCCCCCCATTGTGAAGCGCACTAAATTTAAGTGTGCTGCGCAAGGCGCTGCAAGAGCAACAGGCAGGCCATGGAGATGGCGAGACCAGCGGCATCAGCTGCAGCTGGGACAGGCCAGTGTCTTGGGGCGGAAGGCAAGTTGCATGTCTCCCTGAATGACCAAGGTGTGCTCAGCACCAACAAGGGCCAGAAGAAGAAGGAAGTATAGGGCAGCTTCTCTCCCATTGTGGAATATGGAGTGAGTCTCCATCCACCACCGTCGCCCTTACCTACTCAGGTGAGGAGTGACTGGGAGGGGTGGGTGAGGAGCGGGACCAACCAGTAGTGGGTTCAGCCGACAGGGAGCTGCAGCAGGGGGATGAAAGAGCCACATGCAGCTCCGGAGCCGCGGGTTGCCAACACCCGTTCTATACTCTGTTTTGTATCTTCTCTGATAGTTTTATGCCTGTGAAATGTGCAGATTTTGCAAGCAATGAATTTAAATGCATTTAAATTCAAACCTTTATGGTCAGTGCATAACATATATACAATGAGATTGGTTGAGTTCCCTCAGTGCACCCCCCCCCCAATACAAAACAACTTGCAGCGAAGACAGAAAATCCCTAACACAATAAATCATATTTAAAAACACCCAGTCCTATTGCACCAGTGTGAACATGTTAAATGCGCCAGCCCTGAAAGTCCATCATATTACATAGTTATGATGTTACTTCACATTCAGGAGTCTTACAGCCCATGTAAGACTCCAGCCCATGTTCTTCAGCCTGTTTGTGCGGCTGGCTAGCTTCTATATCTCCTTCCCGATGGTAGGAGAATAAAGAAGTGAGTAGTCCCTGAGGATTTTCCTCACTCTTCTAAGGCAGTGAGCCCTAGCGATCTCATCTAGTGGTATCAGGCAACAGCCCACGATGTTTTGTGCTGTGCTCACCACCCTCTGTAATGTTTTCCTATCCACGGCTGTCAGACTGGCATGCCAAACCATGATGCAATAAGTGAGGACGCTTTATATTGTGGACCAATAAAAGGAAATCATCAATTGTTGTTCACCTTGCTTATACGCAAGACCCTAAGGAAATTCAGTCTTTGTTGGGCTTTCCTGGCCATCTGAATCATGTTATTTTTCCAGGTGAGGTCTTCGCTGAGATGGACTCCCAGGAAATTAAAGGAGGAGTAAAGTGGGGCAGGTTCCTCTCTCTTTCTCCGGAAGTCCAACACCATCTCCTTGTTCTTGCTGATGTTCAGGTGCAGGTTGTTTTTTAAGCACCATATGGATAGTTGTTGAATCTCACCCCTATACACTGTTTCATCTCCACTTATTTATCTATTTATCATAGAATTCTATTTATCATAGAATTTTACTATGAACCAAAATTAAAATTCTGAAAAACAAAATCATGAAAAAAAACTCTAACCTCTACCTTCACTGGAGACAGAGTCATGTTAGTTTTGTTAAACTTTTCAACTTGTAGAAAAACCAGGAAGAATTTTTGCTAAAACAAACTGGATGCAGGCTCCATCTAATTTTTTTTTCTATTGGCATCCAATCTGTTCAATGTCTCCAAGACATGCTTATTATACCCATTTTCTAGAACAGGTTATAGAGCAGAAATGAACAAGCTTTTAAGAAAGACGGACTCCAGATAACTTTCATCTTTTTTGAGGGGGGGATGGGAGGCTGAGCAATAATGGGAGCAATAATGGGAGTCAATAATGAAGAGTGCACATGCACAGATTTTTTGTGTTTCTTTCTTGTATTTCAAAAATCAGATTGAGTTTCTTTGTCATTGCTATACTAAATCTGTTTTAGAGCTTAAGCTATTATTCCTGTAGCAGTTTCCACGTCAAAATGATTATACTATGCTATTAATTTTCAGCAAGTGGACCAAAAATACCTCAGTATGATACAAAAAGGTTGTGAACCACCCTGATTTATCCCCATTCACCCAACCATAAACCATAAACATTTTCTATGTAAGTAAGATCAAAGTAGTTTGATCTTACACAGAAATATATCCTTCTAGTTTTTCTATGACCGGGTCATCCTGATGGTGTAAATACAATCAACCAGTCCCATCAACATATTTTGTTAGTTATCACCACAATAGAATAACCTTCTCCTGCTGCACTTCATTCAATTGTTTTAATGCTAGACTGTTCATCATCATGAATACTGACCATTTGAGTAATATTTCACATTTTATTCTTCGTGAGTACATAGATTTAAAAAATATTACGTAGTATCACTGAAACTTAAAAAAGATGAAATGGTCTTTCTGGGTCTCCATGTTTTTCTACTGTATACTTCCTAAAGATAAATGACATGTGAATAATTTAACGTAGTATTTAGAATCCAATCACAAAAAAATAATGATAAAATAAATTTACTAATAATGATTAGTAAATTTATAAGGCCATACACTCATCAAAAACTCCGGCTTTAAAAGAGTTAATATTTTCCTTATAAAACAAGTGATTTTGTCTTAACCAAGAGCAAATAGGTCTCTGAGAGATAGTGGCTATTAACTCATTAATCTGGTTTCTCTTGTCTACTATACTTAGTATTTGCTAACCATATTGAGCATTTGGCTATCCTTAACTTCATTTTGGACTCAGCAAGTTGCAGTCCAGGCAAAGCACTCACAAGACTAATTATTGGCAAAAAGTCTCATTGACACACCCATTCTTGTACATTCTTGAATTTTCTCCTTGCAAATCAAACTCTCTACATTTGAAAATGTGTAGATTATATACTCTGTATACAATACAGATTTATTTATTTAGCATATGGTTAATTCTACAATATTGAATTAACAATTTACTGTTTGGTCCTCCTAATGTGTATAGCTAGATCCTATTGAATGTATAGGATCTATATAATCCTCTAAATGTCTAAATGTAAGTGTGACCAAATTCTATAAAGCTTTTTCTCAAGGAGTAGATGTTTCCAGTGAGCTTTGGCAACATAATTTTCCTGAGAATAAATACAATGAATTTAATGAAATTCATATTTGCGTAGATATATATAAGATTGCACTATTTCATAAGCCCTACTGAATGGATGGGCAGAGTTTGTGGAATCTCCTTTGTGTCTGTTCCCCAGCCACATTTCAGCATTAGTCTGTTAGAGGCAAGTGCACAATTGTAGGATTTTTTTTTTTAATAGGAGGGGGTAGGCACATAGATAGAATTAAAAGAGCAGGGCACATTAAAATGCACCTCCATCTAAATACTTGTCCCCATAGTAAAACTAAACTCAGAAACATTCACACAAAACATACATTCCTGGTTTCCCTTCATGTTTTCTTTATTTTAGTATCCAAATTTTTGCAAAGTATGGTTGCAGTTGTTGATTTTATGAAAAACAGTAAATAAGAAATTCTTGATAATGTTTATCTTAAATCACTAGGAACTGTACTAGGCAATGTTGATTTATATTCATCAATTATGTATTGAAAATGCTTTTTATTAATTTTTATCTACTTATAGTAAGCTTCTATGGTTTATGACAAATCAAGAGAGAGTGATCCTTGGTCATCCACATTCCTTCTATTTCCTTGAAATGGAAGCTAGCTCTGGTACTATACCCCTTTGATTCTCTTTTCTACCAGAAAATAAAAATGGAATATGTATGTATGTATGTATGTATGTATGTATGTATGTATGTATGTATGTATGTATGTATGAATGTATGAATGAATGAAAGGCCCAATCTACTTATTCAATGAAATTATCTCTGTACATTTTGTAAAACTTTAGCGTTTGCCAAACAACAAAACTACCACCCCTTTGGTTTTCTTTTACTTAATTCTTACATTATTTATAGCTTAAACCTATTAGGAGGTCATTACAATATTCGTTTTAAAATCTAGGTATACCACACCGATTTTCCAAGGCAGGCTATTAGCGATCTCCTTCCCCGTCTCACAGACAGCAAAAAAGCCACCAGCACAACTGTGCAGATTCATAGTCGCCGAAGTAGCCTTTATCCTCTGGGTCGGGAAAAGCACAGGAATGCATCGGTGCCTTCAAATTCAAGAGATGGCGAACTGACTCACCTGTCTACAGCCGCGCAGCGGTGGGCGGTGGCAGCTGCAGACCATGGGAATCCCTGTCCGGCGGCGACACCCGGCGTTTGTGAGTCTGGCCGCCAGAGATCATCCAGGGGAGGGGTCTGTCTGTCATATTCCAGACCCTACCATTCCATCCTTGCTTACGGGGGAAGGGAGAGGTGGCGTGCTGGGCGATCAAGTGACAGCATTGCGGCCTACACTGCAGAACCGGGTGGTTCCCAGCGGGGAGGGGGACGAGGCAGAAGAGCTCGAAGAACCCTCATCCCCGGAACGCCCTGAATCTGGAACAATACCCCCCGCCCCGCCTTATTAGCATTCGAGAACAGAGCGGGCGTCGGCGGCTGACTAAGCGGCTGTCCGCTTGGCTGATTCTTCGTTTTCATTGTGCGATCGACGGACCTTCCACTCCTTTTCCCCGGTATTCTTGTGCCCAAGAGAAAAGCCTGGGATCCGGATGTTATTTCTATAGGCTGGGGGTGGAGATAATCGCCACGAGTTGTTCATGCATAGACTTCCCCGATGCGGCATGCAGACCAATGGAGAGAGAGGCCCAGAGATCCGGAGAGGAACGGATAATAGGGGCGTGTTGTGGAAGGATGCCACGCGCGTGTTAGAGTCTTCTCTCCCTTTCAGTCGAACAACTTTCAGGAGAACAAAAACCCACCTTTTCGTTGCCAAAGGAGCAGTGCACGCACCTCATCCCCTGAATATGTAGTTCGCCAAATATGTAGTCATATTTGAAAACTAAATTACGCGGGGAAAGAAAGCAAACAGAAGCCCGTGCTCTGTTCCGTGAGCGGTTGGGAAATGGGGCGTGGTCGTGATGCTTCTGTGTTTCGAATGTATTGGGTGCCAGCCCGGGGTCTTACGCACTTACGTGTCCTTTAGAAGCAACCTTAATTGATCTCCTAGCTTTCTCCAGAGTAGGGACGCATGAATTGAAGCTAAATATCTCTTTCATAGACAATTACTCTGCAGCAGCATTTCCAAAGCGTGCGACACTGCCCTCCTCGGACGAACTGGAGAACGTATATATCCATATGCGTGCCTTGTGCATTTTATGCATTGGTTGGTCTGCAGTTTCCGGGGAAAAAAGCAATCTGCCTTTCATCCATCAATGTTCTCGCATTGGCTTGAATTCATAACTAGGCTTAAAAATAATTCCGATTTTTCCTTTAGGAGATTTATTTTCCTAGAGAGGATAGAAATTGACTTTTCCCTCAAATCTTTGTCCACAAATCAATAAAGCATGTTACTCTCCCAAAGAAAGTGACAATGTGAAGAGCAATCCATAGCTAATAAATACGGAAACTATGCGGATCTATTGGAATATCGCACTTTAAAGCTGGTCATTGAAGACTTGCAAATTACAAGCCTAAAACTCAGCCCCAAGTATTCAAGTTGAAAGTAGGACGTTAGTTCTTAGTTATCACTATGCTTAAGAGATTCCTGTAGTGATTAATTTTTAATATACTAAATTTAATCCTGGGTGGAGTGTGGAAATTTCAGTGTTCTTGCGTCAAATTAAATCAGAAACTACTCGGAAGTTCCTTTCCTACTTTGGGTAAGCTGAGGAGGGAAGAAGTTACAGACTTTTGCCCCAAGTAAGATTTAAATCGAGGAATCGTGAAGTGAAAGTATAATTGCACTGAAAAACTAGATTTGGAGGGTATCCCATCCTGTAAAAATTACAGTAATTCTTATCCTGGCAAAGGGGTCACAGTAAAAAACAAAAACAAAAAACCAAACCTGGATATATAATACATACCCAATAATTCCAGCATATTCAGATACTAGGCGCTGGCTGTACATCGGTTAAATTTCCACAATAGGCTTCATTAAAATGTGATCTGCTGGTTTGCAGTCATTGTCTTCGTGCCCATCCAGCCTGTGTAAGGTTAGTATATGAGGCAGTGTGTTTTGCAACGCAGGCAGCTGGTTAATTCGGGTCACCACGATTCAGTTAACCATGTGGTGTAAATATAACCGCTGACTGCCTACGGAGCTTGCCTTCAGGCCTGTAATTTATCATTTTCTCAGTGCATAATTTAGAAATTTAAGTAGGAAAATATTGTAGAGCGTTTGTGCTGACCGACCCTAAATCTCTCATGCATCCAATGCACATCCAGTGAGATTACACATAGTATTGGAGTTAGGCCGCGTGATCTTGCTCAACATAAGGAATCCGAGGCGGTTTTGGATTATGAAAATTCGTGGGCGAAGAATTACATTGGAACTAAAATGCCACAGAGGCCTCATCAGCTAACAGAGCTGCGAAACCGTCCAAGCGAACCAATGGGCGACGAAGGTCGCCGGAATCAAGAAAATCGCCCTCCTTTCTTAGTATCTTACCTAGGGCTATAACGAACCAGGAAATAGGAACAGAGGGCTGAGATTTGTCAGGGTTCAATGGGCGGCGATCCCGAGTCCCACTGGTTAGCCATTCTCCTGCCATTGCTCTCTCTTCTTGAGCAGCTATGTCGTTTGCAATCATCAAATCAGAAATTGCTACGCCGGGTATGGCTGGTGATGTCTCTGTGTTGCGGGTGACCTCTAAAAGCGAGTACAACGCGACAGGGCGGACCTGAGAGGAACCAGGAGTTCTTCTCAATTGGGGAAGGGAGAGCAAGAGTGCGCTGGTCTGTTACCCTTGCCCTGTTGAGATTCGGACTCGAGGAAGATTCAGGGAGAAAGATCAACATGAAAAGCAATTAGCACGAGAAGGAATTCGTCGAAGTTGCGAACTGAAAGGCCGAAAGAGATATTTGACTATTAATCACCCATAAAAATAGTGGGTTCCTGTATGAAGAAAATCGGAGCGGAATGAAATGACATTTAAACGTAGAGTGTCGCTCGCTCGCTGCCTGCCTCCCTATCCTCAGTTTCAGGAGATTTTGTTAAGTCTCAGAAATGGAATAAAACTATCCAGAAATATGTCTCCCATCCAGGTCCCCCCGAATTTAATAGGTATTATAGCAGAATTCACCTCTCCTACTGAAGATATTTCTACATATATATTACACAAAGAGATGATTTTAATATCACAAAGTATTGTGATAAAGGTTGCTAAATGTATAAACCCGTTTTAAGAACAATTAGACTTATTGGGTGCTAGTACCCTATGTTGAAGAATCAATATTTAACACCACTTTTTAAAAGAATAAAATCCTAAATTCATTGCCAGGAATTATGACCTTTTCCAGACAACAGATATTTTTCCTTTTTTTAGAAAATGGAAGTATATTTTCTTATGACTGTTAAAAGATCAAACAGTACAAAGAAAATTCATTGAGCACAATATTCCTAGTCAGTTTGAAATCATCTCCTATATTGAAGCAACATATTTGATGAATGAACATGTTTCATTTGGGCAATATGATCATAAATGAACATATTTCATTTGGGCAATTTCAAAGGAACTTCCTATTGCGACAATCCCAAAAATCAAATATTTAGATCACTGCATATAAATGAAAAACTCGGGATTTAATATGATTATTTTTAACAATTTGAGACCTTAGTGCTCTCAAAAAGAGGAGAAAGGGAAGATGTAAGAGTCGAGATTTCATTAAAAATTTTAAAAATGCTGAAATATCTCATGGAAGTAGGAGACTACATTTAAACGAATTTCTGTGGAATTGACTAGACGTGCTTTCACTTCGAATGAAATCAGGAATCGAAGACGAGTTAGTGTTGATGATTGAGAAAATCCGAGAAAATTGGATTGTCTCACCATTCAGTTGAACAGCCTTTGCAGCATAGTACAACCTCGTCATTTTTTACTAGAACTGATATGAAAAGTAGCGATTTTCGAAACTATGGACTATCATTTTTTGTTTGTGCATGACAAACTGCAAAAATCAACTTGATGGATAATATATTGAAGAGGAAGATTGGTATGGTTCGCTTTAAACAGACTGTTTGGTGTCGCAGTGATTAAGGCGCTGAAGAGTCTGGATTTCAAGCCCCAGTCCTGGATATTTTTCTGAGTGAGTTTGGACCAATCAGAACCTCTCAGCCCAACCTACCTTAGAGGGTTGTGGTGGTGAGAATAAATCCCTCTATTTATAAAACAGACTCTAGACTGCAAATCAAAAGTTAGAATTTAATTTTGCCCCTTCTGGAAATTTTGCCCCACCTCTTACTTGAATAACAACAAGAGATTGGCTTTGACCATGTACCTTGTAAAATTATACTACCCACATGCAATTGCCCAGAGAGAGACTTTCCTTATAGCTTACAAAATGAGAAGGGAAAAAAAATCAGAAACAACCATTCAAAAGCTTCGGATTTTAAAAATATGACCCACAGAATGTTGCCTGAACCATAGACTTGCACGTGCTCCTTGGTAGGAACCTGGCTCCTTTTAGTTTGGCATTTAAAGCTTAAGACCGAAGGAACCATTGGATGTGTCGTGTATATATACCATTTTAAGAAAACTTCCACAGTTTTCATGAGCTTGCAAAATGAAAAGAAAAAAAAAACCAATGACGGAATGCAGACGTTAAAATAAGATTATGTTCAAATGCTGATTTAGTCACACAGTGGTTATGCAGATTACCCTATTGTTTTTCGTGAAACAATTCATTTCGGAATGCTCTAAAGGAGAAATATTTATAAAACCAACGATACAGACCTTAAAAGCAGCAGTCAGCCATTGTATCATACTGACAGTTCCAAAAGAGAAAAAACGAAGGAGTAAGAAAGTACAATATGCAACAAGAGCTGTTCGAATAGTTTTGAATTTTGGTTTTCTTTTTAAATTTTAATTTATAACCTCATCACCCCTACTAAAATTGCTCTGATTATTAAACTAGTACTAAAACGTTAATTCGAAGTTTCCCGCAGAAGTTTTCTTACTTCATCCAGGCCAAAGTTTTATATTTAAATGTGTTTTTCCCATCCTCACTTAGCATCGGAAATCCTCTTCTTTTCCTTGGGGAAATGTATACAGGACCACAGCCGGTTTGCTTTAACTATATAGGAGGGGGTCACTGTTCTCTAATCGCCGCCCTCCTGGAGAACCGTCGAGAAAATTCCCCCGCGTTGATTTTGGGAAGGATCAGAGCTTGTAACGCCAATCGGATTTACAAAAGGAATCGCTAATAAAAAACAACCCATCGGCGGCAGAGGTGAAAGAGACGCCACCTCGACTAGTGCCGTTTATTACAAGTTGGCTGCCTTCCTGTCAAGCCTTTGCAGCTTCATCAGATAGTAGGACATCGGGAAAGGCGGTTTCCGTTCATCTCCGGACCCCAACGAATGGGGGAGCAGAAACTTTGGGAAACGGAGGCAGATCACAGTGGAGTTAGGTGGAAGAAGACTAGGCAAGATAATAATCCTCCTCCTCCTCCTCCTCCTACAACACCTTAACAGTTCCTAAGTCCTTGGTTAGGACTCCAGCTGCTGAGCTATTAACCAACCTCAAAGGCTGTGAATCTCACTAAAGATTATATTATTATTATTATTATTATTATTATTATTATTATTATTATTATTATTATTATTATTATTATTATTATTATTATTATTTTGTCAAAAACCGAAATGTACAATTTATTGACATCACAGTACCAGGAGATGCCAGAGACGAAGAAAAATAACGGGAAAAAAATCATGAAATATCGTGAACTGTCCCTTGAAATTACACGGTTATGGATGAAACATATAACAGTGATACCCATTGTCATTGGGGCACTTGGTACCATGTCCAAGAATTTTCTAACATGAACAAATTGCAGCTTCCTGCAATAACACCAGCAGAACTGCAAAAAACTGCGCTACTTAGAACATCATACATCTTAAGAAGGTACTTGGTTGCAACCCGTATCAACCATTAGCATCAGTCAATGGTATTTGTGATACATTTTTTAATGTTCACTTGGCTGAGTTTCATGTTTAATGAATAAAGTAAATAATAATAATAACAAGAACAGCAATAATGATGATGATGATGATGTGTATATGTGCAGATTTTTAAGACAGAAGATCAAAACATTTCTGCTGAAAGGATTCTGGGGAGAAAGGAAAAGTATGAAAAAAATGCTGGAAGATAGAAAGGGCAATTATTTAAAAGACCTCTAAACTAACAGTCTACACTTTATTTAGCCAGTATATGTCTGTCTGCATTAAAATTTTGTTATAGTGATTCTTTGGTTCTAAAATTCAGAGAAAAATAACAAGATGACTGGGCCAACCAAGTCTTATTAAGATGGCAACCCCCATTGGTCCCCATTAGATTCCAGCCAGATTTACAGATTGATTCATTAGTGACATTGCTAGTTACTGTCTACATTAGAAAATAATAAGTTATTTTAGCTGGAACAGGGAAGAGTAATAGGCTAGATCAGGGAACACACTTCTAACAAAACTCTCTGTAATGCACCATTCATCAACCCAATCTAATAGTAAGGTTGCTGTGTGTGTGTGTGTGTGTGTGTGTGTGTGTGTGTGTGAAAGAGAGACAGAGACAGAGGGGAGAGAAGGGGAGGGAGGAAGGGGAAGAGGAGAGAGGGAGGGAGAGGGAAAGACAGACAAAGAGAAAGGGAGTGGGGAGAGAGAGAGAGAGAGGATGTGTGAAAGAGATTCACTTCCCTACATAAGAAGGAAGACACATTGGCTCCCTTCCTATAATGTCTCCCAAAAGATATGAAGGTCCAGAACCGAAGCATTTCTTTCCAAACTCACAACTGTAAAACCAACACTCTTTCATTCTATCAATGCTCACTGCATTAACACTAGTAATTTTGACATTTTAATGTATTTATTTATTTTTATATTGCCTTTATTATTTCTTTGTAACTCTAGACAATGAACATAATACTCCTTCCTCCTTCAGTTTCCCTAAAACAACAATCCTGTGAGGTAGGTTGGGTTTAGATAGAGTTACTGACCCAAAGTCATCTAGCTGGCTTTCATGCCTGAGGCAGAACTTAGTCTCCTGGTTCCATGCTCCAGACTATAATAAGAAAAGAGCTACCAGTACATATTAATTCAATGGACTCATTTTCAGAATATGAATCCTTGTGTAGCCACAAAGGTACCAGTGATATATATAAGTGGGAAGCAAATCCCTGGATTAAGTTCAATCTTAAAAGAAAGAAATATAAACCCAAGGAAATAATTATTATCAGATGGTTCTGAAAGTCTGCTGAAAAATTGTAGAAAAGAGGAATGAAGTGGTGCGCCCTGGAAAAAAAAACCACAGGTGATTGGCTGACACTTTGAACAGGGCAATTGTCATATCAACTTTTGATTGCAATTCTCACATCTTTGTCTCAGGGCTCCTTGTCAGTCTTGTCAGATGTTGCTGAATTATAACTCCCAGAAAAAGGGACAGCCAATGTAATTAATAGTTAGAATGCTGGGGGGATGTAGTTCAACCAACTCTGAAAGCTCATAAGTCTCATCATCAAAGTACCGTGAGATACCGCAGACATTCTAGCTGAATCCAGAAATAAATCATCTCTATCGTTACTTGAATTGTGCCCTGTTGATACTGTTTTAGGCCATTTCTTTGCTTCCTTCCCTACCTATTCCCATCAATTTGCTACTCAAATCAATGATCTCTGAACCATTACATAATCTTACCTGAGGATGTCATTATAATTTTACATATTGTACTTACTGATCTTTTTTTCATGACTAATCAAAAATGATGTTTTCATCAGCATGTAAGTGCTAAGGCAATAAGAAGATGTTGGCAAATATACAATGCCTCTCTTTGCCAGCAGTGAAAAGAGTGATGAAAGCCAAACAATTAAAAAGAACAAAAGCCTGTTCAAAAAAATGTTTTGAGATCTTTATTTCCTTTTGGATTGTTAAATTTATTTTATGTTTGACTATATTCCATTCCTCTTTTATTTATTTTTTTATTTTGGGGATATTCCTGTAATTTTCTTTCTAACTTTTTAAGTTCTCCCTGTAGTTTTCTTGTTGACATTTCCTTTCCTTCTTCTTCCTTGAATTATAAGCCATCGTCAGTCTGTGGATGTATGCCTTCAGCGTGTCCCAAAGATTTGGTACTGATGTACCTTCTTTTTTATTCACACTGAAGAATATCTTTGACTCCTTTTCCAACATGTTTGTATTCCTGGACAGAAGCAATAATCACCCTTATTCCTAAAGAGGATACAGATCATCAACAAATATAGAACTACAGACCAATTTCATTGTTAAATATTGATTACAAGATATTTATGTCAATCATAGCTGAAAGAACAAAAAAAACCTTGAACAAATATATACATTCAGATCAAAACGGTTTCCTGCCAGGTCGACAAATTAAAAACAATACAAGAACAATAATAAATACCCTAGAGTTTTATGAAGCACATCTGGAAAAACAAACTTCACTGGTTTTCCTTGATGCCCAAAAGGCATTTGATAATTTGAACTGGAAATTTATATTAAATCGAGTGAAATTTATGGAATTTGGGACTAAATTTGAAAATATGATTGGAAAAATTTACACAAAACAAACGGCGAGGGTAACCATGAATGAAGATATGACAGGAAAATTTGATATAACAAAAAGGGCGAGACAAGGATGCCCATTTTGTCCACTTCTATTTATATTAACTTTAGAAACACTTTTGAAGAGAATTAGGATCAACAAATAAAAGGGTTAAAGATAAAGACAGAAGAATATAAGCTTCAGGCTTTTGCCGATGATCTGGTATTTATAGTGGAGGAACCATTAGAATCAGGCCCAAAATTGATTAAAAAAAATGGAAGAATTTGGTGAAGTAGCTGGACTTAAAATTAACAAAAATACATCCAAATTATTACAAAAATCTTACAAAGAAACAAGAGAAGGAATTAGAATGCAGTACAAAAATTCAAATAACCAAGAAAATAAAATACTTAGGGATTTGGTTTATTGCAAGATGCTCCTCAATTAAGGAAGACAATTATGACAAATAACTACTGCAAATTAAAAAAAAATAGATAATTGGAAAAATTTACAAATTTCATTTATGGGAAGGATGGCTACAATCAAAATGAATATTTTGCCCAAAATATTATTTCTTTTCCAGGTTATACCAGTGAAATTAGAGAAGACTTTCTTTGAAGTATTAAATAGAACAATTACCAAATTTATAAGGAAAAAGACCAAGAATTAGATTAAAAACATTGCAAGATACAAAAGATAGAGGAGGAGGAGCACTCCCAGAATGGGAAATATATTATCAAGCATCTTTTATAACCTGGCTGAAAAAAATGGATGGAATTAAGGGACAAAAGAACATTAGTGATTGAAGGACACAATTTGCAAGTGGGATGGCATGCATTCCTTTGGGATGAAAAATACAAAATACATGGTTACTTTAGAAGACACATACTAAGGAATGGATTGCTATGAATTTGGATCAAGATAAAAAAACAATATTACACAAAAATACCAATTTGAATTTCACCTACAGAAACATTAAAACATCCAAATTTAACTGAGTGGGACAAGATAATAAGATACAGAGTAATATATCTCTGTGTCTTATTATCTTGTCCCACTCAGTTAAATGGCTAGAGAAAATAATAGAACAATCTATGAGCGGAAAACCAGAAACATTCTTATTAGGGATATATATGGAAAAATACACCAAGGAAATAAAATATTTGATCTTACATATTATAACAGCTGCCCGTATAGTAGATGCACAAAATTGAAAAAAAGAAAATATACTAACAGAAGAGTTTATTAAAAAAAATCTTAGAATGTGCCGAGATGGATAAATTAACAAAAGAGCTTAAAGAAGAAGAGGATACGGAATATTATATAATCTGGCACAAATGGTATAAATGGCTGGAGAATAGCAATAATGGAAAAGAAAAATAGGAGTGAAATGTGAAGGAAAGAATGAATATGTCAATGTAGAGAAAATATAAAGTTAATATGGGTCTTAATAAATACTTAATAAATTAAAAGAAAGGGACAAGTAGAAACACGAATAATATAAAGGGAAAAGGGAGAAAATATAAATATTAAAAGATCATGACGAAATAGCTTTAAGAGAGTATATATATAAATGTTGTATGTCTTGTAATGTCATTTTATGTTATAATAATAAAAAAATAAAAAATATATATAAAAAAAGAATAAAAGCCTTTAAAAAGGTGCATACATTAAAAAGAATAACATGAATTCGAAAAAATTTTAACCCAATTTTCTTAATTCCTAGAAATAAAAGCAGTAATCTGGCATCAAATTGGAAAAGAAGTCTCTATGTGGATCTATGTTTAGTTTGGTACAATTCATAATCGTAGAGAGCCTCGATTACTCGATAAGGGTAAGGACTAATTTTATCATATATTACTGACTAAGTAAAGGATCAGTAAGAAGGATTGGAAAAGTACTCAGGACCAGCTGTCCCCATTCTCCTTCTACTGCCTTAAAATAGTTGCCTTATCACAAGCCAGCTATGCAAGGGTGCAGTTGAGATAGCATGTTCAAGATTTAATTTAAATCTAAATGTTCTTATTGTTGTAAATGAAAGAAATATTCCTTTATGCAAGTTGTGCATACTAAATGATAGAATTCCGATACTGCTTGCTTGCTTGCTTGCTTTTTCTTTCTTTCTTTCTCTGCTTCCTTTCTCCCTCTCTTTGTTTTGTGTGTTGTACACCACGCTTCTCCAAATAAAGTATGTTCAGTAAAGACACAAGATACATTATATTATTGAAAATAAACAACATATGAGAACAAAATGAACTGTACTCATTGAATCATTGAAGAAGTCTAATAAAAGGAATCTTAATCTGAAATGAGCCCAATCAAACTTTTGGAAGATTATTCCATAACTGGAGACTCTCCTGTTAAAATGACCCCCTCCCCCAAATATCTTTGTAACATAAAACTTACAGCTATAAAACATTCAATGAGCCCCTCCAACTCTTCTTCTGCCTGGGTAGGAATTGTGATGTTTACCATCCTTGTTTGTGAGAATCATGTTCAAACAGGGCTACAAATTTTATTCTTATTTACTCATTTTTTTGCATGCTGGCCAATCTGTTCAGTTTTTAATCAAATGTTACTCTTGCAGTTAGGAAAATATTCACAATGAATGCAATCTCTATATAATCTAGATCCATGATGGCGAACCTATGGCACGGGTGCCACAGGTGGCACACAGAGCCATATCGGTGGGCAGGTGAGCTCAGCTCTGGTCACATGCATGTGCCAGCCAGCTGATTTTTGGGCCCACCAGAAGTCAGGAAACACACAGTTTCCGGCCTCCGGAGAGCCTCTGGGGAGGAGGCCATTTTTGCCCTCCCCAGGATCCTAGAAAGGCTCTGGAGCCTGGGGAGAGCAAAAAACGGG
Source organism: Coluber constrictor foxii (assembly GCA_038048745.1). Classification (NCBI taxonomy): domain Eukaryota; kingdom Metazoa; phylum Chordata; class Lepidosauria; order Squamata; family Colubridae; genus Coluber; species Coluber constrictor. The sequence continues at coordinate 120,638,316 of CM075961.1, read as the reverse complement.
CCTACTGTGCCATCACATGTCAAAAGCAGGGGGAGCACGGTGTGTGTGTGCATAGAATTATGGATGTGGGCACGCGTGCGTGTGACCCCACCACGCTCCCCCAACTTTTGGCATGCAATGGCAAAAAGGTTAGCCATTACTGATCTAGATCATTTATTTTTAGCAGTTTAAGACCGTTTTCCAATATGTTCCTTCTCACTTATTTTCTTTGGCATCTGGGGTGGAAGATGAGCTCTCTGGGTTCCCAAACCTCTTAGGAGTCCTGCCCATGGAGAAAGAACTCATCCCCAGCTTTCCTGTGCTGCAGTAGGAAGGTGTGCAGCAGAAAGGAAAGAAGAGGCTAATAGAAGTGCTTATTATTAGTTGTAGCATCAGCAGGTCTGAGTCCACCAAGAAAGGTCCCTTACCTCCTCAGGTGGTGCTCAAAGTATTTTGCCCTCCACTGCACTGTCATCAAATTCCTGTTTCTCCCAAGACAGTGATCACAGCAAGTTTGTATCTCTTCGCTGCCAGCCAGTGGCAGTTTGCAAACTGCCCAGAGACAGTTTATTCTTAATCCCCTACTTTCACAAGCAGGTAGGAGGAGGAGAAGTAGAAAGTCTAAGATAAAACAGTAGGGTTTTTATTAACAGTAGCATCTCATTGCAGTGCTTCTGAAGCAAGGCTCATTTGGGTGGGGCTATAGTGGAGGAATTGGTTATAGGAGTGGTGGAAATCCTTCCCTCATTCTGTTGAGTAGTCTTCTGAATACTTGCACTGAAAAATCCTGTCTTATAGGACTAGGTAGACTGAATGCATGGACATTAGTGGGCACCTTCCCTTCTTGTGCTATCTTTATACTATTGGTCAACATATAAAGTTTTTTACTAGATTCCATAGCTAAACAATATTGATTGATTGATTGATTGATTGATTGATTCAGACATGTCAAAGTCAAGGCCCACAGGTCAGATTCAGCCCATGATGTGGTTAGATCTGGCCTGTGGGGCTACCCTGGAGATAATAAGGGGCTGGCTTCCACCACCTTGGTCCTGGCCCACACCAGCTGGATGCTGTCTCTGGGTGCGCGTGCAGGAGTGCCTTTTGCTCAACTGATGCTGCTTTGTGCCCTGGCTGAGTCCCACATGGCCCGCTGCCTGTCTGCCTGATGGGTGGCCTGCCAGCCTTGTTCTCCAGAGCCCTCATGCCTGACTCGCCCAAGAACCTTTTCCAAACATGGCACTGAGAAGCTGCCACAGCAGCAGCAGAAGCCACCAGCACCTCTTCTTGTGAGCACTTTCTTTTCACCAGGACGGCACTTGCCCCTATCTTGCCTGCTGCCCCCACATGGGAAAGCCACAGCCACTGCCAGCACTGCCATCTCTCCCCCTCCCCTTGTCCCTTCCTGGGTACAGAGAAAGGAAATGAAATGTGAGGAAGGAAGCAAGCAAGCAAGCAAGCAAGCAAGGAGATGGAAATGAGAAGGAGGGAGGCAGTAAAGGAGGGAGGGAGGGAGATTGGAAGGAGAGGGAAGGCAAGGGTGGGTTCTACTTTACTACCAGTTCGCAATGGAGCCGCGCGTGTGAGCTTCTTAAAAGCTTCTGCACATGCACAGAAGTGTTCTGATGCTGTTGGGGTCAGTGGGCGGAGCCTCCCACCAGTTTTACTACTGGTTCTATAGAACTCATGCGAACTGGGGCAGCCCACCACTGACGGAAGGAGAGTCTGAAGGAAGTCCTGCCTTAGCACTTGGCCACAGCAGCCCTTTGCCCTCTTGTTATCCTCTTGCCCTGGCCTCTCCTGGTGGTCTCCCATCCTATTGCTAAGGATGCTTTGCTTACAAAGCTGGGTCTCCCCGCATGGAGAGGGGGGGCCTCCCTCTGATCTACCCATTTTGCCCTCCCATACCTACACGGGCAACCTGGCCAAAAAGAGTGAGTACAGCAGCAGCAGCCTTGAGGAGGAGGTAAGCCTAACTAGGCACCCCCTCGGGGAAATGGGGCTGAGCTGGGTTGGGCTACAGGGTCCTGGTGCCCTGGGAGCTTGAGGGCTGGGCTGGGCACTTGCCTAGACTGCCCAGGGCTCTGGGCTACCAGCTGGGGGTCTCCATATGGCCTGAGAGGGACAATGAAGCTCTTCTGGTGGACAAGGCTTTTGCACTTGCTCTGGTCTCACCTTCCTTCACTGGAGACATCCAGATTCCCCCTCCCAGCCTTGCCTGACCCCCCCACCCCACCCACCCCCACACACACACAGGAGGCGGGAATGACACTGCTGCATGTGGAAGCATGGACAAGAAAGTTTCCTCTGAGTGCAATTTCCGCTTGACAGATTTCTGAAGAGGAGAAGGGGTGGCAGGGGAGCTGCATGAGGGAAGGCTGCCCCAATAAGCCAGAATCCTTACCACATACTATTTCAAGAACAGGCAGCCTCTTGTTATGTATTGTATATAGTGTATAGTTGTCAGTTGAAGTTCTCATTCTGGTCCACTGTTGAAGCAGGAAAATATTCTCTCCTAATTGGTTGTTTGGCTGATCAGTCTTATATAAAAGGAGTTGTGTCAGCCAGGGAGTGCTGTTGTCTCACAGGCAGTATTGATTAAAGGACTGTTAGAAATCACTCTGGCCTCACCTCATTCTTCACCCAGAACGTAACACTGGCGATGAGGATGGGATCAAATGGAAACTGAGGTTGCAAAGAGCTAATCACTGCGAGCTGATCCACTTAGAGCTGAATCATTGGCGCTGATGCACAGTTACTGTCACTTCATTGACCATAGACTCTTCGGTTTCTTGAAAAATGGCTGCACTACTGCCTTTTGCCCCATATAACCCAGTCTCTGAGACATGGGACTCCTACCTTGCTCGTTTAGACTGCTTCCTCGAAGCCAATGACTTTGCTGAGATCACTGACAAAAGAAAAAGGGCACTTTTCCTAAACCTCTGTGGCCCAGAGATCTTTGAGATGGCCAGGGCTCTCCTCACTCCACTGACTGTTCAGTCTGCACCATGGGACATGCTGCAGAGTAAACTACAGACTCACTATGCACCCAAACCTTTGTGAATGACACATTGGCATGTTTCCATTATCGGAATCAGACTGAAGATGAATCCATCAACAAATATGTTGCTGCCCTTCGAAAGGCAGCCCTGTATTGTGAGTTCAGGGACTTAGATGACACTCTCTTGGACAGAGTATCTGTGGCGTGGGGGACTTCAAGCTACAGTGGCGCCTCCTTGCAAAAACAGACCTCACCTTGCAGAGGGTGTTTGATGAAGCACAAGCAGTCAAGATGTCCAATCAGTCAATGGCTAAAATTCAAAAATCAAACAGTCCACCAGCATTGCAGAAACCAGTCACTAATCAGCAGATGAGGATGAGGATGTCTGTCACCTCAAATGCTCCAAGGGGAGGAATGTGGCCACAGAAAAGAGGCTGCTGCCTTCTCAGTTGTCAAGGAGCTACTATTTTCAAACAGCGTCCTGGTGCAGTACAACAAGAATCTTCCCTTTGTTCTCGCCTGCAACACCTCTCCATTCAGCGTTGGTACTGTTTTAAGCCACCGATTCTCAAATGGAAGAGAGGCCTCAATTGCTTTCTTTTCATGGACCTTGTCATCAGTTAAATGAAACTGCAGCCAGCTGGACAAGGAAGTTTTGGCTGCAGTTGCAGAAGTCAAACGCTTCCATGAATACCTCTACAGCAAACCATTTGATCTTGTGACCAATCATAAGCCACTACTGGGCCTGCTCACCGGGGACTACCAAATGACACAAGTTTTGTCCCCTCACATGATGTGCTGCACTGGGTTCTTAGCTGCATACAGTTACCGCCTCCTGCTTCAGCCGGGTAAGACACTTAGCCATGCCGATGTCCTCAGCTGATGCCTGCTCCTGACTGTTGTGGAGGATCTGGCCCCAGCATCATCTATTTTATTCATTGAAGACCTTCCGTCCGGCCCCAGTACGGCATCAGAGATTGTGGCACACTCTGCCAAGGACAATGTCATCGCCCAAATGCTCAACTGGGTATGGAGGGAGTGGCCAAAGGGGCCAGTCAGCACAGAGTTTCTTCCCTTCCATGCCCAACAACATGAGCTGTCCACTCAATGGGGATGCCTACTCTGGGGGAGTCATGTGGTAGTACCCCAGAGGCTGCAATGACAGTTTTGGAAGTTCTTCATGTAAGCCACCCAGGAATCGTGTGGATGAAGGCACTTGCCTGTTGTCTAATGTCTGATGTCTATGTCTGATGGCCCAACTTAGACAAGACAATCACTGATTGGGTTGTTTTTCCTATTTTACAGGGCTAATCCTGTCAGGAAGGCAGGAAGGAAATATTCTGTCTCTGTTTTGTTTCTAGCCTAATCTTTATCTTTATTGCCCTGCTTAAGTATTTTCAGAAACTGCTTCTCTGGTTAAGCCTTCTTACATTGTAACAACTGTTAACGGTTCTTGAGAGTATGCCCAGACTAGCTGGATCCACCTTTCTGGAGGGCTTTTTTTTTTTTTTGCTGTTACTTTTATTAGAGCCTTGGCTTTTTAAAAAGCTTTTTACACTGCTTGGGGTTTACCTTTGGGGTGTACTTCCAAGAGGCAGGATGCAAGCTTAGCACTCTGTCTAATTTTTTTACTGCCTTTCTTGGGGCATGTGATGTTTCCTTAAATCTGGTCTCAGCCTGTCCACTCCTGCTCTGTGTGGTTCAAAGAAAAGACCAGCAGATAAAGACAATTGCCAGGCTGTAATTGCCAAACACACCCAAAAGACACAACAAGGCAAGTAAACGGGTCAAAATCAGCACTAAGAGCAGCCACTCCTCAACATTATTTATCCACTTAGTCCTGGGTAACCAGTATCTGCCATTCAAAACCACCTCCACATCAGCTGTTCATCAGATTCTTTGTACTTCCTGCCCTGTCGTGGCTCTCTGGTGCTCTGAGATGTCATCAGTAGCCACCAAGCCATGCTGGGGGCTGGAATCCTCTCCAACATCGCTGGGAATCTCCCAATGCTTTGCTGATGGTTTATCGATGCTGGCCTCTCCTCCTCCATCCAAATCGGCCTCCCACCACCGTCTCAGTATCTTTTTCAGTAGCTTCGGCCTTTGCATCTCCCATTCTTCTGCCCCCCCAATTGTGTTGAGTCCCAGCAAGGGCTCGACAGGTGGCTCCCCTCTACCAGGGGTCCACCTGTAACAGAGAAAGCAGAGGGGTTACTGTTGTCGGCGTCGTAACCTGAACCCCCTGGCTTGTTTGAATATTTATGGTGAAACTGTCATAGTAGCCGTGCGGCGTGGATATCTGGTGCTGCCACCCAGGTAGGATCGGTGAATGGATACTCCTTCCATTGCCCTAGATATTGGACCTTACCCCTATGCAGTCTGGAGTCCAGTATTCTATCCATTTCATAGTGGTCTGTGTGTACCAGACCTGGCGGGTTATGGGGGTCCTTGCTCTGTTCAGCTGCTATGGGTTTTAACAGGCTACGGTGAAAGACAGGATGGATCTTACCCAGTAGTGGTGGCAGTTTTAGGGCAACTAACAATAACCCTGGGTTATTGTGAATAGTTCTAAGTACTTTAGGCCCAGTTTTCTACTTGGTATTCTGAGCTTCAGGTATTTTGTGGATAGGTACATCCGATCCCCCACCTGGAAGGGTTTATGATCTCTTGTCTGCTTGCACTTTATATTCCTCTGCAGCCTTCTGTAAGGCTGCCTTTACCAGGGGCCATACCCTGTGAATTTTTTCCCCCCACCCTGCCGGGATCTCTGTGATTAGAGAGTTTTTTTCTAGTTCTGGGATTGCTGGGAATTCCATACCATACACCACCTGGAAAGGGACAGGCCTGTGCTGCAGTGTACCATGTTGTTATAAGCTACCTCTGTGAAGGGTAGGAGGCTTGACCATTCTGTTTGCTGGTATGACATGTAACACTGCAGGTAATGTTCCACCATAGCATTGGTCCGTTCAACTGCCCTATTTGTGCTGGGATGGAATGGAGTCCTTAGGTTGATCCTATCAGATATCTAAACTGTCTCCAGGATTTAGCAGTGAACTGCACACCCCTGTCAGATATGATGGATCTGGGTACTCCATGAAGGCAGTAGATGTGTTGGAGGAACAGGCTCGTCAGTCGCTGCATGGACAGTATCCCTTTGCATGGCACAAAATGAGCCTGTTTCAAGAACAGATCTACCACCATCTATATTAAAGTATAACTGTTGCTACTTGGGAGGTCAACTAGGAAATCCGTAGCAATTTCATGAAACTCATTCGGTTACATGGGTGGCTGGTGCCCCCCCCCCAGTAATGAGCCGTCCATCTGTTCAAACTTGATAGGGGCTTTCATCCATACAGTGTGGACCCCAGTTCGGTTACCACAGCACGGCAAATCAGGCAATGTATCCTGAATCAACTATGTTAGGATATGGTGTGAGTCTAACTGTTTGTCCAGGCAATATATCTGTTCTGTGACTTTAACATGGATATTTATTATATGACTTTAAGTTTTACTGCTGTATCATTGTAATGCTGACTCATGCTGTAATTAGATAATTACTAGCTGTAAATGTATTTAAGAAGGGAACTAAAATGTAGTCAGTTGATGATATGCTACCATTGTGTGTGGAGTTGCTACTATTGTGCTATCATCGTTGATGGATCTGCTACCATTGTGGTTTGTTACCAGAGTGAACTTGTTATTCTAACCAACTACTGTTTGTATGATAAGAAGATTTTTGTATCACTGGACTGATTTAACTGGCAAAGACTTGGATTGTTTAAAAAACTATGAGATTGTTTTTTCACTAAAAAGTAAACTTTTGATAAATCAGTTTGCACATCTCTTATTCATTGCTCTCAGCAACGTTTCTCTGTGCTCTACACTCTGCTGGTTGGTAACACTACGACAATATCCTTAACAAACCAGAGCCCCATATTCAATCCCTTTAGCAGAATGAAGGTTCCAGATGACAACAGGAATTACAAAGGGCCGAATGGGATCGCTCACCATCGGGTCTTCTGGTTCCTCATCATCACTATCCCCAGACACCACCGGGATCCATCCTAGGCATGGTGTAACCCCAACCCCTCTGGTCATTGTCTCAGCATATACTGGCAGGTTCTGCATCACTTGGGACCTCTCTGGTGTCACCCGAGGTCGGCCCCTTGCTCTGTCCCCGCCTAAAAGTGGTTTTGGAACCAGCATTCGTGGCACTGGCATGTGGCACTCTGCAACTCAATGTCCACCTGGTTGCACCTAAAACAATGGAATGATGGTCTCCGGGCCTGGTCAGTAGAGTCAGGAACAATGCTCACGGTTTTCATCTCCCTGGGAGTAAAGGCCGTTCTACCTGCCTTTTTTGCTGTCCCACGTTCCCATCTCCCCATGCTCTAAACTCTCTCTCTCATGTCTAGGTCTATTGCCCTTCAAAACCAGTCAGTCAGTCAAGGAGGCAAGCCCCGATACACACAGGCTTGTCGGAGGTCCCATGAGGAATTGGTGAACCAGAAGGCATTCAGGCCATGCCTGCAATCAGCCAGCAGTCTTCCTGAATTCTCAGATGTACTGTTTGGCTGGTTGGCCTTTCTGTCTGAGTGCTATGAGTTTCCCTCCGCCACCTGTGTAACATGTCTCATCCTCAAATCTGGAGCGGAGAGCCTCCAGGAACAGGCCCATGTCCACTAGTTCTCATGCATGGTCACTATGCAGGCCAGCCACTCAATCTGCTGTGTCCCCATCAATACTGCTGTAATAGCCACCACCATTGCCCACTGGAATGGGTAACATTGCCTGTATACCTCCATGTAGTTTATGACTTGACTGAGGAAGAGGGCCACCCAGTCAGGGCTGCCATTGAACATGGCCTGAATGGCAGGCATTCAGAATGCCTGGTGACTCCATATCTCTGGGCCTCACAATGGGGCCTGGCCTGGTGTTCTAGCCACACCAGCAGCCCTTCTACTTTCCCTTGCCCGGTGTGGGTGGCCACTCTGAGGTGGCTGGTTGTGTCCTTGCTCCACCATTGGTTTATGTGGTACTTGTTCAGCACTCTCAACAACCTCTCCCAAGGATGAACCCTGATCCCAGGGCACTGGGCATCCGGCAACTTGACTGCCTGCTTGGTCCATTTGAAACTTCGGACAAGCAAGATGGAATCGAGTTTCTGAGCTGAGTTCTAATGCTCCTTGCCATGACATGGGAGGATCCAATCTTATAGCCCAAGATGGAGCATCATGGAAGCTGGCCTCCCCAAACCATTTTGGCAGGATGTCCATTGTGTTGGGCCCAGGACCAGTGGAATAGCTCCACTCATCCTCCTTGTCCTCTGTCCAATGTCTCTCTTTTCACCCCTGAAAAGAAGATCCTGCATGAGGGGGTGTTGGCATCCTAGGTCCCGCAATGTCTGTGAGAGCAGAACTATGCCACCATTCTCCTGTGGCTCCCTGTTCACTCTTAGCTCTCTGGCATGGTTGGCTCTCCTCTGGACAGCCCACACTCCTGATTTGATGGACCTTGGGCCTCACCACCGGCTGGTCAGTGCTCTCCTGTGCCGCCTCTTCCACTGGCTCTTCCCCTGCCACCTCCTCCTCCACTGCAGTCGCTATCTCCATCCTTTCAGGTGAAGTCCCCTCCGCCATCCTCCAAGCCTTAAAGTAGAGATATAAAGTTGAAAGGAGCGCTGGCTTTCTCTCAGCCTGTCTACTCCTGGTCCGTGTGATTCAAAGAAAAGACCAGTAGATGAAGAGGATTGCCAAGCTTTAATTGCCAAACACAGTCAAAAGACACAACAAGGCGAGTAAGCGGGTCAAAGTCAGCACTGAGAGCAGCTGCCTCTCAACACTATTTATCCACTTAGTCCTGGGTAACCATCATCCACCATTCAAAACCACCCCCACATCTACTGTTCATCAAGTTTTTTGTACTTCCCACCCTTCTGTGGCTCTCCGGCGCTCTGAGACGTCATCACTAGCTGCCAAATCATGCTGGGAGCCAGAAGCCTCTCCAAAATCACCCGGAATCTCCCAATGCTTCACTGATAGTTTATCGATGCCGGCCTTTCTTCCGCCTCCTGAATCAGCCTCCCACCACTGTCACAGTGGGGTTTTTTTGTTTTTTTGTTTTTAGTTAGATTTATATGCCGCCCTTTTCCAGAGACTCAGGGCAGCTTACAATGCGTTAAGCAATAGCCTTCATACTTTTGTATATTTTTTATACAAAGTCAGCTTATTGCCCCCACAAACTGGCACCTCAATTTACCTACCATAGAAAGGATGGAAGGCTGAGTCAACCTTGAGCCTCAAACCTTGCAATAATTGCAGACAGCTGAATTTTTATTGGTAGCTTCAGCCTTTGCATCTCCCATTCTTCCCTGCCCCCCACAATTATGTTGAGTCCCAGCCAGGACTCGACATCTGGATTATTTACTTAGGATATCTTGTGAGGTGAGTGAGACCAGCTGGTATCTTTAAGTGGTGCAAATGGATCTAAGGATTGCTTTTCCTGGGTATGAAAGGGTGCTTTGTCAGCTCATTCAGCACAGGAGTCTCTTGTCTATGGGGATTCTTCAGTTGTTCAGGTCATGGTTGTCCCAAAGGTGTTTTTTTCAAGAGTGTTGGAAGAGATATCCATCTGGTTCAGTTCCAAGTGGGTAGAAAGACACTGGAAACATGGACACTAATTGGAAAGATGATTTATTAGTGACCAGGACCACATGGGATTGAGGTCCTGGGCAGCTGACCAATTAATTGGTTTGATGAGTACATGGATTTTTATAGTTTGTTCTACAGCATTTTGTAATTTAGAGGCTTGTTTTATGTATTTTATTATTTGATTTTAATTAGTTTTTCTCATGAAGGCCAGCAATAACTCAACTGGCTTAATAGCCTGTTATTAAGATTCAGCTGTCTGCAATTATTGCAAGGTTCGAGGCTCAAGGTTGACTCAGCCTTCCATCCTTTCTAAGGTAGGTAAATTGAGGACCCAGTTTGTGGGGGCAATAAGCTGACTTTGTATAAAATATACAAAAGTATGAAGGCTATTGCTTAACGCATTGTAAGCCACCCTGAGTCTCTGGAGAAGGGCGGCATATAAATCTAATTTAAAAAAAAACTTTAATCTTGTTTAACAAATGTAATTCTAGATGCTGGCTTTCGTGAGGAATTTTTAAAAGGTGACCTCAGTTTCTTTGGGCTATTAAGAAAGTCTGCGTCTGTTTCCTATCTTTTAGGAGCATGTTTCTTTATTTCTCATTCAGAGAAATATAATTTTCTGCCTTTTTAATATTTCTCAAAATATTTCATTCTTCTTGGGGGGGGGATGCATACTTTCTAGAAGAGGCAACTGGACTTTCTTGGTTTCCAGAAAGTTCTGTTGCCTCTTGAAAAAGCATTTTTGGGACAGGAGTTTCTTTCATTGCTTCAGAGTGCAAAAGCACATGGTTGCTCACTGATAGTAAGATATTTTTTTAAAAAAGAAGCTATGGATGTGGTGCCTTCAATTCATTTTAGTTTTTTCTCATGATAATAAGGCTTAATAAACAAAGCACCAGGATTGAAGTTTATTTGGATGTTTGTGGCATGTACAATTTTTATTGTGATCCTGACAAACTTGGGAGATTTGAACCTGGGTCCCCTATATACTTTGTTAATTTGTCTCTTTAGCTTGGCATTTTGTAGCCCAAATATGCCACCCATTTTATGGACAGCTTAAATAACCTCTCTGCTAAAGGGTTTCACTTTATGAGCAAGAGTTGGCTGCTGATAGTTATCATTACATTTTAACTATTGTAACTCCTTCAAGGTGCTCTGGCACCCTGCTGATTTGTAACTCCATTGCTGATGAAAAGGAAGATATTCAGACAGAATGGTTTTGGTTTCCATGATGGCTGTGATCTTCAGTGTGTATTCCCCCATTTCTAATCTAATGATTGTATTTAGGGCAGCTTTTTGAAAGCAAAGAAGCTTTTTGTATTTTTGTACAGGTAATTCTTGATTTACAACAGTTCATTTAGTGACCATTCAAAGTTACAGTGCAGGCATTGAAACAAGTGACATGACCATTTTTCACACTTACAATTGTTGCAGCATTCCCACAGTCATGAGAAGCTGGGCGAGGCGAAGCACCCCTCTACATGAGTGACGTCAAGTTGGCCATGCCTACCCAATCACATGACCATCCATGCCTACCCAGCTGATCATTAGGGCAGAGATTCTGTTGTTAAATTATTTGAATCCCACCACTGATCTAGTCTGCAGTTCTTCCTCCCTGTCTCCTAAGATCATTCTCATATAGCATTACAATAGAGGAAAATCATAAATAAACTTTTGAGCATGACTCTGGACATAGTCACAGTTTTATTAGCAACAAAACAGAAGTGGACTTGCCATTCTTTTCTTCTTGGAAATGTTCAACTGTATAATACAACTTGCTGGTGGTCTCTCATCCAAATACCAAGGAGTTTAATCCTGCTTAGCCTCTGAGCAGAGGCAAAGCTCACTGGGTGCTATCATTTGATGAAATTAACCATTTCGAGTACATTGATTTCAATTATATTTAACTTAAACTAACTTTAGCTTCTGTCGGAATCAAACCCATCTATTCCTCCTGGCCCAGCTTTTAGAGGCCAATGCCTAGTAATCCAATAGAGTCACTGAAGTAAAATGTATCTCTTTGGGGTGATTATGTTTGTTAAAGGGAAAACGGACTATGATTATTTTGGAAAAAAGCAGTGTGTAAGCACAAAAAAGAAACCACGTAAAGAAATTGATCATACTCCTACAACAGAGTCATTCTATCAGTATTTTTCCCACCCATGGGAATGCCTTAGAAAAATGATGCTATTTTTCTAAGGCATCATTCAGTAAGTAGGGATTGTATACTTTGCATATAGAAAGTACAATATTCAGCCACATGTCTTGAGAAGAAAGGATCAGACAGTAAGGAGGGAGAAATCCTTCTGTATTAACACCTTCATGCGGACAAGACATACTGCCCCTGAAATGGGGCAGAAAATAATGATTTCTCCTTTACCTCAAGGCACAGTGCATCCAACGCCAACTAACTGAGACGAATTATTTGGCACATGGGGCTGAGCATCCTACACATGCTATTTCTTAAAAATTAAATTAAATTTAAAATATAACTAATAAATATGTAAGTTTGCTATTGTTTACTTGTTTTCTTCACCTCCTAACCAAAAATCACTTATACCAGATAAATATTACAATCTCACAGTAGAGCTGGTCCCTCACACTCCTCACACTCCTCACACTCCTAAATAATTCTCAGTGCCTATTTGCATTGACTGTGCTGGCCAGGATGCTAGAACTCTGCTTCCCATAGCAGTTCGCTAGTTCTATATCCCTTCAATAGACAATACAAAGCTAAAATGATAAATTGTTCAAATTGTTTTCTGGCAGTTTTCTCTGTTCTACAGGAATTAACCCAGACATTTACCGAGCAGCAAATTTTAGACTAAGATAACTAATGATCTCTTTACAACTGGCTGGATTTTGCTAAGATCATGTTGAGATAGAATGGTCTTTTTAGATCTTTCTGCAGTGAGATACCCATTATCATTTGTGGCAGAGGTTGATGGATTCTGAAATACAGCAACATCTGGAATATACATCCACACTTCTGGGAATGATATGCAGAAACAATGATGGCTGTTCTTCCAAGATCGTAACATATTTTTCAGCCTAAGACTAAGCATAAGGTACTTACCCTTGCAGACACTGCCCCTGTATCCTCTAGGCTTTTCCAGTA